>OX645060.1:96094482-97344482 GCA_951905685.1 Eumerus sabulonum
TTGGATTGCCTAGCAGATTCAAACCTTAGCCAAGTTAGTGGCATCTCAAACTACATGGGTAGACAACTAGACCTCATATTCGCAACCGATCCCTTCAATTCTTCTGTCTCTCTTTGTCCACTTTCCCTTTCTACCATCGATAACTTCCATCCTCCCCTTCTTCTTTCCTTTTTTCATAATTCCTCATCACAGTTCTGCCTTCTCACGATTTCCACAAAGCGAAATTTCTCCAAATTAACGAATACCTTAAAAAAGCGCTTTTCAATTTTGATAATCTAACTTTAAATGATGCTGTATCCATATTCTACAGGGAAATATTTAATTCTATCTCTCTTTACGTCCCATTTTCCCAACGCATAACTTTGTCCTCCTCCCCACCATGGTATAATCGCAGACTCCGTTCCCTAAGAAACAAAAGAAATAAACAGTGGTCAATATTCCTTCGTACCCAATCCCCTAAAGACTTCTCTAACTACATGGGTAGCTATCTTCAATTTACGGCCCTTCACAACTCTCTCTATCAACGCTATATAGCCGAAACACAAGCCAATCTTATAAGCGATCCAAAGTCCTTCTTTAAGTTTGTTAACTACAAAAGAAAATCTGATGGGTACCCCACCTCTCTCTCCTTCAATGATCAAACCTGGCTTTAGTGATTTTTTCCGTCGTAGACATGTCTTCTTCAATTTCACCGGTTTTTTTTTTTTTTTTTTTTTTTTTGGTTGCGCCAAAGGATGTGGAATCTTCATAGATACCAGTAGCCCGGGCTACAGGCATGCACGATTCGCAGGCCTGGCTAAAGATGTCAGGAATGCGCCTACGTGCTAAACCACACCCTGCACACTTCCAACCACTCTCCCCGCGGAACTGCCGTTAGGTACTACTTCGCGGGGCTGGCTAGCCTTTTAGGCAATACTCTCATTTGAAGCTCTGGTGTTTGAGCTATTCGCGTTATGTTGACGCTCTAGGCGCCTAAGGTCGCTCATTATGCGTACCGCCACATTACTTACGATGTTCCAGTTTTCATCGTTCTGCAGCATGTAGCTTATAATATTCTCAGGAGTGAGCCTCTCCCCAAACTGTTCTTGAAGAACGATCCTCTCACTTGTATATTGTGGACAATGGAAAAACACATGTTCCACGTTTTCTAGAACGTGTTCGCAATGTGGGCAGTAGGGGGCAACTTCGTGTTTACGTTTGAAGAGGTATTCTCTGAAGCATCCGTGTCCCGTCAGAAACTGAGTTAAGTAATAATTTGTTTCACCGTGGTCACGTTTTACCCACACCTTGATTTCTGGTATAAGACGATGTGTCCATCTTCCCTTTACGGCTTCCCTTTACGGATTCGTTCCGCTGTTGTTGCCAGATTGCGATACTGCGATCCCTTTCATACTTTCTTTTATCGTCGTTTACCCGGCCGTTTCGAACTCGTTCACTTCTAAGTCTTTTCATCTCATCAGCTAGCAAGTCGATAGGTAGCATCGAGGATACGACAAGAATAGCATCGTTCGAAACCGTTCGAAATGCACTGGCGACCCTAAGTGCGCTGAGTCGGAGGACGGATTTAACTCCCCGCGCGTAGGACTTGACTTTCGCGGCGTTTGCCCATATTTCTGCTGCGTACATATTTATTGAATTGGCAGCTCTTGCTATTAGAAGTCTTTTATTCTGCTTTGGGCCCCCAATATTACTCATTAGCCTTGAAAGTGCGTTAATAGCGTTCGACGATTTTTTGGATGCATATTCAAGGTGGTGTTTGAAACTTAGCCGCGCGTCGATAATCACCCCTAGGTACTTAATGAAGGGTTGTGAGACTACTTCGTGCCGCCCGACTCTAATCGATATCGTTTCCCGGACTTTCCTGCTTGTAACTAGCACTGCTTCGGTTTTGTGTTCAGCAAGTCGCAGACCAGCGTCAGTTAGCCAACGACGTACCATTTCTATTGTTTCATTGCAGTGGAGTACAACTTCTTCTGTAGTTTTTGCTACCACCACCACCGCAATGTCATCCGCAAAGCCAATGATGGATGCTTCGCTGGAGGTCGGTAGGCGTAGAATTCCATCATACATAACGTTCCACAGCAAGGGGCCTAAGACCGAACCTTGTGGGACTCCACCAGTTACTACGTAGGTCTTAGTTCCTTCGTCAGTGTCATAGAAGAGGACTCTGTCTTCAAAGTAGCTCCTTATTATTTTGCAGAGATAGTCCGGTATTTCAATCCGATAGAGACTTCCCATAATGCGTTCCCAGCTCGCCGAATTGAATGCGTTTTTCACATCGAGGGTTATAATAGCGCAGTATTTTTTTGTACCACCCTTCCAACGTCTGCCTTCTATCGCGGTTTGAGCTCTCGATATTACCGCATTTATAGCATCTATCGTAGAGCGTGACTTGCGGAAACCGTATTGATGCTCTGATAGCCCTCCTGCTGTTTCGATAGCTGACAAAAGCCTATTGTAAATTATTCGCTCCAGGACTTTTCCGACAGTGTCGAGTAGACAAAGAGGACGATAAGACGACGGATCGTTTGGGCTCCCTTTTCCTTTCTGGAGTAAGACCAGTCGTTGGCGCTTCCAGGATTTAGGGAAAACTCCTTCCTGAAGACAGGTGTTGAACATATCAGCAAACAGTTGGGGTCGAGTTTTAATAGCGACTTTTAGGGCTTTATTTGGAATTCTATCCAGGCCCGGAGCCTTTCTATCGCTAACCTTCATACACGCTTCGACTACTTCTTCTCTTGATATCCTGGGTACGGATACACTATTGTGAACGTTCCGAGTAGCTTCCTCCCTCCTTTCTTGACGGGGAAATAGGTTCTCGACTATTTTTTGGAGCAGTACCGGACACGTTGGCGACTGCAAGTGG
Organism: Eumerus sabulonum; assembly: GCA_951905685.1. Lineage (NCBI taxonomy): Eukaryota > Metazoa > Arthropoda > Insecta > Diptera > Syrphidae > Eumerus > Eumerus sabulonum. The sequence goes on from OX645060.1 coordinate 96,097,349, forward strand.
GGGCCTTTTAGCCTCGTTGCTATAATTTTGTAGGCCCTTCCCCATACGTCGTTATTGAGCTGTTCGCAGAGGTCCTTAAAACAGAGACGTTTGCTACTCTTTATAGCTACTTTTAGCCGGGTTCTCGCTTCTCGGTAAGCATTTCGATTATATTGCCGTTCATCAGCGTTCCGGGACCGGGAACGCTGATAGATTCTGCGCGATCGGTGGCATGCCGATCTTAACTCCGCGATTTCTGTGGTCCACCAGTATACAGGCGGTCGATGTTTTCCTGTTCCCAGTTTAGACATCGATGCATTACACGCATTGACTAATACCCGTGCTACCTGCGTTACGAATTCCTCTGCTGTTCTGGCTTCCACTGTCGATTCATTAATGATGAAGCTTAGAAGGTCTTCATCAAGAGAATGTAGATTCCATTTAGCTCGCTTGAGTGTTACTCGGTTATTGCGGCTTGAATTGCCAATGCTGGCGGTGAATAGAATTGCATTATGATCACTATGTGTATAGTGATCGCTCACGCGCCAGTTAGCACCTCGTATCAGGCCACTGCTTGCAAACGTGAGGTCGACGATAGATCCCGATCTTGCTGTACTAAAGGTGTTTGTGCTTCCATTGTTAGCTAGAACAATATCCAGACAAGAGAAGGCTTCAAGTAGAACAGTCCCTCTATGATTGGTATATGAACTGCCCCATTCTGTTGCCCAAGCATTGAAATCTCCCGCTATTATGACAGGACCTCTGCCTGTAGCGTCTGCCACTAGTCTATCCAAAATCGACTCGAAAGTTTCGATGGTTACGCTGGGTGGTATGTAGCAGCTGTATATATAGATCCCATTTATCTTGGCCCGTACAAAAAAATCCTCACGCACCTCCGGGTATTCCTGGATTGACGCGCTACCGCAAACCCAAATTGCAGCCTTGTTCATCGTGTCGGTAAGCCACTTATTGCTAGGTAGGTTTTTGTATTGCTCACAGAGTATCGCTACGTCAATTTTTAGTTCGCGAACAGATTGTTGCAAAAGGTCATGGGCCGCTTCACAATGATTAAGATTAAGTTGAAATATATTCATGTTTTTTTCAAAATAGCTTCTTTGTAGCATGTTTGTATTCTGGGCATCTAATGCTACCGGTTATATGACCGGATTCAGCGCCCTTGGCTCTACAGAGTAAGCAGTTCGGTACGCCTTTACAGTCTTTCAACTTGTGGCCGCTTTCACCGCACTTAATACACAGATCCGATCGGTCATTGGGGTTCTTGCATGCTTTCGCGATGTGTCCAAACTCGAGACACCTGAAGCAACGCTTCGGCACGATGCTTTCTCGTATACGGCAGAGGACCCAACCGATCCGCACTTTTCCAATTTTCAACAACTTGTGCGCTATTTCCACTGGTAGGCTTATTTTAGCAGTTTGCGTGCCACCATAAGCTTTTCTAACGCTTTTGATCATAGTAGTTTTGATCTCGGAGCTGAGTTGGTCTGTTAGGGCGGCACAGATCTCCTCTTTCGACGTCGCTTCGTCAATATCTTTGCACTCTAGCAAGACCTCTTGCGTTAAGGACCAGACGCTACCGCTTTCTCCTAGGGCTTCTTTGATTTTGTTTTTATAGGCTTCTATTGTAGGATTCGCAGCTTTGTTAAGCGAAAGTAGGAGTTCTCCGCTTCCGGTTTTTCGGATTCGGCTAACGTTCGACCCCACTTCTTTGAGTGAAGGATCGGCCTTTAGATTCCGAAGCATCTCAGTGTACGATAGATCTCCAGTTTTCTTAATTACTATCGCATCCGGACGCTGTTTCTTGGCATACGCAGCCCGCATGTTCTTGCCAACCTTAACCCAATCTTGTGCTGACCTGTCCTCTGAGTTCGGCATGGGTTTTGTTTTCTTCGGTTTGCCCACTTCTTCAACCTGGTCCAATCTCAAGGCCTTACTAGACCGGTTTGGACTAGTGTCACGGTTGGATTTCCTTGGCGAGCTCAGCCGCTTCTTTTTCCGAGCATTCGCTTTTATTGGTTGCTCCTCGGATCGGTTACCTACCCCTTCGTCCTCCCTAATTCTCTTAGGAGGTCGTTCGGACGATGTGCTCTTATTGGTTAGCTGTTGTTCTTTATTCTCACCGCTTTCCCCCGTTTTTATTACGACCGGGACTATGTTCGTCTGAGAGGCTGTTGTCGCTAGACTTTTGTGAGGATAACCAATAACTATCTTCATTTGCTCACGGAGTTCTGATATCTCACGTCGGAGATCAGCGACCTCGATTTCCGCTTCTCGAAAAACGGACTTAATGAGCGTGCCCATTTTCTTTATTTCCCCATGAACGTTGTGCTTGTCCCTGCAGAAATTGATAAGGCAATCTATTTTAAGTCCGAGGTGTAGCATTTTAGTGCTCTCGTGGTTGACCCTGCGCTTGTGGGCGCCGTGCGCAATGTCTTCTATCTCGTCGACCACTTTTGTGGGTGACGACAATTTTGAATGCAACCGTGTATTGGCTCTAGGGAGAGTCTCTTTTATTGGCGAACGCGCAAGCCGGGTGCTCCTCCTTAACGGGTCGAGAACCGTACCCGCGTCGTTGGGCTTTTGAGCTGTAGCATTACTGGCTGCAGCAGTCAGGTCTACCGCTGCTGTAGTCGGTGCAATAGCACAATTGCTTTCATTTGGTGTTTCGTTGAAGTGGATGTTAGGTGATGTCTGCGAATTGTCCTTCAGCAAGGTTGTGGACGGTATTAGTATGTCCATGCCCACCTCCTGCATTGCTACATCTACTGATTTTAGTGGCGGTGTTCGCATCAGTACCGAACTTCTTCTGAACGGATTTTCTCCGTCATTCTCGATTTTGCCTGGTTGGCTTGTTATATTTGTTTGATTTGTTTGTTTTTTTTGGTTCATAATTGATCCCACGAGTATGGGGGAAAGGAAGGTCCACCACATCAGAGACCCCTGTAATGTGGTAAGGCTAAATTACAACCAGAGGGCGCCAGGTATCTGGAGGGCTCCGTTAGCGATGCTGTATGGATTTTGTGTCCCCAGCACCATTCATGCCTCGGTACGGGTCGCATAACGCCTTGCAATTTCACCGGTGTCATTTGCACATTGCACTTGCAAAGGATGCCAGTAGTTTCTACTGGATGAATCACCTTGACCTTAGTGCTACATTTTCAGTTTGCAGTTCTTTTATAGTATGAAGAAACTGATTTTTTAGATCACTCTACACTCACTCTACACTTTTTGAAATTGAATTTCTCAATTTTCTCTGCACAAACTTGACAATATAGTCTGAAAAGCGAAATATTTCGGAGAAGTTAACACACCAGTGTTCAGTGAAAAAGGGCAATCGTTATAAGGCATCCATACAGTGAAAGGAACCTGAGGTGTTAGTTGGAAGTAACAGGAACCAGGCGGAAAGTCGACTTAATACCCTCATTCGTCGTCTATCTAGGGACTTAGTAAAACTGATAGAATACAATGCTGCCATAAAACAACTGGTAATTGACAGCGTGGCAGAGCCATTTAAAGATTCATCGCAGACTGCCGCAAGGAGCGTAAATTATCTACCATTTCGACCTGGTACCGAGTACGACGGCAAAATTGGGCATAGTTTTTAACGCTACGTTCGGCACGAGCCGAACAGATGACATTTCCTCATCAGTTATTCACGGGAATCCACCTACTTCCAGATGTATTCAAGTTCCTGTTTAATTTCCGTATCGTACCAATCGGTATCGTCGACATTGAGAAAATTTTCTTGCAGATTGTTCTTAATAAAAACAACCGAGATTCACATCGTTTTATCTGCTGTTCTTCTATCTACGGAGAAGAGGGACGACGGGTATATCTGGAGTTCCGAATGACAAAGGTGACGTCCGATGGATGACTTGGTCCTAAGCGTAAATTCCGAGGCCGAAGGAGAGAAAATTTACCGAAAAGCTCTTGATATCACCGGCACTGCATCAATGCATTTGCTTACTTACTTACTTATCAGGCCTGCGATCCATGGAGGATCTAAGCCTGAGCTATAGCTGCCTTCCATCCTTGACGGTCCCGGGCACGCTGCTTCCAGTTGTCAAGACCAAGATGTCTTACATCCGCGATTACTTGGTCTTTATACCGGAGGTTCGGTCTTCCTCTTCTTCTCGAACCAGGAGGCTCGGAGTCGAAGACCCTCTTAGCTGGAGCGTTGATGTCCATGCGCTCGATGTGGCCGAGCCAGTGTAGTCGACGGATCCTTGCCTTCCGGACTACATCCACATCTTGGTACAGCTCGTAGAGTTCGCGATTGTGTCTTCTTCTCCATTCACCTTCCTCACAGACAGGACCGACGGATTTCCATCAATGCATTTGAGGAAGTGGCAGTTAAATAGCCGTCTCGTTTTTGATGCCGCTAATGTAAATACTTTCCCACCGTGTCAAAAGATGTTTGATTTAGTCCGGATTGTTTTCAGCAATGAATTATTAACAGTGCAACTTCAGTTCAAGGTTTTTTTTGGAGGCGAATTCATCTAAAGGAAGTAAACGGCTTTGGCACGTGTCTACGATCCGCTGGGAATGATGAGTCCAACTTCTATCAAATTAAAGATTTTATTTCAAGCGACGTGGAGAAGAAAACTTGCTTGGGATGACGTCTTACCACCTGACTTGTTACTTTTTTTTTTTTTTTTTTTTTTTTTAGAGTCGTACGCGCACTCAAGGCTAAGGCCTTATAACGACGGACGTTGTGCGAGCAGAAGGTAACAGGGAGAGGGAGAGGAGCTGCCTATTGACATTGGTCTTAAATGTCTGCATATTGTATTGAGGGGGGAAGACTGAACGAGGTAGCGCGTTCCACATTCGTGTGGTTCGGTTAAAGAAAGAATTTCTATATTTGACAGTACGACCGAAAACGGGCTTCAAGGTGAATTCATGCGCATTCCGGGAGAGGCGTGTATCGCGGGAGAAGTTATGAAGGGGCGGAATGCAACTGGCTATTTCATCAGAGCATTTATGATGAAAGTAACGATAAAACAATGAAAGGCAGGATACGTTCCTGCGATGTTCCAGCGAGTCTAGTGTTTTGGTAATGCTGGGGTCATCTATCAGTTTTATCGCGCGTTTTTGTAATCTATCTAGTAGGCGCAATGAGGTCTTAGATGCACCAGACCAGACATGAGCGTTGAACTCCAATTTAGGACGAATGAACGCCTTGTAAATTGTAGCCAGATCGGTGGGTGTGAAGAATTTCTTGCATCTGTATAGGAAACCTAGGCATTTCGCGGCATTCTTAGCGACACTGAATATGTGATCATTCCAACAAAGGTTGTCACTGATGCACATACCCAGGATGGAAAGCTTTTCGGCTTCCGAGATACAAGTGCCATTCATGGATAATGGCAATGGGTCGGTGTTACGCTTTAACGACAGAAGACAGCATTGTGTTTTAGAAGCATTAAATTCCACTCTATTGTTTTTACCCCATTGGATGATGCTGTCGATGTCGGAATTTAATGAGCTTAACATACGCTGCCGCTCACTATTTACAGCCGAAGTGCAGGGTCGTAAAGAAGTGAACGAATATGAGAAGCTGAGGGTACTGTCGTCAGCGAAGGAGTGAATTGGATTAGAAGTAACAGACAAGAGATCATTTATAAAAATGAGAAAGAGTGTCGGAGACAAAACGGAGCCCTGGGGAACACCAGCATTTACATAGTGAGTGTCAGACTTGAATCCGTCCAAGACAACTTGAATTGAACGATTCGAAAGGTAGCTTCTAATCCATAGAAGAAGAGAGTCGTCGATCCCGAATGCACGCATTTTCGACAAAAGAGCTTCATGCCAGACTCTGTCAAATGCTTTCGAAATATCAAGTGCAACTACTTTGCTCTCACCCGCCTGGTGGAGCGAATGATTCCACTTCTCGGTGAGATATGCCATCAAATCACCAGTGGATCTGTTGCTGCGGAAACCGTACTGCCGGTCATTGAGGAGTTTCTGCGACTCGAGATATTTCATTAACTGACGATTTATCAGTGTTTCCATGACCTTGGAAAGAAGGGACGTTAGTGCAATGGGTCGGTAATTGGAGAGAGAAGAAGATTCGCCTTTTTTGGGAATGGGTTGGACAAATGCTGTTTTCCACCTACTCGGGTAGAGCCCAGAAGAGTAGGAAAGGTGAAAAAGCTTACGCAGTGGTTTTGCCAGCGTAGAAGAACACCTCTTCAGAATTATTGGGGAAATACCATCTGGACCAGCGGATTTGAGTATGTCAAGTTCTTTAAGAACCCTTGCAACTGCACGAGTACGGAAATGAATTTGTCCCATGCTGGAATTTACGTACTCTAGAACAGGCGGTGACAAAGATGATTTGGGGAGCTGCGAGTTCGCTGCGAAGTGGGCAGCAAGCAGATTAGCTTTGTCTAAGGGTTTGACAGCTGGAATGCCATTGTGAATGAGCGTAGGTATAGACGACGATACGGAGTTTTTGATGTTTTTAACGAAAGACCAAAAACTTCTGCTACCCTTGGGACATTGTAGGATTTTACGCTTCAGTTTTTGGTCGTGTAAAAATTTGGCTCGTCGTATGTGGGAGTTGCAGTCATTTCTGTCTTGTATATATCTGTTTCGGTTTTCCTCAGTGGTGTTTGCCTTATAATTCCGAAAACTTATCTCTCTCAACCTGATAACCTCTTTGCAGCTCAAGTCAAACCACGCATTATCTACCGGCTTTAGACTTTTTACCCTATTAGGGATAAAATTGCTTATGCCAGTGTTGATAATGTTTGTAATCATATCAGCCGCGGCGTCCACGTCGTTGTCGAGGAAGCACAACGACCAGTTAAAGCTCCGAAAGAAGTTGTTAAGGCCGCACCAATTAGCTTTCTTATGTTCCCATATTATTCTTTTGGGAGCTTTTTCTTTAACTGAGTGGAGTGAGTATGGGAATTTAGCTGATATGACACAGTGATCAGACCAGCCTAGAGGAGATAATACATCCAAGGTGTATTTATCAGGTTGAGAGGTAAGAAACAAGTCCAGGGTATTGGCGGTATGACTGACAATATCCGGGATACGGGATGGCTCATTCACAAGCTGAGTTAATTGGTTCAACTCAGCGAAAATTTCGACATACCTTCCTTCGGGTGTTGTCTGTCCAGAATGTCGAAGCCACTGAGAATTGTGAACATTGAAATCGCCCGCAATAACGATTTCAGTGCGAGGAGACCGGGAAACAATTCTTTGAATGGAGTCGGACAGTGCATCAAACGCGTCGAACGTGATACTTCTGTCCAGGTTTGGGCTTCTGTAAAGAAAACAGCAGTGAATTGTGTGCTTACGAAGAGTGAATTTTAGCCATAAGAAATGAACATCAAACGCATCATCTAACATCTAAAGTCTTCCTCCAAGCCTTAGATGCTCGTTATAAAAAAAGGGCGAAACTCAATGATTTTGGATGAGCAATGGCATCTTTTGTAAGTGTCAAATATCTTTAGAAAAATATATCGGCTGGACATACATACCCAAGCAGCTTTGAGTTCCTCTTCGGTTAAAAGGGGGTCAAATTACTACAGCTTTGTTCTGCAATGCTTGACAAATGGCAGTACCCAGAAGGAACTCGCACAAGACAGGATTGGAACTTCGTTCTGAAGTTGTTGAACATCGCTATCGGTCTCTAAAAACATTGTTGTTAAGGGATGGACTTTCGGATCTTGATGTTGTTCTTCGAAAAAAGAATCACTAAGCTACTTTTCCCTCTGTGCCCATCCCATGGACGGTTTAAGGTTATCTCCAGATATCCCCCTAGTTAAGAGATCTGCCGTGTTGTCTTAACCAAAACAATGGTTCCAATCAGATATGAATGCGTGCCGACGGATTTCCACCAATCTATTCTGAATGTACGGCTTCCAGCGCTGCATTCATCAATAAACCATCATGATTTATCTTTCAACAGGGCTTTTCATGGTTTGTTCAAATAGGAATATATTCTGGCCGCTATTAGAGCTGCCCTCAGCTCTAATTTTGGAAGAGTTAACTCTTCTACTCCGTTCTGCTTCAATGGTGTTATTCGGTTTTTGGCACACAGGAATTCAACTATAACAACAACAGCTGCATCTACTACCAGAATTTAAGCCACTGCTCCAGTCCGTCGCCCCTCTTCTGCGTCGATAGAAGAGCAGCAGAGAAAATGATGTGAATCTCGGTCGTTTTTATTAAGAGTAATCTGCAAGAAAGTTTTCTCAATGTAGACAACGATAACGATTGGTCCCAAACGGAAATTATACAGGGTCATTAGTACATCTGCTAGTAGGTTAGTTTTCATGAATAACTGATCGTTCAAAAAGGGAATGCCATCTGTTCGGCTTGAAGCTTTAAAAACTTTGCGCAATTTCGTCGTCGTACTCGCCTCCTTATAAACAGGTCGCTGTGGTAGAAAAATAACATTCCTTGTGGCTGCCTGCGATGAATCTTTAACTGTCTCCGAAACCCCGTCAAATACCAATTGTTTTATGGTAACATCGTATTCCATCAGCTTTAGTGGATCCCTAGATAGACGACGAATAAATGAATTAAACCGACTGGTTCCTCTTTCACCTGTGTGCGCCAGCTTAGTTGCGGCCGTCCTCTACAACGTCGTTCCTTGGGATTGGAGTCGAAGACTCTACGGGGCGGAGCTCTGCTGTCCTTTCGCTCTAAGTGGCTTAGCCGTCTTAGACGTTGGATCTGTAGACGTCGTACTAGGTCGATGTTACTGTAAAGTTCTTGGTTCAATTTTCTTCTCCACCCTCCGTACAACACAAACGGGACCAAAGATTGTACGCAAAATTTTCCTCCCCAAACGAGGAAAGATAAGGTCCAAGCCTCTGCGCCGTAGAAGAGGACCGTGATGATTAAGCTTTTATAGAGCGTCATCTCAGTTTTCCGAGAGAGGGCACACTACTATTCAATTGCCTCTTGTGCCCGAAGAAACAGCGGTTGGCTATAGTTATTCTGCGTCTAATCTCAGCGCTGGTGTCGTTGTTGCTTGTTGCCAGTGAGCTAAGGTAGACGAAGTGATTAACTACATCAAAGTTATAGCTCCAATAGTGACGTTCTGGCCAAGACGTCGGTTTTGTGCGTCTTTCTTTGACGACAGCATATATTTGGCGTTGTCCTGGTTTACCTTCAGATCCACTTTGCAATGCTCACAAAAGCTTCATTGCCGTCTCGCAATTGTGCAGGCTTGAAGTAGACCGTGCCTCTTGTATGGGCCAGTGAATCCCGCACGATTTTTTCAAGCATGATGTTGAAAAAACCACATGATAGTGTGTCGCCCTCTTTTTTTGACATAGAAGGTCTCGGTTAACTCATTATCGACCTTGGATAAGGAGCAGCGAGAATTCTCCATTCTCATCCTGCTGAACCTGGCGAGTTTGGCAGGGATATCAAAGCATAACATGGCTCTATATAGCTCGTATGTATAGACACTGTCAGCCTTAAAATCAACTAAAAGGTGATGTGTGTGTGGCGACCTGAAATTCATGAGTCTTTTCTTAAATCTTATAGATGAGCTGGCGCATGTTCCCAACCAACTCATCTCCAGCTGTTTTAAATAGCTCAGCAATCAGGCCGTCTGCGCCAGCAGTTATATTGGCCTTCAGCTTTGATATCGCTGCCTTAACCTCGGCTAAGTCGGGTGGACGGAACTCTCTTTCATCTTTGTCCAGTGTGAATGGTGTGTTCTGCCTGACAGCGGTTTCTTGACCATATTCGCCGTTATACAGTCCGCAGAAATAGTCTTTCCATATTCTCAGCATCAACTGTGATTCAACTCCCAGGCGTCCATGTTCATCCCTGCAGGCTTTCGCTCTAACTTTATAACCTTGGCATGTTCGTTTTACTCTTTGGTAAAACTTCCGGACGTCCTTCCTGCGATATCATCTCATCTCCTCGATCGCGCGCTTCTCGTGCCCTTTTTTTCCCCCTTCTGAAAAGCGCATGCTCCTCCTTTATTTTCCGCCCATAGAACTCACGAGCAGCTCTCGTTCGTCGATGCAGCGTGGCCATGTATGCATTCTGTTTTTCTGCATGGGCCTGTCTGCACTCATCATCAAACCAAGGGTTTCTCCTAGGTGGTGGCTGGACTCTAACATCTACATCAGAGGCAGCATTCTTGATGGTGCTTTGACTACGTCTCCATTGCGGTTTTATGGTTTGTACAGTTTGCATCAGCTCTTGAGAGAGTTTCAGGGAGACACGATCGGCGAAGGTCCTGGTCTCTTGTGATGGCAGCTTCCCGACGTCAAATTTTGCTGTCCTTCTGGACTCCACAGTGATCGCGATATCCGTAACTTGACTGCAACAAGGTATGATCCGATTCAACATTGGCTTCTGGAAAGGTCACGACATCCAAGATGCAGGAGGAATATTTGGCGTCGATCAAAATATGGTCGATTTGGTTAACATATAATTGATCGGGAGACCGCCAGGTCCCCTTTGGATATTGAAATGTGGAAATCGTATGCTAGTTATTAGGAGTTAGCAATGGCTGAGTAAAAATCCGATCCTATTAACATTATCAATTCATCTTTCACTGAGAGTCTAAAGTGCATTGTATCTGCGGGTCTAAGGTTTTTGAACGAGGGACACACTTGGTCATATGTATATCTGTACTGGCAATTTTTTCTTCGAGCCAAAAGAATTACCGACATGCGCACCTTTACGCGGTCCAAGCAAGGGTTTTAGTTTTTCCATAACACTTTGCCGCAGATAACTTTGCTGACTGCCACCTTCTACGTCAACGTGATTGTTTGCTCCAATAGCAATACAACGGACGGTTTTCAAGAAAACTTTTGAACGGGAACTGTGCACACATATACTGAATCCTTTGGTCTCCTTGCCGCATTCAGCTGCACATTTTCCCGTGGTCACTGTCATTTTAGAAGTAGAATTTGTTTTTCTGCCACACAACGATGACATGTGTTTGCCACCACATTTCGCACATTTAAGAAACTGTAAGCTTCTGCACTTCTTCGACATATGACCGACTCTTGCACAGCGGAAGCACCGGCTACTTCATATGTGCCTTCCTATCCTAAAATGCGCGGACGGCCGTGTATTTAGAAGACCAGTTAACTGTTACACGCACTGGAGCTATCTGCTTATCCCGGGCTGAAGGATGTTAAAAAAGATTAAGTAGTAGTTGTACATATATCCATGCATAAACATTATAGTAATCTCTCTTAATACATTAATCTGAATTCATACTCAACATACATTAGCAATTTCTCTATTTCTTTTTCTTGTTCACTTACTTTTTACATGCCTACGATATATTGCATCAGTCAGTCTTTTGCGTCAGTTCATTCCAAGAAGTCGTGTTAGCCTACAATATTGACGTAAATAAGTCACCATTGAATTTTAATCACGCCGGTGTTTCTTTTACGAACGCGTATCTATCACACATTAATCTTTAAAAATATTTTTTTTTGTTTTTATCGTAACGTTCTTAACCTTATATTCCATTGCTAAAAACTCTAGGCCACCCGTAGGTGTATGTAGCCATTTCTGTGCAAAGAATTAAAAAAAAAAACTGCCATGAAGTGCATCCATTTTATGCAACTATAAATACGCCATTAAAAAAAAGCAAGCGCAAAACGTGATGATTTAGCAAGCATTTCACTAACACAAATTAGTCAGTACGAATTTGGGGAATGTACAAGTAAGTATACTTACTAAATTCATAATACACATGTCTTCAAAAGGCTACAATAAGTAAAATGTTAAAATAAGTAGAAAGCACTTTTGAAAGTTGGAAAAAATCTAACCAACATTTTTTTTTTTTAATTTCAGAACATAAAATAGATATGCAAGTCTTGGTGGCTTTTGCAAACTTGATATGGGACTTATCTCTACTCCAATCATAGTAAAATATATAGAACTTTATTTGACGTATGCTGATAATAATGCCGTAATGTACATTGTTAAGAAACCAAAAGTAATATGTTGATAACCTAATAAAACAATTTGCAAACATGTACGTTGTATATTATAACTTATACCTTTGCCTAACTTTGATTTTAGAAAATTAGTTAGAATTTATCGTGCAATTGTTCGCTAGTGGAAGAAATCTTCGAATTTCGCGAGCTAGGTATTTTTTCTGTTTGTTATGCTGGTACACCAATCCCTAACACACGAGTATGTTGGCATTGTCAACAATTTTGGATATGTATAGATTTTATAGTTTTTGATAAATTAATGTTACACGTGTTTTCGTGTGCTTGCTGTTGAAAGGAATGAACCAACAATTTTAAATATTCTGGCCAAAAATAATGCCGTGATTATACTTTAATCCTATTCACCGCATTCGGCCCCTCGTTACTTCCCAAAATTGAAAAGGTCAGTGAAGGGACAGAAATTTGCCACAATTGTGAAGATGAAGAATGTTTCGCTGGGACTTCCCAAGGCTATACCAGGAAACATCGGATATTCTTGACGGACTGGGAAAAAGCGCAGGGGCGAGTGTATTATATATATTTCGATGAGGAGGGATTACCTTGAAGAGGACAAAATGGATATTGATTATGTGCTGAGAAGCTCTCTGAGCCCATTCTAGCGAGCTCATCAGAGATCTCATTTCCTGAGACCTGGGACCCAAGCAAGCCTGAGTGAATTTAGTCTAACTGTTGAGTTCATGCACTAACTTGGAGCTGGTTAAAGGATTGAACACAAGTTTGAGTGCAGATTGGCTGTCACTGCAGACGCAGTATAAGGGTGGAAGGTTCATCATAGTATCTAGAGCAACGCCTGGCATGCTGGGGTAAGCATCGTACAACTGAGACAAATCGTTCTTTGGAATTTTGTGAAAGGGGCTACGACGTGTTTGCGTGTCAGCGTATTCCACCAGATAACTCCGTGGTTCACAATATTTTCCAGCCCGCGGCGCACTTACAAGTTTAGTATTTCGTCACGGCGCCCTACTTAAGCTATTTGAAAAAGATACTTATTTAACGGTCGCCACAGTTCGGGGTGGACCTGAGCCTCAACCAACATGCCTCTGCGGTTTATACCTCTTTGTTCAACAAATGCTTTCTTAAGCACAGAAATTGAGATTTGAAAAAAACGCATTGTACAGGTCGCAGGTTGGACATTTTTTTATTTACCTCGTTCTCGTTGGACTGTTGTCTCAGAAGAGAGGCAAAGTGAGGTATGTTTGAAAATCTAGTTTACAAGCAGCGCGAAGCTTATTTTATCTTTAATATAACTATTATCTTTTAATCTACCTAACTCACGGCGCGGCGCCCTTCTTTACTTTCTACGGCGCACCAGGGCGCCGCGGCGCACACTTTGGGAACCCCTGAGATAACCGATGCATATGAAATTGTCATTGTCGTGTAGATCCATTGTCGTTGCAAAGGACGCTGACAGCGCTTTGGAGGTTTTTGACTTAACATGCTTTGACCAAAGAAGATAAGTATCTGGTACTTAGCTTCCTGGGATGTCGGTGTTGTGATTGCACTACATTCTCAATCATACGCAATTCACTCGATCTCACACACATGCAACTTTAAACGACACTCGTATCATCGATTTGTCGTCACTGGGTCACCACCAACCGTAATCATCCCTGCACGTAAATTGCATAATATATGGTCAACCTCTACTTGTCGGCACTAGGTCAATGTCAGCATTCTAACGCCTATTCCCTCTTCATTTGTCACTTGGTTTGGCCGTGGTGCATTGGATAACATCATCGACCGCCGAGCGAAAGGTCTATAGTTCAAATTCGTTTCATAGTCAAGAAAAAGTAATTCCTTTACGGACCAAAAGTATGCAACACAGAGGTGAATGGAAAGTGACCAGACATACTGCTGCAGGTATGAGACAGAATGTGGTCAACTGAAAATTCATCCTCTGCGTATGCAATACTAACGTGCTCGAGCGAATTACTACGAACTATAACCAACGCGGAATTTGGCCGGCTCTCGTCCTATCTAGGGCAACCACCACTGAGAGTAGTGAACGAACATCAACGACCCAAACCACTGCACTTCGTCCAGGTTGTGTGTGTATCACATCATAAGAGAATATAAAAACTCTTGAACCTGCGCGAGTTTCTAAAAAAAAAAATGTGTAAATAATGCTGAAGTCCAAACAATACGTAAACAAACGACGAAGAAGGGAAAACTCCAAACACCATGAAATGCTGCATAACACATAATAAGAGTAAAGACGAACCAATTAATGAAGTGTGAATGACATCCACGAGATAATAATGCGAGGATAATGCTGATTGGCCTAAAGTGCGTATGCAGGCAAGTGCTATGAGCGCTATGATTATGATATCGGGTGCGGATAGGTTACGACATGACGATGATGCTGAGTGTGTATTTCCTTAACCGAGATGAGAAATGCCTTTTGGCACTTTGTTTGTTGGAGTGGATTGCGATTGAACCAAAATCCTCGTATGAAAGCGACGGTAATTTTGGTTGCAATACACAGAGAGCAGCAGACAGTCATAGAGCCAGAAGCATAAGGTAAAATAACAAAATGTTAGTAAAACTATTTAACTTTACAATTCAGATAGCCATAGAACCAGAATCATAAGGTAAAATGAGAAGATACATATTAATAAAACTATTTAACTACCATCATTTTGCTATTTGTTTTCCTGCACTCTCTCCATTCGGCACTCTTCCATCAGTACTAAGAGCAAGTACGGTGTCGAGTGCAACATTTTGGTGGCAGCAGTGAGATTGAACCTAAAAAAGGGCTATGCCTACTACCAAGTACGAGTCAATATTAAACTCGAGGCGTTACTGGGGCTTGGTATACACCAGAAGTAAGTGAAAATGAGTGAACAAGTGAATAAATTACCGTCTATGGGGCTGTAAAAGCAGATACAGTTATACTTTAAAAAAAGAGGAAAAGGGGATACCCGCTTATGACCGGGAGACCTCAGTTATAGGGCGTGGCCAGTCAAGTAAATAAATAACAATACATATTTTTGCGAATCATAAATTTGTTAGAGTATTTAATTACTGACCCTTGACCACCCTCACGAAAAACCCGACAATTCTTACCCGACCCGAACTTTCTCACTAAAGTCGATAATATACCCAGTAGCCCTCCAATCATGGACGTCAAAATATCTTTACTTACTTACTTATCAGGCAAACGATTCATGGAGGATCTGAGCCCGAGCTATAGCTGCCTTCCATCCTTGACGGCCCCGGGCACGCTGCTTCCAGTTATCAAGACCAAGATGTCTTACATCCGCGATTACTTGGTCTTTATACCGGAGGTTCGGTCTTCCTCTTCTTCTCGAACCAGGAGGCTTGGAGTCGAAGACCTTCATAGCTGGAGCGTTGATGTCCATGCGCTCGATGTTACCGAGCCAGTGTAGTCGACGGATCTTTGTCTTGCGGACTACATCCTCATCTTTGTACAGCTCGTAGAGTTCGCGGTTGTGTCTTTTTCGCCATTCACAAGTGACAGTCACATTCTCGGTTTTGGTATCGTGTAAGGTGATAGTCACTATGATTGTCACATTTTTGTGATAGTTTTCTGGTGACAGCTATTAGCTATCACTTTCATATGTTTTGTGCATTTGATGTGATTGTGGTTTGTCTTTTTGTGCGTTTTGTAAAATAAAAACTTTGTTCGCGTGCTTGGAGCTATTTTTAAGTGAGGATGAAGAGGTCAATGAGACAGTGATGAGAGTTAGAATTCTGAGGAAGAATTTGAGAAATCGTTCTAACATTTTCGATCTTCCCGATGACATGTAAATAGAAATAATTTCGCAGTTAATATTGTCAAAATTATGCTTTAATGATTGTTTTTTTAGATTCATGAAAAATTTCCGCTTAACGAAGCAAGCATTCGTTACGGTCCTACATTTTCTGGACCTTTCTGATGGAATAAGATCGACCCATATTCCACCAATTCTTCAATTGGCTGCAACGCTGAATCTTCTTGGTGGTGGTGCTTACCAGAACTGGACTTTATTTGCTTGCGGCCTAAAATAAGTGAATTGTACTATATTATTGCATTTCTAATATGTAATTTACTTATATTTTCCGGGTATTTATTCAAAGAATCGGTGAACTTGAATTTGAATTTTTTTCATCATTTGACAGCTTTCTTATCTGTTATCAACTCCGAAAAAGCAAGTGTTGCTCCTTTTTTAAACTTTTTTTGTGATAATCTTACCCGATACCAAAAGATGATGATAGTCACATATGATTGTCACCAAAGTGACTATCACCTATCACCTTAGTCGATTCCACCCCAGCTTTCGGCTCCGTACAGCAAGACTGGCAGTATGTAAAGCATGACTTTGGTCTTTCGAGTTTTGACCCAAGTTGTTTGGACAATCCGAAGTAGCACCGGTTGCCAAGGGCGATTTAATGCCGGATCTCCACTGTGGTGTCATTTGTGGAATTTACGTTTGCCCCGAGGTAGACAAACTCCTTAACTGCCTCGAAATTGTAGCTGTCAATTGTTATATTTTGTCCCAGGTGGTGAGCGACGGATTGGTTTTTGCTTGACAGCATGTACTTCGGTTTGTCCTCATTGACCAACTCGTTTCGCCTGTTCTTCAATCGCTTCACACAATACGCTGGACAGGATCTTGTATGCGACATTGGGCAGGGATATACCTCTACAGTTCTTGCAAGAGGTAGGATCGCCTTTTTTGTGGATGGGGCAAATAGAGCTGGTATTCCAGTCGTCGGGCATGCTTTCATCTTCCCAAATTCTGCAGATGATCTGAGCATACTCCCTACCAGAACATCGCCGCCAGCCTTGAAGAGCTCTGATGGCAAGTCATCTGAGCCTGCTGCCTTGTTGTTCTACAGCCTCTTAATAGCTGTGCCGACTTCTTCGATGCTGGGTGGGAGGACTACTTCAGCGGCTGGAGTTGGGATTTCCTCGGTCCCTACGACTCTCTCTTGGTCATGCTCGCTAAGCAGTTGCTGGAAATGCTGCTTAAATATATCCACTATTCACTGCGGGTCGGTGACAAGATTACCCTCGCAGTTTTGAAGAGCCTGGGTGCCCTTTTTGAAGCCTTCTGCAAGGTCCTTGGCTTTCTTGTAAAAGGCTCGTGTTGTATGCTTTTTGTTTTTTTTAGAAACTCCACTCAGGGGTGGATGTCCTAGATAGGATGAGAGCCGACCAAATTCCACGATGGTATAGTCCGTAGTAATTCGTTCAAGCACTTTAATATTATCCCTAGACTCCTCATATCCTTGAGCTGGGAGGCTGAGAAGATTCTTTTCTTTTGTCGCAGTAGTTTTTTCTCCTCCCTTCTTCTGGCTCGGTACTCTTCTTGCTCTTCCCTGGTTTTTCTCCGCAGCGCCTTTTGATAGGCCTCGTCGGTTGCTGCCTTTTTCTGCTCACACTCGCCATCATACCACGGGTTTCTTGTCGGGGGTGGTAGGTATCCTAAGGTGGTTTCGGCTACTTCCTGAGTGGCTGAGCGGCAATGCAGCCACATGTTATTGGCATTTGTGTTCGACGTAGGCATATTATAGAGTCTTTCGCTCAGCTGCTCCCTGTAGACTCTGGGAACCTCCGGTGTGCTCAGGCGCCCAATGTCGAACCTCCTCCTGGTGGGCTGGTGCAGCTTTCTGACATTGGACAGTCAAACTCTGAATCTTGCTTCTACGAGGAAGTGGTCAGAGTCGACATTTGCTCCTCTGAATGTTCGCAATCCGGGTTGTTTGACGAGTGCCTGGTTGGCGGTTTGACCGTCCGGAGATCGCCAGGTTGCTGTGTGGATTCGCTTGCTTACGAGGGAATCTTCTGCTACTTATTACCGCATTACGAGCTGTCGCAAAGTTCGTGGGTCGGAAGCCGTTATCTGTTGTCAAAATATCTTCAAATGACGTAAATAGCATAGTTCTCACCTTCGATGGTAAGCCTGATGAGATGAGCAACACTCTTTTCTGTTGCATAAAGGACGAGGCCCAGCATAAATTCTTTCTCAGCATTGCTAGGACCCGGGGTCCCAGGGCCATGCCTTTGAGCCAATACAGCACAAGGACTTGACCACTTCGAAAGACTGGAGTCCTAGTTCAAGGAACATAGATCTCGGGGGTCCATACAGAATCAGCTCTTGGCAGCTTGGCAAGAATATGGTGATAGGCTCTCCCATTTACTACTCTCTCTCGATACGGCTACTTATGACAGCTCGTACGAAAAGGCTGCCCGAGGCTTTTAAAAACCACAAGTTTGCCTTACAAGCATTTGAGGGTGGAATAAAGCCTACAACGCCTCCCAATTGAAAGAGGCTATATCCTACGCCATCGACCAATCGCTCCGTTTAAGTAATGATACCACTCATTCTCTCTCTCACAATTCACCTCAACCCCTCTGCCAGACCTGTAACGAACCAGGCCACACATCCTCTACTTTTTTCCAAGCCCCAAGATCTGCAAACAATCCTCGATCCATCTGCCAAACCTGTAACAAGATAGGGCACACCTCCGCGACGTAATAAAGATATCCCAAGTTGTACCACCCCTCAAATAAAAAGAGGAGTTCGGCGCATTTATTGTTCTATTGCAATAAACCTAACCACTCGCAGAACGAATGTCGATTGAGGCTATCGCAGTCTCAGGTTCCTAGACAAAATCTTTTTCAGAAAAACCCATATCGCCTAGGACCTAATTCTAGACCCCCCGAATTCATCTCCACGTAGGAAAATCCACGATGTGAGATATCACTATACCCAGCAAAACGACCATCATGAGATTGACCCGGAAAACGACCAGGCTCGGATGGCGAACAACGGCAGTCCCTCTCGAGCCCTCGCCCACGTACACCACATCCCGGCGTAGATTTAAAAATTATGGTATCATTCTGTCCCGAATAGCCGGAAGGCGTGATACGCATCAGTTTCAAGCCATGGGATAAAAATTATGTGACGTTTCTGATAGACACAGGCGCAGAAATAAGCCTGATAAAGGCCAATAAACCATTAATTGGCCAGAGAAAGTCACTTTGTCCACAAAAGCCGGATACACTTTGAGCACACTGGGAGAAGTGGCTGGAAAATTACAATTCGACACCGACAAAACTACAATCTCCTTGGAACATCATTTTCAAGTAATGAACAACGAGATTAATCTCTCGTATGACGGTATTTTCGAAAGATACTGGCGTGACATCGTGTGATTGCATCGAACGCAACACCATTGGCAGACGATAGCAACTGAACGCATCGTACGTGCTGCAGCACTTGATCAAGGCAACAGGAGGTAATAGTGAAAGGGGTACGAAGGAAGTTGATCTAGCGAGTGAGGTAGTGAAATTACTAGCTGAAGCGCTTAAAAGATTAAGCGGAGTGCCACGCTAGCACGTCAGTAGTTCAATGTTTGAGCAAGGATGATGCGGCTTCACTCAACCGGAGACCCACATGTTTACCAGATGATAAACATCCTTCCAGAAATATGTACACTGTGAGGGACATAGCAGATCTGATCCCCTACTTTAATTCAAAGGACCCTGTGAGGCTGTCCTCAGCTTCAGGAAATTGACAGATGTGAAAGACATCTGCGAGTTAGACGAGCAACTTGTAATGATGGTAGCCGTGTCAAAGCTAGTCGTGGCAGCAAAAACTTGGAGCAACTGTTCCATGCACTCAACAGGAATTTGTTGCGGATCTTGCCGATAATTTCCCAACAACCAACGACGAGGCGGATCTACATGATCTTCGAAGCAAAAAACAGAAACCCATGAAAATTTAGAAGAATTCATCTACAAGATGAAAGCAACTGTTTCAAGGGGGTGAGTGGAGGACCGCACGTTGGTTAAATATATCGTTAAAGGTATATCAGACCCGGAGTGCGGAGAAGCGAGAAGAGAAACACAGCCAGAATCTGTCCAGGACATATTATAGCGCGTGCGATGGATCATCGGGTTGCGAAACAGCAACAGCCAATCATCAATTAAGAGTCGAAATATAACCTCAACGACAGAGGCTGCGCAACAACACGACTTGGGTCAACAGGAAACCGGACGCGCAACAAACAGAAGTAATGCGGCAAAATGTTTTGGTTGTCTATAGCAAGGATATACATATCAAAAGAAACTGCCCAGTAACGAGGAGCGACGTACCGGTAAGAAGATCAATGGGAGGTACAGTAAACAAAGACAACAGACTTCGTCAAATGCTGTTCAGGGAAGACAGAAATGAATAAATCAAGGAGGTGGAAGTAGACCGATATGGCATTACTGCATTTGTAGATTTGGGTAGCGACTGTGTTACTTCGAGGCAGTCAGTTGCGTACGAGGAGGATCATCGTATTCCTAATGGATTTTGCGGAGGTGGATGCAAAACCATTGGAAGACTACTGGCAGAAGTGAAAGTTGACAAATTGAAAAGCTGGTGTGAGGTATTGATTGTGCCAGATCGGAGTCAACCATATGAGATGATAATTGGCAGAAATTTGTTGGACCAGCCACAAGTCAAAGTGGTGAAGTCTTTCAAATCACTGGACATTGTTGACTGCTTCGGGAAACCAGCCGATCCGATGACAAAAGAGCACACTGGAGGACAGACGCAGAGGTATGCAACAGGCCGAAAGGTATAAACCTTGAGCGAACTAGACGTTGGAGACCTGAGCGATGGTATCATGCGGAAACTGGAAACTCTCATCAGCAATTTCGAGATTGCTTCGCTAAGGATCTGAACCCTCAGGTGACAATGGGGTGAGGAATACTCCTCGAGACCCGACCCTGAGTGCCCCCAAAACGCGATATAACATATAAGGAACGTCGCGCGGCTAGCGAGTTACTGGAAAAGCTGCGGGACGTACCAAGAGATCAGCTCTCGGAAAGGAGGAAGAAGGCTCTTGATTGGGCGGAGAGCATAATCAAGATGAAGGTAAAAGACTGCGGCAAATTGATCTCCACCACTCCATTGCGGCGTCGGCCGCTTTAATGCTCCGCCTCACTAAAAGCGGAGAAGATGTAGTTGAGATCCAGGAACCATGGTACGCGGACTCGGGGCATCAGAATACAAGCTCAACTACGTGCGCGATGCAGGTAAGCCAAGAGCTTGTATCTTAACCAAAACACATAAAAACCCTTCTACTCTCATCCTAAAGTCACCAGGATACTACGGCTATTAGTGTTGAGGGCAACTCCTTCAAGCTTTAGATGGCCTCGGTCTATTTAGCCCACGACCACCCAAGTCCTTCCCTTCCGGCCAACCAGATTCACCATCTGGTCAAGGATGCTGAGCAAGCAAATGCCGGACTTATAATAGGGTTTGTTGCCAACACACACCACGCGATCTGGGGCAGCAGTAACATCAACGATCGAGGTGAGTCTTTGTTTAATTATTTACTACATACTAACCTCATCGTTTGTAATAACGGCTGCGAACCAATTTTTATTCTTAAGAATAGACAGGAAGTTCTAGATATAACTTTTGCATTGCAGGAAATTGTCGACAAAGTAAGGGAACGGAAAGTCCTAAAAGAGCACTCCCTCTCTGACCGTCGCACCGTCGCTGTATTCAATTCAGCATAGTCAGCCACGGCAGTGCACCAGCTCCCTTCAGAAACTACAGGAGAACTGATTGGCAAAAGTATAGAACCCATGTTGATCCCTACCTAGCGACAAGACACCCGAACTATCCGCACAACCCTGCGGAATTAGACATGGGTTGACAGGAACCCTCATCAGAGCACTGTCTAAATCTTGAGCGGTTAGCACCCCCAGAGGCAAACCCAAACCCCCCTGGTGGAATGAAGAGATAGTCTCCCTTAGGAAAGAGAGCAGAAAGCTCCTTAACAAAGCAAAATGTACCCGCTTGCAAGAGGATTGGGACCTCTATAAGGAGGCATTTAAATCCTTCAAAGCAGCGACCAAGAAGGTCAAAAGGCTATATTGGAGGAACTACTACGAAAATATCAAGGCGGTCTCCGAAGCTTAAAAAATAAGAAAGATTCTGGTTTCGGCCCCGTACAACCCAAGCCACCTAATGCGGAATGATGGTTTCTGGACGACCTCCAGAACGGAAGCCCTGGAACTCCTTCTGAATGCACACTTTCCGGGCAGTAGTGACTAGGCTATGAAACCTCCTCAAGTCATCTAGCCGACGACATCCTTCTTCGAACGTGCTTCCAACCTGGTCAACAACAACATTATTCTATGGGCACTGAAAAGCTTTGAACCCTACAACTCTCCAAGACCGGATGGGATCATACCAGCAGAGCTCCAGCAGGTAGCAGATCTCATCCTTCCCTAGCTTGTGGTAATAAACAAGAGTTGCCTCTCCCTGACCTATATCCCCAGCAAGTGGAAGGCAACCAAAGTCATTTTTATACCCAAGGCAGGCAAAAGCTCCCACACGTATGCATGCAAATGACTTGAGGCCTATTAGTCTTACTTCTTTTCTATTAAAAACTCTAGAGAATATCATAGACGCACACATATGTCACAGTTGTATCTCAGGCAGGCTGTCGAATAACCAACATGCCTACAACAAAGGCAAATCGGTGGAAACAGCACTCCACTCACTGTTCAGCAAAATAGAAAGGTCACTGGAACCACAGGGTGGAGTACTTTCCCCTCTCCTCTGGAACGTGGTGGTCAACGAACTAATACTGTTGCTAGAACAGGAAGGGTATGCTTTGACCGCCTATGCAGATGACCTTCCTATTGCCACCACAGGAAAATTTCCCAGCACTCTAAGCGACATAATGCAGGGTGCATTACGTACAGCAGAAATCTCGACGCAGTACTTTGGACTTGGGGTCAATCCTAAGAAGAACGACCTAGTACGGTATACCAATAAATATAAAATTGACAGGAGGCTGAATTGGAAACTTAACATTCTTGATCATGTCAAGAAAGCATCCACTGCCCTCTACAGCTGTAAGAAAGTGGTGGGCAGAAGGTGGGGTTTCCGACTAAGCATTATGCACTGGCTCTACATAACCTTCTGGTGAAGGTACAAATATCGGCCAGTTTATGTATAAGTGGAGCGATCAGATTAACCCCCACGGAGGCCCTAAATATCCTACCACATTGTCCACCGTTTGACCTCTTCAGCAAGCAAGTTGCTGCCTGCGCGGCCCTACGGATTAGAGGCATAGGAAAATTGCCCACATCACATAAAGGCCATACTAGCATTCTTAATCACTTCGAAGTACCCATGGACACAGACTGCATCATTCCGCAGAATGTGTTCACTAGGAATTACGAAGTTGTCTTTGCCTCCAGGGAGGAATGGGCTGAAGGGAAAGTCATACCGAAGGACTCGATTTCCCTCTATACCGATGGCTCCAAGATGGGGACGGGTGTAGGTAGAGGAGTCCTCTCCAACGAACTCAACCTCAACCTATCATTCAGACTCCCAAATCACTGCAGTGTGTATCAAGCAGAAATAACAGCGATAACGGGGGCCCTTGCATGGCTCAGGATCAATGTAATATCCGCTAAGGATATTATCATTTGCACGGACAGCCAATCTGCGATAAAATCTCTGGCCGCGGTAACCCACAAATCAAAAACATCCCTTAACTACCGCCTATCTCTAGACGAGATGGCTGAGCAGTTAAACATTAAAGTATTGTGGTTTCCCGGGCATAGGGATATTCCAGGAAACTGCGCGGCCGATGAACTCGCAAAGTTAGGGTCAAGCACACTCAGTCTTCCTACCCTCGGGTACCTAAAAACGCCAATACGTACGGTAAAGCACATGATAAACCTTCGAACTATAGAGGCGACCAACCTCGAATGGGATGAAAGTAATAACGGCCTTACCACTAAACAAATCTGGCCTAAGCTAAACCTAGGACCAACAAGGGACCTAGTAGCAACCATAAGGGCAACTTTAAGCACTCTAGTGGGTGTCATTACAGGTCATTGCATCATTGTAAAACACGCCGCCAGGCTAGGGCTGCCCTCCAATGACTTCTGCCGCGGCTGCATGGACGAGGAGGAAGAGGAATCGATACATCACCTTCTGTGCTCATGCCCCTCTTTTGTGAACCGCAGGAGGATCTACCTCTGCGCGCCCTTCTATGAAAATCTAAGTGAGCTAGCAAACCTAAAAATAGCTCAACTCCATCGCTTCATGAGAAGCACCGGTTGGTTCTCAGGTAGTGGCTCAGGGTAATATGATCCATGTGGTATCACAATGGGCCGAACTCGGCCTACGTGTGGCTTATGCCAACCACTTGTACCTAACCTAACCTAGGAAGATTTCGAATTGGCGAGTTATCAATCGAACTCACGACAAAAGTACCAATATATGTGCACCCCTACAGGATTCCAGTCGCCAAGAGGAATATCGTGAAGGAAATGGTGGTCCAAATGTTAGAGAAAGGGATAATCAGACCATCAGTATCAGACTTCAACTCACCACTTGTACTCACAAAGACGAAGAAGAATGACTGCTGGTGGTTCTGTGTGGATTACCGAGAGTTAAATAAGGTTACCGTCAAACGTAAGTTTTCGACGACGGTCATCGACGAAGTATTGGCATCTCTGGTAGGAAATACGTATATATATGTATGTATCTCCAATCTCGACTTGGCCTCTGGATACCACCAGATTGTTATCGATGAGAGCAGCAGGAAATTCATCTTATTCCCCGTAGACGAGGGCTCGTATGAATTTAACATAATGCCATTCAGTCTAGCGAATGCTCCGACACACTTCCAGTACTTAATGAACCAGCTGAAGGCGAAATTGGTACCAGGAGATGTTTCTATCTACCTCGATGACGTCAACGTACCAGCTAAAGAACGGACGAGGGAATGGAGAAACTTCAACGCTTTCTTCATGTCCTCAGGGAAATGTGTTTGCTTGCTCTGGTGGCGTTACAGCCCATGAAGGGCCACAGTCAAGATTCTCTCAATCTTCCATGTTGTGCGTGATATATGTTTTTTTTTTTTTACACAGGTGAAAGGGACCTACAGTTTAATGCTGATTCCGAACGGCTTGAGTCGAGAAGCTTTTTCTTGGCAAGTATACTACGGGCGGTTTTGCCAGTACCGCGCCGAGGAGGGACGACGCGAAATAAACATTCGATGGCGTTTGTGTTATCGGGATTCGAATTCGCTCATCGTGCGCCAGAGTCCAACACACTAACCACTGCGCCACGACACCCTCGTGGGGGCGTCACGGAAACGTGCCTACCTCTAAATGTGAACTTATGTGAATTTTTAAAGACGAATATCGAAGTTATTGGATATTGAATCAATGAAGAAGGATCCTGTATCCAACGCCCCAGGACGTTCACACTAACAGGCTTTTTCCACAAATTTGTGGAAAACTATGTACATTTGGCCGCTCCATTAACAGACCTGATGAAAATAGACAGCAAGTTGGACTGGATCGAATGGCATGATACAGCATTTCGGAGACTAAAGGAGATCCTCCGAAATCCACCTGTATTAGCATGGTTCGATTTAGAGTGCAGTCGAGAAATGCAAACGGATTCATCGGCCATGGGGGTGTCAGGAATCCTACTTCAAAGAGGCAAAGGTGACAGCAAACCGCACCCGGTAATTTATTTCAGTCGCAAGCTAACGGAAACTGAAAGAAAGTACCACTCGTATTAATTAGAGGTTCTAGCAATCGTGGAAAGCTTGTGGCGCTTCCGACTCTATATGCTCGGGAGGGAGTTCTAAGTAGTGACAGACTGCGAATCCATCGTTGCTACGCAAAATAAGAGGAAACTAGTACTAGAGTTCCCAGATGGTGGTTGAGTGTCAGGTGGAAGAGGAATACATATTTCGGAAAGTAAGCGGTACCGATAAGTGGGTAGTGCCCAGCAATGTTCGATGGAGGATTCTTAAACTATGCCATGACAATAGTGGATATATGGCCGAGGAGAAAACCCTGGAGAGAATCAAGAGGACGTTTCGGATTCCGAAAATGGGGAGATTCACGAAAAGCTATCTTAAAACTTGTGTTGATCGCGCCTACGACAAGAAGAGAGAAGACAGAGCGGTGGGCGGACTTCATAGTGCAGAAGGAATTCCTTCACCATTCCACACCATACACATCGACCACTTGGGACCATTTATAAAAGGAAGAGGACCATGCGGTATGTTCTCGCAATCATATCAGCTTCACGAAGTATACCATCCTGAAGGCAACGAAGACGACAAACACGGCTGGAGTGGTTCAAGCATTGAACGACATCTCGGGATATTTTAGTATTCCAGAAGGATAATAACGGACAGGGAACTGCGTTTACCTCCACATTACTTAAGCGATTTTGTACAGAGAACGACATTCAGCACATCCTAACGGCTGTACGAACGCCGAGGGCTTATAGGCAAGTAGAGAGGGTTACTCGCATCATCCTGGACTCCATGAAGTGCGAGCACGGGCCGAAAAGGACTGGGTGGGGCAAATGAGGTACCTTCAATGGGTTATGAATACAATGAGAAATGCAACAACAAGAGCAACGGCACACCAGCTCCTGTTTCCCTGCACGCCACGGGATATGCAGGGAAACATTCTGCTGTTGGAGCTAGGAGAGAAACGGACCACCGAACCAGAAGAAATGACACGACGGAGAGCCAAGGCCCTGTAGAACATTGAAACAAGACAGAAACGCCAAAAGCAGCTCTATGATCGGAGGCATAAAGGAGCGACAAAGTATCAGGTAGACGATCTCGTGCTTCTA
Organism: Eumerus sabulonum; assembly: GCA_951905685.1. Lineage (NCBI taxonomy): Eukaryota > Metazoa > Arthropoda > Insecta > Diptera > Syrphidae > Eumerus > Eumerus sabulonum. Next base: position 96,123,957 of record OX645060.1, read on the forward strand.
GAAAGCACCACAGCAACGGGGATTCACGCAAACTAAAGCGGGTATACAAGGGTGGCGGACATATCACAAATGCAGCGCACACAGCGAAGCTACAATGCCGTGCTAAGTGAAGACAAAATGAGACGTTGGTGTGAGCTACCGACTGAGGATTTCGCGAGCATCAACGAAAATCCAGATGAATAGGAGGACGATGAAGGCATAGATAACGGCGACCATGCAGTCACTGGAAGTCTCGAGAACGAGACTTAAGTTAGGATGGGCGAGCTGTTGCACTCACTTGAAAACCACGCAACAACAAAAGTGGATTCGAACAATACTGGCATGAAGTCATGTGATTGCGTCGAACGCAATGCCATGGACGAACGATGGCAATCAAACGCATCGTACGATTTCACCGAATGCACACGGTAACAGTCTGTCACGTGACGCCAGGCTATATAAGAACGAGGTTGATTGACAAGCGGTGGTCAGTCAAGTGCGGTGGTTCAGCAGCTAAGCCATTGGATTTTTTTTTTTTTTTTTTTTTTTTTTCAAATAAATATTTTGTACTCTACACAATGTAAGGTATGTATGTATGTGTGTATGTTGGCGTTACAGTCCATGGAGGACTGAGAAGCCGAGCTTCTCTTAATCACCCATGTTGTGTGTGATTTTAATTTCCCATAGGTGAAAGGGACCTACAGTTTATTGCCGGTTCCGAACGGCGAAATTCGAGAAGCTTTTTTTGAAAATTATAAAATTATAATACAGTATACAGTATCCCGCTGAGGAAAAGCACCGTGAAAAACACTTTCGATGACGTAGCTGTTGTCGGGACTCGATCCCGTGTTATCGGCGTCAGAGGCTAACAACGGCGCTCTCAACACAATGTAAGGTAAATTATGAAATTGGATATATAGAGGCAAAAATAAAATCAAACAAAGAAGCAATAGAACCAGAAGTGAACACCAAATACAGGACCAAAGAGAGGGACGACAACAAAACACCTTACGAGGTGATACCTACGGGTAATAATAGTCAAGAGAGAAATAAATGAGCGATTGAAAGATCGAACCATACCGATTCAACTGATTCCACAAATAACGCTGAGTGTCAAATTGAGCACCGGTGTGGAAGATGGAAATCAGAATCTGATTCCGCCAGCTTACAGACCGGATCAGAGGATTCATTAAAAACCGATTCCGAACAAGTCCTCTTTAAACTCTCATTCCCTATCTCCACATCTTTGTTTGGTGATCACTAAGAAAAAGCGGACGAAGATAAGAAGATTACAAATAAAAATAATAATAACGAAAACCCAGCAAGCAGTAAGACTAAGACTCAAGTAAGCTTAGCAGCCCGTAAGACTGAGTTAATAAAAAGCTTAGAAAAACCAGCAAAGATCCGAGAGATGTATCTGTAATACAAGGCCGAGCTTTTGGATTGTCTGGATAAATTCACAGAGTCCACGTCCGCCAAAGTCCAGTCAGCCTTTTCTTAGGGGCTCACTTCAAAGGGCACCAATAACAAAAACTACAATGCTTGTCAGGCAATCTAAGCAGAAAGAAAGGGAGCAGTACAACTGCAGGGAGTGTGGTAAGTGACAAAATCCTATTCGTACTTGTAGCCGTTTCGTCAAGACGAGCATCGCTGAACGTTCTAGCATGATACACAAAATAGGTGCTTGCAATAATTGCTTGGCATATAGCCACAATTTGCAGCATTATCCCAGTCAGGCGCGTTGCTACTTTTGCCCGCAGAAGCACCATTCCTTGCTACACGGTAAGATCGACATTCCTCAGACTGATGTGCACGCTAGCCAGACACGATGAGGTGAGACAATAGCTAGCGACTGCCGGATTCAACTTAAGAAAATGGTCCGGTAACTCAAGAAGTACTTCAGAGCATCCCACAAGAACAACGGGAACCAGGGTTCTCGTTACCATTCGACCCTTCAGAATACATCAGGACCTTAGGAATAAGGTGGTATCCTATTGATGATTCATTTACTTTTCAGAATGTATCCTCCAATTATGCTGAAGTCTCAACGAAAAGAACTATGTTGTCCACAATTGCACGTCTTTTCGATCTACTAGGCTGGATCTCGCCTTGCATCCTGAAGGCAAAGATCACGATGCAACAACTGTGGTGGCGCGGTTTTTCTTGGGATGAACCAGTTCCAGCGGAACTCAAGAATGAATGGGAATTCTTCTGTCAAGAGTTTCCACTGATCGAGAAGATTCGTATCCCAAGATGGATTCATCTAAATAAGAGACGGCAAGTAGAGCTTCATGGGTTTTGTGATGCATCGGAGAATGCTTATGGCGCAGTAGTTTACTTGCGTGTATTGGATGAGCACGACAATATCCATATGCACTTACTAATGTCTAAGACCAGGGTCGCCCCATTGAAGACCGTGACACTGCCTAGGTTGGAACTTTGCGGAGCGGTGATCTTGGCTACGCTTTTGAATTACACAGCTAAGGTGTTAAATATGGATAATGTGAGGACGTATTCGTGGTCGGACTCGACAATCACCCTATCATGGATCTTGGCATCTCCATCGAAGTGGAATACATTTGTAGGAAATCGTGTTGCACAAGTTCAGCGCGTTACGAACTGCAATATCCGGAAGCACGTCCCAACTCAGGAGAATCCCGCTGATTTTGCATCCCGTGGACTGTTGCCTACTGGCCTAATTAACAACACCCTCTGGTGGAATGGCCCAGCCTTTCCCAGGTCTGATTGGAAGTTCATTACTCCACAACAGCCGTCTATTATAGAGATTAAAGAGGAGAGCCATAAGACACGCGTACACTGCACCATAGCTCAAGATAACATCATCGACTTACTGATTCATCACTCGACATGACTCGACATTCGACTGTGGAAGTGAATGAAAGTGTTTAATTTTGCTCCTAAGTCTTACCAAGTATTTTACTTAGTTTTGCCTAATTCTATGGCTCTTTCAAACTGCCCAAATTGCAATTTTAAATTGCCCAGTATAGATTTTTATATTCGAAAATAGACAAATTATTCAGCGAAATAATTGAAATAAAAAGTTTAATTTCGCGCTCGTCAGTTGTGTCCTCTAAACCGCAATCGCAGGTCGTTACGCGCTTTAAGAGAACCGCTCTCTCCCTGCACTGCGAACCATGCAAACACAAAAATCAATGATGCACCTTCAACGCCTTCATACGTTAGGGCTGCGACCGCAGTTGTTATCAATGTTCCTGCCAATGCTACCACCCACTCTCCTGCCGACATTGCTGCTGTCCCTGTCACTGCTGCTGTCTTGGACAATCTAGCTCCGAATACATCGTCTATGAACACACTAAGCACTACTTCTTCTTCTTCTTAGTGGGCGCTACAGTTCGGGGTGAACCTGGGCCTCAACCAACATGCCCCTCCATCTAGCACGATCTTTCGCTAGCCTTTTCCATTGCCGCACACCCAGTTGGCTGAGGTCCCCTTCCACCTGTGTGCACCATCTTAAGGGCGGCCGTCCTCTGCTTCTTCGTCCCTCGGGGTTGGATTCAAAGACTCTCCGGGCTGGAGCTGTGGTGTCCATTCGCTCTACATGGCCCAGCCATCTTAGGCGTTGAATCCGTAGACGCCTGACAAGGCGCATGTCGCTGTACAGCCCGTAAAGTTCGTGGTTGAATCTTCTCCTCCATCCCCCATCTGCGTTTATAGGCCCAAAAATCACGCGCAAAATCTTTCTCTCGAACCGACCAAGGGCCTCCTCATCTGCTTTTGATAGTGTCCATGCTTCTGCCCCGTACAACAGGACCGGGATGATAAGGGTCTTATATAGAGTCAACTTTGTCGTTCGTGAGAGGGCTCTATTACTCAGTTGCCTCCTGAGCCCAAAGAAACAGCGATTGGCAAGAGTGATTCTGCGTTTGATTTCGGAACTGATGTCGTTGTTCCAGGTCACTGCGGAGCCAAGGTAGACGAAGGCCTTAACTACCTCGAACTTATATCTGCCTATACAAACGTTCTGGCCGAGACGTCGGTGTTGAGCGTCCTTTTTTGATGACAGCATATATTTAGTTTTGCCGTCGTTTACCGCCAAACCAATTTTCGCCGCCTCCATCTCAATACTCGCAAACGCCTCATTGACATCTCGCTGTGATCTACCTATTATGTCAATATCGTCGGCGTATGCAAGGAGTTGCGAGGATTTGAAATAGATTGTGCCTCTTCTATTGGCCAGTGATTTTTGCACAATCATTTCCAATATGATGTTGAAGAAATCACACGACAGCGCATCGCCCTGACTAAATCCTTTTTTGACATCAAAACTATCGGTAAGGTGTTCACCGATTCGGATGGAGCAGCGAGCGTTCTCCAAAGTCATCCTGCATAGTCTGACGAGTTTAGCAGGTATGTCAAAGGTAGACATAGCGTTGTATAGCTCGTCTCTAATTACGCTGTCGTATGCGGCTTTGAAGTCGACAAATAGGTGGTGAGTGTCGACTTGGAATTCATTGGTTTTCTCCAGTATCTGCCGTAGTGTGAAGATTTGGTCGATGGTGGACTTCCCTGGCCTGAATCCGCACTGATAAGGACCTATCAGCTTATTTACAAAAGGCTTCAGGCGTTCACACAAAACGGCAGAGAAGATTTTGTAGGCGATGTTAAGGAGACTTATTCCTCTATAGTTGGCGCAATCAGAGGGGTCTCCTTTCTTGTGGATCGGGCATACGATGCTGAGACTCCATTCCTCGGGCATGCTTTCCTCTAACCATATCTTACGGATGAGCTGGAGCATGCTCCCAACCAGGTCATCCCCAGCTGCCCCAGCTCAGCAGACAGTCCGTCTGCGCCAGCAGCTTTATTCGACTTGAGCTTCGATATGGTAATCTTAACTTCGTCGAGGTCAGGGGGACAGAATTCTCTGCGGTCTCCGTCGATTAGAAATGGATCATTCTGCCTGGCAGCGGTATATTGACTAACATCGCCGTTATACAGTCTGCAGAAGTGGTTTTTCCATGTTCTCAGCATCGACTGCGTTTCTACTACTAGGTGTCCATTCTCATCCCTGCAGGCTTCCGTTCTGGCTTTATAACCTTGGCATGTTCGCTTTATCTGTTGATAAAACTTTCGAACGTCACGCCTGCAGTAACACCTCTCCAAATCCTCAATCGCGCGCTTCTCGTGCTCTTTCTTCTTTCTTCTAAGAATCTTATGCTCCTCCCTTCTTTTTAACACGTAGAGCTCACGAGCTGCTCTTGTTCTTTTATGCAGCGAGGCCTTATATGCATCCTGCTTCGCTGTATGAATCCTCCTGCACTCGTCATCGAACCACGTGTTTCTTCGTGGTGGAGCCCTGAAACCCAAAACTTCGGATGCAGAGCTTTTCAGGGCTTGTTTGCAAAGGCTCCACTGCTGTTCTATTGATAGCGTGGAGGATTGAGGTGTATTGGAGAGCTTAAGGGAGACGCGATCGGTAAAAGCCAGAGCGGTTTCTGGCGATAGTAGCTTTCCGACGTCATAACTTTGTATTCTTACTCTACTCCGTTGCGTTCGTGATATCCGTAAGCGCATCTTGGCTACTACAAGATAGTGGTCCGAGTCGATGTTAGCCCCTCGGAAAGTTCGAACATCAAGAATAGTGGAGGAGTGTCTGACGTCGACCGCGATGTGATCAGTCTGGTTGGTAGTCGATTGATCAAAAGACCGCCAGGTGCCTTTGTGTATATCGAGGTGCGGGAAGCGCGTACTGGCTAGAAGGAGATTTCGCCCCGTAGCAAGATCAATCAGCGTGTATCCGTTATCGGAGTTGGTGTCGTGTAGGCTATGTTTGCCGATGACTCGTTCAAATATGCTTTCCTTACCCAGCTTATCATTGAAGTCTCCTAGTACAGTTTTGATGTCATAGCTGGGACATTGGGCATACGTTCTGTCTAGGAGATCGTAGAACTCATCTTTGGCTGAGTCATCCTTGTCTTCCGTGGGGGCGTGGACGCAGATCAGGCTGATGTTAAAAAATTTTGCCTTGATACGGATTGTTATGAGGCGTTCGCTCACATGCCGAAAGCTTAGGACTTTTTAACTTAGTCCATCTCGAACAACAAATCCGCATCCAAACAATCGTTGCCCTCTCTCCCTATAACAGTCGCCGTAGTAAATATCGCAGTTTTTCATCCGCTTTATGCCCGGTCCATTCCATCGCATTTCCTGGATGGCGGTGATGTCCGCTTTATAGCGGTCTAGGGCGTCCGCAAGTTGTTCGGCTGCACGTGGCCTGTTTAGGGACCTAACATTCCACGTACAAAGCCGAAGATCATTGTCCTTTTTTCGTTTTTTGCAAGGGTCGTCAACATAAATCCGGTCCGTTATATCCGAGGCTTGTGGTTGTTTCGGAGTTTGTGTTTTTTTTTACGGTTACGGCTTACTAGGCCGTAGCCACTGCGGTGGCTCTTCTCGCTTTTTAGCAGGCCAGCATCCGTCGGATAAATGCTACCCCTACGAGGCCTTTGTTAAGCACTACTACTAGTCAAGAATCTCCTAACAGAATTGCCGCCAGAGATTCCACAAACAAAATTCATCCAAATCTGGAGACGAGAAAGTCTAAAGCAAGTTCAGCCAATTTACATAATTCTAAAACCGGTGGACAAATAAACAGCAAAAATAGTCCTAGCAAAAAAGTTATAGGCAATGATGCATCTGACAATGATTTAAGTGCTCAAGTTATTTCGTCATCGAAATGGCTTCATCTCTCTCGCTTTTTGCCTACAACAACAACTTATTCCATCATATCATATGCGTCTAAAAAGCTCAACCTGCCAGCTGAGCATTTGACATGTCTGCCATTGATAAAAAAAGACACCGATAAGAGCACGCTAAAACACATAAACTTTAAATTGGCTTTACCATCTCAGCATTTTAAACGCGCTCTTAGTGCGGAATACTGGCCTAGTAATGTTCGTGTGAGAATCTTTAATTTTGCTTCAAAAAACGGCGAGAACCTAACAACAAAAACACCAATTTAGTGCATACGAGTACTCATGCTCCTCCACCTGCACGTGGATTAAACTCCTTCTCTGTTTACTACCAAAATGCGGGAGGAATTCGAACAAAAACAAATCAACTCTTTCTTGCTGTTTCTCTCCACGAGTATGATGTTATAGCATTAACGGAAACATGGTTGCATTCTCATATTCACTCATCGCCTGGACAGATCAACGGTTTCGCGGCGGTGGTGTGCTAATTGCTGTCCGCTCTTCATTACATAGTAAACAAATAGTTTTACCTCACTGCGTTGATACCATTGAACAACTGTGCGTTTGTGTTCAGTGTTTATTACCTTCAAATATGAAAAAAGATTATGAATGTAATTTAATTGATTCACTTTTTGGCCTCAACTTGTCCCAAATTAATAGCTATCTTCATTCCTTAAATAGATTGCTTGACTTAATTTTCGTAAGCGATGAATTAAATGTTAAATGTAATGAAGTGCTGCGTCCACTTCTAAATAATTCTATTCATCACATTGCTATTTGTAATACTATACATTTCTATGATTACTTAACTGAAGAACAAAATTATTGTAATCTATTTGCCTTAAATTTTAAAAAAGTAAATTATGCTGCTGTTGAGTACGGTCAGTATTCACAGTGCACCGGCATCCAGTTGCCAGCCGCACGACATTGAATTAGACACCTAACTCATTTGCCTGACATTGAACTGAGTTCAACCCGAAAGCGGATGTATGCAAGCGGATGTAACATAACACCGTTCTTTTTCTTTTATTCTTTGTTTCATTATATTTGCACTTTAATCAGTTTGCACCACAAGTAATAATAAAATTGTACATATTGCAGAATAGACAAATTTACATTTCCGTTGTATGTATGTAATATTTAGTAGAGTAAGCTAATTTGATTAAGATTTCCATGTATAAATACTAGCTAATAAACATTGAACTGGCCTGATATAATTCAACAGCTAAACCAATCGTTTCGATAGTTTCTGTTGCTCGAATTTATCACAATTTGGTGTTCTAGTACTGTACTGGAAATACCGCCGATAGTCACGGTACCGAACCGTTGTCTATCAACATCATATATCTACATATATACAGTAAAAGCACTGTATACATTTTGGTGACCCCGACGTGATACTAATAAAAGCGTTTATCAGGGCTATACACTGGTAACTTTAATAACATACATACAATATAAGGGCGTTTACCAGGGCTATACACTGGTAACTTCAACAATATACATAAAGGCGTCGACAGGGCTAAAACACTGATCGCAGCGTAATTGTTATACATTTCCCATCAGAAGATCAGAAGCTACAGGAAGCATCAATTAAAATGGATGAAACAGACATTTTCATCATTGTCGCTCGACAGAAGGTTCTGGCAGATGAGCTACAGAAATTAAGGGTTAATATCTCAAAGGACAGTTCTTCGAGAAAAACAAAAAAATACAAGGAGGAGAGGTTACAACGCGTGGAATTCATCTGGGAGGAATTTCAAGCAAACCATCAGAAGGTAGAGGGCCGGGTGAAACACGACACTCCATACGTGTCTGGAAATATGTTTCAAAGAGTACTAGATCTCTATACAGAGCTTAAGGGAATTCTTGAAAACACTAAAGCTCTCTCCGACGTGACATCCGAAGACACAGAAGAATCTAAAGATGAATTAAGCGAAGAAGCCTATTCCCAGGAAGAAGAATCATCTACACAAAACATTTCAACAATAAAACCCATACCTCTCTCACGCAGAACTCTATCATCATCAGCTGACCCATCATCAGATGTAAACAAATTGCTGAGGAGACAAAAGATAATTGTTGCTTCACTTCAGCGGCTTCTCACTAGCCTAGAAGATAAGGAAGGAGTTGCGTCCAAGGCATTTTATGACCTGAAAATCATTGGTATTAACAAATACTGGCATCAGATTGAAGAAATTCATCAACAGATCAGTGAACTGGAGGATGACTACAGTTCAATAGGATACAACATGGCAGATTACGTAGAATTGGAAAAAAGGGCTCAAGAATGCTTAATCCAATTGTCTACCAAATTAGACGAACTAAGTGCTCAGCCATTCCCACCTGCGCCCACAACAGTGACGTCAATGGCAAACACAAATCTCAATCTACCTAAATTTACATTGCCGAGGTTTGATGGTGACTACCTCAAATGGCGACAATTTCGTGACTTATTTACAGAATTAGTGCATAACCAACCTATTGGTAATTGTCAGAAAATGTTCTATTTAAAGTCAACATTAACAGGCGAGGCTGAGAAGCTAATTCGCCACTTTACAACGTCCGACGTCAATTACAACGCGGCATGGAAGGTCATCACAGATCGTTATGAAAACACACGACTTCTGGTAACGGCAACACTTGATAAATTAATGCTGCAACCAGTAATCCATATTGAAAGTTCAGCCATGATAAAGGGATTACATGATAATACAAAAGAATGTATTCTCAGCTTACAAAATCTTGATGTGGACACAAAAAATTGGGATCCACTGTTATTACACATATTAATAAAGAAATTGGATCGCAACACCCATACATTGTGGGAACAGTCATTAAAGGAACCTAAATCGCTAGCTACAGTAGACGATTTTATGTCATTCCTTGAACACCGTTTTCAATCATTGGAGGCATTAGGCGCAAAACAATACAAAAATTCAGAAGATCCACGCAAACGGCAAGCATTGTCAAGGGCATTAACAGTAACCACATCAGGAAGATTAACATGCATATCTTGCAAGGGTCCACACCAACTATATAATTGCCCGAAGTTTTTACTATTAAACCCTAAGGAACGGCTGAATCTAGTAAAGACCACAAATCATTGCATAAATTGTCTTAGAGATGGACATTCTTCCTCTAAATGCTCCGCCGGAGGCTGCAGAAAATGCAACAAGAAGCACAACACGCTCTTGCACCTAGAGCAGATTCTAAAACCTTCATCAAATAACACACCTACTACCATAAGGTCCTCAACAACATCTGACATTCCACCAAGAGATCAGTCAACATCTCTAACAACTCAAGGAAACTGTAGAAATCATGGGTATATTTTCCTCTCAACGGCTATCGTGACCCTCACATCTCAGTATGGCAAGACTATTGAATGCAAGGCCATACTCGATTCGGGATCTCAATTGAACTTCGTCACCAAGAGAATCATAAAGAAACTTGGAGTAACCCCAATTTCTCAAGTAATGTATATCCAAGGGATTGGGCAGAAGACTCAGCAAGCAACGAAGAGAATTAGCGTTCAGTTAGGATCCCGTCTCAACGCATTTTCCACAAGGATGGAAGCGCATGTATTGTCAAAAATAACTTCAGATCAACCCACCAGATCATTTGACACAAGCATCTGTCCAATTCCAGTCAACATTCCACTAGCGGATCCATGCTTTGGCAACCCAGGCCCAATCGATGTTCTTATTGGAGCCGAGCTGTATTATTCCCTTCTCTCAGTGGGGCAAATCAAGTTAGGCCAATCTTTGCCTACATTACAAAATACTGTCTTTGGATGGACAGTTGGCGGCAAACTAGAAGGCAGTCAGGAATTAAGCGCAGTATGTGGAATATGCAGTGCAGACGAGGCACTCGACCATCAAATAGAAAAATTTTGGAAATTGGAGGAATCACCATCTAATGACAGACGCCTTACAGCATCCGAAAGGCAATGTGAACTTCATTTCAACCAGACATTCTCGAGAAGTGTTGAAGGACGATTCGTGGTAAAACTTCCATTTAAGGAAGAACCTAACATTTTGGGAGAATCAAAAGATATCGCCTTCCAACGATTTATATCGCTTGAACGCAGACTTGCTAAGTCAATAGATCTTAAAACAAGATACATTGAATTTATGCAAGAATATCAACAGCTTGGACACATGGAAGAAATAGATTATCATCAATTACACAAGCCCTACTACTTCTTGCCACATCATTGCGTAACAAAGGCAGATAGCAGTACAACAAAGCTCAGGGTGGTCTTTGACGGTTCCGCAAAGACATCCTCTAACATATCATTAAACGACCTATTGTCATCAGGTCCTACTATCCAAGACGATGTTTTTTCGGTTCTTATAAGATTCCGCATGCCGAGATACGTGTTTACTGCGGACATTGAAAAAATGTATCGACAAATACTGATACACGAGGAGGACACAAATTACCAACTCATATGGTGGAGAAGTAGTCCCAATGATGCACTTAAGTGCTTTAAGCTGAACACGGTTACTTATGGAACTACTTGTGCACCATATCTCGCTATAAAATGTCTCCAGCGACTGGCAGAAGATCATCAGGAGCGGTTTCCGTTAGCTTCAAGAGCAATTCAAAGGAACTTTTACGTCGACGACGTAATGACAGGATCCGACAGCATAAGTACAGCTCTCGCAACTCAGGAAGAACTACAAAAATTATTACAAACTGCTGGGTTTAAACTTCGAAAATGGTGTGCCAATCATCAATCCCTCATCCAGAAAATACCAATCATCGATCGCGAAACCGAATTGGATTTCAATAGCAATGTTGAAGAACATGTCAAAACCGTTGGAATGGTTTGGTTGCCAAAATCGGACGAGCTTGGTATCAAAACCTCTTGGGTCGGAAAAGAAAGAGTAACAAAGAGAACAGCATATTCCGATATTGCTCATCTTTTTGATCCTCTCGGACTTATGGCCCCAATCGTTGTTACAGCTAAAATATTTTTACAACAGCTGTGGGAACTTAAATATGACTGGGATGCGGCGCTTCCTCAAGAGATGCAAACAAAATGGATTCGATTTCGAGAAGGATTAAAAACACTTCACAATATTAAAATACCCAGGCACATTTTTTCGCACAAGGTTCCCAAGGATGTACAATTTCATGTATTCGCGGATGCATCCGAGAAGGCATATGGAGCAGCAACGTATGTTCGTTCGCAGGACAAGAACAATATAATTACAGTACGACTGCTTTGCGCAAAATCCAGGATAGCTCCTTCCAAGAAGAGCAACATATCTCATCAAAGCACTATTCCACGCTTAGAACTGTGTGCAGCTAAGCTGGCTGCGGAACTTATTCGTCGTCTGCAAACAGATCTGGAGATTCAAGGAGATAAGATTTATTTATGGACTGATTCAGAAATAGTCCTTAATTGGATCAATGCATCATCATCGTCCACACTACCGACGTTTATTGCAAATCGAGTATCCGCAATGCAAGAACACACAATCCCGCAGCAATGGCGACACGTAAGCTCGAAGGAAAACCCTGCTGACATATTGTCACGCGGAATAGCACCCGAGTCACTTCAAAATCATACTCTCTGGCTTTACGGACCAAGGTTCTTACATGGACCAGAATCAATTTGGCCACCCAAATATGTCAAGAAACCAGTTATCTGTCAAGACAATGTTGCACTGTCAGCTACCTCTCATCAATCCCCAGACTATGATATTCTGGGTGCTATTAGCCATGGCAATTCATTCAGAAGGGCACAGCGAATTATAGCCTATATGCTAAGGTTTAAAAATATCATTAAGGAAAAGCACACAGTCGAAAGAGCACAGACTACATTTCTAAACTGTGAAGAACTCGATCAGGCAACAAAAACGATTATCAGAATGATACAAAAATATGAGTTTCAGGACGACATTAATCATCTAAATAAACACAGCGAAGTCTCAAATAAGAGTTCACTTTCAAGTCTCACTCCATTTCTCGATAATGATGGAATTATCCGAGTTGGTGGACGGTTAGAGTCCTCAATACTGTCATACGATGCCAAGCATCCAATGTTGATGCCCTATTCTCACCCGTTCACAAGGCTATTGCTGCTCGACATTCATCAGGAAAATAATCATGCCGGACCACAAGCTATTTTAGCTTTCGCAAGACAAAGATACTGGCCAATAAGGGGTAAAACCATTGCTCGATCCATTGTGCAAGGATGCCTGAAATGTTCAAGAGCGAGACCAAGGCTTTTAGGGCAGCTAATGGGAAATTTGCCTTCTGACAGAGTTCAACCAGCACGACCATTCATAAACACAGGAATTGATTTTTGCGGACCCATATGGACACACTATAAGCTTAGGGGAAAGCGACCGCAAAAATCATACATAGCAGTGTTCTGCTGCTTTGCAACTAAGGCATGTCATTTAGAACTCGTAAGTGATCTAACCTCTCAGGGATTCATTGGTGCATTAAAAAGATTTATGGCAAGACGAGGTCACTGTAAAAATATTTACTGTGACAATGCCACAAATTTTGTGGGAGCTAAGAATCAATTAATGGAGCTAAAACATTTCATTGACTCAACAAAAGAAAGGGAACAAATAACAGCTGTATGCACGGCGAAGGGATGCGACTTTAACTTCATTCCACCCCGATCACCCCATTTTGGGGGCCTGTGGGAAGCTGCAGTCAAGTCAGCCAAGCATCTGTTACAACACATTTTGGCCTCTGCTTCATTAACATATGAAGAGTTAGAAACAGCAGTTGTAGAAGTAGAAGCTATATTGAATTCAAGACCAATAACTCCCATGTCAACTTCTCCAAATGATCTCACTGCTCTCACTCCAGGGCACTTCCTTATTGGCGAACCAATAACCAGCAACATTGACCAATCAGCGAAACCAGAAACGTCTGCACTTCTAACAAGATGGAAACTTGTGTCTTCTGTTAAAAGTGAATTCTGGCGACGTTGGTCTAACGAATACCTAAACCAGCTACAACATAGATACAAGTGGAAGGAGAAATGCCAGAACGTAGAGCCAGGCTTGATGGTGATAATCAAGGAAGACAATCAACCTAGTCTCAAATGGCCATTAGGACGAATAATTAACACTGTTAAGGGATCTGATGGCTTAGTCAGGGTAGCCGACGTACACACGGCTTCTGGTGTGTTTCGTCGTGCTATACACCGACTTGCGCCGCTGCCAATACAACAGTCACCTCCAGCCGATCTTGACATACCAAATAGTAGCAAACGGCACATCAATGACGAAGATCATACATCAAATCCATCAGCAAACGACAAATCGAATGGTAAAGGATTACGGGATAGCCCCTCTCCAAGCAAACGGAAAAAACAGTTGTCACTTGGCTCCGCCTTAGTAACATTATTTTTGACCTGTGTGTGTATGCCGTTGAGTACAGCAAATGAAGTGGAAATCAGCAAATTCGAATCACATCCAGGAATACATTTTGAAGGACAAGGAACTATCAAGTTGATACACAACACATGGAACCTAGTGGTTTACTACAACCTTAAACCATACAGAAGAGAATTTGAAGCTCTCAAAAATAGTACCATGATATTAGATCACCTTTGCCAGCAAATTTCATCAAAAAGCCTATGTACTCAAGTTGTTCAGCAATTTCAATGTATCAATCAAGAACTTATTGAGGAAAATTCACTACTCAGGACTACGCGTTTTTCGACGAAGATCAAAAGAGGAGCACTTGATATCATCGGCAATGTTGCTAATTCACTGTTTGGGGTTCTTGACTCTCGATACGCTGAAGAAATGGATAAAAACATTGAAAAGATATATTCAAATGAAAATTACCTAACAACGTTATTAAAGAACCACACGTCATTATTAGATTCTACTGTAAATATAATGAAACATACTGAAGCAGATTCACTCAGAAGGCATAATTCACTTGTATTCCAATTAGAACAAATAACTAATCGGATAAACAACATCACCGATGAAATCTATCAGACTAAGGTTCAGCAATTGTTTTCATCCTGGTCGATCTACACTACATTAATAGTCGTCAATCTACAACGTTTTCAAGCATCTGTATTTGACGTGTTATCAGACACTCATCATGGAAGAATTCATCGCTTACTGATTTCGCCTCAGCAGTTGAAACAAGAACTCATCAAAATTTAACACTACCTACCACTACAGCTCCGTCTTTCCGTAGAACCAGAAAACATGCTTCAACTTTACAAATTGATGTCAACAAAAGGACAAATCACGGCAAATTATGTAATATTCAAGGTCGAATTACCATTGATTGGCCTAGATGAATTTGTGCTATTTAAGCTCATCCCTATTCCGGCAGTTGTCAACAATGTACTAATAGCCATAGACCCTTCATCAACACTATTGGCGGTGAGTGCTCATCACGATCAATACTACCCGATTTCAGAAGATGAACTATCCATATGCAATCACATAGAAGATACATATCACTTATGCACCCAAACTCATCCAATTTACCGACCTGGAGCTAACATCAGCACGTGTGAAATTAACTTCTTAAATAACATATCAACATTGTCAACATGTAAATTGAAAACTATCAAAAATACCTCCGTGTGGACACAAATTCCTCAGACAAATCAATGGATTTACGCGGTAATAAAGGAAACAATGCTGAACATAGTATGCAATCACCATCCGTTCTTTATAACGATTGAAGGAAGTGGGTTTCTGAAGTTGAACTCAGATTGTGTTGTCAAACACGATCACATAACGATTCAAGCTCATCGTATATATTCAAACAGTATACGGGTGGCATATACCAGACTAAGTAGAGATATGAACCTCACAAATGTGGAGCATACGATTGCGATTCACTACAAGGCTCCAAATATCACCACTTATCAAGCAGAATTGCAAGGAATACGGGAACAGATTAGGTCCCAGCAGTTGGAGTTACCACATCAAATTCAGCAGCATAATACCATACATATCGCTCTCAGTGTCTCCGGGTTACTCTTAGCAGTTGGAGTCATTGGATTCTTAATTTGGACATCCAGTCGATTCATCCATAGACGTGCAGAATATCCGATTCCGTCACCAAGAGGAGTTCGGCAGTCGAATCAACAACCATCTATCAACAGAACGATTGAACGCAGTTCAATGGGGGGCAGGATGTTGAGTACGGTCAGTATTCACAGTGCACCGGCATCCAGTTGCCAGCCGCACGACATTGAATTAGACACCTAACTCATTTGCCTGACATTGAACTGAGTTCAACCCGAAAGCGGATGTATGCAAGCGGATGTAACATAACACCGTTCTTTTTCTTTTATTCTTTGTTTCATTATATTTGCACTTTAATCAGTTTGCACCACAAGTAATAATAAAATTGTACATATTGCAGAATAGACAAATTTACATTTCCGTTGTATGTATGTAATATTTAGTAGAGTAAGCTAATTTGATTAAGATTTCCATGTATAAATACTAGCTAATAAACATTGAACTGGCCTGATATAATTCAACAGCTAAACCAATCGTTTCGATAGTTTCTGTTGCTCGAATTTATCACAATTTGGTGTTCTAGTACTGTACTGGAAATACCGCCGATAGTCACGGTACCGAACCGTTGTCTATCAACATCATATATCTACATATATACAGTAAAAGCACTGTATACAGCTGCTTTGGACCATTACCTTTCCGAATTAAATTGGGATGATATTCTCTTTGGTTCGACTCTCGAGACAGTGTATTCTAACTTCCTGAACAAATTGCATGAAGCCTTTGCTATGTTCGTACCCAAGACTACGGTAAAGCCGGTGTAGAAGCTTCCTTGGTTAAACAAACAATTAAAGAATCTTAAAAACGTTAGAAACAAAGCCTTTAAAAGATTCAAGATAACGAACGCAGAATCTGATCGCGAACATTTTAAAAGATTGCGTCTATGCGAATATGCATTTTTAAACTCTTTTCTGTACAAGCAGTATATTATGCAAACTGAATCCTATATAAGAACCGATTCAAAATACTTTTGGAAATTCATAAAGTCCGAAAATAAATCCAATGGTTTCCCTTCTTTACTGGAATATAATGATAAAGTATCTACCGATTTAAAAGGTATTTGTAATCTATTTGCTGAATTCTTTCAATCCGTGTATCATAAACCGGTGACTACCCATTATTCTGAGAACATTGAAAATAATTCCAAGTTCTATCCGCAAATTCCTAATCATGAACTCTCTAATGCAGATGTCTTCTTTGGTTTAAGTGCCTTGTTTGATATCGATATCATCCCTGTGCGCTATCAGGGATTCACACCACATAGTGTGTAAACGCAGCCACCATGTTTCTGGTTATTGTATGTAAACGCACCAGGTTTGTTCTGGAATATTTTGACATTATTAAAGAAGACGCTAAAGTGTGCGCACGTTCATTTTGTTTAATTCGTGTTGGTTTTTTTGGTTTCGTTTCCGTCAACGCTGGCTTTGGTATTGTTTCCTGGAAGGAACATTTTTTGGTTTGGCTGTTCATTACTGAACATACATGAAAATAAATTAATATTATATAAAACAATATTTCAGCGAATATTCTTGTATGGGTGCCAAGTCTGGGGGAATTGTGCACTGTGTTACCTTAAAAAATTACAAATAGCCCAAAGTAAAATACTTAAAATGATGCTCATTTGATGGCATCATTCTACAAAAGACATCCATCAGACAACTCATATTGAGTTGATCTCCAATAAAATCCAAAAACTTAATGGAAAGTTTAGATTAAGATGCGACACCTCCGATAATCCTCTAATTAGTCAATTATATATAAATCATAATGGGTGATGTTCATATTTCAGCTAAGGTCTTCAGTGAGCATTAATTAATTCATCTTAATTCATCTTACCATTTGTTAAATGTGTGTAGTTAACTACAAAATATTGCTCCATTTATTCAATTACAATAATTTATGTACTTATAATTAATTGATTTACCTTTATATTCATGTATGTGTTTATTTATTTAGTTATTTATTTATTTATGTATTTATTTATTTATTTATTTATTTTTGTTTATGTATTTAGTTATTCATAATTTATTTTTTATTACTCTAGTAGTATAATCAGCATAAATTCATGTTTTTTTTTTCCTCCTTTTACAAATAAAATACAAAATTGATGACCGATTATAAGTATGATTCAGTTGAAAGATATAATATTTTATATCACATCTCTGTACTACTACTGTTGTAAATTCTGCGATAATAAACTCTTAAATTCTCTCTTACTGAACATGCCTCAAAATGTAATAGTACCGCTGGCCCAGATATTTTTCTTAAAAATTGTAGGAATTCTCTTTGCACTCCCCTACGAATTATATTAAACTTGTCGCTTTCTTGTGGAAAGTTTTTAGATATTTGGAAACTTTCTTTCATTGTTCCAATTTTTAAATCAGGGAACAGGCAATATGTAAAAAATTATAGAGGAATATCGAAATTATCTGCAATTCCAAAGCTATTTGAAAGCTTACTTAATAAAAAGCTCTATACAAAAAATCTGATTTGTCCATCCCAACATGGGTTCATGAGCGGTATGTCGACTACCACCAATCTTGTGATGTTCTCGCAGACTGATGTGATCTACACAGATATTTCAAAAGCCTCTGATACAGTAGATCACAATTTGTTGCTTCTTAAACTAAAACAGCTTGGGTTCAATATATTGTTTTTAAAATGGATCTCCAGCTATCTAAAAAATAGACATCAAAAGGTAAAGATCGGCAACCTAACATCTTCATCCATCAAAGTCTACTCAGGAGTTTCTCGAGGTAGCCATTTAGGCCCATTACTGTTTATTCTTTTCATTAATGACATCTCCAAAGTTGTTAATTTTTCTTCAACTTTGTTATTCGCTGACGATTTGAAGATATACTGTAAAGTCAATGCCGAAATGGATTGCCTGAATTTGCAAGCGGATCTGAACAACATTGTTCAGTGGTGCAAAACAAACAATCTATCCCTAAATATTGAGAAATGCAAAGTTTTCTCTGTTTATCGTTGTTCTTTTCCCATTTGTTGCAACTACTACATTGGTGATAAACAATTAGCCCTTACTAACCACGTTACTGATTTAGGGGTTATATTCGACTCAAAAATGTCTTTCGTTCCTCATTTTGAGTACATAGCTGCAAAGGCAAATTCCTTATTAGGTTTCATAAAGCGTAACTGCAAGGACTTCAGTGATCCCTACACCTTAAAATCTTTATATATTGCCTTAGTTCGCCCGTTTTTAGAATACTGTTCCATCATATGGGACCCATATTACGCAGTACATATAAACAGGTTAGAACGTGTTCAAAAGTCGTTTACAAGATTCGTCATTAGAAAACTAAACTGGCACTTCATGCCATCTTATAACGCGAGATGTAAGTTAATAAACTTAACTTCATTAGAAAAGAGACGAAAGATCCAAGGCATCTTGTTCATGCATGATGTTGTCACTAGCCGAATTCACTGTCCCGAAATTCTTTCTTCTCTTAACATATATGCCCCAGAAAGAATTTTAAGAGAACGCCCGTTCCTCCAAATTCCACTCGTCAAAACTAACCATGCTCGAAATGAAGCAATCTCCAGATGCTCTTTACTTTATAATACGTCGTCTCGAAAACGAATACATTGTTTAAATTTTGTTGTTTATTTTATTATGTTTCCTTTTTTGCTCTATAGTTTTTAAGTAATAATGAAATGTTAAGTATTTAAATAATATTGTAAAGTATCTGCAAGAAATTTGTTTTCAGTAGATATTAATAGTAATAATAAATAAATAAATAAAATCTCTAGAAATTGTTAAGGACCATAGGATACTGCTACAGGTTTGTTAACAATGCTCGAAAACCAGCAACACAGCCAGAATTAGCTACGCTTACGCCGTTGCAGATTGAATCTGCGCTACAGCTTTCCATTCGCATAGTCCAAGGCAACCCCATTGAAAATCAGGCAAGGGTAAGGGGTCTCAAATCATTAAGCCCATTTTTGGATAATTTTCGTATATCAAGGGTAGGGGACAGATTGCAAAACGCGGATCTAAGTTTCGATCAACGTCACCCAACTATTTTGAAACCTAGTCATCATTTCACCAGCCTCATCATAAGGGATGCGCACGACTGAACGTTTCATGGTGGCATGCAGCAAATGATCTCGTACCTTCAACAACGGTTCTGGATACTGAATATAAAGAGTACCGCAAAGAAGCATATCCACGGTTGCACCATCTGTTTAAGGCTCGGATCAAACCAGGTCAACAAATAATGGGTGCTTTGCCAGAACCACAAGTCCGAATCTCTCGACCATTTAGCTAAACTGGAGTAGACTATGCTCAATGGGTCCAATTGAGTATAAGGCCTGGAAAGGTCGAGGAGCGAACATTTTTAGGCATGTATGTATGTATGTTGGCGTTACAGTCCATGAAGAACCTGATCCGAGCTTCTCTCAATCACCCATGTTGTGTGTGATTTCATTTTCACATAGGTGAAAGGGACCTACAGTTTATTGCCGGTTCCGGACGGCGAATTTCGAGAAGCTTTTCATGACAATTTTACTACAGGGGGTTTTGTCAGAACCCCGCTGAGGAGAAACTCCGTGAAAAACACGTTCGATGACATGGCTGTGTCGGGATTCGATCCCGAGTCATCGGCGTCAGAGGCCAACACACTACCCACTGCGCCATGGTGCTCTCTTTGCCATTTTCGTTTATTTAGCCACCAAAGCCTTGCACATTGAGCTTGTCAGTGACATGACAGCTCAGGCATTCATTGCAGTTTTTAGACGGTTCACCGCGAGGAGAGGGAAACTTTCAGTGACTGTGGAAGAATTTCGTCGGCGCGAACCGAGAAATGGATAATCTACGAAAGTTCTCGTGCTATGATACCTCCAGAATTGCTGACACGTTTTTCAACGAAGGAACGAAGTGGAATTTCATTCCTCCATTCAAAAGAATAGCTGGAAATGCTACTCTAACTTTTGAGGAACTGGTCACGTTGTTGATACAATTTGAGGGATGTTTAAATCCAAGGCCATTATGTACACTCACCAGTAATCCTGATGATTTCACGACTTTAACTCTAGCACACTTTCCCGTTGGCGAACCCTTCCAAAGTGTACCCGAACCTGATCACACAGTTGAGAAGTATCCATATAATGACCGATGGAAGCTGATACAGAGAATGTACTAGACCTTTTGGAAGCAATGGAGCTCTGAATATTAAGCACGGCTTCAACAACGTCGGTGAGTTTAAAAGACCCATCACAAAGATCTTCTCTCGTCCAACAAAAAAAAATTACCGTGTTTGCTATTTTTTACATTCTTTACTCGAATGCAAAAAACAAAAAACCTGAAGTATGCATATATTTAAACTCATTTACCTACCTATATGTACATATATTAATCCTACACGTCACATCAATATTTTGTCACAAGTAAGAAAAAAAAAGAAACAAAATACATACATATTACACAACACAACACATACAGTCCGCATGCTACACATATCACACTACCAACACACATGCAATTCATACCCAAAAACAAATATTTCACATAAACAATACAACAACCATATCATCCATTAAAAAACAAAACAAAACAAAAAGTCAATAAATAATCTATCCCATCAGTCACATAATACAAGGCCGTTGACCCGATGCCATCCAACCGAGAACAAGATCAGGCAACACGTAGGTAGGTGGCGATATCGGTACGGATAAAAGGAGAATGATACGCAAGCACAGTTATTGGTAAATGGTTGGGTAGGCTGCTCACTCACTCTATGAGTGTTTGTTTATGTTTTGTTTCGTTTTATAATTATGATCTTTGTCACACTAATTGTTTCCTTGAAACTCTTGAACCTGCGCGAGTTTCTAAAAAAAAAAAAATAAATAAATAAATATTTCTTCTTATTTATAAGCTAAAAATATTAAATCTATTTTTTTTTTTATTCTCTATCGTGAATTGTTTTTTTTTTCCGTTCACCTCACTATTGTGAATCCCCCGGCATATTGTAAATACATATGTTGGTCAATAAAGAAACAAGAGCGACACTGATTTGTAACGTCATATTGTGTGGTTGGTTTTTTCTTTACTGTCCTACTTACCAACCATTATGGCACGTTTAACGGAATTGTGATCACGTGATTGGCACTGGACACCACGCGAGATAGCGTAGCAATTTTTTCTACACGGCACAACACGCGAGAAGAAATCACGATCTTAACGATCACAATACCCGGCTTATTAAAGTTCTCAATCGTCTTCGAGAACACAAAGACCTCGACCTGAGAAATTCCACTTTGTTAGGAAAGAACTCACGTATTTAGGGCACGTCATTTCTGAAAATGTAATAACGCCAGACCCTGGCAAAACCAAGGCAGTAAGAACTTTTCCAGCACCTGAAAAGCCCAAAGACAAGTCTTTCCTAGGCCTTGTAGGATACTATAGGAAGTTAAACCCGGATTTTGTCGAACAGGCTAAACCAAGAATTCCTCATGACTATTGATGCCAGTGATATTGCATTAGGTGCCGTAGGCCAATAGGTCAAGATAAACCAATTTTCTTTGCAAGTCGTACTCTAAATGATGCTGAAACTCGTTACTCCACTTCCGAAAAGGAACTATTAGCCATCTTGTACGATACCTATGGGAGGAAATTTACTATGGTAACGGACCACAGTTCGCTACAGGACGAAAGGACCCTACGTCTAGATTGATGCAATGGAGAATCTTGAAAGAATACGAATATACTATTGTCCACAAGAAAGGCAAGTTCGGGAAACCATTCGAAAGGGTCGCCTAGATATAGTCGGGCCCCTACCAACAAGCTAAAATGGTCAAAAATACCTACCAACTTTTCAGGATGATTTGACAACATTCTCCGAAGCATTTCCACTACCAAACGCCGAAGCCTCAACGATAGCCAGAACATACCTCACTCCCTTTTGACGATCCGGGCACGAACTTTTTGAAAATTAGGTTCACGGAAATGTGCAAACTGAGGAAAATAAAAAAAAATTAACACTATGCATTATCATCCACAAACGAATGGAGCTCTGGAGCGTGGCCTTAGAAGTTTATTTGAATACCTCCGTCACTACGTCAATAAAGACACCCTCACTTGGAATACATGGACCCCATACGCTTTTTTCGTTTACAATACTACACCACACAATAGTACCGGCTACATCCCTTACGAACTCCTCTACGGTTCTCCGCCTAGTACACCGAGCATTCTCGAACAGATGGCATGAGTTTCGTATAATTATAATAATCATAAGTATGCAATCGAGCTAAAGGTTCGATTGCAGCATGGCTACAAAATTGTCCATGCTCGCACAAAATCTTTATTAACGGAGAAAGGATAGTTTGGGATGTTTAAGTAGAAATTTAACTAGGCGATAAAATCGGTTTCGAGATAGCAAACGAAAACTTCGAGCTTCACCTCCGGCCTTCTTCAAAGCCAATTTTCTTTTTCGTAGGGGAGGAGGATGTAGTGATTGCACTACATTCTCCATCATACGCATTCCACTCCATTCCACACACATGCTATAATTTCAAACGACACTCGTGTCATCGATTTGTCGTCACTGGATCACCACCACCCATAATCATATACTACTACATACTTAGGTGGTGAACAAGCGTCTCTAGCTGACACGATCTTTGGCCAGCTATTTCCAGCGCCGCACGCCCAGTTGGTTAAGGTCCCCTTCCACCTGCTTGCGCCACCGTAGATGCGGCCGTCCTCTGCCGCGCCTTCCTTCCGGGGTGGATTCGACGGCTCTTCGGGTCTGAGCTGTATTTTCCATGCGCTCTACATGGCCTAGCCACCTTAGACGCTGTATCCGTAGACGTTGTACCAGGCCGATGTCGCTGCACAACCGGCACAGTTCTTCATTAAATCTTCTCCTCCATATACCGTATGAACAAACGGGACCGTAGATAGTGCGCAGAATTTGCCTCCCGAAACGACCACGGGCATCTTCATCCGCTTTTGTTAAGGTCCAAGCCTCTGCGCCGTAAAGGAGGACTGGGATGATCAAGGTCCTATATAGTGTCACCTTGGTTTTCCGAGAGAGGGCTCTTCTTCTCAATTGCCTCTTGAGCCCAAAGCAACAGCGGTTGACAAGAGTGATTCTGCGTTTTATCTCAGCGCTAGTGTTGTTGTCGCCGGTCATCAGTGAGCCAAGGTAGACGAATTCCTTGACTAGTTCAAAGTTATATCCGCCCATGGTGACGTTCTGGCCAAAACGTCGATGTTGACCGTCTCTTTTAGATGAAAGCAGATATTTGGTTTTCTTCTTTTTCTTCTTCTTAATGGCCGCTACAGTTCGGGGTGAACCTGGGCCTTAACCAACATGCCCCTCCAACTAGCACGATCTTTTGCTAGCCTTTTCCATTGCCGCACTCCCAGTTGGCTGAGGTCCCTTCCACTTGTGTGCGCCATCTTAAGTGCGGCCGTCCTCTGCTTCTACGTCTCTCGGGGTTGGATTCAAAGACTCTCCGGGCTGGAGCTGTGGTGTCCATTCGCTCTACATGGCCAAGCCATCTTAGGCGTTGCATCCGTAGACGCCTGACTAGATTCATATCGCTGTACAGCCCATAAAGTTCGTGGTTGAATCTTTTCCTACATCCCCCATCTGCGTTTATAGGCCCGAAAATCACGCGCAAAATCTTTCTCTCGAACCGACCAAGGGTCTCCTCATCCGCTTTTGATAGTCTCCATGCTTCTGCGCCGTACAACAGGGCCAGGATGATAAGGGTCTTATATAGAGTCTACTTTGTCGTTCGGGAGAGGGCTCTATTACTCAGTTGCCTCCTGAGCCCAAAGAAACAGCAATTGGCAAGAGTGATTCATGATTTCGGAACTGATGTCGTTGTTCCAGGTCACTGCGGAGCAAAGGGAGACGAAGTGCTTAACTACCTCGAACTTATATCTGCCAATACAAACGTTCTGGACAAGACGTCGGTGGTGAGCGTCCTTTTTTGATGACAGCATATATTTAGTTTTGCCCTCATCTACCGCCAAACCAATTTTCGCCGCCTCCATCTCAATACTCGCAAACGCCTCATTGACATCTCGCTGTGATCTACCTATTATGTCAATATCGTCGGCGTATGCAGGGAGTTGCGAGGATTCGAAATATATTGTGCCTCGTGTATTGGTCAGTGATTTTTGCACAATCATTTCCAATACGATGTTGAAGAAATCACACGACAGCGCATCGCCCTGCCTAAATCCTTTTTTGACTTCAAAACTATCGGTGAGGTGTTCACCGATTCGGATGGAGCACCGAGCATTCTCCAAAGTCATCCTGCATAGTCTGACGAGTTTAGCAGGTATGTCAAAGGTAGACATAGCGTTGTATAGCTCGTCTCTAATTACGCTGTCGTATGCGGCTTTGAAGTCGACAAATAGGTTGATACATTCCTGACTCTGGAATAATGGAAAGGAAAAAAAAGAAAGAACACGTGCTCGCTTTAAACGATAATTCCCCAATGTTCAATTTATTTCCCCAAACGTCAAATTGGGCCATCGTTCACAATAGTGGATTATAGAGTACGCAGGGTGTGTTCACAACAGGTATGTGACATTCTTCCCCGCTAAATTAGCTAGCTTGATAGGGCACAACTGCTTTACGAATCCTCTTAGATCTTCTAGGTTCTGCTCTGTCGCCATTTCCAACTAATGGCTGCGATCCTGATTGCATATTAGGGCAGTTGAGGTCAACTCCAGCCGGAGTATCCTGCGTCTCCCCTATCTCGGTCGCCTCTTCTTCTTTACCACCTAAGTCCTCCGTTTTAGAGACCAATTCGTGTTGTCTAGCTGGGACTTCAGGCTTCGTTGGTAATCTATCAAAATTTAATGATGTTGGGGAGTCGGTAACGTTACCTTCGACGAGCGTTGGTCTCATTTGGTCGATATGCCTTCGACAACAGGTACCGTCCACATCAACCAGATAATGCAAGTGACCATCTCGATGAGTGACTTTCCCGAACTTCCACTTACTCTCTTTATTTTGGTAATATCGGATCTGAACCAAATCTCCAACATCGAAACTCCGCTTGCACTCAGGTATTTCCCCACTCTCCCCCGTATTTGTAAATTTCATTAAGTCCAGTCTTGTTCGAAAGTTAAATTTAAGCATCAACTCGGCAGGGCTTTTTCCTGTTGTTGTAGATGGAGTTTTCCTGTATTGCAAAAGTAAACGGTGTAATTTGGTATGGAAGTCTCCGACATCATTGATTGATGAGCGTAATCCATTTTTAAGGATCTGTACGAAACATTCCGCTTGTCCCTTTGTTGACGGATGGGCTGGAGAAGAGAGCTTATGTATTATGCCATTGGATTTCAAAAAGTCACGGAATTCTTTCGATGTGAAACTAGAGCCATTGTCAGACACAACCGTTTGTGGGACACCAAACCTTGCGAATAATTCCCTCAGTGCCCGGATGGTGTAGAAGCTAGTGATTCGGCTCATAGGAAATACCTCCAACCATTTCGTCTTGGCATCGACAACTACCAGAAAATAGCGTTCCATAAACGGTCCCGCAAAGTCCACGTGTAAACGCTGCCATGGTTGCGCTGGAACTTCCCATGGGTGTGTAGCAACCCTTGCTGGTTCTGTAAGCACCTTTGCACAATCGCGACAACTTCTCACCATCTCTTCGATATCCCGATCAATTCCAGGCCAGTAGCAGTAACTTCTCGCTAAAGCCTTCATCTTGACGATTCCGATGTGCGCAGAGTGTAGCTCGTTTATAACCTTTCCACGTAGTGAGACAGGTATAATAACGCGTATTCCTCTATACAGACAACCGTCATGCAGCATCAGTTCGCCTTCCATACCTCTGTACGGCGAATCCAAAGGTTCTCCTGTCTGCAATTGGATTATAAGTAAGGACAGGTCCCTGTCCTTTTTGGTTTCCTTGGATATGTCTTTATTTGTGACAGGTAAGAAATCCTCCCAAAGCTGAAAAACCTCATACCTTACGTATGTATTATCTTCCTGTATCTTCAGTGGATTTCTGGAAAGAAAATCAGCATTAGTGTGTTCTTTAGTATTTTTGTACTTAATTGTGTAATTAAATCCACTAAGAAACAGAGCATAGCGTAACAGCCTCTGGCCTGTAAGGACAGGTAAATTTTTCTCTGGGCTAAATATGGAGATTAGCGGCTTATTGTCCGTTATCAGCGTAAATTCTCTCCCGTAGCAATAATCGAAGAACTTATGCAAACCCCAGTAAATAGCCGTTGCCTCTTTATCCAATTGACTGTAATTTGCTTCAGCGCGCGTTAAACTCCTTGACGCGAAAGCTATTGGTCTTTCACCTTTCTCCGTCATATGTGAAAGTACTGCCGAAAGTCCTACTGGCGAAGCGTCCGTAGCCAGAATGAGCGGCAGCTGTTGGTCAAATGGAATGAGGACGGTCTCATTCACGATCTCTCCCTTAAGCGATTCGAAAGCGTGCTGGCAATCCGAAGACCACGTAAATTTCTTATCTTTTCGTAGTAATTGATGTAGAGGATGTAGTTTAGTTGACAATTGTGGTATAAACTTATGGTAATAATTAACCATGTCAAGAAATTGGCGTAACTTGGTAACATCTGTTGGTGGTTGAATCCTGGAGATAGCTTTTATTTTGTCCGGTGTTTTATGAAGTCCGTTCTTATCAATTTTATGTCCCAAATATGTGACACTTTTTTCAAACATCTTGCATTTAGATTTGTTCAAATGAAGGTCGAATTGGTGCAGTTTATCGAGTAGGAGATTGCATCTTTGAAAGGTTTGCTCCAGGGTCTTACCCATGACAATTATGTCGTCAAAAAAACAAGCTGTACCTTCCAGATCGTTGATGATGTTCTCGTCCATGAATCGTTGCCATATGTTGGGTGCGGTCTTGACGCCAAACATTAGCTTGTTTACTTTATAGAGACCTTTTGTGGTGCTTATGGTCTGTAGAAGTGCGCTCTCCTCGGACATGCTAAGATGCAAATAAGCCTTAAAAATGTCAAAAGTGCAAAAATATTCACCATGTTTTAGTTTTTGGTATAGTTCATCAATCTTGGGGATCGGGTATTTGTCATTCACAATCAGTTTATTTATTGACGGGGACGATTGGTGTTCCCCAATCTGAGTGCGAAACCTTCTCGAGAATGCCGTCCTTCTCCAGTCGTGTAATCTCATCTTCAATCATAGGTCGAATTGCATATGGGGCTGATCTCGGTTTCACAAATATTGGACTCGTACCCTCTCGTAGTTTTAATATTCCTTTGACACCGGGAATCGTTCCAATTTTCTGTTCAAAAACATGTTTGTACTTGTTAAAGATTTCATTCTTTAAGCGGTTAATGTCTTTCTCTGTAAATATATCGACTGAATTAATTTGCAATAATTTAAGTGCATTTACCCATTCACGACCCAAGAGTGCATCAAACGGGCCTTTCACTATGTATAGGTCGCACACGACCTTTCGTCCGTTGTATTCAACTGTTACTTGCGCTTTTCCAAATACGGGTAAGGTGGCATTATTGTACGTTTTGAGCACTATGTTCGTTGGTGTAACTTTCGCATTCGGCCAGTGAGCAATAAAGGTGTTATAGTTCATCACAGATATGGCCGCCCCAGTATCAAATTCCATTGTAAATTCTTTATTGTTGATTTTTGGGGTTATATAGTACTTACCCGCATGGCTCTTAACATGTTGGTGTGATTTGATCGAATTTAGGATCCGATTTTGCTTGTTTGTAATGTTAAGCATGTTTAACTCGTATGGTCTATCGTCCGCTTGTAATAGGTTACATGAAACTGGCTCATCGCTGTCAGCTGGTGATATTTGAAGCGTATTTGTTGGTCTGTGCAATGATTGTGACTTAATACATACTGAAGGCACATGGCCCCTCTTATGACACTTTTTGCAAAATAGGTTGGTTGCTTTGCATTTATTTGCCATGTGATTATGCCTTCCACATCTAAAACAAATACCTTTTTTATGCTCCGACGATATGTTTGTACTTTTCGAGCCGTAAGGATTTGTTGTAGTTTTCTTTGCCCGTGAATTTTGTATTAATCCCCTTCCCTGCACTTGGTTAATATTCTGCATATTGCGACTTTCGGACTTGGATGCTTCCATAGCCAGTGAGTTTTCAATTGTCCTATCAAGCGTCATATTGGTTTCCCGTAGTAGTCTCTCTTTGATATCGGAATCCCTCAGTCCTCGAATAAACTGCGAGCGTAAGTGTGTGTTTAAAGTCGACTTTTTGCACGCCTCACATGTGAAATTGCAGTATGTGCTCAACTTTTTTAGCTCTGCTAAGTAGTTGGCCACCGATTCTCCTTCATGTTGCAGTCTCAAAAGAAATTTATGCTGCTCGGTAATTTCATTCGGCTTCGGGCTGAGGTGATCTTTCAAAAGCTTGATTAACTCATCGTAGGATTTTGCATCCGGTTCATCTGGAGCTGTTAAGTTTGACAAAAGCATATAGTATTTTGCACCGATACAATTTATTAATACTCGCCGTTTTTTTGTAGGCTCTGTAACATTTTTAATGCTAAGTAATTTTCCAATCTTCTTATGTAGTTGGGGAATGGTTCTTCATTTTCGTGATACTGCTCGAAATGTAAATTTGGGGTTGCGGACGCCGATTGTAAATTCTGGATTGCACTTGTTAATGCCTGTATTTTTTGTTGTGTAGTTTCGGCCATCGCAATGATTCTTCTTAGTCTTTTTTTTTTTTTTTTTTATCCTCGTCGCCACTGATGGATTCCTGACTCTGGAATAATGGAAAGGAAAAAAAAGAAAGAACACGTGCTCGCTTTAAACGATAATTCCCCAATGTTCAATTTATTTCCCCAAACGTCAAATTGGGCCATCGTTCACAATAGTGGATTATAGAGTACGCAGGGTGTGTTCACAACAGGTATGTGACATAGGTGGTGGGTGTCGACTTGAAATTCATTGGTTTTTTCCACGATCTGCAGCAGTGTGAAGATTTGGTCAATGGTGGACTTCCCTGGCCTGAATCCGCACTGATAAGGACCTATCAGCTTATTTACAAAAGGCTTCAAGCGTTCACACAAAACGGCAGAGAAGATTTTTTAGGCGATGTTAAGGAGACTTATTCCTCTATAGTTAGCGCAATCAGAGGGGTCTCCTTTCTTGTGGATCGGGCATACGATGCTGAGACTCCATTCCTCGGGCATGCTTTCCTCTGACCATATCTTACAGAAGAGCTGGTGCATGCTCCTAACCAGGTCATCCCCAGCTGCCTTGAAGAGCTGAGCAGACAGTCCGTCTGCGCCACCAGCTTTATTCGACTTGAGCTTCGATATGGCAATCTTTACTTTATCGAGGTCAGGGGGACAGAATTCTCTGCGGTCTTCGTCGATTAGAAATGGATAATTCTGCCTGACAGCGGTATATTGACTAACATCGCCGTTATACAGTCTGCAGAAGTGGTTTTTCCATGTTCTCAGCATCGACTGCGATCCTACTACTAGGTGTCGTTCTCATCCCTGCAGGCTACCGTTCCGTTCCGAACGACACGCCTACAGTAACACCTCTCCAAATCCTCAATCGCGCGCTTCTCGTGCTCTTTCTTCTTTCTTCTAAGAAGCTTATGCTCCTCGCCTTTTTTAACTCGTAGAGCTCACGAGCTGCTCTCGTTCTTTTATGCAGCGAGGCCCTATATGCATCCTGCTTCGCTGTGAGAATCCTCCTGCACTCGTCATCGAACCAGGTATTTCTTCGTGGTGGAGCCTTGAAACATAGAACTTCGGATGCTGAGCTTTTCAGGGCTTGTTTGCAAAGGCTCCACTGCTGTTATATTGATTGAGGTGTATTTGAGAGCTTAAGGGTGACGCGATCGGTAAAAGCACGAGCGGTTTCTGGCGATAGTAGCTTTCCAGCATCATAACTTTGTATTCTTACTCTACTCCGCTGCGTTCGTGATATCCGTAAGCGCATCTTGGCTACTACAAGATAGTGGTCCGAGTCGATGTTAGCCCCTCGGAAAGTTCGAACATCAAGAATAGTGGAGGAGTGTCTGACGTCGATAGCGATGTGACCAATCTGGTTGGTAGTCGATTGATCAAAAGACCGCCAGCGCGGAGATTTCGCCCAATAGCAAGATCAATCAGCCTATGTCCGTTATCGTTTTGTTTGCCGATGACTCGTTCAAATATGCTTTCCTTACCCAACTTAGCATTGAAGTCTCCTAGTACAATTTTGATGCCATAGCTGGGACATTGGGCATACATTCTGTCTAGGAGGTCGTAGAACTCATCTTTGGCGGAGTCATCCTTGTCTTCCGTGAGGGCGTGGACGCAGATCAGGTTGATGTTAAAAAATGTAGCCTTGATACGGATTGTTATGAGGCTCACATGCCGAAAGCTTAGGACTTTTTGCCTTAGTCCACCTCGAACAACAAATCCGCATCCGTCTTAGCTGGGGCATTGGGCATATGTTCTGTCTAGGAGATCGTAGAATTCTTAGCCGATCGTCCTTTTCTTCCGTTGAGGCGTGAGCTCATATTAAGCTAATGTTTCCAAATTTAGCTTTGATGCGGATTGTTATGAGGCGTTCGCTCATATCTCGGAAGCTTAAGAATTTTTGTTGGAGTCTTCCTCGAATAATGAATCCGCACCCGAATAGGCGCTGTTTGTTCTCCTTGTAGCAGTTCCCGTAGTAGATGTCGCAGTTTTTCATCCGTCTTTTGCCTGGTCCAACCCATCGCACTTCTTGGAGTGCGGTTATATCTGCTTTGTACCAGTCGAGGGTTTGCTCCAATTGATCGCCTGCACCCGGTCTGTTAAGGGACCTCACATTCCAGGTGCAGAATCTCAGGTCCGTTAGTCGTTTGCAGGGGTCGTCAGCTTTGTATCCGTCCGTATCTGAGGCTTCTTGTCGTTTCGGAACAAGTAGGTTTTTACGTGATAGGGATGTTACCCCTAAGCACAACCACCAACCGCGAGGGCCAACCATAATCATCACTGCACGTAAATTGCATAATATATGGTCAACCTCTATTTGTCGGCACTAGGTCAATGTCAGAATTCGCTATTGCCTTTTCATATGTCACTTCGTAAATAATGCTCAAATCCAAGCAATACGTAAACAAATGGCGAAGAAGGGAAAACTCCAAACACCGTGAAATGCTAAAAATGCATAACAAACAATTGGAATAAAGGCGAACCAATTAATGAAGTGTGAATGACATCCACGACCATTCCAAGCACCGTGAAATACTGAGAATGCATTTCACACAATTGGAGTGTGAATTACATCCACGACCTAATAGTGCGAGGCAAATGCTGATTAACCCAAAATGCGTATGCAGGCAAGTGCTACATGGTTGCGACATGACGATGATGCTGAGTGTGTGGTTCCTTAACCGAGATAAAAAATGCCTTTTGGCACTTTGTGTATTGGAGGGGATTGCGATTAAAAAAATCCTATAAAAGGGACGGTAATTTTGGTTGCAATCCACGTACCAGCAGAGAGAGCAGCAGCAGAGAGCCATAGAGCCAGAAGCATAAGGTAAAATAAGAAGATATTAATAAAACTATTTACCTACCATCATTTTGCTATTTGTTTTTCTGCACTCCTTCCATTCGGCACTCTTCCCTCAGTACTAAGAGGAAGCACGGTGTCGAGTGCAACATCGGTATAGTAATGCCTTTTAGCATAAGCTGAATCATACCAGTATTTTTCCTCCTCGTAAAGACAGTCGTTAAACATAAGACGACAGACAAAACGACCACATCAGCATAGAAAGCATAGATCCCAGAGGCATTAAGAGCATCGAAAAGAGAGTCAACTACCATGACCCATAACAGCGTAGACAGGATGTCACCTTGTGGACAGACTCTGTTTACGCAAGATTTGACATATTATTCGAGATCTGCATCAGCGATCCTCTGAACATGCATTATTTTGATCAACAAAACCCGTGCTTCACGTGCTGTTACAAGTTACGTGATCAGTTCTCAATTGGTTTTGAAGCGCAGTCAGGCAGGATTTTCCGCGCTGATAAGCGTGTTGCATCTCCGAAAAAGGATGCATTCGAAGGGCAACTTCTCGCAAGTTCAACTCTACCTGTCTTCTTTTCCGCAAGAAGGGTATTAGACTTGGTCAAAAACTCTTGACGAGTGATTAATCCCCTTTCCCTATTTTGGGATTAAAGACTGCTTTCACCGAGCGTGGCACTTTCAAGTGCCAGACTAGCAGTATAAATTCGTTTCAAAGTAGGAAGCAGCCGCCTTAAACCTTTTTGCAGCATAACAGGGTATATCCCATCAGTACCCGCCGACTTAAAGCCATCGAAAGATGGAGCCTGGCAACACTGCGAGGTGATTAATAAACCCATTAAACCCATACTCTAAATAAGAGGAAAAGCTGAAACCCTAGCACATCACTTCGTACAAAAGCTTAAAAACGACAAGCAGTCTGTTAATTCTTAATTCCCAATTCTATTAATTCTTTGAAAACAAGCGCTATAGTTAGCTTTATTTCAAAAACCTAATAAGATAAAGCGTGAAGAGCTACTAAAAACTGCCTGCCTTTTCGGCGTCCGTTTTTTGACCGTTCTGATTTAACCATGAATTCATGTATTTGAAAACAAACAAATCATATTCAAGCACTTCGCTAATGCTATTTGAACGACTACACTTCTGACACGTCCATCTCTGCTTTCGATGGGTTTGATGATGCTTTTGGCCACACATTCCTGGGCAGGTTCTTGTCCACAACTATAACGATATCTCCTATTTGTAGCTCTTTCCTTGACTAAAACCATATATTTTTTCGAGGTAACGTTAGAAGAAATTTCCGGAGCCACTATCGCAAGCATTACCGAAGAGTATACGGTTTGAGGTCAAGACTTCAGTGTCCCTACCAAGGAGTATAGAAGTCAAAGGGCGTGAGTTCACCTCAAATTCCACTCCCGCCATCATTGTTGCTAATACTTCATTATAAGGATTTGATTGCACCTTCATAACAGACAACGTTTGTACCACTGATGGGATCATTCTTTCCCATGCGCCTCCCAAATGCGGAGAGGCTGGTGGAATGAATGTCATTTTAGTCTTGGCATTGATAAATTCTTTGGCTATGACTTCCATATTTAATTGCGCTAACGCACACTGCGGGATGGCAACGGACTAACAAAGGCCTCGTAAGGGTAGCATCTATCCGACGGATGCTGGCCTGCTAAAAAGCGAGAAGAGCCACCGCAGTCGAACATCTTGCGGCACTGTTAGTAAGTCCTATTCCCACCTCCTCGTGGTGCCATCTGGAGATTTCCTATGGAAATTGCAGACGGGGACGGGCGAATGGCGAGCCTCCTGCACCAAAAAAAAAAAAAACAGGATTAGTCGGTTAGGCTACGGCCTAGTAAGCCGTAACCGTAAAAAATCACAAACTCCGAATCAACCACAAGCCTCGGATATAACGGACCGGATTTATGTTGACGACCCTTGCAAAAAACGAAAAAAGGACAATGATCTTCGGCTTTGTACGTGGAATGTTAGGTCCCTAAACAGGCCACGTGCAGCCGAACAACTTGCGGACGCTCTAGACCGCTATAAAGCGGACATCACCGCCATCCAGGAAATGCGATGGAATGGACCGGGCATAAAGCGGAAGAAAAACTGCGATATTTGCTACTACTAATGCTATAAGGAGGAGGGCACGGGCTCGGACATACAGGGTAAAGTTGTTGATTGCTCTCAACCTGGCGAGATGCCAGCAACGATCCCTGTTTAAATGCCCGGGTCAAGTTGACATACGGCCTCCTCGC
Organism: Eumerus sabulonum; assembly: GCA_951905685.1. Taxonomy (NCBI): domain Eukaryota; kingdom Metazoa; phylum Arthropoda; class Insecta; order Diptera; family Syrphidae; genus Eumerus; species Eumerus sabulonum. The sequence goes on from OX645060.1 coordinate 96,158,489, forward strand.
GGCGCCCTCTGGATAGCCTCTTCAACAACCGTTGGGAGGTGAACAAACGTATGCAGCGAAAAAAAACCCCGACCAGAATGGCGGTTGTGCGGCGGGCTAACAATCCGCCCACGTAAAAAAAACATAAAGTTATGAATGAGCAAGATGCCTCGGATACACGGACGGATACTCGACGACGACAACGCACGAAAAAGGAACACGATTTGCGAGTATGCTCCTGGAATGTCAGAACCCTGTACACTCCCGGAGCTGCTCATAGACTGGAAGGAATCCTCACGCAGTACAAGGCGGATATTACTGCGGTCCAGGAAATACGCTGGATAGGAAACGGTATGATCAGGAAGAAAAATTGCGACATTTATTACAGCTGTCACAAAAGGTTGCACTTACTGGGATGCGGATTTGTCGTGGGAAAGCGGTTAAGGTCGAAGGTCATCGACTTTAAACCTATAAGTGATCGCCTGGCTGTGATCCGCATCAGAGGAAGATTTTATAACATCAGCCTAATATGTGCACACGCCCCTACCGACGAGGCTGAAGACCCTATCAAGGAGGACTTCTATGACCTCCTGGACAACGCCTACGGAGCTTGTCCGGAGTACGATGTAAAAATCGTGCTCGGGGACTTCAACGCCAAAATCGGAAAGGAAAACACCCTTGGCGGAGTGATCGGAAAGCACAGCCTCCACGATACAACAACAGATAACGGCTTCCGACTCGCTGACTTTGCGACAGCTCGTAATGCGGTGATAAGTAGCACAAGATTCCCTCGCAAGCGAATCCACACAGCAACCTGGCGATCTCCGGACGGTCGAACCGCCAACCAAATCGACCATGTGCTCATTGACGCAAGGCACGCGTCAAACATCCTGGATGTGCGAACATTCAGAGGGGCAAATGTCGACTCTGACCACTTCCTCGTAGCAGCAAGATTCAGAGCTCGACTGTCCAATGTCAGAAAGCTGCACCAGCCCATCAGGAGGAGGTTCGACATTGGGCGCCTGAGCACACCGGAGGTTGCCAGAGTCTACAGGGAGCAGCTGAGCGAAAGACTCTACGGTATGCCTACGTCGAACACAAATGCTAATAATATGTGGCTGCATTGCCGCTCAGCCATTCAGGAAGTAGCCGAAACCACCTTAGGATACCTACCACCCCCGACAAGAAACCCGTGGTATGATGGCGAGTGTGAGCAGAAAAAGGCAGCAACCGACGAGGCGTACCAAAAGGCGCTGCAGAGGAAAACCAGGGCAGCGCGAGAAGAGTACCGAGCCAGAAGAAGGGAGGAGAAGAAACTACTGCGACAAAAGAAAAGAATCTTCGCAGCCTCCCAGCTCAAGGATATCGAGGAGTCTAGGGATAAACATAAAATACGAGCCTTTTACAAGAAAGCCAAAGGCCTTGCAGGAGGCTTCAAAAAGGGCACCCTGGCTCTTCGAAACTGCGAGGGTAATCTTGTCACCGACCCGCAGGGAATAGTGGATGTATTTAAGCAGCACTTCCAGCAGCTGCTTAACGAGCATGACCAAGAGAGAGTGATAGGGACCGAGGAAATCCCAACTCCAGCCGCTGAAGTAGTCCTCCCACCCAGCATAGAAGAAGTCGGCACAGCTATTCAGAAGCTGAAGAACAACAAGGCCGCAGGCTCAGATGGCTTGCCATCAGAGCTCTTCAAGGCTGGCGGCGATGTTCTGGTAGGGAGCATGCACCAGATCATCTGCAGAATTTGGGAAGATGAGAGCATGCCCGACGATTGGAATACCAGCTCTATATGCCCCATCCACAAAAAAGGCGATCCTACCTCTTGCAAGAACTATAGAGGTATATCCCTGCTCAATGTCGCATACAAGATCCTGTCCAGCGTATTGTGTGAACGTCTAAAACCATTTTGCACCGCACTAATCGGCAGCTACCAGTGCGGCTTCCGGCCCGGCAAATCAACTATAGACCAAATTTTCACACTTCGACAGATCCTGGAAAAGACCAACGAGTTTCAAATCGATACACACCATCTTTTCATCGATTTCAAAGCCGCATACGACAGCATTCATCGTGAAGCACTGTTTGGGGCGATGGCCGAATTCGGGATCCCGGTAAAGCTGATCCAGTTGTGTCGCGCCACGCTAAAAAACACGCGATGCACCGTGCAACTCGGTTCTAGGACCTCGGAACCATTCGAAACATGCACCGGATTTCGGCAAGGAGATGCGCTGTCATGTGACTTCTTCAACCTGGTGCTGGAGCAGATAGTGCGACGGGCAGGCGTCAACAGGGAAGGCACTATCTTTTACAAGTCCATCCAGCTGCTAGGATACGCGGATGATATCGACATCATCGCGTGTTCTCGCCGTGGCATTGTGGAAGCATTCACGGCGATTGAAGAACAGGCGAAACGAATTGGTCTTAAGATCAATGAGGACAAAACGAAATACATGCTGTCAAGCAAAAACCAATCCGTCGCTCACCACCTGGGACAAAACATAACAATTGACAGCTACAATTTCGAGGTAGTTAAGGAGTTTGTCTACCTCGGGGCAAACGTAAACTCCACAAATGACACCACAGTGGAGATCCGGCGTAGAATCGCCCTTGGCAACCGCTGCTACTTCGGCTTGTCCAAACAACTGGGGTCAAAACTCCTCACTCGAAAGACCAAAGTCATGCTTTACAAAACGCTCATTCTGCCAGTCTTGCTGTACGGAGCCGAAAGCTGGACGATAAGCAGGACAGCGGAGCTGATTTTGGGTTCTTTCGAAAGAAAAATTCTGCGCCGGATATTTGGTCCTGTCTGTGAGGAAGGTGAATGGAGAAGAAGACACAACCGCGAACTCTACGAGCTGTACCAAGATGTGGATGTAGTCCGGAAGGCAAGGACCCGTCGACTGCACTGGCTCGGCCACATCGAGCGCATGGACATCAACGCTCCAGCTAAGAGGGTCTTCGACTCCGAGCCTCCTGGTTCGAGAAGAAGAGGAAGACCGAACCTCCGGTATAAAGACCAAGTAATCGCGGATGTAAGACATCTTGGTCTTGACAACTGGAAGCAGCGTGCCCGGGACCGTCAAGGATGGAAGGCAGCTATAGCTCAGGCTCAGATCCTCCATGGATCGCAGGCCTGATAAGTAAGTAAGTAAGTAATGCTATAAGGAGATAGGGCAACGATTGTTTGGATGCGGATTTGTTGTTCGAGGTGGACTAAGACAAAAAGTCATAAGCTTTCGGCATGTGAGCGAACGCCTCATAACAATCCGTATCAGGGCTAAATTTTTTAACATCAGCCTGATCTGCGTCCACGCCCCCATGTTTGCCGATGCCACGAGTCATCGGCAAACATAGCCTACACGACACCACCTCCGATAACGGACACAGGCTGATTGATCTTGCTACGGGCCGAAATCTCCTTCTAGCCAGTACGCGCTTCCCGCACCTCGATATACACAAAGGCACCTGGCGGTCTTTTGATCAATCGGCTACCAACCAGATTGATCACATCGCGATCGACGTCAGACACTCCTCCATTATTCTTGATGTTCGAACTTTCCGAGGGGCTAACATCAACTCGGACCACTATCTTGTTGTAGCCAAAATGCGCTTACGGATATCACGAACGCAACGGAGTAGAGTAAGAATACATAGTTATGACGTCGGAAAGCTACTATCGCCAGAAACCGCTCTTGCTTTTACCGATCGCGTCTCCCTTAAGCTCTCCAATACACCTCAATCCTCCACGCTATCAATAGAACAGCAGTGGAGCCGAAGTTTTGGGTTCCAAGGCTCCACCACGAAGAAACACCTGGTTCGATGACGAGTGCAGGAGGATTCATACAGCAAAGCAGGATGCATATAAGGCCTCGCTGCATAAAAGAACAAGAGCAGCTCGTGAGCTCCACGAGTTAAAAAGAAGGGAGGAGCATAAGCTTCTTAGAAGAAAAAAGAAAGAGCACGAGAAGCGCGTGATTGAGGATTTGGAGAGGTGTTACTGCAGGCGTGACGTTCGAAAGTTGTATCAACAGATAAAGCGAACATGCCAAGGTTATAAAGCCAGAACGGAAGCCTGCAGGGATGAAAACGGACGCCTAGTAGTAGAACCGCAGTCCATGCTGGGAATATGGAAAAACCACTTCTGCAGACTGTATAACGGCGATGTTAGTCAATATACCGCTGTCAGGCAGAATGATCCATTTCTAATCGACGGAGACCGCAGAGAATTCTGTCCCCCTGACCTCGACGAAGCTAAGATTGCCATATCGAAGCTCAAGTCGAATAAAGCTGCTGGTGCAGACGGACTGTCTGCTGAGCTCTTCAAGGCAGCTGGGGATGACCTGGTTGGGAGCATGCACCAGCTTATCTGTAAGATATGGTTAGAGGAAAGCATGCCCGAGGAATGGAATCTCAGCATCGTATGCCCGATCCACAAGAAAGGAGACCCCTCTGATTGCGCCAACTATAGAGGAATAAGTCTCCTTAACATCGCCTAAAAAATCTTCTCTGCCGTTTTGTGTGAACGCCTGAAGCCTTTTGTAAATAAGCTGATAGGTCCTTATCAGTGCGGATTCAGGCCAGGGAAGTCCACCATCGACCAAATCTTCACACTACGGCAGATACTGGAGAAAACCAATGAATTTCAAGTCGACACTCACCACCTATTTGTCGACTTCAAAGCCGCATACGACAGCGTAATTAGAGACGAGCTATACAACGCTATGTCTACCTTTGACATACCTGCTAAACTCGTCAGACTATGCAGGATGACTTTGGAGAATGCTCGCTGCTCCATCCGATACGGTGAACACCTTACCGATAGTTTTGATGTCAAAAAAGGATTTAGGCAGGGCGATGCGCTGTCGTGTGATTTCTTCAACATCATATTGGAAATGATTGTGCAAAAATCACTGGCCAATAGAAGAGGCACAATCTATTTCAAATCCTCGCAACTCCTTGCATACGCCGACGATATTGACATAATAGGTAGATCACAGCGAGATGTCAATGAGGCGTTTGCGAGTATTGAGACGGAGGCGGCGAAAATTGGTTTGGTGGTAAACGAGGGCAAAACTAAATATATGCTGTCATCAAAAAAGGACGCTCAACACCGACGTCTCGGCCAGAACGTTTGTATAGGCAGATATAAGTTCGAGCTAGTTAAGGACTTCGTCTACCTTGGCTCCGCAGTGACCTGGAACAACGACATCAGTTCCGAAATCAAGCGCAGAATTACTCTTGCCAGTCGCTGTTTCTTTGGGCTCAGGAGGCAACTGAGTAATAGAGCCCTCTCCCGAACGACAAAGTTGACTCTATATAAGACCCTTATCATCCCGGTCCTGTTGTACGGCGCAGAAGCATGGACACTATCAAAAGCGGATGAGGAGGCCCTTGGTCGGTTCGAGAGAAAGATTTTGCGCGTGATTTTTGGGCCTATAAACGCAGACGGGGGATGGAGGAGAAGATTCAACCACGAACTTCTCGGGCTGTACAGCGACATGAGCCTAGTCAGGCGTCTACGGATTCAACGCCTAAGATGGCTGGGCCATGTAGGGCGAATGGACACCACAGCTCCAGCCCGGAGAGTGTTTGAATCCAACCCCGAGGGACGAAGAAGCAGAGGACGGCCGCCCTTAAGATGGCGTACACAGGTGGAAGGGGACCTCAGCCAACTGGGTGTGCGGCAATGGAAAAGGCTAGCGAAGGATCGTGCTAGATGGAGGGGCATGTTGGTTGAGGCCCAGGTTCACCCCGAACTGTAGCGTCCACTAAGAAGAAGAAGAACGCACACTGCGCCGTGGCGATAACACCAATGCTGTCGAATGTTTATTTCGCGACGTTCCTCCTCGGCGGGGTACTGGCAAAACCCCCCGTAGTAAACTTGCATGAAAAAGTTTCTCGACTCTCGCCGTTCGGAATCGGCATTAAACTGTAGATCCATTTCACCTGTGTGAAAAATAAATGACACACAACATGGGTGATTGAGAGAAGCTTGGCTCTGGTCCTTCATGGGCTGTAACGCCACCAAAGAAGAAGAAGAAGAACGCTTTCTTTATTTCTTCAGATTGTCCTCTAAAATTGGGTCGATTGGCAGACTTGGTTTCGATAGGTGTTCCTCTCCTAGCTATAAATCTTTTCAGTGACAGTATACGGGAGTCTGCTGACAGGCTATTTGCGATCTCGATATGAATTACTCTTAAAGACCACCTTCTCTGCGCCTGTCCAGCATTCTGCAATATCAGGAAACGATACCTAGGCTCTTACTTCCTTAACGGTCCTTAACGATAAGTAGTTTTTCATTTAAAGGTCTGGTGGGAGTAGGGTCTCAAGCTTATGTAATAGTCCCTTATGCCAAACTATGTCGAACTCATTTGCCACGTCCAGAAATACTCCAATGCAGTACCTCTTTTCCTCAAGGTCAGTTGTGATTTTATTTACTACCTTGTGGACTTGCTGGATAGTTGAGTGCTGACTGCGAAAACCAAATTGGTGTTCAGATATTGAGTTGTTGTTAGTTAAAATTGGAGTCAGCCGAACATATAGGACTTTCTCAAAAACTTTTTCTTGTATTGGAAGCAGGCTTATTGGTCTATAGGATGTTGTGTATATGGCATCCTTACCAGGTTTTAACACTGTGATGGTTTGAGCAACCTTCCAAGTCTTGGGAAAGTATTTTAGTCGAATCAGAGCATTGAAGATGTTTCTAAGGTACTCTAAGGCTTGTCTGGGTAGTTCAGTTAGTATTTTAGCATTTATGGAGTCATAATCTGGAGCTTTTTTGTGGTCTAGTTTTTTCTAAGAAGATTCCCCTTGTTTCGTTGGGGGACGTTTCTTTCTTTTGTTTGGGCGACCCTTAGTGGTCGCCGGCTCAGACGTGGCAGCGGGTTTTGGCTCGTCACATCTGGGCGTGTCTACTATGGCAATAGGTGCAACCACCATATTGCTGGCTGTAGGTTTTCCTACTACAGTAACAGGTACAACCACCATACTACTGGTTGTAGGTTTTCCTATTGCGGCAGTAGGTGCATCCACCATACCGCTGCTTGAAGGTTTTCCTACAGCGATTGGTGCTACATCCAAGGATGTTTTCGCCTGGCTTTTGACAATCATCTTAACGATTTCAAATCTGTAAGCCACTTGGCACTTAAGTTCTATCAGTCGAGCCAAGGATTTGTCACTGACTGCTAGAACTAAGTGCAGGAGGTTTTTCTCCTTATTTGACGTGCTTTGCATGACTCTCCAGTTCTTTGCATGTAAGTCGTCATTTTGCGAGTCCAGCGTCGCCAACGCCTTCGTGATGGGTAGGCCGGCGCTTTGTGGGAAGTAGCCCCGTACGATATGCGGTTTCGGGAAAGCTTCTTCTTCCACAAGCATAATATCAAGTCCACTTTTGTCCTTGATGGCCGTAAAATTGGTTTTCATCCAATCGGCCGTAGCTGGGTTGTCTCACACAAAGTATAACCACCCTGACTTGTAGGTCGATCCCCTAAAGCGAGGTTTGGGTGCTTTACCCGACAGCTCGATGGAGGTGTCGACTATAGCCTCCTGAACGGCTGCCATCTGCGCTGTTGTAAGGGGATTCGTTCCTAAGTCCTTAGGGACGATGCCGAGTCGGATCCTCCCAGCTACACTACTGTAGCTCTTTTTTTATCGACCTGATGGTTGCCGATTTTGCTGCGTTTAGCAGCCTGGTTTGGTGGAGTAGTGTCTGCGGAACGAACACGTTTCAGTTCCGGACCCTTACTCGCAGGGGTGGATTTTGCAAAAACTAGGGCTTCATCTCTAGTTTTGCCCTGCATTATAGCAGCTTTAAAGCGTCGCTGCTCCGACGATTTAAGCTTGACGAAGCTACCAGGTGATACAGGTTTTTCCTCTACCTGTCCGACGGTTCCGTTCTTTGTTGCACTTGGGAGTTCATCTGAGAGCATACTCACAGAATCCCCGCCAAGTGTAGTGTCGGAATCGGAAAGTGAGGACATGTCCCCTGCTTTCCGTACGGCTGCAATGTCGGCGAAAGATACCGGCATCACTTCCGGTTTTTGAGCCGCTGAGGACTCGCAGGCCCTAGCCGGCGATGACGTTAGAGAGTCAACAGTCAATTCACTGGATAGTTCTCGTGCCTTATCAGAAGGAAAGGATGCGGCTCTTTTTTCGTTGTGTATTGCTTTTATCATTGCAACGAGTTGATTTAAACGTGCAAGTTTATAAATTTTATATTCATAAATTTTGGAATTCCCTGTTACTAACCTGAGTGTATTGTTTAAGCCGCCTTGCGCTGAATACTGATTTTGAAGGAACCTGGCGGAGAAGAAAGCATAATACGTATCGCTTATACTGCCGCTTGTGAGGTTAGCCAATCATTCTCTGATCTGTTGTTGAGCAGGTCCGACTTGCCGCATGATTCAGTGCAAATGAAACACTTTTCGGAATGTCCAAAATTACTAGTAAACAGTCTTAACTACAATAGGCTGTAACTGATTTAAATCTCCAAATAGGACTACTACATCCTTTCCTTCCTTTTGCTGGCGTTACAGTCCATGAAGGACCAGCGCCAAAGTTGTGCGTGATTTATTTTTGACTCAGGTGAAAGGGGCCTGCTGTTTATTGCCGAATCCGGCTGGTGTAAGTCGAGAAGTTTTTTTCAAGGCAAGTATACTATGGAGGGTCTTGCCAGTAGCCCCCCGGAGAGTGACGCCGCGAAATAGACATTCGATGGCGTTGGTGTTATCATGATCCGCACTCGCTCACCGTGCGTCAGAGTCTAACACAATAACCACTGCGCCACATCGCCCTACTACTACTAATAATCTTTTGGCCTGGTCATTCTTAACCTGCGATCAACTCGACTCAACTCTATGAGTTTTTGTCCTATTATACAAAACTCGTCTATGGGAATAACCTTGTACTGCGACACATTTTCTTGAAACTTGCATCAGGATTCATGTCGTCATCATTTCGCGTTGTGGTCAAATGTAACGCACTATACATTGTTTGACCATTGACGTTGTGAGCAGAAACTCCTGAAGGCACTATCAGTGCCGAGTTGCCTAACAATTTCAGAAATTACACAAGATTTTCTCGTCCCAGCAGCAACGATTATCATTGCTAGTTTCTCAGAAGTTTGCCTATAGTAACATCCTCCACAAATCTAACAATAGAAGATCTTTGTAAAAACTCACAACTAGAATTTTTAATATATAAAATAAAGGCCGTTAATCACGTTATAATTTTTATTTTTATTTAAGCTGTATTGCATCCGTGCGTACGCTTCAACGTCTTAACTTTGAATAAAAATGTTCGGAAAGGGATGTGGGTTGTGGGCGGTTGGGGGACTGTGTGGTGAATTTTTCTTATGTGGGAAAACAGGAATGTGGGAATAAAACAAAGAAATATGGACGTCGGGCGGGAAATTTAAATGTTCTATGTTTTTTTGTGTATAACAGTTTTTTCTACATTTTATAGTAAATAGTTGATGAACATTGATGTATGTATATGCTTCAACATCCCGGGCCCGTTGATTGGCCTTGCCATCAATCCACTTCTAAAGGGGCTATTTTGTGACGTCGACTACCCTGACTTTGTCATTGTCTTCCTTAATAGTCCGCTCCACACGTCCCAGAGCCCACTTATATGGCGGCAAATTTTCGTCTTGGAGTAATACTAGGCTTTCTTCTCGAATGTTAGGCTTCGTCGTACACCATTTAGATCGCTGGTGAAGACCCCGCAGGTACTCTGATGACCACCGCTGCCAGAAGTATTGCTTTAGCGCAGTTACTCTTTTCCACCGGTTGATAAATTAAATTTTTGTTAAGGGCTTGAAAGGTTCTGGAAATGAGTTGATTGGAGCTCCAGTAGGGAAATGTCCTGGGGTGACAACGCCTAAATCAGCTGCATTTAGCTCCTCGAAGGTTAGGACTGCTTCTCCAAATGTCTTCACGAGCAACGTCTTGGCTGACTTAACGGCTGCATCCCACAAACCTCCGAAATGAGGAGCCCGTGGCGGAATAAATTTAAATGCGATGCCCTTGTATGCAACGAAATTTAAGAATTTAGTCTTATGTGATGTTTTAAAAAAATCTTTTCGAAACATAGCCAATTTAGTTTTCGCACCGATAAAATTAGTTGCATTACCGCAATATGTTTTCGCTGAATAGCCTCTTCTCCCTATCAATCTTTTGAGGGCTGCAATGAATGCATCAGAACTCAAATCCGAAGCAAGTTCGAGATGCTTTTGTTGCAAAACAGACAAACACTGCGATGTATGATTTATAAGGTTTCTTCCCTCGAATTTTCCAGGATGTCAGTATTGGACCACAAAAATCCACTCCGCAAATAGAAAAAGGCCTATTCGGCGTCAAGCGATCCCTTGGCAAGTTGCCCATAACTTGTTCTAAAAGCCGAGGTCTATATCTCATGCTGTGATCGCAAGCTCTTACGACACTCCGCACTAATTTCCTAGCATTTGGAACCCAAAAACGATCTCTAAGAAAATTTAACAACGCTTGGGGACCCGCGATGTCTGATGTATTTTTTAATAAATGGACATTCACTTGGCAAAAGAATTGGAAATTTTGTAGAGAATTCCATCTCTGAGTTTCGGATCCGACCTTAAACTCGCAACAATGTTTTATTGTGAAGAGTGTCCGAAAATGGCGACAATTTTTCGATACACTGTGAAGACTGCCTTTCCTTCTTCGATTGGATCTCTGCTATTTCCACACTAAAGTGTTTTTGTTGAATGCATCAAATAATTGCTGTGAGTGCTTCATCCAGGTCATTGGCTATGAGGGGCTTTCCACGTAAATCTTTCCCTCCCTTAAGAATTTTATGAAAGCGAAGAACATACGTTATTATCCGAAGAGTTTTTGGATAGCTACTGTATCTGCAAAATTGCTCTACCAAACTCTCAACTGTAGTGCAAATCAATATAATTTTCCTTTTCTTTGCCTCAAGCAGTGAGTTACTGCAAGCATCTTCGCTGAATTCGTCATTCACAGGCCACTCTGATAATTGCCGCATAAGAAATGCCGGTCCACTAAACCAAGTCGATTGAGATAATTCTCCAACTGAACAACGTCTGGATATAAGATTCGCTGGATTATCTTCCGATTGAAGATGTTTCCAAACTACGCCTTCCGTCAGAGATTGGATTTTGCTTACCCTGTTGGCAACAAACGTCTCCCACAAACTGGGCGGCGATGACAACAAGTGCAGTACAATTTCCGAATCCACCCAAAAGAAGATTTCCCTGACTTCCAACTTCAACGAATCCTTCACTTTTTCCCATAATCTTGCCTGCAGCTGCGCGCCAACAGTTCTAATCTTGGAAACGATTGAATCTTTATGGGTGCGACTCTGGATTTTTCAGTTATTAAATTCACTGATACGCGTCCAGAGTAGTCCGTGCACCTGACGCACAAACAACTTCCAGATGCCTTCATTGATGCATCTGAGAGTCCATGAATTTGAATGTTTTTTATGCCGGGTCGCAATACATATCGGGGAATGCGAATACATTTTAAATTCCGAAGATCTACAATGTAGTTCCAGCATGACTGTAATTCAATTGGCAAGGAATCATCCCAATGCAAAATCTGTGCCCATAATACTTTAAGGAATATTTTTGCCTTTACAACGACAGGACCAAGAAGACCAAGGGGATCGAATAATCTACTCGACGAAGCAAGGACTGTCCTTTTCGTATACTTGTCTGGAGAAACGAATCCTTAACCCTCCTATGAGCGTAAGGGTCTGGCCAGACGAAATCGGTTTTGAAATGTGCTTAAGTTTTTTTCTTGGTATTTCTGAGTAGCAGCAGTCCATGACTTCTTCAAATATGCTGAAGTAAACATAATAAAACGGTAAACAATACGGTCCGATATATTTTTTAGTAGAAAAATTTAATTTTAAACGACTTTCGTGAATCACGCACACATGGGTCTGAGTAGACCCATAGTTGATCCGTTGGATTCATAGTGTGAATATCGAAAGTAAGTTGGCTGGTGGTTTAATATTGTTGCGGAGATGCAAACGGACGGTTAAGTTCGAATTTCGCTGTCGAAGTTCGAAAGCTCTCTGGAAGCGGGGATTGGAATGATGTCAACTTCCAATGGAATTGTCAGAGCGTTCTAGAGATTTCCGAAGGGGGACTTCCAACGGCGAACCTTCGAGAAGGTGGACCGAGAGCTATATAAGCGCGAACACTCGCCCTCGACAGATATTCAGTTTGTGGTATTAAACAGCGTGTGACAAGTCGGTGTGATCAAACAGTGTGAAACTAGAAGCTCTCAATAAAGGTTTGTTTGTGTAATAAAGTTTAAAGTGGATAGTATTGGGTAATAAAGAAAAGTGGTGAAGCTACACAGAAAATTGAACTGTGGTGAAAGAAATAAAAGTGTGTGTGCTTTTAATTCTGATAAAAAGGACAATTGTAGTTTATCGCAATCCAGTGGTGCGAACCCTATTCGGTGTGGGAGCGAAAAAATTCGTAACATTTGGTGTCAGAAGTGGGATTGCGAGTAAACGAGTGAAACTTTATTTGAGTTGTGAAGTGAATCATTGCAAAAGTGAGAAAATGGTAAAATTGGAAAAGTTGACAATTGAACAACTGAAAAGAGAGCTGGATGCTCGGGAATTATCCACAGTGGGAAGTAAAGCCAACCTGGTGGAGAGACTGCGATCAGCGTTGCAGGAAGAAGGTTTCGACTGGGAAAATCACGAGTTCGGGGTGGAGAAGCCGTCGACATCCAGTGAACCAGCATTCGATATGCAGCAAATTCTTGCAGCTATGAATGCTATGAGTGCTTCCATATCCCAGAAATTAGATCAAAAGCTGGAGGAAAATTCCGTTGCCGTAGGTAGAAAGTTGGAGGAAAATTCTACTTCCCTGGGCCAGAAGCTGGAGACGTTAGAAGGGATGCTAGAGAACAATCGAGAAAGCCTAAGAAACATCCAGCAGACAGTCAACGATCGATTCCAGGACGTCGAAGAGAGAATCGAGACACTAGAATCGAGATTCGACAAGAAGGTTCTAGATCTCGACAATAATCAAGAAAAGAGAATCGAGTCACTGGAGTCAAGGTTCGACAAGAAGATTCTGGATCTTGAAAATAACCAGGAAAAGAGAGTCGAGACACTGGACAAGAAGGTTCTAGATCTCGAAAATAATCAGGAAAAGATAATCGAGACCTTGGAATCGAAGTTCGACAAGAAGGTTCTGGAACTCGAGAAAACTGTCCAGAACGTTCAGTGTCAAGGAATCGTTGTACCGACTGCAGCATCGAAATTCACAGCTCCCAACTTCGACGGCACGAGTGCGTTTAACATCTTTAAACTTCAGTTCGAGACAACGGCGGAACGGAATCAATGGGGAGAAGAAGATCGTGTGGCCGCTCTAGTAATTTCGCTTAAAGGCGAAGCAGCCGATGTACTACAGACCATCCCGGAAACCCTGAGAAAGAACTACACAGCCATATGGGAAGCTCTTCATCGAAGACACGGCAGTGAGCACATGCAGGAGATGCACAAGCTGGAACTTAAAGGACGCAAGCAGCGTGGAAACGAGACCATCCAACAGTATGCTGCCGACATCGAGAGGCTATCCCATCTTGCCTACGCGGATGTTCCAGTTGATGTGGTGGAAAAACTTAAAACGGATTCTTTCATCCAAGGGCTAAGGGACCCCGATACGCAACGAAGTTTGATTCTCCTGCCGAAGACATCTTTCAAGGAGACAGTTGCCAGCGCTCTCGCATGCGAAACATCGCTCTTGATATGCCGACCTTCCACCAAACTACGGCGCATATCTCAAGACCAGGATAGTTCGAGAACAACAAAGGCGAGTAGGAGTGGTTCATTCCCGGGTAGATGCTACATCTGCGGCCAGCAGGGGCACATTGCGAGGAACTGCCGTCTGCGGAGAAAGCGTTCCTTCAGCAAATTGCGACGTAGTTCCAGAGCAATGACAGTGAGTAGGAGTCGCTCGTTCCCAGGTAGCTGCTATATCTGCGACCAGCAGGGGCACATTGCAAAAGACTGTCGTCTGCGGAGAAAGCGTTCTTCCAGCAAATTGTGGCGTAGTTCCAGTGCAACAACGGTGAGTAGGAGCCGCCCGTTCTCAGGTAGATGCTACATCTGCAACCAGCAAGGGCACATGGCGAGAAATTGCCGTCTGGGAAGAAGGCGTCCGCGGTCGGATTCGCCAAAAGGGGATCAAGTGAGAGCACGCGAATACCAGAAGGGAAGCAGTTATAGTAATGCGGATGCATTAACGAGGCGACCTCGCGATGTTGAATGCAAACATTGTCCACGAGCCGAAACCAAGGAACAGGTCGCCGACATGCGTTGTTTCCAGGTGCTGCCAGAAGATTCCTGGACTGTCGAGAAAGTCGGAAGGAAGCAGCGAGAAGATGCCGATCTGGCAGTCATCATCGACTACCAAGAACGAGGTTTTCGACCAAGTTGGCAGCAAATATCCAGTGAAAGCCCAATCGTGAAAGCTTACTGGGCTCAATGGCAGAGTTTGAAGCTGAAGAACGGTTGCCTCTACCGCAGTTGGGAAAGTGAGGACGGGAACATTGTAAACGATCTGCTGGTAATTCCAAAAGGGCAAATCGACGAGGTCATCCGAGAATACCACGAGGGACCAAGCGGGGGTCATCTTGGTGTCAACAAGACTGTAGAAAAGATCAAGAGACGTTTCTACTGGGTAGGATGCCATGAGTCGGTTACGCGTTTCATTCGCAGGTGTGAACAGTGTGCGAAGGCAAAGGGTCCAGTTAGGAAAACTCGAGGAAATATGCAGCAGTACAATGTTGGAGCACCGTTCGAACGTATCGCAATGGACCACGCAGGCCCATTCCCAACGAGCAACGCTGGAAACAAGTACGCGCTAGTGGTGATCGATTACTTCAGCAAGTGGCCTGAGGTGTTTTGCATCCCGAACCAGGAAGCCAAAACCATTTCGGATGCATTCGTGAATAAATGGGTTTCGCGTTATGGAGTACCAATGGAACTGCACTCAGACCAAGGGAGAAACTTCGAGTCGTCGGTGTTCAAAGAACTCTGTGACATGCTAGGTATCAGAAAGACGCGGACAACACCATTACATCCACAATCTGATGGCATGGTCGAAAGGTTCAACCGGACGATGGAGGAATACCTGAGAAAAGTCGTCGTCGGAGATCAGAAGGACTGGGATGAATATCTCCCCCTTTTCCTAATGGCATACCGTTCGGCACAGCACAATTCAACGGCAACAACACCCGCCGAAGCCATTTTTGGAACTGATCTCCGACTTCCATCGGACTTGAAGTTCGGCGTGGTACTACCGACAACTAGCGGCAGGGAAGACTTCGTAACCGAAAAGAAAGAACAGCTGAACTCTATCCATCAGTTCATCCGGGAGCGACTGAACTTGGTCAGCGATAAAATGAAGGCGCGATACGACTTGAGGGCGAATACTTCTGGATTCGAGACCGGACAATTGGTATTGCTGTACAACCCACAACGGAAAAAAGGCTTGTGCCCCAAATTGCAATCAGCCTGGGACGGACCATTTGAGGTCATCAAGAAACTCAATGACGTGGTATACCGGATACAGCAGATGGGAAACAGACGGGCGAAGTATAAAATTGTCCACGTAGAGAGGTTAGCACCATATTACGGAGAAGGATCCAATCGCTTGTTCGAGGATGAACAAGTTTAGGAGGAGGGCAGTGTTGCGGATATGCAAACGGACGGTTAAGTCGAATTTCGCTGTCGAAGTTCGAAAGCTCTCTGGAAGCGGGGATTGGAATTATGTCAACTTCCAATGGAATTGTCAGAGCGTTCTAGAGATTTCCGAAGGGGGACTTCCAACGGCGAACCTTCGAGAAGGTGGACCGAGAGCTATATAAGCGCGAACACTCGCCCTCGACAGATATTCAGTTTGTGGTATTAAACAGCGTGTGACAAGTCGGTGTGATCAAACAGTGTGAAACTAGAGGCTCTCAATAAAGGTTTGTTTGTGTAATAAAGTTTAAAGTGGATAGTATTGGGTAATAAAGAAAAGTGGTGAAGCTCCACAGATAATTGATCTGTGGTGAAAGAAATAAAAGTGTGTGTGCTTTTAATTCTGATAAAAAGGACAATTGTAGTTTATCGCAATCCAGTGATGCGAACCCTATTCGGTGTGGGAGCGAATAAATTCGTAACAATATCAAATTTTTTTCAAGTGTTACTTGGTTTTCTTTCGACAAAATGCCTGGTTAGAGATATTGTATGTATGTTCGCGTTACAGTCCATAAGGGACCTGAGCCGAGCTTCTCTCAATTACCCATGTTGTGTGTGATTTAATTTTCCAATAGGTGGAAGGGACCTACAGTTTATTGCCCATTCCGAACGGCGAATTTCGAGAAGCTTTTCATGACAATTTTACTACAGGGGGTTTTGTCAGAATCTCGCTGAGGAGAAACACCGTGAAAAAAACGTTCGATGACATGGCTGTGTCGGGATTCGATCCCGTGTCATCGGCGTCAGACGCCAACACACTACCCACTGCGCCACGGTGCTCTCAGGTTAGAGATATTAGTTCATGGAATTTTAACACGGCTGCTCCGTGTTTTATGATTATTTGGGAGATATTTTGCGAGAAGGCAGTGAGGGTGATATTATGACAAGTTTGATTCGTAAACTAAATGCACCAAATTAGAATCTGGAAGAACGAGAGCGACTTGAGACGGAAATTGGACACATTTTGGGTCCGGAATTCGACCCATTTGAATCAGGTGAGGACTTGGACGATGAAGACTACGTGACAGAAGAAGATGAAAAGGTGGATGAGGCGTCCGATATTGAACAGGAGATTGAGTTATAGGTCGATTTGGATGATAACGATGATGATTGTGCGAAGGAATCGTACAAAGAAGCACCAACCGCAATTCCATCATCCAGTTCTGTTGCACCAGATTTCGTGGCTGCTCCTGTTCAGGAAGACGGCTTACTGCTCGAAATATCACAAGATATGGAATACGAATCCACCACCTTTTTTTAGGGCCACGTTCGCATAATATTCGACATTACGAGGAATATTGCCGTATCACCGAGCCATCTTCAAATCGTTGTTGCCCCCGAAATCGTGAATACTATCGTGCGGGAAGCTTATCGAAAAGCTTCCGAATGCTTTTGACTTTGGAACAAAGCTTATTCTAATAAAGAGCATAAAGTGTAGACGATGTATGGCTTCTTGCTGTTGCTGTTTGCTGGTGCGTTGCACGCCAATTCACAGCTAGCAAAAGAATTGTGAGTGAGTTACAATATGCCAATCTACAAAGCCACCATGTCCTTCTACCGGTTTAAGCACTTGGTCACATACGTTCGGCCATAGACGATGTATGGCTCATACTGGTGTTTAACTTAGAGAAAGCATACATTTACCCCGATTTGCCAAGTGACCGTCGATGAGCAATCATTTCCATATCGCGGACACACTAGGTTTACAAGTAAGCCCGCGAAATACGAAATAAAGGTTCGGTGGATTTGCGATTTCGTTTCAAATTATCCCCTGAAAGGAATAGTATATACGGGAAAACCAACAGGTAGCCAACGAGAGCTGAACCAAGGCGAGCGGGTTGTCATGAAATTGATGAAGAAATATATGGCCAGCGGACGTTGATAGCTTCTTTTCGTCATATAATTTAGCATCATCATCTATGAAGAGTTGAATCCAGCAAGCAAAACGCAGCGAAAAACGCCGTTGACTTGTCATTGAATCGGGGCGGTAGCTGGTAATGCCACATATGATTCGCAGGTGTGTTCACACCAAGCAAGCAATTAATCTTTTCAATGTCATTATAAGAATACTCGTTTTATGATATTTTCATATTTAGAACAGATACTAACCGTGTTCCCAAGCCTTTCCGGTGAAAGATTCAAAATGTTACACAAACATAAACGGAAAAACTTTCAAGAAATTCCATTTAGGAAAGTTCTCAAATTTTTGAGGGCAACTCTAAGATTCTAGAACGAAAGAGGGGGTACAATATGTAGATCTGGTGTTCTTATGGGACACTCTCCGAGGCTTCAATTCAATTCAATCATATTTTCACACACCAAAACACACATACATACATACTAGCCACTTACATCAACATACAACTACATATTTAGTAAACCTCTGGCTATCATGAATTCACTGTTCTGAAATATACGTATTTAATATGTATAGGTTTGGGCAGACCCTTTATGCTCCATTTACCGCCTAATATGCCACCGCTCATCGGAGGGTTAAAGAAGTACTGAGAGCAATCGTCCCTTGGTTTCCACACCATTCCTAATGTCTTCGTGGTCTCCATTTCTTCTGTTTTCAGTTCGAAAGTGGTTTTGTTTGTATATGCACTCGAGACTGCATTCGAACGCCATTTGTGAAGCCTGAAATGCCTTGCTTCCAACAACTGTGTAACTTGATTTTGAACTAACTTTAGGTTCTCGATGGAGTCTGAGCCAGCAATCAAGTCATCAACATAAAAGTCTTGACGAATGACTTCGCTTCCTAAAGGAAAAATACTTTTCTAATTGCTGTGAGTGCTTCATCCAGGTCATTGGCTATGAGGGGCTTTCCACGTAAATCTTTCCCTCCCTTAAGAATTTTATGAAAGCGAAGAACATACGTTATTATCCGAAGAGTTTTTGGATAGCTACTGTATCTGCAAAATTGCTCTACCAAACTCTCAACTGTAGTGCAAATCAATATAATTTTCCTTTTCTTTGCCTCAAGCAGTGAGTTACTGCAAGCATCTTCGCTGAATTCGTCATTCACAGGCCACTCTGATAATTGCCGCATAAGAAATGCCGGTCCACTAAACCAAGTCGATTGAGATAATTCTCCAACTGAACAACGTCTGGATATAAGATTCGCTGGATTATCTTCCGATTGAAGATGTTTCCAAACTACGCCTTCCGTCAGAGATTGGATTTTGCTTACCCTGTTGGCAACAAACGTCTCCCACAAACTGGGCGGCGATGACAACAAGTGCAGTACAATTTCCGAATCCACCCAAAAGAAGATTTCCCTGACTTCCAACTTCAACGAATCCTTCACTTTTTCCCATAATCTTGCCTGCAGCTGCGCGCCAACAGTTCTAATCTTGGAAACGATTGAATCTTTATGGGTGCGACTCTGGATTTTTCAGTTATTAAATTCACTGATACGCGTCCAGAGTAGTCCGTGCACCTGACGCACAAACAACTTCCAGATGCCTTCATTGATGCATCTGAGAGTCCATGAATTTGAATGTTTTTTATGCCGGGTCGCAATACATATCGGGGAATGCGAATACATTTTAAATTCCGAAGATCTACAATGTAGTTCCAGCATGACTGTAATTCAATTGGCAAGGAATCATCCCAATGCAAAATCTGTGCCCATAATACTTTAAGGAATATTTTTGCCTTTACAACGACAGGACCAAGAAGACCAAGGGGATCGAATAATCTACTCGACGAAGCAAGGACTGTCCTTTTCGTATACTTGTCTGGAGAAACGAATCCTTAACCCTCCTATGAGCGTAAGGGTCTGGCCAGACGAAATCGGTTTTGAAATGTGCTTAAGTTTTTTTCTTGGTATTTCTGAGTAGCAGCAGTCCATGACTTCTTCAAATATGCTGAAGTAAACATAATAAAACGGTAAACAATACGGTCCGATATATTTTTTAGTAGAAAAATTTAATTTTAAACGACTTTCGTGAATCACGCACACATGGGTCTGAGTAGACCCATAGTTGATCCGTTGGATTCATAGTGTGAATATCGAAAGTAAGTTGGCTGGTGGTTTAATATTGTTGCGGAGATGCAAACGGACGGTTAAGTTCGAATTTCGCTGTCGAAGTTCGAAAGCTCTCTGGAAGCGGGGATTGGAATGATGTCAACTTCCAATGGAATTGTCAGAGCGTTCTAGAGATTTCCGAAGGGGGACTTCCAACGGCGAACCTTCGAGAAGGTGGACCGAGAGCTATATAAGCGCGAACACTCGCCCTCGACAGATATTCAGTTTGTGGTATTAAACAGCGTGTGACAAGTCGGTGTGATCAAACAGTGTGAAACTAGAAGCTCTCAATAAAGGTTTGTTTGTGTAATAAAGTTTAAAGTGGATAGTATTGGGTAATAAAGAAAAGTGGTGAAGCTACACAGAAAATTGAACTGTGGTGAAAGAAATAAAAGTGTGTGTGCTTTTAATTCTGATAAAAAGGACAATTGTAGTTTATCGCAATCCAGTGGTGCGAACCCTATTCGGTGTGGGAGCGAAAAAATTCGTAACATTTGGTGTCAGAAGTGGGATTGCGAGTAAACGAGTGAAACTTTATTTGAGTTGTGAAGTGAATCATTGCAAAAGTGAGAAAATGGTAAAATTGGAAAAGTTGACAATTGAACAACTGAAAAGAGAGCTGGATGCTCGGGAATTATCCACAGTGGGAAGTAAAGCCAACCTGGTGGAGAGACTGCGATCAGCGTTGCAGGAAGAAGGTTTCGACTGGGAAAATCACGAGTTCGGGGTGGAGAAGCCGTCGACATCCAGTGAACCAGCATTCGATATGCAGCAAATTCTTGCAGCTATGAATGCTATGAGTGCTTCCATATCCCAGAAATTAGATCAAAAGCTGGAGGAAAATTCCGTTGCCGTAGGTAGAAAGTTGGAGGAAAATTCTACTTCCCTGGGCCAGAAGCTGGAGACGTTAGAAGGGATGCTAGAGAACAATCGAGAAAGCCTAAGAAACATCCAGCAGACAGTCAACGATCGATTCCAGGACGTCGAAGAGAGAATCGAGACACTAGAATCGAGATTCGACAAGAAGGTTCTAGATCTCGACAATAATCAAGAAAAGAGAATCGAGTCACTGGAGTCAAGGTTCGACAAGAAGATTCTGGATCTTGAAAATAACCAGGAAAAGAGAGTCGAGACACTGGACAAGAAGGTTCTAGATCTCGAAAATAATCAGGAAAAGATAATCGAGACCTTGGAATCGAAGTTCGACAAGAAGGTTCTGGAACTCGAGAAAACTGTCCAGAACGTTCAGTGTCAAGGAATCGTTGTACCGACTGCAGCATCGAAATTCACAGCTCCCAACTTCGACGGCACGAGTGCGTTTAACATCTTTAAACTTCAGTTCGAGACAACGGCGGAACGGAATCAATGGGGAGAAGAAGATCGTGTGGCCGCTCTAGTAATTTCGCTTAAAGGCGAAGCAGCCGATGTACTACAGACCATCCCGGAAACCCTGAGAAAGAACTACACAGCCATATGGGAAGCTCTTCATCGAAGACACGGCAGTGAGCACATGCAGGAGATGCACAAGCTGGAACTTAAAGGACGCAAGCAGCGTGGAAACGAGACCATCCAACAGTATGCTGCCGACATCGAGAGGCTATCCCATCTTGCCTACGCGGATGTTCCAGTTGATGTGGTGGAAAAACTTAAAACGGATTCTTTCATCCAAGGGCTAAGGGACCCCGATACGCAACGAAGTTTGATTCTCCTGCCGAAGACATCTTTCAAGGAGACAGTTGCCAGCGCTCTCGCATGCGAAACATCGCTCTTGATATGCCGACCTTCCACCAAACTACGGCGCATATCTCAAGACCAGGATAGTTCGAGAACAACAAAGGCGAGTAGGAGTGGTTCATTCCCGGGTAGATGCTACATCTGCGGCCAGCAGGGGCACATTGCGAGGAACTGCCGTCTGCGGAGAAAGCGTTCCTTCAGCAAATTGCGACGTAGTTCCAGAGCAATGACAGTGAGTAGGAGTCGCTCGTTCCCAGGTAGCTGCTATATCTGCGACCAGCAGGGGCACATTGCAAAAGACTGTCGTCTGCGGAGAAAGCGTTCTTCCAGCAAATTGTGGCGTAGTTCCAGTGCAACAACGGTGAGTAGGAGCCGCCCGTTCTCAGGTAGATGCTACATCTGCAACCAGCAAGGGCACATGGCGAGAAATTGCCGTCTGGGAAGAAGGCGTCCGCGGTCGGATTCGCCAAAAGGGGATCAAGTGAGAGCACGCGAATACCAGAAGGGAAGCAGTTATAGTAATGCGGATGCATTAACGAGGCGACCTCGCGATGTTGAATGCAAACATTGTCCACGAGCCGAAACCAAGGAACAGGTCGCCGACATGCGTTGTTTCCAGGTGCTGCCAGAAGATTCCTGGACTGTCGAGAAAGTCGGAAGGAAGCAGCGAGAAGATGCCGATCTGGCAGTCATCATCGACTACCAAGAACGAGGTTTTCGACCAAGTTGGCAGCAAATATCCAGTGAAAGCCCAATCGTGAAAGCTTACTGGGCTCAATGGCAGAGTTTGAAGCTGAAGAACGGTTGCCTCTACCGCAGTTGGGAAAGTGAGGACGGGAACATTGTAAACGATCTGCTGGTAATTCCAAAAGGGCAAATCGACGAGGTCATCCGAGAATACCACGAGGGACCAAGCGGGGGTCATCTTGGTGTCAACAAGACTGTAGAAAAGAAGAACGGTTGCCTCTACCGCAGTTGGGAAAGTGAGGACGGGAACATTGTAAACGATCTGCTGGTAATTCCAAAAGGGCAAATCGACGAGGTCATCCGAGAATACCACGAGGGACCAAGCGGGGGTCATCTTGGTGTCAACAAGACTGTAGAAAAGATCAAGAGACGTTTCTACTGGGTAGGATGCCATGAGTCGGTTACGCGTTTCATTCGCAGGTGTGAACAGTGTGCGAAGGCAAAGGGTCCAGTTAGGAAAACTCGAGGAAATATGCAGCAGTACAATGTTGGAGCACCGTTCGAACGTATCGCAATGGACCACGCAGGCCCATTCCCAACGAGCAACGCTGGAAACAAGTACGCGCTAGTGGTGATCGATTACTTCAGCAAGTGGCCTGAGGTGTTTTGCATCCCGAACCAGGAAGCCAAAACCATTTCGGATGCATTCGTGAATAAATGGGTTTCGCGTTATGGAGTACCAATGGAACTGCACTCAGACCAAGGGAGAAACTTCGAGTCGTCGGTGTTCAAAGAACTCTGTGACATGCTAGGTATCAGAAAGACGCGGACAACACCATTACATCCACAATCTGATGGCATGGTCGAAAGGTTCAACCGGACGATGGAGGAATACCTGAGAAAAGTCGTCGTCGGAGATCAGAAGGACTGGGATGAATATCTCCCCTTTTCCTAATGGCATACCGTTCGGCACAGCACAATTCAACGGCAACAACACCCGCCGAAGCCATTTTTGGAACTGATCTCCGACTTCCATCGGACTTGAAGTTCGGCGTGGTACTACCGACAACTAGCGGCAGGGAAGACTTCGTAACCGAAAAGAAAGAACAGCTGAACTCTATCCATCAGTTCATCCGGGAGCGACTGAACTTGGTCAGCGATAAAATGAAGGCGCGATACGACTTGAGGGCGAATACTTCTGGATTCGAGACCGGACAATTGGTATTGCTGTACAACCCACAACGGAAAAAAGGCTTGTGCCCCAAATTGCAATCAGCCTGGGACGGACCATTTGAGGTCATCAAGAAACTCAATGACGTGGTATACCGGATACAGCAGATGGGAAACAGACGGGCGAAGTATAAAATTGTCCACGTAGAGAGGTTAGCACCATATTACGGAGAAGGATCCAATCGCTTGTTCGAGGATGAACAAGTTTAGGAGGAGGGCAGTGTTGCGGATATGCAAACGGACGGTTAAGTCGAATTTCGCTGTCGAAGTTCGAAAGCTCTCTGGAAGCGGGGATTGGAATTATGTCAACTTCCAATGGAATTGTCAGAGCGTTCTAGAGATTTCCGAAGGGGGACTTCCAACGGCGAACCTTCGAGAAGGTGGACCGAGAGCTATATAAGCGCGAACACTCGCCCTCGACAGATATTCAGTTTGTGGTATTAAACAGCGTGTGACAAGTCGGTGTGATCAAACAGTGTGAAACTAGAGGCTCTCAATAAAGGTTTGTTTGTGTAATAAAGTTTAAAGTGGATAGTATTGGGTAATAAAGAAAAGTGGTGAAGCTCCACAGATAATTGATCTGTGGTGAAAGAAATAAAAGTGTGTGTGCTTTTAATTCTGATAAAAAGGACAATTGTAGTTTATCGCAATCCAGTGCGAGCGAATAAATTCGTAACAATATCAAATTTTTTTCAAGTGTTACTTGGTTTTCTTTCGACAAAATGCCTGGTTAGAGATATTGTATGTATGTTCGCGTTACAGTCCATAAGGGACCTGAGCCGAGCTTCTCTCAATTACCCATGTTGTGTGTGATTTAATTTTCCAATAGGTGGAAGGGACCTACAGTTTATTGCCCATTCCGAACGGCGAATTTCGAGAAGCTTTTCATGACAATTTTACTACAGGGGGTTTTGTCAGAATCTCGCTGAGGAGAAACACCGTGAAAAAAACGTTCGATGACATGGCTGTGTCGGGATTCGATCCCGTGTCATCGGCGTCAGACGCCAACACACTACCCACTGCGCCACGGTGCTCTCAGGTTAGAGATATTAGTTCATGGAATTTTAACACGGCTGCTCCGTGTTTTATGATTATTTGGGAGATATTTTGCGAGAAGGCAGTGAGGGTGATATTATGACAAGTTTGATTCGTAAACTAAATGCACCAAATTAGAATCTGGAAGAACGAGAGCGACTTGAGACGGAAATTGGACACATTTTGGGTCCGGAATTCGACCCATTTGAATCAGGTGAGGACTTGGACGATGAAGACTACGTGACAGAAGAAGATGAAAAGGTGGATGAGGCGTCCGATATTGAACAGGAGATTGAGTTATAGGTCGATTTGGATGATAACGATGATGATTGTGCGAAGGAATCGTACAAAGAAGCACCAACCGCAATTCCATCATCCAGTTCTGTTGCACCAGATTTCGTGGCTGCTCCTGTTCAGGAAGACGGCTTACTGCTCGAAATATCACAAGATATGGAATACGAATCCACCACCTTTTTTTAGGGCCACGTTCGCATAATATTCGACATTACGAGGAATATTGCCGTATCACCGAGCCATCTTCAAATCGTTGTTGCCCCCGAAATCGTGAATACTATCGTGCGGGAAGCTTATCGAAAAGCTTCCGAATGCTTTTGACTTTGGAACAAAGCTTATTCTAATAAAGAGCATAAAGTGTAGACGATGTATGGCTTCTTGCTGTTGCTGTTTGCTGGTGCGTTGCACGCCAATTCACAGCTAGCAAAAGAATTGTGAGTGAGTTACAATATGCCAATCTACAAAGCCACCATGTCCTTCTACCGGTTTAAGCACTTGGTCACATACGTTCGGCCATAGACGATGTATGGCTCATACTGGTGTTTAACTTAGAGAAAGCATACATTTACCCCGATTTGCCAAGTGACCGTCGATGAGCAATCATTTCCATATCGCGGACACACTAGGTTTACAAGTAAGCCCGCGAAATACGAAATAAAGGTTCGGTGGATTTGCGATTTCGTTTCAAATTATCCCCTGAAAGGAATAGTATATACGGGAAAACCAACAGGTAGCCAACGAGAGCTGAACCAAGGCGAGCGGGTTGTCATGAAATTGATGAAGAAATATATGGCCAGCGGACGTTGATAGCTTCTTTTCGTCATATAATTTAGCATCATCATCTATGAAGAGTTGAATCCAGCAAGCAAAACGCAGCGAAAAACGCCGTTGACTTGTCATTGAATCGGGGCGGTAGCTGGTAATGCCACATATGATTCGCAGGTGTGTTCACACCAAGCAAGCAATTAATCTTTTCAATGTCATTATAAGAATACTCGTTTTATGATATTTTCATATTTAGAACAGATACTAACCGTGTTCCCAAGCCTTTCCGGTGAAAGATTCAAAATGTTACACAAACATAAACGGAAAAACTTTCAAGAAATTCCATTTAGGAAAGTTCTCAAATTTTTGAGGGCAACTCTAAGATTCTAGAACGAAAGAGGGGGTACAATATGTAGATCTGGTGTTCTTATGGGACACTCTCCGAGGCTTCAATTCAATTCAATCATATTTTCACACACCAAAACACACATACATACATACTAGCCACTTACATCAACATACAACTACATATTTAGTAAACCTCTGGCTATCATGAATTCACTGTTCTGAAATATACGTATTTAATATGTATAGGTTTGGGCAGACCCTTTATGCTCCATTTACCGCCTAATATGCCACCGCTCATCGGAGGGTTAAAGAAGTACTGAGAGCAATCGTCCCTTGGTTTCCACACCATTCCTAATGTCTTCGTGGTCTCCATTTCTTCTGTTTTCAGTTCGAAAGTGGTTTTGTTTGTATATGCACTCGAGACTGCATTCGAACGCCATTTGTGAAGCCTGAAATGCCTTGCTTCCAACAACTGTGTAACTTGATTTTGAACTAACTTTAGGTTCTCGATGGAGTCTGAGCCAGCAATCAAGTCATCAACATAAAAGTCTTGACGAATGACTTCGCTTCCTAAAGGAAAAATACTTTTCTTTTGTAAGCCTATTTCCTGCAAACATCGAGTAGCTAGATACGGTGCCGAAGCGGTTCTATAAGTTACTGTGTTGAGCGTGTAGATTTGAAGCTTCTCTGTTACATTATCTCTCCACAGGATTAACTGAAATATCCGATCTTCAGGGGCGATCTCGACCTGACGATACATTTTTTTAATATCACCAATTAAGGCATATTGATGCCGTCAAAATCGCTAAATGATCGAGTACAAATCTTCCTGTATTGTTGGCCCTACCATCAGCATGTCGTTAAGCGATTTCTTAAATGATGTCTGACACGATGCATCAAAAACAACTCTTAATTTTGTGGAACTACTATCTTGACGAAGAACGCATTGATGTGGCATGAAATAGTGAGGTTTGAAAAAACACATTTGATTTAAAACCGTCATATGTCCTAATTCCAAGTATTCGTTTATAAATTTCGTGTAATCGGCCTTTAATTCAGGGTTTTTTCTTAACCTTTTTTCTAATGCAAAAAATCTTTTCTTGGTCCTCTCGAATGAATTAGCAAGTTGTGACGGACTGTCTTTAAAGGGAAGTTTAACTGAGAATTTTCCACTCGGTAATATTTTAATATTTTTTACAAAATGGTCCTCACACATTACTTGCTCTGCGGTAAGAAAGTTTTTGTTAGATACCTTCTCGATTTTCCAAACATTTTCCACTAACCTTTCAAGTCTAACGGCAGAGTCAATTGAATTTTTCTGAGTAAGGTTGCAGAGTTTAAGTTTTGTTTGGGTTTCATTGAATGCACCTGAAATACCCAACCAAATACGGTTTTTTGTAAAATGGGCAAATGGTTACCTAACATAATCCTGCAATTTCTCATTATTTCGAAAAACGAATCTGAGGTTTATAAAAAAGAGGGTCTGCCAACTCACACCCTTTTGGGACCTTCGAATTGCTGATGCGCAGCCGTCGCTGAGGTTGGAATTCGGTAATTGACGGTGAAATTTAGAAATCTATCTTCCTCTCGAAGTTGCCTATGCTCGAACGAATAATAGTTTCTGCGGCCGAGTGTATTTTTGTGTTTGACTCTTCCACCCCCTTGAGCTCTATGGGCTCAAATACCTTTTCTAGATTTAGGTTGTTGGCTGATGATGTGGTCATTAGATTCATTTGAGAACCTGAGTCCAATAATGCTCGTGCTAGAACAAACTCCCCTGCTCGATTCTTTACGTAGAGTACAGCAGTTGCAAGAATTATTTGTTTTTCAATGTCGTCTTTTGTTGCACCCAAAAGTGCCATTCGCGAGTTTCCTGACGATTGGTGAATGGAAGATTTGTCCTCAGTAGTCGGATTACTATACGGTGCAACAGCTAATGATGAGGTTCCGAACATACTTCGCATCTTGTAGACGAACAACTACTAACTTCGTGACCCTTGTTAAGACAATTTATGCAAAGTGAGAGGCGTTTTGCCTGTTTAAAGCGGTCATGAGCACGTTACTTACTTACTTATCAGGCCTGCGATCCATGGAGGATCTGAGCCTGAGCTATAGCTGCCTTCCATCCTTGACGGTCCCGGGCACGCTGCTTCCAGTTGTCAAGACCAAGATGTCTTACATCCGCGATTACTTGGTCTTTATACCGGAGCTTCGGTCTTCCTCTTCTTCTCGAACCAGGAGGCTCGGAGTCGAAGACCCTCTTAGCTGGAGCGTTGATGTCCATGCGCTCGATGTGGCCGAGCCAGTGTAGTCGACGGATCCTTGCCTTCCGGACTACATCCACATCTTGGTACAGCTCGTAGAGTTCGCGGTTGTGTCTTCTTCTCCATTCACCTTCCTCACAGACAGGACCAAATATCCGGCGCAGAATTTTTCTTTCGAAAGAACCCAAAATCAGCTCCGCTGTCCTGCTTATCGTCCAGCTTTCGGCTCCGTACAGCAAGACTGGCAGAATGAGCGTTTTGTAAAGCATGACTTTGGTCTTTCGAGTGAGGAGTTTTGACCCCAGTTGTTTGGACAAGCCGAAGTAGCAGCGGTTGCCAAGGGCGATTCTACGCCGGATCTCCACTGTGGTGTCATTTGTGGAATTTACGTTTGCCCCGAGGTAGACAAACTCCTTAACTACATCGAAATTGTAGCTGTCAATTGTTATGTTTTGTCCCAGGTGGTGAGCGACGGATTGGTTTTTGCTTGACAGAATGTATTTCGTTTTATCCTCACTGATCTTAAGACCAATTCGTTTCGCCTGTTCTTCAATCGCCATGAATGCTTCCTCAATGCCACGGCGAGAACACGCGATGATGTCGATATCATCCGCGTATCCTAGCAGCTGGATGGACTTGTGAAAGATAGTGCCTTCCCTGTTGACGCCTGCCCGTCGCACTATCTGCTCCAGCACCAGGTTGAAGAAGTCACATGACAGCGCATCTCCTTGCCGAAATCCGGTGCATGTTTCGAATGGTTCCGAGGTCCTAGAACCGAGTTGCACGGTGCATCGCGTGTTTTTTAGCGTGGCGCGACACAACTGGATCAGTTTTACCGGGATCCCGAATTTGGCCATCGCTCCAAACAGTGCTTCACGATGAATGCTGTCGTATGCGGCTTTGAAATCGATGAAAAGATGGTGTGTATCGATTTGAAGCTCGTTGGTCTTTTCCAGGATTTGTCGAAGTGTGAAAATTTGGTCTATAGTTGATTTGCCGGGCCGGAAGCCGCACTGGTAGCTGCCGATTAGTGCGGTGCAAAATGGTTTTAGACGTTTACACAATACGCTGGACAGGATTTTGTATGCGACATTGAGCAGAGATATACCTCTATAGTTCTTGCAAGAGGTAGGATCGCCTGTTTTGTGGATAGGGCATATAGAGCTGGTATTCCAGTCGTCGGGCATGCTCTCATCTTCCCAAATTCTGCAGATGATCTGGTGCATGCTCCCTACCAGAACATCGCCGCCAGCCTTGAAGAGCTCTGATGGCAAGCCATCTGAGCCTGCGGCCTTGTTGTTCTTCAGCTTCTGAATAGCTGTGCCGACTTCTTCTATGCTGGGTGGGAGGACTACTTCAGCGGCTGGAGTTGGGATTTCCTCGGTCCCTACCACTCTCTCTTGGTCATGCTCGTTAAGCAGCTGCTGGAAGTGCTGCTTAAATACATCCATTATTCCCTGCGAATCGGTGACAAGATTACCCTCGCAGTTTCGAAGAGCCAGGGTGCCCTTTTTGAAGCCTCCTGTAAGGCCTTTGGCTTTCTTCTAAAAGGCTCGTATTTTATGTTTGTCCCTAGACTCCTCGATATCCTTGAGCTGGGAGGCTGCGAAGATTCTTTTCTTTTGTCGCAGTAGTTTCTTCTCCTCCCTTCTTCTGGCTCGGTACTCTTCTCGCGCTGCCCTGGTTTTCTTCTGCAGCGCCTTTTGGTACGCCTCGTCGGTTGCTGCCTTTTTCTGCTCACACTCGCCATCATACCACGGGTTTCTTGTCGGGGGTGGTAGGTATCCTAATGTGGTTTCGGCTACTTCCTGAATGGCTGAGCGGCAATACAGCCACATATTATTGGCATTTGTGTTCGACGTAGGCATACCGTAAAGTCTTTCGCTCAGCTGCTCCCTGTAGACTCTGGCAACCTCCGGTGTGCTCAAGCGCCCAATGTCGAACCTCCTCCTGATGGGCTGGTGCAGCTTTCTGACATTGGACAGTCGAGCTCTGAATCTTGCTGCTACGAGGAAGTGGTCAGAGTCGACATTTGCCCCTCTGAATGTTCGCACATCAAGGATGTTTGACGCGTGCCTTGCGTCAATGAGCACATGGTCGATTTGGTTGGCGGTTCGACCGTCCGGAGATCGCCAGGTTGCTGTGTGGATTCTTGTGCTACTTATCACCGCATTACGAGCTGTCGCAAAGTCAGCGAGTCGGAAGCCGTTATCTGTTGTTGTATCGTGGAGGCTGTGCTTTCCGACCACTCCGCCAAGGGTGTTTTCCTTTCCGATTTTGGCGTTGAAGTCCCCGAGCACGATTTTTACATCGTACTCCGGACAAGCTCCGTAGGCGTTGTCCAGGAGGTCATAGAAGTCCTCTTTGATAGGGTCTTCAGCCTCGTCGGTAGGGGCGTGTGCACATATTAGGCTGATGTTATAAAATCTTCCTCTGATGCGGATCACAGCCAGGCGATCACTTATAGGTTTTAAGTCGATGACCTTCGACCTTAACCGCTTTCCCACGACAAATCCACATCCCAGTAAGTGCAACCTTTTGTGACAGCTGTAATAAATAAAAAAAAATAAATGTCGCAATTTTTCTTCCTAATCATACCGTTTCCTATCCAGCGTATTTCCTGGACCGCAGTAATATCCGCCTTGTACTGCGTGAGGATTCCTTCTAGTTTATGAGCAGCTCCGGGAGTGTACAGGGTTCTGACATTCCAGGAGCATACTCGCAAATCGTGTTCCTTTTTCGTGGGTTGTCGTCGTCGAGTATCCGTCCGTGTATCCGAGGCATCTTGCCCATTCATAACTTTATGTTTTTTTACGTGGGCGGATTGTTAGCCTGCCGCACAACCGCCATTCTGGTCGGGTTTCTTTCGCTGCATACGTTTGTTCACCTCCCAACGGTTGTTGAAGAGGCTATCCAGAGGGCGCCGCGAGGAGGCCGTATGTCAACTTGACCCGGGCATTTAAACAGGGATCGTTGCTGGCATCTCGCCAGGTTGAGAGCAATCAACAACTTTACCCTGTATGTCCGTGCCCATGCCCTCCATGGGCATGCCATGTCATGAGCACGTAGGTTTCTTAATTTTATGCAATCAACTATTAAATGACTGGAAGAAAATTGCAAGAGTTATTTTTAGCTGAAACCAGACTATTCATGGCTGGAGGCTTTGGAGGACTGTCGAAATTACCACTACCTAAATGAAAACCGTTGATGTCACTTTCTAAGAACTGGCAACGCTTGTTGAGCAGCTCCGGACAAGATGCCCAAGTGGGTAATTTGGAATAGTCCAAGGACTCGTTCCATTTGGTGTGAGTTTCAGAATCCACTTTAGACATTACCATGTAAATAATAATGGCATTGCAAATATCTTCGTAGCCTCCTAATGAGGTTAGCGAATCAAATAATGCTGAAACATTGTCGACGAGGTTTCGAAGCTGCATTGCTGACACGCCTTTCTTTCTGGGCAATTCAAAAAGCGTAGAAATGTATTCCAAAAATGTGAGACACTTGTTGTCATATCTCTCCTCCAACCGCTTGAGAGCCTTTGGATAGTTTTCTTCTGTTACTTGAAACGCCTTTATAGTTCCAAGTGCTAGGTCACTCAAGCAAGATACTAAGTGATTGAATTTTTCAATATTTGTCAGCGAGTTGTCATTGTTTTAAATGTTCCTATAAAATTCTTGTAGTCCGAATACTTTCCAGAGAACTTTGGCAATTTTAGTTGTGGTAGTCGACAGGTAGAGGGGAAGGGAAGAGCAAAGGATGGTTCAGTGCCACTCGTTCTCCTATTGTGCCCCCTAAGCGAAAGAATTTTAGAATTGGTGACACAATACAATTCCTCTACCTCGCTACGTCCAATATCGGCAGGAACTAACTCTTCGATACGCGTCTGATAACTAAGAGCTTGTTTGAAATATGATTCCAAAATGCCTAACCGACATTCTAATTCATTGAATTCCAATTCCGCTGATTTGCTTTCAATTATAGTTTTAATTCTGGATATGCTTGCCTTGGTCGAGGATCTATTTGTTTTTAATGTCAATAGATTTCAATGAGATTTTTCAGAATCCAAAGGCATTATTGCAGTTTAAAATTAATTAAAATCACAACAAATGGAGGATTAAAATAAAATAAAAAATGCGATTCTAATTTTATTTTTTGATATTTATTATTTATTATATTAATTTTATATTTTGAGTGAAAAGAATTTGAGTCCCACGGCGAATCCAAGACTTCGAACAGTCAATGAAGTTAGGTTCCAATAGAGAAAAAAAAACAAAAAAATTTTCCTTCGAGCAACTTCTAAAGTCGGCGACGATTTCACAAACCAGCCGGCGCCCAATTTACGAAGCAATGGGAGAAACAACGAATATGTTTTAAGCAAACAGCGATTCGTGGGCAATGACTTGTTCGAGAAGTTACAAGCGATCGAACTGTTAACCTCTACCGATGTGTGCAAGCTGAGTTTCCTTGACAGCACCAATATGTTGTTGCTGCACCAACAATGTCGAATGTCACGATATCAATGGAAATGTCCGCCATGTACAGCACTGTTAGAGAGAGAGAGTTCATCTAGCGGACTCGAATGATCACCTGAACCAAGAACTTTCTTCTTTTTTTTTTTTTTTTTTTGCAAACGACGTTACAAAGTTCGAAAAAGACTTGAAGCGATAATTACGAACAAAAAATGAAATGAATTCTCATTTTTGAGGCAGATTCGTGTACACATACATACTGTTACGAAACATTCAATCCCCACACCAAATAGGGTTCGCACCACTGCATTGCGATAAACTACAATTGTCCTTTTTATGCGAATAAAAACACACACACTTTTGTTTAATTCTGTCACCACAGATCAATTATCTGTGCAGCTTCACCACTCTTCTTTATTATCCAATACTATCCACTTTAAACTTTATTACACAAACAAACCTTTATTGAGAGCTTTTATTTTCACACTGTTTGATCACACTGACTTGTCACACGCTGTTTAATACCACAAACTGAACTGAATGTCGAGGGCGAGTGTTCGCGCTTATATAGCTCTCGGTGCACCTTCTCGAATGTTCGCCGTTGGAAGTTCCCCTTCGAAAATCTCTAGAATGCTCTGACAATTAGCATGACGCCACTGGAAGTTGACATCATTCCAATCCCCGCTTTCAGAGAGCTTTCGAACTTCGACAGCGAAATTCGAACTCAACCCTCGGTTTGTATCTCCGCAACAGTATTGTTGTCAGAGCGTTCTAGAGATTTCCGAAGGTGAACTTCCAACGGCGAACGTTCGAGAAGGTGGACCGAGAGCTATATAAGCGCGAGCACTCGCCCTCGACAGACATTCAGTTTGTGGTATTGAACAGCGTGTGACAAGTCAGTGTGATCAAACAATGTGAAAATAAAAGCTCTCAATAAAGGTTTGTTTGTGTAATAAAGTTTAAAGTGGATAGTATTGGATAATAAAGAAAAGTGGTGAAGCTGCACAGATAATTGATCTGTGGTGAAAGAAATAAAAGCGTGTGTGTGTTTTTATTCTGAGAGCACCGTGGCGCAGTGGGTAGTGTGTTGGCCTCTGACGCCGATGACACGGGATCGAATCCCGACACAGCCATGTCATCGAACGTGTTTTTCACGGTGTTTCTCCTCAGCGGGGTTCTGACAAAACCCCCTGTAGTAAAATTGTCATGAAAAGCTTCTCGAAATTCGCCGTTCGGAACCGACAATAAACTGTAGGTCCCTTTCACCTATGGGAAAATGAAATCACACACAACATGGGTGATTGAGAGAAGCTCGGCTCAGGTTCTTCATGGACTGTAACGCCGACATACATACATACATACAAAAAGGACAATTGTAGTTTATCGCAATCCAGTGGTGCGAACCCTATTCGGTGTGGGATCGAATAATTCGTAACATTTGGTGTCAGAAGTGGGATTGCGAGTGAACGAGTTAAACGTTTATTCAAAGTGTGAATTGGACTATTAAAAGTGAACGATTAAAAGAGTGAGAAAATGGTGAAATTGGAAAAGTTGACCATCGAACAACTGAAAAAAACCGGCCAAGTGCGAGTCGGACTCGCGCACGAAGGGTTCCGTACTATTATGTATAAAAACGGCAAAAAAAGCATGTCTGTTGTATGGGAGCCCCATTTATACATATATTTATTATATTCTGTCTAAGTATTTGTTGTTAAAGCAGCAACAGAAATACATAATCAGTGACATTTTATTCTCACTTTTCGGATAGTTAAAATCTAGTAGTAAGGTCTTTGATATGGTTAATCATACTTTGCTACTCGATAAACTTTACAAAGCGGGTTTCAGAGGCTCCATTTATAAATTGTTTTCTTCTTATTTATCCAACCGTTATCAAGTTGTGAAAATTAGGAATGTTTACAGTTCTATAGACTTCTTAAATATGGATGTTCCCCAAGGAGCAGTATTGGGCCCAATCCTTTTACTAATTTATGTTAATACGTTTTTCATACAACCTTTTAAAGGCAAAATAACTGCCTTTGCTGATGAAACATCTCTTTTCCACTCAAACACTAACTTAATTGATAGTTTTGCAGATGTTAACTATGACCTAGATATGTTAAGGAGATGGTTTAATTATCACAAACTAATAATAATCAAGGGTAGAGTTTTCAGAGACCTTCCCTTATATTATCATGCACCATTGTGTAATCGATTTGTTCTTGAAGATATAGTATTCAACAATCAAGAATGTTTGAAAATTGCTTCTTGATTGAACACGTGGACAGTTTTAAATATTTAGGTGTTATATTGGACCAACAACTTTGTTGGAAAGACCATTTAATATATTTGAGACAGTATCTAAATGGGGTTATAAGATAATTATTCCATCTCAGTATGCACTGCAATCTCTACCCGTTTTAAAATACTAAATGTATACTCGCACCGATATGGAACTAGCAAAAACATGTCCATGTCCGGAACTAAATGTATTATCGCACCGATATGGAACTAGCAAACCATGTCCATGTCCGGACCTGAATGCATACATACACATGTATGACATTCGTTCACGAAATGCGGTGCGGGCATTATATTCTTTCATTTCTTTTCTTCATTTCAGTTCAAGTGTGCTGTACAGTGTACACCAACTGTTCGAGCTTTATCGCCACATCTCCATACTTTTGGGTTTCTTGAAAACTACGGGGTATAACTCATACCGTATGAGAAGCATGTTCGTTGCATTTATGTTTTTTTTTTTTCGTTTTGTACATATGTGATTGATGAATAAGGGTTGAATGGAACTCTTTTCGTTCAATTTGCGGAACGAGAGAGGACATAGTTCCGTGAACTATACATGTCAGGAACTACCCAACTCTACTTCGTAATGTACATATGTATGTATGTATGTATACTTATACATAGCGTACAGATGTGTGAGTGTATGCACGTATGTGATGCGTATGTACGTATCGGTTGGTATGTGTGCAAGATCGCTTGCTCCTCTTGCTCACTTGTTCCTCTCCACCTGCCGCGACGTCGTGCGAAAGGGATGCTAGGCTAGCTACGAGGACTGGTCGTGAGCAATGGCGCCACGCGATTGCCCTCACGCCGACTTACCCGCAGCAAGTATCCCACGCAAAAGAAAAAAAACACCGTAATCGTTTCCAATTCAATATGTCACAAATTTAGTTTCCTTAACCTAACTTAATCTAGGTTTACAATTATTTCTTAAAACTACCCTACACCGTATGTCAATAAAAAAAGTCGAAATAAATACAAAAAAATATATGTAAAAAAAAAAAAAAAAAGGAATTCACTGTCCAAAAAAGTAAATAAACCGCAGCTAGAATATTCGAACAGACGTACCGAAACTCCTCTGACCAACGACTTAGCCCGCATCACCAATCGCGACACGCAAATTTCCGATTTCAATACCTTATACAACGAACGTGATATCCGCGACCAACGTTGGCAATAGGACACACGGTACGGCCGCGTACCGGGAACTGCTTAAAACCGTACCGGAGTTCTTCCCCGAAGATCCCTCTCCGAGTACTTCGCCGAAGATTTCTCCCTGAGTTCTTCGTCCACTCTCCCTCATGTGCTCCTAGGAACAAAAAAAAAAAAACAAAAATGCTAACCTTCTGCGGGCTGAACTCCACTCGTTCGCGTGTCAAGCGCTGATCGTACCCTCGGGCTATCCGCTTTCTCTGAGTTTGGTTTCCCAAAATGGATGACTACGTGCCGCTCACAAATGGGAACTGACCGAAAGATGACAACGAAAACCTTTCGAAACAATTTATTATTGGTTGTTTGTAATTATGTATGTGTATAATTAATTTTGTTCTGTTTTTAGTATTTGTCGTGGTAGCGGCAACAGAAATACATCATCTGTAAAAATTTCAACTGTCTAACTATCGCGGTTCATGAGATACAGCCTGGTGACAGACGGACGGACGGACGGACGGACGGACAGCGAAGTCTTAGTAATAGGGTTCCGTTTTACCTTTGGGTACGGAACCCTAAAAAGAGCTGGATGCTCGGGAATTATCCACAGTGGGAAGTAAAGCCAACCTGGTGGAGAGACTGCGATCAGCGTTGCAGGAAGAAGGTGTCGACTGGGAGAGTTATGAATTCGGGGTGGAGAAGCCGTCGACATCCACTGAGCCAGCGTTCGATATGCAGCAAATTCTGGCGGCTATGAATGCTATGAGTGCTTCCATGGCCCAGAAACTGGATCAAAATCTGGAGGAAAATTCCGCTGCCGTAAGTAGAAAGCTGGAGGAAAATTCCACTTCTCTGAGCCAGAAACTGGAGAAACTTGAGGAAAATTCCGCGGCCATAAGTAGAAAGTTGAAGGAAAATTCTACTTCTCTAAACCAGAAACTAGAGAAACTGGAGGAAAATTCTACTTCCCTGAGCCAGAAGCTGGAGACGGTAGAAGAGATGCTAGAGAACAATCGAGAAAGCAGCTGGTGTTCTACAGACCATCCCGGAGACCCAGAGAAGGAACTACACAGCCATATGGGAAGCTCTTCATCGGAGATACGGCAGTGAGCACATGCAGGAGATGCACAAGCTGGAACTTAAAGGACGCAAGCAGCGTGGAAACGAGACCATCCAGCAGTATGCTGCCGACATCGAGAGGCTGTCTCATCTAGCCTACGCGGATGTTGCAGTTGATGTGGTGGAGCAGCTAAAAACGGATTCTTTCATCCAAGGGCTAAGGGACCCCGATACGCAACGAAGTTTGATTCTCCTGCCGAAGACATCTTTCAAGGAGACAGTTGCCAGCGCTCTCGCATGTGAAACATCGCCCTTGATATGCCGACCTTCCATCAAACTACGGCGCATATCTCAAGACTAGGATAACTCCAGAACAACAGCGGCGAGTAGGAGTGGTTCATTCCCGGGTAGATGCTACATCTGCAACCAGCAGGGGCACATGGCGAGAAATTGCCGTCTGGGAAGAAGGCATCCGAGGTCTGATTCGCCAAAAGGAGATCAAGGGAGAGCACGCGAATACCAGAAGGGAAGCAGCCATAGAAATGCAGATGCATTAACGAGCCGACCTCGCGGCGTTGAATGCAAGAATTGTTCACGTGCGGAAACCAAAGAAGAGGTCACCGATATCCGTCGTTTTCATGTGTTGCCAGAAGATGCTTGGAGTGCCGAGAAAGTCGGAAGGAAGCAGCGACAAGATGCCGATCTGGCAGTCATCATCAACAACCAGGAACGAGGTTTTCGACCAAGTTGGCTGCAAATATCCAGTGAAGCCCAATCGTGAAAGCTTACTGGGCTCAATGGCAGAGTTTGAAGCTGAAGAACGGTTGCCTGTACCGCAGTTGGGAAAGTGAGGACGGGAACATTGTAACCGATCTGCTGGTAATTCCAAAGGGACAAATCGACGAGGTTATCCGAGAATACCACGAGGGACCAAGCGGGGGTCACCTTGGTGTTAACAAAACTGTAGAAAAGATAAAGAGACGTTTCTACTGGGTAGGATGCCATGAGTCGGTCACAAATTTCATTCGCAGGTGTGAACAGTGTGCAAAGGCAAAGGGGCCAGTTAGGAAAACTCGAGGAAATATGCAGCAGTACAATGTTGGAGCACCGTTTGAACGTATCGCAATGGACATCGCAGGCCCATTCCCAACGAGCAACGCTGGAAACAAATACGCGCTGGTGGTGATCGATTACTTCAGCAAGTGGCCTGAGGTGTTTTGCATCCCGAACCAGGAAGCCAAAACCATTTCGGATGCATTTGTGAACAACTGGGTTGCGCGTTACGGAGTACCAATGGAACTGCACTCAGACCAAGGAAGGAACTTCGAGTCGTCGGTGTTCAAAGAACTCTGCGACATGCTAGGTATCAGAAAGACACGGACAACACCATTACACCCACAATCTGATGGCATGGTCGAAAGGTTCAACCGGACGATGGAGAAATACTTGAGAAAAGTCGTCGTCAGATCAGAAGGACTGGGATGAACATCTTCCCCTTTTCTTAATGGCATACCGTTCGGCACAGCACAATTCAACGGCAACAACACCCGCCGAAGCCATTTTTGGATCTGATCTCCGACTTCCATCGGACTTGAAGTTCGGCGTGGTACTACTGACAACTAGCGGCAGGGAGGACTTCGTAACCAAAAAGAAGGAACAGCTGAACTCCATTCATCAGTTCATCCGGGGGCGACTGAACTTGGTCAGCGATAAAATGAAGGCGAGATACGACTTGAGGGCGAATACTTCTGGATTTGAGACAGGACAATTGGTATTGCTGTACAACCCACAACGAAAAAAAAGCTTGTGCCCCAAATTGCAATCAGCCTGGGACGGACCATATGAGGTCATCAAGAAACTCAATGACGTGGTATGCCGGATACAGCAGATGGGAAACAGACGGGCGAAGTATAAGATTGTCCACGTAGAGAGGTTAGCGCCATATTACGGAGAAGGATCCAATCGCTTGTTCGAGGACGAACAAGTTTAGGAGGAGGGTAGTGTAGCGGAGATACAAACCGACGGTTAAGTTCGAATTTCGCTGTCGAAGTTCGAAAGCTCTCTGGAAGCGGGGATTGGAATGATGTCAACTTCCAATGGCGTAATGTTAATTGTCAGAGCGTTCTAGAGATTTCCGAAGGGGAACTTCCAACGGCGAACGTTCGAGAAGGTGGACCGAGAGCTATATAAGCGCGAACACTCGCCCTCGACAGACATTCACTTTATGGTATTGAACAGCGTGTGACAAGTCAGTGTGATCAAACAATGTGAAAATAAAAGCTCTCAATAAAGGTTTGTTTATGTAATAAAGTTTAAAGTGGATAGTATTGGGTAATAAAGAAAAGTGGTGAAGCTGCACAGATAATTGATCTGTGGTGAAACAAGAAAAGTGCGTGTGTCTTAATTCAGATAAAAAGGACAATTGTAGTTTATCGCAATCCAGTGGTGCGAACCCTATTCGGTGTGGGATCGAATAATTCGTAACAATACGAAAAAAAATTTCGATTTTTAGGATTGTGCCTGTACTATCTACCCTCGGGAAACCAACGTATATGTGGAAAATCAGTGCCTTACGAGTTAATAGGCCGATAATCGAATGACAATATGTAGATGTTAATATTGTTAATATGGCAGTTGTATTAAAAGAGGAAACGATACAGACTAACCCAATATGATTTTCTGTGCAAGTTCTTCTGATGGCTACTGCTGATGTATCTATTATGTGCACATATATTTATATATGTATTTTAACCTTGTTGCACCGAACCGAACGCGATACCGAGCACCTTTCCACTTTTACTTCTTCAGTCTTGAGTCTTTTTCCGGCTTAAGAAGGCAATTTACTTAGGACTCTAGTGTCCTGTCACGGTCGCCAAATTAAAAAACTCACAATTAGAATTTTTAATATATAAAATAAAGGCCGCACTTAATCACGTTATAATTTTTATTTTTATTTAAGCTGTATTACATTCGTGCGTACGCTTCAACGTCGTAAATTTGAATAAAAATGTTCAGAAAGGGATATGGGTTGTGGGCGGTTGGAGGACTGTGTGGTGAGTTTTTCCTATGTGGGAAAAGATGAATGTGGGATTAAAAAAAAGAAATATGGACGTCGGGCGGGCACTTTAAATTTTCTATGTTTTTTTGTGTATAACAGTTTTTCTACATTTTATAGTAAATAATTGATGTACATTGATGTATGTATATGCTCCAACAATCTTCATTGAGAGGAAAATTACTTTCATTGGCGCTTGAAGAACATGAGTGGCTTTCTTTTGCATGGTTAATGTACGAAACATCATTAATTATAGTAGGATGTCTGTAGATAGCTTGTCCTCAGTGATGAGATATGTGTATCCATATCACGATATCCCAGTCCTACAGATTCAAAAGGCATCCCAGGCATTACCTGAGCTAGCATCATCCATTCGTACGGATGGAGTTCATACTCAGGTTCTTCGATGTTTTCCTGCAGGTTCAGGAAGTTTCCAAACCTCAACAGCTTTAGCAAGAAAGCATTGTTTCCAGGTAGAATGTGACTTGAGCTGTTCTATATCCCGCCAAGGAATATTAGCTACTACTTTCTGTTTGAAGTATATCTCGTCCGTGTCCTCTGAGGTAGCTAACTTTACTTTAGGCAGTATTTGCACAACACGCGATTTTCTGTGCTTACAATATTCTCCATTGTCATCCAGCACAGGATTTAGGCAAGGTGACGCGCTGTCATGCAACTTTTTCAACATCGTGCTTGAATAGATCGTGCAAGAGTCACTGGCCAACACAAGAGGTACGATTTATTTCAAGTCTACGCAATTGCTTGCTCACTTGGCTCACTGATAACCGGCGACAACAACACCTGCGCTGAGATAAAACGCAGGACCACTCTTGCCAACCGCTGTTGCTTTGGGCTCAAGAAGCAATTGAGAAGTAGAGCCCTCTCTCGGAAAACCAAGGTGACACTATATAAGGCTCTGATCATCCCAGTCCTCCTTTACGGCGCAGTTCTCTATCTACGGTCCCGTTTGTTCAAACGGTGTATAGAGGAGAAGATTTAATGAAGAACTATGCGGATTGTACAGCGACATAGGCCTGGTCGTCTAAAGTGGCTAGGCCATGTAGAGCCTATGGAAAATACAGCTACGACCCGAAAAGTCTTCGAATCCACCCCGGAAGGAAGGCGCAGCAGAGGACGGCTTCATCTACGGTGGCGCACGCAGGTGGAAGGGGACCTTAACCAACAAGGCATGCGGCGCTGGACACAGCTGGCTAAAGATCGTGCCAGCAGGAGACGCTTGTTGGTTGAGGCCCAGGTTCACCACGGACTGTAGCGCCACCTAAGTAAGTAAGTATGTGTCCTTAGCTATATACAGAGCAACAAACTGTCTGGTACAACGATACAAACCTTCTTTATTCAATATGTGCATTGCTACGCAGGCTGTAATGTCTCTTTGAGAGATTAGTTCATCATCATTTTTGTTATAGCTTTTGACGCAGGCTCATTGCTGTTCACTGACGTTGCTATTTCACAGAAGAGTTCTTTGAAATCTTCGGATCTAGGCTCAGCCTTCGAAATATATTTAGCCAAATAGTTGATAATCGTAGTTGAGAAGAAGTCAACACGATGTCATTGCGTTTAGGTGTGTACGTGAAAATTCCTCTTTCATCAGCTGAAAGGGAGGATGTCTGTTGTAATTCGTTCGGAATACCAAAACGGCACTTAACATTGGAACCTGCACCACGTAAACAATAAGATAGGGAACAGCGTGTATGCTTTTGTACCCTGTTTACGAGTTCAGCCAATTGCGTATCACTGTTAAGATTGATTTCTGTACCGAAGAGTGGAGAAGGATGGACAACTGCAAGCCCACAGTTTAAAATTGGACTGCATGCCCTAACGATATTGTTGTAGAACATTTTCGCAGTTAAAAGTTGTTCTTCAGACATTGACAGAAGCGTCCGCACATCATGTGCACCATTGATCCAAAATACCCGTGAAAATGTGGACCTTCGCGATGTTGATACTTAACGCGATACCAGTAATCACAAACATTGAATTTGATTGAGATTAACTTGACAAAGATAGCAACTCTTCTAGCAAAGTTTCTGTGATAGAAATTTTTGCATGTCCTTTGATATATGTAGTAGACTCAGATTTATCGGTCGTATCATAGTTAAAATTACCTATAAGGCACTGCCACCAAAGATCCGCAGAACTCAATGTTAAGAAAAGTGGGCACATCAAGTTGCAGAAACATTGCTGTGCATCTTTTATACCAGTAAGGCTCAGTGCCGATAATTCCTGCGCCAACATGAATGAGACGTTTCATCATCGATGGGTGTGTCTCTACTTGATGCAATAGGTCATTCACAGTACCAGTAAAGTTATTAATGTTCACAAATACTGGACCTCGAACACAGGCATCATGTGTTTGCATCGTATTCATGCAGAAATATCTAAATCTTGGGTCTTGGGCAAATCGCTGTTCACTGAAACGAAATGTAATTTATCACTGGCGGGTACTTTCATTAAAGTGTCCGTTACCTGTAGGAAAATGATGTAGACATGCCTGGCTGATGTGTTCTGTAGTGCGGAATTCATTAACTGGATTAAGAGTGGCTACAGGCCAATTCAGCACTTCTCGAATGACCGATGTTTGGTTCTCAATATGTGGTAAGGGAACACCGTTTTCTACAACATTTCCGGTCTCAATCAGTTCATCATCAACAATTGCCGCTTCATGATTCAACCGTATTACAGTCTTCAGGTAGATTGCTCAGAGCTATATTGGTTGTGGTATTTTATCAGCCAGGTGAGTGCTTTTTGCACTCTTACCCGGAAGTCAATATAATTGTTCATGCCAGCTCTACGAACTAATAGAGTTTGCAG
Organism: Eumerus sabulonum; assembly: GCA_951905685.1. NCBI lineage: Eukaryota > Metazoa > Arthropoda > Insecta > Diptera > Syrphidae > Eumerus > Eumerus sabulonum. The sequence continues at coordinate 96,201,494 of OX645060.1, forward strand.
CTGGTGAGGCAGAAGTGGTAACGATTCTGCAAATGGTTGGATACCTTGCTCAACGGAAATGATGTTTCCTGTATATTTGTATTGTCCAGCACCTCCGGCAGCTTTCAACTTGTACACCAGAACTCGAGCTATCAGTATTTGTTTAGAGAGTGATAGGCATGTGCTTATCACGTTGGTACCAGTCAGAAAACGCCTGTTGCAGTTGGTGCACGAGATGTAAGAAATCTGACTCAATTTTTTAATAAATTATTGAAGATGTTGTGAATCCATGGGATTCACGGCAGTAGGGGAAGCTTCGGCTATTGAAATGTCCTGTGCTCTAGACGACGTCCTGCCTAAATTGCGCCTCCTAGTTGGTGGAATCGGCATAATTAAAAATGATTAAAATACAATGACGTTGTAAATTCTATAATTTTTTTTTCAATATAAACATATGTCGCGTGATTTTTGCCCATAGGATTAACATGGGAGTTTTTGGGTCAATGAAATTAAGTTTTGAAAATCTAAATCCAAATTTCGGGCTTCGTAACGACCCGAAGAATTAAACGTTTTATTTTTTTGGTGAAAAAATTATTAAAAGCGATCCAGAACTCGTAGTTGGGTGATATCAAAAAGAAATTTGCCACCGTTAGAGAGCTACACTCTAATAAGTAACATATATAAATAAATCAATAAATAATATAAATAAATAAGTAAATAATAGGTGAATAAATATAGATGAACAAATAAACAATGAAAAAAGAAAACAAAAAAAGCATTCACTCAGCACATAACTCGCTTATGAGTGGGTTACCAGCAAAAATACATCGAACCATGTTCTGGCATATTTGTAGTTTTTTTTATGTGGCATTTAGCGAATTTATGTGTAAACAATATACCATCAAAAACGTAACTTGTAAAAAAAAACTGAGTTTCCTTACCTCACGAACTAAAACAAATTCAAAATTACAAAACAAGGAAAAAACATTTGAAACATTTCTTCTTAAATGAAAATAGTTGAAAAATGTAATTAAAAACTTTGTATCTCAAATCTAAATGTAACTTTGAAATTGCTAACTTTTCTGTTTTAACTTTTCAACTAAAGCTCACTTTCTATTATTATTCAAAATAAGATAGAAACACAATCTTCTGCAGAAAAGCCTCGGCTTCGCAGAAATATACGAAATTGTTAATATGTTTTGATTAATAAAAAGATTGATTAATGTTTTTCGATTCTCCTATGAACCAACTCAACATTCGCTTTTTCATGTGGATCTGAGGTGGAATGATGCCAAGGTAAGTTAAGCATTATTTTAAAAACCATGTTCTGGCATATTTGTAGTTTTTTTTTATGTGGCATTTAGCGAATTTATGTGTAAACAATATACCATCAAAAACGTAACTTGTAAAAAAAACTGAGTTTCGCACGTCAGTTCTTCTACCGTAAAAAGTTGAAGGGACCTTCTGTCTTAAATTATTACGTAATTAGCTAACCTAACAACGTCTTATAGTGACCATATCAATATTAAAAATGTTTTATGTTTTAAGTAAATAGATTGATTGATAGATTGATTGATCGCATGAAAACACAATGTATCTCACAAGTAATACATATTATATTAAATTAGATTGTTTAGTGCGATTTCCAAGTCAATCTTAAAACATAAAAGATTTTTAATATTGATATGGTCACTATAAAATTTTGTTAGATTAGCTAATTACGTGATAGCTTAAGACAGAAGGTCCCTTAATTAGGGACTGAATGGCAAAGGACTTACAAAGGCCTCGTAGGGGTAGCATCTATCCGACGGATGCTGGCCTGCTAAAAAGCGAGAAGAGCCACCGCAGTCGAACATCTTGCGGCACTGTTAGTAAGTCCTATCCCCACCTCCTCGTGGTGCCATCTGGAGATTTCCTATGGAAATTGCAGACGGGGAAGGGCGAATGGCGAGCCTCCTGCGCCAAAAAAAAAAAAGAAAAACAGGATTAGTCGGTTGGGCTACGGCCTAGTAAGCCGTAACCGTAAAAAAAACACAAACTCCGAAACAACCACAAGCCTCGGATATAACGGACCGGATTTATGTTGACGACCCTTGCAAAAAACGAAAAAAGGACAATGATCTTCGGCTTTGTACGTGGAATGTTAGGTCCCTAAACAGGCCACGTGCAGCCGAACAACTTGCGGACGCCCTAGATCGCTATAAAGCGGACATCACCGCCATCCAGGAAATGCGATGGAATGGACCGGGCATAAAGCGGATGAAAAACTGCGATATTTAATACGGCGACTGCTATATGGATTTGTTGTTCGAGGTGGACTAAGGCAAAAAGTCCTAAGCTTTCGGCATGTGAGCGAACGCCTCACAACAATCCGTATCAAGGCTAAATTTTTTAACATCAGCCTGATCTGCGTCCACGCCCCCACGGAAGACAAGGATGACTCCGCCAAAGATGAGTTCTACGATCTCCTAGACAGAACGTATGCCCAATGTCCCAGCTATGACATCAAAATTGTACTAGGAGACTTCAATGCTAAGCTGGGTAAGGAAAGCATATTTGAACGAGTCATCGGCAAACATGGCCTACACGACACCACCTCCGATAACGAACACAGGCTGATTGATCTTGCTACGGGGCGAAATCTCCTTCTAGCCAGTACGCGCTTCCCGCACCTCGATATACACAAAGGCACCTGGCGGTCTTTTGATCAATCGACTACCAACCAGATTGATCACATCGCGATCGACGTCAGACACTCCTCCATTATTCTTGATGTTCGAACTTTCCGAGGGGCTAACATCGACTCGGACCACTATCTTGTTGTAGCCAAGATGCGCTTACGGATATCACGAACGCAACGGAGTAGAGTAAGAATACAAAGTTATGACGTCGGAAAGCTACTATCGCCAGAAACCGCTCTTGCTTTTACCGATCGCGTCTCACTTAAGCTCTCCAATACACCTCAATCCTCCACGCTGTCAATAGAATAGCAGTGGAGCCTTTGCAAACAAGCCCTGAAAAGCTCTGCATCCGAAGTTTTGGGTTTCAAGGCTCCACCACGAAGAAACACCTGGTTCGATGACGAGTGCAGGAGGATTCATACAGCGAAGCAGGATGCATATAAGGCCTCGCTGCATAAAAGAACAAGAGCAGCTCGTGAGCTCTACGAGTTAAAAAGAAGGGAGGAGCATAAGCTTCTTAGAAGAAAGAAGAAAGAGCACGAGAAGCGCGCGATTGAGGATTTGGAGGGGTGTTACTGCAGGCGTCACGTTCGAAAGTTTTATCAACAGATAAAGTGAACATGCCAAGGTTATAAAGCCAGAATGGAAGCCTGCAGGGATGAGAACGGACACCTTGTAGTAGAACCGCAGTCGATGCTGAGAATATGGAAAAACCACTTCTGCAGACTGTATAACGGCGATGTTAGTCAATATACCGCTGACAGGCAAAATGATCCATTTCTAATCGACGGAGACCGCAGAGAATTCTGTCCCCCTGACCTCGACAAAGTTAAGATTGCCATATCGAAACTCAAGTCGAATAAAGCTGCTGGCGCAGACGAACTGTCTACTGAGCTCTTCAAGGCAGCTGGGGATGACCTGGTTGGAAGCATGCACCAGCTCATCCGTAAGATATGGTTAGAGGAAAGCATGCCCGAAGAATGGAGTCTCAGCATCGTATGCCCGATCCACAAGAAAGGAGATCCCTCTGATTGCGCCAACTATAGGGGATTAAGTCTCCTTAACATCGCCTACAAAATCTTCTCTGCCGTTTTGTGTGAACGCCTGAAGCCTTTTGTAAATAAGCTGATAGGTCCTTATCAGTGGGGATTCAGGCCAGGGAAGTCCACCATCGACCAAATCTTCACATTACGGCAGATACTGGAGAAAACCCATGAATTTCAAGTCGACACTCACCACCTATTTGTCGACTTCAAAGCCGCATACGACAGCGTAATTAGAGACGAGCTATACAATGCTATGTCTACCTTTGACATACCTGCTAAACTCGTCAGACTATGCAGGATGACTTTGGAGAATGCTCGCTGCTCCATCCGAATCGGTGAACACCTTACCGATAGTTTTGATGTCAAAAAAGGATTTAGGCAGGGCGATGCGCTGTCGTCTGATTTCTTCAACATCATATTGGAAATTATTGTGCAAAAATCACTGGCCAATAGAAGAGGCACAATCTATTTCAAATCCTCGCAACTCCTTGCATACGCCGACGATATTGACTTAATAGGTAGATCACAGCGAGATGTCAATGAGGCGTTTGCGAGTATTGAGATGGGGGCGGCGAAAATTGGTTTGGCGGTAAACGAGGGCTAAACTAAATATATGCTGTCATCAAAAAAGGACGGTCAACATCGACGTCTCGGCCAGAACGTTTGTATAGACTGATATAAGTTCGAGGTAGTTAAGGACTTCGTCCACCTTGGCTCCGCAGTGACCTGGAACAACGACTTCAGTTCCGAAATCAAACGCAGAATCACTCTTGCCAATCGCTGTTTTTTTTGGCTCAGGAGGCAACTGAGTAATAGAGCCCTCTCCCGAACGACAAAGTTGACTCTATATAAGACCCTTATCATCCCGGTCCTGTTGTACGGCGCAGAAGCATGGACACTATCAAAAGCGGATGAGGAGGCCCTTGGTCGGATCGAGAGAAAGATTTTGCGCGTGATTTTTGGGCCTATAAACGCAGACGGGGGATGGAGGAGAAGATTCAACCACGAACTTTACGGGCTGTACAGCGACATGAGCCTAGTCAGGCGTCTACGGATTCAACGCCTAAGATGGCTGGGCCATGTAGAGCGAATGGACACCACAGCTCCAGCTCGGAGAGTCTTTGAATCCAACCCCGAGGGACGAAGAAGCAGAGGACGGCCGCCCTTAAGATGGCGCACACAGGTGGAAGGGGTTCTCAGCCAACTGGGTGTGCGGCAATGGAAAAGGCTAGCGAAAGATCGTGCTAGATGGAGGGGCATGTTGGTTGAGGCCCAGGTTCACCCCGAACTGTAGCGCCCACTAAGAAGAAGAAGAAGAAGAAATTAACCGACTTGGTATTACATGGATATAACAACTTTTTACGGTAAAAGAATTGTGGTGCGAGACTTGTTTTTTTCTACAAGTTATGTTTTTGATGACATCTTATTTCTTTTTGTAGATAGTCCTACTTTTTTTTCTGTCCGGTACGTTCTACATCTTGAATACCAACAACGGATTCTCTTAAGGCTAACACTCTGCCTTATGAGTTTTTCTTATTTTTGTAGGTTAAAGTTAATCTTTATGTAAAATTGTTAGCGCTCATTCACTATAAATACTGGACCTAATAGAAAATTACAATATCAAGCTTAAGGGGGTGGCCGTGGTGCAGTGGTTAACATCATCGACCGCCGAGCGAAAGGTCTATGGTTCAAATTCGCTTCGTAGCTAAGAAAAAAGTAATTCCTATACGAACAAAAAGTGTGCAACGCAGTTGTGAGTGGAAAGTGACCAGAAGTACTGCTGCAGGCATAACATTCACAGTATATGTATGTATGTATGTTGGCGTTACAGTCCGTGAAGAACCTGAGCCGAGCTTCTCTCAATCACCCATGTTGTGTGTGATTTCATTTTTCCCATACGTGAAAGGAACCTACAGTTTATTGCCGGTTCCGAACGGCGAATTTCGAGAAGCTTTTCATGACAATTTTACTACAGGGGGTTTTGTCAGAACCCCGCTGAGGAGAAACACCGTGAAAAACACGCTCGATGACATGGCTGTGTCGGGATTTGATCCCGTGTAATCGGCGTCAGAGGCCAACACACTACCCACTGCGCCACGATGCTCTCGACAGAAAATGTCAACCCAAATTCATCCTCTGCGTATGCAATACTAAAGTGCTCGAACGAATTACTACGGACTATAACCAACGCGGAGTTTGATCGGCTCTCGTCCTATCTAGGTCTAGGACAACCACCCCTGCAAGTAGTGAACGAACATCAACGACCCCAACCACTGCTTATGTACGGCACTCACTGCCGCACTCAAAGTTTTGTTAATTAATAAATTGCTCAACCCGTTATTTTTCTATAGAGTAAGATTATTTAAATTTTAATTTTAAATACCATTTGCATAATTTAAGTAAAACGTGGTTTGTGTTTATACCTGTGATATCGCAGTAAGACCCAAAGGTTGCCTGGAAGAAAGTGGCCGCCTTTCTGCGATGGACGGGAAGCGTGGAAGTCGCGGCGCGGGCAAGTCACCTCCGCCGACCGCGGTTATGATTATTAGTGTTCTTTCTTTTATAGCAATTTCGGGCACTTTAGTCTACTTAATACTTTGCGGGATTTTGGTACAACTTTCATAAGACATGTCCCATTCTTGCTTTTTCATTCCGTTGATTGACCATTTTACAAGTTACCTTTGAACATAACTATATCTAGGTACCTATTAGAGCACTGCTCGAGAGCGTAAAAGTACTCGGAGTAATAATTGCCGAGTATAACAGAAAACGATGCGATTACGTACCCCGCATCGTTTCTGAACCGGGAAAATTCAAGCTTCTCGGGCGACCCGGCGCGTCCCCAGGTGGCGGATAGGGGAAGGCCACGTAGTGTGGTAGGGGTCATCGCACCCCCGGGGACCAAGAGCACTTATATTCCCAAGTCAAGGTGGTTGGAATACGGGCCGAGGACTGAATGGTGCAGGGAATACAAAAATGTGCATCGCGAACGTACGATCCCTATGTGATACCGGGTGCCCTCACATGGTACTTAGCCTTACATCTACATGGGAGCTCTGTAGATGTTGACCAACAATTCTCGCCATACCCGTGGGTCCAATACATGTAAAAACAACAAAAACAAAACACAACAGAAAATAAAACACTAACGGAGTCGGAGGAAGAATACCTCCTCCGATCACCAGTACACAAAATGGAGACAGAAGATATAGAACAATGTCCAAGTCCTGTTACCACGCTCCTGTCTAATAAGACGGACAATCAAACTGCTCAGGCACCAAATGGTCCAAGCACTGAGCTTGCAGTGGTCAGCGATGCATAAAAACCTTGCCAGAAATATGACTATTTCACCGGGGCCCAAAAGCGACGAATCGCCGCACTAATCCGGGACGGGATAGAACCCGAAGAGGCGAGACGAAAAGAAAAAGCTCTCGTGCTTGCGGAAAGGGAAGCAAACAAAAACTCAGACTTGCCAAATCCCAAACGCAACCGATCTAACGACAACTCCCTTGTGGAGAACACTTCGAAGAAGAGCCGACCACACACAGAGACACCAAGTAGCTCATATGCCGGTAAACGAAATGATCGCCCTGGACCCGCTGGTGAAGCTAAAACAAAACCCACTAAAAAAACTAGTGGAGGTGCACAAGAGCGCACGGAAGCACCCGAGCCATCCTACCGGGATGCCATTGCTCGGTGCAAAGTCGCTATCATGCGCTCGCAACACTCGCAAGAGACCCTAACTGATCAACAAATAAAGTTAGTGAAGAAAAGCCTGCTAGAGGAAATGGACAAAGCAGATAAGAATTGTCCTGCCCTCAAATTCGAGGCCACCTCAGCCAGAAACGGATGGTTTACTATCACCTGTAACGATACAGAAACCAAAAATTGGCTCATGTCGTCGATAGACAAGATTAAGCCATGGAAAAATGCAGATCTGTGTGCAACTCAGGGCAATGACATTCCCAAGTTATACACATGCGTAACATTTGTCCCCGAAGCCGATGACCTTACCAAGGACACCTTCCTCATGCGCATAATGAGTCAAAATGCGAACATAAGCACTAAAGGATGGAGAGTCCTCAGGATTGCCAAGGAAAAAAGCGGTGGGGCCCAAGTAACTTTTGCCATTGATGAGGCATCCAAAGACACCATCGTGAAGCAACGGTTCAAACTGTTCCTCAACTTCTCCCAGATCCTAATCAGGATCAAGGGTATTCCCAAGCAGGCAAATATAACTGCGGACAACAAAACCATGGACAGGCCACAAGCCCATCCGAAGTGCGATGCCCAAATTACACTGGCCATGCCCAGGAAAGGGGGGCATGGGCTCGGACATACAGGGTAAAGTTGTTGATTGCTCTCAACCTGGCGAGATGCCAGCAACGATCCCTGTTTAAATGCCCGGGTCAAGTTGACATACGGCCTCCTCGCGGCGCCCTCTGGATAGCCTCTTCGACAACCGTTGGGAGGTGAACAAACGTATGCAGCGAAAAAAACCCCGACCAGAATGGCGGTTGTGCGGCGGGCTAACAATCCGCCCACGTAAAAAACCCAAAGTTACGAATGAGCAAGATGCCTCGGATACACGGACGGATACTCGACGACGACAACGCACGAAAAAGGAACACGATTTGCGAGTATGCTCCTGGAATGTCAGAACCCTGTACACTCCCGGAGCTGCTCATAAACTAGAAGGAATCCTCACGCAGTACAAGGCGGATATTACTGCGGTCCAGGAAATACGCTGGATAGGAAACGGTATGATTAGGAAGAAAAATTGCGACATTTATTACAGCTGTCACAAAAGGTTGCACTTACTGGGATGCGGATTTGTCGTGGGAAAGCGGTTAAGGTCGAAGGTCATCGACTTTAAACCTATAAGTGATCGCCTGGCTGTGATCCGCATCAGAGGCAGATTTTATAACATCAGCCTTATATGTGCACACGCCCCTACCGACGAGGCTGAAGACCCTATCAAGGAGGACTTCTATGACCTCCTGGACAACGCCTACGGAGCTTGTCCGGAGTACGATGTAAAAATCGTGCTCGGGGACTTCAACGCCAAAATCGGAAAGGAAAACACCCTTGGCGGAGTGATCGGAAAGCACAGCCTCCACGATACAACAACAGATAACGGCTTCCGACTCGCTGACTTTGCGACAGCTCGTAATGCGGTGATAAGTAGCACAAGATTCCCTCGCAAGCGAATCCACACAGCAACCTGGCGATCTCCGGACGGTCGAACCGCCAACCAAATCGACCATGTGCTCATTGACGCAAGGCACGCGTCAAACATCCTGGATGTGCGAACATTCAGAGGGGCAAATGTCGACTCTGACCACTTCCTCGTAGCAGCAAGATTCAGAGCTCGACTGTCCAATGTCAGAAAGCTGCACCAGCCCATCAGGAGGAGGTTCGACATTGGGCGCCTGAGCACACCGGAGGTTGCCAGAGTCTACAGGGAGCAGCTGAGCGAAAGACTCTACGGTATGCCTACGTCGAACACAAATGCCAATAATATGTGGCTGCATTGCCGCTCAGCCATTCAGGAAGTAGCCGAAACCACCTTAGGATACCTACCACCCCCGACAAGAAATCCGTGGTATGATGGCGAGTGTGAGCAGAAAAAGGCAGCAACCGACGAGGCGTACCAAAAGGCGCTACAGAGGAAAACCAGGGCAGCGCGAGAAGAGTACCGAGCCAGAAGAAGGGAGGAGAAGAAACTACTGCGACAAAAGAAAAGAATCTTCGCAGCCTCCCAGCTCCAGGATATCGAGGAGTCTAGGGATACACATAAAATACGAGCCTTTTACAAGAAAGCCAAAGGCCTTGCAGGAGGCTTCAAAAAGGGCACCCTGGCTCTTCGAAACTGCGAGGGTAATCTTGTCACCGACCCGCAGGGAATAGTGGATGTATTTAAGCAGCACTTCCAGCAGCTGCTTAACGAGCATGACCAAGAGAGAGTGGTAGGGACTGAGGAAATCCCAACTCCAGCCGCTGAAGTAGTCCTCCCACCCAGCATAGAAGAAGTCGGCACAGCTATTCAGAAGCTGAAGAACAACAAGGCCGCAGGCTCAGATGGCTTGCCATCAGAGCTCTTCAAGGCTGGCGGCGATGTTCTGGTAGGGAGCATGCACCAGATCATCTGCAGAATTTGGGAAGATGAGAGCATGCCCGACGACTGGAATACCAGCTCTATATGCCCCATCCACAAAAAAGGCGATCCTACCTCTTGTAAGAACTATAGAGGTATATCCCTGCTCAATGTCGCATACAAGATCCTGTCCAGCGTGTTGTGTGAACGTCTAAAACCATTTTGCACCGCACTAATCGGCAGCTACCAGTGCGGCTTCCGGCCCGGCAAATCAACTATAGACCAAATTTTCACACTTCGACAAATCCTGGAAAAGACCAACGAGTTTCAAATCGATACACACCATCTTTTCATCGATTTCAAAGCCGCATACGACAGCATTCATCGTGAAGCACTGTTTGGGGCGATGGCCGAATTCGGGATCCCGGTAAAGCTGATCCAGTTGTGTCGCGCCACGCTAAAAAACACGCGATGCACCGTGCAACTCGGTTCTAGGACCTCGGAACCATTCGAAACATGCACCGGATTTCGGCAAGGAGATGCGCTGTCATGTGATTTCTTCAACCTGGTGCTGGAGCAGATAGTGCGACGGGCAGGCGTCAACAGGGAAGGCACTATCTTTCACAAGTCAATCCAGCTGCTAGGATACGCGGATGATATCGACATCATCGCGTGTTCTCGCCGTGGCATTGTGGAAGCATTCACGGCGATTGAAGAACAGGCGAAACGAATTGGCCTTAAGATCAATGAGGACAAAACGAAATACATGCTGTCAAGCAAAAACCAATCCGTCGCTCACCACCTGGGACAAAACATAACAATTGACAGCTACAAATTCGAGGTAGTTAAGGAGTTTGTCTACCTCGGGGCAAACGTAAATTCCACGAATGACACCACAGTGGAGATCCGGCGTGGAATCGCCCTTGGCAACCGCTGCTACTTCGGCTTGTCCAAACAACTGGGGTCAAAACTCCTCACTCGAAAGACCAAAGTCATGCTTTACAAAACGCTCATTCTGCCAGTCTTGCTGTACGGAGCCGAAAGCTGGACGATAAGCAGGACAGCGGAGCTGATTTTGGGTTCTTTCGAAAGAAAAATTCTGCGCCGGATATTTGGTCCTGTCTGTGAGGAAGGTGAATGGAGAAGAAGACACAACCGCGAACTCTACGAGCTGTACCAAGATGTGGAGGTAGTCCGTAAGGCAAGGACCCGTCGACTACACTGGCTCGGCCACATCGAGCGCATGGACATCAACGCTCCAGCTAAGAGGGTCTTCGACTCCGAGCCTCCTGGTTCGAGAAGAAGAGGAAGACCGAACCTCCGGTATAAAGACCAAGTAATCGCGGATGTAAGACATCTTGGTCTTGACAACTGGAAGCAGCGTGCCCGGGACCGTCAAGGATGGAAGGCAGCTATAGCTCAGGCTCAGATCCTCCATGGATCGCTGGCCTGATAAGTAGAAGTATGCCCAGGAAAGGAAGTAAGGAACTCGGCTTGCAAAAGCCAAGCCAGAGAGCAACAACCATTGCATATGGTGTTAGTGAATCAGCCATAGAGGCAACTAAAGTACCCCAAACGTCAAGGCTGTCTGAAGAAACAACTCGAGCAACCAAGACTTCAGGGGTCAGCCCTATTTTTGTACCAGTCACAAACACTGGCGGCCCTGCCAGTATCTCACTCAATCCATCATGCCGGGATTAAGGTGCATCCAAATAAATCTACAGCATGCAAAGGCCGCGTCTGCGGTACTGAGCCATAGATTTAGCAAGGAGCACTTCGATATAGCCTTTATTCAGGAACCGTATACGATCAAAGACCAGATCAAAGGACTATCAGGTGAGCTGGTCTACGACTCCACAAATTATGGACGACCCAGAGCCTGCATAATGATCAAAAACATCATTAAAGCCATTCCCATTTCAGAATATACGAATAAGGACCTGGCAGCTGCCATTATTCAGCTATCCACTGCGAAAGGTAGGTCAGATGGCGTAATTTGCTCAGCCTACCTAGCGGGCGACTCCACCGATCTCAGCTTCACACCACTGCAGGATCTCCTAGACTACTGTGGAAGAAGAGGCATGGGGTAGCTCGGGCATTAACAAAAATGGTGAGTACCTGTTAGAATTTATCTACAAGAACAACCTCAATATCATAAACCGGGGAAATAGCCCCACCTTTATGAATAGAATTAGAGAAGAGTTACTAGACCTCACCCTAACTACTCCGTTCATAAGTAACTCTATCCTAAACTGGCATGTCTCAACAGAAACATCGATGTCAGATCATCGATAGATCTGTTTTGACATAAAAGTAGGAGATAGAATTACCAGAACATACAGACAACCGAGAGCGACAGACTGGGACACATATAGCCTAAAAATCGCACAATCGATCGGAAACCTTCCCAATAGCATCAGAGACATAGACAGCCTCGAACTCAGCTGTAACAGCCTTAATGCTACCATCCTATCTGCCTTTCACAACGCTTGCCCAGAGAAAGTCAAGTCAGGCAATCGTACCACCCCGTGGTGGAACAGCAATCTGGCCAAGCTAAGAGCACTGACCAGGAAACTGTTCAACAGAGCTAAACAGACTGGTGACTAGAGACAGTACCGTGCCTCACTCACAAACTACAACCAAGAGATTAGTGAGCCAAAAGAGACTCATGGAAAAAGTTCTGCAGTAGTCTATGAGGCATACAGAGCAGCGCTCGCATCCACAGAGTTCTCGCCAAAGAGCACACTAACCAAATTGGACTGTTGAGGAGAGCAGATGGCACTTACGCGGAGAATGGTACAGAAGTACTAAAAATTTTAACCAGTACGCACTTCCCAGACTCCAACATCATTCCCTCTAATCTCTCTAACATACCTCTGCAGATCAGGGCAACTAGACCCAACAGGGAGGTCTGGAAGAGAGCACGAAAAATTGTCCACGAGGGAAGCATAGAATGGGCCATTAATTCTTTTGACCCGTACAAATCCCCGGGAGAGGATGGCATCTTCCCAGCCCTCCTTCAGAAAGGAAGTGCGCAAATTGTTTGAGGAAATAGTCTATCGTAAATTATATTTTTTTGTTTCTAGACACATAACAGGGCGCCGTGGCGCAGTTGTTAGTGTGTTGGACTCTGGCGCACGATGAGCGGGTTCGGATCCCGATAACACCAACGCCATCGAATGTTTATTTCGCGACGTTCCTCCTCGGCGGAGTATTGGCAAAACCCCCCGTAGTAAACTTGCCATTAAAAAGCTTTTCGACTCACGCCGTTGAGAATCGGCATTAAACTGTAGGTCCCTTTCACCTGTGTGAAAAGCAAATCACACACAACATGGGTGATTGAGAGAAGCTTGGCTCTGGTCCATCATGGGCTGTAACGCCACCAAAGAATAAGAAAGACACATAACACCTTTTCAACACGGTTTTGTGTCAGGTAGATCGACCACCACTAATCTTTCCATCCTCATTAATCATTTGACTTGAGAGCAATTTTCAAACAGACGTTATTTACACTGACTTCTCTAAAGCTTTTGATAGGATAAATCACGAGGTCCTACTATCAAAGTTGTCTTCTTTGGGATTTCACTCCACTCTTTTGGTTTGCTTGGCTTCTTATCTAACAGGCAGGACACAATTGGTAAAAATTAATGATAATTTATCCAGTCCTTTCTCCGTGCCATCAGGTGTTCCACAAGGCAGCCACAATGCAGATGATCTCAAGATCTATAGGAAAGTTGCATCCATCTCAGATTGTTTGCTATTGTACGAGGATCTCACACGCTTGTCCCATTGGTGCGAGCAATATTCCCTACAGCTAAATGTTTCTAAATGTTTTGTATTTTCATGTTTTCGAACAAACAATCCGATAAAATTTAGTTACGGCCTGAACGGTGTTCAACTAATAAGGGTTGCACAAATAAAAGATCTGGGTGTAATACTAGATTCTAAATCAAAATTCACGTTTCATGTAGATTATGTTACGACAAAGGCTAATCTAATGCTAGGCTTTATTAAACGAAATGCCAAAGATTTCACTGATACATTGGCTTTAAAAAGTTTGTTCTACGCTTTAGTTAGATCGTCACTCGAATATTGTTGTATTGTCTGAACCCTTTCTACAATAATGCAGTGGAAAGGATTGAAAAAATTCATCGTAAGTTTACCAGATACTTATTTTTTAAACTAAAATGGAACATTGATACCCCATCCTATAGAACAAGATGCCTTTTGTTTAATCTTATTCCTCTTCATCAGCGTCGTAGATATTTTTCACTCATGTTCGTTCGTGATATTTTAGCTTTCCACGTTGATTGCTCTTATCTTTTAAGTACGTTCAAGTTATATGTCCAACCAGCCCACACTCGAAATCGTTTACTATTTAAAATCGATTTTCATCGTACAAACTATGGCAATAATAAGCCATTAACGCGATGTATTCGTGAAGCCAACTTAGCTTGCAATGTTTTGGACTTTTTTGATAATTGTACTAGAGAAATATTAAAAAGACGTATTGTAATGTATTTAATTAACTTAAGTAGTTAATATATCCTTACTGTTATTTTATTAAAACTATGAAATATTGTTATTTAGTCTATAAATAAATAAATAAATAAAAATAAATAAAATTAGCGCCATGCTTATCAACATCTTTGGAACCAGCTATGCATGGGGATACATACCAACGAGCTGGACAGAGGTAAAGGTAAAATTCATTCCCAAAGTAGGCCGTAGACCCACAGACCTGCCTAAGTCCTACAGACCGATAAGCCTGTAAGGTTCTTTTATGTAAAGCACATTATTCTGTGACCTCAATAACATGTCTTCGAACGGATTGACCACCCTATGCAATTACATGATCGGTTAATATGAAGTAAACTGTTCTGTAATCGGATGATAAGCTTTCGTTGAGACAACATTATTTTTCTTATGTAAAAGACCTGTTACATATTCTCGATTACACTCACTTAAGTACTTTTACATTGTTCTCACGGGTCAGTTGCAATAAAGCGTCAGTACGAAAAACATCTCATCTTTTTCTTTCTTTGTGCACTAAAACTCCTACAATTAATCAGAAGTGGGATTAGTTAACTCGGTCTTTATAAATTAAGAAAAGTTAATATTTTATGTTGTTTTTTTAAGTATTCTTTTGTGTAAATTGTGTTAACCAACATGGCAACTGCAAAGGAGTTTTTAATGGTTGCAACAGTATCCCAATTAAAAGATAAATTGGCCGAAATGGGACTATCTACGAGCGGTGTAAAAAATGCGTTAAAGGTGCGGTTGGAACAAGCTGTCGAAGGACTTAGTGAAACGCAATTGGAAGAGTTCTTTCCGGTTAATGTGATCGAAAGTCTAACTTCAGATTCGAATATGTGTAGATCGGAAACAGAAGATGAAAACAATGTGGTTTTGGAACAGTTAGAAAATCTACGTGAACTTGTTACAAAAAAAAGAGGAAATTCGACGACTTCAGTTGAGGTTAATTGAATTGACAACAGAAGCAGCTCAGCCGGCATACTCGTTTAGGGACATTGAAGAGTACTTACCAAAGTTCTCTGGAGATGATACTTACCCCATTACCACGTGGTTAAGGAATTTTGAAGATGCTAAGCAACTATATAGATTTGATGAGTCCAAGTGTTTTATGTACGCTGAACGCCTGTTAACGGGAACAGCAAAACTGTATCTCCGATCCACATCATGCCGATCATAGATTGAATTAAAGGAAGCCCTACTTGCAGAATTTCATCAGCATGTTACCGCCACGGATGTTCACAACGCCTTACGTAAGAGAAAGAAGCTTAAGAATGAAAACTTCCAGCAGTACATTCGGAGAATGCAGGAGATCGCTTCTTCAGCCAATATCGAGGAGCAAGATGTCATAGACTATATAGTGAAAGGTATTCCTGATACGACTTTTAATAAGCAGATTTTGTTCACAGCCAACACCATTCTGGAACTAAAAAATGCTATGAGGAAATACGAGAAAATTAAGCTTGATAACCAGCCGGCAGCGCAGACATCAGGTTTCATAAAAAACAACAACACAACCAAAATCAGTACAGTTTCGTAACAAAACTGCTATCAAATGTTACAACTGCAGTGACGTTGGACACGTAGCCACAAATTGTCCAAAGCTGCGCAGGGAACGAGGTTCGTGTTATCGTTGTGGTCAACGAGGCCATGTTGTCAAAAACTGTCCGTAACGAGTTTCGGAATCAGTAATGGTTCTTCAAGATTCGAAATCAACAAAGGAGAGTCAGGAATCTTTTCTGCAACATTTTCACGGTGTCTTTGACTATGAATTTCTTCACGATGACGCCGGAGCAGCTACCACTACATTGAAGGCGATGACTATGATCGATACGGGAAGTCCAATAAGCTTCGTGCTAGAGAAGTATATACCATCCTATTTGATGACATCAATCGAGCCGTCCATGGAAGATTATGTGGGTATTAATAATAGTAGATTAGTTATTCTTGGCAAAGTTCATTGTAAGATTAAAGTCAAAAGTGATTTTATTGAATTATGCATGCATGTCGTTAAAAATGATTCTATGAAAAATATTATTATTTTGGGTAGAGACTTTTTAATGAAGAGTAACATTAAATTAACTTTAGGAAGACTAGATAATTTTGAACAAAAGTCTATTAATAACAATTTAGAACATTATGGAAATTCTTAATATTGATGCATGCAATGACTGCGATGAAAAGTTTTCGTTGAACATAAATGAGAATTTGACCTGAGAAGAAAAAGATAAAATTCAAAGCTTAGTTGTCGGGAGTACAAACAACACATGTTCATATAACTCTTTTGATTATGAAATGCAAATAACTTTAACAGATTCGAAGAGTATTTTCAATTGTACACCCAGACGATTGCCTTACGTGCACAAGTTAGAGTTACAGAAAATCTTAGAAGACCTAATTCGTAACAAAATTATTCGAGAGAGCAGCTCCCCTTTTGTGTCGCCCATCGTTTTAGCAAGAAAAAAAACTGGTGAAATGCGTCTTTGTGTAGATTTTCGTCAACTTAATAAGATCACGGTTAAAGTCAATTTTCCTTTACTACTGATTGAGGATCATTTAGATCGATTGAGAGGTAAAAACTATTTTTCCCTTTTAGATCTTAAGAGTGGTTTCCATCACGTGAAAATGTCTGAAGACTCAATAAAATATACTTCGTTTGTAACACCTCTGGGACAATTTGAATACTTACGTATGCCCTTCGGGTTGAAAAACGCCCCTTCCGTTTTCCAACGATTTATAAATTCCATATTTAAAGATCTTATTAATTCATCAAAATTACTTGTATGTATTGACGATCTACTCATTGCTACCGAAACGAAAGAAGAACATTTAAGTATTTTGGAACAAGTTATGGCCATAGTTAAGAACAAAAATTTACAACTACGTTATGACAAATGTCTTTTCATGTTTCAACAAATAACATATTTAGGGTATGAAGTTTCGAGCAATGGAATAGGTCCCAATGTTACTGGTTTGAAAGCTGTAGCCGAATTTCCCGTACCCACAAATGTTAAAGGAGTACACTCATTCTTAGGATTGTGTTCGTATTTCCGAAAATTTATTAAAGATTTCTCCATTTTGGCAAAACCTTTATATGACCTGCTTAAGAAAGATGTTAATTTTGTTTTTGGTGATAAAGAATTGCACGTTTTTGAAATTTTAAAAAGGAAGTTGGTTAATGCCCCATTGCTTAGTATTTATAATCCCCACGCTGAGACTGAATTACATTGTGACGCAAGCAATTTGGGATTCGGGGCAGTTTTGATGCAACGCCAGCAAAATTAATGTTTTCATCCAGTATTTTTCCTCTCAAAACGTGCTACAGCTTCGGAATCTAAATATCATTCATATGAGTTGGAAACGTTAGCCATAATTTATGCATTAAGACGTTTTAAAATATATCTTACCGGTATAAAATTTAAAATACTAACGGACTGTAGATCATTGACACTTACACCTAATAAAAAGTTAATAAATCCTAGGATATGTCGTTGGGCTTTAGAGCTCCAAGATTATGACTACTCCATGGAGCATAGACATGGTAAGAAAATGGGCCATGTCGATGCTCTAAGTAGATGTCACAATGTTCTTATCATTGAACCTGATTCTTTTAAACATATCTTAGCGGCATCTAAACAAAAAGATCCCATTATAAGAAAGCTGGTAGATATGTTAGAACAGAGAGAAAGTTCTCTTTACGAGCAAATAAATGGACTAGTCTATCGGAAGATCAATCAAAAGGTGTTGTTTTATGTTCCATATGTGATGGAGAGGAATGTTATGCAGACTCATCACGATGCCCTCTGTCATGCAGGTGTAGAGAAATGTTATGATTTCTTAAGAAAGACATACTGGTTTCCTTTTATGAAGGAAAAAATAAAAAACTATATTAACAGCTGCTTAAAATGCATGAATTTCTCTGTAGTTTCGGGTAAGAAGGAGGGCGTCTTGCACAATATCCCGAAAGGCGACAAGCCTTTCGAAACCATACACATTGACCATTTTGGCCCATTACCACCTTCGGGGCGGACCTTCAGACACATTTTCTTAGTAGTCGATGGTTTTACGAAGTACACGAAACTTTACGCAGTAAAAAGCACTAGTACAACAGAAGTCGTGAAATGTCTCGAATCTTATTTCTCCATTTATAGTAGGCCTACACGCTTGATTTCGGATAGGGGAAGTTGTTTTACATCAGATGATTTTGCGAACTTTTGTAAGGATAATGATATTCAGCATATAAAAGTGGCAACAAGTTCACCTCAATCGAATGGCCAAGTGGAACGCATCAATAGAAGTCTTACACCGATGCTGTCCAAAGAAAGTGAGCTTAATCCCGGTGATTGGTCGAACCATTTGAAAAAGGTCGAATTTAGTCTTAATAATCTGGTGAACAAAAGTACTGGCTATAGCCCAAGAATTTTGTTGTTCGGGGTTGCTCAAAAGGGGAAAGTTATTGATAAAGTCCGCGATTATCTTGAGCAAAATATAATTCCCGAAAACAGGAATTTGACTCTAATGAGGCAAAAAGCAAGTGAGAAAACGAGTCGTAGCCAGGAATTAAATAAAGCCAATTTTGATAAACGACATAAACCACCCCTTTCATATAAAGTCGGAGATTATGTCATGGTGAAAAATGTTGTCTGTACTCCTGGGTTAAGCAAAAAGCTTATAGCTAAATATAAAGGCCCTTATGAAATAGTTAAAGTTTTTCCAAACTATAGATACTTGATTAGAGATTTAGAAAATTTGCAACTTTCAAGAAACAAGTACGAAGGAGTAGCTTCTCCTGAAAACATGAAGCCTTATGTTATTTCATAACAGTATCTTGCTCAAATGTGCGTAACATGTATGCATCATTATTTTCAATTGTTTCATATGTATAATTGTTATATGAAATGTATATCATTACTATTTGTCAAATTGTGTAAGTATATGGATCCGTAATTTTTGCATATTTTCACATGGTTAAAATGAAAATTTTAAACTTCTTTTTAAGCTTTGAAGTCATTATAAAAATAAACCATTAAGGTGTTCAGGCTAAGAATGTTTTTGTGAAATGTTCACTAAATTTTGGACGACAATCTTTTTATGAATTTAAAATCTATCGTTTATGATCATTGCAGATCCTTCAGTTTGTTTGTTACTTTATATGAGATAAAATTAAAAAACAAAAGTGGATTTAAGTTAGCACTATCGAATTTATGTATACATATCTATATGGTTAATACCAAAACAATTTATGTAAATGTAATTGCACGCGGTGGAAAATCGAGGTCGATTTATAAGTCAGGATGAACGAGTTGTAAGGTTCTTTTATGTAAAGCACATTATTCTGTGACCTCATTTACATGTCTTCGAATGGATTGACCACCCTATGCAATTACATGACCGGTTAACATTGTCACGAATTATTCAATCCCCACACCAAATAGGGTTCGCACCACTGGATTGCGATAAACTACAATTGTCCTTTTTATCAGAATAAAAACACACGCACACTTTTATTTCTTTCACCACAGATCAATTATCTGTGCAGCTTCACCACTTTTCTTTATTATCCAATACTATCTACTTTAAACTTTATCACACAAACAAACCTTTATTGAGAGCTTTTATTTTCACACTGTTTGATCACACTGACTTGTCACACGCTGTTCAATACCACAAACTGAATGTCTGCCGAGGGCGAGTGTTCGCGCTTATATAGCTCTCGGTGCGACTTCTCGAATGTTCGCCGTTGGAAGTTCCCCTTCGGAAATCTCTAGAATGCTCTGACAATTAGCATTACGCCACTGGAAGTTGACATCATCCCAATCCCCGCTTCCAGAGAGCTTTCGAACTTCGACAGCGAAATTCGAACTCAACCGTCGGTTTGTGTCTCCGCAACACTGCCCTCCTCCTAGACTTGTTCGTCCTCGAACAAGCGATTGGATCCTTCTCCGTAATTTGGCGCTAACCTCTCTACGTGGACAATCTTATACTTCGCCCGTCTGTTTCCCATCGGCTGTATCCGGTATACCACGTCATTGAGTTTCTTGATGACTTCATATGGTCCGTCCCAGGCTGATTGCAATTCGGGGCACAAGCCTTTTTTTCGTTGTGGGTTGTACAGCAATACCAATTGTCCTGTCTCAAATCCAGAAGTATTCGCCCTCAAATCGTATCTCGCCTTCATTTTATCGCTGACCAAGTTCAGTCGCTCCTGGATGAACTGATGGATGGAGCTCAGCTGTTCCTTCTTTTCGGTTACGAAGTCCTCCCTGCCGCCAGTTGTCGGTAGTACCACGCCGAACTTCAAGTCCGATGGAAGTCGGAGATCGGTTCCAAAAATGGCTTCGGCGGGTGTTGTTGCCGTTGAATTGTGCTGTGCCGAACGGTATGCCATTAAGAAAAGGGGAAGATGTTCATCCCAGTCCTTCTGATCTGACGACGACTTTTCTCAGGTATTTCTCCATCGTCCGGTTGAACCTTTCGACCATGCCATCAGATTGTGGGTGTAATGGTGTTGTCCGTGTCTTTCTGATACCTAGCATGTCGCAGAGTTCTTTGAACACCGACGACTCGAAGTTCCTTCCTTGGTCTGAGTGCAGTTCCATTGGTACTCCGTAACGCGCAACCCAGTTGTTCACAAATGCATCCGAAATGGTTTTGGCTTCCTGGTTCGGGATGCAAAACACCTCAGGCCACTTGCTGAAGTAATCGATCACCACCAGTGCGTATTTGTTTCCAGCGTTGCTCGTTGGGAATGGGCCTGCGATGTCCATTGCGATACGTTCAAACGGTGCTCCAACAGTGTACTGCTGCATATTTCCTCGAGTTTTCCTTACTGGACCCTTTGCCTTCGCACACTGTTCACACCTGCGAATGAAACGCGTAACCGACTCATGGCATCCTACCCAGTAGAAACGTCTCTTGATCTTTTCTACAGTCTTGTTAACACCAAGATGACCCCCGCTTGGTCCCTCGTGGTATTCTCGGATGACCTCGTCGATTTGCCCTTTTGGAATTACCAGCAGATCGTTTACAATGTTCCCGTCCTCACTTTCCCAACTGCGGTAGAGGCAACCGTTCTTCAGCTTCAAACTCTGCCATTGAGCCCAGTAAGCTTTCACGATTGGGCTTTCACTGGATACTTGCTGCCAACTTGGTCGAAAACCCCGTTCTTGGTAGTCGATGATGACTGTCAGATCGGCATCTTCTCGCTGCTTCCTTCCGACCTTTTCGACAGTCCAGGAATCTTCTGGCAACACGTGGAAACGACGGATGTCGTTGACCTGTTCCTTGGTTTCGGCTCGCTCGAATGCAATGTTTGCATTCAACATCGCAAGAGCGATTCCTTCAGGTGAATGAACGCTTCCTTCTGCGGCTTCTCCCACTTGAATGGCCGATTCTTTTTGGTGAGCTCATGCAAACTGCTGGCAACGTTTGCAAATCCTGGGATGAATCGCCTGTAATATGTGCAAAGTCCCAGGAATGACCTTAACTCATGAAGATTCTTCGGCCGCGGCCATTCCTTAACCGCTGAGATTTTCTCTTCATCTGTATGGACTCCTTCTGCAGTCACCACATGTCCTAAGTACTTCACCTCGTTCTGGAAGAGCGAACATTTCTTCGGGCTCAATTTCAATCCGGCTGCTTGAATACGTTCCAGTACCTCTTCAAGCTTCTTAAGGTGATCGTCGAAATCCTTGCCCATGACAATTATGTCATCCAGATAGACAAAACAAGTCCTCCAGTGAAGTCCTCTTAGCACCCGGTTCATAAGTCTCTCGAATGTGGCTGGCGCATTGCAAAGACCGATGGGTATCACAGAGAATCGCCACAACTCTCCTCCGGCAGTGAACGCGGTCTTTTCCTTGTCTTGCTGGTCAAGCTCTATTTGCCAATATCCGCTTTGCAAGTCCAGCGTCGAGAACCACTTTGCACCAGATAGTGTGTCCAAGGTGTCGTCGATTCTCGGTAAAGGATAGCTGTCCTTCTTCGTGACGTCGTTCAGCTTCCTATAATCGACGCAGAATCGGGTGCTTCCATCCTTCTTCTTAACAAGCACTACTGGCGAACTCCATGGGCTTGCAGATGGTTCGATCACGCCCTCCTTTTCCATCTCGTCGATTAGTTTGGTCACCTCGCCTTCTTTCGCCAAAGGTACCCTCCTCGGTGGTTGCCAGATAGGTCTAGAGTCCCCTGTGTCTATTCTGTGCTTTACAAATGATGTTCTTCCACAGTTCTTACCGTCTGCAAAAACTGTCCAATATTTACGAAGCAGGGAGCGTGCTTTACTTTTTTGCTTCTCCACTAGATGTTGCGTCCACTCTCTGGCCATTGTTTTCAAGAACGGTTTGTTTTTCTGGATTTCCTGATGTTTCTGATTTTCGCAGTTCACAATAGCGGCAGCTTCTTGGCATTGAGCGATCGTTGTTCCCTTGTGTATTGTCCTAGGTGTACCTGCAGGATTCAGGACTCGTACTGGAACCAATTGGTCTTGTCGGGGTTCCACGAGAGCCCTTCCAACAACTATATCGCTGGGTCGATTTCTTTTGTCGGGTTCGACCACCCACATTCGGCTTTTACCCGCATCCTCTTCTATCTTTGCCCAAACCACAGCTTCTGCATTCGGGGGAACTTATTGGCGCGCTTGCACGACTATTCGCCTGACCTTGTTACCCTGTCCATTATCTATTGTTAATCGGAGCTCCAAGTTGCCATACTTCATCACTTTTTGGTTGAGGTCCAATGTGAAGCCATGCCTAATCATGAAGTCGACGCCGATTATGATGTCATCAGTAATGTCCGCAATGATGAAATCATGCTGAAACTCGACGGTACCCATCGTAATTCTTTTCTGGACCTTTCCCTTAACTTCCGCCTTCTCACCAGTTACTGTACGAAGCCTTACCTCGGGAAATGGTTCGATGTCAGAAACCAATCCGCTTCGGATGACTGAATGAGTTGCGCCCGTGTCCAACGACAGCAGATATCGTCGCCCGTCCATCGTTCCCTCGATGACTAGGCTGGCTGCACCCCTACAGATTCGGGATACGAGGATGCTGGGGCACTCCAGTGTGGGAGCCAGCGCATGCCCCTCTGCACTGACTCGTTTTAGTTTAACGGATTGTTGGGTGCACCTTTTGCACCTCCACGGTCGCGTTCACTCCCATGGTCTCTTTTTGGCGAACTAGACCTCGAACGCCTTCTTCGCAGGCGGCAGTTCCTCGCGATGTGCCCCTGCTGGTCGCAGATGTAGCATCTACCCGGGAATGCACCACTCCTACTCGCCGTTGTTGTTCTGAAACTATCCTGGTTTTGAGATATGCGCCGTAGTTTGATGGAAGGTCGGCATATCAAGAGCGATGTTTCACATGCGAGAGCGCTGGCAACTGTCTGCTTGAAAGATGTCTTCGGCAGGAGAATCAAGCTTCGTTGCGTGTCGGGGTCCCTTAGCCCTTGGATGAAAGAATCCGTTTTTAGTTTTTCCACCACATCAACTGGAACATCCGCGTAGGCAAGATGGGATAGCCTCTCGATGTCGGCAGCATACTGTTGGATGGTCTCGTTTCCACGCTGCTTGCGTCCTTTAAGTTCCAGCTTGTGCATCTCCTGCATGTGCTCACTGCCGTATCTTCGATGAAGAGCTTCCCATATGGCTGTGTAGTTCTTTCTCAGGGTTTCCGGGATGGTCTGTAGAACATCGGCTGCTTCGCCTTTAAGCGAAATTACTAGAGCGGCCACACGATCTTCTTCTCCCCATTGATTCCGTTCCGCCGTTGTCTCGAACTGAAGTCTAAAGATGTTAAACGCACACGTGCCGTCGAAGTTGGGAGCTGTGAATTTCGATGCTGCAGTCGGTACAACGATTCCTTGACACTGAACGTTCTGGACAGTTTTCTCGAGTTCCAGAATCTTCTTGTCGAACTTCGATTCCAAGGTCTCGATTATCCTTTCCTGATTATTTTCGAGATCTAGAACCTTCTTGTCCAGTGTCTCGATTCTCTTTTCCTGGTTATTTTCAAGATCCAGAACCTTTTTATCCAGTCTATCGATTCTCTCTTCGACGACCTGGAACCGATCGTTGACCGCTTGCTGGATGTCTCTCAAGCTTTTTCGATTGTTCTCCAGCATCTCTTCTACCGTCTCCAGCTTCTGGCTCAGGGAAGTAGAATTTTCCTCCAGTTTCTCTAGTTTCTGGCTTATGGAAGTTGAGTTTTCGTCCAACTTTCTACTTACGGCAACGGAATTTTCCTCCAGCTTTTGATGTATGGTTGCTTCTAGTCTCTGGCTTATGGAAGTGGAATTTTCCTCCAACTTCTGATCTAGTTTCTGGGATATGGAAGCACTCATAGCATTCATAGCTGCGAGAATTTGCTGCATATCGAATGCTGGCTCACTGGATGTCGACGGCTTCTCCACCCCGAACTCGTGATTCGCCCAGTCGAAACCTTCTTCCTGCAACGCTGATCGCATTCTCTCCACCAGGTTGGCCTTACTTCCCACTGTGGATAGTTCTCGAGCATCCAGCTCTCTTTTCAGTTGTTCGATGGTCAACTTTTCCAATTTCACCATTTTCTCACTCTTTTAATCGTTCACTTTTAATAGTCCAATTCACACTTTGAATAAACGTTTAACTCGTTCACTCGCAATCCCACTTCTGATGCCAAATGTTACGAATTATTCAATCCCCACACCAATTAGGGTTCGCACCACTGGATTGCGATAAACTACAATTGTCCTTTTTATCAGAATAAAAACACACACACGCTTTTATTTCTTTCACCACAGATCAATTATCTGTGCAGCTTCACCACTTTTCTTTATTATCCAATACTATCCACTTTAAACTTTATTACACAAACAAACCTTTATTGAGAGCTTTTATTTTCACACGTGTATCCGAGGCATCTTGCTCATTCATAACTTTGGGTTTTTTTACGTGGGCGGATTGTTAACCCGCCGCACAACCGCCATTCTGGTTGGGGTTTTTTTCGCTGCATACGTTTGTTCACCTCCCAACGGTTGTTGAAGAGGCTATCCAGAGGGCGCCGCGAGGAGGCCGTATGTCAACTTGACCCGGGCATTTAAACAGGGATCGTTGCTGGCATCTCGCCAGGTTGAGAGCAATCAACAATTTTACCCTGTATGTCCGAGCCCGTGCCCCCCCACAGCACACAGCAACCTGGCGATCTCCGGACGGTCGAACCGCCAACCAAATCGACCATGTGCTCATTGACGCAAGGCACGCGTCAAACATCCTGGATGTGCGAACATTCAGAGGGGCGAATGTCGACTCTGACCACTTCCTCGTAGCAGCAAGATTCAGAGCTCGACTGTCCAATGTCAGAAAGCTGCACCAGCCCATCAGGAGGGGGTTCGACATTGGGCGCCTGAGCACACCGGAGGTTGCCAGAGTCTACAGGGAGCAGCTGAGCGAAAGACTCTACGGTATGCCTACGTCGAACACAAATGCCAATAATATGTGGCTGCATTGCCGCTCAGCCATTCAGGAAGTAGCCGAAACCACATTAGGATACCTACCACCCCCGACAAGAAACCCGCGGTATGATGGCGGGTGTGAGCAGAAAAAGGCAGCAACCGACGAGGCGTACCAAAATGCGCTGCAGAGGAAAACCAGGGCAGCGCGAGAAGAGTACCGAGCCAGAAGAAGGGAGGAGAAGAAACTACTGCGACAAAAGAAAAGAATCTTCGCAGCCTCCCAGCTCAAGGATATCGAGGAGTATAGGGATGAACATAAAATGCGAGCCTTTTACAAGAAAGCCAAAGGTCTTGCAGGAGGCTTCAAAAAGGGCACCCAGGCTCTTCGCAACTGCGAGGGTAATCTTGTCACCGACCCGCAGGGAATAGTGGATGTATTTAAGCAGCACTTCCAGCAGCTGCTTAACGAGCATGACCAAGAGAGAGTGGTAGGGACCGAGGAAATCCCAACTCCAGCCGCTGAAGTAGTCCTCCCACCCAGCATAGAAGAAGTCGGCACAGCTATTCAGAAGCTGAAGAACAACAAGGCCGCAGGCTCAGATGGCTTGCCATCAGAGCTCTTCAAGGCTGGCGGCGATGTTCTGGTAGCGAGCATGCACCAGATCATCTGCAGAATTTGGGAAGATGAGAGCATGCCCGACGACTGGAATACCAGCTCTATATGCCCCATCCACAAAAAAGGCGATCCTACCTCTTGCAAGAACTATAGAGGTATATCCCTGCTCAATGTCGCATACAAGATCCTGTCCAGCGTATTGTGTGAACGTCTAAAACCATTTTGCACCGCACTAATCGGCAGCTACCAGTGCGGCTTCCGGCCCGGCAAATCAACTATAGACCAAATTTTCACACTTCGACAAATCCTGGAAAAGACCAACGAGTTTCGAATCGATACACACCATCTTTTCATCGATTTCAAAACCGCATACGACAGCATTCATCGTGAAGAACTGTTTGGGGCGATGGCCGAATTCGGGATCCCGGTAAAACTGATCCAGTTGTGTCGCGCCACGCTAAAAAACACGCGATGCACCGTGCAACTCGGTTCTAGGACCTCGGAACCATTCGAAACATGCACCGGATTTCGGCAAGGAGATGCGCTGTCATGTGACTTCTTCAACCTGGTGCTGGAGCAGATAGTGCGACGGGCAGGCGTCAACAGGGAAGGCACTATCTTTTACAAGTCCATCCAGCTGCTAGGATACGCGGATGATATCGACATCATCGCGTGCTCTCGCCGTGGCATTGTGGAAGCATTCACGGCGATTGAAGAACAGGCGAAACGAATTGGTCTTAAGATCAATGAGGACAAAACGAAATACATGCTGTCAAGCAAAAACCAATCCGTCGCTCACCACCTGGGACAAAACATAACAATTGACAGCTACAAATTCGAGGTAGTTAAGGAGTTTGTCTACCTCGGGGCAAACGTAAATTCCACGAATGACACCACAGTGGAGATCCGGCGTGGAATCGCCCTTGGCAACCGCTGCTACTTCGGCTTGTCCAAACAACTGGGGTCAAAACTCCTCACTCGAAAGACCAAAGTCATGCTTTACAAAACGCTCATTCTGCCAGTCTTGCTGTACGGAGCCGAAAGCTGGACGATAAGCAGGACAGCGGAGCTGATTTTGGGTTCTTTCGAAAGAAAAATTCTGCGCCGGATATTTGGTCCTGTCTGTGAGGAAGGTGAATGGAGAAGAAGACACAACCGCGAACTCTACGAGCTGTACCAAGATGTGGATGTAGTCCGGAAGGCAAGGATCCGTCGACTACACTGGCTCGGCCACATCGAGCGCATGGACATCAACGCTCCAGCTAAGAGGGTCTTCGACTCCGAGCCTCCTGGTTCGAGAAGAAGAGGAAGACCGAACCTCCGGTATAAAGACCAAGTAATCGCGGATGTAGGACATCTTGGTCTTGACAACTGGAAGCAGCGTGCCCGGGACCGTCAAGGAAGGAAGGCAGCTATAGCTCAGGCTCAGATCCTCCATGGATCGCAGGCCTGATAAGTAAGTAAGTAAGTTTATTTTCACACTGTTTGATCACACTGACTTGTCACACGCTGTTCAATACCACAAACTGAATGTCTGCCGAGGGCGAGTGTTCGCGCTTATATAGCTCTCGGTGCGACTTCTCGAATGTTCGCCGTTGGAAGTTCTCCTTCGGAAATCTCTAGAATGCTCTGACAATTAGCATTACGCCATTGGAAGTTGACATCATTCCAATCCCCGCTTCCAGAGAGCCTTCGAACTTCGACAGCGAAATTCGAACTCAACCGTCGGTTTGTGTCTCCGCAACAATATGAAGTAAACTGTTCTGTAATCGGATGATAAGCTTTCGTTGAGACAACATTATTTTTCTTATGTAAAAGACCTGTTACATATTCTCGATTACACTCACTTAAGTACTTTAACATTGTTCTCACGGGTCAGTTGCAATAAAGCGTCAGTACGAAAAACATCTCATCTTTTTCTTTCTTTGTAGTAAATGAACTGATTAACATACTCCGCAACAATGGTTTCTATGTCCAAGGCTATGCTGACGACATAGTGATCCTGGTTAGAGGCAAATTCGAAAACACAGTCTCGGAACTCCTCCAACGGGCACTAAACCTTGTGGCAAACTGGTGCATAAAGGTTGCACTAAAGGTCAACCCTGGCAAAAGCACTATAGTCGCCTTCACCAAAAGGAGGAATAGGCACAAACTTACCAAACCTACCCTCTTTGGGGAAGCGATAGAGTTCTCAAAAGAAATCAAATATCTAGGGATAGCTCTAGATGAAAAGCTCACTTGAAACTCTTACATTACAAAGGCCATAGAGAAAGCCAGGATCTCATTATGGACCAGCAAATGTCTCACTGGCAAAAATTGGAGCACAAGCCCCAAAATGTCCCGCTGGGTATATACACCTATCACCAGACCAATTCTCACATATGCTGCGCCCGTCTGGTGGCACAAAACAAAACAAGTATCAGTGCAAGCCGAGCTCAACAAACTGCAAAGACTAGCTTGCATCTGTATCACCGGGGCTATGAGAACAACCCCCACAGCAGCAGTAGAAGTCATCACAGACCTGTCACCTCTTCATCTCCAACTGAAGAAAGAAGCAATGGTCTTCGCCCATAGACTGATCGTGGAGGATGACTCTAACCGTAGGCTTCTTCACCCTGATATCCTTACCGAAATAAACAGCCATGAAATCCTAAAGATATCTCTTACAGCAACCTGTCTCCCCAGATACAACTTCAGCCAAAACTATAAGCTCACATTCCCCAACCGACAAAACTGGGAACAGGATAGACCCTCCTTCAATCGTGGATCCTACGTGTAGTACACAGATGGCTCCGAAACGAACGAAGGCGTTGGGGCTGGAGTATACGGAGCAACTACAGGCACATGCATCTACGTCAGCATGGACAGATTTAATACCGTTTTTCAAGCAGAGATATTTGCTATAGAACTCTGCCTCAGAGAAAATATAAACAGAAATATACTTAACAAAAACACTTACATTCTCTCTGACAGCAAGGCTGCACTTCTGGCCCTAAAGAGCTATGAAATCACCTCCAAACTGGTATGGGACTGCCTACAGCTACTTCACCAGCTGGACAGCACAAACAGAGTTCATCTCATTTGGATACCTGGACACAGCGGCCATACAGGCAACGAAAAGGCGGACCTACTAGCAAGGAAAGGCTCTGCATCACCATTTATGATGCCACAGCCTTTCTGCGGCATACCCATCAGCAGCACCAAATGCTGCATAAACAAATAGTTAAGGAATACGACGGATCACTAGTGGTTACAAGCGAAAGGTAGCAGACAAGCCAAGTTGTTCCTCCCAACTACATCTCTCAGTAGAACGAAACAACTCCTCATGCTTTCGAGGAGTCAGATTCGCTTAATCACAGGTTTCCTTACTGGACACTGCCCAGTCAACAAACACCTCAAAACGATGGGTATTATACAAGATGACACTTGCAGAATGTGTAATGAAGACGAAGAAACACCAGAGCACATACTGTGCCACTGTAACTGCCTTGTCAGTACAAGTCATCGTCACTTAGGCAAGTATTATCTTGAAGCAGAAGAGATCGCTGCTAGCTCACTCAAAAGCATACTAAGTTTTATCACGAACTCAGGATTTTTGAGTGAACTGTAAGTGGGGGACATCACAATAGGCCCACTCGTGGCCGCAGTGATCAGGCGACGTAACCTCTCTAACTCACTAACTCGTTTCTGAATGCATCGCCGATCCCTTTTGCGGAATGATTATGAGTAATAATCATTAAAACTGCATCGTAGCATCGCGTATCGAACGAGTAGGTATCGTGAATAGGGATAATGTCCTTGAAAAACTGACGGTTAGGCAAGAGTGCACTTCAGGTCGGAACACAAAATTTGGTATGATGCTTTCAATACGAAAAAATGTTCAGGCTATGGAAGAAATATGTATTAGAGAGGACAATGAAACAATATCGTCTTATGGAATTCAAAAATATCTTTTAGATAGATTGATTATATTTTTACAGCCATATAAAACAGTAACTTTACTGTCTGAGGGGGATGGAAAGCCTTCAATTCATTTAGTGCTCTTACACAAGCAAAAGAAAACTTAACAAAATTATACAATGAACAAACATGCTTCGAAGTCCAAGTGGTTATTCGACATTGTTTGGATAATGTTTTTGACATTAAATTTCAACCACATTGCGCTCATAAACTAGCTGCATTCTTATGGCCCGAATATAAACGACTACACTTCTTCGGCGATAATACGCGTGATGAAATGTATGCTCTTGTAAAGGATTAGCCAACTTGTATTCTGGCAAATCCTGAAACCTCCGCCAACTGGGTGTGCGGCAAGGGAAAAGGCCAACAAAAGATCGTGCTAGATGGAGGGGAATGTTGATTCAGGCCCAGGTTCACCCCGAACTGTAGCGCCCGCTAAAAAGAAGAAGAAGAAGCACTACGTCGGACTGCAGTGATGCTCAAGATGCGGAGCAGTTCTCTAATAAATATAAAGAGAATTATATAGATAACTATAATAATTGGCAGTCACAAGTTAATATCGAAATGGAGCTATAAAAAGGAACCCATGACTGACCGAAATATTTCACGATGATGGCGAAGCCATGGAAAGGATTTTCCTTTACTCCACCAACTAGTACGAAAAATCTTATGTATTCCGGCGTTTAGGTCCTCAAGTGAACGAGCGTTCAGTTCTACAAATCGAGTGTTACAGGAGAGGAGAAATAATCTAAAGGGGGAGAAAATGGATGCCATACTGTTTTTACATTCCGTAGGAAAGGATTAATACTTTACTTGTACATATTATAAGTACATATTGTTAAGAATTTATTCGATCCCACACCGAATAGGGTTCGCACCACTGGATTGCGATAAACTACAATTGTCCTTTTTATTTAAATTGAAACACACACTTTTAATTCTTTCACCACAGATCAATTATCTGTGTAGCTTCACCACTTTTCTTTATTATCCAATACTATTAACTTTAAACTTTATTACACAATACACAAACCTTTATTGAAAGCTTTTCTTTTCACCTTGGTTGATCACACCGACTTGTCACACGCTGTTTTATACCACAAACTGAATGAATGTCAAGGGCGAGTGTTCGCGCTTATATAGCTCTCAGTCCACCGTCTCGAACGTTCGCCGTTGGAAGTTCCCCATCGGAAATCTCTAGAACGCTCTGACAATTCCATTGGAAGGTGACATCATTCCAATTCCCCGCTTCCAGAGAGTTTTCGAACTTAACGGTCCGCTTGCATCTCCGCAACACTGCCCTCCTCCTAAACTTGTTCGTCCTCGAACAAGCGATTGGACCCTTCTCCGTAATATGGTGCTAACCTCTCTACGTGGACAATTTTATACTTCGCCCGTCTGTTTCCCATCTGCTGTATCCGGTATACCACGTCATTGAGTTTCTTGATGACCTCATATGGTCCATCCCAGGCTGATTGCAATTTGGGGCACAAGCCTTATTTCCGTTGTGGGTTGTACAGCAATACCAATTGTCCGGTCTCGAATCCAGAAGTATTCGCCCTCAAGTCGTATCGCGCCTTCATTTTATCGCTGACCAAGTTTAGTCGCTCCCGGATGAACTGATGGATAGAGTTCAGCTGTTCTTTCTTTTCGGTTACGAAGTCTTCCCTGCCGCTAGTTGTCGGTAGTACCACGCCGAACTTCAAGTCCGATGGAAGTCGGAGATCGGTTCCAAAAATGGCTTCGGCGGGTGTTGTTGCCGTTGAATTGTGCTGTGCCGAACGGTATGCCATTAGGAAAAGGGGGAGTTGTTCATCCCAGTCCTTCTGATCTCCGACGACGACTTTTCTCAGGTATTCCTCCATCGTCCGGTTGAACCTTTCGACCATGCCATCAGATTGTGGATGTAATGGTGTTGTCCGCGTCTTTCTGATACCTAGCATGTCACAGAGTTCTTTGAACACCGACGACTCGAAGTTTCTCCCTTGGTCTGAGTGCAGTTCCATTGGTACTCCATAACGCGAAACCCAGTTATTCACGAATGCCGCCGAAATGGTTTTGGCTTCCTGGTTCGGGATGCAAAACACCTCAGGCCACTTGCTGAAGTAATCGATCACCACTAGCGCGTATTTGTTTCCAGTGTTGCTCGTTGGAAATGGGCCTGCAATGTCCATTGCGATACGTTCGAACGGTGCTCCAACATTGTACTGCTGCATATTTCCTCGAGTTTTCCTAACTGGACCCTTTGCCTTCGCACACTGTTCACACCTGCGAATGAAACGCGTAACCGACTCATGGCATCCTACCTAGTAGAAACGTCTCTTGATCTTTTCTACAGTCTTGTTAACACCAAAATGACCCCCGCTTGGTCCCTCGTGGTATTCTCGGATGACCTCTTCGATTTGTCCTTTCGGAATTACCAGCAGATCGTTTACAATGTTCCCGTCCTCACTTTCCCAACTGCGGTAGAGGCAACCGTTTTTCAGCTTCAAACTCTGCCATTGAGCCCAGTAAGCTTTCACGATTGGGCTTTCACTGGATATTTGCTGCCAACTTGGTCGAAAACCCCGTTCTTGGTAGTCGATGATGACTGCCAGATCGGCATCCTCTCGCTGCTTTCTTCCAACCTTCTCGGCACTCCAACCATCTTCTGGCAGCACATGGAAACGACGGATATCGGTGACCTCTTCTTTGGTTTCCGCACGTGAACAATGCTTGCATTCAACGCCGCGAGTTCGGCTCGTTAATGCATCCGCATTTCTATGGCTGCTTCCCTTCCGGTATTCGCGTGCTCTCGCTTGTTCTCCTTTTCGCGAATTAAACCTCGAACGCCTTCTTCTCAGATGACAATTTCTCGCCATGTGCCCCTGCTCGTTGCAGATGTAGCATCTACCTGGGAACGGGCAGCTCCTACTCACCGTTGTTTCTCTGGAACTACGCCACAATTTGCTGGAAGAACGCTTTCTCCGCAGACGACAATCTTTTGCAATGTGCCCCTGCTGGTCGCAGATATAGCAGCTACCTGGGAACGAGCGACTCCTACTCACTGTCGTTGCTCTAGAACTATCCTGGTCTTGAGATATGCGCCGTAGTTTGATGGAAGGTCGGCATATCAAGAGCGATGTTTCACATGCGAGAGCGCTGGCAACTGTCTCCTTGAAAGATGTCTTCGGCAGAAGAATCAGGCTTCGTTGCGTATCGGGATCCCTTAGCCCTTGGATGAAGGAATCCGTTTTTAGTTTCTCCACCACATCAACTGGAACATCCGCGTAGGCTAGATGAGACAGCCTCTCGATGTCGGCAGCGTACTGTCGGATGGTCTCGTTTCCACGCTGCATGCGTCCTTTGAGTTCCAGCTTGTGCATCTCCTGCATGTGCTCACTGCCGTATCTTCGATGAAGAGCTTCCCATATGGCTGTGTAGTTCCTTCTCTGGGTCTCCGGGATGGTCTGTAGAACGTCAGCTGCTTCACCTTTAAGGGAAATTACTAGGGCAGCCACACGATCTTCCTCTCCCCATTGATTCCGTTCCGCTGTTGTCTCGAACTGGAGCTTAAAGACGTTAAAAGCGCTCTTGCCGTCGAAGTTGGGAGCTGTGAATTTTGATGCTGCAGTCGGTACGACGATTCCTTGATGCTGTACGTTCTGGATAGTTTTCTCGAGTTCCAGAACCTTCTTGTCGAACCTCGATTCTCTTTTCTTGACTATTCTCGAGATCTAGAACCTTCTTGTCCAGTGTCTCGATTTTCTCTTCGACATTCTGGAATCGATCGTTAACGGCTTGCTGGATGTCTCTCCAGCTTTCTCGATTGTTCTCTAGCATCTCTTCTAATGTCTCCAGCTTCTCTAGTTTCTGCCCTATGGAAGTGGAATTTTCCTCCAACTTTCTACTTACGGCAGCGGAATTTTCCTCCAGTTTTTGATCTAATTTCTGGCTCAGGGAAGCACTCATAGCATTCATAGCAGCGAGAATTTGCTGCATATCGAACGCTGGCTCAGTGGATGTCGACGGCTTCCCCACCCCGAATTCATAACTCTCCCAGTCGACACCTTCTTCCTGCAACGCCGATCGCAGTCTCTCCACCAGGTTGGCTTTACTTCCCACTGTGGATAATTCCCGAGCATCCAGCTCTTTTTTCAGTTGTTCAATTGTCAACTTCTCCAATTTTACCATTTTCTCACTTTTGCAATGATTCACTTCACAACTTATATAAAGTTTCACTCGTTTACTCGCAATCCCACTTCTGACACCAAATGTTAAGAATTTATTCGATCCCACACCGAATAGGGTTCGCACCACTGGATTGCGATAAACTACAATTGTCCTTTTTATTTAAATTGAAACACACACACTTTTAATTCTTTCACCACAGATCAATTATCTGTGTAGCTTCACCACTTTACTTTATTATCCAATACTATTAACTTTAAACTTTATTACACAATACACAAACCTTTATTGAAAGCTTTTCTTTTCACCTTGGTTGATCACACCGACTTGTCACACGCTGTTTTATACCACAAACTGAATGAATGTCAAGGGCGAGTGTTCGCGCTTATATAGCTCTCAGTCCACCGTCTCGAACGTTCGCCGTTGGAAGTTCCCCATCGGAAATCTCTAGAACGCTCTGACAATTCCATTGGAAGTTGACATCATTCCAATTCCCCGCTTCCGGAGAGTTTTCGAACTTAACGGTCCGCTTGCACTTCCGCAACAATATTATATCAAGGATCGTTTTTTTATCTTTTCTTTAAAACTGAGTTACTTTCTTTTTACTAGGAAGTAGAAACTACATATACTTACATACTAAAGATACTTTTTTTACATTTTATTATATTCTTATTTATTTATATGTGGGTGAAAAAATTAACTTTCTGTTTTGAATTTGTCTAATCTTCCATTTCTCACCCGTCCTGTGTATTCCTCATACAATGTTGTGTACATACATGCGTACATACATATGTATATCTTAAGCATAAGCACAATTTCGCTGATACCAATGCCTAACGATGCATATGTATGTACTCGCCGTTGCCGATGCGAAACGTTACGAATACTTTTAAGCATAGATAAATTAACGAGATGGCAATCTCGATGGCTTTGACAGGCATTTTGACAACTAGCCCCTACAAACTCGTTTCGATTTGACGGCGTCTTGACTATGTCATTCTGCCTTGTTCCGACGTCTTGACTCTGAGTCAACAGCGTCGTTTTTAAAGCGGCCCCTAGACGCTCAATATTATTGTGCAATATTTTGCACAATTTTATTGGCTTGCTGCCCCAGACGGTTCAATATTTTTCCCAATAATTTAGTGGACCGGTCATATTTGTATTAAAAGTCAGCGTTCCGATTTTCCGCAATATATCGCACAATCTTGCAATATTATCTACAGACGACCAATAATATTGTGCAATATCAAATATTGCACAATATTATTAGGCGTCTAGGGGCCGCTTTAATTACAAATACAACAACCAACCCTTACGGGGATCACAGGGCAGACGTACGAAAGTTTTCCATATTGTTAATTTATCTATGCTTTTAAGCTGCTCGATGCCGAAAATACGGGTTCTCGTTTTACTGTTCGGACGAGTGATCGTATTCGTTCTCGCACGATGCTATATGTATGGAGTCGTGCAGTGCCTATCTACCCCTTTTATTCCATTGTTTAAACATATACAGGCAAACTGATTCATTCCTTGAAAATGTGTACGTTTGTAATCCCATCTAAGTTATGTGTACGCGTACCGCGGGATATAAAAAAAACTACTTCGTGTAATACTGGATAACAACTGAATAACTTCTTCTATATTTCGTTCCCTTTTATATTTTTACAAAGGCAAATACAGCTTTTTTTAGAGTACGTAATTGTCAAATTGACAGTATTAGTATATTGATAAATTGACAAAATAATGTTTATGATAACTTAATCGCTAAATGTGTAATTGTTAAATTAACAATAATAACATATTGATAAATTGACAGAATAATGCGTAATTGCTAAATTGACAAAAATAACATATTGATGAATTGAGAAAATAATTAGGATAGCTTATATTATTATGACAGTATTGATAGCTAAATTGACAGTTTATACTGAATACTTTTCTTAGAATTGGAAATGTTGAAATTGCATTTGCAAATGCTTAGTCATCATTACCGCAATATGAGGAAATGGTAATGGAAAGTAAGGGTATTAACTTCTTTGTATTTATATGGGATTACAAAGTTCTTTTTTTTATTATTTATTTATTTTCATAATTCTTGATAACTCGAAGCTAATTTACATTTAAACAGCATATAGCGGAAAAAATATTAATCAATCCGTAACTTAAAAGTTAGTGTAGAATGACACAGTGAATTAATTAACAAAGAAAAAAAAAATGGATCTGAAGTGGGGGTAACATCGGTTTTACAAAATTGTAGTTTTCGGATTTCGTAAAAAATATTCATATATGTAATAATTCAGGTAAAACAAAAGCAATTAGTACAATAAAATAAAATACAATTCGAAAATATATTATTAAGAAATGACAATGACTTAACACATTAAAGTTCCGATTCAAGGGCGTCATATTTGATAGTGAATAACCAGTCCTTAACCTTTTTAAGAACGAATTGAAGTGTGAGGATGTCCGAACAGAAAATGGTAACTTATTAAACATGGAAGGAGCTATGACAGTGTAAAAGTGTGAAAAATGGGTTTTGTGAGCGTGTTGCGATTGCAAACCCATTTAAACAATCATTGTATTTAAAAACTTTTATTACTTTAATTCTTTAATATATTTTTATACAATATTGTGGATTTGCCTTAAGCAAATTGCTTGGGATTAACTTCAAGTCGTTGGTACTAATTAATGTAAAATAAAGGTCAAAAAGGTTAAATCCAAAGAAAAAAGGGTGAACGTGGTTTCCTTTTCTCGTTACTATTCTTTTGTGTAATCCAAAAGCGATTATTAAAAAAAAGGAATCCAGCAAGCAACACAAGAAACACTGGTCCTTCGAGCGGATTCCGGATACGCCATAAAGTTATTCAAACTGCGAGTGCTGAGTGCAAAATAAAATTCCACATCGCGAAGCATATTCTTCAGACGATTTACATATATACACAGGTGAGTGAGTAGTTTATTGGCCTATAGTGTAAATTGCTTGAATAAAGTTATGAGTTCCAAGATGCTAAAAAGTCTGTTAGGGCAAATGACCCGGGATGAAACGAATTTCAAAAAGGCGAACGAGAAATGTAAATCCTCCAAACATTATCTTCTGGGCCGCATGGAAATCCTAGAAGAAAATTACAAATCTAGTGTTGGAATCAACAAGGATGCTATATCTGAAGCTGCTGATGATGCTGAAAGTGAGAAAATAGAGGATATGTTCGACAAAATAAAGGAACTATACCTTACTTACCGTACATCTCTAATGGAACATTTAGAAAAATTTTCCGCCAGCTCTGTAGCACCAAGCAACTCAGTTTCAGAGAAACTGATCGATAAGCGGCACGATCTTAAATTGCCAAAAATCAATCTACCCATTTTCTCCGGCGGCTATGAAAAGTGGAGACCTTTTCACGATATTTTTCATTCCCTTGTACACAGCAATTCGGCATTATCAGAGATTGAGAAATTGCATTACCTCAAGTCCAGCATATCGGGAGAAGCTGAACGGCTTTTACATCATCTAAGCTTGGATAATGGAAATTACCTTAAGGCATGGAGTATCCTTACAAATAGGTATGACCATAAAAGGGTATTGGTAAACACACAATTAAAAATATTTTTTTGGCCAACCTGTTATCACCGTTGAAGGGTCTGATGCTATTAAACAATTATTAGACGTATCCACTGAGTGTTTGCACGCCATAACAAACTTGTGGGTGAATATCCACAACTGGGACATCATCGTGGTGTATATCATGCTACACAAGCTTCCAGCTTTAACCCAGCAGTTATGGGAGGAGAGAATGGGATCAAGCAAAGAGCTTCCTACACTCAAAGAATTTACAGAGTTTCTGGAAACCAGATTCCGTACTCTTGAGGCAGTGGATCATCAAAAGCCGAAACCAATTCTCAAGCCGGAAATGCAAAAAAGACCCATAACAAAAAATTTCTTTAGCACTCATCAGAAGAACAAACAGCAGTATAAATGCAGTATTTGCAAGAAGGGACAACATTCACCTCGCAATTGCAGTAGGTTTTTAGCAATGGAGGTAGATGACCGACTCAATAACGTAAAACGGCTTGGTATATGCGAGAATTGTTTGGCATATAGCCACCATACTCAACAATGTCCAAGCCGTGTATGTTGTTACTTCTGCAATCAAAGGCACCATTCGCTTCTACACAAAAATCATGACACACATCAACACTCGCAGGAATCCCACAGTTCATCACACTCAACACCACACAACACAATACAATCCAACCACACATCGCCATACAGTTCAACTCAATTTCCCAACACTCACGTTCAAGCACATCAGACTTCAGTACAACCCAACACGCATGCACAGAATACAATAATTAATCCAAATGCTACACCATTTCACCCCCATTGCGGGAGCCTACACTCAACAAGTTCTTCTCTTAACAATTTTCACATGCAACACAATAACAATTCACAGATCTTACTTGCTACAGCTATGATAAGGGTAAGAGCAGCAAATGGACAACATATTTACCTAAGGGCACTGATTGACCCTGGGTCGGAAGCTACCTTCATCACAAGAAGAGCAGTTCAATTATTAGCCCTTCCTAATAAACGTACCTTTATCGAGATCTCAGGGTTGGGGATGGTCAGCAGCGGAACATGCCATACTTATGTGGATCTATCTTTTGGTTCGCTACATTCAGCATATGAAGGGCACACTCGAGCGTTTGTGTTTAAATCCCTGACTGGCCTTCTTCCGGCCCAAAAGATAGATTTCAATAAATGGACACATCTACACGGATTAAAATTGGCTGATCCGAGTTATCACACACCTGGTACTATCGATGTACTCTTGGGAAGCGATATCTACGCTGAAATTATATTGTCGGATATCATCAAAGACAAAAACCTCATAGCCCCGGTGGCACAAAAGACGCAACTTGGATGGATCTTATTTGGCAAGGCTTCAACTGATACCCCCCGGTCTATAAGAAGTTTCGTACAGTTGTTCGATATCGACGTTCAATTGCGAAAGTTTTGGGAGATCGAGGAAAAATCATTCGACACGTGCGTATCAGACGAAGATAAAGTTTGCGAACAACATTTCAACACCCACACCAAACGCTTACCCAGTGGAAGATATCAGGTCTCTCTTCCATTCAAGGGAGAAAAGCACCCAGCACTAGGAGCAACTTACCATGGTGCACTCAAACGGTTTTACCAATTGGAGAGAAGGTTCATCTCAAGCCCCGCACTACACCAAAGCTACAAGAAATGTATGGAAGAATATATACATCTTGGTCATATGACTGAAGTGATGAATGCTCACATGGTGACGTCAACACCTTACCACTACATCATTCCCCACCATGCAGTTTTTAAAGAGTGCAGCTCTACCACAAAACTGAGAGTTGTATACGACGCTGCTTTCAAATCGTCATCTGGAACATCGCTTAATGATAGCTTGATGGTAGGCCCCAAAATTCTAAATAATGTCATCGAGATAATTTTACGTTGGAGAAAACATCGCTACACTTTTACAGCGGATATGGAAAAAATGTACCGTCAAATTCGAATGGAAAAAAGTGATACTGACTACCAACTTATTTTCTGGCGGAACAATGTACATCAGCCAGTCAAGATGTATCGTCTAGAAACGGTGACTTTTGGTATAGCTTCCGCTCCTTACTTGGCGATACGAGTTATTCATAAACTTGCAGATGATGAAGCCACGAGATTTCCTTTAGCGGCATCTATCCTTCGTTATGACACTTACGTAGATGATGTCATTACAGGAGCGGACACCGTAGAACAGGCTCTGAAAATGAGAAAAGAGGTTGAAAATGTTTTATCGTTGGCTGGATTTCGTCTACGAAAGTGGACTAGCAATGCCGAAAATATCCTACATGGGCTTCCCACTGAAGATCGCGGCATAGACTTTTCATTACCATTCGAAGAAACAACATTTGTAAGGACCCTGGGCATAAAATGGCTGCCAATATGTGATGCGTTTTCCTATCAAGTGGCTCCGTTTGAAGGGACAGATGAGACTAAGCGTACAATTCTATCATCAATTGCAAAATTATTTGATCCGTTGGGTTGGCTTTCTCCATCTATTGTCAAGGCCAAGATGATGATGCAACAGCTGTGGGAAAGGGGATTTGCATGGGACGACCTTATCCCGTCTAATCTCCAACAGGAGTGGAAGTTGTTCCGTCAAGAGCTACCTGCGTTTGAAAAGCTGCAGATACCGAGATGGATCTGTACACGTGAGAATGATCGTCATCTGGAAATACATGGTTTCAGCGATGCATCAGAGAAGGCATATGCAGCGGCTATATACTTACGTGTACTTGACCAAGACAAAAGGATACGCATGAACTTGCTGATAGCAAAAACGAAGGTGGCTCCACTGAAAACAGTAACCCTTCCGAGATTGGAGTTATGTGGCGCCGTCTTACTAGCGAAACTCATAAAGGACACAATTAAAGCGATGAAGCTGGAGACATATAAGGTATATGCATGGACCGATTCAGAAATTACCCTATGTTGGATCAAGGCGCCCCCAAACAGATGGGAGACCTTTATCCGTAATCGAGTTGCGGAGATCCAGATACTTTTAAGTAGCGATATCTGGAATCATGTTCCATCGGAAATGAATCCAGCTGACATAGCCTCCAGGGGAGTCTTACCATCACGTTTGCTCAAGAACGAACTTTGGTGGAATGGGCCAAATTTCCTACACGACACTTGGAACTTTAATTATCCTTCCAAACCCAGGAGTTTCGAGACCGATGAGGGTAGACGAAAAACGAAGGTACTTTGCATAAAGAGCGACGAAAACTCCATCAGCAAAGCGATCCTTAGGTTCTCAAGCTTGACAAGGTTAACAAGGATGATTGCTTTCTGCAGAAGATTTGTCGCCAACAGTCGAAAACCTCAACAGGAGAGAGAAAAGGGCATTCTTTCGCCGCTGGAATTAAGAGAGGCAACTTCATTAATGGTACGATTAGTGCAAAGGGAAATGTTTCCTGAAACAATAAAAAAACAAACTGGCAAGGAATTTGGACTTAAGACTCTAAATCCAATAATCGATGATCAGGGTATATTGAGAGTCGGTGGCCGATTGCAAAACGCAGAGCTCGATTATGACCAACAGCATCCCATTCTATTGAGACCAACACATCACTTCACGAAATTGGTCATTGCCGACGCGCACGAAAAAACGCTACATGGAGGCATGCAGAAAATGGTTTCTTACCTGCGTCAGAAGTTTTGGATTATCAGCATCAAAAATGCAATCAAGCAACACGTGCACAGCTGCAACATCTGCTACAGATACAAACCAAAACCAATGGGGCAGTTGATGGGGAGCCTACCTGCCCCCCGCGTTAAGATGTCGAGACCATTTTCACATACCGGTGTTGACTATGCCGGCCCAATTGATATCAAAACGTGGAAAGGGAGAAATGCAAAGTGCCTTAAAGGGTATTTCGCAATATTTATTTGCACGGCTACTAAGGCTATCCATATAGAAGTCGTCACTGATTTAACGTCACAAGCTTTTATTGCAGCCTTCAGAAGGTTTACTTCCAGAGGAGGACTATGTGTGGCCATATACAGCGATTGTGGGACAAATTTCGTGGGTGCTAATACGGAGCTCAAGAAACTTTTACAGGCAGCTCAATTCGATTGGAAAGCATGTGCAGCAACACTAGCAAACGAAGGGTCCAAGTGGAATTTCAATGCACCAGCTTCCCCACATTTTGGAGGATTATGGGAAGCTGGTGTAAAATCTATAAAATTTCACCTTAAAAGAGTGGCGGGGGCACAGGTACTTACGTACGAGGAATTGAGCACATTATTGGCACAGATTGAAGCGTGCCTTAACTCACGGCCGCTATGCCCAGTCTCTGAAAATATTGATGATCTCCACGCCTTGACACCGGGCCATTTCCTTATAGGAGAACCAATTCTAACACCGCCACAGCCTGAATATAATATAGACAAACTTACCCATTTCGACCGGTGGAAAAAGGTTCAAGCGCTGGTACAAACCTTTTGGAAGAGATGGAGCGCAGAGTATCTATCTCGACTCCAACAGCGCCCCAAATGGCTGAAAATCGAGCAGCAACCAAAAATTGGAGATCTCGTCCTCATTAAGGACGAACGTTTACCCCCAGCGAAATGGAGTTTGGGGCGTATTATACACACTCACCCAGGAGCAGATGGTCTAATCCGTGTCGTCACTGTCAAGACAATGAACGGTGAATTCAAACGACCGATTGCAAAGGTTTGTCCGTTACCCTCCAATGACAGCAACGTGAAAACCACAATCGTCTGAGCAAAACCCAATAAACACTAAACTACACAACACAATACAGTTCTTAAAACAATTAAACAATTACACAAACTACACTACACAACACAACACAATCTTCAAAAAAAAAAAAAAAAAAAACATTGATAATGAAAAACTACACAAGAACATTACAACATTACAAACACCACACAACAGCACTTAACTAATTTTTTAAAAACGAATAATGAACAAACAAATAAACACGATATTGAACATAAATTCTAAACAAATAAATCAACACATCCGAGTTCGAGTTATGTTCCCGGCTACAAAAATGGGGATGCACTTGCTAAGTAAACAAGTGGAGGCATCGTAAACAGGTCACAAGCAATTTGTCAA
Organism: Eumerus sabulonum; assembly: GCA_951905685.1. Taxonomy (NCBI): domain Eukaryota; kingdom Metazoa; phylum Arthropoda; class Insecta; order Diptera; family Syrphidae; genus Eumerus; species Eumerus sabulonum. Next base: position 96,244,684 of record OX645060.1, read on the forward strand.
TTAGCCATAACTTACTCATTCGCTATCTCACTCATCCTGTGTATTTGTTCTTGTCTTTATCAATTAAGCAATACCTATTTATATGCTTCTTTTCTGTTTCCAATTCAGCAGAATCAACATGGGGTTGGAAAGCACAAATACAGTGATGACAATAAGGCATCGTAGGCGAATTTTTTTTAACTCCGTTTGCGGCCGGGGAGAATGTTGCGATTGCAAACCCATTTAAACAATCATTGTATTTAAAAACTTTTATTACTTTAATTCTTTAATATATTTTTATACAATATTGTGGATTTGCCTTAAGCAAATTGCTTGGGATTAACTTCAAGTCGTTGGTACTAATTAATGTAAAATAAAGGTCAAAAAGGTTAAATCCAAAGAAAAAAGGGTGAACGTGGTTTCCTTTTCTCGTTACTATTCTTTTGTGTAATCCAAAAGCGATTATTAAAAAAAAGGAATCCAGCAAGCAACACAAGAAACAGAGCGATTGGAACATTGACAAGATGCATGTTTCATTTGTGTGCTTATACTAGGAATATTACCGCTTTGCTTATAAAATCCCTTTAGCACTTTAAAAACGTAAATGTGCCTCATTGGTAAGATACGCAGATCTCTAAATAAGGGCCAGCTATGAGTGAAACGATATTTGTTACAAATAATCCCAACTAAATGTTTCTGAGCTATTAATAATGGTCTGACAGAGCTTCTATAAGAACCGCCCCAACTTAATATACCTTACTGCAACTTGGAATGAGCAAGACCGTAATAAATGGACTTTAAAACTTTTGTGGAACAATATTGTTTGATGAGATACATTTTGCGCGTTACTAGTAACATATGCGATTTAATTGTTTGTAAACGATCTTTCCAATTTAAATTATGAAAGTGAATTTTTTACAATCATAAGCATGAAAGTATAAGTCGATCTTATTTAAAACGTTATTGGATATTTTGAACGACATAAGTTTTGTCTTCTCGCTTATAATTAGTTTATGATTCGTAAACCGAAGTGTCAAAGTTTATGAGTATCAAACTGATGAGTAAAGGCTATGTCGTCTGCAAAAGCAGTTGCCACTCCATTTAGATTTAGGTCAAACAGAGAGTTTATGTAAATTAAAAATAGCAGGGGACCAGGAACTGAGCCCTGTGGTACACCATTTTTTAAAATACGTGAGTCACTGAAGCTTATATTTACATTAACTTTTGGTTTTCTTTCTTTCAGATAAGAAGTAAACCATTTGTGGATTATTCCTCTAAAACCAGCATTATGTAATTTTTTTTTTAAAATAAGTCATGATCAACCATGGCAAACGCTTTTGTCATATCAACAAAAAGAGCTATGGTCGATTTGTTGCAGTTCATGCTTTCATACAATTGCCTACATACCCTTAGGATTGCATTCTCAGTTAACATTCCTCTTCTGGAACCAAATTGATTATTACTAAAATAACTGTTTCTGTCTAAAAAGGACAATATGCGTGATTTCATAAATTTTTCAAAAATTTTAGAGAACGTTGGTAATAGGGAGATAGGTCTGTAGTTGGATATATTTCTTTTATCACCTTTTTTAAAGAGTGGTATAACTTCAGGGAGGGAGGGAGCGAGCAACCAGAGCAAAGAAGTTGATCGCGTTTAACATGGCAAACGCCAGTTTCGATCTCTGTCCCTGTTCAATCCAAGTTGACACACAGCCTCCGCGTGGCCCCCCTGGATAGCTACCCTTGCACCCGCCAGGTAGTGAACCAATGTGTGCAGCGACCCAACCCTTGTTCCTGGGGAAAGAGGAACCTGGCCCTCCAGGTTGGGGGTTGCGCTTAGGGGTAACATCCCTATCACGCAAAAGCCCACTTGTTCCGAAACGACAACAAGCCTCGGATACGGACGGATACAAAGCTGACGACCCCTGCAAACGACTAACGGACTTGAGAGTCTGCACCTGGAATGTGAGGTCCCTTAACAGACCGGGCGTAGGAGATCAATTGGAGCAAACCCTCAACTGCTATAAAGCAGATATAACCGCACTCCAAGAAGTGCGATGGGATGGACTAGGCAAAAAACGGATGAAAAACTGCGACATCTACTACGGAAATTGCTCCAAGGAGAACAAACAGCGCCTATTCGGGTGCGGATTCGTTATTCGAGGAAGACTCCGGCAAAAAGTCCGAGATATAAGCGAACGCTTCATAAAAATCCGCATCAAAGCTAAATTTGGAAATATTAGCTTGATATGCGCTCATGCTCCAACGGAAGAAAAGGACGATCGACTCAAAGAAGAATTCTACGATCTCCTAGACAGAACATATGCCCAATGCCCCAGCTACGACACAAAAATAGTTCTAAGAGATTTGAATGCAAAACTGGGCAAAGAGGACATATTTGAGTCGATCATAGGAAAGAATAGCCTCCACAACACCACATCCGATAACGGACTTAGGCTAATCGATTTCCTAGCGGCGCATAACCTTCTTGTAGCAAGCACGCCATCTCAACATCCACAGGGGTACCTGGCGGTCTTTTTACCAATCGACCACCAACCAGATTGATCAAAGTGCGATCGACGCCAGACACTCCTCCTGTATTCACGACGTACGAATCTTCCTAGGGGCCAACATCGACTCGGACCACTACCTTGTTGTAGCCAAGCTACGAATGAGGATATCAAGAATGCTTTGGAGTCGAGTAGGACTACGTAAGTTTGACGTCGGAAAGCTACAATCGCAAGAGACTGCCAGAATCTTTGCCGATCGTGTCTCTTCCAAGATCTCTCAATAGAGCAGGAATGGGCGCATTGCCAGAGCGCCGTCAGAGACGCTGCCTCAGAGGTACTGGGTTTCAAGCCGCCACCACCTAGAAACCCTTGGTTCGATGAACAATGGGAACAAGCCTATGAGGCGAAACAAGAAGCAATTAAAGCCATGTTGCAACAACGGACGAGAGCTGCTCGCGAAATCTATGAGCAGAAGAGAAGAGAGGAACACACGCTTTTCAGAAAAAAGAAGAGAGAGCACGGAAAGCGTGAGATCGAGGAGATGGAGAGATGCTTCCGCAGGAATGACGCCCGTAAGTTTTACAACAAGGTAAAACGAACATGCCATGGCTACAAAGCCAGAGTGGCGGCCTGCAGGGATGAAAATGGAGAACTGGTAGTAGAGTCGCAGTCGATGCTGAGGATTTGGAAAGACCACTTCTGTAGATTGTATAACGGCGATGATAGACAAGATACCGCTGTCAGGCAGAACGAGCCATTCGCAATGGAACACGAAGTAACAGAACTCGGTTCACCCTACCTAGACGAAGTCAAAATAGCGATATCAAGACTTAAGTCTAATAAAGCCGCTGGCGCAGACGGCCTGTCTGCTGAGCTTTTTAAGGCGGCTGGAGATGAGCTGGTAAGGTGCATGCACCATCTCATCTGCAAGGTATGGTCGGAGGAAAGCATGCCCGACGAATGGAACCATAAGAAAGGAGACCCCTATAACTGCGCCAACTATAGGGGAATAAGTCTCCTTAACATCGCATATAAGATCTTCTCTGCCGTATTGTGTGAACGCCTGAAACCGTTTGTGGATAACCTGATCGGCTCTTATCAGTGTGGTTTCAGGCCAGGTAAATCCACAATAGACCAAATATTTACGCTACGGCAGATCTTGGAGAAGACCCAGGAATACCAAATCGACACTCACCACCTCCTCGTCGATTTCAAGGCCGCGTATGACAGCGTATATAGAGACGAGCTGTACAAGGCCATGTCTAGTTTTAACATCCCTGTCAAACTCGTCCGACTGTGCAGGATGACAATGGAGAACTCTCGTTGCTCCATTATGGTCGGTAGGCAGGACGACGCGCTGTCGTGCAACTTTTTCAACATCGTGCTGGAAAAGATTGTGCAAGAGTCACTGGCCAACACAAGAGGTACGATCTTTTTCAAGTCTACGCAATTGCTTGCGTACGCCAACGATATTGACGTAATTGGACGAAAACAGCAAGACGTCAATGAGGCTTTCGTGAGCATTGAGGTAGAAGCGGCTAAGATGGGTCTGAAGGTTAATGAGGGTAAAACCAAATATCTGCTCTCATCTAAAAGAGACGGACAACACCGACGTATTGGCCAGAACGTCACCATGGGCGGATATAACTTTGAAGTGGTCAAGGAATTCGTCTACCTTGGCTCACTGATGACCAGCGACAACAACACCAGCGCTGAGATAAAACGCAGAATCACTCTTGCCAACCGCTGTTTCATTGGGCTTAAGAGGCAATTGAGAAGTAGAGCCCTCTCTCGGAAAACCAAGGTGACACTATATAAGACCTTGATCATCCCAGTCCTCCTTTACTGCGCAGAGGCTTGGACCTTAACAAAAGCGGATGAAGATGCCCTTGGTCGTTTCGAGAGGAAAATTCTGCGCACTATCTACGGTCCCGTTTGTTCAAACGGTGTATGGAGGAGAAGATATAACGAAGAATTGTACGGGTTGTACAGCGACATCGGCCTGGTACGACGTCTTCGGGTACAGCGTCTAAGGTGGCTCGGCCATGTTATGCGCATGGAAGATACAGCTCCGACCCGAAAAGTCTTCGAATCCACTCCGGAAGGAAGGCGCGGCAGAGGACGGCCGCCTCAACGGTGGCGCACGCAGGTGGAAGGGGACCTCAACCAACTGGGCGTGCGGCACTGTAAACAGCCGGCCAAAGACCGTGCCGGCTGGAGACGCTTGTTGGTTGAGGACCAGGTTCACCACGGACTGTAGCGCCACCTAAGTAAGTAAGTAAGTATAACTTCAGCGCCTTTAAGGGTTGAGGGAAACAGCTATGTATTTTGTACACTATGATTAAACAAGTAGCACAAGACATACATCACATAGTAGCATATTTTCTTCAACAGTACACTCGATATACCATCATTTGTACAAGAATTTTTATTTTTTAACGGAAATATTGCTTTACAAATTTCACGAGCAGAAAATGGTTGGAAAACGAAAATGGTTGGTTGTGAGTTTTCAGGGGTTCTTAAAGAACAAGTGCAGTCTAAAGGAATTTCAACAGAAGGTTTCAGTTTTTCTGATATATCTATTATATATATCTATATACTATTACTTATTGGTTGTCTACTTTATCCCAAAATGCTATCGACTATCTTCCATTCTTTACTGACATTACCTTTAGCTGGTTCAAAGGAATCCAAATAAAATTTGTTACGCGTTTCTTCGATATTTTTGTGCACGGATTTGCACAGTTTAACATAATACATTTTAAGTTTAATGTTATGTGGATTTTTTTTGCCCTTTTTTCCAAGTTTGTTTTTTCTTTTTATCTGCTGTAAGAGGTTGTATGTCATCCAAGGCTTCAAAAACTTATTTTTGCTTATTTTTTGCTGTCGGTGTATCTAAAAAACATAACCGAAATTGCAAAATATTTTAGTTTTTCCCTGATTTATACACTAAACACTAGTTGTGTTCCAAATTTGAAGCTTCTTTGTCTGCTAGAAGTGCCTTAGAGTTTTGATGATCGGTCAGTCAGCCAGTCAGTGAGTGACAAAATTAAGAAACTTTGAGTAGTTATAATTCTTAAACTACTGAAATTCTTAAAGTCCCTGAAAATATTAAGATTTTTAAAATAATTTGCGCAGAGAGACCTAGAGATGAAACCGCCTCTAACGACCTCAAAAGAACCAGACTATCCCCAGAAAAACATATGAACAAAAACAAAAATAACAAAAAACGAAGAACAGCGACACAAACAAAACTAACAACATACTGGCTCAACGAACCAACTAACACATCACAAAAGAGATTCGCCCTCCTCTCCCCCGACGAAGACGTTCAAGACAGACCCCTTACCCCAACCAAGCCCGCTGTCGAAAAAGCTCCAAACGCCTCGAAGCCCCCACCTATATATGTATATCCAAGGAGCAGGGCCGGATTAAGGGCAGGGCCGACGGGGCCGCGGCCCCCACATTTTGGGGGCCCCCACAAAAAATGCTAACAAATAGGTTTTTCGATTTTTTTAAGAATCTAAGTTGGCTAAATTTATGTGAAAGTGATACTCAGAGAAAAAGACATAGTATTTCCACTTGATTTCCAATCGTACACTATTAACACACGATATTCTAGGAATGTACCCGGAATATTTCCAAAAATATTCTTGGTACATTCCTAGAATATTGTGTGTCAATAGGATAAATTCTATCATCCTATTATCAGTGTAAGATCGCACTGACTTGAAAAAAGCTGGTATTTTAGATTCGCTCACCTGCATGGCGAACGTTTAACTTGATAATATTTCCATGGGGAATTATATATCATACTAATCATACATATTATATATTACAGGAGTGCTCGAAATTGAATGGACAAGTTACATCAACATGTCAAGTGACAGGCACAAAAATATCCGCACGTACAAAAGTGGAGCTCAGAAGAGAAAAGCCATCCTTGGAAAAAATAAAAATAACGAAGAAATATTGGCGAGAACACCTAAGTTGAGCACGTTTTTTACAGTAACGACTCCATCCAAGACAGAAGACGAAAATCATCAATACATTTTGGACACCAATGACAAACCGTTACCACATTCAGAGAAAACGTCCACAGAAGTAGCACGACAAGATACTGACAATGAAGACATTACAGCTGAAACATCAGAATCCGAAAAGAATACAGAAGACGTCAATTTCAGGAATGACATAGGTCTCTGGACAAATCCACCTACTGAGGCGATGATTCATTTTTGGATCAAGCAGGGATCAACTGAGCTGCAGCATCATAATGAAAAAGATTTGACCAAATTCTCTGTACCTCAATCGCGAGATGATGGATACAAGGACCGGAAAAGCAGTGCGAGTATTTTTTATCGAACGCTACCGAACAAAGAACGACTCGATCGTTTTTGGCTTTGCTTCTCGCCTTCTACTGGCAAATTATACTGCTACGTGTGCAAACTATTAGCAGAAGATCGGGGAAATTCGTTCATTACAGAAGGCTTTTGTAATTGGAAACACTCATCAGATCGTGTGACTGAACATGAAAAGTCAAAGCTCCATGTTGATTCAATTGTAGCGTGTGCGACACGCGCCAATCACATAGCGTGTGTTGACAAAGCGTTGCAACAGCAGGCTTCTATTTTTACACTTTAAAATTTAGCTTTTTTTTTTTTGTATTTTATGAAAAAAGTTATATATTTTACAGATCACAGAAAAAGCTGCGTACTGGCGCGAAGTTTTTCGGAGAGTTGTCAGTAGCATCAAATTCATCGCAGAACGAGGCTTAGCATTTCTTGGTTCCGATGAAATTTTAGGCTCGCCAAACAATGGAAATTTTCTCGGAACGCTTGAACTACTCGCTCAATACGACCCGTTTTTGGCTGGTCATATTCAAGAACATGGAAATCGTGGACGAGGGCATGTGAATTATTTGTCTTCGACCATTTGCGAAGAACTAACAGCTTTGATGGGGGAAAAAGTACAGGCTGAAATAGTTGCTCATGTAGAAAAGGCCAAGTATTTTTCAGTGCGTGTCGATTCCTGATTGAAGCGCACATTGACCAATTGTCAGTGACCATCAGATATGTTGAGGATTTGGAGCCAGTTGAACGGTTCTTGACTTTTCTCCCCAATTGTGGCCACACGGGAGCAGAAATGGCGGGCGCTCTTCTTCATTTCCTCCAGGAGCACGGCATTGATATTCAAGACTGTCGTGGCCAATCGTACGACACCGCACCAAATATGAGTGGCAAGTACAAAGGAATGCAGGCTAGACTACTTGAAGTAAATAGCAAAGCAGCTTACATTCCATGTTGTGCACATTCACTGAATCTTGGAGGCAAGGCAGCAGCTAGTGCATGCCTTGAGGCGGTTATTTTTTTCGATATCGTTGAGGAGTTGTACGTGTTTTTTACGAGTTCACCGGCACTATATAAAATTCTCAAAGAAAAATTGTCAGTTTTGAAAATATCTTATAGCCTCAAGAATTTAAGTAGTACTCGCTTTTCATGTCGTGCTGATGACACTAAAGCGTTGAAAACTGGGTTTGTTCCTATTTCAGAAGCATTAGTTTCAATACGAGATGACATTGAACAGAAAGATATCGTAAGTAATCAAGCAGGAGGTCTTGTAAAAAAAATAAGTCGATTTGAAACAGCTATATACATCGTATTTTGGAATAAGATTCTTGAAAGATTCGATTCTAGTAGCAAATCTTTACAAAATTCTACCATGACCCTGAGAGTCGCTGTTGATTGCTTAGAATCTTTGAAATCTTTTGTGGAATCGAAAAGAGATGCATTTGAAAATTACGAGGAAGCAGCAAAAACCTTTTCAAGGACTTTTGACTTTGAATCTGTTCGGGCCAGATCAAGTAACGTACGGTTGCAATACCTTGACTCTCAGGAGTCTCAGGTCTCAGCGGTACAACATTCAGCAAGAGACAAATTTCGTATCAAAGCTTTTCTTCCAGTGATAGATAAATTGATGACCGCATTAAATGAAAAAATTTCATCTTATAAGTTTGTCGTGGCAAAATTCAATTTCATGGCTAGTTTACTCGATATGGAATCCAGTGAAATCGCAAAAAAATGCTTCTAATCTTGAAGATACGTACTCTGAAGATTTGGAAGCAACTTTGGCAAACGAGCTTATACAGTGAACCAGTTGAAATTTTTCTATATCGCATTATTAAAAAAATAGATTACATTCGACGTTTTTTAATGCAGGAATCGTGTTGGGTTTGTACCTATCCATGATGGTGACTAATTGTACGAGTGAAAGATCGTTTTCGAAAATGAAATTGATCAAAAGCCGACTTCGTTCGAGCATGGAAGAAGATCGACTGGTTCATTTGATACTTCTCAGTTCAGAAAGAGACATACTTCCTGAAATAACTTATGATGATATTGTTAAGAATTTTGCGAATGAAAAATGCCGTAAAAAGTCTTTTTAATATAAAAATTTGATAGTAATTTTGTTTTTACTGTATACAGGTGCAATTTGAAGCAATCTACTTATGTTTTACTCTACTCTTCTACGCTGTATTAGATGACTAAGTTAAAAATGTGATAATAAATAAATAAAATGAATTGAAGACTTGATCTTATTGCATAATGTAAATAATTTCTGACCGCTAAAGGGCCCCCACACATTGATCGGCCCTGGGGCCCCCACATTCTTAATCCGGCCCTGCCAAGGAGTAAAAGTTATAGGTCCCCTTTCGAACGCACTAAATGAAGTCGCGCAGGACAACTTTTATATGCAAGTACTACCGAACGAGGAAGTAAAGGTACAACCAAGGGAGTCTCAATATTATACCAACATTTTAAAAATGCTGCAACAAAAAAACACTAGATACTATACGTACAAACCGAAAGACCAAAGACGGTTTAAAGTAATCCTAAAAAAACATGCATCCCTCAACCGACAAAGACGAAATTCGAAGAGAACTTGCTGAAAAGAACACAGAGTGATGAACATCTACAATATGACAAAAAGAAACACTAGAGAACCTCTTTTGATGTTCTCAATTCAAATAGAAACCAATAAAAACAACAAAGAGATCTATGACATACATACACTGTTACGTTGTAAAATCACGTTTGAGCCCCCACATATAAAGCGGGGTATACCACAATGTAATAATTGTCAAAAATATGGCCACACACGAAACGACTGCACAGACTTGCCGGTATGCGTAAAATGTGCCAATTATCATAAGACAATTGACTGTCCAATAAAAGAATGTACCAAAGATGTAAATAGTGCCCTCTGTGGAAAGAACCACACAGCTAACTACAAAGGCTGTGATATATATAAGACCTTAAAACTACAAAGATTCCCACCTCTAAGAAACAAACAAATTCCAAACGTTTCAGAACCAACTACGTCAACGACTACTACAAATGCAACTACTCCTACCAAAACAATCGCTACTTATGATGAAGCTGCAAAAACTGCCTCTCAGACAACATAACCACAAAAACAGACAACACGGAAACAACGCACAGTTGCTGAAGCAGCCTCCCCTCCTATCATTATTCCAGCAACCATTCCCGATCCTGCAACAATCACAACGACACCCCCAGAACACCATCAAACACAACACCCAAATGACCTTCTGGAACTTAAATCCATGATACAACACCTTGTGACACAAATTGAAAATATGATGAATGTGCTCACAATACTCATAACAAAACTTAGCAAGTAAACTAACGAACTAAGACACTTTATCAAGACTAACTCAACAGACGTTTTACTGATTTCAGAAACACACTTTACTGACAAAAATTACCTCACGATACCTGAATACAATGTGTTACATACAAACCATCCTGATAAAAAGGCCCACGGGGGGTCGGCAATCTTAATAAAACAAAAAATCAAATGCATAGAACTAGAGAACTACAAGACTGAACATATTCAAGCAACGACTATACAAATTGAAGACGAATATGGACCTCTGACAATCTCAGCACTTTACTGTCCTCCAAAACATAACATATGGACAGAACAATACAAACAGTACCTTAATACACTAGGCACAAGATTTTTTGCAGGAGGCGATTTTATCGCAAAAAATACAGACTGGGGTTCTAGAATCACCAACAAAAAGGGCTCCACACTACTAGCGGTGCTTAACTCGCTTAATGTGAAGTTTTTAAGCACTGGAGAACCAACATATTGGCCCACAGACATGAACAAAAGACCCGACCTAATAGACTTCTACATTTTTAAAAATATACCTAGACAAAACTTAACTGCCAAAACATGCCTTGACCTTTCATCTGACCATTCTCCATTATTATTGCTTACGAAAGTAAAGTATCTCTTGCTACCACCAATACAAGACTTTGCAATAAAAAAACTGATTAGTTGACCTTCGAAGATGTTATCACCTCAAATCTCCAACTCGACATCCCCCTCAAATCCCCTGACAACATAGAAAGTGCAATAATGCACTTAACGACACTATCATTAATGCAGCATATAGATCCGCACCCCAATTAATCCCCAAAGAACGCTCGTTTTCTATCCCCCAATACATTGATAAGAAAATTAAAATGAAACGTAAATTGAAAAAACTTTGGCAAGCTAACAGACATCCAGAATTAAAAGCTAAACTAAACAAGACTACAAAAGAATTAAAAAAACTGCCGCAAGAGTACAAAACTAAAGGCCTTAACAATTATCTATCAACATCACAAACGAATCACTCCCTATGGAAAGCCACAAAGAATATAAAAACAACAATTTTACATCACCCACCCATCCTAAACGACAACCATACATGGTCTAGAACAAACCTAGAAAAAGCCACAACACTCGCAACATTTTTTGCCAAAAGCTTTACAAACGAAAAGGATGACTACCCCCACTATCTGAACTTCGAAAATACAAACGGCAACGCAAAAATAAAACCGGCCACTGAAGAAGAAATTAAGTACATAATAAACCACAAAACAAAACCGAAGAAAAGTGCTGGTTATGATCTAATAACTGGACAAATTCTTAAAGAACTACCTGACCTTGGTCTAGTATTTATCAGAAATATTTTTAAGGCAATTTTCCGATACAAGTACTTTTCAAGGACTTGGAAAGTAGTTGAAGTGAAAGCCCTACCCAAGCCTGGCAAGGACGCGACAAAACCCAATAATTATCGACCTATTTGTTTACTACCAATTATATCAAAACTACTAGAAAAAGTTATTCATGCCAGACTACAACCAATACTTGATCAAAATATAGTTATGCCTAACCCTCAATTCGGGTTAAGACAACAACACTCAACGATACGGCAGACGCACAGGGTCATAAATAAAATATCGAATGATTTAGAAAATAAATCTGCCATTTTTCTTGACGTAGGTATCTAAAGCTTTCGACAAGGTCTGGCACACGGGACTACTCTATAAGCTAAACAAAATACTACCACCGGACTTGTACTCATTACTTAAAAGCTATCTTAAGCAACGACTATTCTATGTTAGGTACAAGGACAAATGCTCTTAACTGTTTACAGTCCAAGTAGGCGTTCCCCAGGGAAGTGTCCTAGGCCCACTACTCTACCTACAATACACATCAGATATACCAAACCCGACTTTACAACACAACATGTTAGCTACATACGCTGATGATACCATTATCCTTCAAGCCAGTAAAAACCTAACAGACGCAAATGACAAACTCCAAAGACATCTAAACAGTACTATCGAGTGGTTTGCAAAATGGGGCTTTCAAATAAACGAAGAGAAGACTGTACAGGTAGTCTACACTACAAAAAGGATCGACAACACACCCGCATTAACAATTAATGGCCAACCCATACAAACGCGCCACTGCGCCAAATATCTCCGAATGTTTATTGACAGTAAATTGACGTGGAAACAGCACATAATACAAAAAAGAAACCAAATAAAAGATAAATTCCGAAAATGTTTCTGGATGCTCGGCAGAAATTTAAGACTATCAATGGGCAACAAACTGCTTATATACAAGACAATGATAAAACCAATATGGACATACGGATTACAACTATGGGGTACAGCAAAGATATCTAATATCCAAATAATACAACGTACACAGAACAAAATATACCCGACCATTGTTGACGCAGCGTGGTATGTACCAAATGATGAAATTCATAAAGACCTTCACATAGCAACCATTGCAGAAGAAGCAAAAAATTGTTGCAAAAAATACAGACTTAAAATCCTGCAGCACACTAACGATGAAATACGAACAATCTCAAGTGACGAACAAACATAGACCAAACGATTAAAGCGATTTCGACCGACTGACTTAGTTTATAGGTTTTTCTAAAATCTGGGTAGGTCTCAAAAGGAATCTGTAGGAATAAAAACGTCCTAGGCGACAACAACGAGCGATAAGGGGCGCTCGGAGTCACTATAACCCCCAGCGCTTCGGGTGGATTAAAACCGAAAACCCACCTGTGCCAAAAATCAAAACAATAAAACAAAAGTTAAACATCAAACAATTGTAAAGGACATTGGTCCAACATTGTACAGATACCTTATAATTTTGTTAATACACTAACTAGATGTCAAAGAGACAGCAAAAAAATAATTTGCGCGAACTCAAGGTCTAATATCCTTATTATGTCGGCGACACAGTGCGGGCAGAAAGTAGAAAGGAAGAGGGATAGAGGGATGCCGATGGTCATTGATCTTTAATGCTTGCATGTTAAATTGAGGGGGGAAAACCGAATCCGGCAGGGAGTTCTAGATTCGTGTGGTTCGGTTAATGAAAGATTCTCTATATTTGATGGTACGTACGAAAGCGGGCTTCAGGGTATACTGGTGACCATTCCTAGAGAGACGTGTATTGCGGGAGAAATGTTGAAGGGGCGGAATGCAACTGGCTATTTCATCAGAGCAGGTTCACGATAGAACAGGGTGAGGCAGGTAACATTCCCTGCGGTGTTCCAGCGAGTCTAATGTTTTGGTAATGCTGGAGTCGCCTATAAGTTTTATGGCTCGTTTTTGTATTCTGTCTAGTAAGTGCAATGAGGTCTTGGAAGCACCGGACCAGATATGAGCGTTAAACTCTAATTTGGGGCGAATGAATGCCTTATAGATTGTAGCCAGATCTAAGGGTGAGAAATATTTCTTGCATCTGTATAAGAAGCCTAGGCATTTCGCAGCATTCTTGGCGGCACTGAATATATGGTCGTTCCAATTAAGATTGTGAGCAACACTCATACCCAGGATGGAAAGTCTTTCAGTTTCAGAGATGCAAGTGCCATTCATGGATAATGACTGCGGGTTAGTTAAACGCTTTGACGACATGCATTAAATTCCACTTTATTGTTTTTACCCCATTGGATGATGCGGTCGATATTGGAATTTATTGAGCTTAACATACGCTGCCGCTCATTATCTACAACCGAAGTGCAGGGTCGTAAACTAGTGAACGAATATGAGAAACTGAGGGTACTGTCGTCAGCGAAGACGTGAATTGGACTAGAAGTAACAGACAAGAGATCATTTATAAAAATAAGAAAGAGTGTCGGAGACACAACGGAGCCCTGGGGAACACCAGCATTTACAAAGTGACTGTCAGACTTGAATCCGTCCAAAACAACTTGAATTGAACGATTCGAAATCACGCATTTTCGACAAAAGGGCTTCAGGCCAATCCCTGTCAAATGCTTTCGAAATATCCAGTGCGACAATTTTGCTTTCACCTGCAACAGATGAAGCGAGTGATTCCACTTTTCGGCGAGATATGCCATCAAATCACTAGTGGATCTGTTGCTGACGGCTAATCAGCGTTTCCATGACCTTGGAAAGAAGGGACGTTAGTGCAATGGGTCGGTAGTTGGAGGGAGAAGATGATTCGCCTTTTTTGGGTATAGGCTGGACAAATGCTGTTTTCCACCTACTCGGAAAGAGCCCAGAGGTGTAGGAAAGGTGAAAAAGCTTACGCAGTGGTTTTGCCAGCGTAGAAGAACACCTCTTCAGAACTATTGGGGCAATGGTTAGGTTCACGTGGTAGGCGCAAGCCACACTTAGGCCGAAATCGGCCCATTGTGATACCACCTGGATCAGGAACCAACCGGTGCTTCTAATAAAGCGGTGGAGTTGAGCTATTTTTTGGTTCGCTAGCTCACTCAGATTGTCGAAGAAGGGCGCGCCGAGATAAATCCTCCTGCGATTCGCAAAAGAGGGACATGAGCAGAGGAGGTGGTGTATTAATTCCTCCTCCTCCTCGTCCATGCAGCCGCAAGTTATTATAGGGTAGCCCCAGTCTGGCGGCGTGTTTTCCAATGGTGCAGTGACCTGTAATGACACCCACTAGAGTGCTTAAGGTTGCCCTTTTGGTTACCACCAGGTCCCTGGTTCGTCCTAAGTTTAACTTAGGCCACAATTGTTTGGTGATAAAGCCGATATTGCTCTCATTCCATTGGAGATTGGTCTCCTCTATGGTTTGAAGCTTTATCATGTGCTTTACCGTACTTATTGGTGTTTCTAGGTACCCGAGGGTAGGTAGGCTGAGTGTGCTTGACCCTAACTTTGCGAGTTCGTCGGCCGCGCAGTTTCCTGGAATATCCCTATGCCCGGGAACCCACAGTATTTTAATGTTGAACTGTTCAGCCATCTCATCTAGAGATAGGCGAAAGTTAATGGATGTTTTTGATTTGTGGGTTACCGCTGCCAGGGATTTTATCGCAGATTGGCTATCCGTGCAAATGATAATATCCTTTGTGGATAATACATTGATCCTGAGCCATGCCAGGGCTTCCGTTATCGCAGTTATTTCTGCCTGAAACACACTACAGTAATTTGGGAGTCTAAATGATAGGTTAGTTAAGTGAGGTTAAGTTCCTTGGAGTAGACCCCACTTCCTACACCCGACTCCATCTTAGAGTCATCGGTATAGAGGGAGATCGAGTCCTTTTGTATGACTTTCCCTTCAGCCCATTCCTCCCTGGATGGAAAGACAACTTCGAAGTTCCTGGTGAACACATTCTGCGGGTTGATGTAGTCAGTGCCCATAGGTACTTTGAAGTGTTTTAGAATAGAGGTGTGGCCTTTTTGAGATGTGGGCCATTTTCTTATGCTCCTCATCCCTAGGGCCGCGCATGCAGCAACTTGCTTGCTGAAAAGGTTTAATGGTGGAAGATGTAGTAGAACATTTAAGGCCTCCGTGGGGGTTGATCTGATCGCTCCGCTTATATATAAGCTGGCCGATCTTTGTACCTTCCCCAGAAGGTTTCGATTGACTGCTTTGCCCAGAGCAGTCCACCAAACTACGAAGCCATACAAGAGGATAGGCCTTATGACTGCTGTGTAGAGCCAGTACATAATCCTTGGTTGGAGACCCCACCTTCTGCCCACTACTTTCTTACAGCTGTAGAGGCCAACAGTTGCTTTCTTGACCCGATCAAGAATGTTGGGTTTCCAATTCAGCCTCCTGTTAAGGACTAGGCCTAGATATTTAGCCTGTTCTTTGATTGTTAATTGAGTTCCACCCAGCCTGGGTGGGTTGAGGGGCGGAATTTTATATTTGTTAGTGAACAGTACTTGATCGGTCTTCTTTGGGTTCACCCCAATGAAATTATGTTTAGTAGAGAGCTGTAGTGTAAATTTTGGCTCCGAGTCTTTTATTAATTAATCCTATAAGAACCACTCCTTAAGTATTAAGTGCACTTAAAACCATTCATTTGAAAAATAGTTCGATCGCAAAATATTTCACTCGGGCATAAATTCTTCATTTTCTTGTTTTTTTTTTTTTTTTTTTTTTTGTTTTTGTTTTTAAAATTTAATAAAACAAAAGAACTTTGAGTGATAATGTCGCCTGGAACTCGTAGCAAATGTACTCAAAATCAAGTGAGAAATACTCCAACCGATGCAATGAACAAAAAGCCTGCTCATAATAATCAGTTGAGAAATACTCCGTCCAAAACAATAAACTCGGATATAGCTGAATTATGGACTCGTTTTGAAGAGCACTTTGCTTCGCTCACAGAGGATTTAAATGTAAAATTCGCTCAAATTTCGGCAAGGGAAGAAAGAATTCTCAGTAAAATCAATGAGATTGAGTCAGGACTATTAAAAAAGGTAACTGAACTCCAAGGTCGGTGTAACGAACTCGAGGCACGAATTGACTCTTTAGAGAGGGAACAAATAAGTTCCGATGCTGTCTTAGGGAGCATACCAGCTGCTGAAAATGAAGACCTTGAGGAAGTATTTGGGAACCTCTGCACTTCTCTTAATATCCCAAAACCGCCAATGAAAACGATTTTTCGTGCAAAATCCAATGCTGCTAATAACAAACGCTCCACGAATGATGGCACAATAATTCTCAAATTCACCAATTCCTTTGAGAAAAACAAATTGCTGCGAAGGTGCTTATCAAAATATAAACAAACCAAAGTTGGACTGTCTCTTCGAGATGTTGGGATACCCTCAGATCGAAGAATTTACATCAATGAAAGTCTGACGAAGAGCAATTATCTCTTGCATAGACATGCTTTAAAGCTGAGATCCGAGAGAAAAATCCTCTCCGTTCACACCTACAATGGACAAGTGTATGTTCGTAAGCTGAGTGGCGATTCTCTTTTGATAACCTGCAAAGAAGACTTCGAGAAGCTAAATTAACACAGATTAATTATGTATGTAAAAATAGCTTATATTGTAATCCTCTCTTTTTTTTTCCTTTCTCTCATCTTATTTTCTTTAACTTTCACCTCTCTTTAACCTTCTTTTTTTTCTCTTCTTCTCTAAATTTGTTTATTTTTGTTTTTAATGAAAAGTCGCGGCTTTTATATAATATTCCTCTTAATGCCTTAAGTCTTTTTTCTTTTTTATTGATCCGTGTTTTCTCTCTTCTGTTGATGATTTTTTTTTTTCTTTTTTCGTTTTTTAATTTATATTTATGACAAATATTTTTGCTCAAGGGAGTGATACTAATCCACTTATGAGTTGCATGAACAAAACAAAGACGCTCCTAAACATTTCATCCAACTTTAAAAATGGTTTACGTATATGTCATTTTAATATACAAAGCATAAGGCATAAAATTGATGAAGTGCGAAATTTGTTTGATAGCCGTGCATGGACATAATCTGTATGTCGGAGACTTGACTACAACCGGAAATGAAATCCGATTTCTTCACTATACCTGGTTACAATCTATTTCGTGGTGATCGATTGAATGGAGAATGTGGTGGGGTCGCCATGTATGTGAAAAAATCTCTAAAATGTAATTTGGTAAAGAAATCAACTGACTTAGACGTTTTTGAGTGTGTTTTTGTTGAAATATCGTTCAATAACGAAAAATTTTTAGTGGGAACAATGTATATGGCACCAAGAGTTACGAACTTTTCTCTTGTGAGGGATGTCTTAGAAATGTCGGAAGTCAATATACTGAAATAGTTTTATGTGGTGATATGAATATGGATATTTTAAGAGGGCAAAACAAAAATTTTTCGGAAATGGTAGAATATCTGGGGCTTCATTTCGCAAATACGTCGAATCCTACTCATTTTTGTCCTAACAAGATTCCTTCTCTTATAGATGTTTGCCTTGTGTCTCAAACCGATCTTATATCTCACTATGATCAAATAGCCGTTTCCGGTTTTTCTCATCATGATTTGCTTGTAATTATTCTAAATATTAATCCAACGACAATAAATGAAAAAATACAACAGTTCCGAAATTTTTCTTCAATTGATATACCCGCGTTGTTTGAGAACTGCCAACGTTTAAATTGGTCAAATCTTTACCTTACATCGGATGTTAATACTCAGGTTTATATTTACGAGGAATACATAAACTACCTGTTTAACAAGTACGTTCCTCCTAAAATTAAATGAAATTAAAATTAATGAGCAGATTAAAAATATGATAGCAAAGCGTGACACACTCTATTACAGATGGAGAAGATTCAAATGTCCGCTTATGTTCAGCCAATATAAGAGTGCACGGAATTCTGTGACCTTTCTAATTCGGAACAGTAAAAGAACGTATTATCAACAGAAATTCAGTGTAAACAAATCTAGCTCAGCCTTTTGGAAATCAATAAAACAAATTGGCATTCGTACTGTTACACCCACACAGTGTAATGTGAATGTTGACGAGCTTAATGAAAAGTTTGTTAATTCCGCTTCACTTAGTAGGGATGAAATTGATTTTGACTTTTTTCGCTCCGATCTCATAAGCACCTTACCATATTTCTCGTTTCAATGTATAGATGAAGTTTGTGTTGGGCTTTCAATTTTATCAGTGAAATCAAAGGCAGTGGGCCTTGATGATATTAATCCAATTTTTATTAAAATTCTTTTACCCATTATATGCAAATATATTACTCACTTATTCAACACTATTATCACAACAAGCCGTTATCCCGATAGGTGGAAAAGTGCGAAAATTATTCCTCTTCCTAAATCTAATAACACTGATTTTAGACCAATTGCAATCTTACCCTTTCTCAGTAAGGTGTTTGAAAAAATTATAAGTAAGCAAATGAGAAACTTTCTAGAGGAACACAAACTTATATAAAAATCGCAATCCGGGTTTCGCAGTAAACATAACTGCATAACGGCACTTCTCAAAGAATCGGATGATATTCGTTTTGGTTTCGATAACCATATGATGTCTGTACTTGTATTTTTGGATTTCTCGATGGCGTTTGACGCCGTAAACCACTCCATACTTTTGTATAAACTTAAAAATCAATATTACTTTGAGGATTCTGGTTGCAAGCTCATGGCATCATACCTTTGCAAAAGAACACAAGCTGTTCATTACCAATGCAATAAATCAGCTATTCTGCCCATCATAACAGGAGTTCCCCAAGGCTCTGTTCTAGGGCCCCTACTATTTACGTTATTTATAAATGACATTTGTAAGAGAATAGAGCATTGCGATCATCATATTTATGCGGATGATGTGCAACTCTATAAGACTTATCCAACATCCGAAGAGTCAGCTGCACTAATTGACTTGAACAAAGACCTCAACTCTTTGTACATATGGTCAAAAAAGAATCATTTAGATCTTAATCCATCAAAAACGAAAGCTCTTAAGATAAACAGGGGTAATGTAGATACAAGATCCATATTACTGCAAATGAATAATTGTGACATTGAGTATGTATCTAAAATAAAAAATCTCGGAGTTTATTTCAATCAGTCCCTTAATTGGTGTACGGTTGTGTGCCGCACAGATAAATTTTATTTGTACAATAAAGACACTTTTTTCCACGTCATAATACGTTCGTTTCGTTGGACGGTTTATTTGATATTGACCTTTACAGTACCAAGTGAAGAACTTGGTCAGCTGCTTGGCAGCTTTTTTATGTGCACATGTTTGTGTGTGTAAATCACATCGCATTGAGTGGATTGGGTAGAAAACCCAATCCTTAGTGGCTCGATATAAACTAAATGTTGCTGCAACTTGCCTGCTGGCAACGTTGCAGATCGTTGAACCTTTTGCTAGGGCGGCCATGCTGGTTCGTGGCTGGGCTGCTCGACGGCCATGTTGAGTTGTGGATGGATGGATTGATGGATTCCACAGTTGACCGATGACAGTTGTGTAGATGGTGTTTCGTGATTCGTGGTTGATGTTATTTTGTGATTATTGAATTATGTTATTCTGTGCGTAGTGTAATATGTAGTATGATGTTCGTGCAATGTGTAATGTGTTTTTTAGTTGGTGTGGACTACGTAGATGGAAGTGGGCATGTGCGTCCCATTAGTTTTATGGGGGTTGAATCGCCATGCCACTGCGATCCATGTTTTCCCTGCTGCTCATCATCGGTGGGTGTTTTGTGTTGTTGTTGTGCAGCAACATGCTCTGGGCCCCGGCGATGTGGACGGGTGGAGGTGCAGACGGACGGGTTATTGGTCGTCTGGCGGAGTAGTGTGGTGTGGTTGTTGCCCTTTGCGCGGGTAGTTATCATCATCGTGCTGTGTGTAGTGTTGTTGTGTGTTCCGGGGTTGATTGTTGCTTGTTCCGTCGGATTAGTATTTTGGTGAGTTAAATTTGATATTGGAATAAAGTCAGATGAAAGAAAAAAAAATCACTATATTAATAGGTGATCGAATATGACACGGAACACGGAGACGGAGACGCTGTGATTTCAGGTGAGTTGCTTCCCTCTTATCAGAACACTTATTTGATCTGAACTTTCAGATAGACCATCATGGCGAGGGGTTCGGTGATGATGAAAGAGAAAAAAAGCGATGAAAATGAGCGAAGAAAACGCAAAAAAATGATTCGAGCGGAATTGCCGGCTATTCATTTTGATTTGGCTTTTTTTTTTTTTTTTTTTTTTGAACACCAGACAGGAATGGAATACAATTTTATGTTTGCGACGCGATAGGCAAGGGGGAGATTTTGGTGATCGGCCGCTTGAGGATTGTATTGGCGGTCTTTATAGTTACCACGCGCGTTAGACCGTCTGTACCCGGATGGATATGTTGTACCCGAGCAAGGATCCACGATGCTGGTGGTAAATTGTCTTCTTTTACGATGACTAGATCTCCAATGTTGATCTTTTGTTGTTCTGTTTTCCCTTTAGGTCGTTGATGCAATTGATGTATATATGTTGAACTCCACTGTTTCCAGAAGTCTTGGGTGAGTCGCTGTATGTATCTCCATTTAGTTAAGGTGTTTATGTTTTTATGTTGTTTGTTTCGGTTTCGTGAATTAGTGGGTGTTTTTATGTTGTTCATTCCTGATGGTGCGTGTATTTATGTATGTTAGTTTGTTTGAAAGTTTATTTGCAATTGGTTATCCAAGGTGTATTTGTGTGGCCTTTGAGATGTGCTCCGGCTGATCAAATTGGAAAGAATGATGTAAGTCGATGAGGATTATCGGATGCTGTTGATTGCAGGTAAGTGATGCGTTTGTTCTTCGTTCTCCAACTCATACTGGGAATATATCGGTCTCGACTATGGTGATGATCTGATTTTTCGCCTCTTGGCGTTCCTCGCCGGTAAGGGGGTGAATATCGAAGGATTGCTTTGGGTTGATTCGTAGGTTTTGAAAATGTCGTCGCCATCTTGCTGTGATGCGAATGAGTCTCCTAATTGATGGAGACCGGTGAATCAGTTCCATGTTGAGAGTTGTGTGATGCCATGCGATTTGAGTGGTGCTTGCAGGTATGTTGTTGTAGTATATTGTGTAAGCTTATATAACTTTTTCTTTTGTTTGTTTCTTCACTTCTAGATTTGTTGCTCTTTGTATCCTTGTTTGTTGATGTGGCATGAATCATTTGAGAAAATCGGGAGCAAGTTGCTACCACATGTCGTTGCTGTTGAGTTCCATCAGATTCGTCTTTGTCCCTGGGTGGTTCCATGCACTTGTTGGTATGCGTTCCTGTGATGATCCACCCGAGTTCGGTTCTCTGAGCTACTGTGGTGTTGTGATCGCCCTTGACCACACCCTCCAAGATGATGGAGGAATAGATGTCTGCCCCTAGAAGCAGATCGATTTTTCCGGGAGTGTGGAACGATGGATCAGCTAAGGGTAAGTTAGCTAAATGATTCCAATTGTGATTTTGGAATCCTTGGGTTGGTAAAAAGGAAGTTAAGTGAGGGAAGACGTATGCTCTGACATTGGTATGGAAAAGAGTGTTTGTGGTGGAAAATAGGGTGAATTGTGTCTGCTGTTGAGTCGTTCCCGTGGATGTCTGTCCGAGCCGGGTGACTCTAGCTGACGTTCTCGGTTTCTTGAGTCTGAGCTGTTGTGTTGCGCGCTCTGTTATAAACGAAGCTTCCGAGCCTGGGTCGATTAAGGCACGGAAGGTGTGGAGGGACCCGTCGAGTGCGGCGATCCTCACCATTGCAGTTGCGAGTAGGACGTTTGTCTTCGTCTGATTGAAGTGCGTGGTGTATGTGTTGCTAGGTTTCGAAGTGTCTCTGAATGGATTGGCTTCGGGATTCAGAGATGATGTATTTTGAACGAAGTGATTGGATGTGTTGCCTTGGGAAGGGCCTGGTTTCTTTTGTTGATATTGCTGACGTTGGCTGTTTTGGGTTTGGGGCTCTAGATGTAGTAGAGTGTGATATCTGAGACCACATTTAAGGCAGGTTCCTTTACTGATGCAGGTTGATAAACGATGATCCTGTCCGAGGCAGTTTATGCAGACGGAGTTCTCTCTCGCTACCTTGTTGCGGGCTCTGATGTCCATGTTGAGGAATTTTTTGCAAGAGCAGAGGCTGTGTGCATCTCCGCAAAGTCGGCACATCGTAGTTTGTATGCTTCTGGTTTGATGTGGTAAGTGCTCGTCTTCCTAAATGTTGATTGGTGTTGTGTGTGTATCTTTGATTTGTTATTTTACTCTTGTATGTTTCCTAAAGAAGTAAAGCGACCTTCGATGAAAGAGAGAAATGATTTCAAATCTGGGAGAGACTTCGATGTTCCGAGCTTGTCTTCCCAAGCCATTTGCGTTTGATGGGGCAGTTTGTGTAATATAATGTAAATTAGTATGCTGTCCCAGGTGTCTATTCCTAACCCGAGATTGGACAGAGCGTGAATGCATTCGGTGCTGGTGTCATGCAATGATTTCAGGGAGGAGGCGGACTCGTGGGTGAGGTTGTTTTGGTTCGATTAGCATACGAAGCTGGGTATTGACCAATTTTCTTTTATTCTCGGACCTATCTGTTAATATTTGCCAGGCTGATTTGTAATTCTTTGCCTCGATTGAAAGATGTTGGATCGACCCAGCGGCATCGTTGCTGACAAAACTTTTAAGAAATTGTAGTCTTTGGACGTCTGAGAGATCTGTATTTGGATCAATCAGCGTCGTAAATAAGTTGTGGAATTCCGACCATTCCTCGTACTTTCCCGAAAAGGGTTGTATCTGTATTCGCGGAAGTCTGATGTCGGAACCTGCGGATCGAATTTGATTAAGTCGAGATGTCTCTAGAATGTGGCTGTCGTTTTCTTCTATTTTGCCTAACGCATCTCTCAATAAGCCGACAAAGGTGAAGTACGTTTTTTTTATTTTGAGATATGTCTCAACGGCTAAGTATTTGTCCCTTACAGGATCGGTTGTGCTACCCACGATCGAAGCGTGCTCTTTTTTCGCTCGTTTATAGACGTCTTCGACATCATTTAAACGAGCCGTGACGTAGCCCTTGGATTGGTGGGACGCTGTGTCCTTCTGAAACTCCTCAAGATCCCCTTGGAGTTCAATTAAAAGTATTTCTTGGGCTTCCACGGATTTCGCCGTCTTTGACTTTTTTTTTTTTTTTCGATTTGTAGGGGGGGAACAAGAGAGGAAAAAAACACTAGTAAGAAGTCAAGGATAAAACGAAAGGCGCGCGAATGATAAGGCCAACAAAGTTAAATGAAGTTCGCACACACAGTCAGGGGGGGTTTCAACACGCACACGCATTCACATCGAAAAAAAAAGACGGAGTAAATGTATATGTATAATAATTTTAATTAAATTATTATTTTTTTTAATTTTTTTTTTTTTTAATTAGTGTATGTATGTATGTATGTATATTTTGTTAACGGGCCTTCCGTCCTTTGTTTCTAATGATGTCTGATTGCCCTAATTTGTGACCGTCACCGTTTGTTTTTTAGACAAACGGGTATCCGTGTCACGTACCGCACCGTATTGTTGGTTAATGATAACGGGCCCTTTGTCTATTTGTTGTATGGTTGTTCGGGTTAAATTTTATCCGACCCGACTAAAATTGTAAAAAAAAAAAAAAAATTGTCTCCCACATTCACACACGCACACGCACCAGAGAGGGGGGTTTCACAATTATGCACACACAAACCAAAAAAAATGTATATAGTATAAGTTATTTTTATTTATAAAAATATTCCGAGTTTCAGATCATGACTTCTTTATTTCGAGTCTTTCTTAAAACTAAACTGTACCTAACAATAAATTTGAAACATAGCCCTGTGAGGAGTGAAACTGCCGCGCGTGGGAAGTAGGTTGATAGATAGTTTATCCGGCTCAAATGCCGGCGAGGCGACGGAAACTACTGGTGCGCGTGGGAAGTAAGTTGATCTGGTTGGTTCATATTCCGGCCAGGTGACGGAAGCTATTGCTGGGCGTGAGAAGTAGGTTGGTCTGGCTCAAATACCAGCCAGGCGACGGGAGCTATTGCTGGGCGTGAGAAAATGCTGTTGAGGCGATGCGCGTGCAGGACGATGGACAGGCCACGCATTGATGGCGTTATGATGCCATAACTCCTCCTCCCCTTAAGCGGAACCGTCCGCGGTTTGAGCATTTCCAATGAAAGTAGTTCTTCCATCTCTATTTCCGTAGGCTGCGATTGAATAACTGCTGGAATCGCCTGGAGCAGTGAAGTCTCCTGCGATCTGTAAGTTCGTCCATTTATAACTAGGGTGGCGTTGCTGAATTTAATTAGATAGGTTCCGTTGAGGATGTAAACTTCGTTGTCGATCAAGATTTTGCTATCGAACATGTTCAAAAGTATCACGCCGGGCTCGACTTCTTCCACCGCTGGCACATGTTGGCTGTTGGTAAGGGTACAAGTCGCATTGCGGCCTTTCAGCAAATTTGGAATACAAGGTGATCCAGTAATATCCACTATGGCTTCCTCCTCACAAATCGAAACTAAGTTTAGTGTTCTACAATCGTTTCTTAACTCGTTATACCTATCCTTACATACTAATACATAATTGTTTGTATTGTTCGATACTTTAATTATTTTATTATTTCTTTTAACAGGTTTCACGATAATTTTTTTACAATCTATACTTTCTGTTAATGGAATATCTAAGACATAATATAAAAAAGTGCAATTCGTAAATATTTTGACGTTCGAAAATTCTATAGCTTCTTCAACATTATTGTATGGCAAGTTGTTTTTATTCATGGTGTCTACAGCAATTTGCATTTCGTCTTTGGAAAGAATTACAGAGTTTAAAATGCCGGCCTTAGCCCATTGTATTGCATACTTTATATTGACCAATTCTTCCTTGACCAATTTCATTTTATATTTCAGACTTAATACTAACGTATCAGATACAATATTACTTTTCTGTATTGCATTCAAAATTTGGTTCGTAACAGAAGTTAAATTATTAATTCTTTCATTGTATTTTTCATTAATTACAAATTGTCGCTCATTGTTTTCAATTAATTTGTTCATTCCTTCTTGAATTAAGAGCAGATCATTATGGTCTGGATTGCCGGCAATCCATTTCCATGCCGATCCTAAAAAATCGAGTGATCTCTTGTTTCTACTCGGTTTTACATAATTAATTAAATCTTGCATCTGTTCAATTTCATATTTTAAAAACGGAAAGAGGGTGTGCTGTTTCGTAATAGTTTCATCGACAACAGTTCTTGCGTGGTCTATAAATTTTGTATACTGGTCAAGATTAATTCCATGTATTAGTCTAAAATGTCCGTCTTGTATCTTCGCGATACCTGCGTTTATAGTTACCACCTGAGAATTTGAGAAGTCCAATATCTGCACTTCTGCAGATGATGATGCTATAAGCAGTCTGAAAGTAAGAAAATGTGTCTTGAAATCCAAAAAAAAAACATATTTATATAGCCTTCCTGGTATGCTAAATTGATCAAGTTTGTCTACACCTACTATCTCAAATTGCTCTTATGCACTTGTTTACTATCTATAAGAACTTTTGTTCCGAGGTCTTTTTGAATAACCTTCTCAACGAATAGCTTTGTAAATTTATTCCCTATACGTTTGTTTGTTTTAACATAGACCTTATCTCCCTGATTGTAATTTCTTGTAGCTCTTCCCTCATTATGATACCTTAAATCTTTCTTCTGGGCTTTATCGAGCTTGGCCCTAATTTTATCCCTAAATTTAGTAGGCATACAGTGAACAATGTCGATTGGCCTGTAGCCCGTGACAGAGTGGATTGATCTATTGTATTTTGCCGTAGCCAACAGGACTAGTTCTTTAGTGTCGCTTATATTTTGTTCGGCTTTGGTGCACCGCGCAATTTCCGATAAGGTACTATGAAAACGTTCCACCTGTCCATTTGTTGAACTATGGAAAGGCGGGGTTGTGAAGATGTTTACTGCAAAGTGATCCCTTAACAATGATTTTATCGTTGCTGAATTGAGCGATCGCTCATTGTCGCAAACTATTGTCCTGGGTGATTTAAAAAAATTTAGGATCTGCAATAAAGGTTCCTTAATATCAACAATTGCACGGGACTTGATTGGTATTACAACGGCGAATTTGGAAAATTTGTCCAGACATGTCAGGAAGTGATTTTGGTCGGTAGAGTAAATGTCTATGTGTAGTATTTCCCCCGAATGAGATGGTATGGGGGTGGGACCAATCTCCTGCTTAGGTGGGTGGCGCTGATACTTCGCTTCCTTACAAATTTTGCAGTTATCTACTATTTCTTTTAGTTTCTGCCTTATCTTGGGAAAGAAATAGTCATTGAGTACCTGTCTCGCATTTTCTCGAGCGGACCGGTGAGCTCGATTGTGCTCTCCTACAAGTATTTCCAATTGATCGTCAGGATTGAATATGTCTGTGACAAAGAGTTCAGTATGGACAAATTTAACTGAAGGGAAGATTTTCGCAATCTCGTCTTGAATCTGTGCTAGCGTATGCAGATCACTGTAGATCGCATTGACCACGTCAGGATTCACAACCTCTTTCAGTAATCTAAATAGATCGTTGTGGGTATCAAATATAATAGTATGCCTAATTTGCCGTTGAAATATAATTTTTGTCATTTTCGATAACTCTGCGCCTTTGGTTAGTATGATCTGGTTTTTGAAACAATTTACTGGGGTTTTTACACTGCGAATAGTATAGGTAAGCGATTCCTCGCTGTTCACTGCCATCGAATCTGTGTCCTCGTACTGGTCTAAAGCATTAATATGTTGTCTAGGCAAGGCATCAGCAACATGGTTTTCTTTTCCTGGCTTATAAAAGAATTTTGGAGAAAATTCCTCTATAAAAGCCCTCCATCTTTTCAGTTTCATATTCGTATTTCCATCTGAAATGGCGAAGGTTAGAGGCTGATAATCGGTAAAGATATTTAGACATTTAACCCCATAGAGATAATTGCGCAATTTCCGCAAAGCCCAGACGATGGCCAAAAGTTCCCTCTCATTTGTTGCATAGTGCTCCTCAGCGGAGGATAGGGTTCTCGATATCATGGTAATTGGCCTACCGCCTTGCGACAGCACGGCACCAAGTGCGTGCGATGAGGCGTCTGTCGTCAAATCGAACGGTTCGCTATAATCGGGGTACAAGAGTAACACATCTTCGGACGCCAAGATTTTCTTAATTCTATCGAACGAGCAGAGTGCTTCTTCATCCAATTCTATTTGAATATGTTTTGATTTACTAGCCGCTATTTTGCCGTTCTCTCCCCGCAAATATTTTGTTAGTGGCTTCGTAATTTGGGCGTAATCTTTAATAAAGCGCCTGTAATATCCTGATAGTCCTAAAAAGGATCGAAGACTGCGAAGAGTTTTAGGAGTTTCATAAGAAACAATATCCCTCACCTTATCCGGACATGTCCTGATACCTCTTTTAGACACGACAAATCCCAGAAATTCCACTTCAGTTCTGAAAAACTTCGACTTTTCTGGAGCTACTCTCATGTTGGCGTCATAGAGCCTTGCCAGAATGCGGCGCACGTCCTCAAGATGTTCTTCCTGTGTCTCGGAGAAGACTATAACGTCATCAATATAGACGTGACAACTTTTTCCAATTTCGTCTCTTAGGACGTCGTCGATTGCCCGTTGGAAAATACTTGGGGCGTTTTTCAGCCCAAAGGGAAGTCTGCAAAATTCGTATTTTCCGTTATTCACGGAAAATGCGGTTTTTTCCCTATCGCTCTCTAACAGTTTAATTTGATGGAAACCGGACTTTAAGTCAAGTGTCGAGAAGTAACGAGCTTTCCCCAGATTAGAAAGTATTACTGATGTGTCAGGAATCGGGTATTTGTCACTTATAGTTTTGAGGTTAAGCTTCCTAAAGTCGACAACTAGGCGCATTTTTCGCCTTCCATTTTCGTCAACGCCTTTCTTATCCACTACCCATAGCGGGTTATTATAGGGAGACCGTGAAGGTCTTATAATTCCACTGCTTATCATGCTAGCGATTTCTTTATTGACGAAGTCAGTAGCACTCACCGGATAGGGATAAGCTCTTGAGTAAACAGGTTCGTTGTTCGTTGTCCTTATGGTGGCAACAACATTCGTGTTGAACGGCAAAGATTCGTTCGGCTCAGCGAACACTTTTGATTGGCTTTGAATCATTGACAAAAATGATCCACGCATTCCTGCGGGAATATTTGCCTGGTCTATGGAAATATTATTAACACTCCTGCAGTGTAAATACAATAATTCTTCGGTTCCCCCATTGTAGTGTATAATTCCTTTCTTCGCATCTATGTATGCGCCGATTTCCCTTAAAAAATCAAACCCTATGATTCCATCGAATATCCCGATATTCGGCAGAATAAAAAATTCAGCATTTCTGTTAAATATGTTAATAAGACATTTAGAAGTCACTTTGTTTGCGCCGTGAATTGATTTCACAAAAAACGGTTTATCAATTTCCTTTATAGATTTAAGAGTGCGGAATTGCCGTATGTAATTCTTCGCAGCACCAGTGTCTACGAGAAGCTTAATTTCCCTGCCTGCTAATGTCCGTCTGACATATGGCAGGAGGGATTTTCGCCTAAAAAAGTAACCTCAGAATTCGAGAAATCAGTATGTTCATGTGTGACATCGGAGAGTTCGTCAGCATACGAATCATTCGTAGTATCTCTCTGCTCACAGTAACTGTCGTAACCTATTCCCGAATCTATCTGTTGCCTCAAAAAATTGAGCCTCTGAGCTTTAGGTAATGTTTGCCTGTCTGATTCCCTTTCTCTTTTAATTGCCCTATTCCGATAATTGGCCTGTGCAGGAGAAGCCTGGTAATTTGAAGTTAGGTTAGGCCTTGGTTGGTAATTGTTCTGAGCAAAACGGTTGTTAGTAATGTTCTGCCTGTGTGAGTCTGATCTTCTATAGTTTGATCGTGATGGGTCAACGTCCATTGGTATGGACACCGGTTGATTAACCAAAGTTCGCCTATAATGGGGTGAATTAAAAGAATTGGATTGAACCCCGTCAACAAAGGACGTTCTTCCATGGGTTCTACCAAATGAGCTAGCGAATGTGTAACGAGCCTGGTTCGCTTCCAGTTCCTGAGCGAGGGCCAGTGCTGTAGGCATATCAGCTGGCTTGGAGGAGAACAGAACATCTCCCATTGGTCTGTTAAGACCTGAGATAAATATTCTTAGGGCATCCTGTCGGTATTTTTGACTAAGTGTTGAGATCAACGAAGGATCGCCTTCGTGGGCCATTATTGTTTTGTTTATCATCAAAGATAATTTTTGCTCAACCTTATCGTAAAACTGAGTAATTGACATCCTACCCTGTCTTAAGGTTGACATTTCTTGCTCGATCAGGCATATAGGCCTCTTATCCGAGTATGTAAAATCGAGACGGGCCATAATAGCTTTGAAGTTTAATACAGTATTGAAAGAAGACAATACCAAGTCAGCGGAGCCCACTATCTTGTTCCTAACAATGGCTACTGCCTGGTAGTGCTTAGAGCTACCGTCATAATTTTCAAAAAGTTTGTAGGCTGCGAATGCGGCCTGCCTCCACGAGATATAGCGAGTTTGATCCCCATTGAATTCGGGTAAAGACTTAATTATGTCTAAGGATTCTTCGCATGTTTTATTTGCCTGAATTGTAACTGGTTTATACTCCTCGACTTTCGTCGGTGTTTCTAATAATTGCAACCTATTTGTTAATTCAATAATTTTCCGCTCGAAACGAATTCGAGTTTGGTCGGTGGCGACCTGAACGGCCGACGTTATTATTGTCTGAAGTTGTTCCGCGTCCATTACGAAACAGCTCTTAACGCAAGATCAGGCAACAAATAGTGATAAAAAACTAAGTTGTAGAAACAAGAGATTTCAATATAAAAATAAACTTTCCTCAACTTATCACTTAGCTACAAAAATGATTTTCTTAATCTATTTTTATTTAATTTTCTTATGGATTAATAAAAAAGGTACAACTTACAAATGAAGCAGACAGAAAGTAATCATTATCATTACGCACAAGTACACAAGTAAATTTAGTTTCGGTATTATTATTTTTTCTCTTTTTTTTGTTCAGATCCCCTTACACACGAGGGTACTTTAATTTTCCGTGGTGCACTGCACTATTCTTCACTTTGTCAACAAACTTTTTTTTATTCCTTACTATCTTTTGTTCCAAAAAAAAAAATTTGCAATCCGCACGAGGGTACTTTAACTTTCAGCGATTTAAGTTATTTTGTTATTTTTATTTATTTCAATTTATCAACTAATTTTTTCTCTCTTTCTCTTTTTGTTTTCTTCGTTTCACTACAAATGTTTCCGGAATTCCCTTTGTCAATTAACTTTACATAATTTCTTAATATTCTTTGTTTCACTAAAAAAATTTCCGAAATCACCTTACACACGAGGTGACTTTTAACTTTCCGTAATGCCCTTACACAGGAGGGTACTTTAATACGTTGGGCGCCAGTTATTTTTATTTATAAAAATATTCCGAGTTTCAGATCATGACTTCTTTATTTCGAGTCTTTCTTAAAACTAAACTGTACCTAACAATAAATTTGAAACATAGCCCTGTGAGGAGTGAAACTGCCGCGCGTGGGAAGTAGGTTGATAGATAGTTTATCCGGCTCAAATGCCGGCGAGGCGACGGAAACTACTGGTGCGCGTGGGAAGTAAGTAGATCTGGTTGGTTCATATTCCGGCCAGGTGACGGAAGCTATTGCTGGGCGTGAGAAGTAGGTTGGTCTGGCTCAAATACCAGCCAGGCGACGGGAGCTATTGCTGGGCCTGAGAAAATGCTGTTGAGGCGATGCGCGTGCAGGACGATGGACAGGCCACGCATTGATGGCGTTATGATGCCATAACTTATATGTTGAAATTTTATAAAAATATGTTAGAGTATATAAAAAAATGTAAAAAAGGTATTTATAATGTATATACATATATGAAAATATGTGTGTATGTATATGAATCTTGAAATTGTATATATGGATGTGATGTTTGTTCTTTGTTGTTTGTTTTACTTGATTGTTGTTTCTTCTTTGTTCGTGAGTTCTTTGTTCTTTGTTCCCTCGTTGATTCTTTGTTCTTGTCGTGTATGATTGTTCTTTGTTCTTTGTAGTACTTAGTTGTTGTTTTTTGTTATTTGTTCTTTGTGGTTTTTGTTTGTTTTGTGGACTGTATATCTTTTATCTTTTTGTTGGCTCGAAGGACCAAATGTACGGTTGTGTGCCGCACAGATAAATTTTATTTGTACAATAAAGACACTTTTTTCCACGTTATAATACGTCCGTTTCGTTGGACGGTTTATTTGATATTGACCTTTATAGTACCAAGTGAAAAACTTGGTCAGCTGCTTGGCACCTTTTTTATGTGTACATGTTTGTGTGTAAATTACATCGCATTGAGTGGATTGGGAAGAAAACCCAATCCTTAGTGGCTCGATATAAACTAAATGTTGCTGCAACTTGCCTGCTGGCAACGTTGCAGATCGTTGAACCTTTTGCTAGGGCGGCCATGCTGGTTCGTGGCTGGGCTGCTCGACGGCCATGTTGAGCTGTGGATGGATGGACTGATGGATTCCACAGTTGACCGATGACAGTTGTGTAGATGGTGTTTCGTGATTCGTGGTTGATGTTATTTTGTGATTATTGAATTATGTTATTCTGTGCGTAGTGTAATGCGTAGTGTGATGTTCGTGCAATGTGTAATGTGTTTTTTAGTTGGTGTGGACTACGTAGATGGAAGTGGGCATGTGCGTCCCATTAGTTTTATGGGGGTTGAATCGCCATGCCACTGCGATCCTTGTTTTCCCTGCTGCTCATCATCGTTGGGTGTTTTGTGTTGTTGTTGTGCAGCAACAATTGGAATAACCACATTAATTATATTGTTGGCAAGATATATTGCATACTACGGGGACTA
Source organism: Eumerus sabulonum (assembly GCA_951905685.1). Classification (NCBI taxonomy): domain Eukaryota; kingdom Metazoa; phylum Arthropoda; class Insecta; order Diptera; family Syrphidae; genus Eumerus; species Eumerus sabulonum. The sequence continues at coordinate 96,277,165 of OX645060.1, forward strand.
AGTCCTACGACACATTTTCTTCCAACGGATGCTAAACTTAAGCTTATTAAGGCTTATGTCTTACCACTTATTATATATGGTTGTGAACTATTTTCAGATGTCAACTACCAACAATCTCGAAAATTAAACGTTGCCTTTAATAATTGTGCCAGGTATGTATTTAAGTTGGATCGGTATGCCCACATTTCAGACTATACTAAAAGAATTATTGGTTGTTCACTCAACAGTTTTTTGAAATATCGAACAGTCCTCACATTACATAAAATAATACACACTAAATCACCAGAATACCTGTATTCGAAGCTAAATTTTGCGCGCTCGCAAAGAACCTTAACTTTAATACCTCCCAAACATAGGTTTTTAATAACCAGTCGTAAATTTTTTGTGAGTTCTTTAGGCAAATAGAGGCTTAGATAAATAATATTATTATTTTTCAATTCTTTCTTATTTTATTTTCTTTCTATCTCTCCCCCTCTTTCTCCCTCTCTCTACCAAGCTTTTTATATCTATATGTTTGCTATGTACCTTTATACCTGCTACTTTCTTCTTCTATTTTCCTCTTACCTTTTGATTCCTTGTAACTAGTTATAAGAACATTATTGTAAATTAAATTTTTAAACCTATGTATGTACATTACCTATGCATATCAGAAAAGTGAAAGCTTAATTGTATAGAGATATTTAATAGTAATAAACGAATAAACGAATAAACCCCAAGTCCACAGTACCGTGTCCAGGTTTCTACTGTATGTAGTGCACTCTGCATAAGGTCGCATAGAGTGCTGGAAAGTTTTCCTGTGACGGCAATAGCAATGTCATCCGCATAGGCGATCACAGCGTACCTTTCCTGCTCCAGCAACAGCAGTAGTTCGTTGACCACCACGTTCCAGAGGAGAGGGGAGAGTACTCCACCCTGTGGTGTACCTTTGCTGACCATTCTGGTTGAGACGGCACCAGCGAAGTTGGCTTTGACAACTCTTTGTATTAGCAGCTGTCGTACCAGTTCTATCACTGATCCCGTAACACCCAGATCAGATAACGCCTTGATGACGGCCCGTGGTTCAACATTGTTAAAGGCGCCCTCAATGTCGAGAAAGGCGACTAGAGTGTATTGTTTACTTTCCAGTGATCTTTCTATTTTACTGACCAATGAGTGGAGTGCTGTTTCCACCGATTTGCCTTTGTTGTAGGCATGTGGGTTATCCGACAGCCTTCCTGAGATGCAGCTGTACCGGATGTGTACATCCAAAATCTTCTCTAGAGTTTTTAATAGAAAAGAAGTGAGACTAATAGGCCCTAGGTCATTTACATACATACATACGGTCCCGGAGACTTGTAGGGTTCAAAGCTCTTTATGGCCCAAAGGACGTTGTTGTAGTTGACCAGGTCAGGAGCATGCTCGAGGGAGGGTGTCGTTGGCTGATTGAACCGAGGAGGTGTCATATCCGAGTCACTACTGCCTGGGAAGTGTGCGCTTAGGAGAAGTTCCAGGGCTTCCTCTCTGGAGATTGTCCAGGAGCCGTCATTACGCATCAGGTGGCTTTGATTATACGAAACCGAGGCCAGAATCTTACTTATTCTTGAGGCCTCGGAAACCGCCCTTATATTATCGCAGTAGTCCCTCCAGGATTGTCTCTTTGCCTTCCTGGTCGCTGCTTTGAAAGACTTTAGTGCCTCCTTGTAGAGGTCCCAATCCTCTTGCAAGCGGGTATATTTAGCTTGGTTGAAGAGCTTTCTGCTCTCTTTCTTTAGGGAGACTATCTCTTTGTTCCACCAGGGGGGTTTGAGTTTGCCTCTGGGGATGGTAACTGCACAAGATTGAGACAGTGCTCTATTGAGGGTTTCTGTCAGCTCATTTACTAAGCTGTCAAATTCGCTGATAGCGGATAGGTGGGGTGTCTTGTCCCTAGGTGGGGTTCAACATAGGTTGTATATTTTTGCCAGTCAGTTTTCCTGTAGTTCCTGAAAGGAGCTCGGGCACTGACGTGGTTGACTATGCTGAATTGAATATAACGATGGTCAGAGAGGGAGTGTTCTTTTAGGACTTTCCAATCTCTGACTTTGTCGACAATATCCTGCGATGCAAAAGTTACATCCAGGACTCCCTGTCTGTTTTTGGTAGTAAAAGTTGGTTCACAGCCGTTGTTGCAAACGGTGAGTTTAGTATGTAATACATAGTTATACAAAGACTCACCTCGCTAGTTTATGTTGCTGCTTCCCCAAATCGTATGGTGTGCATTCGCATCACATCTTATGATCAGTCCGACATTTGTTTGCTCCGCAGCCTTGACCAGGTTTACCAAGTTGGCCGGAGGGGGAGGACTTGGGTGGTCAAGGAATAAATAGGCCGAGACAATCCAGTACTTGAGAGAACTGCCCTCGACACTAATAGCCGTGATATCCTGGTCGCTGTAGGATGGGAGTAGAAGGGTTTTTATGTGTGATTTGGTTAGGATACAAGCTATTGGCTTACCTGCATCGCGCACGTAGGTGAGCTTATATTCGGATGTTCCGAGTCCACGCACCATGTTATTTACTATCCATGTTTCCTGGATCAGAAGGACGTCTTATCCGCTTTTGGTGAGGCGGAGCATTAGGGCGGCCGAGGCCGCGATAGAATGATGGAAATTAATTTGGAGAATCCGCAGCATGATGGCCGCAGTCTTTAACCTCCACCGCTGTGACGTTGGCAGGCTCTTCGTCAGACTCCAGCTCGAAATCTGACATAGTCTCGCCAAGGTCTACCTCGGGAAGGTCCAGGTCGGACAGTAGATTACTCTCTTCTCCGGTAATCTCGTTCACTACATTGGAGGGGGTCCCAGTCAAGAGAGTCTCCTCAGTCATCATCGGCTCCATGGTAGGGAGTTGCCCTGGGTTCGTCGATACCATGGAGTCGGCTGATGCAGCACAGGAGGCTCTCTTAGCTGAGTCCTCCCCGTCTTTTTTGTATATTCTGAGCTTCGCAGAGTCAAAGCCCAGAGAGATCATGTGGTTGACCAGAGCTAGAGGTGCCAGGGAATCTTGATTGATTACGATAATAATCAATCTTGAAGGTCCCTTAACATCCTCTAGCTAGACTCCTTTCCAATCTTTGGTGGGGATTAGGGGACTACAATTCTGCAGGATTGCCAAAATCTCCTTAGAGTCCTCGGGATAGGCTGGAATAATGGCTCTAGCCCTAGGTATAATCGGGATTTGGTTCAAGGGTACAGCCTCAAGTTGAACTCCCTCCCTCCCTCCCGACTCTGCTGAGTGTGAGCTTAAAGAGGTCCATAGACCTTTGGTCTTCGAAGGAAATCAGCCTGATTCTGCCCTGAAAGTACCCTGCATGATGGGTAATAGGGAAGGGTCCAGGGTGTTCCTTGAGTATCGGGAAGTAGCTTTTGAGCAGCACATTGCTAATCAAAGTCCACTTAGCCGGTGGGACATTCCCATCCACATCACCCCTATCGACAACAGCCAATGTGGTCAAGACCTTCAGCACGTCGCGATAGGAGAGTTGTGTTTGGGATCCAGGGGAGATGCTTTGAGACCGCGCCTTCCTAGAGGTGGAGGGGAGTTCCTCAGCCGACCTCTGGCGCTTGCCATCCTGCTCTTTAACGGATGAGTTACCAAAGCTCTTGATTGTGCATTCCGCCAAGTCAAGAGCCTTTTATCTCCTTTCCGAGAGCTGATCTCTTGGTATGTCACGCAATTTTTCCACTGGCTTACTAGCCGCGCGACGTTGTTTGTAGCTTGTTTTGGGGGCACTCAGGGTTGGGTCGCAAGGAGCGTTCCTCCCTTGTTAACACCTGAGGGTGCTGGACCAGGCTTCTGTTTGTCGGCGACTGCCCTGGCACCTTGCCTTTCATTCGTATTGTGACTGCTCCTTGAAGGTGCTAGACCAGGCTTTTGTACGAGGGCCGATGTCGTAGCACCTTGTCGGATACCGGCATCTCTGCTGCTTCCTGAGGGTGTTGGACCGGGCTTTTGTGCATATGCCAGTGTCTTAGCTCCTTGTAGAGCGACTGTCATGGTACCACTATCAGAGGATGCTGGGCCAAGCTGTGTGGGGGCCCCTGTCACAGCACCTCGCCGAGACTCGGCAGTTGTACTATTTTCTGTACATTCTGCCGGTTTCTTGTTTCCTTTTTTGTTGTTGTCGTCCTTGTTGTTGTCATTATTATTGTTATTGTTTTTGTCATTGTTTTTGTTCATATTAGTCCCACGAGTAGCGAAGAAGGGGAATACCAACCCTGCGCAGAGATCCGCATTACGCAGGGGGGGCTAAGTAATCTTGAGTGCGCCTGGTGCTCAGGATACTCCGTTAGCGACTGGGCTATTTTTGGAATGGGCCCCCAGCCAGGCTGATCATCGGCACGGGTCGTATAATACCTTGATCCGGCCCATTTGACCACATCTTAGCTTCATGTTTCCTCTGGGGTTGCCCCGAGAGTCATTGACCTTTACTAGGCCCTTGCACCGCGTCGAGGTGTGTAGTCACGCAAGAGCATTGGGGCAATATCATCTGGACCAGCGGATTTGTGTATGTCGAGGTCCTTAAGAACCCTTGCGACTGTAGGAGTGCGGATGTGGATTAGTTCCATGGTGGAATTGACGCACTCTAGTACAGGCGGAGACAAAGTACAAGCTGGCAGCTGGGAACTGGTTGCGAAATGGGCAGCAAGTAGGTTAGCTTTGTCTAAGGGGGTGACAGCTGGAATGTCATTGTGGAGGAGCGTCGGTATAGACGACGTAGTTGAGTTTTTTACGTTTTTTACAAACGGTGGTGGTTGGTTAAGTGGCTTCTCTCCTTAAAGCAGTGGGGATCACTTACCCCAAGATCGGTCCATTGTGCTACCACTCGAATTGGCTTGGTCACTGTTACGCCTGGTACCATTTCGTCTTTTGAATTATATTCGATAGCTTGTTGATCTCTTTTTCGGATGGATCCGTTAATTCATCAAAACAGTATTCTCCGAGAAAACGTTTTCTTGAGGAGGCTGGGACAGGGCTATTGCATAGGTGATGGGATGCACTGTTGCAGTGCTTGTTTCAAGATTTCATATTTTAGCGTCTTCATTGGTGGATGGATTTCCCATTCAACAGCTGAGATCTCCAGTGTGGTGCCATTTTGGTTAGTCCGTTTGCTGCACAGTTATCTGCTTCACAGTAACCTGGTATATCACTATGCCTATGTACATAGCAAAACGCAACAGCGCCGGTACTCGATAAATCATTTCCATATTTGCGGCTATCCCTGATCAATTTTGATTTTATTATTGCTGATTCGAGTGCTTTTATTGTGGCTTGGCTATCTGCGTGGATGACAATGTCACTATAGCCCATCGATCTCAAAGGCAGCCAGTTATTTCAGCTAGGAATAACACTACAGTGGTTCGGTAGTTAAGACATTGGCTGCGTTTTAGGGTTGGTGCATAGATACCGGTACCCACATTATTGCCTGTCCTGAGCCCGTCCGTTTATATTTTCAGTGCAGTGCTTTTGCTTGGGAATTCATTCCCCTCCTATAGTCGTCGGTTGAGAATTGTTGCTTAATATAAAATCTTGAGGTCTAGGATCAGGATTAAGTTGTCCGTAACTTAATTTAATTCACTGCTTTGTGCCGTCCACCAAACTACGCGGCTATAAGCTAGTATAGGGCTAACAACCGCGGCTTGGATATGTTTGATGTGGTGCCCAAGGCTTTTTGTTTGTTTGATATTTGTCAGACGACGTTTTTATTCTAAAGCTTAAGCATGACTGATTGCTTAGTTTTAACTTAAATGTAAGTAACCTAAAAGAGAGCGTAACTGAGAGAGGAAGAGAAATTGGGAATAATACTTCATACAAGACCGTTAACATCGCATGCCGTTTCCGGAAACTAACAAGGGTAACCGATATATTCTAGTCGTCATGGACTACTTCGGTAAGTGGCCTGAAGCGTTCAACATCCCCAACTAAGAAGCAAAAGATTGTTCTGGGACAAATCGTCAACAATTGGGTGAGGTCCCCATGAATCGAGTGTAGCTCGGGAAGAAACTTCGAGCCCAAAATATTCCAGGGGGTATGTCAGTTTTTAGGAATCAACAAAACATGGACGACATCCCTCCACCCGTGGTTGGATGGAATGGTAGATCGTTTCAACAAGACGCCAAAGGAGCATCTTTGCAAAGTATTGGATGACTACCAGCGGTATTGGAATCGGCACTTTCCCCTCTTGTTACTGGTCTACCGAAATGCAGTCCATAGTTCGACGGGACATACCCCAGCTGAAATTATTTTTGTGATTTGTTTTTTTTTTTTTTTTAGAGACTCGCACAGGTTCAAGAGTTTTTATATTCTCTTATGATGTGTTGACACACATACAACCTGAACGGAGTGCAGTAGTTGGGGTCGTTGATGTTCGTTCACTACTCTCAGGGGTGGTTGTCCTAGACCTAGGTTGTCCCACCTGCGTGCGCCACCGTAGGTGCGACCGCCCTCTGCCGCACGTTCCTTCCGGGGTGGATTCGAATATTCTTCGGATCGGAGCTGTATTTTCCATGCGCTCTACGTGGTCTAGCCACCTGAGACGCTATATCCGTAGACGTCGTACCAGGCCGATATCGCTGTACAAACCGTACAGTTCTTCATTAAATCTTCTCCATACTCCGTTTGAACAAACGGACGCCATTTACTGGACTGAAGTTCGTCGAGGATTACGTGGCGGACCTTAGAGAGACAATTTTCGACCTCCATTAAAGAACTCGAGCAAAGATCAAGATAGCAAGTGTACGGATGAAAACCAGATACGACATCAAGGCACCAGTGCAGACGTTTCAGGTAGGCGATTTGGTATGGCTGTACAATCCCCATCGGCAAAAGGGGAAATCACCTAAGTTGCAGTAAAACTGGAAAGGCCAATTACGCATAAATTATGTAGTTTATAGATATCAGCGGGGACAAGGAAGCAAGCTGGAAGTCGTGCTTCTGAATCACCTGCATCATTACCACAGAAATAATGATATGCTCTTGTTCCGGGCGAACAAGCTTAACGAGGGGATAGTGCAATGATTTCAACACTTCCTGAATATAAAGCGGAGACAGTAGGTAAATATAGGGTGAGGACAGGAGACATCCGAAGTTGCTAGGGTCTTCCTAGCACCACCTAGCACTTTTATTACGAGTTAATTAAAAGTGATAAAGATTTTTGAGACAACAGAAATAAATTTTATTTAGAATAAGTACCCAACAATATTTAATGGCCTCATATTTCTCAAAGTTCGAACGGCAAGCTGCTCTTAATCAACAACACCCACATACTAAGTTTGAAGAGGTGTTCCCTGAATCGTAATGATAAATCAGTTGAGTGGCCCTTTTAATTTAAACCAAAAAACTGTGAAACGCAAAGGCACCCACATACAAAGTGTTGAATATTAGTACCACTGATGGATCAATAGGACCTAAATAAAAGTAATTCAGAACCAGCCCTTGTTCGCAAAGCTGTTTTTAATACCTGAGCGTGATAGAATAAAATAAGAGCAACTTTACAATAAAATTGTAAATACAAAACAATAATACATTTACACTTTTATTGTATAAAATCAGACAACATTACCAAATAGAACAACAGCACTTGTAAGTGGGCGAATGCTACAAACTGTGTACTTCTAATTTTTCTAAGCACTATCGAAATCTGAAAAATGTACCTACTCGTAGGCCATGGCGAATATTTCACATTTTTGTAATTTTTGTATTTAGGCTGTACAAATGTGTATGTGCATTAAATACGACCAACTTAGCATCCTTCTGACTGCGCATAATCTATTTTATGAAAAAACGATGGTATAATAAAAAATTGTGTCCTCTAAATATCTATTATACCGTGAATATACTATCTTATTATAAAAAAATACTCAAATGTACATGCGCTGAATTTATCAAACTCCTGCGCCTTGAAAAGGGATTATTTCTACTTCTCAATTCAGGACAAGCGAAAATACTTTTCAGTCAGTGTTTGATAGTCGTATTCATAAGATTTTCGTAATCTTGTGTGGGCGATCTTACATTTTCAATATTTGCATTAAGTCATTTTCTTTATCAAATCATTAATTTGTAAAATATTTTATGATGATACTGCGTAGAAAAACAGACGATTTTTATATTAGAACATCAGTAATATTGTCCTGTCACAGCAGTATTAATTACCGATTTTACTGCTGTACCGGGACATTAATATTGATTTTCTGGCAACATCGATAATAAGGAATATTATTAAAATCAAATATTTTATTTTAAAATTTAAAGTAATTAATTGATTGAATATAAGAGAGCAAGTGTTGAAAACCGATGTTTAATTTTAGTTCACCTTACATGTAAATATATGTTTGTTATGTAAAAAAGTGTAATCATTTTTCAATAAAATGTTTTCTGAACTGAACTTATTTTAATTTATTGATTAACACTGGAGGCGCGGCGGACTAATTTTTATAAATTTCATTAATACACACCTAATATGTATGCGAGAGTAGAACATCTAATAGCATTAATTCCTTTATATTATATTTTACATACTATTGATTTCACTTTAAGAGTTGTTTATACATTAGTTTATAAAAATCTAATATGTATATATTTCAACAAAACTACGCACTCACGCCAATGTAAGAAATAAAATGCCTTCTATCGATTGCGTTGTGCAAAATCTATGAGGAATAAGATTTGAGCATTGCTGTGTATCGCGTATACGGTACTCTCTCAAATCCATTGTGATTCTAGTCGTGCGACTGCGATGATAATGTCCGAACCTTTCATACATTAAATCTTTGTGTAACTGTAGATACATTTTAAATATTTGATAACGATCTTAATCTTCAGTCTATTGCAATGCTTTCTAATTTTCATATTTTTATAGAATTCGGCTCATTATTTATATATATATACAATATGTATATAATGCAATAACAATTTTTTAAGAGAAGAAAAAAAATAATTATGTTTTCATTAGAAAATGAATGGCTTAATGCTACTTATACATTTCTTTGACAATTAGAATAAGTCTGGGAGAAAGTTCGTAGTGTTTTGTGGAAATTTTTATTTCAGCAGTGATAGTGACAATGATTTGGGTTTTTGGTTGACAAACTGAATCAAGTTGCAAGCTAGATTTAAAACGAAGAGAAATGATAGACAAATTGATAATCGGTCTGTGTGCTTTCAATTGTTTGTCGTAGCCTTTTTAGATGTTTACAGTACAGTTGAGAACAATTTGGAGGTAATTCATGATGAACGATTCCTTTTACACTCTCTGTGGTAGGCGATACTTTCACAGCTCGTTTCAAAAATGGCTCGCATTGTGAATGATAGCACAACTTATTTATACATTATGTTTCTTTTTGTGTCTAATTTTCTTATAAATAGTTAAATACAGTTTTGCGGTAAATGCCGACAGAGGTTAATTACCTATTTCAAAAATAGCAAAATGCATCGAAACTTTAATTAAATTTATTTTTTTATTAAGGCCCATAAGTTTGCAACAGTAAAAATGATATTACACCGGAATACATTTTCAAAAAAACTGTGCACATAGTAAATGAGGTCATCAAATAAAAAGGAAAATGAAGTCCGTCAAATATGTGAAATCAAGGAGTGAACTTCGAAACACAGTAGGCCATAGATGGGACAAAGCTGCGGCGTTTTGTCCGTATCAGAGGGTTGAGCACATTGGAGGTTCGGTAGATAAATTCCGGTAATTTGTAAACCGGAGCAAATTAAGTTTGTCGCAACATTTTATTATCGCCCTTCACAATAGTCCCCCTCTAACTCTAACACCATGATCCCAACGTTACCCGTACTCCAACGATTCGAGGCACCCTTGATAATCCTACAAGGTATATTCGTCCAGAACCATGGTTACTGCCTTTTTAACCAATTTTAACCAGTTGTGACTTCATATTGGAGAATGGGAAAGTCGCAGGGGCAATATCGACTCCATAGGGTGGATGCGGAAGTGTTGGATTTTTTTTTTTTCATTAAAAGCTCTTGCATAAGAAATGAGGAACGGGCCGGCACATTGTCGTGTTGCAAGAACCAGCCTGTTATGCTGAGCTCGGATTGCACACGGAAAACGCGTGCTCGCAGCCTCTGCAGGGCGAAAAATATAACTGTCCAGTCACTGTCTGGTCGTTAGGAACGTATTCACGGTTAACGATACCGCGGTGTCGAAACAAACGATCAACATTTCCTTCAGCCGCGACTTTAAAACATTGCTTGTAACATGAGTCATTAATTTCTTGGATGAAAACTGAAAGAAAGGACTACATTGCTAGACAGATGTTGACGAACGATGTAATGTTACTTGTTCCCGAGTTATGACTAATTTCCAGGGATATAATTGTCACAGCTCGCATAGTGAGGCTATAATCCAGTGCGATCATATTTTATATGAGTACTGAAACGATTATGAGTGAGAGTAAGTTTGAGAATTGATGTCATAACACTTTCCATTGTGAAATCTTAAGCTCCAGCACATTTGCAGAAAATCCGAGAAACTTTAAATGTTTTCTCGAGATAAATTGATTTCCATACTGATCGAAAGAGAAGAAAATATTATATCTATACGTAGTTATACCTGCATGAAAACTGCTCACCTTACCGTGGTAAGGAGACTCATTACAGCTAATGACTCTCGCGAAACCATCTTTAGAGGAACTCGAAGCTAGGAAACAATTGCTGATATTACGTCTCTGCCGTGAAAAAGGGAAGAGCAGACGACAGAGAGTAAGAGATTAAACGCAAACGAATAGATTATTTTTTCAATTTATTTTATTTAAAGGCCCGCTGTCGTGGGCTGCGGCTTGTTGTATATCAAGGTCTCTACTTTTACTCTGCCTGTCTTCACATTTGGTTCCCTATTTATTGTGAAGAATCACAAGCCACCCAGCATGATCATACATATGTAGCCCTTCCTCATTATTGCTCAGCATAATCATTCGATGGCGCAGTGGTTAGTGTGTTGGACTCTGGTGTACGATGAGCGAGTTCGGATCTCGAAAACACCAACGACATCGAATGTTTATTTCGCGGCGTCCCTCCTCGGCGGGGTACTGGCGAAACCCCCCGTAGTATAACTTGCCTGGAAAAAGCTTCTCGACTCACGCCGTTCGGAATTGTCATTAAACTGTAGGCCCCTTTCACCTATGTAAAAAATAAATCACACACAACATGGGTGATTGAGAAAAGCTTGGCTCTTGTCCTTCATGGGCTGTAACGCCACCAAAGAAGAAGAAGAAGATAATCATTCGAGTACATATGGTGACCCACTCGAGTAATTTAGAGTGTGTCATCGTCGGTTGATCTTATTGCAATTCCGTTGTTTGCTTCTTTTCTGCTCTGCAGAAAAGAATTGAGAAAAGCTTGGCTCTGGTCCTTCATGGGCTGTAACGCCACCAACGAAGAAGAAGAAGATAATCATTCGAGTACATATGGTGACCCACTCGAGTAATTTAGAGTGTGTCATCGTCGGTTGATCATATTGCAATTCCGTTGTTTGTTTCTTTTCTGTTCTGCATTCGTAATAAGTATGGTGACCCACTCGAGTAATTTAGAGTGTGTCATTGTCGATCGGTCATATTGCAGTTCAGTTGTTTGCTTGTTTTACTGTATTCGTAATAAGTGCATGAGCACGGGAATGAATTACGCATGGCTGGCGTTCGGTGGTTGGGTGACTGTACGACTTGTGTTGGATTCGTATCTTGGGAATCTCGGGTCACAACCACCTCCCTCTCTTAAAAAAAGGAAATTCGTAGCCTTAATGAAACACGTTAGGAATTTTCGTTAAAACGCGTAAAGTTGAACCAAGTGCGAAGAAGTCAGATCATTACAGAATGATTGAACACAGCTGGTTATAAACAACAATTATGTACGTATATATATGAATAAAATGGGTGGTAACGACTAAAAAAGTCATCGTAGGGGTAGCGTATCCGACATGCGCTGGCCCGTAAAATGCGAGCAGAAGCCACTTCAGCCGAACATCTAGCAGCTCTGTTAGTAAGCCCTATTTCCACCTCCTCGTGGTGCCACCTGGGGACTGTTTGAAATCGCGAACGGTAAAGGGCCAATGCCGAGCTTTCAGCGCCACAGAACAGAATAAGTGTCGGTTAGGTTTTGGTCTGGCAAGCGTAAAAAACCAACAAGTCAAAAAACCCGAAAAAAGCCTCGGATACAAAAAAAAACGGACGGTTTATCCGATGACGACCGAGGAAACAACCAAAGGAAAAGGAAGAATGATATTCGGCTTTGTACGTGGAACGTAAGGTCCTTCAACAGACCACGTGCAGCCTAACAACTTGCGGAGGCCCTAGACTGTTATAAGGCAAATATTACCGCTATCCAGAAAGTGCGATGGGATGGACCGGGCAAAGAGAGGATGAGAAACTTTGGTATCTACTACGACGACTGCTACAAGGAGAGAAGACAACGCTTATTCGGATGCGGATTTGTTACTAGAGGTAGACTTACGGAAAAGGCCTTGAGCTTCAAGCATATAAGTGAACGCCTCATGACAATCCGCATCAAGGCTGAATTCGCAAACATTTGCGCTCACGCCCCTATCGAGGACAAGGATGACGCCACAAAAGACGACTTTTACGACCTCCTAGATAGGACGTATGCCCAATGTCCCAGTTACGATATTAAAATCGTACTGGGTGACCTTAACGCGAAACTGGGCAAGGAAGTCCCCTTTGATAGGGTTATTGGCAAGCACAGCCTACACAACACCGCATCGGAAAATGGATGTAGGCTGATTGACTTCTAGTTGCCAGCACGCGTTTCCCACATCTCAACATTCACAAAGGGACTTGGCGATCTTCAGGTCATTCAACCGCCAACCAGATTGATGGCAGGTACGCATCCGATATTCTGGATGTGCGAACTTTTAGAGGAGCCAACATCGACTCGGACCACTACCTTGTGGCAGCCAGGTTGCGATTACGAAAATGCCTGGCCCAGAAAATTCGAGTAAGGCCAGCGGCATACAACGTCGCAATTCAACAATCGCAAGAGACCGCCAGAGCCTATGCCAATCGCGTCTCCCTCCCGTTGTCAAAAAGCCTTAGAAAGTGCTGCTTCTGAGGTACTGGATTTCAAACCGCCACCAACAAGAAACCCATGGTTTGACGACAAGTGTAGGAGGGCACACGAAGCCAAGCAGCAAGCCTATCAAGAGGCGCTCCATAGAAACACGAGAGCTGCTCGTGAGCATTGTGAGAAAAAGAGGAGGGAGGAGCATAAGCTTCTCAAAACAAAAAAAAAAAAAAAAAGAGAACATGAGAAGCCTGCGATCATAGAGACGGAGATATGCTATACTAGAAATGACGTTCGGAGTTTATATCAACGAATAAAACAAACATGCCAGGGACATAAGGCAAGAACGGAAGCCTGCAGGGACGAAAATGGAAACCTAGTAGTGGATTCACAGTCGGTACTAAGAGTCTGGAAAGACCACTTCTGTAGACTGTATAATGATGACGAAACAAATTCCGCTGTCAGGCAGAATAACCCTTTCACAGTGGACTATGATAGCAGAGAATTTCGTCCCCCTGACCTGAACGAAGTTAGGAATGCTTTTTCTAAGCTTAAGTCCAACAAAGCTGCTGGAGTAGACGGACTACCTGCCGAGCTCGTTAAGGCAGCTGGAGATGACCTGGTTGGGAGTATGCACCAACTCATTTGTAAGATATGGTCAGAGGAATGCATGCCCAATGAATGGAATATTAGTAACGTTTGTCAGATCCTCTTTGTCTGCGCCAACTACAGAGGAATAAGTCTTCTGAACATCCCTTATAAACCTTCTCTGCTGTTTTGTGTGAATGCTTGAAACCGTTCGTTAATAAACTGATTGGTCCATGTCAGTGTGGTTTCAGGCCCGGGAAGTCCACTATATACCAATTATTCACACTGTGGCAGATCCTGGAAAAAACAAACGAGTTCCAGATCGACACCCACCACCTGTTTGCCGACTTTAAGGCTGCATACGACAGTATGAATAGAGACGAGCTATACAACGCCATATCTAGTTTTGACATCGCTGCCAAACTCGTCAGATTGTGCAGGATGAGATTGGAGAACTCTCGCTGCTCCAACAGGTTCGGAAGCGACCTAACCGATACCTTTTATGTCAAAAAGGTTTTGGACAGGGCGACACGCTATCGTGTGACTTTTTCAACATCGTCCTTGAAAGGATCGTGCAAAACTCACTGGTCAATACGAGAGGCACCATCTTTTTCAAATCCGTACAACTGCTCGCATATGCCGACGACATTGACATAATTGGACGAAGTCAGCGAAATGTAATTGAGGCCCTTACGAGCATTGAGACGGAAGCGTTAGCCGCTGCCCGCTGGGATCGGCGGTAAATGAGGGCTCCGCAGTGACATGCAGAAATGACATCAGTGCCGAAATCAAACGCTGGAGACCCAGGTTCGCAGTGAACTGTAGCGCCAAAAGAAGAAGAAGAAGATATATGAATAATGATATTCTTACATATACTGCTTAATGTACTTATATTTCTAAATACATCGCATCAAAATACAGTCTTTTTTTCTGCTTTTTTCTTTTCTTTTCTTCTTTCAAGTTTGATATTACATACTTGTGGATATTGATATTACATACTGTATTTATATTTCTACATATGTTTTTTTTTTCTTATTTTATTATTGCTTTCCCTAATTTTCATTGAGTTCCATTAATTACTTAATACAAAAATGATGTCTTCATTTCTATCTTGGGCCACTTGTACAATTTTCTCCCTCTTTGATTCTCTTTCGTACTCATGTTTCAATACGTAAGCTTGGTATCTTTTGTAACAAAGTAAAATTATGAGAATTGTGAAGAGGAAGTATATTAACGTATAATGGTGTATATCGTGTTTTTCAATTGATGAAAATGGTATTTGTTTTTTAGGTTTTTGGAAACTAATCTGTTTAGACAGGAGATTCAGTTCATCTCGGCTGGAGTACCTTACGAATGTTATTTCGTTTTTGGGTTTGATTATATTTTTCGAAAAGTCGTCCTCTACATCGGAAATATTTAAGGCTGGAATAAAGGAGGCGCTACAATGTGAGGGACGTAACATTGGTGGCAGCGGGCTTTTAATAAAATCAATTGAAAAAATAATCTATTCGTTTGCGCTTTATCTCTTACTCTCCGTCGTCTGCTCGTCCCTTTTTCTAAAGGAAGCACGGCAGAGACGTAACATTGGTGGCAAAGGTGGGATTGAATTAAAAAGTCCAGACTACCACACGCAAAGGTGAGATTGAATTAAAAAGTCCCAACTAGCACACCCAAAGGTGGGATATATTGAAAGTCCCGACTATCACATGTAAAAGTAAGATCGCACGAAAAGAATCCACCAGTAAAAGTAGTGAAGTGGTAAAAGTAGTAAAGTCATAAAGCGTTTCTGGGGCTACAACACCAGAAACAGTGCAAAAAAAAAGAGAAGTAAAAGAGAAAACACAAAAAAAAAGGAGAAACCAGGAGACGAAGCACCAACAACCAGCAGCTATATCCAGCACAAAACAGCAGCAACCAGTGCCCACAACCAGCAACCTTCAACAACGGAAACAACAGGAGAAACAACAACAGCATCAACACCAACAACAACACAAGTAAATCTCATTTATTTTCCCAATTTTTTTTTTATAAAAAAAACATAAAAACATCTGTACAATTTTCATTGAGATCCTTAGTCAATTTTTTTTTGCTTGCACCAGTTGTCTCTCTCTCTCTCTCTCTCTCTCCTCTCTCTCTCTCGAAAAATAAATAAGCATTCAAAATTACTACCCGAAACCAAAAATTTTAGGTTAGACTTTATGAACACGTACCCTTCCACGTCATTAATATCGTCCCGACCTTGGATGGAAAATCCGAAAATCTCGCGAAATTTCTCGCGTGCGGGGACATATTGTTCAAATCAGTAAATTCCGATTGGCATAAACTATTCCTCACCACAAAACCAGCATTTGAGCTCATCTAATTCAGGACTGTGGAAAGAACGGAAGATCTCTGTTCACTCCTGAAGAAAGAATACTCCCCAGTTAAATCGCGGTTCTCAGCCCAAAATGAGTTGATTTCAGCTTGGCACCGAGGCAAAGACGCTTAAAGAATTTGGCGACCGTGTCGGTCAACTGCTAAATGCTTTAAACTCTGCGACCTATGCTAGTTCCATAGAAGACGCAGTTAAAAATTTCCTTTTCAATGAAAACAAAAAACTGGCAATTCAAACTTTCGAGGACAACATCCGGAATCAAAACCTCAGGTTTATGGTTCAGGCTCATGGCGAAACAAATTTAAAAAAATCCATCCATTATGCAGAAGAGCATTCGAATCTACTAGAACGGATTAGCTCTTCTACAAGCTCAAATCAGTACCAAAACCGACAGTACACGAATTTTTCACCTTCAACACGACCAACGTGTCAATTTTGTAACAAGATTGGTCATTCCAGAGCGAATTGCTATAGCAATCCTAACAGGACTCCTAACACTACATTCCAATCGACCCACATTAAAAAACAAGTACAACGTCTCACCTGTGGGTACTGCAAAAAACCCAATCAGCTGGAAGCAGACTGTAGGCTAAAACGGTTCCAACTCAGTCAAAACAACCCAAACCCATTTAGGGATAAAAATAACCAAAACCCCGCCCACGTCCGGCAATATAATGCTAGACCAGAATATAGGAATCGGAGTCCAGGCCAGGATTTCTATCCTCAAAATTCGGGAAACGTCTATACTCTGGAGGAAGAGATGGGTCATCCATCCCGACTAGATTTGAATGTCGACCCGCAACAATAAACGTACGCCTGAATGTTTAATTTTGCCCAGAGTTTCATGAGCCGGTAATACGAATTCAATTCCAGCCATCAAACAAAATGTACTCGACTTTTCTAATAGACACTGGAGCCGATATTAGTTTGTATAAGGACAAACTTGGGGCAAACATGAACCCAGAAAAAAGGTGTAATACGTCCTCAATTTCTGGTGATTCAGCCCTCACTCAAGGAGAAATAACAGGCTATTGTATCATTCATCGCGAACATAATCTTTCACTAAAACATCCTTTCCAGCTCCTTACCCCACTTATAAATTTATGATATGAAGGTATTATCGGGAACGACTTCCTTTGCAAATACAAATGTAAAGTAAACTACAAAAACTAAGTTCTAGAAATAAATGAAATGAACTTTAATGAGAATGTTGATGGCTCTGCAATCAGAGAAAATATTCAAAAATCGACCCCCCACGAGTTGGTATTAAAACCACAAGAATATTGACTCTGATAGCAAAAAAATCATCCTCATCTTCAAACGAACCATAAGTAAAAGTAACTATCGATACATTAAATAAGACTGCGTCGGAAAATGGCGAAGCATCTACATATAAATAAAGGTAAGCTTTAGATAACGGCAGCGAAAAGAGCAAAGAAACTAAAGCAGCAATACGAAAGACTTTAGAAAACGACAGCCAAAAGAGCAAAGAAACTAAAGCAGTTATATGTAGGACCTTATAAAGCGACAGCCAAAAGAGCAGGAAAACTAAAGCAGTAATTGATAGAGATGCGGCAATAAGTAAGACTACGTCAGACATAAATTCTAGCCAAAACGATTTTTTAACTCTTTCCCGTCGGAGTCAGCTAATGGTCCAAATTCCTATTGAAGTAGGAAACAAATCTGTCCAGGAGTATATGTGGGCGAATCAATAGTAAGACCTACAAACAACAAAATCAAAGTCCTAACTATGAATACACTAGAAACAGAGAAAAAAGTTTACATTAATAATTTTAATCTATAATTTGATTGCTTAGATCAGATTTTAACAACAAAATCGAAAAACGACTTGAAAAATTAGGATCCATGTTGGTATTAGACCACTGCAATATCGAAGAGAATAAATCTATCCTTAAGATCTGTACAGAATATAATGAATTGTTTTATCTTGAGGGAGATCGTCTCACCAATACCGATTCAATAATACACAAAGTTGTTATTGATGAGAACAAGAGGAGGTTTGTTCGTATTAAACCCTATCGACTTCCATAAAGCCAAAGAGAAGAAATCCATAAACAAGTACAAGAAATGTTGGAAGATGATATCGGATGTTGTGCCCCGAGAGCTACAACCATTAGATTCCCAAGGTACAAATCCCACACAAGTCGCACAGTCACCCAGCCACCGAACGCCAGCCATGCATAATTCATTCCCGTGCTCAAGCACTTATTGCGAATACAGTACAATAAACAAACAACTGAACTGCAATATGATCGATCGACAATGACACACTCTAAATTACTCGAGTGGGTCACCATACTTATTACGAATGCAGAACAGAAAAGAAACAAACAACGGAATTGCAATATGATCAACCGACGATGACACACTCTAAATTACTCGAGTGGGTCACCATATGTTTTTTTTTTTTGGTAAGAAGGTGGAAAGCATCGAAAGCCAGTGTGTGAGACTTTAACCCACTAACACCACCTACTGCTTCTGGTCCCCTTTCCCCCACGGTACCGCCGTAAGCATTTCTTCATGGGGGGGGGACTTCAGCCGTAGCTCTCGTCTTCTCTCCACGCATTTGCGTTTGGCTCTGTGTCAAGTCTGGATATGTCCTGACGGGCGTTGTTAGTTTATGTCTGTGTCGTTGAACTCGTTATGTTCGTCCAAGTATGTTTACTTGCCCTTGTGGATGCATGTATCTGCGTATTTCTGCCTGTCTGTTCATTTGCGTCGGTACATTTTGCTGTACAGCTGCGTACTCGCTCGCTTCCACTCTGTTGGCGTTTTCTTCCCTTGCTCTTCTTTCTTGCTCTAGTCTGCCTAACTCCTGGCATATGTCTTTGGCATAAGCGCTCGCTGCGTTCCACTTGCTTTCCGTTTCTAGCATATGGTGTACTAAGTTCTCTGGGGTTGGTCTTTCACCCAGTACTTCTTGTAATGCTTCTCTTTGTAATTGGAAACGTGGGCAGTGGAAGTATACGTGCTCCGCGTCTTCAGGGATATTTCTGCACGTTGGGCACGTGTGGGAGTCGACTTTCCTGCACTTGTACAGGTATGACTTGAAGCAACCATGTCCCGTAAGCAGTTCGACTATTTTTTCCAACACATCTGTACGTGTGGGAGATGGTGCTCGAAAAACTTTCAGTTTTTTCATTACCACTTGGTACGCTCTCCCCCAAGGATCTTCATCCAACCCGTTGCATAGCTCAACGAAGCTCCGACGTTTACTCTTGACAATTGCCATTTTCAACTCTTTTAGCGCTGCTTTGTATCGATGGTGAAGTTCGGTGGTGCTGTCCCTTCCTCTGCTGCGCTGGTACTTTCTCCCTGTGCGGTGATATTTAGCGCATAGCAGCGCAATATCCTCATTCCACCAGTAAACTGGTGGGTAGCGTGTATTTATTGGTCTTCTTGCCATGGATGCGTCGCATGCCGTTGCGATGTAGGCAGTTAGCTGTGTAGGCTTCCCGTTGGCAGTACCGCAATCATCCGCAATCATAAGGGCGAAGGCCTCTTCGTCGAATGAATTTGTTTTCCACCCTGGTTTGCTGGCTATTCTCCTCAGTGCATTTGCTTGTTGCCTTCCGTCCTTTGTGACTTCACACAGTATAGCTTGGTGGTCACTGTGGGTATAGAGGGGACTGACCTTCCATGTTGTTTTCCGAGCAAGGCTGCTGCTTACGAAAGTAAGGTCGATTATCGAACCCCCCCCATTTCTGCTAAATGTGTGCTCCTTACCGCTGTTTAGGAGCACTACGTCGAGGACCATTAAGGCTTCCAGTAGATTGATTCCCCTAATGTTCGTCCTTGAGCAGCCCCATTCTCTGGACCAAGCGTTAAAGTCCCCAGCTATGAAGACCGGACTCCGTCCTCTGGCATCCATTGCCAACCTACTAAGGAAGCTATCAAAGTCCTCGATAGTAAGGCTCGGAGGAGCGTAACAGCTGTAGATATGATAGCCATCAATTTTAGCCCGAACAAAAAATGTGTCAGGCATAAGTTCTGTTTCTTGGAAGGGCTGCTTACCGCAGGTCCATATTGCGACCTTGCCTGAGGTATCCGCCGTCCATACATCTTTATCCTTGTCGATTGTCGATATGGTTCGCTAAGGATTGCGACATCTATGTATCTCTAACTCGCGAATTGTTTGCGTCACCATATGTACTCGAATGATTATGTGTCAGAGACCTGCAGCGGTGCCTGTTTTGAGTATTACTAGTGTACTCGCTTTAAATGCGGTGCCGGTGTCACTCACACCGCAAAATGTGCGGTTGCGGTGTTTAACCACCGCAAAGTATGCGGGTGCTAAGCCAGCACATCAAAAAAATACACGATAGAAAAAGATAGGCTCAAAAAATTACTCTGTCATTTTTCTGAATCACAGGCTTGCATATTCTGTTTTGTTTCTTTATTTTACTCCCTTGTTTTTGTACAGGGTAGATTGGCACCGCATGTTATACGAGTGTGTATGTGTGCATGGTATACGTATCGCGACTGGCTATGATCGTGTGTTTATGCGTAAGCTGTATTATGTTATATTAATTATAATGAAAAATAATGGACTTTCTTGAATTGCAATAAATATACACAAACAGAAAAAAAAATTTGTTCGAATTTTTGTCTAGCGGTGTTTTCTATCTTGCTAAACGCAAAACACAGAAAGGTTCATTCTTTCAAAGTGTGTTTGTTTCAAAGTGTGTGTGCGATCGCCGAACATCAAAAATACTACATGGAATTCGGGTGTTGTTTTTGTGTTCATTTATTTTACGCGGTGTCTTTTTACACGAGTAAAAAGTACATATAACAAATATGCGAAGAGTATTATTGCCACCGCAGAAGAAGTAACGCATAGAGAACGAGTAAAAGAACACCGGAACTTTTTCGATATGGTATTTTTAATATTCGTGTATGAAAATTACACTGTTCGTATGCGGTGCACTAGTTGTTGCGGTGCACCGCTGCAGGTCTCTGTTATGTGTGTATGTATGTCGGCGTTACAGCCCATGAAGGACCTAAGCCGAGCTTCTCTCACACACATGTGTGACTTAATTTCCCCATAGGTGAAATGGACCTACAGTTTATTGCCGGATCCGAACGTAGAATTTCGAGAAGCTTTTCATGACAATAAACATCCAATATGTATATAATACAATTACATTTCTTTTCATGAGAAGAAAGAAAATAATTATGTTTTAATCAGTCTAGCCAGAGCTTTCGAGAGCGAACGACTTGATTGACCTTGATCTTTTTTGCTGTTTTCTTTTTTGTTTCTTTTTTTTTTTCTGCCCTTTATTTTTTGTAACAATTGCCAAACGTGCGCGCTCCCCTTTTTCTGGGGGCAACACTCTGTCCTTGGATAAGAAGTCGCGAATATCATTCGAAATCAATAAACGCAAGGAAAACTCCAGAAAAAACGACTGGAGTCCGTTCCAATGTTTACCCGATAGCGACAACTATAGTGTAAATATGGACGAAATAGTTTCGCCTAATGTCACCAAAAAGATCCATATCCTCCCATAAAACTCTTGCAAAAACCACCGGATTATGTGCACGATCTAATGACATCTATGGAAATAGACGATTAATTAATCAAAGCAATGTCTATCGGCATCAAAATTAATTGTGAATCACTAAAGTCCTACAATTTGGTGTTAAATAAATTACGCGAAGACAATTGCCAGTACTTTACGCATGAACTTAAAAGCGAAAAAGCTTTCAAATTTGTCCTGTACGGTTTGAGTGGAATAGACCCATCAAAACTAAAAAATAAATTGGTTAAGCTTGGACTCCAGTGTAAAGAAATTAAAATGATTAACAAAATATTCGATCACTATACGGATACTTTCTACATTGTGTCCCTTGTGAGTGGATCGATAAAATTAGTAGATTTAAGAAAAAATATACGTACGATTTTTCACACTCAAGTGAAGTGGAGCGTAAACAAAAAAATCATTTGACTCAATGCAGGAATTGTCAAATGTATGGCCATGGAGAGAGACACTGTCACGTTAAAACGTATTGTTCTATTTGTGCAGGCTCTCACAAAACAGAAGAATGCAACAATCCTAACTCGCTAAAGTGCGCGAATCGCAGTCCACAAATCTACAGACAGCACATGCGCAGTGCGAAACCATTATATGGACTTGAGAGCGAAAATGTCAAGGAGGTCAGATCTCTCCCACTCAGAACAGCAGCATCCGAAGTTTGTCAGCCACATCACTAACCCCAACAATACAACAACAGCAGCTTCATATTTGTTGCCTATGGATGATTTTCCACCGCTCCAACATCCACGTAATAGTAACAAGGCAAAACTAATTACCAACATCAATGTCCAGCAGCCGGTTGCATGGGGTAGTCAAACAATGCATGATGATACCCAAGATCAACCAAGTGTGAACAACAACAACAATAACTTCTCAACGTCCACTACTGGCGGTGAGTTATTTTCTATGGAAGAGATAAATTCTCTGGTAATGGAAATGATTTCCAAATTAAGCAATTGTAAAACTAAAGTAGAACAATTTAATGCCGTCGCGCAGTTAGCCACTAAATTCTTATATGCTAATGTTAAGTAATATGGTAACTAGCAATCTGCACTTTGTAACTTGGAATGCCAGAGGCATAAAAAATAAATACATAGAATTTAATAATTTTCTAAACTCTAGAAATATAGATGTAGCTTTAGTAACGGAAACATGGCTAAACTCCGAAACTAGATTGTCTTCTTCGAATTTTAAATGCAATCGTGTAGATAGACCAAATAGTCGGGGTGGGGGTGTTGCGATATTTATAAAAAAAATCCATCCGACATAAGCGCGGTTCACATTGAACGATTTATCCACCGATTTGCTTGACAATCGTGGTTGGACGACAAATTGTGTATGTACAACCAATGTGAACGCTCTAGCTACAAGTCGGTACGATTTGTAGTCAGGAAGTTGAAAATTTCCAACTTTTTGCTTGACAGCTGTTGATGAACGATTTATAGTTAAGTGTGAACGGTTGTCGACCAACTTCACTCTGTTTAAAACATTCGAAGAATACCAACATCGAGCACACCTATAGGTAACCAACGCCCACTGAACCTTTGGGAATAATTCTGTGATAATTTTTTCGGATAAATTTTAATTATCCTATTTTAAAAATTTAAGAAAAAACGAATGTTTTTTATTGAAGCAATTTAGGCTTCTGCCTGAGGGTGTTTATGATATGGTTTATTTTAGTTTATGACATGGTATTTCCTGTTCACAATGGATCATAAACACAATCCTTTGCATAGACGAATTCTATGAACTTGCACTTGTCCCTACCATAAAACGGATTAGAGGCCGTTTCCTCCGACCCTTTTGAACACATGCGGGAAAAACTACCATGGTCTTTCCGTTCCTTATCCCAACCAAACGAATCCTCTCCCCTCCTCGAATTTCCTTTTGTTTTCTTTATCCTTTCACTGACGCTTTGTTTTCACCCCTCCAACTAAACCAGAGATAGTTTTCCTTTGGCCAAAAATGGCACATCTCGACCAGTTTTACGTCGCGTTTCCATCCCCAGAGGTCAGATATTTTTCGTGCTAAAATCGTGTCAATTTATTCAATTAAGCTAACAGTTTTCAACACACTCCTTTTTCTGGCTTTAAAAAATGTCATCGAACACAGAAAAGAAGTTTTGGCTGGATTTCTTCGAATTGCTTCGTGAATTCTCCGAAGTGTGGAAAGTTAAAAGTGACGAATACAGGAATAAGGCATTAAAAAAAAAAAGCAATGGAGGTGCTTTTATTGAAATATAAGGAAATCGATGCGAGTGCAACTGAAGACATCTTGAAAAAAAAAAAAATAAACAATTTTCGTACATGTTCTCGGCGCGAATTAAACAAAATACTTTTAAGCTCTCGGTCGGGCTGTGGCACGAAGGATGTTTATGTGCCAAATTTGTGGTATTTCGAAGCCCTTGATTTTTTAAAAGATCAAGAAGGGCAAACAGCCGGGTTTTCTTCTGCGGATCCAGAGTTCGAAGAACAAAATGTTGCACCTGAAGAAGGTAGCAAAACATTTAGTTATTTTTAGTGTTTTTTTTTATTCAAAATATATATACATACATATGTATGAGTAAACTAAGTTCTAGGAAAGGTCCCAGTAGTATTGAAATACTCGGCGAAATCATTCCGAACTTGCTTGGCATTATTTGTCCAGTTATGGCATCTACCAGCTTGTAGATTTGTTAGCATATCCAGCTGGCTAGAATTTGAAGCATTGGCGTCTATGTCCGAGCTCCGGATATATGTAGCTGGGTTCCTCTTCTTCAAGTAATTGCGAAGATGGCAAATTGCTAAAACAACAAATGACGCCTTCTCGGGATTTAAATGAATCGTCGTATGCAAAATGCGGAATCTTGTGGCTATAATGCCAAAAGTGTTTTCCACCACGCGTCTTGCCCTTGAAAGACGATAATTGAAATTTTCTTCCTCACTTGACAAATTTTTGAGGCTATATGGCTTCATAAAATTTACATTCAGCGGGAATGCGTTATCTGCCACAAATACAAATGGAAGTTCTCTATCGAAATTACTTATTTTCTTAGGTTTAGGGATATTTAGTATTTCGTCTTCATACAACCGATAAAATGTTGTGTTAGCGAATACTCCACCATCAGACACCCTTCCATTTGCACCGGCGACCACCATCAAAAATTCATATTTCATATTTCATTTCCCCACAGTTGGGGAAATTCCAGAGCTCAAAGTATTCCTCAGCTACTTTTTCCCATTCTTGTTCACTTTTTGGTAACTGCAAAATAGATAAAAAGTAATTGTATTTCTTTTCAGAACATGCCATCAACATCACACAACACACCTAGCACCACACCTGTTCTAGGGAAGAAAAAGAGGAGATTGGATAGGGATCAGGTGTTATTGAGAGCCGTTGAGAATTTGGGGACTCGAGTGGAACCAAAGGATGAAATAGACGCTCTATTAACAAGTTGGGGCTTTTCCTTCAGAAAATTGGATGGCCGGCAACTATTGTTTGCAACCAAAACAATAAGCGAGGTACTTTACCAAGCTGTATTAGGGAAACTTAATGAAAACAGCTATAGAATGTTCGATACCCACACAGAAGTCGAATCAAGGCCATCGACGTCTTTCGGCTTTTCCAGCTCTCCAAGCATAACTTGCACCGGTATGTCACCAACGCCATTTTCCGAAGCTTTGCCACAACCAGGAAATTATTTGCAACCAACGCCCAGATATCCCTTCAGGATAGTACGCACTGCTCCCCAAACAAATACGACAGCAACAACAACAATAACCACCACCACAAAAACAAAAACAAATAGCCCATACTCCTCCATTGAGCATTTATTCAGCGATCCGGACTATTCTTAAATACATATCTATTATAATAATCACTATCACTTTATATTACTTACCGAAATAAACTCCCGAAGAACTTTAATTAAAACTCTACATGTATCATGTATTATTTCGCTTTGGGTTGATTTCCCTATGCGGGTGCAGAATCTTAGGTCCGTGAAGCTCCTTCCAGTCGCCAAAAATCTCAACGTTGCCGACAATCGTTCATGAGGGGATATTGCGTCCCTCAAAATTGTAATTTGCCTCTGAATATACGGCGTAACTTTTTCTAGTAATTCATGGTACGTCGCAGCGTCCATTAGCAAATTATTCCGACAATCTTCGGGCGAATTATCATTCAATTCACGTAACAAATGAACAGATGAAAACTTATATCTGTTCATTATCCACGGTTTAACCCACATTCTTTTTTTCCTCTTTTGCCTCTGATTTTCTTCGATTTCCAAAATCTCATCAATAAGCAAAAGAGTTAGAAGATCACGCGCCACCATACTTATTACCCCGAGTTTCTGTCACAAATGAAATCTGTCAACTTGTATATAGTCTGAACGCTACGCATTATTTGGTCGTCAAGCAAATCGGGGGATAAATCGTTCAATGTGAACCGCGCTATACATTGCTTCCGGTTATTAGAACTCACTGCGTTGAAAATATGGGCGTAAAGATTAAGTTGAGTGATGGGAGGGAATTGAGTGTAGTGTGCGTTTACTTCCCAGCTAAAGCTGCGTCTGCAGTTAAACGAAATAATTTTAAAAGCGATTTACGGAATATTCTAGCTAGAAATAACGACTACCTAATTGGAGGCGACCTAAATTGTAAGCATCGCGACTGGGGATGTATTCGAGCAAACGTGTGGGACAATATTCTTTCGAATTTTTCTAATCTGTTTCCGTTTTCCATTTTTTATCCGCTTAGTCCGTCATTTGTGCCGTATGGGTCGAGAGGTAGCCCATCAGTTCTTGATTTTTTCATATTGTTACGAATTATTCAATCCCCACACCAAATAGGGTTCGCACCACTGGATTGCGATAAACTACAATTGTCCTTTTTATTTAAATTGAAACACACACACTTTTAATTCTTTCACCACAGATCAATTATCTGTGTAGCTTCACCACTTTTCTTTATTATCCAATACTATCCACTTTAAACTTTATTACACAATACACAAACCTTTATTGAAAGCTTTTCTTTTCACCTTGGTTGATCACACCGACTTGTCACACGCTGTTTTATACCACAAACTGAATGAATGTCAAGGGCGAGTGTTCGCGCTTATATAGCTCTCGGTCCACCGTCTCGAACGTTCGCCGTTGGAAGTTCCCCTTCGGAAATCTCTAGAACGCTCTGACAATTCCATTGGAAGTTGACATCGTTCCAATCCCCGCTTCCAGAGAGTTTTCGAACTTCGACAGCGAAATTCGAACTTAACGGTCCGCTTGCATCTCCGCAACACTGCCCTCCTCCTAAACTTGTTCGTCCTCGAACAAGCGATTGGACCCTTCTCCGTAATATGGTGCTAACCTCTCTACGTGGACAATTTTATACTTCGCCCGTCTGTTTCCCATCTGCTGCATCCGGTATACCACGTCATTGAGTTTCTTGATGACCTCATATGGTCCATCCCAGGCTGATTGCAATTAGGGGCGCAAGCCTTTTTTCCGTTATGGGTTGTACAGCAATACCAATTGTCCGGTCTCGAATCCAGAAGTATTCGCCCTCAAGTCATATCGCGCCTTCATTTTATCGCTGACCAAGTTCAGTCGCTCCCGGATGAACTGATGGATAGAGTTCAGCTGTTCTTTCTTTTCGGTTACGAAGTCTTCCCTGCCGCTAGTTGTCGGTAGTACCACGCCGAACTTCAAGTCCGATGGAAGTCGGAGATCAGTTCCAAAAATGGCTTCGGCGGGTGTTGTTGCCGTTGAATTGTGCTGTGACGAACGGTATGCCATTAAGAAAAGGGGAAGATGTTCATCCCAGTCCTTCTGATCTCCGACGATGACTTTTCTCAAGTATTCCTCCATCGTCCGGTTGAACCTTTCGACCATGCCATCAGATTGTGGGTGTAATGGTGTTGTCCGCGTCTTTCTGATACCTAGCATGTCACATAGTTCTTTGAACACCGTCGACTCGAAGTTCCTTCCTTGGTCTGAGTGCAGTTCCAGCGGTACTCCATAACGCGCAACCCAGTTGTTCACAAATGCATCCGAAATGGTTTTGGCTTCCTGGTTCGGGATGCAAAACACCTCAGGCCACTTGCTGAAGTAATCGATCACCAACAGCGCGTACTTGTTTCCAGCGTTGCTCGTTGGGAATGGGCCTGCAATGTCCATTGCGATACGTTCGAACGGTGCTCCAACATTGTACTGCTGCATATTTCCTCGAGTTTCCCTAACTGGACCCTTTGCCTGCGCACACTGTCCACACCTGCGAATGAAACGCGTAACCGACTCATGGCATCCTACCCAGTAGAAACGTCACCTGATCTTTTCTACAGTTTTGTTAACACCAAGATGACCCCCGCTTGGTCCCTCGTGGTATTCTCGAATGACCTCTTCGGTTTGTCCTTTCGGAATTACCAGCAGATCGTTTACAATGTTCCCGTCCTCACTTTCCCAACTGCGATAGAGGCAACCGTTCTTCAGCTTCAAACTCTGCCATTGAGCCCAGTAAGCTTTCACGATTGGGCTTTCACTGGATATTTGCTGCCAACTTGGTCGAAAACCTCGTTCTTGGTAGTCGATGATGACTGCCAGATCGGCATCTTCTCGCTGCTTCCTTCCGACCTTCTCGACAGTCCAGGAATCTTCTGGCAGCACCTGGAAACAACGGATGTCGGTGACCTGTTCCTTGGTCTTGGCGCGTGAACAATGTTTGCATTCAACATCGCAAGGTCGCCTCGATAATGCATCCGCATTTCCATGACTGCTTCCCTTCCGGTGTTCGATACTGAAGTCATAACTCTGGATTCTCTCTATCCATCTAGCAAGCTGGCCTTCCGGGTTTTTGAACTGCAGCAGCCATCTCAACGCTGCGTGGTCCGTCCTGAGATGGAAAGCTTGGCCATAGAGATATTTGTGGAAATGCTTGACACAGTCAACCACGGCTAAAAGCTCCCTCCTAGTTACACAGTAGTTCCTCTCCGGCTTTGATAGGATCCTACTGTAGTAAGCGATGACCCGTTCTCGCCGGTCAATCATTTGAGAGAGTACTCCTCCGATTCCATGTCCGCTCGCATCTGTGTCCAAAATAAACTTTTCTCCCGGGACAGGATATGTAAGAATCTGCGCACTGCAGAGCAATTCCTTCAAGTGAATGAACGCTTCCTCCTGCGGCTTCTCCCACTTGAATGGCCGATTCTTTTTAGTGAGCTCGTGCAAACTGCTAGCAACGTTTGCAAATCCTGGGATGAATCGCCTGTAATATGTGCAAAGTCCCAGGAATGACCTTAACTCATGAAGATTCTTCGGCCGCGGCCATTCCTTAACCGCTGAGATTTTCTCTTCATCTGTATGGACTCCTTCTGCAGTCACCACGTGTCCCAAGTACTTCACCTTGTTCTGGAAGAGCGAACATTTCTTCGGGCTCAATTTCAATCCGGCTGCTTGAATACGTTCCAGTACCTCTTCAAGCTTCTTAAGGTGATCGTCGAAATCCTTGCCCATGACAATTATGTCATCCAGATAGACAAGGCAAGTCCTCCAGTGAAGTCCTCTTAGCACCCGGTTCTTCAGTCTCTCGAATGTGGCTGGTGCATTGCAAAGACCGAAGGGCATCACAGAGAATTGCCACAACTCTCCCCCGGCGGTGAACGCGGTCTTTTCCTTGTCTTGCTGGTCAAGCTCTATTTGCCAGTATCCACTTTGCAAGTCCAGCGTCGAGAACCACTTTGCACCAGAAAGCGTATCCAAGGTGTAATCGATTCTCGGTAAAGGATAGCTGTCCTTCTTCGTGACATCGTTCAGCTTCCTCTAGTCTACGCAGAATCGGGTGCTTCCATCCTTCTTCTTAACTAGCACTACTTGCGAACTCCATGGGCTTGCAGATGGTTCGATCACGCCCTCCTTTTCCATATCGTCGATTAGTTTTATCACCTCGCCTTCTTTCGCCAAAGGTACCCTCCTCGGTGGTTGCCGGATCGGTCTAGAGTCCCCTGTGTCTATTCTGTGCTTCACAATTGATGTTCTTCCACAGTTCTTACCATCTGCAAAAACTGTCCAATATTTACGAAGCAGGGAGAGTGCTTTACTTTTTTGATTCTCCACTAGATGTTGCGGCCACTCTCTGACCATTGTTTTTAAGAAGGCTTTGTTGGACTGGATTTGCTGTTGTTTCTTATCTTCGCAGTTCATAACGGCGGCAGCTCTTGGCATTGAGCGATCGTTGTTCCCTTGTGTATTGTCCTAGGTGTACTGGCAGGATTGAGGACTCGTACTGGAACCAATTGGTCTTGTTGGGGTTCCACCAGAGCCCTTCCAACAATGATATCGCTGGGTCGATTTCGTTTGTCGGGTTCGACCACCCACATTCGGCTTGTCCCCGCATCCTCTTCTATCTTTGCCCAAACCACAGCTTCTGCATTCGGGGGAACTGTTTGGCGCGCTTGCACGACTATTTGCCTGACCTTGCTACCCTGTCCATTATCTATTGTAAATGGGAGCTCCAAGTTACCATACTTCATCACTTTTTGGTTGAGGTCCAATGTGAAGCCATGCCTAATCATGAAGTCGACGCCGATTATGATGTCATCAGTGATGTCCGCAACGATGAAATCATGCTGAAACTCGACGGTACCCAACGTAATTCTTTTCTGGACCTTTCCCTTAACTTCCGCCTTCTCACCAGTTACTGTACGAAGCCTTACCTCGGAAAATGGTTCGATGTCAGAAACCAATCCGCTTGCATCTCCGCAACAATATTGTTGCGGAGACACAAACCGACGGTTAAGTTCGAATTTCGCTGTCGAAGTTCGAAAGCTCTCTGGAAGCGGGGATTGGAGTGATGTCAACTGTCAACGGCGTAATGCTAATTGTCAGAGCATTCTAGAGATTTCCGAAGGGGAACTTCCGACAGCGAACATTCGAGAAGGTGGACCGAGAGCTATATAAGCGCGAACACTCGCCCTCGACATACATTCAGTTTGTGGTATTGAACAGCATGTGACAAGTCAGTGTGAAAATAAAGGCTCTCAATAAAGGTTTGTTTGTGTAATAAAGTTTAAAGTGGATAGTATTGGATAATAAAGAAAAGTGGTGATGCTGCACGGATAATTGATCTGTGGTGAAAGGAATAAAAGTGTGTGTCTTTTTATTCGGATAAAAAGGACAATTGTAGCTTATCGCAATCCAGTAGTGCGAACCCTATTCGGTGTGGGTTTAATATTTCGTAACAATATCAAACGTATCCCAAACTTGTTCGCAGCCAATTTCCTTGCAAGAGTTGAGCTCAGATCATTATCCTGTTGGTTGTAAAATATCTATAACTGCTCAAACGAACGAACAGTTTGTTCCAGATTTTAAAAGAACCAATTGGGTTAGATTCCGCTCGGAATTGAATTCAATTTACAGAAGTTTCCCAACTGTCATTGACGATGTGGACTCAAAAGAAGAAATCGATGAGATAGTTAATGACTTCACAGAAAAGAAAGCAACCACACATATTTAAAATGCCTGATTATATTTTAGAATATATCCGCAATTCTATTAAGAGACATTGGCAAAGGTATAGGCTACCAATCTTTAGATCATACCTCAAATATTACAACAAACTTATTTCCGAGGAAATAGAAAAGCAACGAATTATTAATTGCAATTCAAAGTTATCTTCTTTAGACAGAAATTCCAAGCCTTTTTGGAACATTGTTAAAGTTATTAAGAATTTATTTGCATCTACTTTTCTATAAAGTCATTCGGTTTCCCAACATTTAGGCAATTCTGTTACCAATCAAATTGTTAGTGTGGCAACTAGCAACTTTATTGCACAAACTGCCGAAACGCCTCCAAACGAACTCATAACCCAGCAAAGCGTTGAAAACATCTGACGGCATGGATGACATAAAAAATATGTGCTTAAAACAACTTCCCAAATCAGCCATTGGATACTTAACCTTTATTTTTAATGTCTGTATAAAAATCCAATACTTTCCAAAGGCTTGGAAAATAGCTAAGGCGATACCTATTGTTGGACATCCCTGGCAACTCGTGCTCTTCATCCATATCAGTTTGTTATCTTTTTATACCATTCATTTTGACATGTAGTACTAACCTTTCCTTTTTATATTTTTGACTCTTCCTTGTACCAACTACATACGTACAGACCAGAGACCTGCAACGGTGCCTGTTTTGAGTATTACTAGTGTACTCGCTTTAAATGCGGTGCCGGTGTTACTCACACCGCAAAATGTGCGGTTGCGGTGTTTAACCACCGCAAAGTATGCGGGTGCCGGCTTAGCCCATCAAAAAAATACACGATAAGGAAAGATATGCTCAAAAAATTACTCTGTCATTTTTCTGAATCACAGGCTTGCATATTCTGTTTTGTTTCTTTTTTTTACTCCCTTGTTTTTGCACAGGGTAGATTGGCACCGCACGTTATACGAGTGTGTGTGTGTGCATGGTATACGTATCGCGACTGGCTATGATCGCGTGTTTATGCGTAAGCTGTATTATGTTATATTAATTATAATGAAAAATAATGGACTTTCTTGAATTGCAATAAATATACACAAACAGAAAAAAAAATTGTTCAAATTTTTGTCTAGCGGTGTTTTCTATCTTGCTCAACGCAAAACACACAAAGGTTCATTCTTTCAGAGTGTGTTTGTTTCAAAGTGTGTGTGCGATCGCCGAATATCAAAAATACTACATGGAATTCGAGGGTTGTTTTTGTGTTCACTTATTTTACGCGGTGTCTTTTTACACGAGTAAAAAGTAGATACACCAAATATGCGAAGAGTATTATTGCCACCGCAGAAGAAGTAACGCATAAAGAACGAGTAAAAAAACACCGCAACTTTTTCGATATGGTATTTTTAATACTCGTGTATGAAAAGTACACTGTTCGTATGCGGTGCACTAGTTGTTGCGGTGCACCGCTGCAGGTCTCTGGTACAGACGTGTATTTTTTTACTAAAATAAAATCTCTTTTTTTTGGGAGCATCCATTACCACAAAGTTACCAGTGTGTTTTATCTCATAAATCCTTGGCCACACTTTACTCGTCCCACAGGTTATGGGCCCAGGACTGTTGATTTAAATAGAAGTAAGGGCGAAGACTTAAAGTCACCACGATATCCACGTGATTGCATTTTTTTTATATATATACATATATCTACAATGGCACAAGCGCCCACTACCAATCCTGTAAGACTTGAAATGTTATCCAAAGACAACTACGACACATGGTGCCTTCAAGTCGAGGCATTGCTAATTGAAAATGATACTTGGGACTATGTGTCTGGTGCAATACCTAAACCAGTGGAGTCGCTAGACACCGATGGGGTGAAAGTGCAGAAAGCTTTATTAGCTTGGCAACGAGGAGACAAAAAGGCAAAAGCTGATCTTATTTTGTCCATAAGCCCTTCGGAACTTAAACAAATACGCGGATGTGAAACTTCTCAAGAGATTTGGAAGAAGCTGGAGTCCATATATGCGTCGTCAGGTCCTGCCAGGAAAGCAACTTTGCTAAAGCAACTTACTCTTCAAAAGATGAATGAGGGAGATGACATCCGTGAACATGTGAACAAGTTCTTCGATGCCGTCGATAAGCTAGAGGCAATGGATGTTAAAATACATAAGGATTTGCCTAGTATAATGCTGTACAGCTTACCAGAATCCTTTGAAAACTTCCGTTGTGCCATCGAAATTCAGGATGCTTTACCTAATGCCGAAAAACTCAAGGTCAAAATACTCGAAGAGGCGGAAGCGGCAATGATCGCATCACGGAATCTTCCACGGAATCTTCCTTCAAAACAGAACAACAAGGTTAACATTTCATCTTGCAAGAAAAAAATTCCATTTCGGTGTAGCAGATGCAACAGACCTGGGCATAAGGCTGCTGAGTAATAAAAAGAGTAATAAAAAGTAATAAAAACAAAACTCACAACAGTTATAGAAGACAATAATATAATTCCAAATGAACAATTTGGTTTCAGAAGAAATCATAGTACATTCCATCAAGTACTTAGAGTCTGCCGGCATATTAAAAAACAATCGCTGCTTGGGTAAATCAACTGGCCTTCTTTTGCTGAATATAGAGAAAGCGTTTGATTGTATGTGGCGTTCGGGCCTTATCTATAAGATGTTGATACTTCGTTTCCCACCATACCTCCTGCCATACCTACCATGCTGCTATACTGATTGTCATAGTGATGTTGCTGGCGTGCCTCAAGGTTCGGTTTTGGATCCAATGTTGTATAACATTTTTATGTACGATGTTCCAACTCTTCCTGGTTGTGAAGTCGCAATTTTTGCGGACGACACAGCAATATATTCCCCGCATGAGTTTAGTCTCAATGCGGCGAAGAACTTACAACATGCGATTCATATATTTCTAAGATATTACAATTGCTGGAAAGTTAAAGTTAATGCTGAGAAGGTGCAAGCTATCTTTTTCATCAGGAAACGAAAGGCTTCTTTCCTTCCAAGCAACCAGTTAATTGTAAATAATACATGTGTTAACTGGGTTTCGTCTGTAAAATACCTGGGAATTCATCTCGATTCAAAACTCACATTTAAGGAACATACTGCAAAAACAATAGGTACACAAAGTTAACATAGCGGTAAATATGTTGTACACCTTAATAAACAGGAAGTCTTTTCTGAGCAAGGCTAATAAAATCATAATTTTCAAAGCAGTTTTCCAATCCATCCTTCTATATGGTTGTCAAGTTTGGGGAAACTCAGCAAAATGCCATCTTAAAAAATTACAAGTTTCCCAAAATAAAATTCTTAAGATGATGCTAAATCTTCCCCCTTATCACTCAACCACTGATCTTCACAGTAGAGCCAATGTCGACTTGACTTTTTTTTTTTTTTTGTCAACACAACATTATATTTTTCATATTTATCATAAATTATTACTTATTTATTTATTTATTTCTTTTATTTTATACATATGTATAAGTTAACACCACGCTATCCCGACGAGAGGAAAGGGGAGATGTCACCTTGGATTCCCCAATCGTTCGTGTATGCAACGAGACACCTTGCATCCGCTGGTGCATGGAAGAACATGATCGAGCGTGCATTCGTTCCCACGAGCATACAAGTATCGAGCGTGCATGCGTTCCCACGAGCATGCGAGTGAAATGCTGACACCGCTTCCCTTGCACACACAGGCTGCCCGGCGAACGCCGGCATAGGAGTTAGATTATGTTTAAGTTAGTTTTGTAAGTTCATTCTGTTTTGGGAACCCAAGGAATAAACTTGTATATTTGAAATCGAAAATACCCGTTGCGTTGTAAGTCTAACAGTTGGGGGGAGGCCCTGCCTCCCCGTTCGCGGTTTTTTTTTGTTATCCTCTTAAAGGATAACTTTAACTGGCGCCCGAGCAGAGACCGGCCTCCGAATCGATCTACTTTTTTCATTGATCAATAGCCACGGGTCCTTTTATACAGGACGAAAGAGTTAGTACGCTCTATCTGAGTGCAAGTCGCTGTTACCATGGGAACACAGTAGACCATTCTAGCTCCGATGTGGCCAATTCCGACATACCCATGGGAACATGTACGGAGATTGATTCGATAAGTAGATCGATTGTGAAGTGATTCGTGCCATGAGTAGGTCGCCTACAATCTCAACGTAGGCGTCCAAAAGGGACAACCACGAACCTTCCATGGCCGGTGCTCTATTTAAAATTCGGTTCGGTTTTTATCGAGTCGGGAACTAATCGGTCTTGTTTCCTTTCTCTCCCCCTAGGAATATAAACAAAAAAGGATATACACATAAAAAATATTACGTCTTCTAATCATCATCGTAATAATGAACGTTATCTTTAAGTGAGTGGAAGAGAAAAGATTACTTGAGAATTCTTCGAAGAAAGTTACAGTTATAAGTGCCAGAAGCAAACTAATATTGTGCCAATTCTGTAGTAGGAAAAATTGTGAAATGGTTCCTAAATTATTGTGATAGGGAAAATATATTGTACAGTTCATGAAAATTCCTTAAGCGAAGATAAAATCGTTGAGTTAAGTCATTGTGCTAGAGTGTGCCAACCCGTAAGTCCTTGTGCTAGAGTATGCCAATACATAAAGTCATTGTGCTATAGTGTGCCAATACATAAGTCATTGTGCTAGAATGTGCCGAGACATAAGCCAGGTGAGCGTGTGCCGATATAAAAAGCCTAAATAGAATCAGGTGAGTAAATTTTTGCTTAACTTATACTTATTAATAATGGATGAGCTACAGAGTGCAGTGACGACCTTGACCGGAGCTGTCAATACCATTATCAGTCCACTGAAGGCAATAGAAGCTCGCCTTCTGTGCGTAGAACGCAAGGCCACAGAAGTGATTCCACCCGCTGCGGAACGCCCTAACGTCGATCAGGTCGTTTTTTTTTTTTTTTTAGAGACTCGTGCAGGTTCAAGAGTTTTTATATTCTCTTATGGTGTGTTTACACACACAACCTGAACGGAGCGCAGTGGTTGGGGTCGTTGATGTTCGTTCACTACTCTCAGGGGTGGTTGTCCTAGACCTAGATAGGACGAGAGCCGACCAAATTCCGCGTTGGTTAAGTTCGTAGTAATTCGTTCGAGCACTTTAGTATTGCATACGCAGAGGATGATTTTCAGTTGACCATATACTGTGAGTGTTATGCCTGCAGCAGTACTTCTAGTCACTTTCCATTCACAACTGCGTTGCATACTTTTTGTCCGTATAGGAACTACTTTTTCTTGGCTACGAAGCGAATTTGAACCAAAGACCTTTCGCTCGGCGGTCGATGATGTTAACCACTGCGCCACGGCCACCCCCTTGAACTCAGCTCCCCGCGAAACGAGGCCGAACTGAAAGATATCAGCCGTCTGCCGGACTCTGCCAAAGAGTTGCAAGTATTTGACGGAAATCCCACATAGTATGTATCTTGGGTGCATGCTGTGGAAGGGATATGAAAGGATTTCGAAATAGTTAGGTCGAAACCAATATACCGAGCAATCTTGCAACACGTTCGAGGTAAGGTCAGGGGACCGGCAGACGCTGCTCTTATTTCATACAACATCTTTGATTGCGATTGGCGCGAGATAAAACAGTGCCTGTCGCTGCATTACGCTGGAACACCAGCTTAACCAACTTATGCAAAAAGGTAGTAGGCTCGATGAATTCTATGCCGCTGTTAACCACCAGCTATCTCTGATGGTCAACAAAAATAAGACCGAGGCATACAGCGAATAGACGGTCAAGGCTCTAATGGAATCTTATCGAAATAGGGCTCTAGATGTTTTCGTCCGTGGCCTTAATGGCGACCTTTCCAAGATGTTAATCATCCAGAGACCGAAAAATCTTCCTGAAGCCTATTCAGCTTGCCTTGAGATTCAGAATCTCAACTTTAGGAAGACCTTCTTATAATTCACCGAGCGAGAGCAAGCCATTTACACCGAATTTCCAACCGCGAGCCTACGTCCAATCTCCCTTCCGGGATAACGGCTCACCACCTAAACCCGGACCAAAGCCGCTTGAAAAAATGGAAGTGGATAACAGCGTTCAGTCAAAGCAAGTTAACTATATGAACCGTCCCAAGACTTTGGGCTCGCATAATCCTTTTAAGCGGAAGGCAATGTCCGCAAGCATCCGTATGCGGATGGTAATCGACTACATGAGATTAAACAACGTCAGCAGACACGTACCCAATTCCCGACATAAATTCAACGCTTGCCAGCTTTGGCAAGGCTAAGTACTTTTCAACCCTTGATTTGACTTCCGGATTTCACCAGATACCGATGAAACCTTCAGACATCCCGAAAACTGCATTCTCGACGATGAATGGTAAGTTCGAATTTCTCAGATTACCCTTCGGGCTGAAAAATGCCCCTGCAATATTCCAAAGCATGATAGACGATGTTCTAAAGCCCTACATCGCCAAAATCTGTTATGTCTATATAGACGACATAATTGTTTTTGGTAGTAGTGCGGAAGACCATTTAAAGAATTTAGACATCATCCTGGCACGACTGAATGCAGTCAAGCTCAAGGTTAATTTAGAAAAAACTCACTTCATGCAGACGGAAGTAGAATTCCTGGGCTACGTTATCACCCCCGATGGCATACGTCCTGATGCAAAGAAGGTCAACGCCATCCCAAACATTAGGCCACCTGAGAATCTAAAAGAACTTAAATCGTTCCTTGGTTTAACACATACTATAGGAGATTTATTCGGGACTATGCCAAGGTTGCGAAACCCTTGACAAACCTTAGCAGAGGTGAAGATGCGCAAGTTAAGGCCAATCAGTCGAGCCGAATCCCAATAGAACTTAACGAAGAAGCTCTTAAAGCATTCAATGAGTTAAAGGCGCTATTAACATCACCGGAAATCCTAGCATTCCCTGATTTCGAAAAACCTTTCAAGTTGACAACTGATGCCTCAAACCTTGCAATAGGTGCAGTTTTGTCTCAGGGGGAATGCGGAAAGGACAAGCCTATAGCATATATCTCGCGGTCACTGAACAGGACCGAGGAGAATTATGCAACAAATGAGAAAGAGATGTTGGCCATCGTATGGGCACTAGACAACTTACGCTCGTACCTGTATGGCGCCAAAAAGATTCGAATATTCACAGACCATCAACCCCTGATGTTCGCACTGGGTAACAGAAATTATAATGCGAAATTGAAGAGATGGAAGGCGCGGATAGAGGAGTATAACTACGAATTGATTTACAAACCCAGTAAATCAAATTTGGTAGCTGATGCTCTCTCTAGACTCAAAACTGAGGTTAACCATTTGCAGGATTCAGAGACCACTGAATCTGTACCAAACCCTAATACAGAGGGAACTCGCACGGCCAGTGAGAATGCTACCTCTCTCACTATGCAGACCGTACGATCAGACGGTGGGTCCTCTACAGAAGCCGCACACAGCGCACTACAGGACTCTTCAGATCTTATACCCCATGTAGAAGCACCAATCAACGTCTTCCGGAAACAAATTATAATCAAAATCGGTAAAGGCCTGGAAATTCACGAAGAACCTCATCATCAACGACATTACGTCGCTATCGCCAATCCAACCAAACAAATCCTAACCGAAGTTCTCAAGGTAAAACTTAACCCAAACGTTATAAACGGGATTAAAATTCCAGAAACATATTTAGGCATCCTGCAGGAAGTCGCTTGCGAACATTTCACTAAGTATAAGATTAGGATAACGCAAAGGGTTGTTGAGAATGTGGCGAATGATGAACGGAAATACGGATTAATTATGGCGGAGCATAGGAGAGCACACAGGAACGCCCGGGAGAACAAAGATCAATTGCGTGAGCGTTATTACTTCCCAGCCATGAACAGTTTGGTCACCAAATATACCAAATCATGCGAGGTGTGCAATTCCAACAAATATGACAGGCATCCAATACACCCTGAGTTCCAACCTACTCCTATCCCTAGTTATCCTTGCGAAATCTTACACCTAGACTTAATCGAAATACAGAATGAAAAGTTCATAAGCTGCAAAGATAAATTTTCCAAATTTGGTAAAATCTTTCACATTAAAAATAGATCTGCTTTACACCTTAGGGATAAAATTATAAAAATCTTGTATCATTTCACGGTGCCCAAAATGTTAGTAATGGACAACGAGTGCAGCTTCGTTAGTCCGATTGTAATGAACTTCATAAACATATTGGGCATAAAAATATACCGAACACCAGTGCGGCGCTCAGAGGTAAACGGCCAGGTTGAGGGGTTTCATTCAACCATTTTTGAGATATATCGCTGTCTTAAAGCTGATCACAAGGATCTGCGGCTTAAGGAACTGTTAAATATCGCGGAGATGGGTATAATAACAGCGTACATTCCGTTACTAAGCGTAAGCCAAGCGACATATTCTTCGACAGAGCTCAGAGGATTAACTACCAAAATCTCATAGACTTTCGTAGAAAGGTCAATCAATATCTTAGGGCTGAAATTAAAAGAAAACAGAGGGATAGCAATATATACCGAAATAAGTACAGAACAACACCGAGAACATACAAAAAAGGCGACGTCATTTATACGGCGTCAAAAGGTATAAAGGCAAAAAACAAGCCACTATTCCAAAAGGAAATAGTTGCAAAAAATAATCGCGTTACTGTCGTAACTTCGACAGGAAGAAGAGTCCATAAGACTCATATAAGGAACACAAGTTAGGGGGTAAAATCCTAAGGTTCCGTGAGACGCGTATAAAGAACACAAGTGGGGGGGGGGTAAAATCCTAACGTTCTTACGTTGTCGTAAATATATAATAATATAAATAACTTGAAATATATCGGGAAAAGTAAAACCCAAAACATATATACGAACCTGTATATACATATATATATATATACATATATATATCATATAAATTACTTAACACACACTAAGAAAGCAAGCAAACAAAAAAAAAAAAAAAAAGGCGAGAATGGCACAAGGCACACAAAGCATAGGCACAAGGCACACAAAGCATAGGCACAGGGCACGACACTCACTCATTTATATTTTTATGGCACTCATAGGTTAAGGAATCCTACCATAAGTTAACAAATTGTCCCTAATTACTAATAACTAATTACAATCCTTAAATTTTAGATTTGTAGTCTTGTTTTTAACCAATCTAATCCTTGAGCTTGTATATTAGTCCTTAAGCTAGAATTAAATGTATCTTAATATCGTTGTTTTTAGATTCTCTGTATTCCCATAAAAGATTATTTCACTTAAGCCTAAGTTATTGCATAACACTTATTCTAGTTAGGCTTTTAGCGGTAACATCAGTTGCTGTGCAAGGGTACGACGTCATCGAATATCAGTCACCAATCGTCACAGTGAAGGAAGGCAAAGGATGGATCATAGACGGACACTTCAAGCTGATACACCTCATCGACCTACAGAAACTCGAGACGCTCCTGGGAGAGATGTACAAAACCGTGGAGGCTGAGATTAAGAACCACGATAAGAAGGTCATCGCGGAACACCATCTAGCGCAAATCAGCGTGCGATTTGACTCACTGAGGGGGCAAGTTCATAGGCAGCCCAGGTCTATCAACTGGATAGGCTCAGCGTGGAAATGGCTAGCGGGTAAGCCCGATGCTGCGGACTGGGACGCGATCCTAAGGAACGAACAAGGCATAATTGAGAACAATAACCAACAGTATAAAATCAACGAAAGAGTCCTGAAAATAACCAATGACATCGTCCAAAAGATAAACTGGGTTATTGACAGCACCAAAAATCAAGTTGGTCAATCCGACAAATCTACAGTCGAACAGAACATCATCAACCAAGTCATGCTAATCAATGAAATCCTCCACGCTTGTCAAATGGCTAGAAGTGGTACAGTCAACACCAACCTTCTCGATCGCGAAGAAATCAACAGGGTCCCGTCCGAAATCGAAACACTGCCCTATGCCTAACGACACCATGCTCCTGTACGTTCTTTCAGTCCCAAAAATAAGTAAGACGGAGTACAACCTTTTGCTGACGAGAGCATCCATCACGAACGGGAAGCAAGTCGATTTACAGTTCAACAGGATGTTAGTGAACCACGGAGAAACCTTCGGAATCCTGTCAGACTGTCTTATGATAGGAAACACTACAGTAAGTGAAGGAAGGATCTTGGAGAAACTAGAGGAGGACCACTGCATCGTCCGGTTGCTGAAAGGCGGGCACGCCGCCTGCACCTTCCGTCTAAACAGCGCGGAAATCATTGAAATAATCGCAGAAGACACCATTTCCGTTACGAATTTCCATGGCTAGCTAACCTCTCTCGACACGTCAAAAAACCTGTCCGGCACTTTTCTAATCCGAATCTATAACGAGACGGTCCAGCTCGCCAATAGGACATTTTCGAGTTCCTCAGTCACATCCCTGCAAGCATTACCTCCTGTTCTCTCAAGCATCATTCCAGTCGGAGACAAAATTAATGTCGAATACGTACACAACATCAGCATGAGGAACATCAGGCTCTTAGCGGACCTTGCCAAGAAGACGACGTCATCAGTAGCGGTCGACGCCATAATTTTCCTGCTAGTTGCAACCTCATCCCTTCTCAATTGGAGGAAAATCAACAAAAGGGCGGATTTGCCAGTTGTACAGCCTATGGCGCTTCCCAGCATCATGAACCAGCCTTGAGATCTGCGGGACGCAGACTTTTAGAGGGAGGGCAGTTAACACCACGCTATCCCGACGAGAGGAAAGGGGAGATGTCACCTTGGATTCCCCAATCGTTCGTGTATGCAACGAGACACCTTGCATCCGCTGGTGCATGGAGGAACATGATCGAGTGTGCATTCGTTCCCACGAGCATACAAGTATCGAGCGTGCATGCGAGTGAAATGCTGACACCGCTTCCCTTGCACACACAGGCTGCCCGGCGAACGCCGGCATAGGAGTTAGATTATGTTTAAGTTAGTTTTGTAAGTTCATTCTGTTTTGGGAACCCAACGAATAAACTTGTATATTTGAAATCGAAAATACCCGTTGCGTTGTAAGTCGAACAGTTGGGGGGAGGCCCTGCCTCCCCGTTCGCGTTTTTTTTTTGTTATCCTCTTAAAGGATAACTTTAACTTATATTTATTTATTTACTTATTTTATTTATTTATTTATTTATTTTGTCGTATTGAAGGTTTTTTCTTGTATTTTTCCTTCAAATTTTAACATCATTGCTCTGCTTTTCGTTACTATTATTTAAAATAAATGTTTAGTAGTAAGATATAATGTAAGTATCAAATCAAATATGGTGGCTCACCAAATGTAAGCTATAATACGAAAAATTATGTTTTAATTAGAAAATGAATGGCTTTATGCTACTTATACATTTCTTTGACAATTAGAATAAGTCTGGGAAAAAGTTCGTAGTGTTTTGTGGAAATTTTTATTTCAGCAGTGATAGTGACAATGATTTGCCATTTTTCGGGTTTTTGGTTGATAAACTGAATCAAGCTGCAAGCTAGATTTAAAACGAAGACAAATAGATAATCGGTCTGTTTGCTTTCAATTGCTTGTCGTAGCCTTTTTCGATGTTTACAGCACAGTTGAGAACAATTTGGAGGTAATTCATGATGAACGATTCCTTTTAGTTTCTCTGTGGTAAGCGATATTTTCACAACTCGTTTCAAAAATGGCTCGCATTGTGAATGATAGCACAACTTATTTATACATTATGTACCTTTTTGTGTCTAACTTACTTATAAACAGTTCTGCGGTAAATGCCGACAGAGGTTAATTATTTCAAAAATAGCAAAATGCATCGAAACTTTAATTGCATTTATTTTTTACTAAGGCCCATAACATTGCAACAGGAAAAATGATATTACACCGGAATAAATTCCTAAAAAAAAACTGTGCACATAGTAAATGAGGTCATAAAATAAAAAAGAAAATGAAGTCCTTCAAATATGTGAAATAAGGGAGGGAACTTCGAAACATAGTAGGCGATAGATGGGATAAAGCTGCGGCGTTATGCCCGAATCAGAGGTTTGAGCACATTGGAGGTTGGGTAGATAAGTTCCGGTAATTTGTAAACAACAAATAAGCAAATTAAGTTTGTCGCAACATTTTATTATCGACCTTCACATTAGTCCCTCTCTAACTCTAACACAATGATCCCAACGTTACCCGTACTCCCACGATTCGAGGTACCCTTGATAATCCTACAAAGTATATCCGTCCAGAACCATGGTTACAGCATTTTTAACCAATTTTAACCAGTTGTGACTTCATCTTGGAGAAAAGGAAAGTCGCAGGGGTAATATCGACTCCACGGGGTGGACGCGGAAGTGTGGCATTTTTTTTTTTTTTTTTCATTAAAACCTCTTGCATAATAAATGAGGAATGGGCCGGCAAATTGTCGTGTTGCAAGAACCAGCCTGTTATGCTGAGAAATCACCAGACCAATTCTTACATATGCTGGCTCAAAACAAAACAAGTATCAGTGCAAGCCCAGCTCAATAAATTGCAAAGACTAGCTTGCATCTGTATCACCGGGGCCACGAGAACAACCCCCACAGCTGCACTAGAAGTCCTCACAGACCTCTTCATCTCCAACTGAAGAAAGAAGCAATGGTTTTCGCCCATAGACTGATCGTGGAGAATGACTCTAACCGTAGGCTCTTTCACCCTGATATCCTTACCGAAATAAACAGGCATGAAATCCTAAAGATATCTCTCACAGAAAACTGTCTCCCCAGATACAACTTCAGCCAAAACTACAAGGTCACATTCCCCAACCGACAAAACTGGGAACAGGATAGACCCTTCTTCAATCGTGGATCCTACGTGTGGTACACAGATGGCTCCAAAACGAATGAAGGCGTTGGGGCTGGAGTGTACGGAGCAAATACAGGCACATGCGTCTACGTCAGCATGGACAGATATAACTCCGTTTTTCAAGTAG
Source organism: Eumerus sabulonum (assembly GCA_951905685.1). Taxonomy (NCBI): domain Eukaryota; kingdom Metazoa; phylum Arthropoda; class Insecta; order Diptera; family Syrphidae; genus Eumerus; species Eumerus sabulonum. The sequence goes on from OX645060.1 coordinate 96,321,109, forward strand.
AGATATTTGCTATAGGACTCTGCCTCAGAGAAAATATAAACAGAAACATATTCAACAAAAACATTTACATTCTCTCTGACAGCAAGGCTGCACTCCTAGCCCTAAAGAGCTACGAAAACACCTCCAAACTAGTATGGGACTGCCTACAGCTGCTTCACCAGCTGGCCAGCACAAACAGAGTTCACCTCACTTGGATACCTGGACACAGCGGCCATACAAGCAACGAAAAGGCGGACCTACTAGCAAGGAAAGGCTCTGCATCACCATTTGTGATGCCACTGCCCTTTTGCGGCATACCCATCAGCACCACCAAATGCTGCATAAACAATTGGTTAAGGAACACGATGGATCAATACTGGTTACAAACAAAAGGTAGCAGACAAGCCAAGTTGTTCCTCCCAGCTACATCCCTCAGAAGAATGAAACAACTTCTCGTGCTTTCGAGGAGTCAGATTCGTTTAATCACAGGTTTCCTTACTGGACACTGCCCAGTTAACAAACACCTTAAAACAATGGGCATCATACAAGATGAGACTTGCCGAATGTGTAATGAGGACGAAGAAACAGCATAGCACATACTATGCCACTGTAACTGCCTGTTCAGTACACATCATCGTCACCTAGGCAAGTATTATCTTGAAGCAGAAGAAATCGCTGCTAGCTCACTCAAAAGCATACTAAATTTTATCACGAACTCAGGTTTTCTGAGTGAACTGTAAGTGGGGGACATCACAATAGGCCCACTCGTGGCCGCAGTGATCAGGCGACTCTGTCCCATCCCCTTATCCTATCTATCTATCTATACTGAGCTCGGATTGCACACGGAAAACGCGTGCTTGCAGCCTCTGCAGGGCGCCAAAATATAACTGTAAAGTCACTGTCTGGTCGTTAGGAACGTATTTACGATTAACGATACCGCGGATGTCGAAACAAACGATCAACATTTCCTTCAGTTGCGACTTTGAAGCATTGCTTGCAACATGAGTCATTCATTTCTTGGATGAAAACTGAAAGAAAGGACTCCATTACTAGACAGATGTTGACGAACGATGTAATGTTACTAGTTCCCGAGTTATGACTAATTTCCAGGGATATAATTGCCATACCTCGCATAGTGAGGCTATAATCCAGTGCGATCATATTTTATATGAGTACTGAAACGATTATGAATGAGAGTAAGTTTTAGAATTGATGTCATAACACTTTTCATGAAATCCGAGAAACTTTAAATGTTTTCTCGAGATAATTTTTTTTCCATACTGATCGAAAGAGAAGAAAATATCATATCTATGCGTAGTTATACCTGAATGAAAACTGCTCACCTTACCGTGGTAAGGAGGCCCAGTACAGGTAATGACTCTCGAGAAACCAACCAGAGGAACCCGAAGCTAGGAAACAATTGCTGATATTACGTCTCTGTCGTGCTTCCTTTAGAGAAAGGGAAGAGCAGACGACCTCCCCTCAAACGGGGAAAACCGACGAAGCTAGACGCCTTCAGAAAATCTGATGGTACCTTTACTGAGTCTAAAGCGGAAACTCTTAGTTTGCTGTTTGGGACTCATTTCCTTCAAGGGAAACTGCAACTGAAAAGATGAAAACAACTCGGCATAGCTGGTGTATTGCGTCGCGCGTGGTTACGACTGAAGCTATAGAATTTGCTGTGGCATCCTTCGATGGCTTCAAATCGCCGGGCACCAACGGGATGTATCCTGTTATGCTGCAGAAAGGTATAAGGCAGCTGCTTCCTACTCTGAAAATAATTTTCACTGCTAGTCTAGCACTTGCTCACATAGCCATTCCTTGGCGCACAGTGAAAGTGGTCTTCATTCCCAAAATAGGAAAAGAGGACTACTCACTTGCCAAGAGCTTCAGACCAATTAGTCTAACATCCTTCCTGCTGAAAAGCATAGAGAGACTGGTAGAGTTGCACGTGCGAAAAGTTGCCCTTTGAATGCACCCTCTTTCGGAGATGCAACAGGCTTACCAGCGCGAAAAATCTTGCGAGACTGCGCTTCACAACCTATTTGGGCGAATTGAATGCGCGCTCGAAAGGAAAGAGTACACGCGGGGCATTTTCATCGACATTGAGGGAGCTTTTTGATAACGCAACTTTTGACAGCATGTGCAACGCTGCCAGACATCATGGCGTAGATAAAGCACTGGTCCTTTGGATCAGAGCAATGCTTGTGCACAGGACATTGACCGCTGATGCAGGCCTCGACCAGTGTGTCAAATCCGGCGTTAACAGGGACTGCCCTCAAGGTGGCGTCCTGTCTCCGCTGTTATGGTGCATGGTGGTCGATTCTCTGCTTGATGCTCTCAATGTCTCTGGAATCTATGCCCAGGCCTATGCGGATGACGTCGCCATTCTTTCTGTCGGCTCATGTTTAGCGACTGTCCGTCTCAAAGCACAGACGGCGCTAAGTGTGATCGATGATTGGTGTACCAGAAAGGGATTGTCAGTCAATCCTCTTAAGACCGATGTCGTTCTCCTTACGAGAAGGAGGAAAAATACTGACATGACTCAGCTGGTACTAAAAGGCACTTCCATCCCGATATCCAAGGAGGCTAAGCATCTGGGAGTCATCTTAGATAGTAAGCTTCTCTGGTCAAAGCATGTTGAGTCCAAAACCACCAAAGCGCTGTCAGCTTTCTGGCAATGCAAATGAGCTTTTGGCAAAACATGGGGTTTATCGCCGGCAAAGGTGCTCTGCATCTACACGGCAATGATAAGACCTATAATCTCATATGCATCGGTTGTCTAGTGGAACAGACTAAAACGCAAACACGTCGTAGCCTCTTTCACCAAACTCCAAAGAACGGTGTGTCTCAGCTGCACGGGGGCTTTCCCCAGCACGCCAGGCGCTGCTCTAGATGTTATTATGAACCTTCCACCTCTTGATATATTTATCAGAGGGTGTGCTCTGAAAGCCATGTCTCGTCTTAAGGGAAATGGCTTTTGGTACAACTCACATAGGAATAACGGTGTGCTTGCGCAAGAATTGTCCTGCGACCCCTGTCTCATGGACATGCCTTCTGACGCACTGATGCCCGTTATCCTATTGCGTCGTAATTTCACAGTCGAGTTTCCATGGCGTCGGGATTGGCTATGGCTGGATACTGAACCTGGAAAGGATAGTCTTCGCATTTTCACGGATGGCTCCAGGTCTGGGCGGGGGTCCGTAGCTGGAGTCTTCTTTGAACGCGAAAACATCCGACTGCACTTCTCGTTAGGAAAGAATGCGTCTGTCTTCCAATCAGAGATTTACGCAATCCTGTTACGCTCAGGCACCGTGCTTCCTCGGTATATTGAGGGAAGAGTGCCGAACGGAGAGAGAAGGAACAAAAAAGACTGCAAATGGTTAGTTTTAAGGTTTTATTTTACCTGATGGTTCTGATCCTCTGCTTTGCTGTAGGGGTACGGCACCTACTATCTGCTGCTGCTCTCTCTCTGAATTTCAACCAAAATTACCATCCCTTTTATAGGAGGATTCTGGTTGAATCGCAATCCCCTCTAACACACCAAGTGCCAAAGGGCACTTTTGATTTAGGTCAAAAATACTTAGTGTCATCGCTATGTCGCAACCTATCCGTACCCCATACCACTAGCATAGCGCTCATAGCACTTGCCTGCATATGCATTTCTGATCACTCAGCATTTGCGCACTATTAATAGGTCATACATGTCATTCACATTTCACTAATTGGTTTTCCAATTGCGTGAAATGCTATCTCAGCATTCCACGGTGTGGAGTGGTCGTGAATGTTAGTCATGTTTTGTTAATCGGCTCGCCTTTACTCCAGTTCGATCGTGTGAAATGCATTATCGGCATTCCACGGTGTTTTGGAGTTTTCTCTTCTTCGTCACTTGTTTACGTATTGCTCGGGTTCGAGCATTATTTACGAAGTGACATATGAAGAGGGAAAAGGCGCGAGTGCCGACATTGACCTAGTGCTGACAAACTGGGGTTGATCGTATATTATGCAATTTATGTGCATTGGTTGGTGGTGGTTTAGTGGTGACAATACGACGACACGAGTCTCGATATTACAGAGTTTGCATGGTGTGTGGAATGGAGTGGAATGCGCAGAGTGTAGTGCATCGTAGTGCTATTATGCGTACGGTGGAGGATGCAGTGCAATGTAGTGCAATCACTACAATCCTATTGGCCATGCACTATGTTGTGAAGCACAGGTGGAAGGGGGAAAGCATATGCGTCTGTAGTGACAGCCAAGCTGCACTAAAAGCTGTGTGTAACCCCTTAACTAGCTCCAAATTAGTGCTTGAACTCAAGTCCTTCTTGAACAGAGTCGGTAGACTAAATTCATTAAGGCTTGTATGGGTTCTAGGCCACTCTGGGATCCCAGGAAATGAGATCTCTGATGAACTCGCTAGAATGGGTTCAGGGGAGAGCTTGTCAGGACCTGAACCCGCTCTAGGTCTACCTGAGTCCATGGTAAATTCCTACATTAACGATTGTGTATTTAACACACATAACCGTAGATGGAGGGATTGTCCGGGTTGCAGCATGACTAAGCGCGTATGCCCTGATGTCTGCAAAAAATCTGCAGCATTCCTCCTGTCTTTAAGGAGAATCGACTGCAGAAGGCTTGTGGGAGTTATCACGGGCCATTACACTTTTGCCAAGCATCTCTACGTGCTTGGCATCAGTGAGACGCCTACCTGTGCTGCATGTTGCGAGGAGGAGGATGACACTGCAGAACATTTCCTCTGTGATTGTCCCGCCTTTGCTCGCGCACGGTGGCGCACCCTTGGAGCCGACGTGGTGTGTGCCGAATCTCTTAGCTCTACATCACTGAAGCTGCTTCAAATTTTTCTCCGGAAAACGGATCAAATACAGTACTGTAAGGTGTCTCTCTGGAGTACAATGGACCAGTGATTGCGTCTTAGTGCGGATAGCAGAAGCCTTCAACAAAAAAAAAAAAAAAACTTGACGAACAAATTTTAGGTGGCGCAACCAAGTGGAAGAGGAGCTTAACCACCTAGGTGTGCGGCACTGGAAACTGCTGCCGAAAGACCGTGCCAGTTAGATAGGTTTTTTACGAGCATTGAGACGGAAGCGTTAGCCGCTGGCCGCTGGGATTGGCGGTAAATGAGGGCTCCGCAGTGACATGCAGAAATGACATCAGTGCCGAAATCAAACGCTGGAGACCATGAACTGTAGCGCCAAAAGAAGAAGAAGAAGAAGATATATGAATAATGATATTCGTACATATACTGCTTAATGTACTTATATTTCTAAGTACATCGCATCAGAATACATTTTTTTTTCTGTTTTTTTCTTCTTTCAAGTTTTAACATGTGGTTATTGATGTTACGTACTGTATCTATATTCCTCCTTTTTTTTCAAATTATATGCTTCATACTTCCACTTTTGTCTACATATTTAATCGTTCAAAATTTAATTCATTATATGTATGCACATAAATACTCCAAAAAAACTTATTAATACAATATAGTTTCAATACAATTTTGTGTTTTACATCTAAGCTAAAAAAAATGTGTATTTAGAAAATTACTTCATTTTTCCTTAAACAGTGGCTTTGTTAAAATATCAGCCGTTTGGTTTTCAGTTGGTATGTATTTTAATTTAAATAAATCATCTTCATACTTTTCACGAATGAAGTGATAGCGTACGTCAACGTGTTTGGTACGTTTGTGGCACTCAGGGTTTTCGATCAACCTTATTGCGCCTTGATTGTCTATGTACAGTGTAGGTAATCCACATGCCTCCTGTGTTAATTCCTGGAGAAGTTTCTGTAACCAAAGCAAGTCTTTCACGGCTTCGGACGCAGCGACATACTCCGCTTCAGTTGTGGATAATGCGACACACTTCTGTCTTTGTGATTGCCATGAAATAGCTCCTCCTCACAGCATGACCGCTAGACCACTCGTAGACCTTCTTGTTTCTACGTGTCCCGCATAGTAGGAATCGCTGTAACAGTCCAAAGCCAATTTATTAGACAAATTATAAATTATACCGTCATTAATGGATTCCTTCACGTATTTGAATATACGTTTTACTGCGACTCTATCTGCGTCGTTTGGTTTCTCTAAATGTCGACTCACATAACTTATGGCAAGGGAGATGTCAGGCCTTGTCCCAACTGCTAAAAACATCAGGCTGCCAACTGCTTCTCTGAAGGGAAACTTTCCATGGTATGGATTTCCGTTTAGTGCCTCTTGTAGCTTCTCTTGTAGCTTGTAAGCTTCGTAATATATGCCCATTGATGAATAAACACACTACCATTTTCTGTGCGTACAATTTCTAGCCCAAGGTAATAAACAGAGTTGCCATGTGTGACTTCGAACTCGCGCTCCAGACTCTTAAGGAAGTTGTTGACATCTTCTTCACTTGAGATTGCTAGTAACCCGTCGTTAACATATATCGCTAGTAATGCCTATGTCACAATGCTACTACACGGCGCGGCGACAGCGCAACTACAAACGCCGTAGCTGTCAAATCCATATTCATTCAATGGAATTATATGGAGTAAGTCACATAGCCACGTATGTAGTCGTGTCGCAGCGCTGTAATTTCGAAAATTTGAAAAACTGCCGCAACTACACGGCGTTTTCCTATTTCGAATTCGACATTGGAGAAATACGTTTGATAACTTGGTCTAACCCACTACCATCTTCTGACTTTTGTTTTCGCTTTAAACTTTTTATAGGCTACAGCAATCGCACATGTTAGCAATAATTTTTTTTTCAAATTATTTTGATCCATTTATAACCTAAATTCAGTTTCAATCTTCGAATTTTTTACTGATGCCAACTTCACTCTATAGAATTCACCACCAACTTCACTCACAGAAGTACCCTGCTGTCAAAAAAAACGCCGATGAAAGTCGCTCCATTGTGTGTTGACTGAACTACTTTACAACCACAGCAAACGGCAGCGTTTGTAATTGCGCTGTCGCCGCGCCGTGTAGTAGCATTGTGACACAGGCATAACATCATTCGTCCTTCAAAATGGCTGCTGTACACGCAGGGATCGGATACACTCATTTTGAAGTTAAACCTTTTCAGGAAGCTATTGAACTTTTTGTTCCAGCAACGGGAAGATTGTTTCAGTCCGAAAAGACTCCTTAGTAACTCACATACCTTGCCTGTCTGGTCATCGTAGCCCTTAGGTTGTTTCATATATATTTCTTCCGAAATATCATCATTCAGAAAGGCAGTTTTGATGCCAAACTAGTATAAATGTAGGTTACGTGCCGCAGCTAGAGCTAATATAGTCCTTATGGACGAGAGTTTGACTACTGGACTAAATGTTTCAGTGTAATCGAATCTATACTTTTGACTATAGCCTTTTATAACTAGCCGCGCCTTATACCTTTTGACTTCATCATCTGCTGAAAGCTTAACTTTGAAAATCCATTTGTTATCGATAGCTTTCCTGTTTCGAGGTAGGTCTACCAGCTCCCAAGTTTTGTTTTTTAACAAGCTAGTGATTTCGTCATGGGAGGGAGGGAGCGAGCAAACAGAGCAAAGAAGTTGATCGCGTTTAACATGGCAAACGCCAGCTTCGATCTCTGTCCCTGCTCAATCCAAGTTGACACACAGCCTCCGCGTGGCCCCCCCTGAATAGCTACCCTGGCACCCGCCAGGTAGTGAACCAATGTGTGCAGCGACCCAACCCTTGTTCCTGGGGAAAGAGGAACTTGGCCCTTCAGGTTGGGGGTTGTGCTTAGGGGTAACATCCCTATCACGTAAAAACCTACTTGTTCCGAAACGACAACAAGCCTCGGATACGGACGGATACAAAGCTGACGACCCCTGCAAACGACTAACGGACTTGAGAGTCTGCACCTGGAATGTGAGGTCCCTTAACAGACCGGGTGCAGGCGATCAATTGGAGCAAACCCTCAACTGCTATAAAGCAGATATAACCGCACTCCAAGAAGTGCGATGGGATGGACCAGGCCAAAAACGGATGAAAAACTGCGACATCTACTACGGGAACTGCTACAAGGAGAACAAACAGCGCCTATTCGGGTGCGGATTCGTTATTAGAGGAAGACTCCGACAAAAAGTCTTAAGTTTCCGAGATGTAAGCGAACGCCTCATAACAATCCGCATCAAAGCAAAATTTGGAAACATTAGCTTAATATGCGCTCACGCCCTAACGGAAGAAAAGGACGATCGACTCAAGGAAGAATTCTACGATCTCCTTGACAGAACATATGCCCAATGTCCCAGCTACGACATAAAAATAGTCCTAGGAGATTTTAATGCAAAACTGGGCAAGGAGGACATATTTGAGTCGATCATAGGAAAGCATAGCCTCCATAACACCACATCCGACAACGGATTAAGGCTAATCGATTTCCTAGCGGGGCGTAACCTCCTTGTATTAAGCACGCGATTCCCCCATCTCAACATCCACAAGGGTACCTGGCGGTCTTGTGATCAATCGACCACCAACCAGATTGATCATATTGCGATCGAAGCCAGACACCCCTTCTGTATTCTCGACGTACGAACCTTCCGAGGGGCCAACATCGACTCGGACCACTACCTTGTTGTAGCCAAGGTACGAATGAGGATATCAAGAATGCTTAGGAGTCGAGTAGGACTACGTAAGTTTGACGTTGGAAAGCTACAATCGCAAGAGACTGCCAGAATCTTTGCCGATCGTGTCTCCTCAAAGCTCTCTCAAAATCCGCCCACAGCAGCACAAACAATAGAGCAGGAATGGGCTCATTGCCAGAGCGCCGTCAGAGATGCTGCCTCAGAGGTGCTGGGTTTCAAACAGCCACCACCTAGAAACCCCTGGTTCGATGAATAATGCGAACAAGCCCATGCAGCAAAACAAGAGGCATATAAGGCCATGCTGCAACGACGGACGAGAGCTGCTCGCGAAATCTATGAGCAGAAGAAAAGAGAGGAACACACGCTTTTTAGAAGAAAGAAGAGAGAGCACGGAAAGCGTGAGATCGAGGAGATGGAGAGATGCTTCCGCAGGAATGACGCCCGTAAGTTTTACAACAAGGTAAAACGAACATGCCATGGCTACAAAGCCAGAGTGGCGCCCTGCAGGGATGAAAATGGAGAACTGGTAGTAGAGTCGCAGTCGATGCTGAGGATTTGGAAAGACCACTTCTGCAGACTGTATAACGGCGATGATAGACAAGATACCGCTGTCAGGCAGAGCGAGCCATTCGCAATGGACCACGAAGTAACAGAATTCAGTCCACCCGACCTAGACGAAGTCAAAATAGCGATATCAAGACTTAAGTCTAATAAAGCCGCTGGCGCAGACGGCCTGTCTGCTGAGCTTTTTAAGGCGGCTGGAGATGAGCTGGTAAGGTGCATGCACCATCTCATCTGCAAGGTATGGTCGGAGGAAAGCATGCCCGACGAATGGAATCTCAGCATCGTTTGCCCGGTCCATAAGAAAGGAGACCCCTATAACTGCGCCAACTATAGGGGAATAAGTCTCCTTAACACCGCATATAAGATCTTCTCTGCCGTATTGTGTGAACGCCTGAAACCGTTTGTGGATAACCTGATCGGCTCTTATCATTGTGGTTTCAGGCCAATAGACCAAATATTTACGCTACGGCAGATCTTGGAGAAGACCCAGGAATACCAAATCGACACTCACCACCTCTTCGTCGATTTCAAGGCCGCGTATGACAGCGTATATAGAGACGAGCTATACAAAGCCATGTCTAGTTTTAACATCCCTGTCAAACTCGTCCGACTGTGCAGGATGACAATGGAGAATTCTCGCTGCTCCATTAAGGTCGGTAATGAGCAAACCGAGACCTTTGATGTAAAAAAAGGATTTAGGCAGGGCGACGCGCTGTCGTGCAACTTTTTCAACATCGTGCTTGAAAAGATCGTGCAAGAGTCACTGGCCAACACAAGAGGTACGATTTATTTCAAGTCTACGCAATTGCTTGCGTACGCCGACGATATTGACGTAATTGGACGAAAACAGCAAGACGTCAATGAGGCTTTCGTGAGCATTGAGGTAGAAGCGGCTAAGATGGGTCTCAGGGTTAATGAGGGTAAAACCAAATATCTGCTTTCATCTAAAAGAGACGGACAACACCGACGTATTGGCCAGAACGTCACCATGGGCGGATATAACTTTGAAGTGGTCAAGGAATTCGTCTACCTTGGCTCACTGATGACCAGCGACAACAACACCAGCGCTGAGATAAAACGCAGAATCACTCTTGCCAACCGCTGTTTCATTGGGCTTAAGAGGCAATTGAGAAGTAGAGCCCTCTCTCGGAAAACCAAGGTGACACTATATAAGACCTTGATCATCCCAGTCCTCCTTTACTGCGCAGAGGCTTGGACCTTAACAAAAGCGGATGAAGATGCCCTTGGTCGTTTCGAGAGGAAAACTCTGCGCACTATCTACGGTCCCGTTTGTTCAAACGGTGTATGGAGGAGAAGATATAACGAAGAACTGTACGGGTTGTACAGCGACACAACACCCGCCGAAGCCATTTTTGGAACTGATCTCCGACTTCCATCGGACTTGAAGTTCGGCGTGGTACTACCGACAACTAGCGGCAGGGAGGACTTCGTAACAGAAAAGAAGGAACAGCTGAACTCCATCCATCAGTTCATCCGGGAGCGACTGAACTTGGTCAGCGATAAAATGAAGGCGAGATACGACTTGAGGGCGAATACTTCTGGATTCGAGACAGGACAATTGGTATTGCTGTACAACCCACAACGGAAAAAAGGCTTGTGCCCCAAATTGCAATCAGCCTGGGACGGACCATATGAGGTCATCAAGAAACTCAATGACGTGGTATACCGGATACAGCAGATGGGAAACAGACGGGCGAAGTATAAACTTGTCCACGTAGAGAGGTTAGCACCATATTACGGAGAAGGATCCAATCGCTTGTTCGAGGACGAACAAGCTTAGGAGGAGGGCAGTGTTGCGGAGATGCAAACGGACGGTTAAGTTCGAATTTCGCTGTCGAAGTTCGAAAGGTCTCTGGAAGCGGGGATTGGAATGATGTCAACTTCCAATGGAATTGTCAGAGCGTTCTAGAGATTTCCGAAGGGGAACTTCCAACGGCGAACGTTCGAGAAGGTGGTCCGAGAGCAATATAAGCGCGAACACTCGCCCTCGACATTCATTCAGTTTGTGGTACTAAACAGCGTGTGAAAAGTTAGTGTGATCAAACAGTGCGAAACTAAAAGCTTTCAATAAGGGGTTGTTTGTGTAATAAAGTTTAAAGTGGATAGTATTGGATAATAAATAAAAGTGGTGAAGCTACGCAGATAATTGATCTGCGGTGAAACAGGAAAAGTGTGTGTGTTTTATTTCGGATAAAAAGACAATTGCAGTTTATCGCAATCCAGTGGTGCGAACCCTATTCGGTGTGGGATCGAATAAAATCGTAACAGTATGATATTTGACTTATGAAATCTTCACCGGTTTTTCTGTAATTATTGGAATTGGTTTTCTCTTTCTATCTTTTGGGGCATTCCGATTTCCAATGTCCTGCTTTGTTGCATAAAGCCGGATATAAGTTAACACACAATCGTCGGCACGTACGATTGCAACAACAAAAATCCACAGCGCCACAACGGCAAGATCTACGGTGCTCTGGCTTGGAAACAAGCTTGCTTGCTTCATGTCGATTAGCTGCATTGTCCGCTACAATCTGGCTTGTATACAAGCTTGTTTACTCCAAAGCGCTTGGCTGCATGGTCCGTTAGTTGGCGGGGTGGTGGGTTTCGCAACCGTTTGTGCCGACGCTTTGGTGGAGTTCTTTTTCTAGAAAGCAGTCACTCTCTCAGTGGAAGTCCGAGAAGTAGGAGCGCACATACAAAAGAAGAATTAAAATTTTGTTTAAACAAACTGTTAGATATAATTTAAGAAAAAAAGAATTAAATAATAAAGAAATTTATATACAAATACCACAGTTGGTTTAATTGGCACCCAACGTGGGGCGACGCGAGTGCTCCTTACAATAATTACTATAAACTGAAGTAAAAATTTGCATACAAGCGTCGTCAAAATCGGGCTTGGACCCAGTAAATAAAGTATTCTGGATAAAGAATAAATTAGTCAAATGTGTACATAAAAAATATATCAATACAAGAAAAAACCTCGTTCAGGGAGTTTATTCAAACGGTGTATGGAGGAGAAGATATAACGAAGAACTGTACGGGTTGTACAGCGACATCGGCCTGGTACGACGTCTTCGGATACAGCGTCTAAGGTGGCTAGGCCATGTAGAGCGCATGGAAGATACAGCTCCGATCCGAAAAGTCTTCGAATCCACTCCGGAAAGAAGGCGCGGCAGAGGACGGCCGCATCAACGGTGGCGCACGCAGGTGGAAGGGGACCTCAACCAACTGGGCGTGCGGCACTGGAAACAGCTGGCCAAAGACCGTGCCGGCTGGAGACGCTTGTTGGTTGAGGCCCAGGTTCACCACGGACTGTAGCGCCACCTAAGTAAGTAAGTAAGTAAGTAAGTGATTTCGTCATCCATAGATGATTTCCATTTGTCAGCTAAAGGTGATTGTAAAGCTGATTCATAGCTATTGGGTTCGATGCTTTCAAATGCAAGCCCCTCGGATATCATTGCGTTTGTCTGAGTTCTCGAACGTAGTCTGCATTTCATAGAACTTTCCGATGTTTCGACTGCATTTTTTACGTAGCTTCATTTTGTAGTCGTTTCTGTTCAATGTGGTCATTTTTCTTTTCTGAATACTCAGGTAAATCGTCCTGAACATCGATGTTACAATCTCCTATCGTGGTTGTTCTATCATTGTCTTCATCTTCGCTACCCAAATGAACATCCAAAACTCTTGAATGAGAGCTACCATCACTACATTTTCAGTTGTAACATCTACTTCGTTGAACAGCACATCACAGGAAATCTCAATTTTGCCGTTGCCATCTACAAGAACTCGATGACCCTTGATGTTTGCAGCGTACCCTACCCAGATTCCTTTTCTCGATTTTTCATCCCATTTCCTCCTTTTTTCATTCGGCACAGTACATACACCGCACAACCAAAAACTTTAAACTCGATTTCATTAGATTTTCTGTTAAACCAGAGTTCATACGGTGTCTTCTCAGAAAACTGGCATGGACCACTCCTATTCAGCACATACACAGTTGTGTTAGCAGCTTCAGCCCAAAGCTTTTTGCTTAAATTTCGCGCACAAATCATTGATCGAGCTGCTTCGACTATTGTTCGTATGTCACGTTCCGCTCGACCATTTTGCTGTGGGGTGTATGGTGCTGACCTTTGATGTCGTACGCCGCGTGTTTGTAGCAGTCCTTCCAGTTCACTGTTGATAAATTCCAAGCCGTTGTCTTCGAATTATCTTTACAAAATAGCCCATTTCATTTTCAATTTGTTTAAGGTAACCCTCTAACAGTGCAGTTACTTCAGTTTTTTGCTTTAAGAAAAACACAAAACGAAAAATAGAAAAATCATCCTTCAACAGTAAAAAATACCTGGATCCTCCATACGAACTTTCCGACATGGGGCCACAAAGATCGCAGATCGCTCTACTTGCACTTCTTTTAAATGGTAGCCGATGACTTTTTCCTAATGCGCAAGGCAGAATTATAACAGAAGAACGAGGAATTACCTGGAATAGCGATGTTGTTCGATGTTAAAAATCTTTTTACGTGCTTGACGTTTTGATGACAGAGACGCTAATGCCACATTCGCATATCACTTGGAGACTTGCATTGTTAATCTTTTGTAGCAGCATTTACAAGCGAATTTCTTTTAACAACCTTAAAAAGCAGCTTAAACATTTTGATTTCTCGTTTTCCCACAGCAACAACAACACCTGACTGCAACAACTCACATCGATTCCGATTTGACTTCATTTCGAGACCCTTGTCCATTGCGCTGCTTGTAGAAAACAAATTTAATTTTATGTCTGGAACAAATAAAACGTTAGAAATGTGCTTTTCATTCCATTTAAAGTTGTCAAATGCCAACATTTTAATGTCACCGCAGCCATATGCCAAAATAACCTCGCCATTGCCAACTCGAATTTTTATTGGAGTGTCAAATTTTCGGAAAGAGACAAACCAACTCTTACGCGTAGTCACCGGAATCAAGAAACCAGCTATCTGTTTCTGAAATGTTATCGTATTGTTGCGGAGATGCAAAAGGACGGTTAAGTTCGAATTTCGCTGTCGAAGTTCGAAAGCTCTCTGGAAGCGGGGATAGGAATGATGTCAACTTCCAATGGAATTGTCAGAGCGTTCTAGAGATTTCCGAAGGGGAACTTCCAACGGCGAACGTTCGAGAAGGTGGACCGAGAGCTATATAAGCGCGAACACTCGCCCTCGACATTCATTCAGTTTGTGGTATTAAACAGCGTGTGAAAAGTTAGTGTGATCAAACAGTGCGAAACTAAAAGCTTTCAATAAAGGGTTGTTTGTGTAATAAAGTTTAAAGTGGATAGTATTGGATAACAAATAAAAGTGGTGAAGCTACGCAGATAATTGATCTGTGGTGAAACAGGAAAAGTGTGTGTGTTTTATTTCGGATAAAAAGACAATTGTAGTTTATCGCAATCCAGTGGTGCGAACCCTATTCGGTGTGGGATCGAATAAAATCGTAACATTTGGTGTCAGAAGTGGGATTGCGAGTAAACGAGGAAACGTTTATTTAAATTGTGAATTGCACAAAGTGAATTGTTAAGAGATAGAGAAAATGGTGAAATTGGAAAAATTTACCATCGAACAACTGAAAAGAGAGCTGGATGCTCGAGAACTATCCACAGTGGGAAGTAAGGCCAACCTGGTGGAGAGACTGCGATCAGCGTTGCAGGAAGAAGGTTTCGACTGGGAGAATCACGAGTTCGGGGTGGATAAGCCGTCGACATCCGGTGAGCCAGCATTCGATATTCAGCAAATTCTCGCGGCTATGAATGCTATGAGTGCCTCCCTGAGCCAGAAATTAGATCAAAAACTGGAGGAAAATTCCGCTGCTGTAAGTAGAAAGTTGGAGGAAATTTCCACTTCCATAAGCCCGAAACTGGAGGCGACCGTACATCTAAAGTTGGAGGAAAATTCCGTTGCCGTAAGTAGAAAGTTGGAGGAAAATTCAACTTCCCTGAATCAAAAGCTGGAAGAGATGATAGAAAACACTCGAGAAAGCTTAAGAAACATCCAGAAGGCCGTCGGCGATCGATTCCAGGACGTCGAAGACAGAATCGAGGTTCGACAAGAAGGTTCTGGAACTCGAGAAAACTATCCAGAACGTTCAGCACCAAGGAAGCGTCGTACCGGCTGCAGCATCGAAATTTGCAGCCCCCAACTTCGACGGCACGAGTGCGTTTAACATCTTTAAACTTCAGTTCGAGACAACAGCGGAACGGAATCAATGGGGAGAAGAAGATCGTGTGGCCGCTCTATTAATTTCGCTTAAAGGCGAAGCAGCTGGTGTTCTACAGACCATCCCGGAGACCCAGAGAAGGAACTACACAGCCATATGGGAAGCTCTACATCGAAGATACGGCAGTGAGCACATGCAAGAAATGCACAAGCTGGAGCTTAAAGGGCGGAAGCAGCGTGGAAACGAGACCATCCAACAGTATGCTGCCGACATCGAGAGGCTGTCCCATCTAGCCTATGCGGATGTTCCAGTTGATGTGGTGGAAAAACTGAAAACGGATTCTTTCATCCAAGGGCTAAGGGACCCCGATACACAACGAAGCCTGATTCTCCTGCCGAAGACATCTTTCAAGGAGACAGTTGCCAGCGCTCTCGCATGTGAAACATCGCTCTTGATATGCCGACCTTCCATCAAACTACGGCGCATATCTCAAGACCAGGATAGTTCCAGAACAACAACGGCGAGTAGGAGTGGTGCATTCCCGGGTAGATGCTACATCTGCTACCAGCAGGGGCACATCGCGAGAAACTGCCGTCTGCGAAGAAAGCGTTCGAGGTCTAGTTCGCCAAAAAGAGACCAAGGGAGTGAACGCGAACGTAGAGGTGCAAAAGGTGCACCTAACAATCCGTTAAACTAAAACGAGTCAGTGCAGAGGGGCATGCGCTGGCTCCCACATTGGAGTGCCCCAGCATCCTCGTATCCCGAATCTGTAGGGGTGCAACCAGCCTAGTCATCGAGGGAACGATGGACGGGCGACGATATCTGCTGACGTTGGACACGGGCGCAACTCCTTCAGTCATCCGAAGCGGATTGGTTTCTGACATCGAACCATTTTCCGAGGTAAGGCTTCGTACAGTAACTGGTGAGAAGGCGGAAGTTAGGGGAAAGGTCCAGAAAAGAATAACGATGGGTACCGTCGAGTTTCAGAATGATTTCATCGGTGCGGACATTACTGATGACATCATAATCGGCGTCGACTTCATGATTAGGCATGGCTTCACATTGGACCTCAACCAAAAAGTGATGAAGTATGGCAACTTGGAGCTCCCATTAACAATAGATAATGGACAGGGTAGCAAGGTCAGGCGAATAGTCGTGCAAGCGCGCCAAACAGTTCCCCCGAATGCAGAAGCTGGTGTTTGGGCAAGACAAACGTAATCGACCCAGCGATATCATTGTTGGAAGGGCTCTGGTGGAACCCCGACAAGACCAATTGGTTCCAGTACGAGTCCTGAATCCTGCCAGTACACCTAGGACAATACACAAGGGAACAACGATCGCTCAATGCCAAGAAGCTGCCGCCGTTATGAACTGCAAAGATAAGAACCAACAGCAAATCCAGTCCAACAAAGCCTTCTTAAAAACAATGGTCAGAGAGTGGACGCAACATCTAGTGGAGAATCAAAAAAGTAAAGCACTCTCCCTGCTTCGTAAATATTGGACAGTTTTTGCAGATGGTAAGAACTGTGGAAGAACAGCAATTGTGAAGCACAGAATAGACACAGGGGACTCTAGACCGATCCGGCAACCACCGAGGAGGGTACCTTTGGCGAAAGAAGGCGAGGTGATCAAACTGATCGACGAGATGGAAAAGGAGGGCGTGATCGAACCATCTGCAAGCCCATGGAGTTCACCAGTAGTACTTGTTAAGAAGAAGGATGGAAGCACCCGATTCTGCGTGGACTATAGGAAGCTGAACGACGTCACGAAGAAGGACAGCTATCCTTTACCGAGAATCGACGACACTTTGGACACACTATCTGGTGCAAAGTGGTTCTCGACGCTGGACTTGCAAAGCGGATACTGGCAAATAGAGCTTGACCAGCAAGACAAGGAAAAGACCGCGTTCACGGCCGGGGGAGAGTTGTGGCAATTCTCTGTGATGCCCTTCGGTCTTTGCAATGCACCAGCCACATTCGAGAGACTGATGAACCGGGTGCTAAGAAGACTTCACTGGAGGATTTGCCTTGTCAACCTGGATGACATAATTGTCATGGGCAAGGATTTCGACGATCACCTTAAGAAGCTTGAAGAGGTACTGGAACGTATTCAAGCAGCCGGACTGAAATTGAGCCCGAAGAAATGTTCGCTCTTCCAGAACGAGATGAAGTACTTGGGACATGTGGTGACTGCAGAAGGAGTCCACACAGATGAAGACAAAATCTCAGCGGTTAAGGAATGGCCGCGGCCGAAGAATATTCATGAGTTAAGGTCATTCCTGGGACTTTGCACATATTACAGGCGATTCGTCCCAGGATTTGCAAACGTTGCCAGCAGTCTGCACGAGCTCACCAGAAAGAATCGGCCATTCAGGTGGGAGAAGCCGCAGGAGGAAGCGTTCATTCACCCGAAGGAATTGCTCTGCAGTGCGCAGATCCTTGCATATCCTGTCCCGGGAGAAAAGTTTATTTTGGACACCGATGCGAGCGGGCATGGAATCGGAGGAGTACTCTCTCAAATAATTGACGGGCGAGAACGGGTCATCGCTTACTACAGTAGGATCCTATCGAAGCCGGAAAGGAACTACTGTGTAACTAGGAGGGAGCTTTTAGCCGTGGTTGACTGTGTCAAAGATTTCCACAAATATCTCTATGGCCAGGCTTGCCATCTTAGGACGGACCACGCAGCGTTGAGGTGGCTGCTGCAGTTCAAAAACCCGGAAGGACAGCTTGCTAGATGGATAGAGAGAATCCAGAGTTATGACTTCAGTATCGAACACCGGAAGGGAAACAGTCATGGAAATGCGGATGCATTATCGAGGCGACCTTGCGATGTTGAATGCAAACATTGTTCACGCGCCGAGACCAAGGAAGAGGTCACCGACATCTGTTGTTTCCAGGTGCTGCCAGAAGATTCCTGGACTGTCGAGAAGGTCGGAAGGAAGCAGCGGGAAGATGCCGATCTGGCAGTCATCATCGACTACCAAGAACGAGGTTTTCGACCAACTTGGCAGCAAATATCCAGTGAAAGCCCAATCGTGAAAGCTTACTGGGATCAATGGCAGAGTTTGAAGCTGAAGAACGGCTGCCTCTACCGCAGTTGGGAAAGTGAGTACGGGAACATTGTAAACGATCTGCTGGTAATTCCAAATGGACAAATCGACGAGGTCATCCGAGAATACCACGAGGGACCAAGCGGGGGTCATCTTGGTGTTAACAAGACTGTAGAAAAGATCAAGAGACGTTTCTACTGGGTAGGATGCCATGAGTCGGTTACGCGTTTCATTCGCAGGTGTGAACAGTGTGCGAAGGCAAAGGGTCCAGTTAGGAAAACTCGAGGAAATATGCAGCAGTACAATGTTGGAGCACCGTTCGAACGTATCGCAATGGACATCGCAGGCCCATTCCCAACGAGCAACGCTGGAAACTAATACGCGCTGGTGGTGATCGATTACTTAAGCAAGTGGCCTGAGGTGTTTTGCATCCCGAACCAGGAAGCCAAAACTATTTCGGATGCATTCGTGAATAACTGGGTTTCGCGTTATGGAGTACCAATGGAACTGCACTCAGACCAAGGCAGAAACTTCGAGTCGTCGGTGTTCAAAGAACTCTGTGACATGCTAGGTATCAGAAAGACGCGGACAACACCATTACATCCACAATCTGATGGCATGGTCGAAAGGTTCAACCGGACGATGGAGGAATACCTGAGAAAAGTCGTCGTCGGAGATCAGAAGGACTGGGATGAACATCTCCCCCTTTTCCTAATGGCGTACCGTTCGGCACAGCACAATTCAACGTCAACAACACCCGCCGAAGCCATTTTTGGAACTGATCTCCGACTTCCATCGGACTTGAAGTTCGGCGTGGTACTACCGACAACTAGCGGCAGGGAGGACTTCGTAACAGAAAAGAAGGAACAGCTGAACTCCATCCTTCAGTTCATCCGGGAGCGACTGAACTTGGTCAGCGATAAAATGAAGGCGAGATACGACTTGAGGGCGAATACTTCTGGATTCGAGACAGGACAATTGGTATTGCTGTACAACCCACAACGGAAAAAAGGCTTGTGCCCCAAATTGCAATCAGCCTGGGACGGACCATATGAGGTCATCAAGAAACTCAGTGACGTGGTATACCGGATACAGCAGATGGGAAACAGACGGGCGAAGTATAAACTTGTCCACGTAGAGAGGTTAGCACCATATTACGGAGAAGGATCCAATCGCTTGTTCGAGGACGAACAAGTTAAGGAGGAGGGCAGTGTTGCGGAGATGCAAACGGACGGTTAAGTTCGAATTTCGCTGTCGAAGTTCGAAAGCTCTCTGGAAGCGGGGATTGGAATGATGTCAACTTCCAATGGAATTGTCAGAGCGTTCTAGAGATTTCCGAAGGGGAACTTCCAACGGCGAACGTTCGAGAAGGTGGTCCGAGAGCTATATAAGCGCGAACACTCGCCCTCGACATTCATTCAGTTTGTGGTACTAAACAGCGTGTGAAAAGTTAGTGTGATCAAACAGTGCGAAACTAAAAGCTTTCAATAAAGGGTTGTTTGTGTAATAAAGTTTAAAGTGGATAGTATTGGATAATAAATAAAAGTGGTGAAGCTACGCAGATAATTGATCTGCAGTGAAACAGGAAAAGTGTGTGTGTTTTATTTCGGATAAAAAGACAATTGCAGTTTATCGCAATCCAGTGGTGCGAACCCTATTCGGTGTGGGATCGAATAAAATCGTAACAGTATGATATTTGACTTATGAAAGCTTCACCGGTTTTTCTGTAATTATTGGAGTTGGTTTTCTCTTTCTCCCATTTGGGGCATTCCGATTTCCAATGTCCTGCTTTGTTGCATAAAGCCGGATATAAGTTAACACACAATCGTCGGCACGTACGATTGCAACAACAAAAATCCACAGCGCCACAACGGCAAGATCTACGGTGCTCTGGCTTGGAAACAAGCTTGCTTGCTTCATGTCGATTAGCTGCATTGTCCGCTACAATCTGGCTTGTATACAAGCTTGTTTACTCCAAAGCGCTTGGCTGCATGGTCCGTTAGTTGGCGGGGTGGTGGGTTTCGCAACCGTTTGTGCCGACGCTTTGGTGGAGTTCTTTTTCTAGAAAGCAGTCGCTCTCTCAGTGGAAGTCCGAGAAGTAGGAGCGCACACACAAAAGAAGAATTAAAATTTTGTTCAAACAAACTGTTAGATATAATTTAAGAAAAAAAGAATTAAATAATAAAGAAATTTATATACAAATACCACAGTTGGTTTAATTGGCGCCCAACGTGGGGCGACGCGAGTGTTCCTTACAATAATTACTATAAACTGAAGTATAAATTTGCATACAAGCGTCGTCAAAAATGGGCTTGGACCGAGTAAATAAAGTATTCTGGATAAAGAATAAATTAGTCAAATGTGTACATAAAAAGTATATCAATACAAGAAAAAACCTCGTTCAGGGAGTTTATTTTGAAATCAAAGTGAAAAGTTAAAAACGTTAAGTTAAGTTAAAAGTTAAAGCGTATCTACTCACTTGGACACAGAAGAATATAACGAGATTTGATTCGTAGCGTCAGCATTACTGTCATCTATTCCCTATTTGAAATTTGTTGGAATCCGTGTTG
This sequence comes from Eumerus sabulonum, assembly GCA_951905685.1. Lineage (NCBI taxonomy): Eukaryota > Metazoa > Arthropoda > Insecta > Diptera > Syrphidae > Eumerus > Eumerus sabulonum. The sequence goes on from OX645060.1 coordinate 96,342,061, forward strand.
TAAAGGGAAGAATACAAACAACATGCTATCACTACTACCAGAGACACAACAAGTGTGCAGCAGCCATCATCAAGCGTGGGGCAGAAGCAAGAGGTGGAGAAGTAGAAACTGTATCTGGCAGTCTATTATAATGCATTATACATATATAGGTACATACATAGATTTCTGTTAAGAAGACTTTAGTTTCTTATACCTAGGATAGTTATCTACTCAGTTTCTTATATTTAAGTTCACATTCATTAGAATTAAGTTATAAATATTACTAAATTTTTTTTTTTTGTGACTGCAAAACGAAACAGTCATGGATGAAGCACAGCTCCGTTCTGAAATTACGATAGCAGTTCAAACTGCCGTCGAACGAGCGCAGCAATCATTTCTAAATGCTATTAGTGATCTAACGAGCAGATTAGCTAACCTCGAAACGCCAGCTAAAGTAGAGGTATATAAGCCAGTGACAATTGATCCACAAAAGAAATGCGATGAGTCCTTAGACCTAGTTAAGTCCCTACCCGATTTTCATGGGGATCAGGGAAACTACGTTTCTTGGCGTCAAGCCGTTTTCGCGGCACACAAATTATTTGAAGGTTACGAAGGAAGCTCGAAGTACTACCAGGCCGTAGCTAAAATTAGGAACAAGATCCTAGGTTCCGCTGATTCGGTATTGTCATCTTTTAATACTGTCTTAAATTTTAAAGCAATTATCGCTAGGTTAGACTTCACATATGCCGACAAAAAACCAGTATACCTTATTGAGCAGAAAATGTCTACCCTCAGACAAGGGCGGTTATCGATTGTTGACTTTTATGATGCAGTCAAACGAAAACGTACGCTTATTATTAATAAGACTATTATGACGCGCGAAGGGAATATTGATTTAATTGATTCGTTGAGCCAAAAGTATCGCCAGGACGCATTAAGGATATTCATATCCGGGCTTCGAAAACCAATGAGTGACATACTATTTTCATCTAGACCAACAGATATGCCAACTGCATTACCACTTGCCCAGGAATTGGAGGCTAACCAGGCTCGGTATACTTTTGCAAGTTCATTTGTAAACACCAACGAACGATCGATTTATCCAGTCTCCAGAGGAAACTACAATTCACGCCATTATAATCGTAATAGTTTTCAACAACCTAGGCCCACTCCAATGCAAATTGACCCCTCATCATCCCAATTTTATACGCATATACCTAAATCCCTAAGAAACGTCCCAAATGGCAATAACACCTATTCGAGAAACACCGCACAAATGGCGGTAAAGCGGTCAGCTCCCTCAAGTTTTCAATCTAGGCAATGGTCGTCGAGAAGACAACCTATTTCTAGTCGACAACCACCTCCAAAAGCGCAAAGGGTTAACAACCTATGCCAAAAACATTCGATTCAGGAAACCCCCGACTCAAATGGGTACAACTACGAGAATCAATCATATTGTTACGAATTTATTCAATCCCCACACCAAATAGGGTTCGCACCACTGGATTGCGATAAACTACAATTGTCCTTTTTATTTAAATTGAAACACACACACTTTTAATTCTTTCACCACTTTTCTTTATTATCCAATACTATCCACTTTAAACTTCATTATCCAATACTATCCACTTTAAACTTTTTTACACAATACACAAACCTTTATTGAAAGCTTTTCTTTTCACCTTGGTTGATCACACCGAATTGTCACACGCTGTTTTATACCACAAACTGAATGAATGACGAGGGCGAGTGTTCGCGCTTATATAGCTCTCGGTCCACCATCTCGAACGTTCGCCGTTGGAAGTTCCCCATAGGAAATCTCTAGAACGCTCTGACAATTCCATTGGAAGTTGACATCATTCCCATCCCCGCTTCCAGAGAGTTTTCGAACTTAACGGTCCGCTTGCATCTCCGCAACACTGCCCTCCTCCTAAACTTGTTCGTCCTCGAACAAGCGATTGGATCCTTCTCCGTAATATGGTGCTAACCTCTCTACGTGGACAATTTTATACTTCGCCCGTCTGTTTCCCATCTGCTGTATCCGGTATACCACGTCATTGAGTTTCTTGATGACCTCATATGGTCCGTCCCAGGCTGATTGCAATTTGGGGCACAAGCCTTTTTTCCGTTGTGGGTTGTACAGCAATACCAATTGTCCGGTCTCGAATCCAGAAGTATTCGCCCTCAAGTCGTATCGCGCCTTCATTTTATCGCTGACCAAGTTCAGTCGCTCCCGGATGAACTGATGGATAGAGTTCAGCTGTTCTTTCTTTTCGGTTACGAAGTCTTCCCTGCCGCTAGTTGTCGGTAGTACCACGCCGAACTTCAAGTCCGATGGAAGTCGGAGATCAGTTCCAAAAATGGCTTCGGCGGGTGTTGTTGCCGTTGAATTGTGCTGTGCCGAACGGTATGCCATTAGGAAAAGGGGGAGATGTTCATCCCAGTCCTTCTGATCTCCGACGACGACTTTTCTCAGGTATTCCTCCATCGTCCGGTTGAACCTTTCGACCATGCCATCAGATTGTGGATGTAATGGTGTTGTCCGCGTCTTTCTGATACCTAGCATGTCACAGAGTTCTTTGAACACCGACGACTCGAAGTTTCTCCCTTGGTCTGAGTGCAGTTCCATTGGTACTCCATAACGCGAAACCCAGTTATTCACGAATGCATCCGAAATGGTTTTGGCTTCCTGGTTCGGGATGCAAACACCTCAGGCCACTTGCTGAAGTAATCGATCACCACTAGCGCGTACTTGTTTCCAGCGTTGGGAATGGGCCTGCAATGTCCATTGCAATACGTTCGAACGGTGCTCCAACATTGTACTGCTGTATATTTCCTCGAGTTTTCCTAACTGGACCCTTTGCTTTCGCACACTGTTCACACCTGCGAATGAAACGCGTAACCGACCCATGGCATCCTACCCAGTAGAAACGTCTCTTGATCTTTTCTACAGTCTTGTTAACACCAAGATGACCCCCGCTTGGTCCCTCGTGGTATTCTCGGGTGACCTCGTCGATTTGCCCTTTTGGTATTACCAGCAGATCATTTACAATGTTCCCGTCCTCACTTTCTCAACTGCGGTAGAGGCAACCGTTCTTCAGCTTCAAACTCTGCCATTGAGCCCAGTAAGCTTTCACGATTGGGCTTTCACTGGATACTTGCTGCCAATTTGGTCGAAAACCTCGTTCTTGGTAGTCAATGATGACTGCCAGATCGGCATCCTCTCGCTGCTTTCTTCCAACCTTCTCGGCACTCCAAGCATCTTCTGGCAGCACATGGAAACGACGGATATCGGTGACCTCTTCTTTGGTTTCCGCACGTGAACAATGCTTGCATTCAACGCTGCGAGTTCGGCTCGTTAATGCATCGTATTTCTATGGCTGCTTCCCTTCCGGTATTCGCGTGCTCTCGCTTGTTCTCCTTTTCGCGAATCAAACCTCGAACGCCTTCTTCTCAGATGACAATTTCTCGCCATGTGCCCCTGCTCGTTGCAGATATAGCATCTACCTGGGAACGGGCAGCTCCTACTCACCGTTGTTTCTCTCGAACTTCGCCACAATTTGCTGGAAGAACGCTTTCTCCGCAGACGACAGTCTTTTGCAATGTGCCCCTGCTGGTCGCAGATATAGCAGCTACCTGGGAACGAGCGACTCCTACTCACTGTCATCGCTCTGGAATTACGTCGCAATTTGCTGAAGGAACGCTTTCTCCGCAGACGGCAGTTCCTCGCAATGTGCCCCTGCTGGTCGCAGATGTAGCATCTACCCGGGAATGAACCACTCCTACTCGCCGTTGTTGTTCTCGAACTATCCTTGTCTTGAGATTTGAGCCGTAATTTGATGGAAGGTCGGCATATCAAGTGCGATGTTTCACATGCGAGAGCGCTGGCAACTGTCTCCTTGAAAGATGTCTTCGGAAGGAGAATCAAGCTTCGTTGCGTATCGGGGTCCCTTAGCCCTTGGATGAAGGAATCCGTTTTTAGTTTCTCCACCACATCAACTGGAACATCCGCGTAGGCTAGATGAGACAGCCTCTCGATGTCGGCAGCGTACTGCTGGATGGTCTCGTTTCCACGCTGCTTGCGTCCTTTAAGTTCCAGCTTGTGCATCTCCTGCATGTGCTCACTGCCGTATCTTCGATGAAGAGCTTCCCATATGGCTGTGTAGTTCTTTCTCAGGGTTTCCGGGATGGTCTGTAGTACATCAGCTGCTTCGCCTTTAAGAAAAATTACTAGAGCGGCCACACGATCTTCTTCTCCCCATTGATTCCGTTCCGCTGTTGTCACGAACTGAAGTTTAAAGATGTTAAACGCACTCGTGCCGTCGAAGTTGGGAGCTGTGAATTTCGATGCTGCAGTCGGTACAACGATTCCTTGATGCTGAACGTTCTGAACAGTTTTCTCGAGTTCCAGAACCTTCTTGTCGAACCTCGATTCCAGAGTCTCGATTATCTTTTCTTGATTACTTTCGAGATCTACAACCATCTTGTCGAACCTCGATTCTAGTGTCTCGATGCTCTCTTCGACGTTCTGGAATCGATCGTCGACGGCCTGCTGGATGTTTCTTAAGCTTTTTCGAGTGTTCTCTAGCATCTCTTCCAGCTTCTGGTTCAGGGAAGTGGAATTTTCCTCCAACTTCCTACTTACGGCAACGGAATTTTCCTCAAGTTTTTCCAGTTTCTGGCTCAGAGAAGTCGAATTTTCCTTCAGTTTCTGACTCAGGGAAGTGGAATTTTCCTCCAACTTTGGATGTACGGTCGCCTCCAGTTTCTGGCTTATGGAAGTGGAATTTTCCTCCAACTTCTGATGTACGGTCGCCTCCGGATAAATTTCGTAACATTTGGTGTCAGAAGTTGGATTGCGAGTAAACGAGTGGAACGTTCATTCGAATTGTGAAGTGAACTACTAAAATTGAATTATTGAAAGAGTGAGATAATGATAAAACCATCGAACAGTTGAAAAGAGAGCTGGATGCTCGGGAATTATTCAGAGTGGAAAGTAAAGCCAACCTGGTGGAGAGACTGCGATTAGCGTTGCAGGAAGAAGGTGTTGACTGGGAGAATCACGAGTTCGGGGTGGAGAAGCCGCCGACATCCAGTAAGCCAACATTCGATATGCAGAAAATTCTGGCGGCTATGAATGCTATGAGTGCTTCCATAGCCCAGAAACTAGATCAAAAGCTGGAGGAAAATTCCACTTCCTTGAGCCAGAAACTAGAGAAACTGCAGAAAAATTCCACTGCCCTGAGCCAGAAATTATATCAAGAACTGGAGGAAAATTGCGCTGCCGTAAGTAGAAGGCTGATGGAAAATTCTGTTGCCGTAAGTAGAAAGTTGGAGGAAAATTCCACTTCCATTGACCAGAGACTAGAGAAACTGAAGGATAATTCCACTTCCCTGAGCCGGAAGCTGTACACGGTAGAAGAGATGCCAGAGAACGATAGAGAAAGCTTGAGAGACATCCAGCAAGCTGTCAACGATCGATTTCAGGACGTCGAAGAGAGAATCGAGACACTGGACAAGATGGATCTAGATCTCGAAAGTAACCAGGAAAAGCTAATCGAGACACTAGAATCGAGGTTTGACAAGAAGGTTCTGGAACTCGAGAGAACTTTCCAGAACGTTGAGATTCTAACCGGCTGCAGCATCGAAATTGACCGCTCCCAACTTCGACTTCACAAGCGCGTTTAACATCTTTAAGCTGCAATTCGAAACAACAGCGGAACGGAATCAATGGGGAGAAGAAGACCGTGTGACCGCCCTAGTCATTTCCCTTAAAGGTGAAGCAGCTGATGTATTACAGACCATTCCGGAGACCTCGAGAAGGAACTACATAGCCATCTGGGATGCTCTTCATCGAAGATACGGCAATGAGCACATGCAGGAGATAGATGCACAAGCTGGAACTTAAAGGACGCAAGCAGCGTGGAAATGAGACCATCCAGCAGTACGCTGCCGACATCGAGAGACTGTCTCACCTAGCCTACGCGGATGTTCCAACTGATGTGGTGGAGAAACTGGAATTGGATTCTTTCATCCAAGGGCTAAGGGACCCCGATACGCAACGAAGCTTGATTCTCCTGCCGAAGACATCTTTCAAGGAGACACTTGCCAGCGCTCTCGCATGTGAAACATCGCTCTTGATATGCCGACCCTATATCAAACTACAGCGCATATCTGAAGACCAGGATAATTCCAGAACACCAGCGGCGAGTAGGAGTGGCTCATTCCCGGGTAGGTGCTACATCTGCAACCAGCAGGGGCACATTACGAGAAACTGCCGTCTGCGAAGAAAGCGTTCGAGGTCCAGTTCGCCTAAAAGAGACCAAGGGAGTGAACGCGAACATGGAGGTGCAAAAAAACAAGTCAGTGCAGAGGGGCATGCGCTGGCTCCCACAATGGAGTGCCCCAGCATCCTCGTATCCCGAATCTGAAGGGGTGCAACCAGCCTAGTAATCGAAGGAACGATGGACGGGCGACGATATCAGCTGACGTTGGACACGGGCGCAACTCATTCAGTCATCCGAAGCAGATTAGTTTCTGACATCAAACCATTTTCCGAGGTAAGGCTTCGTACAGTAACTGGTGAGAAGGCGGAAGTTAAGGGTAAGGTCCAGAAAAGAATTACGATGGGTGCCGTCGAGTTTCAGCATGATTTCATCGATGCGGAGATCACTTATGACATCATAATCAGCGTCGACTTCATGATTAGGCATGGCTTCACATTGGACCTCAACCAAAAAGTGATGAAGTATGGCAACTTGGAGCTGCCATTAACAATAGATAATGGACAGGGTAGCAAGGTCAGGCGAATAGCCGTGCAAGCGCGCCAAACAGTTCCCCCGAACGCAGAAGCTGTCGTTTGGGCAAAGATAGAAGAGGATGCGGGGACAAGCCGAATGTCGGGTGGTCGAACCCGACTAACGAAACGAAATCGACCCAGCGATATCATTGTTGGAAGGGCTCTCGTGGAACTCCGACTAGACCAATTGGTTCCAGTACGAGTCCTGAATCCTGCCAGTGCATCTCGGACAATACACAAGGGAACAAGAATCGCTCAATGCCAAGAAGCTGCCGCTATTATGAACTGCGAAGATCAAAAACACCAGGAAATCCAGAAAAACAAAGCGCTCTTGAAAACAATTGTCAGAGAGTGGACGCAACATCTAGTGGAGAAACAGAAAAGTAAAGCACTCCCCCAAATAGAGCTTGACCAGCAAGACAAGGAAAAGACCGCGTTCACGGCCGGGGGAGAGTTGTGGCAATTCTCTGTGATGCCCTTCGGTCTTTGCAATGCACCAGCCACATTCGAGAGACTGATGAACCGGGTGCTAAGAAGACTTCACTGGAGGATTTGCCTTGTCTACCTGGATGACATAATTGTCATGGGCAAGGATTTCGACGATCACCTTAAGAAGCTTGAAGAGGTACTGGAACGTATTCAAGCAGCCGGACTGAAATTGAGCCCGAAGAAATGTTCGCTCTTCCAGAACGAGATGAAGTACTTGGGACATGTGGTGACTGCAGAAGGAGTCCACACAGATGAAGACAAAATCTCAGCGGTTAAGGAATGGCCGCGGCCGAAGAATATTCATGAGTTAAGGTCATTCCTGGGACTTTGCACATATTACAGGCGATTCGTCCCAGGATTTGCAAACGTTGCCAGCAGTCTGCACGAGCTCACCAGAAAGAATCGGCCATTCAGGTGGGAGAAGCCGCAGGAGGAAGCGTTCATTCACCCGAAGGAATTGCTCTGCAGTGCGCAGATCCTTGCATATCCTGTCCCGGGAGAAAAGTTTATTTTGGACACCGATGCGAGCGGGCATGGAATCGGAGGAGTACTCTCTCAAATAATTGACGGGCGAGAACGGGTCATCGCTTACTACAGTAGGATCCTATCGAAGCCGGAAAGGAACTACTGTGTAACTAGGAGGGAGCTTTTAGCCGTGGTTGACTGTGTCAAAGATTTCCACAAATATCTCTATGGCCAGGCTTGCCATCTTAGGACGGACCACGCAGCGTTGAGGTGGCTGCTGCAGTTCAAAAACCCGGAAGGCCAGCTTGCTAGATGGATAGAGAGAATCCAGAGTTATGACTTCAGTATCGAACACCGGAAGGGAAACAGTCATGGAAATGCGGATGCATTATCGAGGCGACCTTGCGATGTTGAATGCAAACATTGTTCACGCGCCGAGACCAAGGAAGAGGTCACCGACATCTGTTGTTTCCAGGTGCTGCCAGAAGATTCCTGGACTGTCGAGAAGGTCGGAAGGAAGCAACGGGAAGATGCCGTTCTGGCAGTCATCATCGACTACCAAGAACGAGGTTTTCGACCAACTTGGCAGCAAATATCCAGTGAAAGCCCAATCGTGAAAGCTTACTGGGCTCAATGGCAGAGTTTGAAGCTGAAGAACGGCTGCCTCTACCGCAGTTGGGAAAGTGAGTACGGGAACATTGTAAACGATCTGCTGGTAATTCCAAATGGACAAATCGACGAGGTCATCCGAGAATACCACGAGGGACCAAGCGGGGGTCATCTTGGTGTTAACAAGACTGTAGAAAAGATCAAGAGACGTTTCTACTGGGTAGGATGCCATGAGTCGGTTACGCGTTTCATTCGCAGGTGTGAACAGTGTGCGAAGGCAAAGGGTCCAGTTAGGAAAACTCGAGGAAATATGCAGCAGTACAATGTTGGAGCACCGTTCGAACGTATCGCAATGGACATCGCAGGCCCATTCCCAACGAGCAACGCTGGAAACTAATACGCGCTGGTGGTGATCGATTACTTAAGCAAGTGGCCTGAGGTGTTTTGCATCCCGAACCAGGAAGCCAAAACTATTTCGGATGCATTCGTGAATAACTGGGTTTCGCGTTATGGAGTACCAATGGAACTGCACTCAGACCAAGGCAGAAACTTCGAGTCGTCGGTGTTCAAAGAACTCTGTGACATGCTAGGTATCAGAAAGACGCGGACAACACCATTACATCCACAATCTGATGGCATGGTCGAAAGGTTCAACCGGACGATGGAGGAATACCTGAGAAAAGTCGTCGTCGGAGATCAGAAGGACTGGGATGAACATCTCCCCCTTTTCCTAATGGCGTACCGTTCGGCACAGCACAATTCAACGTCAACAACACCCGCCGAAGCCATTTAGTTCGAAAGCTCTCTGGAAGCGGGGATTGGAATGATGTCAACTTCCAATGGAATTGCCAGAGCGTTCTAGAGATTTCCGAAGGGGAACTTTCAACGGCGAACGTTCGAGAAGGTGGTCCGAGAGCTATATAAGCGCGAACACTCGCCCTCGACATTCATTCAGTTTGTGGTACTAAACAGCGTGTGAAAAGTTAGTGTGATCAAACAGTGCGAAACTAAAAGCTTTCAATAAAGGGTTGTTTGTGTAATAAAGTTTAAAGTGGATAGTATTGGATAATAAATAAAAGTGGTGAAGCTACGCAGATAATTGATCTGCAGTGAAACAGGAAAAGTGTGTGTGTTTTATTTCGGATAAAAAACAATTGCAGTTTATCGCAATCCAGTGGTGCGAACCCTATTCGGTGTGGGATCGAATAAAATCGTAACAGTATGATATTTGACTTATGAAAGCTTCACCGGTTTTTCTGTAATTATTGGAGTTGGTTTTCTCTTTCTCCCTTTTGGGGCATTCCGATTTCCAATGTCCTGCTTTGTTGCATAAAGCCGGATATAAGTTAACACACAATCGTCGGCACGTACGATTGCAACAACAAAAATCCACAGCGCCACAACCGCAAGATCTACGGTGCTCTGGCTTGGAAACAAGCTTGCTTGCTTCATGTCGATTAGCTGCATTGTCCGCTACAATCTGGCTTGTATACAAGCTTGTTTACTCCAAAGCGCTTGGCTGCATGGTCCGTTAGTTGGCGGGGTGGTGGGTTTCGCAACCGTTTGTGCCGACGCTTTGGTGGAGTTCTTTTTCTAGAAAGCAGTCACTCTCTCAGTGGAAGTCCGAGAAGTAGGAGCGCACACACAAAAGAAGAATTAAAATTTTGTTCAAACAAACTGTTAGATATAATTTAAGAAAAAAAGAATTAAATAATAAAGAAATTTATATACAAATACCACAGTTGGTTTAATTGGCGCCCAACGTGGGGCGACGCGAGTGTTCCTTACAATAATTACTATAAACTGAAGTATAAATTTGCATACAAGCGTCGTCAAAATTGGGCTTGGACCGAGTAAATAAAGTATTCTGGATAAAGAATAAATTAGTCAAATGTGTACATAAAAAGTATATCAATACAAGAAAAAACCTCGTTCAGGGAGTTTATTTTGAAATCAAAGTGAAAAGTTAAAAACGTTAAGTTAAGTTAAAAGTTAAAGCGTATCTACTCACTTGGACACAGAAGAATATAACGAGATTTGATTCGTAGCGTCAGCATTACTGTCATCTATTCCCTATTTGAAATTTGTTGGAATCCGTGTTGTAAAGGGAAGAATACAAACAACATGCTATCACTACTACCAGAGACACAACAAGTGTGCAGCAGCCATCATCAAGCGTGGGGCAGAAGCAAGAGGTGGAGAAGTAGAAACTGTATCTGTCAGTCTATTATAATGCATTATACATATATAGGTACATACATAAATTTCTGTTAAGAAGACTTTAGTTTCTTATACCTAGGATAGTTATCTACTCAGTTTCTTATATTTAAGTTCACATTCATTAGAATTAAGCTATAAATATTACTAAATTTTTTTTTTTTTGTGACTGCAAAACGAAACAGTCATGGATGAAGCACAGCTCCGTTCTGAAATTACGATAGCAGTTCAAACTGCCGTCGAACGAGCGCAGCAATCATTTCTAAATGCTATTAGTGATCTAACGAGCAGATTAGCTAACCTCGAAACGCCAGCTAAAGTAGAGGTATATAAGCCAGTGACAATTGATCCACAAAAGAAATGCGATGAGTCCTTAGACCTAGTTAAGTCCCTACCCGATTTTCATGGGGATCAGGGAAACTACGTTTCTTGGCGTCAAGCCGTTTTCGCGGCACACAAATTATTTGAAGGTTACGAAGGAAGCTCGAAGTACTACCAGGCCGTAGCTAAAATTAGGAACAAGATCCTAGGTTCCGCTGATTCGGTATTGTCATCTTTTAATACTGTCTTAAATTTTAAAGCAATTATCGCTAGGTTAGACTTCACATATGCCGACAAAAAACCAGTATACCTTATTGAGCAGAAAATGTCTACCCTCAGACAAGGGCGGTTATCGATTGTTGACTTTTATGATGCAGTCAAACGAAAACGTACGCTTATTATTAATAAGACTATTATGACGCGCGAAGGGAATATTGATTTAATTGATTCGTTGAGCCAAAAGTATCGCCAGGACGCATTAAGGATATTCATATCCGGGCTTCGAAAACCAATGAGTGACATACTATTTTCATCTAGACCAACAGATATGCCAACTGCATTACCACTTGCCCAGGAATTGGAGGCTAACCAGGCTCGGTATACTTTTGCAAGTTCATTTGTAAACACCAACGAACGATCGATTTATCCAGTCTCCAGAGGAAACTACAATTCACGCCATTATAATCGTAATAGTTTTCAACAACCTAGGCCCACTCCAATGCAAATTGACCCCTCATCATCCCAATTTTATACGCATATACCTAAATCCCTAAGAAACGTCCCAAATGGCAATAACACCTATTCGAGAAACACCGCACAAATGGCGGTAAAGCGGTCAGCTCCCTCAAGTTTTCAATCTAGGCAATGGTCGTCGAGAAGACAACCTATTTCTAGTCGACAACCACCTCCAAAAGCGCAAAGGGTTAACAACCTATGCCAAAAACATTCGATTCAGGAAACCCCCGACTCAAATGGGCACAACTACGAGAATCAATCATATTGTTACGAATTTATTCAATCCCCACCCCAAATAGGGTTCGCACCACTGGATTGCGATAAACTACAATTGTCCTTTTTATTTAAATTGAAACACACACACTTTTAATTCTTTCACCACTTTTCTTTATTATCCAATACTATCCACTTTAAACTTCATTATCCAATACTATCCACTTTAAACTTTTTTACACAATACACAAACCTTTATTGAAAGCTTTTCTTTTCACCTTGGTTGATCACACCGAATTGTCACACGCTGTTTTATACCACAAACTGAATGAATGACGAGGGCGAGTGTTCGCGCTTATATAGCTCTCGGTCCACCATCTCGAACGTTCGCCGTTGGAAGTTCCCCATAGGAAATCTCTAGAACGCTCTGACAATTCCATTGGAAGTTGACATCATTCCCATCCCCGCTTCCAGAGAGTTTTCGAACTTAACGGTCCGCTTGCATCTCCGCAACACTGCCCTCCTCCTAAACTTGTTCGTCCTCGAACAAGCGATTGGATCCTTCTCCGTAATATGGTGCTAACCTCTCTACGTGGACAATTTTATACTTCGCCCGTCTGTTTCCCATCTGCTGTATCCGGTATACCACGTCATTGAGTTTCTTGATGACCTCATATGGTCCGTCCCAGGCTGATTGCAATTTGGGGCACAAGCCTTTTTTCCGTTGTGGGTTGTACAGCAATACCAATTGTCCGGTCTCGAATCCAGAAGTATTCGCCCTCAAGTCGTATCGCGCCTTCATTTTATCGCTGACCAAGTTCAGTCGCTCCCGGATGAACTGATGGATAGAGTTCAGCTGTTCTTTCTTTTCGGTTACGAAGTCTTCCCTGCCGCTAGTTGTCGGTAGTACCACGCCGAACTTCAAGTCCGATGGAAGTCGGAGATCAGTTCCAAAAATGGCTTCGGCGGGTGTTGTTGCCGTTGAATTGTGCTGTGCCGAACGGTATGCCATTAGGAAAAGGGGGAGATGTTCATCCCAGTCCTTCTGATCTCCGACGACGACTTTTCTCAGGTATTCCTCCATCGTCCGGTTGAACCTTTCGACCATGCCATCAGATTGTGGATGTAATGGTGTTGTCCGCGTCTTTCTGATACCTAGCATGTCACAGAGTTCTTTGAACACCGACGACTCGAAGTTTCTCCCTTGGTCTGAGTGCAGTTCCATTGGTACTCCATAACGCGAAACCCAGTTATTCACGAATGCACCCGAAATGGTTTTGGCTTCCTGGTTCGGGATGCAAACACCTCAGGCCACTTGCTGAAGTAATCGATCACCACTAGCGCGTACTTGTTTCCAGCGTTGGGAATGGGCCTGCAATGTCCATTGCAATACGTTCGAACGGTGCTCCAACATTGTACTGCTGTATATTTCCTCGAGTTTTCCTAACTGGACCCTTTGCTTTCGCACAGTGTTCACACCTGCGAATGAAACGCGTAACCGACCCATGGCATCCTACCCAGTAGAAACGTCTCTTGATCTTTTCTACAGTCTTGTTAACACCAAGATGACCCCCGCTTGGTCCCTCGTGGTATTCTCGGGTGACCTCGTCGATTTGCCCTTTTGGTATTACCAGCAGATCATTTACAATGTTCCCGTCCTCACTTTCTCAACTGCGGTAGAGGCAACCGTTCTTCAGCTTCAAACTCTGCCATTGAGCCCAGTAAGCTTTCACGATTGGGCTTTCACTGGATACTTGCTGCCAATTTGGTCGAAAACCTCGTTCTTGGTAGTCAATGATGACTGCCAGATCGGCATCCTCTCGCTGCTTTCTTCCAACCTTCTCGGCACTCCAAGCATCTTCTGGCAGCACATGGAAACGACGGATATCGGTGACCTCTTCTTTGGTTTCCGCACGTGAACAATGCTTGCATTCAACGCTGCGAGTTCGGCTCGTTAATGCATCGTATTTCTATGGCTGCTTCCCTTCCGGTATTCGCGTGCTCTCGCTTGTTCTCCTTTTCGCGAATCAAACCTCGAACGCCTTCTTCTCAGATGACAATTTCTCGCCATGTGCCCCTGCTCGTTGCAGATATAGCATCTACCTGGGAACGGGCAGCTCCTACTCACCGTTGTTTCTCTCGAACTTCGCCACAATTTGCTGGAAGAACGCTTTCTCCGCAGACGACAGTCTTTTGCAATGTGCCCCTGCTGGTCGCAGATATAGCAGCTACCTGGGAACGAGCGACTCCTACTCACTGTCATCGCTCTGGAATTACGTCGCAATTTGCTGAAGGAACGCTTTCTCCGCAGACGGCAGTTCCTCGCAATGTGCCCCTGCTGGTCGCAGATGTAGCATCTACCCGGGAATGAACCACTCCTACTCGCCGTTGTTGTTCTCGAACTATCCTTGTCTTGAGATTTGAGCCGTAATTTGATGGAAGGTCGGCATATCAAGTGCGATGTTTCACATGCGAGAGCGCTGGCAACTGTCTCCTTGAAAGATGTCTTCGGAAGGAGAATCAAGCTTCGTTGCGTATCGGGGTCCCTTAGCCCTTGGATGAAGGAATCCGTTTTTAGTTTCTCCACCACATCAACTGGAACATCCGCGTAGGCTAGATGAGACAGCCTCTCGATGTCGGCAGCGTACTGCTGGATGGTCTCGTTTCCACGCTGCTTGCGTCCTTTAAGTTCCAGCTTGTGCATCTCCTGCATGTGCTCACTGCCGTATCTTCGATGAAGAGCTTCCCATATGGCTGTGTAGTTCTTTCTCAGGGTTTCCGGGATGGTCTGTAGTACATCAGCTGCTTCGCCTTTAAGAAAAATTACTAGAGCGGCCACACGATCTTCTTCTCCCCATTGATTCCGTTCCGCTGTTGTCACGAACTGAAGTTTAAAGATGTTAAACGCACTCGTGCCGTCGAAGTTGGGAGCTGTGAATTTCGATGCTGCAGTCGGTACAACGATTCCTTGATGCTGAACGTTCTGAACAGTTTTCTCGAGTTCCAGAACCTTCTTGTCGAACCTCGATTCCAGAGTCTCGATTATCTTTTCTTGATTACTTTCGAGATCTACAACCATCTTGTCGAACCTCGATTCTAGTGTCTCGATGCTCTCTTCGACGTTCTGGAATCGATCGTCGACGGCCTGCTGGATGTTTCTTAAGCTTTTTCGAGTGTTCTCTAGCATCTCTTCCAGCTTCTGGTTCAGGGAAGTGGAATTTTCCTCCAACTTCCTACTTACGGCAACGGAATTTTCCTCAAGTTTTTCCAGTTTCTGGCTCAGAGAAGTCGAATTTTCCTTCAGTTTCTGACTCAGGGAAGTGGAATTTTCCTCCAACTTTGGATGTACGGTCGCCTCCAGTTTCTGGCTTATGGAAGTGGAATTTTCCTCCAACTTCTGATGTACGGTCGCCTCCGGATAAATTTCGTAACATTTGGTGTCAGAAGTTGGATTGCGAGTAAACGAGTGGAACGTTCATTCGAATTGTGAAGTGAACTACTAAAATTGAATTATTGAAAGAGTGAGATAATGATAAAACCATCGAACAGTTGAAAAGAGAGCTGGATGCTCGGGAATTATTCAGAGTGGAAAGTAAAGCCAACCTGGTGGAGAGACTGCGATTAGCGTTGCAGGAAGAAGGTGTTGACTGGGAGAATCACGAGTTCGGGGTGGAGAAGCCGCCGACATCCAGTAAGCCAACATTCGATATGCAGAAAATTCTGGCGGCTATGAATGCTATGAGTGCTTCCATAGCCCAGAAACTAGATCAAAAGCTGGAGGAAAATTCCACTTCCTTGAGCCAGAAACTAGAGAAACTGCAGAAAAATTCCACTGCCCTGAGCCAGAAATTATATCAAGAACTGGAGGAAAATTGCGCTGCCGTAAGTAGAAGGCTGATGGAAAATTCTGTTGCCGTAAGTAGAAAGTTGGAGGAAAATTCCACTTCCATTGACCAGAGACTAGAGAAACTGAAGGATAATTCCACTTCCCTGAGCCGGAAGCTGTACACGGTAGAAGAGATGCCAGAGAACGATAGAGAAAGCTTGAGAGACATCCAGCAAGCTGTCAACGATCGATTTCAGGACGTCGAAGAGAGAATCGAGACACTGGACAAGATGGATCTAGATCTCGAAAGTAACCAGGAAAAGCTAATCGAGACACTAGAATCGAGGTTTGACAAGAAGGTTCTGGAACTCGAGAGAACTTTCCAGAACGTTGAGATTCTAACCGGCTGCAGCATCGAAATTGACCGCTACCAACTTCGACTTCACAAGCGCGTTTAACATCTTTAAGCTGCAATTCGAAACAACAGCGGAACGGAATCAATGGGGAGAAGAAGACCGTGTGACCGCCCTAGTCATTTCCCTTAAAGGTGAAGCAGCTGATGTATTACAGACCATTCCGGAGACCTCGAGAAGGAACTACATAGCCATCTGGGATGCTCTTCATCGAAGATACGGCAATGAGCACATGCAGGAGATAGATGCACAAGCTGGAACTTAAAGGACGCAAGCAGCGTGGAAATGAGACCATCCAGCAGTACGCTGCCGACATCGAGAGACTGTCTCACCTAGCCTACGCGGATGTTCCAACTGATGTGGTGGAGAAACTGGAAATGGATTCTTTCATCCAAGGGCTAAGGGACCCCGATACGCAACGAAGCTTGATTCTCCTGCCGAAGACATCTTTCAAGGAGACACTTGCCAGCGCTCTCGCATGTGAAACATCGCTCTTGATATGCCGACCCTATATCAAATTACAGCGCATATCTGAAGACCAGGATAATTCCAGAACACCAGCGGCGAGTAGGAGTGGCTCATTCCCGGGTAGGTGCTACATCTGCAACCAGCAGGGGCACATTACGAGAAACTGCCGTCTGCGAAGAAAGCGTTCGAGGTCCAGTTCGCCTAAAAGAGACCAAGGGAGTGAACGCGAACATGGAGGTGCAAAAAAACAAGTCAGTGCAGAGGGGCATGCGCTGGCTCCCACAATGGAGTGCCCCAGCATCCTCGTATCCCGAATCTGAAGGGGTGCAACCAGCCTAGTAATCGAAGGAACGATGGACGGGCGACGATATCAGCTGACGTTGGACACGGGCGCAACTCATTCAGTCATACGAAGCAGATTAGTTTCTGACATCAAACCATTTTCCGAGGTAAGGCTTCGTACAGTAACTGGTGAGAAGGCGGAAGTTAAGGGTAAGGTCCAGAAAAGAATTACGATGGGTGCCGTCGAGTTTCAGCATGATTTCATCGATGCGGAGATCACTTATGACATCATAATCAGCGTCGACTTCATGATTAGGCATGGCTTCACATTGGACCTCAACCAAAAAGTGATGAAGTATGGCAACTTGGAGCTGCCATTAACAATAGATAATGGACAGGGTAGCAAGGTCAGGCGAATAGCCGTGCAAGCGCGCCAAACAGTTCCCCCGAACGCAGAAGCTGTCGTTTGGGCAAAGATAGAAGAGGATGCGGGGACAAGCCGAATGTCGGGTGGTCGAACCCGACAAACGAAACGAAATCGACCCAGCGATATCATTGTTGGAAGGGCTCTCGTGGAACTCCGACTAGACCAATTGGTTCCAGTACGAGTCCTGAATCCTGCCAGTGCATCTCGGACAATACACAAGGGAACGAGAATCGCTCAATGCCAAGAAGCTGCCGCTATTATGAACTGCGAAGATCAAAAACACCAGGAAATCCAGAAAAACAAAGCGCTCTTGAAAACAATGGTCAGAGAGTGGACGCAACATCTAGTGGAGAAACAGAAAAGTAAAGCACTCTCCCAAATAGAGCTTGACCAGCAAGACAAGGAAAAGACCGCGTTCACGGCCGGGGGAGAGTTGTGGCAATTCTCTGTGATGCCCTTCGGTCTTTGCAATGCACCAACCACATTCGAGAGACTGATGAACCGGGTGCTAAGAAGACTTCACTGGAGGATTTGCCTTGTCTACCTGGATGACATAATTGTCATGGGCAAGGATTTCGACGATCACCTTAAGAAGCTTGAAGAGGTACTGGAACGTATTCAAGCAGCCGGACTGAAATTGAGCCCGAAGAAATGTTCGCTCTTCCAGAACGAGATGAAGTACTTGGGACATGTGGTGACTGCAGAAGGAGTCCACACAGATGAAGACAAAATCTCAGCGGTTAAGGAATGGCCGCGGCCGAAGAATATTCATGAGTTAAGGTCATTCCTGGGACTTTGCACATATTACAGGCGATTCGTCCCAGGATTTGCAAACGTTGCCAGCAGTCTGCACGAGCTCACCAGAAAGAATCGGCCATTCAGGTGGGAGAAGCCGCAGGAGGAAGCGTTCATTCACCCGAAGGAATTGCTCTGCAGTGCGCAGATCCTTGCATATCCTGTCCCGGGAGAAAAGTTTATTTTGGACACCGATGCGAGCGGGCATGGAATCGGAGGAGTACTCTCTCAAATAATTGACGGGCGAGAACGGGTCATCGCTTACTACAGTAGGATCCTATCGAAGCCGGAAAGGAACTACTGTGTAACTAGGAGGGAGCTTTTAGCCGTGGTTGACTGTGTCAAAGATTTCCACAAATATCTCTATGGCCAGGCTTGCCATCTTAGGACGGACCACGCAACGTTGAGATGGCTGCTGCAGTTCAAAAACCCGGAAGGCCAGCTTGCTAGATGGATAGAGAGAATCCAGAGTTATGACTTCAGTATCGAACACCGGAAGGGAAACAGTCATGGAAATGCGGATGCATTATCGAGGCGACCTTGCGATGTTGAATGCAAACATTGTTCACGCGCCGAGACCAAGGAAGAGGTCACCGACATCTGTTGTTTCCAGGTGCTGCCAGAAGATTCCTGGACTGTCGAGAAGGTCGGAAGGAAGCAGCGGGAAGATGCCGATCTGGCAGTCATCATCGACTACCAAGAACGAGGTTTTCGACCAACTTGGCAGCAAATATCCAGTGAAAGCCCAATCGTGAAAGCTTACTGGGCTCAATGGCAGAGTTTGAAGCTGAAGAACGGCTGCCTCTACCGCAGTTGGGAAAGTGAGTACGGGAACATTGTAAACGATCTGCTGGTAATTCCAAATGGACAAATCGACGAGGTCATCCGAGAATACCACGAGGGACCAAGCGGGGGTCATCTTGGTGTTAACAAGACTGTAGAAAAGATCAAGAGACGTTTCTACTGGGTAGGATGCCATGAGTCGGTTAAGCGTTTCATTCGCAGGTGTGAACAGTGTGCGAAGGCAAAGGGTCCAGTTAGGAAAACTCGAGGAAATATGCAGCAGTACAATGTTGGAGCACCGTTCGAACGTATCGCAATGGACATCGCAGGCCCATTCCCAACGAGCAACGCTGGAAACTAATACGCGCTGGTGGTGATCGATTACTTAAGCAAGTGGCCTGAGGTGTTTTGCATCCCGAACCAGGAAGCCAAAACTATTTCGGATGCATTCGTGAATAACTGGGTTTCGCGTTATGGAGTACCAATGGAACTGCACTCAGACCAAGGCAGAAACTTCGAGTCGTCGGTGTTCAAAGAACTCTGTGACATGCTAGGTATCAGAAAGACGCGGACAACACCATTACATCCACAATCTGATGGCATGGTCGAAAGGTTCAACCGGACGATGGAGGAATACCTGAGAAAAGTCGTCGTCGGAGATCAGAAGGACTGGGATGAACATCTCCCCCTTTTCCTAATGGCGTACCGTTCGGCATAGCACAATTCAACGTCAACAACACCCGCCGAAGCCATTTTTGGAACTGATCTCCGACTTCCATCGGACTTGAAGTTCGGCGTGGTACTACCGACAACTAGCGGCAGGGAGGACTTCGTAACAGAAAAGAAGGAACAGCTGAACTCCATCCTTCAGTTCATCCGGGAGCGACTGAACTTGGTCAGCGATAAAATGAAGGCGAGATACGACTTGAGGGCGAATACTTCTGGATTCGAGACAGGACAATTGGTATTGCTGTACAACCCACAACGGAAAAAAGGCTTGTGCCCCAAATTGCAATCAGCCTGGGACGGACCATATGAGGTCATCAAGAAACTCAGTGACGTGGTATACCGGATACAGCAGATGGGAAACAGACGGGCGAAGTATAAACTTGTCCACGTAGAGAGGTTAGCACCATATTACGGAGAAGGATCCAATCGCTTGTTCGAGGACGAACAAGTTAAGGAGGAGGGCAGTGTTGCGGAGATGCAAACGGACGGTTAAGTTCGAATTTCGCTGTCGAAGTTCGAAAGCTCTCTGGAAGCGGGGATGGGAATGATGTCAACTTCCAATGGAATTGTCAGAGCGTTCTAGAGATTTCCTATGGGGAACTTCCAACGGCGAACGTTCGAGATGGTGGTCCGAGAGCTATATAAGCGCGAACACTCGCCCTCGACATTCATTCAGTTTGTGGTACTAAACAGCGTGTGAAAAGTTAGTGTGATCAAACAGTGCGAAACTAAAAGCTTTCAATAAAGGGTTGTTTGTGTAATAAAGTTTAAAGTGGATAGTATTGGATAATAAATAAAAGTGGTGAAGCTACGCAGATAATTGATCTGCAGTGAAACAGGAAAAGTGTGTGTGTTTTATTTCGGATAAAAAACAATTGCAGTTTATCGCAATCCAGTGGTGCGAACCCTATTCGGTGTGGGATCGAATAAAATCGTAACAGTATGATATTTGACTTATGAAAGCTTCACCGGTTTTTCTGTAATTATTGGAGTTGGTTTTCTCTTTCTCCCTTTTGGGGCATTCCGATTTCCAATGTCCTGCTTTGTTGCATAAAGCCGGATATAAGTTAACACACAATCGTCGGCACGTACGATTGCAACAACAAAAATCCACAGCGCCACAACCGCAAGATCTACGGTGCTCTGGCTTGGAAACAAGCTTGCTTGCTTCATGTCGATTAGCTGCATTGTCCGCTACAATCTGGCTTGTATACAAGCTTGTTTACTCCAAAGCGCTTGGCTGCATGGTCCGTTAGTTGGCGGGGTGGTGGGTTTCGCAACCGTTTGTGCCGACGCTTTGGTGGAGTTCTTTTTCTAGAAAGCAGTCGCTCTCTCAGTGGAAGTCCGAGAAGTAGGAGCGCACACACAAAAGAAGAATTAAAATTTTGTTCAAACAAACTGTTAGATATAATTTAAGAAAAAAGAATTAAATAATAAAGAAATTTATATACAAATACCACAGTTGGTTTAATTGGCGCCCAACGTGGGGCGACGCGAGTGTTCCTTACAATAATTACTATAAACTGAAGTATAAATTTGCATACAAGCGTCGTCAAAATTGGGCTTGGACCGAGTAAATAAAGTATTCTGGATAAAGAATAAATTAGTCAAATGTGTACATAAAAAGTATATCAATACAAGAAAAAACCTCGTTCAGGGAGTTTATTTTGAAATCAAAGTGAAAAGTTAAAAACGTTAAGTTAAGTTAAAAGTTAAAGCGTATCTACTCACTTGGACACAGAAGAATATAACGAGATTTGATTCGTAGCGTCAGCATTACTGTCATCTATTCCCTATTTGAAATTTGTTGGAATCCGTGTTGTAAAGGGAAGAATACAAACAACATGCTATCACTACTACCAGAGACACAACAAGTGTGCAGCAGCCATCATCAAGCGTGGGGCAGAAGCAAGAGGTGGAGAAGTAGAAACTGTATCTGTCAGTCTATTATAATGCATTATACATATATAGGTACATACATAAATTTCTGTTAAGAAGACTTTAGTTTCTTATACCTAGGATAGTTATCTACTCAGTTTCTTATATTTAAGTTCACATTCATTAGAATTAAGTTATAAATATTACTAAATTTTTTTTTTTTTGTGACTGCAAAACGAAACAGTCATGGATGAAGCACAGCTCCGTTCTGAAATTACGATAGCAGTTCAAACTGCCGTCGAACGAGCGCAGCAATCATTTCTAAATGCTATTAGTGATCTAACGAGCAGATTAGCTAACCTCGAAACGCCAGCTAAAGTAGAGGTATATAAGCCAGTGACAATTGATCCACAAAAGAAATGCGATGAGTCCTTAGACCTAGTTAAGTCCCTACCCGATTTTCATGGGGATCAGGGAAACTACGTTTCTTGGCGTCAAGCCGTTTTCGCGGCACACAAATTATTTGAAGGTTACGAAGGAAGCTCGAAGTACTACCAGGCCGTAGCTAAAATTAGGAACAAGATCCTAGGTTCCGCTGATTCGGTATTGTCATCTTTTAATACTGTCTTAAATTTTAAAGCAATTATCGCTAGGTTAGACTTCACATATGCCGACAAAAAACCAGTATACCTTATTGAGCAGAAAATGTCTACCCTCAGACAAGGGCGGTTATCGATTGTTGACTTTTATGATGCAGTCAAACGAAAACGTACGCTTATTATTAATAAGACTATTATGACGCGCGAAGGGAATATTGATTTAATTGATTCGTTGAGCCAAAAGTATCGCCAGGACGCATTAAGGATATTCATATCCGGGCTTCGAAAACCAATGAGTGACATACTATTTTCATCTAGACCAACAGATATGCCAACTGCATTACCACTTGCCCAGGAATTGGAGGCTAACCAGGCTCGGTATACTTTTGCAAGTTCATTTGTAAACACCAACGAACGATCGATTTATCCAGTCTCCAGAGGAAACTACAATTCACGCCATTATAATCGTAATAGTTTTCAACAACCTAGGCCCACTCCAATGCAAATTGACCCCTCATCATCCCAATTTTATACGCATATACCTAAATCCCTAAGAAACGTCCCAAATGGCAATAACACCTATTCGAGAAACACCGCACAAATGGCGGTAAAGCGGTCAGCTCCCTCAAGTTTTCAATCTAGGCAATGGTCGTCGAGAAGACAACCTATTTCTAGTCGACAACCACCTCCAAAAGCGCAAAGGGTTAACAACCTATGCCAAAAACATTCGATTCAGGAAACCCCCGACTCAAATGGGCACAACTACGAGAATCAATCATATTGTTACGAATTTATTCAATCCCCACCCCAAATAGGGTTCGCACCACTGGATTGCGATAAACTACAATTGTCCTTTTTATTTAAATTGAAACACACACACTTTTAATTCTTTCACCACTTTTCTTTATTATCCAATACTATCCACTTTAAACTTCATTATCCAATACTATCCACTTTAAACTTTTTTAGACAATACACAAACCTTTATTGAAAGCTTTTCTTTTCACCTTGGTTGATCACACCGAATTGTCACACGCTGTTTTATACCACAAACTGAATGAATGACGAGGGCGAGTGTTCGCGCTTATATAGCTCTCGGTCCACCATCTCGAACGTTCGCCGTTGGAAGTTCCCCATAGGAAATCTCTAGAACGCTCTGACAATTCCATTGGAAGTTGACATCATTCCCATCCCCGCTTCCAGAGAGTTTTCGAACTTAACGGTCCGCTTGCATCTCCGCAACACTGCCCTCCTCCTAAACTTGTTCGTCCTCGAACAAGCGATTGGATCCTTCTCCGTAATATGGTGCTAACCTCTCTACGTGGACAATTTTATACTTCGCCCGTCTGTTTCCCATCTGCTGTATCCGGTATACCACGTCATTGAGTTTCTTGATGACCTCATATGGTCCGTCCCAGGCTGATTGCAATTTGGGGCACAAGCCTTTTTTCCGTTGTGGGTTGTACAGCAATACCAATTGTCCGGTCTCGAATCCAGAAGTATTCGCCCTCAAGTCGTATCGCGCCTTCATTTTATCGCTGACCAAGTTCAGTCGCTCCCGGATGAACTGATGGATAGAGTTCAGCTGTTCTTTCTTTTCGGTTACGAAGTCTTCCCTGCCGCTAGTTGTCGGTAGTACCACGCCGAACTTCAAGTCCGATGGAAGTCGGAGATCAGTTCCAAAAATGGCTTCGGCGGGTGTTGTTGCCGTTGAATTGTGCTGTGCCGAACGGTATGCCATTAGGAAAAGGGGGAGATGTTCATCCCAGTCCTTCTGATCTCCGACGACGACTTTTCTCAGGTATTCCTCCATCGTCCGGTTGAACCTTTCGACCATGCCATCAGATTGTGGATGTAATGGTGTTGTCCGCGTCTTTCTGATACCTAGCATGTCACAGAGTTCTTTGAACACCGACGACTCGAAGTTTCTCCCTTGGTCTGAGTGCAGTTCCATTGGTACTCCATAACGCGAAACCCAGTTATTCACGAATGCACCCGAAATGGTTTTGGCTTCCTGGTTCGGGATGCAAACACCTCAGGCCACTTGCTGAAGTAATCGATCACCACTAGCGCGTACTTGTTTCCAGCGTTGGGAATGGGCCTGCAATGTCCATTGCAATACGTTCGAACGGTGCTCCAACATTGTACTGCTGTATATTTCCTCGAGTTTTCCTAACTGGACCCTTTGCTTTCGCACACTGTTCACACCTGCGAATGAAACGCGTAACCGACCCATGGCATCCTACCCAGTAGAAACGTCTCTTGATCTTTTCTACAGTCTTGTTAACACCAAGATGACCCCCGCTTGGTCCCTCGTGGTATTCTCGGGTGACCTCGTCGATTTGCCCTTTTGGTATTACCAGCAGATCATTTACAATGTTCCCGTCCTCACTTTCTCAACTGCGGTAGAGGCAACCGTTCTTCAGCTTCAAACTCTGCCATTGAGCCCAGTAAGCTTTCACGATTGGGCTTTCACTGGATACTTGCTGCCAATTTGGTCGAAAACCTCGTTCTTGGTAGTCAATGATGACTGCCAGATCGGCATCCTCTCGCTGCTTTCTTCCAACCTTCTCGGCACTCCAAGCATCTTCTGGCAGCACATGGAAACGACGGATATCGGTGACCTCTTCTTTGGTTTCCGCACGTGAACAATGCTTGCATTCAACGCCGCGAGTTCGGCTCGTTAATGCATCCGCATTTCTATGGCTGCTTCCCTTCCGGTATTCGCGTGCTCTCGCTTGTTCTCCTTTTCGCGAATCAAACCTCGAACGCCTTCTTCTCAGATGACGATTTCTCGCCATGTGCCCCTGCTCGTTGCAGATATAGCATCTACCTGGGAACGGGCAGCTCCTACTCACCGTTGTTTCTCTCGAACTTCGCCACAATTTGCTGGAAGAACGCTTTCTCCGCAGACGACAGTCTTTTGCAATGTGCCCCTGCTGGTCGCAGATATAGCAGCTACCTGGGAACGAGCGACTCCTACTCACTGTCATTGCTCTGGAATTACGTCGCAATTTGCTGAAGGAACGCTTTCTCCGCAGACGGCAGTCCCTCGCAATGTGCCCCTGCTGGTCGCAGATGTAGCATCTACCCGGGAATGAACCACTCCTACTCGCCGTTGTTGTTCTCGAACTATCCTTGTCTTGAGATTTGAGCCGTAATTTGATGGAAGGTCGGCATATCAAGTGCGATGTTTCACATGCGAGAGCGCTGGCAACTGTCTCCTTGAAAGATGTCTTCGGCAGGAGAATCAGTCTTCGTTGCGTATCGGGATCCCTTAGCCCTTGGATGACGGAATCCGTTTTTAGTTTCTCCACCACATCAACTGGAACATCCGCGTAGGCTAGATGAGACAGCCTCTCGATGTCGGCAGCGTACTGCTGGATGGTCTCGTTTCCACGCTGCTTGCGTCCTTTAAGTTCCAGCTTGTGCATCTCCTGCATGTGCTCACTGCCGTATCTTCGATGAAGAGCATCCCATATGGCTGTGTAGTTCCTTCTCTGGGTCTCCGGGATGGTCTGTAGAGCGTCAGCTGCTTCACCTTTAAGGGAAATTACTAGGGCAGCCACACGATCTTCCTCTCCCCATTGATTCCGTTCCGCTGTTGTCTCGAACTGGAGCTTAAAGATGTTAAAAGCGCTCTTGCCGTCGAAGTTGGGAGCTGTGAATTTTGATGTTGCAGTCGGTACGACGATTCCTTGATGCTGTACGTTCTGGATAGTTTTCTCGAGTTCCAGAACCTTCTTGTCCAGTGTCTCGATTCTCTTTTCTTGGTTATTTTCGAGATCCAGAACCTTCTTATCCAGTGTATCGATTCTCTCTTCGACGCCCTGGAACCGATCGTTGACGGCTTGCTGGATGTCTCTCAAGCTTTATCGATTGTTCTGTAGCATCTTTTCCAACGTCTCTAGCTTCTCTAATTTCTGACCTATGGAAGTTGAATTTTCCTCCAACTTTTGATGTACGGTCGCCTCCAGTTTCTGGCTTATGGAAGTTGAATTCTCCTCCAACTTTCTACTTACAGCAGCGGAATTTTCCTCCCGTTTTCGATCTAATTTCTGGCTCATGGAAGT
Organism: Eumerus sabulonum; assembly: GCA_951905685.1. Lineage (NCBI taxonomy): Eukaryota > Metazoa > Arthropoda > Insecta > Diptera > Syrphidae > Eumerus > Eumerus sabulonum. The sequence goes on from OX645060.1 coordinate 96,368,161, forward strand.
GGAATTTTCCTCCAGCTTTTGATCGAGTTGTTGGCTCATAGCATTAAGAGCCGCGAGAATGTGTTGCATATCGAACGCTGGCTCAGTAGATGTCGACGGCTTCTCCACCCCGAATTCGCAACTCTCCCAGTCGACACCTTCTTCCTGCAACGCTGATCGCAGTCTCTCCACCAGGTTGGCTTTACTTCCCACTGTGGATAATTGCCGAGCATCCAGCTCTCTTTTCAGTTGTTCGATTGTCAACTTTTCCAATTTCACCATTTTTTCTATCTCTTAACAATTCACTTTGTGCAATTCACAATTTAAATAAACGTTCCACTCGTTTACTCGCAATCCCACTTCTGACACCAGATGTTAAGAATTGTTCAATACCACACCGAATAGGGTTCGCACCACTGGATTGCGATAAACTACAATTGTTCTTCTTATCCGAATAAAAACACACACGCTTTTATTTCTTTCACCACAGATCAATTATCTGTGTAACTTCACCACTTTTCTTTATTATCCAATACAATCCACTTTAAACTTTATTACACAATACACAAACCTTTATTGAAAGCTTTTCTTTGCACACTGGTTGATCACACCGACTTTACACACGCTGTTCAATACCACAAACTGAATGAATCTCAAGGGCGAGTGTTCGCGCTTATATAGCTCTCGGTCCACCGTCTCGAACGATCGCCGTTGGAAGTTCCCCTTCGGAAATCTCTAGAACGCTCTGACAATTCCATTGGAAGTTGACATCATTCCAATCCCCGCTTCCAGGGAGTTTTCGAACTTCGACAGCGAAATTCGAACTTAACGGTCCGCTTGCATCTCCGCAACAATATTGTTGCGGAGACACAAACTGACGGTTAAGTTCGAATTTCCCTGTCGAAGTTCGAAAGCTCTCTTGAAGCGGAGATTGGAATGATGTCAACTGTCAACGGCGAAATGCTAATTTTCAGAGCATTCTAGAGATTTCCGAAAGGGAACTTCCGACGGCGAACATTCGAGAAGGTGGACCGAGAGTTATATAAGCGCGAACACCCGCCCTCGGCATTCATTCTGTTTGTGGAATTGAACAGCGCGTGACAAGTCGGTGTGATCAAACAGTGCGAAAATAAAAGCTTTCAATAAAGGTTTGTGTGTGTTGTAAAGTTTAAAGTGTTCAATAGTATTGGATAGTAAAGAAAAGTGGTGAAACTGCACAGATAATTGATCTGTGGTGGAACAAGAAAAGTGTGTGTGTCTTAACTCGGATAAAAAAGACAATTGTAGTTTATCGCAATCCAGTGGTGCGAACCCTATTTGGTGTGGGATTGAATATTTCGTAACATTTGGTGTCAGAAGTGGGATTGCGAGTAAACGAGTTAAACGTTTATTCAAATTCCGAATTGAACTATTAAAAGTGAATTATCGAGAGCGTGAGAAAATGGTGAAATTGGGAAAAACTGAAAAGAGAGCTGAATGCTCGGAAACTATCCACAGTGGGAAGTAAAGCCAACCTGGTGGAGAGACTGCGATCAGCGTTGGAGGAAGAAGGTGTTGACTGGGAGAATCACGAGTTCGGGGTGGAGAAGCCGTCAACATCCAGTGAGCCAGCATTCGATATGCAGCAAATTCTCGCAGCTATGAATGCTATGAGTGCTTCCATATCCCAGAAACTAGACCAGAAGTTGGAAGAAATTTCGGCTTCCAAAAGCCAGAAACCGGAGGCGACCGTACATCAGAAGTTGGAGGAAAATTCCACTTCCATAAGCCAGAAACTGGAGGCGACCGTACATCCAAAGTTGGAGGAAAATTCCACTTCCCTGAGTCAGAAACTGAAGGAAAATTCGACTTCTCTGAGCCAGAAACTGGAAAAACTTGAGGAAAATTCCGTTGCCGTAAGTAGGAAGTTGGAGGAAAATTCCACTTCCCTGAACCAGAAGCTGGAAGAGATGCTAGAGAACACTCGAAAAAGCTTAAGAAACATCCAGCAGGCCGTCGACGATCGATTCCAGAACGTCGAAGAGAGCATCGAGACACTAGAATCGAGGTTCGACAAGATGGTTGTAGATCTCGAAAGTAATCAAGAAAAGATAATCGAGACTCTGGAATCGAGGTTCGACAAGAAGGTTCTGGAACTCGAGAAAACTGTTCAGAACGTTCAGCATCAAGGAATCGTTGTACCGACTGCAGCATCGAAATTCACAGCTCCCAACTTCGACGGCACGAGTGCGTTTAACATCTTTAAACTTCAGTTCGTGACAACAGCGGAACGGAATCAATGGGGAGAAGAAGATCGTGTGGCCGCTCTAGTAATTTTTCTTAAAGGCGAAGCAGCTGATGTACTACAGACCATCCCGGAAACCCTGAGAAAGAACTACACAGCCATATGGGAAGCTCTTCATCGAAGATACGGCAGTGAGCACATGCAGGAGATGCACAAGCTGGAACTTAAAGGACGCAAGCAGCGTGGAAACGAGACCATCCAGCAATACGCTGCCGACATCGAGAGGGTGTCTCATCTAGCTTACGCGGATGTTCCAGTTGATGTGGTGGAAAAACTTAAAACGGATTCTTTCATCCAAGGGCTAAGGGACCCCGATACGCAACGAAGCTTGATTCTCCTGCCGAAGACATCTTTCAAGGAGACAGTTGCCAGCGCTCTCGCATGTGAAACATCGCTCTTGATATGCCGACCTTCCATCAAATTACGACGCATGTCTCAAGACCAGGATAGTTCCAGAACAACAACGGTGAGTAGGAGTGGTTCATTCCCGGGTAGATGCTACATCTGCGACCAGCAGGGGCACATTGCGAGGAACTGCCGCCTGCGAAGAAAGCATTCGAGGTCTAGTTCGCCAAAAAGAGACCATGGGAGTGAACGCGACCGTGGCGGTGCAAAAGGTGCACCTAACAATCCGTTAAACTAAAACGAGCCAGTGCAGAGGGGCATGCGCTGGCTCCCACATTGGAGTGCCCCAGCAACCTCGTATCTCAAATCTGTAGGAGTGCAACCAGCATAGTCATCGAGGGAACAATGGACGGGCGACCATATCAGCTGACGTTGGACACGGGCGCAACTCATTCGGTCATCCGAAGCGGATTGGTTTCTGACATCGAACCATTTTTCGAGGTAAGGCTTCGTACAGTAACCGGTGAGAAGGCGGAAGTTAAGGGTAAGGCCCAGAATAGAATTACGATGGGTACCGTCGAGCTTCAGCATGATTTCATAATTGCGGAGATCACTGATGACATCATAATCGGCGTCGACTTCATGATTAGGCATGGCTTCACATTGGACCTTAACCAAAAAGTGATGAAGTATGGCAACTTGGAGCTGCCCTTAACAATAGATAATGGACAGGCTAGCAAGGTCAGGCAAATAGTCGCGCAAGCGCGCCAAACAGTTCCCCCGAATGCAGAAGCGGTGGTTTGGGCAAAGATAGAAGAGGATGCGGGGACAAACCGAATGTGGGTGGTCGAACCCGACAAACGAAATCGACCCAGCGATATCATTGTTGGAAGGGCTCTCGTTGAACTCCGACAAGAACAATTGGTTCCAGTACGAGTCCTGAATCCTGCCAGTGCATCTAGGACAATACACAAGGGAACAAGGATCGCTCAATGCCAAGAAGCTGCCGCTGTTATGAAGTGCGAAGATCAAAAACACCAGGAAATCCAGAACAACAAAGTGTTCTTCAAAATAATGGCCAGAGAGTGGACGCAACATCTAGTGGAGAGGCAGATAAGTAAAGCACTCTCCCTGCTTCGAATATATTGGACAGTTTTTGCAGATGGTAAGAACTGTGGAAGAACATCAATTGTGAAGCACAGAATAGACACAGGGGACTCTAGACCGATCCGGCAACCACCGAGGAGGGTACCTATGGCGAAAGTAGGAGAGGTGATCAAACTAATCGGCGAGATGGAAAAGGAGGGCGTAATCGAACCATCTGCAAGGCCATGGAGTTCGCCAGGAGTGCTAGCTAAGAAGAAGGATGGAAGCAACCGATTCTGCGTGGACTATAGGAAGCTGAATTACGTCACGAAGAAGGACAGCTATCCTTTACCGATAATCGACGACACCTTGGATACACTAAATGGTGCAAAGTGGTTCTAGATGCTGGACTTGCAAAGTGGATACTGGCAAATAGAACTTGACCAGTAAGACAAGAAAAAGAAATGGTAATTCTCTGTGCTGCCCTTTGGTCTTCGCAATGCGCCAGCCACATTCGAAAGACTTATGAACCGGGTGCTAAGAGGACTTCACTGGAGGACTTGCCTTGTCCATTTGGATGACATAATTGTCATGGGCAAGGATTTCGACGATCACCTTAAGAAGCTTGAAGAGGTACTGGAACGTATTCAAGCAGCCGGACTGAAATTGAGCCCGAAGAAATGTTCGCTCTTCCAAAACGAGGTAAAGACAAAATCACAGCGGTCAAGCAATGGCCACGGCCGAAGAATCTTCATGATCTAAGGTCATTCCTGGGACTTTGCACATATTACAGGCGATTCGTCCCAGGATTTGCAAACGTAGCCAGCCGTCTGCACGAGCTCACCAGAAAGAATCGGCCATTCAGGTGGGAGAAGCCGCAGGAGGAAGCGTTCATTCACCCGAAGGAATTGCTCTGCGCAGATCCTTGCATATCCTGTCCCGGGAGAAGAGTTTATTTTGAACAATTATGCGAGCGGACATGGAATCTGCAGAGTACTCTCTCAAATGATTGACGGGCGAGAACGGGTCATCGCTTACTACAATAGGATCCTATCGAAGCCGGAGAGGAACTACTGTGTAACCAGGAGGGGGTTTTAAGCTGTTTTTGACTCTGTCAAGCATTTCCACAAATATCTCTATGGCCAGGCTTTTCATCTTAGAACGGACCACACAGCGTTGAGGTGGCTACTGCAGTTCAAAAACCCGGAAGCCCAGCTTGCTAGGTGGATAGAGAGAATTCAGAGTTATGACTTCAGTATCGAACACCGGAAGGGAAACAGTCATGGAAATGCGGATGCAGTATGGAGGCGACCTTGCGATGTTGAATGCACACATTGTTCACGCGCCGAAACCAAGGAACAGGTCACCGACATTCGTCGCTTCAGTATGCTGCGAGAAGATGCCTGGACTGTCGAGAAGGTCAGAAGAAAGCAGCGAGAAGATGCCGATCTGGCAGTCATCATCGACTACCAAGAACGAGGTTTTCGGCCAACTTGGCAGCAAATATCCAGTAAAAGCAAAATCGTAAAAGCTTACTGGGCTCAATGGCAGATTTTGAGGCTGAAGAACGGTTGCCTCTACCGCAGTTGGGAAAGTGAAAATGGGGATATTGTAAACGATCTGCTAGTAATTCCAAAGGGACAAATCGACGAGATCATCCGAGAATATCACGACGGACCAAGCGGAGGTCATCTTGGTGTTAATAAGACTGTAGAAAAGATCAAGAGACGTTTCTACTGGGTAGGATACCACGTCACGCGTTTCATTCGTAGGTGTGACCAAAGTGCGTTGGCGAAGGGGCCCTTTAGGAAAACTCGAGGAAATATGCAGCAGTACAATGTTGGAGCACCGTTCGAACGTATTGCCATGGGCATCGCAGGTCCGTTCCTAACGAGCAACGCTGGAAACAAATACGCGCTGGTGGTGATCGACTATTTCAGCAAGTGGCCTGAAGTGTTTTGCATCCCGAACCAGGAAGCCAAAACCCATTCGGATGTATTCGTGAACACCTACGTTGTGCGTAACGGGGTACCGTTGGAACTGCACTCAGACCAAGGAAGGAACTTCGAGTCGTCGGTGTTCAAAGAACTCTGGGACATGCTAGGTATCAGAATGACAGGGATAACATCACTACACCCACAAGCTGATGACATGGTCGAAAGGTTCAACCGGACGATGGAGGAATACTTGAGAAAATTCGTCGTTGGAGATCAGAAGGACTGGGATGAACGTCTTTCCCTATCCACCTATCAGCTCATCCGGGAGCGACTGAACTTGGTCAGCAAAAAAATGAAGGCGAGATACGACTTTAGGGTGAACACTTCTGGATTCGAGACAGGACAATTGGTATTGCTGTATAACCCACAACGAAAAAAAAGGCTTGTGCCCCAAGTTGCAATCAGCCTAGGACGGACCATATGAGGTCATCGAGAAAATTAACGACGTGGTATACCGAATACAGCAGACGGGAAACAGACGGGCGAAGGTAAAGATTGTCCACGTAGAGAGGTTAGCGCCATATTACGGAGAAGGATCAAATCGCTTGTTCGATGACGAATAAGTTAAAGAGGAGGTCAAACCGACAGTTAAGTTCGAATTTCGCTGTCGAAGTTCGAATGCTCTGGTGAAGCGATTTCAACTTTCAACTGCGAAATGCCGAATGCCAGGGCATTCTTAAGATTTCCGTAGGGGAAGTTTCGACGGCGAACATTCGAGAAGGTGGACCGAGAGCTATATAAGCGTGAACGGTCGCCCCCGGATTCATTCAGTCTACGGAAGTCGACATACAGTGTGCAAATAAAAGCTTTTGGTAAAGGTTTGTGTGTAATAAAGAGTAACAATAAATAAAAGTGGTGAAGTACTCAGAAAGTTGATGTGATGAGAATAAGAAAAGTGTGTGTTTTAATTTGAATAAAACGTAGACAATTGTAGTTTATCGCAATCCAGTGGTGCGATAGTGCGATGGTGCGAAGTAGGATAAATTTCGTAACATTTGGTGTCAGAAGTTGGATTGCGAGTAAACGAGTGGAACGTTCATTCGAATTGTGAAGTGAACTATTAAAATTGAATTATTGAAAGAGTGAGATATTGATAAAACCATCGAACAGTTGAAAAGAGAGCTGGATGCTCGGGAATTATTCAGAGTGGAAAGTAAAGCCAACCTGGTGGAGAGACTGCGATTAGCGTTGCAGGAAGAAGGTGTTGACTGGGAGAATCACGAGTTCGGGGTGGAGAAGCCGCCGACATCCAGTAAGCCAACATTCGATATGCAGAAAATTCTGGCGGCTATGAATGCTATAAGTGCTTCCATAGCCCAGAAACTAGATCAAAAGCTGGAGGAAAATTCCACTTCCTTGAACCAAAAACTAGAGAAACTGCAGAAAAATTCCACTGCCCTGAGCCAGAAATTATATCAAGAACTGGAGGAAAATTGCGCTGCCGTAAGTAGAAGGCTGAAGGAAAATTCTGTTGCCGTAAGTAGAAAGTTGGAGGAAAATTCCACTTCCATTGACCAGAGACTAGAGAAACTGAAGGATAATTCCACTTCCCTGAGCCGGAAGCTGTACACGGTAGAAGAGATGCCAGAGAACGATAGAGAAAGCTTGAGAGACATCCAGCAAGCTGTCAACGATCGATTTCAGGACGTCGAAGAGAGAATCGAGACACTGGACAAGATGGATCTAGATCTCGAAAGTAACCAGGAAAAGCTAATCGAGACACTAGAATCGAGGTTTGACAAGAAGGTTCTGGAACTCGAGAGAACTTTCCAGAACGTTGAGATTCTAACCGGCTGCAGCATCGAAATTGACCGCTCCCAACTTCGACTTCACAAGCGCGTTTAACATCTTTAAGCTGCAATTCGAAACAACAGCGGAACGGAATCAATGGGGAGAAGAAGACCGTGTGACCGCCCTAGTCATTTCCCTTAAAGGTGAAGCAGCTGATGTATTACAGACCATTCCGGAGACCTCGAGAAGGAACTACATAGCCATCTGGGATGCTCTTCATCGAAGATACGGCAATGAGCACATGCAGGAGATAGATGCACAAGCTGGAACTTAAAGGACGCAAGCAGCGTGGAAATGAGACCATCCAGCAGTACGCTGCCGACATCGAGAGACTGTCTCACCTAGCCTACGCGGATGTTCCAACTGATGTGGTGGAGAAACTGGAAATGGATTCTTTCATCCAAGGGCTAAGGGACCCCGATACGCAACGAAGCTTGATTCTCCTGCCGAAGACATCTTTCAAGGAGACACTTGCCAGCGCTCTCGCATGTGAAACATCGCTCTTGATATGCCGACCCTATATCAAATTACAGCGCATATCTGAAGACCAGGATAATTCCAGAACACCAGCGGCGAGTAGGAGTGGCTCATTCCCGGGTAGGTGCTACATCTGCAACCAGCAGGGGCACATTACGAGAAACTGCCGTCTGCGAAGAAAGCGTTCGAGGTCCAGTTCGCCTAAAAGAGACCAAGGGAGTGAACGCGAACATGGAGGTGCAAAAAAACAAGTCAGTGCAGAGGGGCATGCGCTGGCTCCCACAATGGAGTGCCCCAGCATCCTCGTATCCCGAATCTGAAGGGGTGCAACCAGCCTAGTAATCGAAGGAACGATGGACGGGCGACGATATCAGCTGACGTTGGACACGGGCGCAACTCATTCAGTCATCCGAAGCAGATTAGTTTCTGACATCAAACCATTTTCCGAGGTAAGGCTTCGTACAGTAACTGGTGAGAAGGCGGAAGTTAAGGGTAAGGTCCAGAAAAGAATTACGATGGGTACCGTCGAGTTTCAGCATGATTTCATCGATGCGGAGATCACTTATGACATCATAATCAGCGTCGACTTCATGATTAGGCATGGCTTCACATTGGACCTCAACCAAAAAGTGATGAAGTATGGCAACTTGGAGCTGCCATTAACAATAGATAATGGACAGGGTAGCAAGGTCAGGCGAATAGCCGTGCAAGCGCGCCAAACAGTTCCCCCGAACGCAGAAGCTGTCGTTTGGGCAAAGATAGAAGAGGATGCGGGGACAAGCCGAATGTCGGGTGGTCGAACCCGACAAACGAAACGAAATCGACCCAGCGATATCATTGTTGGAAGGGCTCTCGTGGAACTCCGACTAGACCAATTGGTTCCAGTACGAGTCCTGAATCCTGCCAGTGCATCTCGGACAATACACAAGGGAACGAGAATCGCTCAATGCCAAGAAGCTGCCGCTATTATGAACTGCGAAGATCAAAAACACCAGGAAATCCAGAAAAACAAAGCGCTCTTGAAAACAATGGTCAGAGAGTGGACGCAACATCTAGTGGAGAAACAGAAAAGTAAAGCACTCTCCCTGCTTCGTAAATATTGGACAGTTTTTGCAAATGGTAAGAACTGTGGAATAACATCAATTGTGAAGCACAGAATAGACACAGGGGACTCTAGACCGATCCGGCAACCACCGAGGAGGTACCTTTGGCGAAAGAAGGAGAGGTGGTCAAAATAATCGACGAGATGGAAAAGGAGGGCATGATCGAACCATCTGCAAGCCCATGGAGTTCGCCAGTAGTATTAGTTAAGAAGAAGGATGGAAGCACCCGATTCTGCGTGGACTATAGAAAGCTGAACGACGTCACGAAGAAGGACAGCTATCCTTTACCGAGAATCGACGACAGCTTGGACACACTATCTGGTGCAAAGTGGTTCTCGACGCTGGACTTGCAAAGTGGATACTGGCAAATAGAGCTTGACCAGCAAGACAAGGAAAAGACCGCGTTCACCGCCGGGGGAGAATTGTGGCAATTCTCTGTGATGCCCTTCGGTCTTTTGCAATGCGCTAGCCACATTCGAGAGACTTAAGAACCGGCTGCTAAGAGGACTTCATTGGAGGACTTGCCTTGTCTATTTGGATGACATAATTGTCATGGGCAAGGATTTCGACGATCACCTTAAGAAGCTTGAAGAGGTACTGGAACGTATTCAAGCAGCCGGACTGAAATTGAGCCCGAAGAAATGTTCGCTCTTCCAAGACGAGGTGAAGTACTTGGGACATGTGGTGACTGCAGAAGGAGTCTAAAGAGATGAAGAAAAAATCTCGGCGGTTAGGGAATGGCCGCGGCCGAAGATTCTTCATGAGTTAAGGTCATTCCTGGGACTTTGCACGTATTACAGGCGATTCATCCCAGGATTTGCAAAAGTTGCCAGCAGTTTGCACGAGCTCACCAAAAAGAAACGGCCATTCATGTGGGAGGAGCCGCAGGAGGAAGCGTTCATTCACCTGAAGGAATTGCTCTGCAGTGCGCAGATTCTTGCATATCCTGTCCCAGGAGAAAAGTTTATTTTGGACACCGATGCGAGCGGACATGGAATCGGACGAGTACTCTCTCAAATAATTGACGGGCGAGAGCGGGTCATCGCTTACTACAGTAGGATCCTATCGAAGCCGGAAAGGAACTACTGTGTAACTAGGAGGGAGCTTTTAGCTGTGGTTGACTGTGTCAAGCATTTCCACAAATATCTCTATGGCTAGCTTTTCATCTTAGGACGGACCACACAGCGTTAAGGTGGTTGCTGCAGTTCAAAAACCCGGAAGGCCAGCTTTCTAGATGTATAGAGAGAATCCAGAGTTATGACTTCAGTATCGAACACCGGAAGGGAAACAATCATGGAAATGCGGATGCATTATCGAGGCGACCTTGCGATGTTGAATGCAAGCATTGTTCACGAGCCGAGTTCATTGTGTGCTTGCAGTCACACGCTGTTCAATACCACAAACTGAATGAATGCCGAGGGCGAGTGCTCGCGCTTATATAGCTCTCGGTGCACCTTCTCGAATGTTCGCCGTCGGATGTTCCCCTTCGGAAATCTCTAGAATGCTCTGACGCCGTTGACAGTTGACATCATTCCAATCCCCGCTTCAAGAGAGCTTTCGAACTTCGACAGTGAAATTCGAACTTAACCGTCGGCTTGTGTCTCCGCAACACTGCCCTGCTTCTAAGCTTATTCGTCCTCGAACAAGCGATTGGATCCTTCTCCGTAATATGGCGCTAACCTCTCTACGTGGACAATCTTATACTTCGCCCGTCTGTTTCCCGTCTGCTGTATTCGGTACACCACATCATTAAGTTTCTTGATGACCTGATATGGCCCATCCCAGGCTGATTGCAATTTCGGGCACAAGCCTTTTTTCGTTGTGGGTTGTACAACAATACCAATTGTCCTGTCTCGAATCCAGAAGAGTTCGCCCTTAAGTCGTATCTCGCCTTCATCTTATCGCTGACCAAATTCAGTCGCTCCCGGATGAACTGATGGATGGAGTTCAGCTGTTCTTTCTTTTCGGTTACGAAATCCTCCCTGCCGCTAGTTGTCGGTAGTACCACGCCGAACTTTAAGTCCGATGGAAGTCGGAGATCAGTTCCAAAAATGGCTTCGGCTGGTGTTGTTGCCGTTGAATTGTGCTGTGCCGAACGGTATGCCATTAAGAAAAGGGGAAGATGTTCATCCCAGTGCTTCTGATCTTCAACGACGACATTTCTCAAGTATTCCTCCATCGTCCGGTTGAACCTTTCGACCATGCCATCAGATTGTGGGTGCAATAGTGTTGTCCGTGTCCTTCTGATACCTAGCATGTCGCAGGGTTCTCTGAACACCGACGACTCGAAGTTCCTTCCTTGGTCTGAGTGCAGTTCCATTGGTACTCCATAACGCGTAACCCAGTTATTTACGAATGCATCCGAAACGGTTTTGGCTTCTTGCCTCAGGCCACTTGCTGAAGTCCTCACTTTCCCAACTGCGGTACAGGCAACCGTTCTTCAGCTTCAAACTCTGCCATTGAGCCCAGTAAGCTTTCACGATTGGGCTTTCACTGGATATTTGCTGCCAACTTGGTCGAAAACCTCGTTCCTGGTAGTCGATGATGACTGCCAGATCGGCATCTTCCCGCTGCTTCCTTCCGACCTTCTCGACAGTCCAGGAATCTTCTGGCAGCACAAGGAAACGACGGACGTCGGTGACCTGTTCCTTGGTTTCGGCACGTGAACAATGTTTGCATTCAACATCGCAAGGTCGCGATGAGTTATGAGTTATGAGAACACCTTCCGGTGTTCGATACTGAACTCATAACTCTGGATTCTCTCTATCCATCTAGCAAGCTAGCTTTCCGGGTTTTTGAACTACAGCAACCACCTCAATGCTGCGTGGTCCGTCCTAAGATGGCAAGCCTGGCCATAGAGATATTTGTGGAAATCTTTGACACAGTCAACCACGGCTAAAAGCTCCCTCCTAGTTACACAGTAGTTCCTTTCCGGCTTCGATAGGATCCTACTGTAGTAAGCGATGACCCGTTCTCGCCCGTCGATTATTTGAGAGAGTACTCCTCCGATTCCATGTCCGCTCGCATCGGTGTCAAAAATAAACTTTTCTACCGGGACAGGATATGCAAGGATCTGCGCACTGCAGAGCAATTCCTTCAGGTGAATGAACGCTTCCTCCTTAGGCTTCTCCCACTTGAATGGCCGATTCTTTTTGGTGAGCTCGTGCAAACTGCTAGCAACGTTTGCAAATCCTGGGACTAATCGCCTGTAATATGTGCAAAGTCCCAGGAATGACCTTAACTCATGAAGATTCTTCGGCCGCGGCCATTCCATAACCGCTGAGATTTTCTCTTCATCTGTGTGGACTCCTCCTGCAGTCACCACATGTCCCAAGTACTTCATCTCGTTCTGGAAGAGCGAACATTTCTTCGGGTTCAATTTCAGTCCGGCTGCTTGAATACGTTCCAGTACCTCTTCAAGCTTCTTAAGGTGATCGTCGAAATCCTTGCCCATGACAATTATGTCATCCAGGTAGACAAGGCAAATCCTCCAGTGAAGTCCTCTTAGCACCCGGTTCATAAGTCTTTCGAATGTGGTTGGCGCATTGCAAAGACCGAAGGACATCACAGAGAATTGCCACAACTGTCCCCCGGCGGTGAATGCGGTCTTTTCCTTGTCTTGCTGGTCAAGCTCTATTTGCCAGTATCCACTTTGCAAGTCCAGCGTCGAGAACCACTTTGCACCAGATAGTGTATCCAAGTTGTCGTCGATTCTCGGTAAAGGATAGATGTCCTTCTTCGTGACGTCGTTCAGCTTCCTGTAGTCCACGCAGAATCGGGTGTTTCCATTCTTCTTCTTGATTAGCACTACTGGCGAACTCCATGGGCTTGCAGATGGTTCGATCACGCCCTCCTTTTCCATCTCGTCGATTAGTTTGATCACCTCTCCTTCTTTCGCCAAAGGTACCCTTCTCGGTGGTTGCCGGATCGGTCTAGAGTCCCCTGTGTCTATTCTGTGCTTCACAATTGATGTTCTTCCACAGTTCTCACCATTTACAAAAACTGTCCAATATTTACGAAGCAAGGAGAGTGCTTTACTTTTTTGCTTCTCCACCAGATGTTGCTTCCACTCTCTGGCCAATGTTTTCAAGAACGCTTTGTTGGACTGGATTTGCTGTTGTGTCTTACCTTCGCAGTTCATAACGGCGGCAGCTTCTTGGCACTGAGCGATTGTTGTTCCTTTTTGTATTGTCTTAGGTGTACTGGCAGGATTCAGGACTCGTACTGGAACCAGTTGGTCTTGTCGGGGTTCCACGAGAGCCCTTCCAACAACTATATCGCTGGGTCAATTTCTTTTGTCGGGTTCGACCACCCACATTCGGCTTGTCCCCGCATCCTCTTCTATCTCTGCCCAAACCACAGCTTCTGCATTCGGGGGAACTGTTTGGCGCGCTTGCACGACTATCCTCCTGACCTTGCTACCCTGTCCATTATATATTGTTAATGGGCGCTCCAAGTTGCCATACTTCATCACTTTTTGGTTGAGGTCCAATGTTAAGCCATGCCTAATCATGAAATCGACGCCGATTATGATGTCATCCGTAATGTCCGCACCGATGAAATCATGCTGAAACTCGACGGTATCCATCGTAATTCTTTTCTGGACCTTTCCCTTAACTTCCGCCTTCTCACCAGTTACTGTACGAAGCCTTACCTCGGAAAATGGTTCGATGTCAGAAACCAATCCGCTTCGGATGACTGAATGAGTTGCGCCCGTGTTCAACGTCAGCAGATATTGTCGTCCGTCCATCGTTCCCTCGATGACCAAGCTGGTTGCACCCCTACAGATTCGGGATACGAGGATGCTGGGGCACTCCAATGTGGGAGCCAGCGCATGCCCCTCTGCACTGATTCGATTTAGTTTAACGGATTGTTAGGTGCACCTTTTGCACCTCCACGTTCGCGGTCCCTCCCTTGGTCCCGTTTTGGCGAACTAGGCCTCGAACGCTTTCTTCGCAGGCGGCAGTTTCTCGCAATGTGCCCCTGCTGATCGCAGATATAGCATCTACCCGGGAATAAACCATTCCTACTCGCCGTTGTTGTTCTGGAATCGTCCTGGTCTTCAGATATGCGCCGTAATTTGATGGAAGGTCGGCATATCAAGAGCGATGTTTCACATGCGAGAGCGCTGGCAACTGTCTCCTTGAAAGATGTCTTCGGCAGGAGAATCAAGCATTGTTGCGTGTCGGGGTCCCTTAACCCTTGGATGAAAAATCCGTTTTTAGCTTCTCCACCACATCAACTGGAACGTCCGGGTAGACAAGATGGGATAGCCTCTCGATGTCGGCAGCATTCTGTTGGATGGTCTCGTTTCCACGCTGCTTGCGTCCTTTAAGTTCCAGCTTGTGCATCTCCTGCATGTGCTCACTGCCGTATCTTCGGTGAAGTGCTTCCCATATGGCTGTGAAGTTCCTTCTCTGGGTCTCCGGGATGGTCTGTAAAACACCAGCTGCTTCGCCTTTAAGCAAAATTACTAGAGCGGCCACACGATCTTCTTCTCCCCATTGATTCCGTTCCGCTGTTGTCTCGAACTGAAGTTTAAAGATGTTAAACGCACTCGCGCCGTCGAAGTTGGGAGCTGTGCAGATCGGTACAACGATTTCTTAATGCTGAACGTTCTGGACAGTTTTCTCGAGTTCCAGAACCTTCTTGTCGAACCTCGATTCCATAGTCTCGATTATCTTTTCTTGATTATTTTCGAGATCTAGAACCTTCTTGTCGAACCTGGATTCTAGTGTCTCGATTCTCTCTTCGACGTTCTGGAATCGATCGTCGACGGCCTGCTGGATGTTTCTTAAGCTTTCTCGAGTGTTCTCTAGCATCTCTTCCAGCTTCTGATTCAGGAAAGTGGAATTTTCCTCCAACTGTCTACTTACGGCAGCAGAATTTTCCTCCAACTTTTGATGTAGGGTCGCCTCCAGTTTCTGGCTTATGGAAGTGGAATTTTCCTCCAACTTCTGATGTACGGTCGCCTCTAGTTTCTGGCTTATGGAAGTAGAATTTTCCTCCAACTTCTGGTGCAGTTTCTGGGATATGGAAGCACTCATAGCATTCATAGCTGCGAGAATTTGCTGCATATCGAATGCTGGCTCACTGGATGTTGACGGCTTCTCCACCCCGAACTCGTGATTCTCCCAGTCCACGCCTTCTTCCTGCAACGCTGATCGCAGTCTCTCCACCAGAATGGCTTTACTTCCCTTACTTACTTACTTACTTATCAGGCCTGCGATCCATGGAGGATCTGAGCCTGAGCTATAGCTGCCTTCCATCCTTGACGGTCCCGGGCACGCTGCTTCCAGTTGTCAAGACCAAGATGTCTTACATCCGCGATTACTTGGTCTTTATACCGGAGGTTCGGTCTTCCTCTTCTTCTCGAACCAGGAGGCTCGGAGTCGAAGACCCTCTTAGCTGGAGCGTTGATGTCCATGCGCTCGATGTGGCCGAGCCAGTGTAGTCGACGGGTCCTTGCCTTCCGGACTACATCCACATCTTGGTACAGCTCGTAGAGGTCGCGGTTGTGTCTTCTTCTCCATTCACCTTCCTCACAGACAGGACCAAATATCCGGCGCAGAATTTTTCTTTCGAAAGAACCCAAAATCAACTCCGCCGTCCTGCTTATCGTCCAGCTTTCGGCTCCGTACAGCAAGACTGGCAGAATGAGCGTTTTGTAAAGCATGACTTTGGTCTTTCGAGTGAGGAGTTTTGACCCCAGTTGTTTGGACAAGCCGAAGTAGCAGCGGTTGCCAAGGGTGATTCTACGCCGGATCTCCACTGACGTTTGTGGAATTTACGTTTGCCCCGAGGTAGACAAACTCCTTAACTACCTCGAAATTGTAGCTGTCAATTGTTATATTTTGTCCCAGGTGGTGAGCGACGGATTGGTTTTTGCTTGACAGCATGTATTTCGTTTTATCCTCATTGATCTTAAGACCAACTCGTTTCGCCTGTTCTTCAATCGCCGTGAATGCTTCCACAATGCGACGGCGAGAACACGCGATGATGTCGATATCATCCGCGTATCCTAGCAGCTGGATGGACTTGTAAAAGATAGTGCCTTCCCTGTTGACGCCTGCCCGTCGCACTATCTGCTCCAGCACCAGGTTGAAGAAGTCACATGACAGCGCATCTCCTTGCCGAAATCCGGTGCATGTTTCGAATGGTTCCGAGGTCCTAGAACCGTGTTGCACGGTGCATCGCGTGTTTTTTAGCGTGGCGCGACACAACTGGATGAGTTTTACCGGGATCCCGAATTCGGCCATCGCCCCAAACAGTGCTTCACGATGAATGCTGTCGTATGCGGCTTTGAAATCGATGAAAAGATGGTGTGTATCGATTCGAAACTCGTTGGTCTTTTCCGGGATTTGTCGAAGTGTCAAAATTTGGTGTATGGTTGATTTGCCGGGCCGGAAGCCGCACTGGTAGCTGCCGATTAGTGCGGTGCAAAATGGTTTTAGACGTTCACACAATACGCTGGACAGGATCTTGTATGCGACATTGAGCAGGGATATACCTCTATAGTTCTTGCAAGAGGTAGGATCGCCTTTTTTGTGGATGGGGCATATAGAGCTGGTATTCCAGTCGTCGGGCATGCTCTCATCTTCCCAAATTTTGCAGATGATCTGGTGCATGCTCCCTACCAGAACATCGCCGCCAGCCTTGAAGAGCTCTGATAGCAAGCCATCTGAGCCTGCGGCCTTGTTGTTCTTCAGCTTCTGAATAGCTGTGCCGACTTCTTCTATGCTGGGTGGGAGGACTACTTCAGCGGCTGGAGTTGGGATTTCCTCGGTCCCTACCACTCTCTCTTGGTCATGCTCGTTAAGCAGCTGCTGGAAGTGCTGCTTAAATACATCCACTATTCCCTGCGGGTCGGTGACAAGATTACCCTCGCAGTTTCGAAGAGCCAGGGTGCCCTTTTTGAAGCCTCCTGCAAGGCCTTTGGCTTTCTTGTAAAAGGCTCGTAATTTATGTCTATCCCTAGACTCCTCGATATCCTTGAGCTGGGAGGCTGCGAAGATTCTTTTCTTTTGTCGCAGTAGTTTCTTCTCCTCCCTTCTTCTGGCTCGGTACTCTCCTCGCGCTGCCCTGGTTTTCCTCTGCAGCGCCTTTTGGTACGCCTCGTCGGTTGCTGCCTTTTTCTGCTCACACTCGCCATCATACCACGGGTTTCTTGTCGGGGGTGGTAGGTATCCTAAGGTGGTTTCGGCTACTTCCTGAATGGCTGAGCGGCAATGCAGCCACATATTATTGGCATTTGTGTTCGACGTAGGCATACCGTAGAGTCTTTCGCTCAGCTGCTCCCTGTAGACTCTGGCAACCTCCGGTGTGCTCAGGCGCCCAATGTCGAACCTCCTCCTGATGGGCTGGTGCAGCTTTCTGACATTGGACAGTCGAGCTCTGAATCTTGCTGCTACGAGGAAGTGGTCAGAGTCGACATTTGCCCCTCTGAATGTTCGCACATCCAGGATGTTTGACGCGTGCCTTGCGTCAATGAGCACATGGTCGATTTGGTTGGCGGTTCGACCGTCCGGAGATCGCCAGGTTGCTGTGTGGATTCGCTTGCGAGGGAATCTTGTGCTACTTATCACCGCATTACGAGCTGTCGCAAAGTCAGCGAGTCGGAAGCCGTTATCTGTTGTTGTATCGTGGAGGCTGTGCTTTCCGATCACTCCGCCAAGGATGTTTTCCTTACCGATTTTGGCGTTGAAGTCCCCGAGCACGATTTTTACATCGTACTCCGGTCAAGCTCCGTAGGCGTTGTCCAGGAGGTCATAGAAATCCTCCTTGATAGGATCTTCAGCCTCGTCGGTAGGGGCGTGTGCACATATAAGGCTGGTGTTATAAAATCTGCCTCTGATGCGGATCACAGTCAGGCGATCACTTATAGGTTTAAAGTCGATGACCTTCGACCTTAACCGCTTTCCCACGACAAATCCGCATCCCAGTAAATGCAACCTTTTGTGACAGCTGTAATAAATGTCGCAATTTTTCTTCCTAATCATACCGTTTCCTATCCAGCGTATTTCCTGGACCGCAGTAATATCCGCCTTGTACTGCGTGAGGATTCCTTCTAGTTTATGAGCAGCTCCGGGAGTGTACAGGGTTCTGACATTCCAGGAGCATACTCGCAAATCGTGTTCCTTTTTCGTGCGCTGTCGTCGTCGAGTATCCGTCCGTGTATCCGAGGCATCTTGCTCATTCACAACTTTGGGTTTTTTTACGTGGGTGGATTGTTAGCCCGCCGCACAACCGCCATTCTGGTCGGGCTTTTTTTCGCTGCATACGTTTGTTCACCTCCCAACGGTTGTTGAAGAGGCTATCCAGAGGGCGCCGCGAGGAGGCCGTATGTCAACTTGACCCGGGCATTTAAACAGGGATCGTTGCTGGCATCTCGCCAGGTTGAGAGCAATCAACAACTTTACCCTGTATGTCCGAGCCCATGCCCTCCATGCTTTACTTCCCACTGTGGATAATTCCCGAGCATCCAGCTCTCTTTTCAGTTGTTCGATGGTCAACTTTTCCAATTTCACCATTTTCTCACTCTTTTAATAGTCCAATTCACACTTTGAATAAACGTTTAACTCGTTTACTCGCAATCCCACTTCTGATACCAACTGTTACGAAATATTCAATCCCACACCAAATAGGGTTCGCACCACTGGATTGCGATAAACTACAATTGTCCTTTTTATCCAAATTAAAACACACACACTTTTCTTTCTTTCACCACAGATCAGTTATCTGTGCAGCTTCACCACTTTTCTTTATTATCCAAAACTTATTGAAACTTTAAACTTTATTACACAGACAAACCTTTATTGAGAGCTTTCATTTTCACACTGACTTGTCACACACTGTTCAATACCACAAACTGAATGAATGCCGAGGGCGAGTGTTCGCGCTTATATAGCTCTCGGTGCACCTTCTCGAATGTTCGCCGTCGGAAGTTCCCCTTCGGAAATCTCTAGAATGCTCTGACAATTAGCACTACGCCGTTGGAAGTTTCGATCATTCCAATTTCCCCTTCACCAGAGCTTTCGAACTTCGACAGCGAAATTCGAACTTAACGGTCGGTTTGTGTCTCCGCAACAATACGGTTATTTTATTCACATCATCAATAGACGCAATATGAATTAATTCACCGCTCTCTGTCTTTCTTGCAAGTATTCTACCAGCTGTCTCCCACACAAACCTCCAGTTGCATTCTCTGGCTTTGGTTTTCGTGAGCCATGAACCTTTCAAAAAAGGTTTGTTTGTGTGATAATGTGGATAGTATTGGATAACAAATATGTGGTGAAGCTACACAGATAATTGATATGCGGTGGAACAAGAAAAGTGTGTGTGTTTCAATTTGAATAAAAAGGACAGTTGTAGTTTATCGCAATCCAGTGGTGCGAACCCTATTTGGTGTGGGAATTGAATATTTCGTAACAATATAATAGATCTCTCAAATGATGACTAAATTAGAAACACAAAATGTCATAAAGCTTATGATGGAAAAAACATACAATGAAGCTGATTTCGATTTTAAGGTGATACATGGTTTTACCGGCATCGAAAACATCTTTTTGAAAGAAAATAATTTCTGTTGTATTTGTTTTAACATTCGATCAATGAGAAAGAATTGGAACATCTTTCTGACTGAAATTGAAAATATCTTATGTTATTTAGATATAATTGTTTTAAATGAAATTAATATAAAAAGTGAAGAAAAAGAATCTTATAATATCAGAGGATTTAATGCTGAATTCTTTAATAGGGACAGTTGCAAAGGTGTAGGTATAGCTATGTATATAAAAAATACAATTATATATAAAAGAATCTATGTTGTTACTATGTTCTATGAGAGCATTAATATAGAAATTGAAGATAAAAATGTAAAAAGATACATGCATGCAATCTATAGGCCACCAAAACTAAGTATTTCTGAATTTATAAAAGAACTTGAAAATAATATAAAAAGCGTAAAAGAAATAATAGTGTTGGGTGACATGGATATCAATGTACAACATTTAAATGACTCTCAGGTGATAACGTACTTAGAAATGATGGCTACAAAAGGGTTAACAAATGTTATTAGACAAAGTACGCGGGTAGATATACGGGCAAACACCGCTACTCTAATAGATCACATATTCACCAGTATCAGAAAACGAGACATTAAGTCCGCAGTCATAGAAACACATATTTCTGATCACTATGCCACATTATATGCCACAAAAGATTACACGAAGAATGCAACCACGAGAGAATTATCTTGGAAAATGAATCAAAATAAAGTCAATCAACTGATTAGAAATACAAACTGGCAAAGCCTATGTGAAGAAATCGATGTCGAATGACTTTATAATAACTTTGTGGAAAAAATGATGGAAATCTACAGCCAATCAAGAAACTTACCAACAAACAGGAAGAGACGTTATAGCAAACCATGGATAACTCCCGACATAATTCAAATGTGTAAGAAAAGAGATAAGCTTTACAGAAGATGGAAAAACAACCCTCTAAGCCAGAACAAAGAGGAGGAATATAAACATTTTAGAAATTTTGTTAACAAAAGCACACAAACAATGAACATCAAATCACTATAAAACTAAATTTTCCAATGTTAAGAACAACCCCAGGAAAACTTGGATTATTTTGAACGAAATTCTAGGGAAGAGAAAACTATCTGTAGATGATGTAATTGTCAACAACGTAATAGACGAACTCGCTGAACAATTCTCCAGCCAAGCATCCAAAATCTTGCATATCTGTAATCAAAAAACCTCTAGTCAAAACAATATCTTTGTTGAACAGTCTATGTATTTAGAAGAAGCCAGTGAAATAGAAATTCATGCAATATTGTTCCATCTACAAACAAACCAAAGTTCAGGTGTAGACAATATAAGACCAATTGACTTAAAACTAAATGCTAGAAGTCTGGCCCCTATAATCAAAACAATTATTAATTAAGTTTGGAACAATGCTATATATCCCGTATAATGAAAACATAAATAATACGACCAATATATAAAGGAGGGGCGAAAGATGAAGTTGAAAATTATAGGCCTATAGCAATTCTACCTGTTGTGGAAAAATGTATGGAGGAAATTGTCGTAAGACGATTAACCAATTTCATAAAAAAACACAAAATTCTACAACCGAACCAATATGGTTTCCAAAAAGATAAGAGCACTGGAAAGCTACTAGGAGAACTGTCGAATCTAGTAGCCACAGGCTTAATAAAAGTCACCACATCTTAGTATTGTTAGTGGATTTTAGTAAAGCGTTCGATACTCTGGATCACGATAAGCTTCTCGACGGCTTATACTGGGTAGAAATAAGAAGCAATATTGCGAAATGGATAGAAAACTACCTATCAGGCAGAACAATTAGGGTAAAAGTATGCAATACCATTAGTAGTTAAAAAACAGAATTCTTATGGTGTGCCACAAGGGTCTAAGTTAGGCCCGATCCTGTTCATTTTGTTCACCAACGAATTATTGCGTATATTTACGAAAAGTACGGCTTTCGCTTATGCAGATGATATTGCCATTGTAGCGAACTTTGCAAGAAGAGTTCGATAAACTTTCACGATGGTGTCACTATCACAATCTGATAATCAACACTCAGAAGACCAAGATTATGCACATACGCACCCCAAATAAACCAACAACTGATATAAACATCTACCATAAAAACGAAAAATGTCCAACAACGAAAAGAAGCGCACCCATACAAGTTGTCAAAAGCATAAAATACTTGGGAATCATTATAGATGATCACTTCACCTGGCACGAGCATATACATCGATTGCGACTAAAACTTAAAAGCGCCGTTTTCGGAATGGTATACCTGAAAAGATACACTACCACGGATGTTCAAAAACAGGTCTACTACTCGCTTGCTGAGTCTCGCCTGAGATATGGCGTACTTGCATGGGGAAATGCATCCAAAACACATTTAGATGACATCCTGAATCTACAACAACGTTTGGTCAAAATCATAAACTGCAACATTGTTAACTTCAAAGTTTTAGATGTCTACGGTATATTCAAGATGACAATGGCTCTAGAATACTATGACTACCACCGATTTGCACAACCAATAAGTCACAATCTAAACACAAGACGACGAGCTCAACAGCTTTTGGAAACTCCTGCAATCTATAACAACTACGGAAAAAGGCAGCTCATCTACATCATACCTACAATAATGAATTCAGTGTCCAGCAATATAAAAAGTATCTATAACTACAAAAAACGTAAAAAAGAAATAAAACTGTACCTTCTGAATTTAAATTCTATCATATGAATTCGAAAGTCTCAAGTACGTTAATATGTTTGTACTTTAGTAAAGTAAATTTTTAGCGCACTTAGTTTTATGGAAAAGTAAAGGAAGAATTAGAAAATATAATTATTTGTTAAGGCTTTCAAACTATAGTAACTGTACAACCACCTGCTGGTAAGCCTTAAGCTTAGCGGGTAACACAAACTGTAACGTGTTAAGAAATTTAAAGCAAAAATAAATAAAATAACAAAAATAAAACATCACAGCGAGATGTCAATGAGGCGTTTGCGAGTATTGAGATGGAGGCGTCAAAAATTGGTTTGGCAGTTAATGAGGGCAAGACTAAATATCTGCTGTCATCGAAAAAGGATATTTACCACAGACGTTTTTTTTTTTTTCTTTCTTTTTTATTTTTTTTCATTTTAAATTCCTTTTATTTCAGAAAAATGTTATTACTATCTTACATGCTAGACAAAATGAGTAAAACTAGCTTATAACATAAGTACATTCTATGCCTTACTGACCCCAAGCGGGCGCTCTAAAACAATCAATATTCTTACACTATGTCTTTCGACAGCTTGATATTAACAATGACTAACTTAGTTTAACAAGATTATTGGGTTGGGCTACGGCCTAGTGAGCCGTACCCGTAAAAAACCACAAACTCCGAAACAACCACAAGCCTCGGATATAACGGACCGGATTTATGTTGACGACCCCTGCAAAAAACGAAAAAAGGACAATGATCTTCGGCTTTGTACGTGGAATGTTAGGTCCCTAAGCAGGCCACGTGCAGCCGAACAACTTGCGGACGCCCTAGACATCACCGCCATCCCGGAAATGCGGTGGAATGGACCGGGTATAAAGCGGATGAAAAACTGCGATATTTACTACGGCGACTGCTATAGGGAGAGAGGGCAACGATTGTTTGGATGCGGATTTGTTGTTCGAGGTGGACTAAGGCAAAAAGTCCTAAGCTTTCGGCATGTGAGCGAACGCCTCATAACAATCCGTATCAAGGCTAAATTTTTTAACATCAGCCTGATCTGCGTCCACGCCCCCACGGAAAACAAGGATGACTCCGCCAAAGATGAGTTCTACGATCTCCTAGACAGAACTAGGAGACTTCAATGCTAAGCTGGGTAAGGAAAGCATCTTTGAACGAGTCATCGGCAAACATAGCCTACACGACACCACCTCCGATAACGGACACAGGCTGATTGATCTTGCTACGGGGCGAAATCTCCTTCTAACCAGTACGCGGTCCCGCACCTCGATATACACAAAGGCACCTGGCGGTCTTTTGATCAATCGACTACCAACCAGATTGATCCGTCAGACACTCCTCCACTATTCTTGATGTTCGAACTTTCCGAGGGGCTAACATCGACTCGGACCACTATCTTGTAGTAGCCAAGATGCGCTTACGGATATCACAAACGCAACGGAGTAGAGTAAAAATACAAAGTTATGACGTCGGAAAGCTACTATGGCCAGAAACCGCTCGTGCTTTTACCGATCGCGTCTCCCTTAAGCACTCCATTACACCTGAATCCCCCACGCTATCAATAGAACAGCAGTGGAGCCTTGCAAACAAGCCCTGAAAAGCTCTGCATCCGAAGTTTTGGGTTTCAAGGCTCCACCACGAAGAAACACCTGCTTCGATGACGAGTGCAGGAGGATTCATACAGCGAAGCAGGATGCATATAAGGCCTCGCTGCATAAAAGAACAAGAGCAGCTCGTGAGCTCTACGAGTTAAAAAGAAGGGAGGAGCATAAGCTTCTTAGAAGAAAGAAGAAAGAAGAAGGAGCACGACAAGCGCGCGATAGAGGATTTGGAGAGGTGTTACTGCAGGCGTGGCGTTCGAAGGTTTTATCAACAGATAAAGCGAACATTTCTTTTTTTTTTTTTTTCTTTTTTTTAGAGACTCGCGCAGGTTCAAGAGTTTTAATATTCTCTTATGATGTGTTTACACACACAACCTGAACGGAGCGCAGTGGTTGGGGTCGTTGATGTTCGTTCACTACTCTCAGGGGTGGTTGTCCTAGACCTAGATAGGACGAGAGCCGACCAAATTCCGCGTTAGTTAAGTTCATAGTGAAATGAAAAAACCAATGAATTTCAAGTCAACACTCACCACCTATTTGTCGACTTCAAAGCCGCATACGACAGCGTAATTAGAGACGAGCTATACAACGCTATGTCTACCTTTGACATACCTGCTAAACTCGTCAGACTCGGTGAACACCTTCCGAACGTTTGTATTGACAGATATAACTTCGAGGTAGTTAAGGACTTCGTCTACCTTGGCTCCGCCTGGACCTGGAACAACGACATCAGTTCCGAAATCAAACGCAGAATCACTCATGCCAATCGCTGTTTCTTTGGGCTCAGGAGGCAATTGAGTAATAGAGCCCTCTCACGAACGACAAAGTTGACTCTATACAAGACTCTTATCATCCCAGTCCTGTTGTACAGCGCAGAAGCATGGACACTATCAAAAGCGGATGAGGAGGCCCTTGGTCGGTTCGAGAGAAAGATTTTGCGCGTGATTTTTGGGCCTATAAACGCAGACGGGGGATGGAGGAGAAGATTCAACCACGAACCTTACGGGCTGTACAGCGACATGAGCCTAGTCAGGCGTCTACGGATTCAACGCCTAAGATGGCTGGGCCATGTAGGGCGAATGGACACCACAGCTCCAGCCCGGAGAGTCTTTGAATCCAACCCCGAGGGACGAAGAAGCAGAGGACGGCCGCATTTAAGATGGCGCACACAGGTGGATGGGGACCTCAGCCAACTGGGTGTGCGGCAATGGAAAAGGCTAGCATAAGTTCGTGCTAGATGGAGGGGCATGTTGATTGAGACCCAGGTTCACCCCGAACTGTAGCGCCCACTAAGAAGAAGAAGAACTTAGTTTAATTACATTTTTTGCGGAGAAAACTTTTAATTAAAAACTCAGCATATTATCGGGTTTTTGTGGGTTATATGTAAAACTAATATGTAAAACTTAAAACTAACTAAAAGTAGCTAGGTATACCTTCATCTATCTTAATTAAGATGTATATACAAGATTACATACTTTATATATAATATGTATATACATCTTTTTTTGATTTTGATTTTATGACTTTTTCTGTTGTTTCTTTGTTTTATAATTTTTCTTTTTTTTATTTTTTTTTTTTATTAAAAATTGCCCAACACTTAAACACTTTGACCTACTTTAGCCTACCCTAATCTACCCTAGCCTACCCTACCCTATCGGAGTCCGCCAATGGCGTTCGGCGAACCTGCCTTGAAGAGGCTATATTAAAAAATTCCACGACGGAATCCGTTAGCCACCAAAAGCGTTGATGCTGTCGAACAACGTCTTCTCTATCCCGGCGAGAAACCGCTCTACTGAACCTGAGGCGCTCGGGCTCACAGAGCACGACGTCAGATTCGTAAGGGAGCTAGGCTTGCGCTCACATTAAACCAGACGGGACATCCATAGGCAATCATAAGCCTGATTAAGGCCATGTAGCAGATTACCACCGACGTCTTGGACAGAACGTGCATATTGGCAGATATAGGTTTGAGGTAGTTAAGGTTAAGCTCCGCAGTGACTTGGAAGAGCGACACCAGTTTAGAAATCAAGCGCAGAATTACTCTTGCCAACCGCTGCTTCTTTGGGCTCAAGAGGCAACTGAGAAGTAGAGCCCTGTCTCGTACAACCAAGCTGACCTTATATAAGACCTTAATTATCCCGGTCCTGTTATACGGCGCAGAAACATGGACTTTATCTAAAGCGGATGAGGAGATCCTTTGTCGTTTCGAGAGAAAGGAGGAGAAGATTCAATCACGAACTATACGAGTTGTACAGCGACATGAGTCTAGTCAGGCGTGTACGGATCCAACGCCTAGGATGGCTAGGCCATGTAGAGTTAATGGACACCACACCTCCAGCCCGTAGAGTCTTTGAATCGAACCCCGAGGGACGAAGAAATAGAGGACGGCCGCACCTAAGGTGGCGCGCACAGGTGGAAAGGGACCGCACTGGGCGTGCGGCACTGGAAAAGACTAGCGAAAGATCGTGCTAGGCATGTTGGTTGAGGCCCAGGTTCACCCCGAACTGTAGCGCCCGTTTAGTAAGTAAGCCAGCTTGAATAGATCGTACAAGAGTCATTGACCAACACAAGAGGTACGATTTTTTTTTCTTTTTGAGAGACTCGCGCAGTCTCAAGAGTTTTTATATTCTCCTATGATGTGTAACAACACACAACCTGAACGGAGTGCAGTGGTTTGGGTCGTTGATGTTCGTTCACTACTCTCAGGGGTTATTGTCCTAGATAGGACATACTATCGTGCATACTTTTGTCCATATAGGAATTACTTTTTTCGTGGCTACGAAGCGAGTTTGAACTATAGACCTTCCGCTTGCATACGCCGACAATATTAACGTGATTGGACGAACACAGCGAGACATGAGGCCTTTGTAAGCATTGAGGTAGAAGCTGCTAAGATGGGTCTCAAGGTTAATGAGGGTAAGACCAAATATCTGCTCTCATCTAAAAGAGACGGAAAACACCGACGTATTGGCCAGAACGTCACCATGGGCGGATATAATTTTGAAGTGGTCAAGGAATTCGTCTACCTTGGCTCACTGATGACAACAACACCAGTGCTGAGATAAAACGCAGAATCACTCTTGCCACCCGCTGTTTCCTTGGGCTCAAGAGGCAATTGAGAAGTAGAGCCCTCTCTCGGAAAACCAAGATGACACTATATAAGACCTTAATCGTCCCAGTCCTCCTTTATGGCGTAGAGGCTTGGACCTTAACAAAAGAAGACGAAGATTCCCTTGGTCGTTTCGAGAGGAAAATTCTGCGCACTATCTAGGGTCCCGTTTGTTCAAACGGTGTATTGAGGAGAAGATATAACGAAGAACTGTACGGGTTGTACAGTGACATAGGCCTGGTACGACGTCTACGGATACAGCGTCTCAGGTGGCTAGGCCATGCAGAGCGCATGGAAAATACAGCTCCGACCCGAAGAGTCTTCCAATCCACCCCGGAAGAAAGGCGCGGCTGAGGACGGCCGCATCATCGGTGGCGCACGCAGGTGCAAGGGGACCTTAACCAACTGGGCGTGCGGCGCTGGAAACAGCTGGCCGAAGACCGTGCCAGCTGAAAACGCTTGTTGGTTGAGCCCCAGGTTCACCATGGACTGTAGCGCCACCTAAGTAAATAAGTAAGTAAAAAGACGACGGCTTAACTCAACTACTTGTCAAATAGCGAAAAGTGCAGAAACCGTACATAGCCGTGCAGGAAAATTAACATCAAACGGAGCAAACGGGACTGAACGCAACGGAACCAGTTTGAAGATCCTTCTTTACAATTAATATTCTAAACAAAACAAAAAAAATTGTGTATAATTAACGTTATGTTTGAAATTTCTAAACATTAGTTTACCCTAATTTGCTCTCACGTACATATCTTTCTCTCAAATTACAATATTATTCTTGAACAAGATGTATTACTCATGTACAATGATCAATGTTAAATATTATTCTCATTAATTACGTTCTTGGACACCAAAGGGTAACAATCGTTTATCTATTTCACTCATGACTCATTATTTTATTCAGCTTGCTTAAATATAGACAATCCTGTTACAAGGAAACCAAACGGAAACCAAAAAACTGCTGCGACTAAAGAAAAGAATCTTAGCGGACTCCCAGGAAAGCACCAAAGCTCTTCTAAATTTCAAGGGTATTCGTGTGACCCACCCGCAGAGAATAGTGGATGTACTTAAGCAGCACCAAAAAAAAAGGCGATCCTACCTCTTGCAAGAACCATAGAAATACATCCCTGCTCAATGTCGCATACAAGATACTATCGAGCGTACTGTGTGAATGTCTAAGGCCCTTTTGCACCGCACTAATCGGCAGCTACCAATGGGGCTTCCGGCCCGGCAAATCGACTATAGACCAAATATTCACACTTCGACACATTCTGGAAAAGACTAGCGAATTTCAAATCGATACGCACCATCTCTTTATCGATTTTAAAGCCGCATACGACAGCGTTCATCGTAAAGAATTGTTTGATGCAATGGCCGATTTCGGGATCCCAGGAAAACTGATAAGGCTGTGTGCGCCACGCTAAAAAATACGCGATGCACAGTGCAGTTCTGCCCTAGGATCCCTGAACCGTTTGAAACATGTACCGGATCTCAGCAAGGAGGTACTCTGTCGCGTGACTTCTCCAATTTGTTGCTGGGGCAGATAGTGCGACGGGCAGGCATCAGCAGGGAAGGCACTATCGTCTACAAGTCTGTCCAGCTGCCAGGATACGCGGGTGATATTGACATCATCGCCCGGCCGTAGCGTGACGTTGTTGAAGCTTTAAGGGCGATTGAGAAATATGTAGGCGAAACATGCTCTCAAGCAAAATCCAATCCGTCGCTCACCAAGCAGGACGGCGGAGAAAAATTTAGCGCCGGATATTTGTCGAAAAGCTACAATCACATCTCTCCTGGCTGCGAGGAAGGTGAATGGAGGAGAGTCCGAACTGTACAAAGATGTGGATATATTGAATGGGCCAAATACACTTTTCTATTTAAAAACGCAATGAAATGAACAAAGCAATTTTTTTCCATGTATTTGTCTTTATTAGTAAGAACAAACATTCTCAATAATTATGAAATACAACGTCGCCAATTTTCCAATACCTTGTTGATGGTTTAGCGCTGTAGCTCAAGGATTGCTTCGATGAAATACCATTAAGCCTTAAGTGTTTGAATCGTTTCAGGATTGTTGGCATACCATCATCGGCCCTTCATGGTTCCCCAAAAAAAAAAATTCCAAAGGGGTCAAAATGCAGCTCCAAGGCGGCCAATTCACATCGCCAAGACGGCTAAAGACACGATATGGGAATTTGGTGCACGGGCCGTGTGGTATGGCGCGCCATCCTGCATGAACCAGAGGTCGTCCAAATCTATGTATTCGATTTTAGTAAAAAACATGACTCTGTAATGCCCACAGTTGACCGAAACGTTTTTCCTAGCCTCATTTTCGAAGAAAAATGGTCCAATGATACCACCACCCTACAATCCGCAACAAACTGTCACTCTCCGTGGATGCATTGGATCCTTGACAATAACATGCGGGTTTTGCGGCAATTTCGTTTGTTAAAGTAGCCGTCAGAAAAGATTTTTTTTCGCCCAAAATCGTTGTCCAATTCAAGCTGCTCTAAGGCCCCAACTGTGAAGCGATAACGAAGTGGATGGTCGCGCGCCTTCAATTGGACCTTGTAAGCGAATCCGAGATTTTTGTGCAGTGTTCTCCTCAGGCTAGCGCGTGAAATGTTGCTAATGCGAGTTAATGTTCGTCAATTGAATCGCACACTCTCGGCCACAGCAGCCACATTCTCATCTGTTTGCACCGTACGATGACGGGACCATGAGTGTTCTCCATTAGCCTACTAGTCTCACAACTTTTTGCACAAACTCGAGTACAGCAGTCGCGGTGGGTGCTTCATTTCGGCCAAAACTTCTTTTCAAAAACGTACTGTTTGGGATACACAGCACTCACTTTGGAAATAAGTTTTCAATATTTGCCCACGTTGTTCAAGCGTAAAACGACTTATTTCGTCCCGCGGAGGTATGATACTGACTTCGTGTTAAGATTTCGAGGGCGAAATGGCTGTCAGTGTCAAAATAACCTATGACTTAAAGATCCGTCGACTACATTGGCCCGGCCAAAGCGACCGCATGAACACCAACGCTCCAGCCAAGAGGGTCTTCAACTCCGAGCTTCCTGAGAGAAGAAGAGGAAGACCGAATCACCGGTATTAAGACCAAGTAATCACGAATGTAAGAAAAGTTGGTCTTGAAAAATGGAAACAGCGTACCCCGGACCGTCAAGGATGGAAGGCAGCTATAGCTCAGGCTCAGATTCTCCATGGATTGCTAGCTTGATAAGTAAGTAATTTTATTCAGCTTCTATTCTAGAAGGGTTAATAAAAAGTCAAGAAGGTTCCCCGATAGCATAGATGGCGAGGCTAGGATGGGTACTCACGGGTAACAAAAGTAATACAACCACAAACAAGTCCAAAGAACTAGGTTAGGTTAGGTATATGGGTGCCCTATTGATGAAATGTCAAGGCTCACGTAGACTACGTTGAGTCCATTGTGCCCACTTGTTTTGTTTAACCCGTTGATACCTATACATTTACCGTCAAGCTGAACCAGCCAGACGAGGATTAAAATCCCAGTATTCTGTTCAGCCCAATATTACCTTACTCTTCTAGTCCCGAAAGGAAGTATCTTCCTAGGAATGTAATGCTTTTTTGGGCTAGCGCCGGACATTCGCACAGCAGGTGACGAATGGATTCAATTTCCTCTTCGTCCCTGCAGCTTCTGCAGAAGTCACTGTAGGGCTGGCCTAGTCGAGCTGCATGGTAGGATAGCATGATTGTCAGCAAATTGTCCGTTCTTTTCTTATCATAGACGGGCCAAGTCGGTCTCGCCGTTGCGCATATATCTAAGCGACACCATCGCTTATTGGCTTTCACTAATAGCTCCGTCTCTATTTCCCTGTAGAGCGCACTGAGTGGTGCTTTGGCCTCGCTTCTTTTTTTTTTTTGGTTGCGCCAAACGGATGTGGAATCTTCAAAAGTTCAAAAGATACCAGTAGCCCGGGCTACTGGCATGTACGATTCGCAAGGCTGAATAATCGATGCAAGGAATACGCCTACGTACTAAACCACACCCTGCACCCTTCAACCACTCTCCCCGCGGGACTGCCGTTAGGTATTACTTCGCGGAGCTGGTTTGCACTTTATGCCCTTCTTGGGCTCCCCTGTTCCAAGGGAGCTGCCGTTTGGCTTTGGTTGCTCTCCCTGTTTCTCTCCAGACGCCGGAGTTCCTTCATAATTCTCGCTGCGGTTTCTTTCACAGCGTCCCATATTTCTCTCGATGACAGCATATGCTTTATGATGTTCTCGGGAGTCGGCGTTTCTCCAATTTTATCTTCAAGATATTTATGTTCTGCCTCGAAATGTGGGCCTCAGCTGAGATCTGCGCAATGTTAGCACTTGATCCCACCCTAGCCATCTCGCCCGCCCTCTCGTTTCCGGAGATATTCA
Organism: Eumerus sabulonum; assembly: GCA_951905685.1. Lineage (NCBI taxonomy): Eukaryota > Metazoa > Arthropoda > Insecta > Diptera > Syrphidae > Eumerus > Eumerus sabulonum. The sequence continues at coordinate 96,399,621 of OX645060.1, forward strand.
TATGACCAGGTACCCAGCAAAGGGTCACCTCATTTACATTGGATATCTCTTCTAAGTAGAATGCCAGTTCACTTTCCGTGCGTACCAAATCATCGGTCCGTTCCTCCCTGGAGGGAATTCTAATATAGAATCTCCTCTCCCAGGAAGGAAGTCGAGTGACATAGTCCGTTACGGTTCTGAATCTCGAGACGGTCCATCGATCCAAGACTGATGCATGTCCGTGAGGACTCCTTTTCCAGATACCTGATTCCTGTAGTCTTAGCGCAGTTCTGGTTGCGGCGCTCTCGCAGTACATGTCCAGGGGTGGGAGGTTCAGCATGACTTCAAGAGCCGTTGGTGTGGACTTCATAGATCCCGTCACCGCCTGACAGCCTGCCCTTTGAACCTTTGACACACTCTGAAGATGACACTTTTTCTCAAGCGCCTTCCACCAGACAACTGAGCCATAGACTAGGATAGGTCTTACCACCGCAGTGTATAACCAATGTACTAACCTCGGTTTGAGGCCCCATGTCTTTCCAAAGGCTACCTTGCACGAATATAGTGCCACATAGGCCTTTTTGATTCTTTCCCCAATATTTTCTCTCCAACTAAGTTTGGAGTCCAGGGTTATGCCAAGATATTTGGCAGATTTTCCAGGGATCAGATCTATACCGTTCATACGGGGGTAGGTGTATCTTGGTACAGATCTTTTCCTTGTAAAGAGTACTACCTCTGTTTTCGCCGGATTTACTCCCAGACCTCGCCCCTTGACCCAGCTATCCACTAACATCAGTGCATAGCTTAGTCTATCGCTGAGGACCTGCGGAAATTTTCCAGAGACGAAAATGGCAATGTCATCGGCGTAGGCCGTGACATTAAAACCCTCCGTCTCCAGAATCTTGGCCATTCCGTGGGGTGACAGAACGCCACCTTATGGTGTACCTTTATTTACTCTCACCCTTCCGCATGCTCTCCCTATCGTCGAATTTACTATACGAGTACCCAGAATTTGCCCAATCCAACTGCATACACCCGGGTTTATTTGGGCCATATGAAGGCTGTACACTATTGCTTCGGTACTAACGTTATTAAAGGCACAACTAAGAGTTTAAACCAATTTCAACTGTTTGTAGGAACCCAAGAAATTTTGGGAATAGATGAGAGTTTCAGCTATAAAAAACTTATGCAAGGAAAAGGAAAATGTCAATAACATACCCAAGGATAAAAAAAGTTGGAGGTTTTATTTCCAACCGCTAACGAGCTCTATTAGATGCACAGGCGAAGCTTAAGGTATCTAAATGCCTTATTCCCGTATTCGGCGGTTCTGTCGGGGTGGACCTATACTTCCGGCCGCACTCGTGGGAACAAGATTCCAAAATTTAATTAATAATTCAGTAAATTAATACAACAGTGAAGAGCTCTCTCGCGAGTCGGTGGCAGACGCACTAAATGCCGTGGCCGCTAACAGAGGAGGAGAGTTTAATACGAGAGAATCCATCGTGTTAGACGGGATCATCTCTGAAGAACTAGAGAAGAAATTACCTGCTGATTCTGAAGAAACAGTCCAGGAAGGTGTGACAGGAGAAAAGGATACCAAAAAGGCCAAGAAGCTATCAAAAAAGGTGTTTCACCTGAGGTGCATACTTGGGGAAAAGGGAATCCTCTTGCTCTCCGATTTGGAGAAGAAGAAGGTCGGTCGGGCCGTAGAGGTGATTGCCAAAGATGCCTTAACAAGACCAAAGGCTGGCAAAGAGACGCATAGCAAAAGCACAAGGAAGGTAAGGGTGAGAAAAACCTCAAAAAGCCCCCAAAAAAAAGTAAGCGACGGTCCGAGCCATCTGGATTCGCAGCCGATAAGGCGGGTTCCAGCTGTACCCGGGCTCAAGTCACAAGTGGAAGGTTGAAGCCTAATAGCACGAAGAGGATCGCAGCCGCTAAGGCAGGTCCTAATAAGGCAGCCCTTACCCTGATCAATACGCACGGTAAAGGCGAACCAGAAACCGTGTCCACTACCAAGAGAAGGGAGAGCTTCGTGGCGAAGAGGGTGAGATCCCGGGAAGAAGCCAACAACCCAGCAAAGAGAGTGAGGTTTCACACTGCGGTTCAGTTCAATCCCTACAGCTAGCTGTAGTAGATTCCTGTAAGCCGAGCGGTCAGTATACCCTCGAACGGAGGAAGTTGATTGAGAAAGCCTTAGCTAGGGCGATCTTCGGAAAAACTGTGCCAACGTTTGGTCTCACAAACTGTAGACGAGGTGCAAGTATGTTGAACTGTAAACACCAGCTCTCGCACGATTATGTGAAAAAAGTCGTTCGCACCTTTAAGTTGTGGTAGGGTGCTGCACTAAAGGCAGAGAAAAGTAATATTCCTGGAGTCATCAAAATACAGTCTCTTCTACAACAGTAGCGCAGGCAAGGTCATATTTTGTATCGTTGCTAAGAAAGAACTACACCCACTAATGTTAACCAATTTCAGCTCGGGTGACCAGACAGTGGAAGTTAACGGCAAGGATGGTGCTATTATGATAGGGTCTGTTCAGTTATGTCCTTAGTACAATCTAGTTATATGTAATCGGGGCAATTCACCAACTATCATTACTTATAATAGAAGGTTCTAGAAATAACACTTCTAACTGGAAACTGTACTGCAGAAGTCTCAAATTGGGGAGCATACGACAAAGCATACATTCTCCTTAATTTGAGTTTCTGTAAGCCGGACAGGAATGTATATCGAAACCCGCGGAAAGCGAATTGGCAGAAATTTAATACGAAGCTATGTAAGACCCTTAACCGACCTCCGGAGGGGAACCCCAAATTTACGGAAGTCATCGATAAGGTGATATTAAACTTCACCAACAAGCTAAACCGGTCCTTCTAGAAGACATGTCCTACCGGGCGACCCAGTAAAAGAAACCACCACCACCATGGTGGAATTCAAAAATAGCGGAGCGGCTACGTATCTCTGGACACAGCTGGAACCTCACAAAAGAGGGGGTCATCGAATGGTCAACCAATAGAGATAATGTTAAGCGACCCAAGAGAGAAATTAGATTCGCCAAGAAGAACTAGAGGGCGCCGTGGCGCAGTAGTTAGTGTGTTGGACTCTGACGCACGATGAGCGAGTTCGGATCCCGATAAAACCAACGCCATCGAATATTCATTTCGCGGCGTCCCTCTTCGGCGGGGTACTGGCAAAACCCTCCGTAGTATAACTTGCCTAGAAAAAGCTTCTCGACTCATGCCGTTCGGAATCGGCATTAAACTGTAGGTCCCTTTCACCTGTGCGAAAAATAAATCACACACAACATGGGGGATTGAAGGGAAGCTTGGCCCTGGTCCTACATGGGCTGTAACGCCACCAAAGAAGAAGAAGAACTCGTGGTGAAGCTTTTGTGGCTCTATTGAATCGTGTACTGGTGCGGCTCGTCTGAGAAAGGTCATTGCCAAGGCTCACTTACAGATGTTCTCTATTAGGAGATCTGATGGCAGCTGGACAGACTCAAATGAGAGCATGCTCGATGGCTGTGAGAAGCCAGGAAATGTCAGTTCGACAGACGCGCTGCCAAGGGAATGCAACGAACCTGAAACAATCGATAAGATTGTCTTCGAGCAAAATACCGTATGGCCTATGTGGGGCTTCAGACCGAAAGTGCTATATTGGTTATACACTGCGGTCGCCCGACTTCCTTCCTGCGAGGGGAAATTCTCTATCAAAATTCCCTCCAGGGGAGAATGGACCTATGGTATGGTACGCACAAGAAATAAACTGGCAATCCACACCGACGGATGAAATATGGATACCGGTACAGGGACTGAGGCCTATTTTGAATCTCTTGAAATACATCGCTCCTATAGACTTGATGATGGCTGCAGCATCTTCCAAGTTGAGGTTTTCGCAACCAACCAGGCGGCAGACCCAATTCTTAGAGAGAATCTCTCAGGAAAAAGCATCAACATCTAGGTTGACAGCCAGGCAGCCATTAAGGCTCTGAATGCAGCATGGATAAGATCCAACTAGTCAAACTCTGCAAGGAGATGTCAACAAGGTGACCCTCTGCTGGGTACCCGGTTATGTGAATATATCCGGAAATGGGAAGGCAGACGAGCTAGATAGATTAGGATCAGGCGTAAGATTCGCGCAGATCGCAACTTAAGCTGAAACGCCACCCGGTACATTCTACAGGAAAATAGAGGCGGAACTAATGAGGGCCAATAAGCGATGGTATCAGTTAACCACATAGTCAATCGCAAGATCATCTTGGTTCCTCTATGATTAGAAAAAGACAAAAAGTCTGCTAAAGTTCAGTCGTGGGAATATTCGATTGGCAGTGGGTGCCCTCATTGGGCACTGGGTCTAACCCAAATGCCCGACTATACGTTGGATTAAGATTGTGCTCCACGAGGAGTATCACCAGTAGGACGCTGCAGAAATCAAATTGAAGAGTTTAGTGTCGAAATTAAGACACTAAAGAAAAGGGAACTATCTGCAAGAAAAACAGAATTCTCGACTTGAGCGTTTTTCCCGACTGTGACGATCTTTTATGTGGGGAGTCTATTAATCAATGCGTCATTACCATTCAACCAACGTGATCCCTCAATACTCAAACATTCGCACGCAGTGGCAATACTCATTGTCAGAGACATCCCCTCTTTACGGAGGGCAACACCTATTGATAGCTGAGGTTTGTAACACATTTTGGGTCACCAATTATAAACGACCGGTTAAAATGATCATTCGCAAGTGCATATGATGTCTTCGGTACCACACTCAAACTTTCTGGATACAACGGAGCACATCGTACTTACATCTTCTTCAACAAAGTTCAAATGGATGCAATGGAAACCACATCTGAAAATCGGAGACATCGTTCCAGCCAAGAAAGACAATCCCCCACCGTCGGCGTGGTTGCTAACGCAGTGCTTAAACTGCATACCGGTTCGGATGTTCGGATGGTATGACGTGCGTGCTACGTGTGTACACTTACCCCAAAACACTTTATCTACGAAGTCAGCATTAATGGGCCATTAAACGAACTTCATTGTGCTAACGCAGCATGATCGAACTGCCGGAGTGGCATGAACCTCGTTACGCTTATGCAGCGACGTTTACACTGCCGGAGCGTCATGAACCTCGTTGTGCTGGATTAAGAATATTCACTGAAAATAAAGGCAGTCTCAAGACCACTCCCAAACGACGTGATTAATTTTTAAATACGTAACCGGCGGGTCATAATTCCGAAGAATTATACTGAACCTTTTATTAATATATACTGTAAGAAGTGTACATATTGTAAAGAATGCAAAAAAAAAAAAAAATGTACAATCGAAGTGTTATTCACTCATTATATAAAAGAAAACAAAGTTTTTGACTATGCCGAAATGTAAACTAAAAAAAAAAAGTTTTTAAGGCACGAGTACGATAACTTTGGCGCCAATGTATTTTAAAATGATAGGCAATGATGATCATATATATTGATCTTAACTTGGTGTTTCACTCACATGACTGCACAAAGTTTAGTTTACCAGTTCATAGTTGTGGTCTGGAAAACTATAAGTAGTACCTAGTAGTACATACATGCTTTATTGTGGCGGAAATGTTACAATCTTCGTCAGAGATCTCTTACAGAGATATGGTATCCTATACCTTACTACTATAATATTAATATAATGAAATAAAGTATATTGAATAAAGTGTTAATGTGAAGGAAAAGCCACTAAAAACCTTCATTAGAAATCTGGAAAACTATAATGATGAACATGTTCAGACAAGTGTTTTAAATTTGAATCCGTTAGTGACTATAAGTATTTGGGTGTTTTAATTGATTCAAACTTGAACTGGAAAGCTCATATAAAATCTACAAAATCGAATATGATGCTGGCAATACGGAAATTGTATCGCTTAAAACCATACTGTTCAAAGCAAACACTATCTAAATATTATATATTATGCATTGGCACACTCTAGACTGCAATATGGTATTACAAGTGGGGGAGGGGCTTATGATAATACTTTTGATCCCTTATTTAAAACTCAAAAATGTTAAATTAGAATAATTTGCGGTAAAAATCGCTTTACTCATTGTTGGCCGCAATTCAAAGACTTACACATTCTTCCATTAAGACATCTATACATCTTTCCAGTTCTTAGAGAATTTTTCAAGCGCAGTGGTAACATTTTGAATAGGACATCTAATTATTACTGCTTACGTGTCAAAAATCAAGCTTTGGTAAATGTTACTGTCGCACATAAAACCAAATTTGCTCACTTCTTTACTGTTACTGCTCCTAGATGTTTTAATAAACTACCTATTGTGATAACACAAACAAATAATTTTCATGCATTTCTAAAAAAAAGTAAAAGATTGGCTGTTCAATATGGGCTATGTAAACACTGAATCTCTATACCGATATGTGCATTGAATTGTCAACTTATGCAGTCACAGCAGTTGTTTGAATTTTTACTGTGTAATATATACATATCTTCTTCTCGCTCCTATTACGTTGTATCTACCCCATATTATATTATTATGTATTATAAATGATTGAATCATTCGACACTAACTTCGTTGTTATAGAATGATTATCCTCTTCTTAATGAATTTTGAATTTCCATTATGTAATGAATGAATTAGAAAATAGATTTAAGTTGGAATGATCAAATAATGAATGAATGAATGTTGTCGTTTTACTTGACGTTACGCCATCTGACGCCATCTTATCGACAAATGTCATTCATCGGTATTGTAACTGTCGTTTAAGTTGAACTAAACGACTAGTAAATAGATGCTTTTTGGCGACGATATATTTCCCAACGACAAGCTGTGTGCAATCAATTAAAATGTAAGTTTTTGTTTTTTTTTTCCTTTTTCCATTTGATAATTAGTTATTTTTATTTACTAAAGGGTGAAGATATAGAACCCTGCACAATTTGCACTATTGGTGTAATTGATGTAAAGAAACCGTGCGCTAGCAACCAACTTCCGGAGAGGAGTTTCGCCAAAGGCGGAAAAATAGAGTGAGAAGCAGTTTCCATTCAAATAAATAAACGTACTTTCTCCCTAAAGTACATCACGAATCTGTAAATATAACTAATTGGAATGATTTGTTCTCAAAATAATCCTCGTACATACTTACTTTGAATCTGGTAAATCTAAGGGATTGGAATTCGATCTCAATCTTCTCCTTTCTCTTAATAAATCAATTTTTTCTATCTCATTTTCATTCCTCATATTAAAAACATTCTAAATTACCACAAAAAGTGCAACGCTATTCATTGTTTAGAAATTCCAATTCAATTCACACGTTTTAATTTGAAAGAACGAACAAATTTCTTTCAAATGTCGAGCGGTCAGTTTTAATGTGGAATGCATGTGGATCAAACACGACTGGCATTTATAGGTCTGTTCCCGTACTTGTCGAAAACAGCGAAAATCTACGAGAAACAACGGAAGTCTGTTCCCGTACTCAAAAAATTTACACTTTAGGGCAAAAGAGAGCGCTCTCGAGAGAGCAAACAACTTCCCCATGCTACGAATTTTTGCCCAAGAAATGTATGTGGGCAGAACTCAATATTGATAAATCGTCGATTTCTGTCATTTTAATGTAAAAGTCAGTTAAAAAATTATTTGAAATTTAAATTGCTTAAAAATAGAGCATACACTTGCTCGCATAAGTCTGCGTACAACGGAAAAAAGACCCAGACATTCATTTCAAACGCAAATATTTAAGCTATTATAGCATGCATCGACTTCATTTCTCTTTTAATCATTTCATGCGTGTCTAGACTGCAGATTTGTATTTCATTATTTTCTGGTATTTTGGAGAGATAAGTTGATTTAAATAAGCTATGGAAAATAAAGGAAATAAATAAATTTGTACTGTGAGACAAGGTATTAAAGCGAAAAGGATATCCAACGAGCTACTACTTCATCATAAAACTATTGTTTCCTTTGCTCAAAAGAACTTGTACGCAAACTTATGCGAGCAGGTGTATGTTTTTGACATTTAAAAAGTTTGTAGCGTTTGTGGTTTAACGCGTTCCCGTACTTTTTTTTCCTCTCTTTGAGAGAATTTCATCGCCATTTCATGAAAATTGAAAAAGTGTGAATTTTGGTGCACAAAGTATGGGAACACACCTTATGTATCGCAATACCGACACTTCAACGCCCAAAAAGTGACTCGACAGAAAAAATGATGTGTCGTTCAATTAAAACGCCTATCGCAATAGGGGTGATTATCATTTTGTCATCACAAACCTGGAATTTAATAAAATTAAAAACAGAATACACTTACTAACGAACTTACTATCATAATCTATAAGAACCTTACCGGTTATAATAAAGATGCTACAACTCTTTCTCTGGAGACGCGATTTTAACGAGTTCCATCAATACAACCAAATACGCCTGATATTCGACTCTTTTCAAATAAATGTATCTTTGCTCTCAGATTGACTGAATTGAATTCACTTCGGGCATATTTTTGTCTCAAGCACTTCGAAAACTTCTTTTAGAACCAAACGGTGGCGCTAGTCCAAGGCAGTTTTCATTGCCCACGCTTAGTTGGTATGATTTCCGCAAGTAAATTCTGGAACGTAATTTTACTTAATCGGCAACTTTTCCGAAACCTGTAAATTCAGGGGGGTTATTTTGTATTGCTATAGTATCGGAAATGTATTCGAAAACCGGTATTTTGTATGGCTATTGCCATTGGACAGAATTCGCTTTCGGAAATGAAAAGTAATGCCAACGCTTTTGCGGAAATTTCGTATTTTGTATTCCGCAAATGAATGTCAAAATCGTGATTTCTTACGAATTTTCATTCGAAAGCTACTTTGCTAACGGATTGCAATTGTTAATTGCTAATTTTTTATTCGTTTTGGGAATTTCAAGTGATTTCAGTGGTTGAAAGAGTGTCAAATTATATTTAAAATATGTGAGTATACTTTTTATGTGAAATACTCTTGATTTATTTGATTATTTGAATATATTCAAAGGCAGAGTACAAAGGCGGGAAATACCAGGCCTCAGCAGTTTGAAGTCCTGGTGGGGTTCATGTGCAAGCACTCAGAACTCGCAAAAGGGTATCTTCCTTCGGCCGGTGCAATCCAGAAATCCAATCAGCTGTGGACGAAATTAGCGGAAGAGCTCAATTCAAAAGGCCCACCAATTCGCGATATGAATGGCTGGAAAAAGGTATGTTTCAACAAATATTTTATGACTTCGTTACAAATTGTGTATTTCTAGGTGTGGTCTGATTTTAAAAATCATGCAAAGTCAAAACTACGATCAAATCGTAGCAGTTTACAAGCGACTGGCGGTGGTCCGAGCAAAAGCGTGCCGCTTATGTCCTTAGAGGAAAAGGTAATTGAAATATTGGATCTAAACCTTGCGGTGAGCGGCACGCCGAATACTTTATCATTTGGAATACCCTCCTCAACGCCAAGCCAGTTAGATCATATGGACGACGAAGATTACGCCATGGATCAAGAACCTGACAGGGATGATAAAGATTCGTTCTGCTCTGTGCAGCAATGACCAGCGGCCAACAACATCTAACAGGTCTCTGTTAGAGATTCAAGTCAAAAATCAGAAAAATTTCCAGGAAGAAGTCACCAAGTTACTTGCCGAGATAAGCATATCCACCAAAGACATTGCTCGGTATCAAAGAAAAAAACTTGACTTCGAAATGGAGAAATGTGAGTTCAAAAAGAAAATGGAAACTGCAAAATATGAATTAACTTTAAAAAATTGAATTGAATCTAATTGAAAAACAATTAGATTAATTCAATAAAAACTATAATTATTGTTATGTTAGACTATCTTTGATTTGATTCCCTATTCTAATAGCTAGATTACTCATATCACCTTCCCCACAGTATGAATAATCTTCTCCGGAACGCAAAAAGTCTTCATTTGGCAGATTTTCGATGGGAGGCAAATTCGCTTTAAATTGCAGGCAAATGCTGTGCAGAGCACAACACGAATTTAGAATTTGAGCCACTTTTCAGGCGTATAGTAGCCAGCAAACACCTGAACCTACCCTTTAGCACACCGAAAGTCCTCTACACTAAACTTCTTGCTGTCGACGGCCGCTCATTGAATTTAGCTTCAGCAGAATTTTCGGTTGCTAGACGGTACGCCGTGGCGCAGTGGTTAGTGTGTTGGACTCTGGCGCATGATGAGCGAGTTCGGATCCCGATAACACCAACGCCATTGAATGTTTATTTCGCGACGTTCCTCCTCGGCGGGGTATTGGCAAAACCCCCCGTAGTAAACTTGCAATGAAAAAGCTTCTCGACTCATGCCGTTCGGAATCGGCATTAAACTGTAGGTCCCTTTCACCTGTGCGAAAAATAAATCACACACAACATGGGTGATTGAGAGAAGCTTGGCTCTGGTCCTTCATGGGCTGTAACGCCACTAAAGAAGAAGAAGAAGACGGTAAGGCGTCAAAAGCCACGGTTGAAGTGGATACCCAGAATCGCCTATAATATACATAAAACATATATGTATATACATGTATCTATTTATAATAAGCATCGTTTGAGACATATACCTAAAAGCTCCAACTCTCTGGCAACTCTGTGCAAGAGAAGTTAAAAAAACAGTGATCCGTGTCTAAATATCAAAAAATATCCAAATTCAGGGTAATAAGTGCGTATAACATCTCGCGCTTTAAACCAAATAGTAAGTTAGTGTATTCCACATCATCGAACACTGGATTGCAGCTGTTCCTATCCGATTATTTAGTTTCACTAAATTTTTCAAAAGGTAGGTGCTTCTGTGGACATCTATGTGTATAGTGGACTTTGTACTCTAATTTATATAATAAGAAAAAGAAACCAAAAACAAAAAAAAATCGTACTGCTGGGTGAGTGTACTCAATCAGGGCTTTTTAAGCCATCTTATTCTGTACATGAACCCATAACATCTTTTCCTAGGGTCTTTAGATGAATTACATAGACAATACTGCGCCTAAATGTATGCACTTCTTTTAACAAAATAAAACAAAAGAAATCATACATTACAGTAATGCCCAAAATGTTGCGCTCTCCTCCTGGGGAAGCACGAACACAAAAAGTAACTTATGCAGCAGAAGCTACGAATTCAGCCAAAATAGTAAAAAATGGAAACCAAACACCATCAATCCGTACAGAAAGGTCTCCAATAGTTGAAGATCAAGACTCTCAATCAGTAATGCTTAAGAAGGAGCTTCTAAAAGCTAATAATGCATTAATAGAGTCAAATAAATTAAATAAGCAATTGAATGATACTATCATAAAAATGCAGGAACGCATTAAAAATCTTGAACTCGAATTGAATTTTAAACAAACAAAGGAGAAAGTAAGCACTCCTAACAAACAAGAGACTCAAACCGTCTACACCACTGACGAAGAAGAGCTAGCTCTAAAAACCGAGTGGGTAAGAAATATGCAGAAAGGAAAGAAAAGAAAGTTAAACAACACTGCTACTCCACCTCAATTTAAAGAAGCCAGATTGGAAACAAATCAAAAAAACTCAAGGAAAATTCTACCACCACCACCAATTATTATTGAAGATATCACTAGCTTCGATAGCCTTCATGAGGAAATACAAAAAATTGCCCAAAAAGATAAATTTACTCTAAAGGTAATTAATAAGAACAACCTCAAACTAAATTTAGAAAATAGCGAAGCCTATATAATGGTTACGAAAATGTTGAACGAAGCAAATTACGCCTGGTACTCCTATGAAAATAAACAAACGCGTCCAATAAGAGTTGTGGCCATAAATTTGCACCATTCTTGCAAACCAGAAAAAATTGTCGCCGATCTAAATTCAAAAGGCTTGAAAGCAGTAGGCGCCACAATTAAACTTAAGTGGAAAACTAAGGAGCCACTAAACATGTTTACATTAACATTCAGAGCTGAGGAAGAACTCGACAAAATTTACCAAATAAAAAATATTCTTGGCTGTGTAGTCGAAATTCAGCCGTTAAAAAAATCACAGTTAATACCACAATGCAAACAATGTCAGGCTTTTGGACATACTCACAAATATTGCAACAGAACACCTAGATGTGTTAAATGCGCGGGAAAGCACTTGACTGTTGATTGCACCAAACCGAAAGATTTGCAGCCGAAATGCGTACACTGTGGTGGAAACCACCCAGCAAGTTATAGAGGATGCATCGTCGCCATTGAATTGCAAAAAATTAAAAATAAGAAAAATATTGCGAAATCACAAAACAAAGGCCAACAGCAGCAAGTACCCAAAAAAAAATTCCAATTGGAAAAAGGTGCCGAAATTCCTAAGAGAAGCACAGAACCGGATAAGAATAGTAATATCAAATCCTACGCTCAAATAGCAGCAAGCAACTCACAACAAGAGAAGCTTGGCTCTGGTCCTTCAGGGGCTGTAACGCCACCAAAGAAGAAGAACTCACAACAAGAGAAGCTTGGCTCTGGTCCTTCATGGGCTGTAACGCCATCAAAGAAGAACTCACACCAAGAGAAGCTTGGCTCTGGTCCTTCATGGGCCGTAGCGCCACCAAAGAAGAAGAACCCACAACAAGCCGGTCAGGTAAAAATGATGCAACAAGAAGACAAGCAAGAAGATAAAAAAGATGATCTTAAAGAAATATTAAATCGCATTATAAATAAATTGAATGCTTTAGACGAGCGACTACTCACACTAGAACGCAAATCGAACAATAAAGCAACAACTCACAAACCAAAAAATGGCCAGCGATCTTAAAATATTAGCGTGGAATGCCAACGGATTATTCCAGCACAAAGAAGAGTTACAAGCTATCCTTGATATAGAAAAAATAGATGTCTGCCTGATATCCGAAACGCACTTTACTAACCAGTCGTACATAAAGTTTAAAAATTTCACCACTTATCATACGACGCATCCTGAAAACACACCTAGAGGAGGAAGTGCAGTCATAATTAGGAACAATATCCAACATTATGAAGAATTAAAACAATCAACTAAGGAAATCCAGGCAACAGTTGTAAACATAAAAGCCAAAAACTATTCAATCAATATAGCAGCAATTTACTGACCACCAAATAATGTAATTAAAGCTAACGAATACCAGGAATTACTAAAAAAATTGGGAAATAGATTCATAATTGGAGGTGACCTTAACGCGAAACACTTACTTTGGGGATCAAGAATAACAACAACCAAGGGAAAAGAATTACTCAAAGCAATAAGTATTAGCGGATGTAAGGTTCTGTCTACCGGAAAACCGACATATTGGCCTACTGATACAGGCAAAATCCCAGATCTAATCGATTTTTTTATAGTTAAAAACGTATCTGATACTAACATCCAAGTAAAGGAATTTAATGGACTAAATTCTGACCATTCGGCTGTTCTCCTTACGTTGAGTGATAAAATTATCCATAAGGAAGGGAGACCTACATTAACTAACAAACGCACTGATTGGGAAAGTTTTAAAAAGACTCTAAAGGACAGAATTGTCCTAGGCGCAGCTCTTGACAATATCGAGCAACTGGAAAAGGAAGTCGAAAAATTTGTTGTGGATATACAGCAATCAGCGTGGGAAAATACACCGGAAATAAGAAAGAAAACTAAAGGAAACACTTATCCCAGGGAAATTATACAACTCATTTCGGAAAGAAGACGAGCAAGAAAAGTTTGGCAGCAGACCCGAGCTCCCCAAAACAAAACAAAGCTGAACAAACTCTCCCAACAGTTGAAACGGAAAATTAAGATGTTTAAGGATTCTTCGATCAAATATTTCCTTAGAGGATTGACCGATGACAAATCAACCAATTATTCGCTATGGAAAATCACTAAAAATATCAAACGACCAGTTGTACATATACCACCTATTAAAACAAGTGATGGAAAATGGGCTAGAAGTGATGAAGACAAGGCTGGAACATTCGCAGATTATTTAAAAAATGTGTTCCAACCACACAAAGAGCAAGAAGTTGTCATTCCTTTAGAAATAAATGAAAATGAATATGAAGAAAATATAAGTTTAACTACATATAATGAAGTAAAATATGAAATAAAAAATAGCATAAACTCAAAAAAGGCTCCTGGTTTTGACCTCATTACCGGAGAAATTCTGAAGCAACTACCAAAAAAAGCTATTGTTAAACTCACGAACCTCTTCAACGCTTGTTTCAAAATGAAATACGTTCCGAGTTTGTGGAAAGTGGCTGAAGTAATAATGATTCCAAAACCCGGAAAGCCACCAAATGAGGCTTCATCTTACAGGCCAATTTCACTGCTGCCAATAATATCTAAACTATTCGAAATACTACTCGCTAAAAGACTAAATGGTATTATTAATCGAAAAAACCTCATTCCAAACCACCAATTCGGGTTCAGGAGGCTTCATTCAACTATAGATCAAGTTCACACAATAACTGATATTATCGAAAAGGCATTAGAGGAGGAAAGGGTTTGCTCTGCGATATTTCTTGATATTGCACAGGCCTTTGACAAAGTTTGGCATGAAGGACTGAATTATAAATTAAGACTTCTTCTACCAAAACAATTTGCTGCTATTCTAGCATCATATTTAGAGGAAAGATTCTTTAGAATAAAACAAGAAGACTCTTACTCAGAGCTTACGGAAGTCAAAGCCGGTGTTCCACAAGGCAGCGTCTTAGGTCCTATTCTCTATCTCCTATTCACGAGTGATCTCCCTAAACTAGAAAATAGTATGTTGGCAACATTTGCAGATGATACTGCAATATTAGCGGTAGGGGAAAACAATGAGATTTCAACGCATAAGCTTCAAACAGACGTTAACAAAATTCTTAATTGGACAGCTAAATGGCGAATAAAATTAAATGAAACCAAATCAGCACACGTAAACTTCACCAACAAAAAATATAATCATATTCCAGTCATAATAAATCAGAATGCAATACCTTACGCAAATACAGCCAAATATCTAGGAATGACCCTGGATGCCAAATTAAAATGGAAAGAGCACGTGAAGAAGAAAAAAGCAGAAATGGAATTGAAATACAGACAAATGTATTGGCTGATAGGAAGAAACTCCCAACTATCAATTTATAACAAGATTCTGCTGTATAAGCAATCGTTAAAGCCAATATGGACATACGGTATTCAGTTATGGGGCTGTACCAAAAAAAGTAATGCTGACATTATTCAAAGATTCCAGAACAAGGTGTTAAGAAACATCGTCAACGCACCGTGGTACGTCAGAAATTCAGATCTCCACAAAGATTTAGGGGTGGAAAGCGTAGCCCAAGAAATAAAGAAAAATGCACTCAGGCATGAGTTAAGGCTTCAACAGCACATAAATGCTGAGGCAAGAAAACTTTTAGACAATATGAATACTGTACGAAGACTTAAAAGAACAAAACCACACGAACTGGTATAGACATATGCAAATTTGTTTGGGTTAGGAATTCTAACGTTCTTATCAGGAAAACAGAAGGGGGTAAAGTAATTAAAATAAATTGTTTTGAGGATTTTTCTAAACTTGATAAGATATAACTTTTTTTTTTTTTTTGTTTATTGTTTATGTCTAATAGTATTATATCATTTAACAATTCAATGTATAATCCTCATGTTGATAGTAGTGTTAATAATAGCTTTTCCTCTTCAGCTTCAAATAATTGCCTTTGTATAGATCATCCAAGCAATGAATCGTCTTCAGGTTTTTCGGTCATACATCAGAACATTCGCAGTATGAGAGCTAATTTTTGTACTTTTTTCACTCATCTTGCGTCTTTGGATCACTTACCTGATCTAATATTTCTCTCAGAAATTTGGATTTTTGAAGAAGAAATCTGCGATTATAGCATTCCAAATTACACATTTGCAGCCAATTGCAACAATTCTTATTCAGCCGGAGGTGTTGCAGTGTTTTACAGAAACAATTTAATCGGATGCCAAATTAAAAGCTACAATATCAATAGTGCTGATGTTATCAATGTTTCTTGTGAAATCTTTGGTGTTCGCTACTGTTTTATATGTGTCTATAGGCTTCATAAGTGTACAGTAAGGGTTTTTTTGGATGAGTTATCAGAATTGTTAGAGTGTCTATCTTGTAAAAATGTGATTTTGTTGGGTGATATGAACATACACATTTTGTCTGACTCAGCCGATGCAGGCACCTTTTTGTCATTGTTAGCTTCATTTGGTTTTGATTCTCTTTTGAATGAACCTACTCGATCAGAGTCCTGTTTAGACCACATTTTCTTAAGACTACACAGAAGTAATAATGTTGTTTACAGAGCTATGGCCTATGATTTACAAATATCAGATCATAGTTTAACTAGTATTCAACTTGATTGCAGGATAACTAGAGTTAAACATTCATTGAATATGAATTCAAATAAAATTGACTTTGCCTGCCTAAAATCAAGTTTGAATCTTGAGCTCTGGGTTGGAGTTTTTGATGCACAGGATCCATCCACTGCTTTTGATATATTCCTAAATAGGTTACAAACTCACTTATCTAATTGCACTAGAAGTATAGTTACTAAAAATAATAAGCTAAGATGTCTTAAGCAATGGATGACTCCAGCGTTACTTAGCAAAATAAGAAAGAAAAAGCAACTGCTTTTACGAGTTAAGAAACACCCTAACAATGCTAGACTTAAAAATTACTACACCAAGCTCTGTCGAGAACTGAAAACTGATATACCAAATGCTAGGGACACCTATTTCAGGAAGAAATTAGCTGCATATTTAGGCAACCCTAAAAGGGAATGGGGCGTAGTCAACGAAATACTAAATAGAACCAAGGACAGTGTTGATATAACTATAAGGCATAATGACACTTATGTGTCTGAGCCGTTGCAAGTGGCCGATTTGTTCAATGATTTCTTTTCAAATCTGAACTTGTCGTGTGGCTTTTCTAATGATGATAGTTTTTCTTGCCAATGCACTTATAATTTGAATCAGGATTTTCACCAATCACAAACTTTTTTCTTTGAAGAGTTTACGGCACTTGAAATTATTAAAATTATTTTGTCTCTTAAAACATCTCATTCCTCTTCTTTTGACCACATCTCTAGCTATGTCTTGAAAAAAATTTCTTTCCAAATTGCAGATGTTTTGAGCTATATTTTTAATTTCTGTGTTAAGCAGGGTATTTTCCCGGAAGCCCTTAAAACAGCTATTGTGATTCCACTCCATAAAAAGGGTGACACTACACTTTTCAATAATTATCGTCCTATTTCTATTCTGTCTGTCTTTTCAAAAATTTTCGAAAGAGGTATGAAATCTAGAATTATATCTTTTTTAGATAAGACGAAATTTTTCAGTGACTGTCAATATGGTTTTAGAAGTGGTAGATCAACAGAAAATGCTTTGCTCAAATTGATTGGTGAATTATATGAAAGTGTAAATTCATCTAAAATCTCTGCTGCACTGTTCATAGATATTACTAAAGCCTTTGATATGGTTGATCACTATTTACTTCTTGATAAACTTTACAAAGCGGGCTTTAGAGGTTTTATCTATGAGTGGTTTGCATCATATCTAAAAAACAGGAAGCAAATGGTTAAAATAAAAAACTACCTTAGTTCGCGTAAAGACATTACCATGGGTGTTCCACATGGTTCTGTCTTAGGTCCCACTCTGTTCTTGGTTTATATTAATTCTCTTTTTTCTCAACCTTTTAAAGGTAAATTAACCGCATTCGCTGACGACACCGCCCTTTCATATTCAACTTCAAACAATTTTCATCTTTTTTTGGATGTCAATTATGACCTAGAGATATTACGCAATTGGTTTAAGCAGCATAGACTTGTAATCAGCCAAAAAACGAAATTTATGCTTTTCAACATCAAAGGCACAGTCTGTGATGATTTCCCTTTGTACTATCATTCCCCTAGTGGTTTGCGGTTAAGTTTATTTGGTTGCCACCACAATGCCGTGACATTCAAAGATCCTCTAAATTGCAGTGACACATGCTTCGAAATTGAACGTATCAACAGCTTCAAGTACTTAGGGATTACAATAGATAATAAACTCAGTTGGAAAGAGCATACTTCCAATCTTAAGTTGTATCTAGACAGATTAAATAAACAGATGTATCATCTTAGCCTCTATTGCAGTTTATCTATATTGAAACTAGTTTACAACGGCTTATTGAAATCTAAGCTTGAGTACGGATTATCTTGTTGGGGTGGTTCCTACTCCATCAATATTAAGCCCTTGTTGATAAAGCAAAAACATGCTGTTCGAATTATGTGTCAAGTAAATCGTTGCACTCCTAGCTTTGAATTGTTTAGGGCGCTTGGAATTTTACCGTTAAGACACCTATACTGTTACAAAGTGCTAAAAATTTTCTTTGAGAACTGTGGATTTTATGCTGTTCGATTAGCTGAAAATCATAATCTACGTATTAATACCAGACATTTTGTAACGCTGCCAACAATAAATAAAACACACTTTTCCCGGTTCTTTTTAGTCACTGCTCCTCGGTTATATAATTCACTACCTCAAGACCTTAGATGCGAAAGAGTGAAAAAAGTTTTTTTGCTTAACATTAAAAAATGGCTGTTTTCTTTTAATTATCATTCAATAGAGATGTTTTTTGTACCTGACGCATAATAAATTGTTTGGTTAAATATTGCTTGGATCTTCTGCAGTTGTCTTCTTTCTCTCTCTTTTTTATTTTTGTTTCATGTACATATATAATTTTATTATTTGCAAGTTTTCCCCATCAATTGTTTTATTTCACAATTATTTTATAACAGATACACTCGCCTCTTGTCAATTTGCAATAGAGTGTATCTTTACTATTTCAAACTAAACCTTCCATGTATTACTTTTTAGTCATATTTATTAATTGTTAGTAAACTGTTTTTCCCATATTCTTGTTTGAAATAATGTATAAATAAAAAAAAAAAAAAAAAAGATATAAGGAGTTAAATTACTACTCGACAGATTATAGATTATATATTAGATTATAGACTAGATATAATAGGTAGATTACCACACGCTAGAGAATGTATGTAGGGGTGTAATGGAACGCCAACAACGAGCGTCGGGGCGCTCGGAGCGAATTTATCCCCCAACGGTCCTGAGTGGATTAAATCCCACTTATGTTCCATGCGCCCCTTAGTTACATTTACCGACATTATCTTTTATTTAGGGATGCCGATAGGCAGAACTTTCACAAAAGAGAAAGTAGTAGGTTAGGTTAGAATAAAATTGCTAATTGGTCCAGGAGACTAGATCGCAATACATGCGATGGAGGTGTTTTTAGTGGTGTTAGAGTCCCACACTACTCCGCAACGCCAGCCGCGGGAGTGTCTTTCGAGATTTTCTCCTTCCATCCTAAAAAAAAAAAAAAAAAAAAAAAAAAAAAAAAAAAAAAATACCTAAAAGCCAAGAAGATTTATCCCCGTTTGCATACTTATTTGCAAGGTAATTCTTCTCTGCACTTATGCTCCACACATGTGAATCATGGGATGCACCCCCGAACCTTCCATTCACAGCCAGTATTCTCATATTATGATCTGCTATCTAAACTAAAAAAAATAGTTCTTGTTTTATATTTTAGGTAAGACTTACTATCATGGCATTCATGCTATGCTTCATCTTCCGATTGAAATACAAATGTTCCGCAGATCTAGGCCGAACTATTTGTATGTGTGTTCCATCAATCAATCCTATAACACCAGGGATTTTGTATTTGCTAAAAAAATATTGTTTTGTCTGGTTTTTAACGTCCTCTGACAATACGAATGAAATGTGTAGAGGACAAAGGACTTGTTCCATTGATCCGCATGTCTCTGTTATACAGACAGACAGTTTGGACTGGCTAACATATGCCAAGCAATCCTGGCCAATTTGGTGTTGGTATCCTCCCTGCGCTAAAAACTTTAGCGTTGCTGCCAACTTTAAAATTGGAGGCACTGCAGTTCGCCTTCTCACACCTGGATAGTGGTCCTTTAATGCTTCCAGCGTATATATAAAGGCTTCTTTCGTCAGCCGAAAGTTTTTCACAAAGCTATGATTTTAGAACGATATTGGATAGAATATAGCACGCATATTTTTATTTACACAATAACTCACCTGGTTTCACTAAGTTCTAAAATATTAGAACTATCCCTAATTCTCCTTCTCTGAACATTTTCTGTTTGATTTTGTTCATACTCCAACCACAGAGCGATACTGTCCATTTTTATTTATCAATTTATTTATTTCTATGTTTCTATTTGCCACTGATTTCTGCAACATGCAATACTCTTGACTTTTGATTGATTTGACAGTACAATTTACGGAAAAGACTACCAAAAAGTTGGCAGCACTGAAACTAACTCCGAAACTGTTACAAAATACGAATTCACTTTCGAATCGGATTTCATTTCCGAATCTGAATATGATACAAAATAACCCCCCAGAACTAATTCTGAAACGATGTTTACATGTTTTCTTCCGGTTCAAAAGGGTTTGAGGAATCCTCGATTTTTCTCCATCTGCGAGCTATTTCTAATACATAATTTCATCTGACTAGATTCGGAATCAGACTCACTTATAAATAATTCGGTCGATGTCATTATTTTATTGTATTTATTAACTCTACACAAAATACTATAGAAAATCTCAAAAATCAAAACCATACCGGCTATTATTAACGAAAAATGAACGTCAAACGAATGTAAAATTTATATCATTCACAATTACACTTATTTGTCTATTGAGTTACACAATAAAAAAAATCAGAATCAATCGACGCCATCGACAGTTGTGGAGTCGATCGCTGATCGACACTCACAAAAGGGGCATCAGCATCGTCTGCCCTGTCCACGAGAAAGGAGACTCCTCTGACTGCGCCAACTACAGAGGTATAAGTATCCTTAACGTCACCTACATCTTTTCTGCCGTTTTGTATGGACGCCTGAAATCTTTTTTAAATAAGCTGATAGGTCCTTAGTGTGGCTTCAGGTCAGGGAAGTTACCATCGACCAAATCTTCCCACTACGGCAGTTCCTGGAAAAAACCAAAGACACCCAACCCCTGTTTGTCGACTTCAAAGCCGCATACGACAGCGTAATTAAAGACGACCTCTACAACGCCATGTCTACCTTCTAAACTCGTCAGTCTACGCAGAATGACTTTGCAGAATGCGTGCTGCTCCATCCGAATCGTTGCAGACCTGACCGATAGTTTTGATGTCAAAAAAGGATTTAGGCAGGGCGATGCACTGTCGTGTGATTTTTTCAGCATCTTATTAGTGATTGTGCAAAAATCACTGGTCAACACAAAAGGCACAATTTATTTTAATTCCTCATAGCTCCTCGAATACGCGGATGACATTGATGACGTCGCAGAAGCATGGATACTATCAAAAGCGAATGAGGAGTTCCTTAGTCGGTTCGAGAGTCTCAAGTGCTCGAACGAATTAGTACGGACTATAACCAACTCGGAATTTGGTCGGCTCTCGTCCTATCTAGGACAACCACCCCTGAGAGTAGTGAACGAACATCAACGACCTAAACCACTGCACTCCGCTCAGGTTGTGTGTCTATAGGCACATCATAAGACAATATATATAAGTAAAAAACTCTTGAACCTGCGCGAGATTCTAAAAAAAAAAAAAAAAAGTTGTAAGAAAAAGTGTAGCAAGAAGCTACACTTCGCCCGTGGTCTATGATTGGGGTCCAGAGTCCAACAAAGGGACGCTGACGAAGAGCAGCTTAACACTAAGCTTAATATCAATTCTTAGGCAGCACTCAATGAGACTAGTCGTGTTAACCGAGAAGAGCTCCGCGCTTAGTCCGTTTATTTTAAAACATAATTTAAATGTGAAGGCACCGATACCGATAGAGTGACACATCGTTCTTTTCAGTATGTTACAGGAGGAAGAACCCGAACATGCTTCTGGCTAGCGAAACTAAGCTAAATCCAATAAGGAGAGACTGACCCAATGCCACCAAAATAAAACCGTTTTGTAAAAAAAAAACTTGAGTAATTTTAGAAACTATTTTATTCAGAAAAAAAAAAAAAAATTGTTTTCATACTGTTTTTTATTATTATAACAGTTTAAAATGATACATATACTTTCCCCAAATTTTCATTACTATATGTTTCTATGAATAAATGTTGTTTTGTATATTTTTTAATGTATCATAGATATGTCAACTTAAAAAATAGAGATATTGTCATATCATTTTATCATTACCCCGTTAGCGCAAACATTGGTATCCACTTAATTAATATGTTGATGCATAAAAGAAATGCCATACATACATATTAATTGATTTTAAATTACAGATAGTGTAAAATGTTAGCTGATTAAATACGGTTACCAAATTATAAAATATTATTCTAACAACTTTACGTGAACAAAATCGTACCAAATCTGTCACCTTAAATAAGCAAGTTGTAATAAATGATAAATACTAAAAACAACATGTGGACAATAAATTAGTGTTCTGCATATGTGGCCACAATTGAATAATAGCAAACACGTTTCTATAAACCTAAACCATAAAGTTCCTTGATTATTTGGGACTTATGCCATATACGTGCCTGGAAAGAATCGAAGGCTTTATATATTTATAGTAAGTATAAAATTAATTTAATTTTGCAAGCATACATTTCAGTTTAATTTGGGATCAATGGATATAGCTATCTTTTGCAGGATATACATATATTTAGTCATAGAAAATCAAATTCATCAAATTTCTAAATATGCATGTTTTTCCATATCTTTAATTTGGGGGGACCTTACAAATAACTTACGCTATTATTACTTGTTATACTGTATGGTATATTTGAAATGAGTTGATAATCAGTCAGTCTAAGATACATACATATATCGCATTTTCTACAATCACTAAATTAAACATTATGGATTCCAGTTAAGTACAGTTAATTTTTACTATGTTAATATGTATCATATAGTAACGTAAAATTGTATACATTTTCCATGTATTCTTTCTAATTTATATTGATTTCCTTTCCTCTTCAATTATATCAAATTAATTCGCAATCACAATCGGTGGTCTTGAGACGTGTTCTTTAACTATAACTATATAAACTCCTTACATTTTATACTTAACTACTTACATTTTACCCAGAGTATTTATTTGTCTTCTACCAATACCAGTAATGCAAATAGATCAATATATTGTTATGTAATTATTTTATTTACAAAAGCAAAATGTAGTTATTATCTTTTTCGTTTAATTTGAAAATATAGTTTATATTTACTATTGAAAATAAGTACATAACATATTTTATTAAGATTTCAATTTTTAAAACATTCCCCCTCTATGCTTAAACATACATGCCCATGCCGTATATCGAAGCCCAATCGACCGCTTGAAAACTTGGCATATCAATGTTTGCTAATGTATAATTGTGATATGGAGATGCAGCCGCCACAGCTGAATTAATGGGGCTCGAAGCAGTCAGCGCTGTCTGCTGTACAGCTGCAATATGGGCTGCTGAACTCGCGGCATGTGCAACACCGGTTGTCGTTTGGTTCATTGTTGGCGCAGGAGTATGTTGGTTTATCACGTTATGTGATGGGTGATGAACAGCTGTAACAGCAGATGCTGTGATCGGATATGGCGAATATCTGCAAAATATAAAATAAGTGTATTATAGAAAAATATATGATTAAAAGAAAACAAAAAACAACTTTAAAAGGAATTACACAAACGCAACATATCTTTAAAAGGAGAACAAAACTTTTCTAAAAGCGTGGGGTGCTTTGTATGACATTTTAAAACTAACTCTGCATTTCGGAATGAAACTAGTGAATAATTATAACGATTGATAGCTGGTCCCACAATGCCGGTTTTGGGATAATGCACTCCAATTGCACGACATTTGCTTGTGTCGTTGCCACTAACTATCTGTTGCTGGTGTGATAGCATCAATCGTTATAATTTTTCACTAATTTCATTCCGAAATGCAGAGTTAGTTTAAAAATGTCATACAAAGAACCCCATGCTTTTAGAACAGACATTAATTTTTTCGGCAGTAATTTTATTCTTATGCAAAGAACTATTTGTTACTTTTTAGTTTGATTTATTTCTCAAAGCGTGTTTTTCAGTTTTTTAAACTATAATTTACTTTTCGCTTTTTAGTTCGACTTGCTATAAAACAACTGTCAAAAATATGTAGATGTGCATCTCGATTTAGGAAACATGTTCAAAGATTTCTATGTTGCCAATACTTATAAACAACGAGACATAGTGGTGTAATTGTCTTTGCGAACAAATCTTATGGACTGTTTCATATTCGAATCATTTCATCTAATGCTTCACTAACACATGGGGTTCTTCCTGTTAATTTTGAGCAATCAAGTTCAATTCGAATACCATCCAAGGATCTTCCACGACTAACTGCTACATAAGCTTGTCCAGCATGAACCAGTCGTGAGCCTAAATAGATTACTGCATGATCAACTGTACAACCGTGCATCTTGTTGACGGTCGATGCCCAACTCAGGATTAATGGCGACATTCGTCTCTCAACAGTTCCATGGCTGTATTTTGCTGGGAACTGTATCGATATTAGTTTAATTACGTGAACACCGTCTGAACCGAAATCGATACAGACTGACAGAATGTGTTCGGCATATATTTGGCCCTGGGATA
This sequence comes from Eumerus sabulonum, assembly GCA_951905685.1. Lineage (NCBI taxonomy): Eukaryota > Metazoa > Arthropoda > Insecta > Diptera > Syrphidae > Eumerus > Eumerus sabulonum. The sequence continues at coordinate 96,424,185 of OX645060.1, forward strand.
GTTATTTGCGCATGCGTAGTTCGCGCACTAGCGATATCTCTTTTACTCTCATGCAAAGGATCCCAAAGATATGTATGAATCCTGGCGAATCTAATTATAATAATCGGATATTTTGATCGAATTATTGTGTTGCCCTCGGTCTTTGACCAGTGTGCAAAGTTTAAACCAAATCTGATCATCTGATCACTTGAAGTAGGGCAAAATCGATCCCAAAGAGTCAATTACGAACACACAAACAAACATACAGATGAAACTAATAAAAGCGTGTTAAAAAAAAAACAAGTTAAAGTGAACATTTTTTTTCTATCCATAAGGGATATACAATACAGTCTGACGAATTTACAAATATGTAATCTTCCACGAAGAGCAATATATTTGTTTGTACATACCACGTTGATCTTAACGCGGTCTCAAAAAAGTGTACAGTGTGCAAGGCGGGCGGGTAGAAAAAGATTAAAAAAAAAACACAAAATTGTGGAAAACAATTTATCGGCTGCAGTTAGGGAAAAATGTCCTTGTCATTTACATACATACATATGTACGTCCCAGCTTTCTTCTAAAAATCAATCCTTCTTTCAAAAACATCAGAACTAATATAATTGAACACAAGTACAAATGTTTTTTTAACAAAAAATAGAACAAAAATCGTCTCACAGTGTAAATGGCCCACTTATTGAAAGCTCACAAAATAACTGTTTTTTGGAGCACTGTTTGTACTGTTATTGTTCAAAACTCCATGTTAATAAATGTAAATATAAATGTCTGGTTAAGTCGCGAGATATGAATGTGAATATTATTGATAGGAACGAATAAAAAAAATAAAACCGGCCAAGTGCGAGTCGGACTCGCGCATGAAGGGTTCCGTACCATCTGTATACATAAATATGAAAGAGACTATGTATGTTACCTCACCAAATGACAGATCTTGGTTGCAGGCAGGATTTTTTTGATGAAAATCATGTCTGTTGTATGGGAGCCCCCCTTAAATATTCATTTTGTTCTGTTTTTAGTATTTGTCGTGGTAGCGGCAACAGAAATACATCATCTGTGAAAATTTCAACTGTCTAACTATCACAGTTTATGACATACAGCCTGGTGACAGACGGACGGACGGACAGCGAAGTCTTAGTAATAGGGTTCCGTTTTACCTTTGGGTACGGAATCCTAAAAAGGAACGAACTACGATTCGGGGAGGAATGTTGAATTGACCCCGCCGAAGGAGGCGAACTGTCTTTTATTTCTTTTTCGCATTATTTTTGTTATCCTGTAGTGGTGTCATCGTGGGCTTCAACTTTAAGATTACCACACGATAGTTTGTAATAATAATAATAATAATAAAAAAAAAAAAAAAAAAAAAAAAAAAACAATAGTCGAGTCCTGAAAACGCTGGTGGACAGTTTTTGATCCCGAAACCCGGAACGATTGGTTCTCATCGTGAGCCAGAAAAGGAGAAGTGTATATACTCCGCGACACTTGATTACCCTCACTAAAGTTTCTAACTAAATCATAAAGTATGCGTAATATTACTTCGAATCTGTTTTTACAACTCTTATTTTCACTTTCTCTCGGCTACCTGATGACAGCTGTAAAAAATTAAGGATAAAAAAAAGGAAATCGCCATTTTCGGTTTTTTGCCTATTTAAAGCGCGACACATGATTACCCTCATCAGTTTGTTTTCAACATTTAAAGAGCAAGGACCTTTAAATTAAGTAAAACTTTGTTGTATTTTATTCCCACTTATTATTTATTCAAATTGTTTTTATTTAAGTTACCATTTAGAAAAGATGGGTCGAGGTAAAACGCTAACAAATTTAGAAATTGGCAAAATTCTTGCGCTAAAGCAAGAAAATTATTCCAACCGGGAGATTGCTAGAAAAATTGGTCGAGATCCATGGACAGTCAATAATTTTCTAAGAGATCCAGAATATTATGGTAAAAACCGAAAAGGGCGCACAGCAAGAGCGACAACAAAACGAGATCACAGGTCCATTTTACGTGAAGCTTCAAATTCCGCTGCGACCGCTCGCAAAACAAAGGAGAAAGTTGGAACTTCAGCCAGTGTCCGGAGAGTTCAAAGGGTGATTCAACAGTGTCCACATCTCCGACGGTAAAAACTGAAGAAAAAACCACGTTTACTTCAGCGTCATAGAGATCAGAGATTGGAATTGCCCCCAGACGAAATTGGCAGGTCACGATTTCTCGAAATGTTATGAAGCGATTTTGTTCAAATTACGCACACATAATTGAAATAACATTATCAAGTTATTGAACGAAGGATTTTTTTTATTACAGCTGATGTTTTCGAGCCAATACATGGCGAACATTTGACCAAAAAATGTGTTTTTTTTTTTTTTTTTGTTCAAAGTCTGTCAAAAATTCAAAAATTGATTTTATTTTTTTTTCTTTTGTTCAATAACGAGATTTATCCATGTACTAACGAAACGTTTTTGCCTTTTGGTTTTAGATGAACCAATAATGAGTTATGCTGTCCACGGCAAGAGCATTTTTTTTTTTTTGAGACGTCAAGGAAGATGAGGTACCAACGGCTGTGTTTTCGGATTTTTTAAATAAAAATTTCACAAAATACTGTTCAAATATGTATCTTTGATATGCTGGATTGTTTAAATAAAATATATGATTGTACATATTAAAAAAAATAGTAAAAATACAATTTTTTTGAACCTCTGAAACCTACCTAACCCCTAAGTCAGGAAATAAAACATTGTCATTAAGTTAAGAAATAGGAAATTGTTTAATTAATAAACATTTTAAAAAAATTACAGTTAATAACAAAAAATAAATGATTATGTTGTTTCTGCTTCGTCTTCATCTACCAAATCTAGATCATCATTTTTTGTGGAGTTGGAAGTTGGGAAATTTTTGTAAAAGTCGTGAAACAAAGATGGCACTAAGCTTAAAAGAGAACACAAATCCCATTTTTTCTCCTCAGATATCGGGACCAAAGTTTTGTACTTTTCTTGGAGTGGATAATCTTTGAGACATCTATTTTTTCCTCTTCGAAGGAAGCTTAAAATCCTAAACTCTTCCGAGTGGTTTAAATTGTTTTTATATCTCACTAAGCCACTCTCCTGGTATTGGAGCCATTGCACACTATGCCAAGAAAACTGTTCATTAAAAGCTTTTTTTTTTTCTGCACACAAAAACTGTCTTCAACAAAGCGGCAAAATCAAAGAATTCTGCATTTCGTCTACCTGGAACTTCTTTTTTAAGCCTGTTGTTTGTACTAGCTGGTAGCAATCGTGGGGATGGTAAATAGGTGTTTTAAGTTTTTTTGGTTTTTTTGCTTTTCAATCATGGAATGATCCACGTCACATTCCATATGTGTATGACCCGAAACAAGGAACTTGTGGTTTATAGTTAAATTGGGGAATAAATAGAGTCATTAAAAATATTGCTGCCATATGGCTGTTTTTATTTTGTCCCCCGCAAGTGTCTGAGTAAAATGTCACCTCAGAAACGCAATCAGGCAGCTTCTTTATATGAGCACAGAGGCAGGAAGCTATTTCAATGTGGCTTCAAGCCACATGTAGTGCGTTGAATCTCCGGTAGCATTATCGTGAACAGCGAGATTAAAGCTCCATAACTGCCTTTTATAAAATGCTACCGAAGATCCCAAAAATGGTGTTGGCAAACATTGCTGAAGATCGAAGCTGAAGCATTCCTTTAGTGCTTATCAGCTTTTTTGGCTTCAAATGCTGCGTTGGCCTGATCCTGGTGGATTTGGAGATCGGTTTCTGCTGCCTGTTTTTCTTCGTGATTAGCAGCAACTTGAATGCGCATGTGAAGGGTGTCACACTTGTAGCAGGTGCCTACTTTTGACTTTTTAAAGGATAGTTTTAATTTATGAAATTCCCTCTCATAAATTGAACGACCAACTAAATTCTCTCGTCCTTCTTTGTATAACTCGAACATAATGCGCATAGGAAGGCAACATTTTTTTCTCCCTTGTACGTCTGGTGTAATGACTTTCGTAGCTTGGAAAAGATTTCATGTGAGCCAGGACTTCATTAGGCTCCTCTTCAGATTTGTTTTTGGAAGACCTCTTTGATCGTCCACTGTAATGCCGGATATGTTAAGCATTTTATTTTTGACGGCGTTCGATGTGAGCTTGTCTTTTTCATCTAAAGTTCTATTGAAGCAACCCTTACACACAAAAACTCTTGCAAGAAAGTATTCATAAGTTACTTCCCTGCCTTTTAAACCGCCGGCTTTTCTTCTGCGAGAAACCTGTTTTTCTTTAACATTTATGAGATTTGCGATGAAGGTTACCCTTTTGTCATGGGTGCAAAGCGACCAGGACTCATCAAAAATAACTTTCCTAATGTCGTCTTTAAGTAACGAACTGCATTTTTTCCAGCATTGTGTTAACTTTTGTAATTCTCTTGCTTGAACAACTTTGCCGCTTCCACCCACGTAACTTTTGCCGCTATGAATAGTTTAGTTCGTTCTTTCCTTATGCGCCTGGACCATTTCTTACCATTTACTTGAGTTGAACTAGTTGGGACAAAATCCTTATCCATAACGCTATCATTGGAATCCATAATGTTTGGCATATCAGCAGGTAACAATGGAGCTGGCAGACTCAGGAGAAGCTGATATTTCAGTAGCAGAGGAAAATTCAGCGTTTTCTGATAAAAAGTTTATTAAATTCTTAATACTTCTCTCTATTAAAAAGGTATAACACACTTACTACGGTTTCTAGAATTTGCTAAAGCTAAATTCAATACATATCTACTTCTTTCAGTCATTTATAATGCACACCACTTAATATTGCTATAATAATTGAATAATCAGAGAACCAAAGAAGACGACGAATAGAAAAAAACAAACAGACGACTCTTGGCTGCGCCCAAAATTAAAGTGACGAGAAGACCATGGACTGCAACTGCACAATTATGGCGTGATATGTTGGGCAGCGAGATAAGATACACAGCTGTTTAAATAATAGGGAAAACCGCTGATAAGCAATATGCTTGTTTATTTTGAACTCTTTTTTTTCGAAAATGGATTAGTGCAATTATTTGCACGGCTGCATTGTTTTTCTTATGATGCATCCCTGCCTATTGCACTGCTGCATTGTTCATGTGTTGTTACGAAAAAAAAATCAAAATATACATACTCAATTATATCTACGCTATTTTCCTATTTGATTATTCCGTTCGGTATAAAAGACTTAAGTCTTTAGAAAAATCTTAAATGTTTCAGAAACATTGGTCACAAAGATTTAAAAATAAACTTAAGACGTTAATACCAAACCAAATATGCATTTTTCCGACTTATTGTCTAAAGACAAAATTATTACGATGGGAGGCAATTGTGCTAGACTTTAGTCGTTAATAACAAATGAAAGAGAAAAAAATCCCATCAAAAACTCGAAATGCAATTTTTTGACTTAAGACCTTTTTACCTAATATCAAAGAATTACTTAAAGGCAGCATAACAAAAATTAAAAACATGATTTTTAGTAAGGGTTATTCGATATCTGCGACTGAATTAGAATGCCGTTATAGGAGGGCATGGGCTCGGATATACAGGGTAAAGTTGTTGATCGCTCTCAACCTGCCGAGATGCCAGCAACGATCTCTGTTTAAATGCTCGGGTCAAGTTGACATACGGCCTCCTCACGGCGCCCTCTGGGTAGCCTCTTCAACAACCGTTGGGAGGTGAAGAAACGTATGCAGCGACAAGACCCCGACCAGAATGGCGGTTGTGCGGCGGGCTAACAATCCGCCCTAGTAAAAAATACAAAAGTTATGAATGAGCAAGATGCCTCGGATACACGGACGGATACTCGACGACGACAACGCAGGAACACGATTGCGAGTATGCTCCTGGAATGTCAGAACCCTGTACGTTCCCGGAGCTGCTCATAAACGAGAAGGAATCCTCACGCAGTACAAGGCGGATATTACTGCGGTCCAGGAAATACACTGGATAGGAGACGGTATGATTAGGAAGAAAAATTGCGACATTTATTACAGCTGTCACAAAAGGTTTCACTTAGTGGAATGCGGATTTGTCGTGGGAAAGTGGTTAAGGTCGAAGGTCATCGACTTTAAACCTATAAGTGATCGCTTGGCTGTGATCCGCATCAGAGGCAGATTTTATAACGTCAGCCTTATATGTGCACACGCCCCTACCGACGAGGCTGAAGACCCTATCAAGGAGGATTTCTATGACCTCCTGGACAACGCCTACGGAGCTTGTCCGGAGTACGTTTTAAAAATCGTACTCGGGGACTACAACGCCAAAATCGGTAAGGAGGACACCCTTGGCAGAGTGATCGAAAAGCACAGCCTCCACGATACAACAACAGATAACGGCATCCGACTCGCTGACCTTGCGACAGCTCGTAATGAGGTGATAAGTAGCACAAGATTCCCTCGCAAGCGAATCCACACAGCAACCTGGCGATCTCCGGACGGTCGAACCGCCAACCAAATCGACCATGTGCTCATTGACGCAAGGCACTCGTCAAACATCCTGGATGTGCGAACATTCAGAGGGGTAAATGTCGACTCTGACCGCTTCCTCGTAGGAGCAAGATTTAGAGCTCGACGGTCCAATGTCAGAAAGCTGCACCAGCCCATCAGGAGGAGGTTCGATATTGGGCGCCTGAGCACACCCATGTTGTGTGTGATTTCATTTTCACATAGGTGAAGGTCCCAGTTTTATTGCCGGTTCCGAACGGCGAATTTCGAGAAGCTTTTCATGACAATTTTACTACAGGAGGTTTTGTCAGAACCCCGCTGAGGAGAAACACCGTGAAAAACACGTTCGATGACATGGCTGTGTCGGGATTCGATCCCGAGTCATCGGCGTCAGAGGTCAACACACTACCCACTGCGCCACGGTGCTCTCAAAAAACACGCGATGCACCGTGCAATTCGGTTCTAGGACCTCGGAACCATTCGAAATATGCACCGGATCTCGGCAAGGAGATGCGCTGTCATGTGACTTCTTCAACCTGGTGCTGGAGCGGATAGTGCGACGGGCATGCGTCAACAGGGAAGGCACTATCTTTTACAAGTCCATCCAGCTGTTAGGATACGCGGATGATATCGACATCATCGCGTGTTCTCGCCGTGGCATTGTGGAAGCATTCACAACGATTGAAGAGCAGGCGAAACGAGTTGGTCTTAAGATCAATGAGGACAAAACGAAATACATGCTGTCAAGCAAAAACCAATCCGTCGTTCAACACCTGGGACAAAATATAACAATTGACAGCTACAATTTCGAGGTAGTTAAGGAGTTTGTCTACCTCGGGGCAAACGTAAATTCCACAAATGACACCACAGTGGAGATCCGGTATAAAATCGCCCTGGCAACCGCTGCTACTTCGGCTTGTCCAAACAACTGGAGTCAAAACTCCTCACTCGAAAGACCAAAGTCATGCTTTACAAAACGCTCATACTGCGAGTCTTGCTGTACGGAGCCGAAAGCTGGACGATAAGCAGGACAGCGGAGCTGATTTTGGGTTCTTTCGAAAGAAAAATTCTGCGCCGCATATCTGGTCCTGTCTGTGAGGAAGGAGAATGGAGAAGAAGACACAACCGCGAACTCTACGAACTGTACCAAGATGTGGATGTTGTCGGGAAGGCAAGGATCCGTCGACTACACGCTCCAGCTAAGAGGGTCTTCGACTCCGAGCCTCCTGGTTCGAGAAGAAGAGGAAGAGCGAACCTACGGTATAAAGACCAAGTAATCGCGGATGTAAGACATCTTGGTCTTTTCAACAGTCAAGGATGGAAGGCAGATATAGCTCAGGCTCAGATCCTCCATGGATCATAAGTAAGTAAGTTAGGTATTTTAAAATCATATTTCAAGCAGGGTTTGAATGTGCAAATGTCAATAGAAAAACTAAATCCCTGAGGAAGAATAAACTTATTTGACAAATAGAGCGCCGGAAATAGAACTACTACAAAAACCAAAATTGTTTCATTGTTATCCGAGTTGAAGGCTATATGCCTCGACAATCAGTTTCACGGTCTAAATTAGAGCGTATACGATTGCCGATGTTTTCTGGGAAATTTTCGGGATATCCGAATTTCATAGACATTTTTACGAGCTTAGTTGACAAGGACGAGACGTTGGATAATTTACAAAAATATGTATAATTATTTGAAGGGATGCTTATCCGGAGCAGCTTTTCATAAGAGAGTTCGAATTAACTAGCTTGAATTATCCAAAGTCGTTAGATCGTTTAAAAAGGAGATTTGGTAGCAAAATTATGATTTTTCAGGAACATCTCAATGGCAGTTCAACTGCCGAGCTTAGAAGATAAATTCAATACTCATATTGCCGCAATGCTATCCATTGGTAGCTATCAATATATTACGGCCGCTTTGTTGATTTCCTTCGCTCTGGATAGATTTGATGTTGATACAAGGGCTAGGTGGTAGAAATTAGTAAATCATCCTACACTTTCATCGTGGAAAGAATTCGCTGATTTATTGGATCGTCGATGTCAGATGTTAGAAGCGGTAGAATTGAAGCTTTATAAGCCGAATGCAAATAAAAGTCATCAGGGTAATCGTTCACACTTTCGACCAAATAAATTTAATAAAACACTGATGTCTCAAACAACGCTTACGGCACAAAGAACATGTGAATATTGTTTCTCAAATCTTCATAATATAACAGTTTATTCGAAATTCAAGGAATTGTCAGCTTTAAATCGATTTCAAGAAGCAAAGCAAAGTGTTTTATGCATCGATTGCCTTATAAAAGGCCACCCCGTTAAACAGTTCCAAGCGTCAAAATGTAGTACATATTTCTTTATTACCACCTCATCGCAATTCGTTGCACAGGTTCAATAAAAGTCATTTAGATGAACCCACTAATTCAGAAAATATATCTCTTATTCCCAGTAGATTTGAGAAAATTTCCTTCCAAGTGACACGGCAATAGCGTTTTTTTTTTTTTTTTTGTAGAGACTCGAGCAGGTTCAAGAGTTTTTATATTCTCTTATGATGTGTTGTTACGCACACAACCTGAACGGAGTGCAGTGGTTTGGGTCGTTGATGTTCGTTCACTACTCTCAGGGGTGGTTGTCCTAGACCTAGATAGGACGAGAGCCGACCAAATTCCGCGTTGGTTATAGTCCGTAGTAATTCGTTCGAGCACTTTGGTATTGCATACGCAGAGGATGAATTTCAGTTGACCATATACTGTGAGTGTTATGCCTGCAGCAGTACGTCTGGTCACTTTCCATTCGCAACTGCGTTGCACACTTTTTGTCCGTATAGGAATTACTTTTTCTTGGCTATGAAGCGAATTTGAACCATAAACCTTCCGCTCGGCGGTCGATGATGTTAACCACTGCACCACCGCCACCCCTGTGTATATTATGAACAACGGATCAAAACTCGCATGAACCCTCCCAGGAAACTACAATAACAATGATACAGTGGCACAATTACCAGCACAGGTGACTAAACGGCGTATTGTAGATATGTCACGAGAACCATTGCTTGCGAGGGACACTGATACGCAACATAATGCGGTGGTAAACATACCTACATATGTATATGTGATCTTAAGACAATAATCGAAGCATCTATGGCATCGCTACTCGACTTCAGGATGCATAATCTGCCGACTTAATCGGATTTGGCTGATATCTCCACAAAAATTCGAACTGCATACGGATAACATAACTTTAAATGCCAAAATACAGCTCATGGAAGATGGATGCATCTCACTTAATCGCAAGGTTGAAGCTCTGGAAAAAAGAGCAATTGAAAAGAACATTGTTGTGCATATACCGACGCAAACGGAAGTTGAGGCGGAAGCTAGAGCAAAAGAAATATGCTTGGAGCTCTTGCAGACGTCGGACACATCATTGGTTGTGGGTACCAGGGCGGTTAAATTTTAAGACAACATATCGAACATCATGAAAAACAAGTAGTATGTATGTAGGGCATATTCTATGAACAGCAACCAAACTTCGCGGCACTGGTGTTTCTATGCATAAAGATTACACCATGCCATCCAGACAAAAAGAAGGGAACTGTTGGAACTTAGAACCGCCATCACAAAGAAAACAATAATATTAAAACTGAACCATGCGGGCAAACATTGAAAGCAGGCGACGATGTTTATTATTTTGACAAGAACAATATCATACAATGTGACAGCGCGAACGGGAATGCAACACTCCAGCAGAGGCTCGACGATAGATCGAAGCCTACAGTGACATAAGGTGCAGCGTGACATTGCTATTGCCGCCACAGAAAAATTTCCCAGCACTCTAAGCGATCTATTGCAGGGTGCATTACATACAGGAGAAACCTGGACGCAGTACTGTGGACTTGGGGTCAATCCTAAGAAGACCGACCTAGTACTGTTTACAAATAAATATAAAAATCCGCCCATCAACCCACCGAGGCTGAGTGGGACCCAATTAATAATCAAAGATCAGGCTAAATACCTAGGCCTGGTCCAGGAGGCTGTCAAGAAAGCAACCACTGCCCTCTACAGCTGTAAGAAAGTGGTGGACGAAAAGTGGGGTCTCCAACCAAGCATTATGCAGAGCCATCAGATCAACCACCACGGAGGCCCTAAATATCCTACCACATTGTCCACCGTTTGACCTCTTCAGCAAGCAAGTTGCTGCCTGCGCGGCCCTACGGATTAGGGGCATAAGAAAATTGCCCACATCACATAAAGGCCATATTAGCATTCTTAATCACTTCGAAGTACCCATGGACACAGACTGCATCATTCCGCAGAATGCGTTCACTAGGAATTACGAAGTTGTCTTTGCCTCCAGGGAGGAATGGGCTGAAGGGAAAGTCATACCGAAGGACTCGATTTCCCTCTATACCGATGGCTCCAAGATGGGGACGGGTGTAGGTAGAGGAGTCCTCTCCAACGAACTCAACCTCAACCTAGCATTCAGACTCCCAAATCACTGCAGTGTGTATCAAGCAGAAATAACAGCGATAACGGAGGCCCTTGCATGGCTCAGGATCAATGTAATATCCGCTAAGGATATTATCATTTGCACGGACAGCCAATCTGCGATAAAATCTCTGGCCGCGGTTACCCACAAATCAAAAACATCCCTTAACTACCGCCTATCTCTAGACGAGATGGCTGAACAGTTAAACATTAAAGTATTGTGGTTTCCCGGGCACAGGGATATTCCAGGAAACTGCGCGGCCGATGAACTCGCAAAGTTAGGGTCAAGCACACTCAGTCTTCCTACCCTCGGGTACCTAAAAACGCCAATACGTACGGTAAAGCACATGATAAACCTTCGAACTATAGAGGCGACCAACCTCGAATGGGATGAAAGTAATATCGGCTTTACCACTAAACAAATCTGGCCTAAGCTAAAGCTAGGACGAACCAGGGACCCACTGGTAACCAAAAGGGCAACCTTTAGCACTCGAGTGGGTGTCATTACAGGTCACTGCATCATTGGAAAACACGCCGCCAGACTAGGGCTACCCTTCAATGACTTCTACTGCGGCTGCATGGACGAGGAGGAAGAGGAATCGATATATCACCTCCTCTGCTCATGCCCTTCTTTTGCGAATCGCAGGAGGATCTACCTCGGCGCGAGTTACGTCATCAGCAACAAACAACAGACACCTCGCCCAGCAGCAAGTTACATCATCAGCAACATACACATTCACTCGACAACATACTCATCCAATGTATCCATCCGTTCCTATTTTTTCCCTTTTAAACCTATTTGTTTACGCCTTTTTTGTAACGAGTAGCGTCTTTTCATTACTTTGTCTTGTCCTATTTGTTTACGCCTTTTGTAACGAGTAGCGTCTTTTCATTTCTTTATCTAATCCTATTTGTTTACAAAAAACCTGTGTACTTGTTTTTCCCAAAAAAAAAAGCTGAGCGATCTCCCCATTCGATCATCGACCATCGTGCGTTAAACAACGAAGTGCATTCTTGTAATTCTTGATAACTTATATGTAATATTAAAGAAACTAAAGAATAAAGACATTAAAGAAAATTGTGTGTGTTTCCCTATTTCGTTTTGCATTATTATAACTGGCGCAGTCGGTAGGATTTGGTATATACTGGAATATTATCTTTGGTATTAATTTGATGTTTTATAATATTAGAAAACGTTAAGTTTTTTCCATGTTCAAAGAAAATATCTTCATACCTTTTGCATAACCCTTTTATCGCATGTTCCTCTTCAGTATTCAAATGTGTGGTACGAAGCAACTTACATACACTCGAGTTATTTAAATGTTTATGATTGCTTATTGATAGGTTATGAATTTCTGTGTATGTATTGTGGTCAAGAGATTGAACTTTAAGTGGCTGTTCAACTAGAAAAGTCTGTGCCAAATTTGAAATATTGATAACTTCTACGAAAGAATACCAGTTCTGGGCTTTGTAAATCCCTTCAGGTATTATCAAACAATCATTTATACTAGTTGGTTTGATATAAATGCTACCAAACTCAATATCAACAGGTAGGTGGCCAACTATTTTGCACATAGGTGGTACAGTATAACTTTTGGACATTAAATTTGGCTTGTAATTTATACAAATTTTGGCTCCTTCGGTTTCTAGAAATGAATACTTTAGATCTATTTTGATGCCAAGATCTTTCATCATTTCAGTACCGATTAAACCATCAAAGTAATTATGGAACTTAAAAATATAAAACGACATAACCTTTCTTGTGTTCAATTCTCTTAGCCCATTAATATCTACTTTTTTATTTATAAACTTCGTATTAAATATTGTTTTTATTTCTACAGGTTCTATAGTTTGTACATTGGTTTTGTCGACAATGCCGGGACTAATGAACGATTGGTTGCTCCCTGTATCAATGAGGAATTTAAGCCTTTTGCTATTTATACTATGAATGATTATATATGGTAGTAAATATGAATTGTAGCTATTTATGTCTAAATAGCCTATTGGTGTTCCGAGGCACGTGAGTGAAAATTTTCCTCATCCACTTCACGTTGAACGGATTGGTACGAGGAGCAGGGTTGGTCAAAATTCGGAAGATAATTTTGAGGTTCATTGTAATTCCGCGTAGTGTTTGGATTTCTTAATAGGGGACTGTAATTGATATCGATGTTATGTAATTGATTGCTCTGAGTATAAGACTTTTTGAAACTTTTATTAGTGTGGCCACTGTAAGTGTCCATGGGTTCCTGTTGTGGAAATGTTCTGAAACCTGAGGTGTTATTGTAAGGCTGCGAATAGTTTTGAGGTTGTTTAAAAGATTGCGTATTTGAAGGGTAATGCGGGGTAAAATTAGTCTGTCCTTGAAACTGTTGAGATGTTTGAGTTGGTCTGAACAATTTTTTTGGATGGTTTGTGTGTCCTGGTCTATTTTGGTTTACTCTATGAGATTGGTTCGGTTGTATGCTCTGAGGGTTTTGAAAATAGTGGCGGTTTCGTTCCTGAAGACAATAACTGAACGCCTCGGCCAATTTATTAGGCCTCATTGACCTAACTGTAGACCCTAATGGCTCTTTTAACCCTGACAGAAATGTATTCAAATACATTTCCTGATAAAGGCATAATTTGGATTTAATAACGTTAAAAGACAGTTCGGGATTATCATAAAAGTTCTTATCATAGAGGAATAAATGAAAGCCTAGAACATATTAAAAGAGAGTCTTACTTTCCAAATATGAAACATCTCATTACGCGTATCATTAATAATTGCGAAATATGCCATAAATTGAAGTATGATCGTAAAAAAGAGCGTTTAAAATACGAAATTACAGAAACACCATGTAAACCTTTGGAAATACTTCATTTGGATATATACTCGATCCACAAAGAGAACTTCTTGACCATAATAGACAAATTCAGTCGGTTTTCCAGTGTATACTTACTCATTGGGAGAAATAGTCTAAACTTGATAAAATCTCTGAAACACTTTTTCTCCTATCATGGTATACCGAAAAAGGTAGTTACCGACAATGGCAGTGAATTTGTGTCTACTTTGTTTAGGGATTTCTTAGAAATGTATGACATAACCCTTCACACAGTATGTGCCAAAAGTTCAACAGGGAACTCCCCTATAGAAAGGTTCCATTCCACCTTAACCGAATTAATACGAATCATTAAATTTGAATTTAAAGACAAGCCCATTAGCGAGATTGTTGATGAGGCTGTTATTACATACAATAACACAATCCACTCGGCAACCAAATTATCCCCTTTTGAACTGCTAACAGGTCACTTCGCGGAAAGAAATCCATTCTCCATTATCGAAAACCCAAAAACGCACCAAGAATATCTTAGGGAACACATAAAAAGGTACGAATCTCTGTCCAAACTGGTACATCAAAGAAGTTTAGTAAATAAACAAAATCTTATACATAAACTTAACGACAATCGCAAAGACCCACCTGACTTCTCCCCAAATGAACAAATTTTTGAAGCAGACGATAGAAGGAATAAACTAGCCCCTAAATTTATTGAACATTCGGTAGTAAAGAATAACAAAATCACATTGGACACAAACAAGAGGAAAGTTCATAAACAGAAAGTGCAGAAAAAACGTAAATTTGCTGGATAGAACTATGATCTTGTTTTTATTCACGTATGTAAACACCTATAAATCATTGTTTTCTGTAACGAAAAGAATATAATAGAATCAACAAATTAAGGTATTATTATAGAGTTATGGTATGTACATACATATGAATGTTATCTCGATTCACCTTTTCCTTATTTACACCCACAATAATTATAGTTCCACTGCAACTAGCTTTAATTAACGTTTCCCAAATCCGATTCCTCTGTTTGAAACCGATAAAACGCCTCGAATTTGGATGAGCCCTTTGAATCGATACATGCATTTAAGAACCCACCAGCTCAACGAAAGGACACGTCATCAAAAGATTCTCTGCAACATGTGTACACCCCGCGCATCACTCATCGATACGTGCTGCCGATTCTTCGGTGGGAGGAGTTACGTCATCAGCAACAAACAACAGACACCTCGCCCAGCAACATACACATTCACTCAACAACATACTCATCCAATGTATCCATCCGTTCCTATTTTTTCCCTTTTAAACCTATTTGTTTACGCCTTTTTTGTAACGAGTAGCGTCTTTTCATTACTTTGTCTTGTCCTATTTGTTTACGCCTTTTGTAACGAGTAGCGAGCGTCTTTTCATTTCTTTATCTAATCCTATTTGTTTACAAAAAACCTGTGTACTTGTTTTTCCCAAAAAAAAGCTGAGCGATCTCCCCATTCGATCATCGACCATCGTGCGTTAAACAACGAAGTGCATTCTTGTAATTCTTGATAACTTATATGTAATATTAAAGAAACTAAAGAATAAAGACATTAAAGAAAATTGTGTGTGTTTCCCTATTTCGTTTTGCATTATTATAACTCGCGCCCCTCTATGAAAATTTAAGTGAGCCAGCAGACCTAAAAATAGTTAAACTCCATCGCTTCATCAGAAACACTGGTTGGTTCGCAGGTAGCGGATCAAGGTAATATGATCTATGTGGTATCACAATGGGCCGACTTAGGCCTACGTGTGGCTTATGCCAACCACTTTTACCTAACCTTACCTAACCTAGTGCCGTCTGCCGAAGACGTGCAAAAGGAAGATCTGGGGGAGGATGCTACTTTGGTTAGAAGAAGGATTTAGATATCTGCTGCGAGTTCAGAACTATTGAACAGCTCACATAATTAAGTCCGCGATTGAATAACTTTTATTATTATTATTTATTATAAGATTTCATATATTTCCAACATATCTTAGCTGTAACCACTTGGAAAGAGATTTCGAGAAACTGCAAGCGACAATGATATGCTGTGATTAACAAAATGTCATTATAATCGGAGATTTGAATGCGCGAGTTGAAGAGATCGGTGGTATCACAATGGGCCGACTTCGGCCTACGTGTGGCTTATGCCAACCACTTTTACCTAACCTTACCTAACCTAGTGTCGTCTGCCGAAGACGTGCAAAAGGAAGAGCTGGGGGAGGATGCTACTTTGGTTAGAAGAAGGATTTAGATATCTGCTGCGAGCTCAGAACTATTGAACAGCTTACATAAATAAGTCCGCGATTGAATAATTTTTATTATTATTGTTTATTATAAGATTTCATATATTTCCAACTTATCTTAGCTGTAACCACTGGGAAAGAGATTTCGAGAAACTGCAAGCGAAAATGATATGCTGTGATTAACAAAATGTCATTATAATCGGAGATTTGAATGCGCGAGTTGAAGAGATCGGTGGAATGGAAAACGAAAAACAGAGCGATGGTCTAAGCATTCATTATGTAACGAAAGGGAAACGATGCTTGTAGAGTTTTGCGATTCTTTTGGCTTCCGAATTCTAAATGGTACCACTTTAAGCGACGAACAGAGGGAGCTGACGTTTATTGGAGGCAATGGCGCATCAGCAGCAGTACGTCTGGTCACTTTCCATTCACCTCTGTGTTGCATACTTTTTGTTCGTATAGGAATTGCTTTTTCTTGGCTATGAAACGAATTTGAACTATGGACCCTCCGCTCGGCGGTCGATGATGTTAACCATGTCAAGAGGTCTTGATCCGAATATTTCAACGATTTATTGAACCCACCAGTGAGCGGACCTAATTTCGAATATGCGACCCCAGACATCCGCAACAACATCTTGGCCCGATAACACATCAGGATCTCAATGCCGTGCTTCTCTGCTTGAAAGATAAGAAAGCAGTAGGGTCGGATGGTATACCAACCGAATTCATTAAGTACAGTACCAACGGTCTAAAAGACAACCTTCGTTTACTCAATAACACTTTGGATCATGAAATAATACCTCAACCATTTAAAGAAGCTCTGGCTTTTTCTATTCACAAAAAAAGGGATACATTAGATCCAGCTAACTATCGGGGCAAATACTTTCTTAATGCATCCTACAAATTTTTTGCAACAATACTGCAGAGGGGACTAGATACATGTATAGAGACCAACAACCTAGTAAAGGAATTTCAAGTAGGCTTTCGGTTTGGTTATTCAACTATTGACCATATATTTGTATTGAATAGCATACGTACATATATGTATGTACATATGTATGAACCGAAATAAGAAACTACGCATTTTTTGTGGATTTTAAGGCGGCCTGTGATAGAGTGAACCGAAACGCCCTGTTTTATAAATTATGTGGAATGGGAATGTCATCGAAATTTGGAAGGATCGTACAAAATCTATACGAAAATACTAAGACAGCTCTGTAGAATGGCATGGCGGTATCAGAATAGATCCAGGCGAAGTCTGGGATAAAACAGGGATGCCCGCTGAGTCCAAACTTATTTGCCCTCTTCATAGATGATATTGTGGACTATCTTCCTGGACGCGTTAAATTTGCATGTTTTTCTTTTAAAGCCCTGCTGTATGCAGATGATATCGTGCTGCTGGCAAACTTACCGGAATCCCTGCAACTGATGATAAATCGTTTGTACGAGTACTGTGAGCTATGGAGTCTTATCGTGAATTTGGGAAAATCAAAGATCTTAATGGGCACTACAGTTCGGGGTTAACCTGGGCCTCAACCAACATGCCCCTCCAACTAGCACGATCTTTTGCTAGCCTTTTCCATTGCCGTACACCCAGTTGGATGAGGTCCCTTTCCACCTGTGTGCGCCATCTTAACCCGGCGTGAATGAGATGAAAAATTGTTACGTCAGCTATGTGGCGGGTACGAGATACCCGAAACTTTGATGTTCTATTCTTAATACTTTGATTGTATAGTTTGCATGTTTTTCTTCATTTATATTAATAATGCAGTCATCGTCTGACCTCCGCGCTGCTAACATTGACTATTGAATTGTCCTCTTTCGCTCAATTTTTGCCGGTATCTTTCCCGCTATCTTCATAGCCGAGCCACTCTCTTTCTTCTTTTTCTTATCCCTCGCGCCCCGTTAGTGAAGTGATACTAGTGAGTGAGTTACAGTGACCAAACCCCTAATGCCTCCGCGGCCCCCTGAATTGCTTTCGAGCAATCGGTTTAGCGGTCTGGATATACTAGACCTGCGTGAGCCCAAATCAAAAAAACGTAAAAAACCTACAGTTATGACCGAAACATCTAACCCCTTTGTAATGCGCCCTTGTCCAACAATCCTAAATTTATTGTTATCTTCCCTACCGATGAGAAAAAACCACTCTCAACATTCAGCGTTTTTGTACTATCGATAATATAAGCACAGCATATGAATCCATAAACCAACTGCGCGGTGGCAGCCTACTTATCTTAGTGAAATCGCAAAAAATAGCTGATCTTTTCCTATAGAAAAACTTCCTCTCCAACATCTGTCCAATAGCCGTTACTCTCCGCTCCCACCTAAACTCGCCCAAGGGTACAGCCTACGCGCCCTGCCTAATAAAAGCCCCCGAAAATGAAATCCAAGAAAAGAAATCGCAAGGTGTCATTGATGTGTTCAAATTTAAGAAAGTTGAAAATGGCACGCAACGTAGCACCGGTTTAATTCTACCACTGCACTCCGTTCAGGTTGTGTGTCTATCACATCATAAGAGAATATAAAAACTCTTGAACCTGCGCGAGTTTCTAAAAAAAAAAAACAAAAAAAAAAAAAAAAAAAATTCACTTTCGACCGTTTCCGACCTCCTAGTACAGTCGACATCGGTTGGCATAAAGTCATAATCAGCGAATATTTTCCAAATCCCATGCGTTGCAAAAACTGCCAGCTATTGGGCCACACAGCAAAAAGATGCCGAAACAACCCATCTTGCGTTAGATGTAATCTCCCCCCTCATTCCCCTGAAGAGTGCACTAGAGTTTCTTGCGCTAACTGCTCTGACGAACACCCAGCCAACTGCAATTCATGCAAAAGCTTCCTCCAAGCAAAACAAATACTGCAAATCAAAACAGTCAACAAATGCACCATGGCCGAAGCAAAACATACCCCCCTATCATACTCATCAGTATGCATAGGGGGGTATGTTGGATTTCGTCTGCATTCAACTCAAACTTGTCTCCCAACCAATCTCTCCCATCCAACCACAGCATTTCTCCTACTTCGAACCCAACCATCTCTTCCAATTTAGACAACCCACACACAGGAATTTTAGAGCACGTAAACTCTTCAAATCAAACCCCAACTCTAACTCACTCACCTACATATATCTAGAATCACTCAAAACCTTATCAAAAGAAATCAATACTACTCATTACCCTCCAAGTTCAACGATGATGATACATAAAAACAATTGTGTCACACCAAATAACGACTCTGCTGGTGGTTTGTTGAATGACCGGTTTTCCCTAGTGAACACCGATCATCCAACAAACAGCCAGCAGAGTCGTGTTTTTTTCCGCCCCAACATAATCACACCAATTTTTTCACGTGAATATCACTGTACTATCTCTATACATTCCATCTTGCTAACCCTTCACCTCAGCAGATATCGCGAACATTACAAGTTTTTTTAATACCCCAATCTTACTAACAGACGACTTTGACTCTTGGAGTCCACTTTGGGGATCCCAAAAACGTAACGTCAGAGGCGAAGCCATTGAAATCTATTTTGAATGATGGTAGCCCCACACACTTTACCACCCATAAGACATTCACCC
Organism: Eumerus sabulonum; assembly: GCA_951905685.1. Lineage (NCBI taxonomy): Eukaryota > Metazoa > Arthropoda > Insecta > Diptera > Syrphidae > Eumerus > Eumerus sabulonum. The sequence goes on from OX645060.1 coordinate 96,443,777, forward strand.
ATGTTGATCTTACGTTGATATCATCCCAATTAATTCCAAGTTCTTCATGGCATGTTTTAGATAACCTCCACGGTAGTGACCATTTCCCCATAATTACTACCATTTACTTTGCTAAGACATGCAGTGATCACAATGTGCCACCAGTTAAATTTCACACCGATCGAGCAAATTGGAACGGTTTCATGAATATCGTTACAAACACTCTAAAGAACAAACATCTTTCTTCCAATCCCTCGAATCCAAACAATTAGCCCTAAATAATCACATGACTTACCCTTTAAGTCCCTCAGCCAAATCTGTTGATCTACCTATAAACACTCTAGAATCGGAAAGCTGCCTAGACCCCGTAAAGGGGAAAACACCTGGCTTCGATAGAATCTCTTACCCGATGTTAAAAAAACTCTCCACCCGTTGTTAAACAACGCATTTTAAAACTATTTAATAACATCTTTGATCAAGGGGTAATACCGCAAACATAGAAAACTGCTACCATTATTCCAATTTCAAAAAATGGCAAAAAACTAACGGATACCAAAAATTATAGACCTATCTCTCTTCTACCTTGTATAGGTAAATTATTGGAAAAGGTAATTTCACGTCGCTTACTTTGGTTCATCGAAAGAAATAATTTAATTAGCCTAAATCAAGTCGCCTTTAAACATGGACTTAGCACCATTGACTCCCTCCTTCACATAGATGAATTTATTGCATCTTCTCTATCCCGCAGAAATCACATCTCAATATTATCCCTTGATTTCGAAAAAGCTTTCGACCGCATTGGTATTCATATTGTGCTAAACAACCTATCAAATGGAAGGACAAAAAATGTACTCGTACATAAAATCCTTCCTATCAAATAGAAAATTCCGTACCAAAATCAATAAGCGGTACTCGGGTGTTTACGATTTGTACAACGGAATACCGCAAGGGTCTCCTCTGTCCGTAGCGTTATTCATAGTTGCGCATAACGACATCAGCGCTATTCTTTCTAATTACAACATTAGGCACACACTTTACGCAGATGACCTAATTATCATGAGTAAATGTAACGACATTTCACATACCCAACAAATTTTTCAGGACATTCTCTCTAATTTAGGAAACTGGTGCTTCCAATCAGGTGCCCTGATTTCGCCGGCAAAAAGTAAACACATTTGCAAAAAATATAATTGCAACAATTTTGACGTTATACATATATAACAGCTCTCCAATACCTAGAGTTAAGGAATTAAGTATCCTAGGCATAATTTTCGACAATACGTTTAGTTTTAATTTTATTTAAAACCATTGTATAGCCTTAAGAAAAAAATTAGACTCCAACCTAAACATCATTAAGTTTTTATCCTCTAAGTCCTCCCTAATTCCAACTAACACACTTATACATGTCATTAAAACCATTCTTCTAACAAAAATCGAATACGGATAGGTTATATACGGTAAATGCCCGAAATCAACGCTCCAAATTCTAGAACCTCCCTACCATGCAGCAGTAAAACGCAGCTTAAATGCTTTCTCCACAACACCCACAACAAACATGCTCACAGAAGCCGGCCTCCCATACATCGAACACCTAAGAGACATTTTAACAACTCGCCTCTCTTCGATTATCCTACATTCCGGCAACTCACCGATTTCCACCATTTCAAAAAATCTACTAGTTAAGTTAAGTGACTTTTTATTTATTTCATATAATACATATTTCTTTTATTTTAAGTAAGTCGTTTATGGTTTGGCTTCATGCCGTCTACCAGGTTGACATTTCTCTAATATAATTTAAGGTATATAAGCAATAATTTAAAAATAAGCATACTATTTGTGTTTAAAAATCACCGTCTAGAATGCGGGATCTGTAGCGTGTGGCTGCTGTAGTGTAGCTGTATAGAACTTCCCACCCGTTTCAACCGTTTAGTATGTCGATAACCTCATCAAAGTCCAGGAAAGTGACTCCGAAGTATCTCACGCGAAATTCTCTTAAAATGGGACATCTTCCGATAAAATGGTACACGTCCTCCCTTTCTTTAAGGTTGCTTCCCCTCGAAGTTTGAATATTGTGCTTATCGTATGCAGGGAGTGGCGATTAACAAAGTACGTAGAAGCGCATCCAGTGGTATTGTAATTCAATCTATTGTAAATCAGCCCATGTTGTGATGAGAGGGCTTCAACTACAAAACCGTCATATAAGACATTGCCTGCTTTGTCAAAACATTGGTGAATGTGGATTTTACCGATGGTAGTTGCATATCAACAGAAATATTTAGATCTACGCCATAATTTGCTGCCAACTCCTCCCACTTTAAGAACAGTGGCCCTCTTGACGATATTATGTGTTTCAGTACTATCCTCGGCAATCTGCTTTCTTCCATCTCCACTACTTTCATAATATAGTCCGCGTGCAGCTTAAGAGTATTTAGAAAAATGGGTGGGACTCCAGTTTCAAGATGTAGCATATAGTTTGGTGTACATATTGGGAGCCGAAAAATTCGCTTCAGAAAGTATCTAAGGAATTTCTCTACTTCCTCGAAAAAGGAATGACCCCAAATTTGGGCCCCGTACAGCAGTATAGACGAAGCAGTTGCGCGAAACAGAATAATTTTCGATGTGTGGTCGATATACTTATTATCGATGCAACGCCCCCAAACTGATGAAATAGCTCTTTTAGCTGCTGCTAGTTGGCACACAAAATGCCTTTTCATACTGAGGTTAGCTGTAATTATCATGTCTAGATACTTATACTCTTTCACTATTTCAACGCTCTCGCCCCGATAGTACCACTATTCGTTGCGAGAGTATCTTCCACCGCCATTCCTAAAAATCATCACCTTTGATTTCGATAGATTGACTGTCAGGTTCCATTGATTGCAGTAGTTTTCAAGACGGTTCATCACGAGCTGCATCCCTTCTATCGACTCCGACAGGAACACTAAATCGTCTGCAAACTTTAGCGCAGGTATCCTCACACCACCAAGCTCAACCCCTCCTCCTACTTCATCGACTATATCATTTATAAATAAGATGAAAAGTAAAGTGCTTGAGTGCATCCTTGCTTAACTCCCATTTGCGTTCCAAATTCTTCCGAAACAAACTCTCCATTCCAAACATACGCCACATTATTTCTATACATCGCTTTCAGTACGTTTATTACTTTGCTTGACAAACCTAGATTGTACAGCTTGTAGAAGAGAGCTTCCCGTGCTATGGAATCAAAAGCTGCACTGAAATCAACAAAGAAAACATATAGCTTTTTACGATTTTTCTTAAAAAACTCCGCAATGCTGATAAGGGTAAAGATGTGATCCAATGTTGAATAATGCTTCCTGAATCCTGCCTGATATTCATTCAAAATTTTGTTGTTTGCTATCCATTGCGTAAGTCTCTTAAAAATGATAGCACTGAATAGTTTAACCGACGTGTTCAAAAAAGAAATACCCCTGTAGTTAGCAGGATTATCCAGCTCGCCTTTTTTATGCAGTGGGAAGATTATCGTCCTTTAAAAACTATCTAACTAGGGGGTGGCCGTGGTGCAGTGGTTAACATCATCGACCGCCGAGCGGAAGGTCTATAGTTCAAATTCGCTTCATAGCCAAGAAAAAGTAATTCCCATACGGACAAAAAGTATGCAACGTAGTTGTGAATGGAAAGTGACCAGACGTACTGCTGCAGGCATAACACTCACAGTATATGGTGAAACTCATCCTCTCATCCTAAAAAAAAAAAAAAAAAAAAAAAAAAACACTGCCTGTTTCAAAAATTCTATTAAATACTCTTGTAAGTGCAGCGAGAAAGTCAGTAGAACTGTTCTTGTAGAATTCAAAAGGGATCCGATCATCACCTGGAGCTTTCTTTGCTTTAGAGGCATCAACTATACTTCTTACTTCGGAGAACGTAAATGGTACATCCAAGAGTTCGTCCGCAAAGAATGGCGCTGCATATTGCGGTAACGGGGAAAACTGGGGAGAGTTGAGTAAAATGCTCCCTCAGCTCTGACACTTGCAAAGTCGCCGAGATCATGTTGGTTCTTCCCGCTACAAATTTAGCCGCGTTCCAGTATTCACCTGCAGACTTTGACGAGTTAAGAATTGCGATTTCTTGGTTGAATTTTTTCCGTTTTTCAAGACAAAGGCGTACTAAAACGTACAAGCATCCCCAAATACCCCTCAAGCGCTTTCAATGCCATAACCTTGGTTCGGAACATGGGTCTCCCCATCATCCGAAAATCGAATTTCACCATAAAACATCCCCCTTGGCTATTACCAAATGATGCTATCAACACCAAGCTCGCAAAACTCAAAAAACAAGAAACTCCGAAGGAAATCTACACACAATCCTTTAAGGAACTCGTATGCTCATACATCGAAAACTCCTGGTCCATCATATATTCCGATGGTTCCAAAACTGATGACTGCACCAGCTATGCCATCGTTGACGACACCGGACAAGTCTTACGTGCCACAAAGCTACCGGGTTATCTTTCGATCTTTTCTACAGAAGCTTTGGCTCTCCTAGAAGCAACAAAAGTTGCTAACGTCTACCGCAGTAAGATTTTAATTTGCACTGATAGCCTTTCTACTGTTAACGCGGTACTGAATTTAAACTATCGCTCCAACATCATCAACCAAATACGAGACAACATCATAAAAATGCAACCTAAATTAAAAATTATCTGGGTACCAGGATATGCAGGTATTAAAGGGAACGAGCTAGCCGATCGTGCTGCGAAGAATGCTTCATCGGAATCAAGCCTGACAACCTACTTCCCCCCCAAAAAAGATTTCTATAAATCTATACACCACCAATGGGAACGTAAAAGAAACGAGGCATGGAACCACTACACACACACCACTATTCAAACGTCAACCCGAAAGCCGTTCCATACATTTACCCTTCAAACACCTTTGATGAATAAATGCGTCCTCAGACTCCGACTTGGACATACCCAAGTAACGCATGGGCACCTCCTAAACAAGGCTAGCCCCCCCATCTGTCACCTATGCCAAACCGGATATATATTCAACATCAAACACCTTTCAATATATTGTCCAACAATAAACCAACTTTGTTCTAGCCTTTCCAACAAAAACCTCATCCTCCTATCCTCCCTCACCGATCAAAATATAAAAATTGTATATAAATTTTTAAAATTACTCAAGCTGAATAATCACATTTAAATTGTCATCCTAGTTCTTTTATAACACTATTATTATACGTGGGCGGGCTAATAATCCGCCCACGTAAAAAAAAAACTAAAGTTATGAATGAGCAAGATGCCTCGGATACACGGACGGATACTCGACGACGACAACGCACGAAAAAGGAACACGATTTGCGAGTATGCTCCTGGAATGTCAGAACCCTGTACACTCCCGGAGCTGCTCATAAACTAGAAGGAATCCTCACGCAGTACAAGGCGGATATTACTGCGGTCCAGGAAATACGCTGGATAGGAAACGGTATGATTAGGAAGAAAAATTGCGACATTTATTACAACTGTCACAAAAGGTTGCATTTACTGGGATGCGGATTTGTCGTGGGAAAGCGGTTAAGGTCGAAGGTCATCGACTTTAAACCTATAAGTGATCGCCTGGCTGTGATCCGCATCAGAGGCAGATTTTATAACACCAGCCTTATATGTGCACACGCCCCTACCGACGAGGCTGAAGATCCTATCAAGGAGGACTTCTATGACCTCCTGGACAACGCCTACGGAGCTTGTCCGGAGTACGATGTAAAAATCGTGCTCGGGGACTCCAACGCCAAAACCGGTAAGGAAAACACCCTTGGCGGAGTGATCGGAAAGCACAGCCTCCACGATACAACAACAGATAACGGCTTCCGACTCGCTGACTTTGCGACAGCTCGTAATGCGGTGATAAGTAGCACAAGATTCCCTCGCAAGCGAATCCACACAGCAACCTGGCGATCTCCGGACGGTCGAACCGCCAACCAAATCGACTATGTGCTCATTGACGCAAGGCACGCGTCAAACATCCTGGATGTGCGAACATTCAGAGGGGCAAATGTCGACTCTGACCACTTCCTCGTAGCAGCAAGATTCAGAGCTCGTCTGTCCAATGTCAGAAAGCTGCACCAGCCCATCAGGAGGAGGTTCGACATTGGGCGCCTGAGCACACCGGAGGTTGCCAGAGTCTACAGGGAGCAGCTGAGCGAAAGACTCTACGGTATGCCTACGTCGAACACAAATGCCAATAATATGTGGCTGCATTGCCGCTCAGCCATTCAGGAAGTAGCCGAAACCACCTTAGGATACCTACCACCCCCGACAAGAAACCCGTGGTATGATGGCGAGTGTGAGCAGAAAAAGGCAGCAACCGACGAGGCGTACCAAAAGGCGCTGCAGAGGAAAACCAGGGCAGCGCGAGAAGAGTACCGAGCCAGAAGAAGGGAGGAGAAGAAACTACTGCGACAAAAGAAAAGAATCTTCGCAGCCTCCCAGCTCAAGGATATCGAGGAGTCTAGGGATAAACATAAAATACGAGCCTTTTACAAGAAAGCCAAAGGCCTTGCAGGAGGCTTGAAAAAGGGCACCCTGGCTCTTCGAAACTGCGAGGGTAATCTTGTCACCGACCCGCAGGGAATAGTGGATGTATTTAAGCAGCACTTCCAGCAGCTGCTTAACGAGCATGACCAAGAGAGAGTGGTAGGGACCGAGGAAATCCCAACTCCAGCCGCTGAAGTAGTCCTCCCACCCAGCATAGAAGAAGTCGGCACAGCTATTCAGAAGCTGAAGAACAACAAGGCCGCAGGCTCAGATGGCTTGCTATCAGAGCTCTTCAAGGCTGGCGGCGATGTTCTGGTAGGGAGCATGCACCAGATCATCTGCAGAATTTGGGAAGATGAGAGCATGCCCGACGACTGGAATACCAGCTCTATATGCCCCATCCACAAAAAAGGCGATCCTACCTTTTGCAAGAACTATAGAGGTATATCCCTGCTCAATGTCGCATACAAGATCCTGTCCAGCGTATTGTGTATTGTGTGAACGTCTAAAACCATTTTGCACCGCACTAATCGGCAGCTACCAGTGCGGCTTCCGGCCCGGCAAATCAACTATAGACCAAATTTTCACACTTCGACAAATCCTGGAAAAGACCAACGAGTTTCGAATCGATACACACCATCTTTTCATCGATTTCAAAGCCGCATACGACAGCATTCATCGTGAAGCACTGTTTGGGGCGATGGCCGAATTCGGGATCCGGGTAAAACTGATCCAGTTGTGTCGCGCCACGCTAAAAAACACGCAATGCACCGTGCAACTCGGTTCTAGGACCTCGGAACCATTCGAAACATGCACCGGATTTCGGCAAGGAGATGCGCTGTCATGTGACTTCTTCAACCTGGTGCTGGAGCAGATAGTGCGACGGGCAGGCGTCAACAGGGAAGGCACTATCTTTTACAAGTCCATCCAGCTGCTAGGATACGCGGATGATATCGACATCATCGCGTGTTCTCGCCGTGGCATTGTGGAAGCATTCACGGCGATTGAAGAACAGGCGAAACGAATTGGTCTTAAGATCAATGAGGACAAAACGAAATACATGCTGTCAAGCAAAAACCAATCCGTCGCTCACCACCTGGGACAAAACATAACAATTGACAGCTACAATTTCGAGGTAGTTAAGGAGTTTGTCTACCTCGGGGCAAACGTAAATTCCACAAATGACACCACAGTGGAGATCCGGCGTAGAATCGCCCTTGGCAACCGCTGCTACTTCGGCTTGTCCAAACAACTGGGGTCAAAACTCCTCACTCGAAAGACCAAAGTCATGCTTTACAAAACGCTCATTCTGCCAGTCTTGCTGTACGGAGCCGAAAGCTGGACGATAAGCAGGACAGCGGAGCTGATTTTGGGTTCTTTCGAAAGAAAAATTCTGCGCCGGATATTTGGTCCTGTCTGTGAGGAAGGTGAATGGAGAAGAAGACACAACCGCGAACTCTACGAGCTGTACCAAGATGTGGATGTAGTCCGGAGGGCAAGGATCCGTCGACTACACTGGCTCGGCCACATCGAGCGCATGGACATCAACGCTCCAGCTAAGAGGGTCTTCGACTCCGAGCCTCCTGGTTCGAGAAGAAGAGGAAGACCGAACCTCCGGTATAAAGACCAAGTAATCGCGGATGTAAGACATCTTGGTCTTGACAACTGGAAGCAGCGTGCCCGGGACCGTCAAGGATGGAAGGCAGCTATAGCTCAGGCTCAGATCCTCCATGGATCGCAGGCCTGATAAGTAAGTAAGTAAGTATAGACCAAGAGCCCACAGCAAATTTTGGGCGTGGAGATATAACCAAAAGATTTATACATCAACATAACCGTCTTCAATAAACAATATCAAATCCGAAAGTCTGGCAGCGATTTGTCGCAGCTGAGGTTAGTAATAGTAGGTTAAAAACGTGTTTTTTTTCGAAATCTAGATTTTATATATAACCACTTGAATATAGTATCAAATGAAAGAAACGACTTCCCCGATCTCAAAAATATAGGTCCCAGACGTTTTACGCGCAGCCATACCACTGCCAGACGCGCTAACAGTATGTTAAAAATCACTTTTTGAAATAATTGTTATAACCACATATTGGTTACACCAAACAATTTGTAAATCACAAATATGATCACAAATATGTGGGTCCCAGACGTTTTACGCGCAGCCATACCCCTGCCAGACGTGATAATAGAACGTTGAAATTACCATTTATAAACAATTCTCATATCATAACCATAACGGGGTGGCCGTGGTGCAGTGGTTAACATCATCGACCGCCGAGCGGAAGGTTTATGGTTCAAATTCGCTTCATAGCCAAGAAAAAGTAATTTCCTATACGGACAAAAAAAAGCATGCAACGCAGTTGTGAATGGAAAGTGACCAGACGTACTGCTGCAGGCATAACACTCACAGTATATGGTCAACCGAAATTTATCCTCTGCGTATGCAATACTAAAAGTGCTTGAACGAATTACTACGGACTATAACCAACGCGGAATTTGGTCGGCTCTCGTCCTATCTAGGTCTAGGACAACCACCCCTGAGAGTAGTGAACGAACATCAACGACCCCAACCACTGCACTCCGTTCAGGTTGTGTGTGACAACACATCATAAGAGACTATAAGAACTCTTGAACCTGCGCGAGTCTCTAAAAAAAAAAAAAAAAAAAAAAAAAAAAAAAATTATGATAACGGAACTATGTATGTATGTATATCTATTGGATTTAGATCATGCAAAACAAGAAATTGTTTTGTATATAACTGTTAAATATGGGTAATGGCAAAACAAACAAGCTTGTTTGTCAATTGTCAACAATTGAGTTGAGTAGTTGCATTTTTTTGCCGGGAGTGAATATGCCTAAGAAAGTTAATAGTAAATGTGTTATTCATTCAAGTGATAGTCCGAAGCAGTGTGGGAAGATAATTTTGTTTAGTGACGAAACATTGCAAAAGTGCACACAAATTTTGAAATGTAGGAAAATTAAAAAGTTTAGGTACTCGGATATAGATCTTCCGATGAAGGTCGATAGTGTAAGTGGTTATCATAGCCCATGTTATCGGCTGTTTACTGCGATTTCAAAAAAATGTTTATTTTCGACGCAAAGAGAAGAATGTAAGTTGCGTTTAATTATTTAACAGCTCATATAGTTTTTTTATATGCAAATATCCCTCACTTGCATCTACACAGTGCCTGAAAGCAGTATTAATGAAATATCCAGTACAAACATCACACCTGAAAATGTTCCAACGCATAACAATTCACTTTTAGTCAATTCAGATAACACTTGTATTTTTTGTAATCGTATTACTAAATATTCAAAGGGCAGGAAAGAAAAGGCTATTTGTGGCTGGTTATCCACATTAGAACATATTATATGCAAAGCTATAGTTCTTGGGAATGATGCGGTGTATCAAACATTGGTTAACAGCTCCAAAAACGATGAACTGAAGTACCAGAAGTCATGCCTTGCTAAATTTCTGCAAGAAGCAAATAATTTAGAAAAGAAAGTAGCAGCAAAAAAACCTGGCTACAGTCATGCCCAAAAATATGCCCTTTCAGTTGTTTGCGCATTTGTAGATGAGCGCATATTAAATTTAAAAGAAATGCATTCATTCGACGATATTGCTAGTTCGTACCATGAAAAATTATGTGAGAAAGACCAGACAATTAATTTTTCCAAAGTTAGTTTGAAAAAGAAGCTATTGACTACATACAAGGGAAAAATTGTCATGAAAAAGATTCAACAGCAATTGGTTGTTTTGGATTCAAGTATGAGTGATTGCCAAGAAAGTTTCCTAAACGATAAATTTACATCTATTAATTTAAAATCCGCTATAAGGTACTGCATGTAACATATTATGTTATTTAATTCATTAACACTTACTTATAAATGAATATGTTAGGAACATTGCTTACAAATTAAGAGAAGAAGTGACCAAACTTGAAAACTCTACTCTCCCAGATATTTTGACTATAAAATCTGTGGTAGAGAATGCCGTAAAAGTGCCGGAAATGCTAGAAGAATTTTTCCGATGTCTTCTTGTTGACCCCGACGTCCGTTATGGAAAAACAGATGACGTCAATCGAAGAATAATGTCTCTTTGCAATGACACTATCTATTGCATTACAAGAGGTCGAGTCGAACCAGGAAAACACATTCAATTAGGTTTGTACATATGAATATTTCTTTAAGTTACAGTTCCTCCGCATTGGCCAAAAATAATAGGGGTAGGATTGCTTGATCTCTCTTGCATATATTTTTGTTTAAGTTAATTTGGAACAATAACCATTAAAGTACTGGTTAAGGGAAAAATGGGCGAGTTTTGTTATCTGTGAAGCTCAACTTTTACTTTCTCTCACTAAATAACTAAAAGTGGAGATATTTACATGTATAGTATCTCTTCTTCTCAGGCCTTGCTATGAAAAGTCTAACAAGCAGCAGAAGAGTTGTAGAGATTTTGAACAAATTGGGGCATAGTGTCAATTACCATTATGTTGAGGAACTAGAAACTGAACTTGCCTTTTCCAGCGACAGTTTGCAATCATCAATTCTTCCTCAAGGAATGGTTAACGTTGAAAATGCTTGCACTGGTGTAGCATTCGACAACTACGACCGATTCGTTGAAACAAGCAGTGGAAAAAATACACTCCATGACACGGTGGGAATAGCTTATCAGATTATGAATCTGCAACAAAGTAAATTAAATGAGGCTTTAAGTAGAAAATAATATTAAACTTGCGTAATTTCATCGACAGATACAATCCAAACGGAGCCAGGTTCTTCATTTACGAGTGGGAGAAAAAGACGCGCTTACGTTCCGACAAATATTGAAATTGAACCATATTTTAAAAAGCCGAAAATAGTTTCAACATTTTCTAATTCGATTATAAGTAATCTAGACCTTTATGAGTCATCGATTCAAAAGCCAAGAGAACTGGATTATATATGGCTCATTTCCTTATTTAGTGACAAAGAAAATATCCCAATGTGGACTGGTGGGAATTCAACTCATGTTAAGGAAAGTCTACCACAGCAAAATGTATTTTACCTTCCTCCAATCAATGCATCACCAACGAGCCATTCGGTTGTTTTGGAGACACTCAAGAGGTCCATTCAAATAGCTGAAGAGTGCGGCCATAAATATATATTTGTTACTTATGACCTTGCGATAGCTAAAATAGCTTTACAGATCCAGCACCAAGAATCACCTCGCTTTGATCGTGCCTTTATATTACTTGGAAATTTTCATATTGAGATGGCTTTCTATAAAGCCATAGGAAAATTTCTTGATGGCTCGGGGGGGCGAAATTGCACTGGTGAATGCTGAAGTCCTCGCACAAGGTTCTTTAAATGCTTTTATTTCTGGTAAGGTTTACACCTCTAACCCCTTCAAGGAAGATTCCAGTCTAGCTTTTTTTTTTTTTCTTATAAACAGGAACTCACTATAATAGATGCAGACGTTTACATATCCTATTAAGTGCAGCTATTCAAATTCTCCATTTTGAGGCATTTATTAAAGAGTCAAATACAGATCTTGATGATTTGCTAGCTGATATTGATCTCATCGAAATTACTGGGACTGATGCAGAATTACCAGCAAGTCTCCTTTCCACTATTTCTTCTTATGCTGCGTACAAAATGAAAACGTTAGACGGTTGCCATGGCCCAACCGCATCATATTGGATGAAATATGTAGAAATGATTGACTTGAGGAATGATTTGTCCAGAAGATGTGGTAATTTCAAGCTGTATCTACATTCCCTTAATCAATTGGCTGCATAATTTTTTGCGTGAAATCATCCTAACTATGCAAGATGGGTTGTGAGAGTTACAGAAAATCTATCTAATATAGGTTACACTCACCCAGATTTGTTAGATAATATGAGAAAATGTGGATTTGGTATAAAAAGAACGAGCAAACGTTTTTCAATGTCACCTATAGATTTGACATTGGAACAAACAATAAATGCTGATGCTGCAAATAGGTTGACCGGTGTTTCTTCATTTACAAACTCCATATCAGCTAGACAGAAATGGGCAAAAACACATACGGATAGAACCGCAAATATTTCAGCGCTATATAATATGCTGGGCTTATCACGCAAGGATGAAGTAACAAATGATTTAAAAACTGGAGAAATAAGACGATTTTCGAAAAATTTTAAAAATTTGATAAGTGAAATTAGAGATTTAAACAACCCTTTTGCAGCCGAGACATTTTCCATGGGCAATCTAATAAATTTTTGCACCGGAAAGTGTGTTTCTAAGAAAACCGAAAAGTTCTTACTGAATTTAAAACAATTGGGTATAGAGAAAAGAAATGAATTTTTAAAACAGTGCCAAACTGATCCGAAAAGGTTTGAAGACACCATCCCTAAAACGGAAATCCTAAGCTTCGCTTCCGAATATAAGGTTGGAAAAAAAATTGGTTTTGGGAAAGTTTGTGAGGTTAAAATGGAAAGAAATTTAATTGGACGAATACTGTTTATAGCTTCCGAAAATTCTGTGGATCTGAAGGAATTATTTAAATACCCTCTAACTCCCATTCCCCAGTCATTTGGTCATTTAGATGGATCCATTATAAAAACAGATAAATCTGCATTTTTAACTCATTTAGAAAAAACAGTAGTACACACATCTCCACAAAAAGTCGATGCCATAGTTGTAGATGTTTTTTTCCTTCTACATACTTTAGGGGATATACCCTCAACTTTCGGTAATCTTGCTATGCATATATTAAAAAAAAATTGCAGAATGAGCGCAACACATATTCACATTGTATTTGATCGAATAATATCTCCGTCTATAAAAGATAATGAACGAGAGAGAAGAAATTGTTCAAAAGAGTAAAGCCATTACAGTGTTTTCACAAAACATCAGAGAAGACCAGTCGATTTTACCAAAAGTTTAAGGAGTAACTCTTTCAAAAAAAGATTAAATGAATTTTTAATAGAGGAATGGCGTGAAAATGAGTACTATTATGTTATTGGTGAAAGAAAACTTTTTATTACATGCAATGAAAAATGTTTTCATTTTAAAACAGAAAATGGGAAAGTTTTTCGAGAGCATGTCAATGAGTTAGTGAGCTTTCAGGAAGAGGCTGACACTCGCATGATGCTACATTTATCTTTTCTACCAAAACATGCTTCCGTTATCATAAAGTCGTCAGATACGGATATGCTTATAATAGCACTATACAATCTATCTCACCTAACAAACAGCATTACAATCTGGCTTGAAGTTGGAACTATGTCGAAAAACAACCTTAGACATATTGATGTTAACAAAATTCATCATGAATTGGGCCTCACACTTTGTGCGTCACTCCTGGATTTTACAGCTTCACTGGATGCGACTACACGCCTTCCTTTTTCAAAAAAGGAAAAATTAAGCCTTTCAAAATTTTGAAAAGTAGAACGGACTTTCAATACACTTTTTTCCAGTTTGGAAACGTAATGTGTAATACAACCAATCTAGATAGTATTGAAAATTTTGTCTGTAGTATGTACCAAACGAGGGCTTTGAATGTAAACGAAGCTAGGTACGAAATATTTTATAAAACCTGCAGGCCCACATCAAACAAAATTTTTAAAAACATTAAAAGTAAGTTACACGTTTTAAAATCAATATTATGTAAGTATATGGTTGAAATTATTTGTCTGCCCTAGGTTTTGAAGGAAGTCTTTTGCCCCCAAGCAAATCTGTACTATTGCAGCAAATAAATAGATGCAACTATATATGTCGTGTATGGAAAAATGCTGTTAAGAATGAACAAATTCAGTTATCTCCATCAGAGTATGGTTGGGAATTACACGACAACCAATATAAAGTCAAATGGTTGAATGGAAATGTCGCCCCTGATAGATTAGAAGATATTTTAATTAATGACGTAGATGCATCTGATGACGAAGTTAATTATATTAGCGATTCATCGGATGAATCAGATAAAGAATAAATTCAGTATCTTCAAATATATATTAGTTTTCATGTATGTCCATTTTTTGTACCATATGATAAACCTTGGAGTTTTTATTTCATATATAATGGTGTATATGGATTTGTATGTTATCTTTGAAATAATAGTAATTTCTAGGGCAACATTCAGTAGCCAAATTGCTTCTACCAAATATATAGTTCCGTTATCATAATATGGTTATGATATGAGAATTGTTTAAAAATGGTAATTTCAACGTTCTATTATCACGTCTGGCAGGGGTATGGCTGCGCGTAACACGTCTGAGACCCACATATTTGTGATCAGGACATTTTTACAAATTGTTTGGTGTAACCAATATGTGGTTATACCAATTATTTCAAAAAGTGATTTTTAACATACTGTTAGCGCGTCTGACAGTGGTATGGCTGCGCGTAAAACGTCTGGGACCTATATTTTTGAGATCGGGGAAGTCGTTTCTTTCATTTGATACTATATTCAAGTGGTTATATATAAAATCTAGATTTCGAAAAAAAACACGTTTTTAACCTACTATTACTAACCTCAGCTGCGACAAATCGCTGCCAGACTTTCGGATTTGATATTGTTTATTGAAGACGGTTATGTTGATGTATAAATCTTTTGGTTATATCTCCACGCCCATTTGCTGTGGGCTCTTAGACTAGTAATTATTATACAAAACAGCCGAAGGCCCTAGCAGCCAGTGCTGTACAAATTATATTAATTGTAAATTTATTTACCTTTAATAATAGTAATAAATAAAATAAATAAAAAACAATATTAATAATGGTATCCATTTAACAAGATCAGTAAATAAAATACCGGCATTAAGTACAAAAAGCATTATTTTTTATTGAAATAACGTATCTACATTTTCTTTGAAAAAATACAAGTGTAGGTAGTTCAGCTTTTTTTTCGCATAGCAATCTAACAAAAATCCAACTTTTTTTGGCAAATCAACATAAAAATAGTATCTTCTAATTATTATAAATAAAAACGGAACTGAAAATACTTATGAGATCATATAACATAGCACCAAAATTACATACATAAACCAGCACAATCTCCGTACATAAAAATTGCGTGTTCCATACATATTGGCTTCTCACACTTTGAACAGCAATGTTTCGTTTTCCTATCTTTTTTTTCAGTACAGTCATCACATCTTACATATTTACCAACACTTTTTTTGCGAATTGATGTTGAAGGTTCCCCTAAGTGGTCAGCAATTCTCTTTCGTGTTTCCCTTGGAAGATGTGCGTTCTGTTGCCTGTTCCGAAGATTATTATTTATTAGATTCAAACCTAAATTACGAATGAAGTCTCGGCGCTTCATGCGTGTTTAATCACCCGTGTTATTTTCTCTGTAGATTATGATACCATTTATGGCAGCCATATTGAGCATACCATAAAATATCCTCATAGGTCAACGTTTGCTGTTACGGGAGACATCATAAGCGGCACTCAATTCATCTACGACATCGACTCCGGCTTTAGTATTATTATAATAAGTAATCATTTCCGGTTTTCTTTTATCGCCTGTCGATTCGTCTATATTCTTATCATGGTGTAATGTTGACATAACCAGCACAACTTTATATTTTTATAGGTACATAGGACACCAAAAGGGCACCCTGGCTCTTCGAAACTGCGAGGGTAATCTTGTCACCGACCCGCAGGGAATAGTGGATGTATTTAAGCAGCACTTCCAGCAGCTGCTTAAAGACCATGACCAAGAGAGAGTGGTAGGGACCGAGGAAATCCCAACTCCAGCCGCTGAAGTAGTCCTCCCACCCAGCATAGAAGAAGTCGGCACAGCTATTCAGAAGCTGAAGAACAACAAGGCCGCAGGCTCAGATGGCTTGCCATCAGAGCTCTTCAAGGCTGGCGGCGATGTTCTGGTAGGGAGCATGCACCAGATCATCTGCAGAATTTGGGAAGATGAGAGCATGCCCGACGACTGGAATACCAGCTCTATATGCCCCATCCACAAAAAAGGCGATCCTACCTCTTGCAAGAACTATAGAGGTATATCCCTGCTCAATGTCGCATACAAGATCCTGTCCAGCGTATTGTGTATTGTGTGAACGTCTAAAACCATTTTGCACCGCACTAATCGGCAGCTACCAGTGCGGCTTCCGGCCCGGCAAATCAACTATAGACCAAATTTTCACACTTCGACAAATCCTGGAAAAGACCAACGAGTTTCGAATCGATACACACCATCTTTTCATCGATTTCAAAGCCGCATACGACAGCATTCATCGTGAAGCACTGTTTGGGGCGATGGCCGAATTCGGGATCCGGGTAAAACTGATCCAGTTGTGTCGCGCCACGCTAAAAAACACGCAATGCACCGTGCAACTCGGTTCTAGGACCTCGGAACCATTCGAAACATGCACCGGATTTCGGCAAGGAGATGCGCTGTCATGTGACTTCTTCAACCTGGTGCTGGAGCAGATAGTGCGACGGGCAGGCGTCAACAGGGAAGGCACTATCTTTTACAAGTCCATCCAGCTGCTAGGATACGCGGATGATATCGACATCATCGCGTGTTCTCGCCGTGGCATTGTGGAAGCATTCACGGCGATTGAAGAACAGGCGAAACGAATTGGTCTTAAGATCAATGAGGACAAAACGAAATACATGCTGTCAAGCAAAAACCAATCCGTCGCTCACCACCTGGGACAAAACATAACAATTGACAGCTACAATTTCGAGGTAGTTAAGGAGTTTGTCTACCTCGGGGCAAACGTAAATTCCACAAATGACACCACAGTGGAGATCCGGCGTAGAATCGCCCTTGGCAACCGCTGCTACTTCGGCTTGTCCAAACAACTGGGGTCAAAACTCCTCACTCGAAAGACCAAAGTCATGCTTTACAAAACGCTCATTCTGCCAGTCTTGCTGTACGGAGCCGAAAGCTGGACGATAAGCAGGACAGCGGAGCTGATTTTGGGTTCTTTCGAAAGAAAAATTCTGCGCCGGATATTTGGTCCTGTCTGTGAGGAAGGTGAATGGAGAAGAAGACACAACCGCGAACTCTACGAGCTGTACCAAGATGTGGATGTAGTCCGGAGGGCAAGGATCCGTCGACTACACTGGCTCGGCCACATCGAGCGCATGGACATCAACGCTCCAGCTAAGAGGGTCTTCGACTCCGAGCCTCCTGGTTCGAGAAGAAGAGGAAGACCGAACCTCCGGTATAAAGACCAAGTAATCGCGGATGTAAGACATCTTGGTCTTGACAACTGGAAGCAGCGTGCCCGGGACCGTCAAGGATGGAAGGCAGCTATAGCTCAGGCTCAGATCCTCCATGGATCGCAGGCCTGATAAGTAGTAAGTAAGTAAGTACATAGGACACCAAAGTAATATCGTTCTGGAACCCAAATCGAGAGCTACATACTTCTGTTCCCTTTTTGAGGACCTCAGGTACACTTGTCTTGTTTTTACGGACTGTGCCGACAGAGGTCAATGAATGTTCTTTCAACAGATGAATCATAAGAGGATAACTAGTAAACCAATTATCGAACGTCAAATTCCTGTTCGTTTTTGTTATTGGTTCTGCTAAACGGTTTACGATGTCAAACGCTTTGTTACTTAGTTGGTAAGGCCCTGGTGGTTGTTTTCCTGCGTATATTTCGAGTTTGAGAATGAAAAACTTCTTCGCATCTACAAGAGCTTGAATTTTAATTCCATATTTGGTTGGTTTGTTAGGAATGTATACCCGGAAAGGACAGGAATGTATACCCGGAAAGATAACAGCATCTCATCAATAGTAAGGTTCTCGGAAGGCACATAATGTTTTTGAATATTTTGAACGAAACTGTCCACAGGTTGCTTTTTTGCAGTGACTTTGTAGTCCGAAAAATTTCAACTCCTGTACCATCTGTACGCCACAAATCGTTAAAATTTTGTCTGTTTGAGCGATTCAGGCCAGCTATATACAAAAGTCCTATAAATGCCTTCAAATCGTCCAAAGTTGCATCTTTCATATGATAATGCTTACTATTTTCTGGACATATTTCCCTTTTATTCTTTATTTGAATACTTGTGTATGTAAGTACGGTATTTAACATACTATCTGTAATAAAGAGACTCCAAGTTTCGATGTCTGTTTTAGCAAGTTTTGCAGTACCTTTTACGCCTGGAGCGTTAGTAATAATATTCTCAGATCGAACTCGAACGCTTTGTCTATGACAATCTTTTGACCATTTTGTACCATACTTGGATGTGTAAAAAGTCCCACTTACCGCAGACGACTGACTAGTAGTCGCTGGGACACACTCCGGCTCTTCCAAATGATCCAAATTACCCTCTTGTTCCGAATCACTTTCTTCACTTCTTTGAGAAACGCTGTCAATTCCATCTTCACTCTCGGAGTCCCAGGAACTAGCACTTGAGCAATTTTCCAAAAACTCTTGTAGTCGACGTTAATTTTCCTCATAAGAAATCTAAAAATAAATCACAAAATACTATAAATATCTATAAATCATAACTTTACTGTCAACACAAAAATGTAACGCCGACTATGAGGTCGGGTATGACGTACCCCAGCCACGTTTGCGCACGTCTATCTCCCGTCACCGCCGTCGAAATACTAAACTCGAAGCTGTACTCCCCTCTCGCACCCTAACCTTCAGCTACTACGTCGACAGGACTCGTATGGCCACAGTTACCTTCAATAGCCTGCGCTTTACAACTTCGCGGCCGTCCTCTGCTTCTTCGCCCCTCGGGGTTGGATTCAAAGACTCTCCGGGCTGGGGCTGTGGTGTCTTTTCCCTCTACATGTCCCAGCCATCTTAGGCGTTGAATCCGTAGACGCCTGACTAGACTCATGTCGCTGTACAGCCCGTAAAGTTCGTGGTTGAATCTTTGCCTCCATCCCCCGCTGTGTTTATAGGCCCGAAAATCACGCGCAAAATCTTTCTCTCGAACCGACCAAGGGCCTCCTCATCCGCTATTGATAGTGTCCATGCTTCTGCGCCGTACAACAGGACCGGGATGATAAGGGTCTTATATAGAGTCAACTTTGTCGTTCCTGAGCCTCCTGAGCCCACAGAAACAGCGATTGGCAAGAGTGATTCTGCGTTTGATTTCGGAACTGATCTTGTTGTTCCAGGTCACTGCGGAGCCAAGGTAGATGAAGTCCTTAACTACCCCATTCTTATATCTGCCAATACAAGCGTTCTGGCCAAGACGTCGGTGGTGAGTGTACTTTTTTGATGACAGCATATATGTGTTTAGCTTTGCCCTCGTTTATTGCCATACTAATTTTCGACGCATCAATCTCAATACTCGCAAACGCCTCATTGATATTTCGCTGTGATCTACCTATTATTAGCTTATTTACAAAAGGCTTCAGGCGTTCACACAAAACGGCAGAGAAGATTTTGTAGGCGATGTAAAGGAGACTTATTCCTCTATAGTTGGCGCAATCAGAAAGGTCTCCTTTCTTGTGGAGGCCATTATCTCAAAGACAATGTTTTTTTAAAAAAGCTACCCTATGCACACAACGAAAAATGGAACTATAGTGGAGAAAGAATAAGAGTAGTTAAAGAATACAAGTACCTTGGAATCCTGTTATGAAGTAACCTCAGTATGAAGAGGCATCTCTCTGAAAAGCTTACGAAATCTAAGAGCGTAATTAATGTAGTGTGGAAAAACTGTTTCAGCAATATAAATGTTAACCTCAGCAGCCAGTTTAAGGTATTCGAAGCCGCATCCGAGGCAATAATGCTCTACGCAGCCCAGGTATGAGCCTTCTAAAGACACCGAACTATATGCTTATGCTGGAAACAGTCTTATCTCCTCTATTTCTAAAAACACTTAAACTGCAAGTCAACTACATATTAAGAGTTGGAAATATATCAGACAATCGACTTCCTAAGATAATTGCCCTACATGGTGGTTGGAATTTGCAAGTGGGTGTGGAGTAGAGCTGAACGCGGAAGACAGGAACTGAGAAAATTCACTATACAATTTGGTAAAAAGTCGACATCCAGGCCAAAAGGAAGTTTTAAGAACAAGCGGTAGGATCATTACACCGTAATACGTACAGTCGGCTAAATCACAAGATGGAGGGTAGAAACTACTTTAACGACATTCATAGTACAGATCCAGGAAATTTCAACAATGTTCAAACTCCGTGGAGAACTCCTAAGGTTAAATTTCGTGTCCCATAGGGAAGACCTTCCTATGGAGAGAAGATACCTTACATTTCTTAGGTAAGTGTCTAACTAGAGTGGGATCAGTAGTATGTTGGCCCAAGCCGACCTTGCGACTTTAAATAGTTCGTTTAAATTTCCGATGTTATTTTTCCCAAATTCGGTCTTAAGTTCATACTACAAGTTTTGAATTGGATTTAAATCCGGGCTACACGATGGCCACTTTAAGACATCAACAGAATTCTTTTCGATCCGTTGTTTTGTTGCCCTTGCTGTGTGTTTTGGATCATTATCTTGCATACATTTCCAAGTAACGGGCATTTTTTTCCTCAGCAAAGGGTAGCATGACATTTTCAATTTTTTTGTATATATGTATGTATTGCTCTGATTTCATATTGCCCTCTATTCGATGTAAAGGCTCGGTTCCTTCGGATGACATACATCTCCAAAGCATCACACTTCCTCCTCCGTGCTTAAGGGTAACTGGTGTATATTTCGGATTATATGCCTCGTTCGTTGGACGTCGGACGTATCTTTTGCCGTCTGATCCCACTCTACTTACCTTTGTTTCGTATTCATGTTTCCTCGCAAAAGCTAACCTAGCTTTTCTATTTTTCAGTGAAAGCAATGGTTTTTTTCTTGTCGCTCTTCCATAAAGCTGGCTTTCATTCAACTGTTCCCTTACAGAGCGTGCTGAAAGTGCATTCGGATCTTCGCCGAATACCTCGTTTCGAATTTGTGTGGAACTCATAAATGGATTTTTTCTGCAAACTCGAACGATCCCCCGATCCTCAGCCTCGTTTTACGCGGTCTTCTGCGTCTTGCTACCTTTTCAGGGGTTTGATGCTTCTCATTGTACCTTACTGCATTGAAGACCATTTTGAGCAATTCAACCTTTTCCCAATTTCTTAATATGATAATTTATCCATATTTCCCATTTTTACAATGGCCTTCCTTTTCTTTGCCCATTTTTTGTTCAATCACTCTGAATTAAAGAGAATATATATATTTTCGTTTAGTTTTAATTAAAATTATTTTTACCAGTTATTCCCGTTAATATTTAAATTTTTGCAACCAAATATTTTACACGTTCTTAATTAGACTGCCAAACAAAGTTTACACTCCAATAACTCATGTGTGATTAAATATGTTTAACGGTGTGCAATACGATATTGATAAACCGTAACGAAACACAGTTCAGACCAGACCAAGAAAATAACGGATCCTTTTTAGAGTTGCCGTCCTAATTTTATTGTATTAGCACCTTTTCTTCATTTTTTTAAATCGTTCCTAATTGGTTCGCCACGACCATATATAGTCTCAGTGGCAAGATTTTCGAAAAGAGATGGCCTTAGTGGAGGTATACTTTCATGTTTTCTCCCAATCTTTGCAGAATAGAATTGCATGGTCTCGCCGATGCTTCTCTTCGGCCTTATGGTTGTTGTTTATATATAAGATCAATAGATGCACAAGGAAACGTAAAGTGCGTGTTACTTACTGCTAAGCCAAGTCAAGTCAACAAAATCGCTTCCCCGTTTGGAATTGTTAGCCTCGTCATTACTCGTAGATTTGGTATTAAAAGTAGTACCGTATTTGATTTACACCATTGATAATACACAGAGCCCAAAAAGTCTCCGTACAGCAGCCTACGGACCTTAATCCGTACTTACTTACTTTGATGGCGCTACAGTTCGGGGTAAACCAGGGCCTCAACCAACAAGCCTCTCCAGCCCGCACGATCTTTGGCCAGCCGCTTCCAGTGCCGCACGCCCAGTTGGTTGAGGTCCCTTTCCACCTGTGCGCGCCACCTTAAATGCGGTCGTCCTCTGCTGCGTCGTCCCTCGGGGTTGGAGTCGAAGACTCTTCGGGCCGGAGCGTTGATGTCCATTCGCTCTACATGGCCCAGCCATCTTAGACGTTGGATCCGAAGACGTCTAACTAGGCCGATGTCGCTGTACAGCCCGTACAGTTCCTGGTTGAATCTCCTCCTCCACTCTCCGTTTACACAAACAGGACCAAAGATTGCACACAGAATTTTCCTCTCGAAACGCCCAAGAGCCTCTTCATCCGCTTTTGATAACGTCCAAGCCTCAGCGCCGTAGAGGATGACCGGGATGATTAAGGTTTTGTAGAGGGAAACTTTTTTCGAGAGAGGGCTTTACTACTCAATTGCCTTTAGAGCCCGAAGAAGCAGCGATTGGCAAGAGTTATTCTGCATTTTATCTCAGCGCTGGTGTCGTTGCTGCTTGTCACTATCGAGCCAAGGTAGACGAAGTCCTTGACTACTTCAAAAATATAGCTGCCGAAGGTGACGTTCTGACCAAGACGTCGGTGTTGCGCTTCTTTCTTGGATGACAGCATATATTTGGTCTTGTCCCCATTTACCCTTAGACCCACTTTAGCCGCTTCTGCTTCAATGCTTACAAAGGCCTCATTGACGTCTCGCTGTGTCCGTCCAATCACGTCAATGTCGTCGGCATACGCAAGCAATTGCGTAGACTTGAAATAAATCGTACCTCTTGTGTTGGCCAGTGACTCTTGCACGATCTTTTCAAGCACGATGTTGAAAAAGTTGCATGACAGCGCGTCACCTTGCCTAAATCCTTTTTTAACATCAAAGGTCTCGGTTTGCTCATTACCGACCTTAATGGAGCAGCGAGAATTCTCCATTGTCATCCTGCACAGTCGGACGAGTTTGACAGGGATGTTAAAACTAGACATAGCTCTGTATATCTTGTCTCTATAAACACTGTCATACGCGGCTTTAAAGTCGACAAAAAGATGGTGCGTGTCGACCTGGAATTCATGGGTCTTCTCCAAGATCTGCCGTAGTGTAAATATTTGGTCTATCGTGGATTTTCCTGGCCTGAAACCACACTGGTAGGAACCTATCAGATTGTCCACGAACGGTTTCAGGTACTTACACAGAACGGCAGAGAGGATCTTGTACGCGATGTTCAGGAGGCTTATCCCTCTGTAATTGGCGCAGTCATAGGGGTCTCCTTTCTTATGGACCGCGCAAACGATACTGAGATTCAATTCATCGTGCATGCGTTCTTCCGACCATATCTTGCAGATGAGTTGGTGCATGTTTCTAACCAGCTCATCGCCAGCTGCTTTAAACAGTTCCGCGGGGAGTCCGTCTGCTCCAGCAGCTTTATAAGACTTAAGTTTCGATATCGCTATCTTAACATCGTCTAGGTCGGGTGCACGGGATTCTCCTTCGTCTTCGTCCATTGTGAATGGTTCACTCTGCCCGACGGCGGAATTTTGACTATCATCGCCGTTATACAGTCTGCAGAAGTGGTCCTTCCACAATCTCAGCATCCACTGTGACTCCACTACTAGTTGTCCGTGCTCATTCCTGCAGGCTTTATAGCCTTGGCATGTTCGTTTTACTTTCTGGTAAAACGAGCTGTGGGATCACCTGGAGAAAAAAAGTTCGCCAACACACGGTTTTTAACAAAAACGACCTGAAATCCATCTTGCTCAAAGAATGGAATAATACATCAGAAACGACTTCTAAACCCATTCCAAGAAAAACCGTCTAAGAGGAATCGTTAAAAATTAAGAGCCAACGAGATATTAAAGGTTAATATTAATTCAAGTTTTATTGAAGTCTTTTTAAGTTTTGTTAACTGTTTTAACGATAATTTTAAACTGTACGGAGACTTTTTGGTTACGTTTTTCTTGCTTTAGTTAAATAAATTGTTATTTTTCAATATTTTTAAATAAAATGGTATTGTTTTTTGTGTAAATATGCTAGCTCTAGTTCATATTTTTTATTTTTTGCTAATTGTCAATTCCACATTTTCAGTTTTTTTTTTTGTAATTTTTCGAAATATTCTATTAAGTCAGCTGCTGTATGGAGACTTTTTGGGTCTGGGTATTTACGTGTGGACAGATTCAGGCATAATTCTTCGTTGGATTTCAGCATATCGGTCACCTTGGAAGGTCTTCGTTGCAAATCGGGGTTTCAAGATACAATCCGTCTTGCCTTCAGCTGTATGAAAGCATGATAATAGCAAATCCAATCCAGCTGATATAGTATCTCGCGGAACTTCCGTTTCGGAGTTTATCAAAAGTTATTGATTTCGAGGGCCACCATATCTTTACCTATGGGAAAATGAAATCACACACAACATGGGTAATTGAGAGAAGCCCGGCTTTGGTCCTCAATGACTGTAACGCCATGTACATATGTATCATATGTAGGTACATATGAGTATATAAACTCAGAGGAACAAAGTAGTCTCCCTACCACATTAAAGTTCCCAAATAGTTACTCCCTGATGAGCTCACGTGAGAAATATTATACATCCTATTTTAAAAGAAGAAGGTCGTTATATAGGTAAAAATAACCCCTTCGCCATCCCCTCAAACTTGGAGAAAACATATTGGACTTGAAGTCTAATAAAACATGTGGAGTAAAAACTTGCAAGCAATAATTGATAAATTGGCGGATATGCGTACCAACGGCAGCATAAAAACTAGCAACAACAGAAGCATCCAAAGTAGACGCAGAATCGAAACAATAGTTTTAACAGCAGAAACAGCAACAACAGAAGCAGTAATAACAAAAGCAGCAACAACAGAAATAGAAAAAAGGGAAGCAGCAACAACCGAAGAAACAACATCGACAGTCACAGCAACAACAGCAGCAGAAACAACAACACCAAAGGTGCCGCCAATGATGACGCACACCATGGCTCTAAGCACCGTTTTCAAATTCATTGCCTAGTCAATGAACTTTATGTGATCCAGCGTAAAATAATGGAAGAGCGGTCGTACGTAGAACAGGGTTATAATACTTCACTGCAAAAACCAAGAAGGTACAGACAACGCTCCTCAAAACCGCAGAAACTCAGAGCTCAAAAAGTTCGACGACCTTATGGACAAAACGGATGAGGCATAAATGGCTCACATTCCTGGTGCAGTAAAGACCCTTCCGTCGGCTGGAGTCAAAAGAAAATCACCTCTATAGATTATTAGGGCGTGCGATGGGAAAAAGTTAAAAAGACACGGCGACAGTATTCAATGTATCCGTTACAAAAGGATTGTGCAAATGGCAGCAAGTCAGGGAACGGCGGTACCATAGCCCTAGTGTCAGTCACTAAGGCACCGGAGGTCGAGGTGAACCTGCGTTCGATTCTGCTCGCTTTTAAAGGGTAGATCAGCCAGTTCTAGCAACAGATCCAATAGCGGGAAAAACGAGTGGACAGGATATAATCGCTTCTGCGGGGACTAGGATCCTAGCTGTGAATGTGAAATTTACTGATAACGATCGAGCGACGCGTCGTTTTTTTCAGAGTGTTGCAGGAGGAAATGCCCGAATATGTTTCTGACTACCGAAACTAAGCTAAACTGGAAGTACGAAATCGGGAATAATTCTTACAATACAATAAGGGGGACTGACCTAATGCCACCCAAGGCAGAAGTGTCACAATCTTCATTAAGAAAGATATTTTAAATACAAAATTGTATGCCGTGAAGTGCAGAGATCCGGAGAGTGCCGTTCTAGAAGACTACTATTTTGTAATCGGTGACAGTAAGAGCTGTCTTCCAGGAAGTATACAAGATGAATGATTGCATTTGCCTGAGCCACGTATTGGAATGCAGAGCCTGCTTGGCCATTCTTTTCTTTGAAATAATATCAAAACATTGAAGATCCAAGAGCAATTACGATTTCACTGCAAACAATGCCATTGCCAAATGAAAGAGCTAATACCCTGTTTATTTCGACAGACAATGATCTCTAGTTTATATTTGAGCCACTTAAAAAAAAATTTCCAAGTACTGACGAAATATCTAATGTTGTGCTCATGGATCTTCCACCAGTGGCTATAGAGATACAACAACCTGTTTAACAAAGCACTGAATAATGCAAACAAGGTACATCCGTACATTAATTAGAAAATTTTATTTTCCAAATAAGAAAAAATGTGGGAAATTTGTTAGTATAGCTCATAAAATGGTTAGGAAAAAAACAAATAGTTAATAGTTTAGTAATAGGCTTTCTTCAATTGAATAAAAAAAAAGTAGACGATAAATGCTCGCTAACAAGAGTTTTTCTTGATTCATTAAGAAGAGCACAGTAGGTTCTCCACTCTATGGGTAGTGTGTTGGCCTCTGACGCCGATGACACGGGATCGAGTCCCGACAACAGTCATCTCATCGAACGTGTTTTTCACGGTGCTTTACTGACAAGCCGCCATTCGGAACCGGCAATAAAGATCCTTTTCACCTATGGGAAAATAGAATCACACACAAGATGGGTGATTGAAAGAAGCTCGGCTTTGGTCCTTCATGGACTGTAACGCCACCAAAGAAGAAGAAGTAAGACTAAGACTCAAGGAAGCTTAGCAGCCCGTAAGGCTGAGTTAATAAAACGCCAAGAAAGCCCAGCAAACAGTAAGACTTAGACTCAAGGAAGCTTAGCTGCCCATAAGACTGAGTTATGGAGACAGTTATAAAGAAATCGTTACTCATAATGCCTTTGTTTTTTTTCTTTTTTTTTTTTTTTAATTGTTATTGACAGACGTTCTTTTATATTTCTTCGAGCTTAACAATTATATATTGTTAACAATTATTAAATATTAACAACTACTAATTGTCAGGGAATTGATTTCCTTTGGGCCCTTGTTATTACATTTATTTGCAAAAGCAATTCTTTTTTCCATTAACTTCCGATAAGAAGGGCTTGCGCCATGTAACTGCCATGAAAATTGTTGGATCGGGAAATTCGTCTTACAGAGACAAACTTATTGGGGTGGCCGTGGTGTAGTGGTTAACATCATCGACCTCCTAGCGGAAGGTCTATAGTTCAAATTCGCTTCATAGCCAAGAAAAAGTAAAGTATGCAACGCAGTTGTGAATGGAAAGTGACCAGACGTACTGCTGCAGGCATAACACTCACAGTATATGGTCAACTGAAATTCATCCTATGCGTATGCAATACTAAAGTGTTCGAACGAATTACTACGGACTATAACCAACGCGGAATTTGTTCGGCCCTCGTCCTATCTAGGACAACCACCCCTGACAGCAGTGAACGAACATCAACGACCCAAACCACTGCACTCCGTTCAGGTTGTGTGTGTAACACATCATAAGAGAATATAAAAACTCTTGAACCTGCGCGAATCTCTAAATAATAATAAATTAAAAAAAAAAATTATATCTGACATCTCGACGGTCAGTAATTTTACAGGTGTCTTCGGTTGCTTTTTTTTTTTACTAAATACCTCTCGTTGGCTGCCGATAATATTTTGTTCATGTCTAAATTTTTTTACATTAACAGAACTATCTACCAACAATCTTGCTTGTCTCTCGGTATGTTCCACCAAGTTTCAGAATCAGATCAGTTTCCGTTCTTCCCAGAAGTTTTTTTTTTCCTTCCATTTCTGGTTTACATTTTTTTCATTGTTTCTTAATATATTTGCTGTAAATCGTCTACAGTCAATACCTGATACTCAGATGAAGCCGCTCAGCAGAATGACTTTAATTTCCAAAACAACCTTTTGCTTGAGCGTATAATTTTGTCTCTGTCTTTTGGAAGTCTTTGGTAAGAGAACCCTTTAATGTACTTAACCATTTATGACTAAAATGCAATGCATGATTATGATGAGGCTTAAGTGGCCCTTACACGATCAATCAGTTGACATCATGCATCGTGTCTGTGTGGATTGACTCTACACACAGCTCAATCGATTAAAGCACATTTCTAGTGAAGTTTAATGAATTTCGAGTGTTGTGAGAAAAGAAAAGGAAGGAAAAAAAAAAACAAAAAAAAAAAAAACCTTCACTGTGGATGCAGGAGTGGTTGAAAAGGCAAAATGAGTTTCCGCATATGAATGTATTAAGTAAAATGCAATTGACTGCTCCTGTAGACTACAAGATTTTTTTTTGAGAATCGACGCGGAAACGTATGAACAATTACTTCTTGTGATTCCTGACTTTTTAACAACTCAATAAATTCCTTCACAAACGACTTACTTAAAGATGTCATTATTCGCTGATATGTACTCCGACATAAATCGTCAACTGCGTCACAGACACGCTACCGATCGTAAATTCGTAGAATAACATCGTCAACCAAACATATTTGATAACTTGCGACCTGTAACAAACCGCCCCACACACACGACGATCTGTTTGAATCGTAACCGATCTATTCAATCCGTAGCGTGTCTGTGGCCCTAAATCAGATATATACATACATATAACCCTAGCCGAGTAGAAAGAGACCTAAAAGAAATGTGAATAGAAAAATAGATGACACTGTTAGATTACATATCGAATTCAATTAGAGTATAATAGACCTACATATGTATGTTTATAAATAGTATTCTAAATTAAAGAAGCTAGACGACGAAAAACAATAGATACAGTCACAAAAAAATTAACAGTAGAGTTATAACACAGCAAAATAAAACATCGCATTGTAATTAGAATTTTGATTCAACTGGGTTAGGTAAAGTATATTAAATGAAGATAAATGACATGTTATAATGGTAGCTTGACAATAAAACGAACGTTCTTGGTATGGTAGTGAGTGTTCTGAAAGTGTTCTTTACACAACTGCTCCTCGATGGTAAGATGAACGAAGAAATTGTCCCAATTCGTCCGATCCTACCTATATGTCGACGGCGCACAGTGTGGTGGATCGCAAATCTAGCTGGACAAAATTAATAAATAGCGTTGGGTTCACTTCTCACTTAAATATTTGATACAAAATGAGTTCAAATATATAAATGATTATAAAAATCAAAATTTTCTTTAAAAAGGCGCCTTTTTTTTAAAAAAAAAAGAGGCAAAAAATAAACAGATCCCACTCTCAGGAAAGAAGGCATTTTTAAGATAAAAAATTGGTTTCTTAAATACTGATTTCTGGAAATATTTATAGCTACATACATATATGTATATATACGTACTATTATTTAGGTAGAATATAACAAAAATTCGAGGGCGCCGTGGCGCAGTGGTTAGTGTGTTGGACTCTGACGCACGATGAGCGAGTTCGGATCCCGATATCACCCACGCCAGCGAATGTTTATTTCGTGGCGTCCCTCCTCGGCGGGGTACTGGCAAAACCCCCCGTAGAATACTTGCCATGGAAAAGCTTCTCGACTCACGCCGTTCGGAATCGGCATTAAACTGTAGATCCCTTTCACCTATGTGAAAAAATAAATCACACACAACATGGGTGATTGAGAGAAACTTGGCTCTGGTCCTTCATGGGTTGTAACGCCACCAAAGAAGATAACAAAAACTCATGATAAATTAAATTATTAAGTGAGTTTTTACGTAAGGAGTCGGAGACCATCATTTTATTGTTATAGTAGAAGCTCCATTATACAGGGTGCCCCACGAGCAGTTTGCCAAAAAGCTAGAGCGTGTAGGTCTGGTCAAGACAAGAAGAAAGAAAAAAGCCAGAAACCTCTTCTTTCGCATTGTTTTTAAACGAAGCTGTTTTAAGGAATAGTTTTTGAGAAATGAATTTTCAAATTCAAAATTTTGCAAAAAAAAAAAAAAAAAAAAAAAAATTAAAAAAAAAAATCGAATTAATTTTTTTCAAAATTTTATGTAATAAAGTACTAATTTTTTTTAAAAATTCATTTCTCTTATTAGTTTTTAGTTAAAAGCAGAAAATCGGATGCAAAAATGTCTTGTAGTTTTTGAGAAATTAAAAATAAAACCAAACCACTTTTTTCTAAGAAAAATCTTTTTTTGGTTTCAACGCGGCTGGACTTATAGGCAAATTAATGTATGAAACATTGACCTCTTTTTTATTATTTAAAAAAAAAATATTTTTTTGTGGATACAATAAAGTGACACAGTATTGGAGTAGTCCTGGAATAATCCTTTTTTTTTAATTGATAACGCCTGAAAACTGACCTGCCAATTTCGTCTGAGTCCGCCCACCGTCGATCGGTTCTATCCGCTAGGACCTTAAGACAATAAAATCGCAATTTTTCTTTATTGAAAAACAAAATATTTGCAACCATAATGTAAATAAAAGGCATCGCATTAAAAAAAAAAAAAAAAAAAAAACATTTCCAAATATTGGATGTTAACTCATCAACACATTACGATGTCAAACTCATACTCTCGAGAAGAATCGACGGACATGCACTTCTGCTACGGTTAAGCTAATGGTCGAGATCGTGAAGCTGAAAGACTCTACACTGAAAGATATCCCAATCGGAGGTGTCCCAGTCGTAGCATGTTTTCAAGAATCCAACGACGTCTGCGAGAGCACGTAGTGCTAGAGGATCGAAGAAGCGAAAGATCAATTACAGATGGATCAGCAACCCTACTTACTTACTACTTTACTTACTTACCAGGCCTGCGATCCATCTGAGCCTGAGCTATAGCTGCCTTCCATCCTTGACGGTCCCGGGCACGCTGCTTCCAGTTGTCAAGACCAAGATGTCTTACATCCGCGATTACTTGGCATTTATACCGGAGGTTCGGTCTTCCTCTTCTTCTCGAACCAGGAGGCTCGGAGTCGAAGACCCTCTTAGCTGGAGCGTTGATGTCCATGCGCTCGATGTGGCCGAGCCAGTGTAGTCGACGGGTCCTTGCCTTCCGGACTACATCCACATCTTGGTACAGCTCGTAGAGTTCGCGGTTGTGTCTTCTTCTCCATTCACCTTCCTCACAGACAGGACCAAATATCCGGCGCAGAAATTTTCTTTCGAAAGAACCCAAAATCAGCTCCCCTGTCCTGCTTATCGTCCAGCATTCGGCTCCGTACAGCAAGACTGGCAGAATGAGCGTTTTGTAAAGCATGACTTTGGTCTTTCGAGTGAGGAGTTTTGACCCCAGTTGTTTGGACAAGCCGAAGTAGCAGCAGTTGCCAAGGGCGATTCTACGCCGGATCTCCACTGTGGTGTCATTTGTGGAATTTACGTTTGCCCCGAGGTAGACAAACTCCTTAACTACCTCGAAATTGTAGCTGTCAATTGTTATATTTTGTCCCAGGTGGTGAGCGACGGATTGGTTTTTGCTTGACAGCATGTATTTCGTTTTATCCTCATTGATCTTAAGACCAGCTCGTTTCGCCTGTTCTTCAATCACCGTGAATGCTTCCACAATGCCACGGCGAGAAC
The DNA here is from genome assembly GCA_951905685.1 of Eumerus sabulonum. Lineage (NCBI taxonomy): Eukaryota > Metazoa > Arthropoda > Insecta > Diptera > Syrphidae > Eumerus > Eumerus sabulonum. The sequence goes on from OX645060.1 coordinate 96,475,513, forward strand.
ACGCGATGATGTCGATATCATCCGCGTATCCTAGCAGCTGGATGGACTTGTAAAAGATAGTGCCTTCCCTGTTGACGCCTGCCCGTCGCACTATCTGCTCCAGCACCAGGTTGAAGAAGTCACATGACAGCGCATCTCCTTGCCGAAATCCGGTGCATGTTTCGAATGGTTCCGAGGTCCTAGAACCGAGTTGCACGGTGCATCGCGTGTTTTTTAGCGTGGCGCGACACAACTGGATCAGTTTTACCCGGATCCCGAATTCGGCCATCGCCCCAAACAGTGCTTCACGATGAATGCTGTCGTATGCGGCTTTGAAATCGATGAAAAGATGGTGTGTATCGATTTGAAACTCGATGGCCTTTTCCAGGATTTGTCGAAGTGTGAAAATTTGGTCTATAGTTGATTTGCCGGGCCGGAAGCCGCACTGGTAGCTGCCGATTAGTGCGGTGCAAAATGGTTTTAGACGTTCACACAATACGTTGGACAGGATCTTGTATGCGACATTGAGCAGGGATATACCTTTATAGTTCTTGCAAGAGGTAGGATCGCCTTTTTTGTGGATGGGGCATATAGAGCTGGTATTCCAGTCGTCGGGCATGCTCTCATCTTCCCAAATTCTGCAGATGATCTGGTGCATGCTCTCTACCAGAACATCGCCGCCAGCCTTGAAGAGCTCTGATGGCAAGCCATCTGAGCCTGCTGCCTTGTTGTTCTTCAGCTTCTGAATAGCTGTGCCGACTTCTTCTATGCTGGGTGGGAGGACTACTTCAGCGGCTGGAGTTGGGATTTCCTCGGTCCCTACCACTCTCTCTTGGTCATGCTCGTTAAGCAGCTGCTGGAAGTGCTGCTTAAATACATCCACTATTCCCTGCGGGTCGGTGACAAGATTACCCTCGCAGTTTCGAAGAGCCAGGGTGCCCTTTTTGAAGCCTCCTGCAAGGCCTTTGGCTTTCTTGTAAAAGGCTCGTATTTTATGTTTATCCCTAGACTCCTCGATATCCTTGAGCTGGGAGGCTGCGAAGAAGCTTTTCTTTTGTCGCAGTAGTTTCTTCTCCTCCCTTCTTCTGGCTCGGTACTCTTCTCGTGCTGCCCTGGCTTTCCTCTGCAGCGCCTTTTGGTACGCCTCGTCGGTTGCTGCCTTTTTCTGCTCACACTCGCCATCACACCACGGGTTTCTTGTCGGGGGTGGTAGGTATCCTAAGGTGGTTTCGGCTACTTCCTGAATGGCTGAGCGGCAATGCAGCCACATATTATTGGCATTTGTGTTCGACGTAGGCATACCGTAGAGTCTTTCGCTCAGCTGCTCCCTGTAGACTCTGGCAACCTCCGGTGTGCTCAGGCGCCCAATGTCGAACCTCCTCCTGATGGGCTGGTGCAGCTTTCTGACATTGGACAGTCGAGCTCTGAATCTTGCTGCTACGAGGAAGTGGTCAGAGTCGACGTTTGCCCCTCTGAATGTTCGCACATCCAGGATGTTTGTCGCGTGCCTTGCGTCAATGAGCACATGGTCGATTTGGTTGGCGGTTCGACCGTCCGGAGATCGCCAGGTTGCTGTGTGGATTCTTGTGCTACTTATCACCGCATTACGAGCTGTCGCAAAGTCAGCGAGTCGGAAGCCGTTATCTGTTGTTATATCGTGGAGGCTGTGCTTTCCGATCACTCCGCCAAGGGTGTTTTCCTTTCCGATTTTGGCGTTGAAGTCCCCGAGCACGATTTTTACATCGTACTCCGGACAAGCTCCGTAGGCGTTGTCCAGGAGGTCATAGAAGTCCTCCTTGATAGGGTCTTCAGCCTCGTCGGTAGGGGCGTGTGCATATATAAGGCTGATGTTATAAAATCTGCCTCTGATGCGGATCACAGCCATCACTTATAGCAACCTTAGATGAAAGAATTTTGGATTTGATCCGACGTTATCCCTCCCTTAGTACAAGAAGGATAGCTATTATGCTTGGAGTGCCCAAATGTTTCATACATTAATTTGCCTACAAGTCCAGCCGCGTTAAAACAAAAACTACAAGACATTGTTGCATCCGGAAGCCAAAATTCGAAAAGAGCTAAATTTGAAAGTCGCCGACATGACTGTACGAAGAAGCCCAAGAAGAAGCCACTGCTGACAAAAAAACATAGGAACAAGTGAATAGACTTTGCCAAAACTTCGTTGGATTGCTTGTAGAAGAATGGCGAAACATTTTATGGACAGATGAGCTTAAGATTGTTTTATATGGTGGTGTTGGTTCAAGCGAGGGAGAAGAGAGCGAGCAAACAGAGCAAAGAAGTTGATCGCGTTTAACTTGGCAAACGCCAGCTTCGATCTCTGTCCCTGCTCAATCCAAGTTGACACACAGCCTTCGCTATCCTCCCCTGGATAGCTACACTGGCACCCGCCAGGTAGTGATCCTGGGGAAAGAGGAACCTGGCCCTCCAGGTTGGGGGTTGGATGTTAACCATCCCTATCGCGTAAAACAAAAACTTGTTCAGAAACGACCAATAGCCTCGGATACGGACGGACTACATATTGACGACCCCCGCAAACGTCAAAAAGAAAACGAATTTCGGATCTGCACCTGGAACGTTAGGTCCCTTAACAGACCAGGTGCAGCCGAACAACTTGTCAACTCTTTGGACTGGTATAAGGCAGACATTACCGCGCTCCAAGAAGTGCGATGGGATGGGCCAGGCAAAAAGCGGATGAAAAACTGTGATATATACTACGGAAACTGCTACAGAGAAAATAAACAACGCTTATTCGGATACGGGTTTGTTGTACTAGGCAGACTCAGGAAAAAAGTCTTAAGCTTCCAGTATGTAAGCGAACGTCTCATAACTATAAGCATCAAGACCAATCTGGACAATATAAGTTTATTATGTGTCCACGCCCCCACAGAGGAGAAAGATGACCGACATAAAGACGACTTCTATGATCTCCTAGGCAGAACGTATGCGCAATGTCCCAGCTATGACACCAAAATCGTTCTAGGAGATTTCAATGCGAAGCTGGGTAAGGAAGCTATCTTTGAACGGGTCATTGGAAAGCACAGCCTACACAACACCACGTCAGAAAACGGACTAGGGCTAGTGGACTTTATGGCGGGACATAACCTGATAGTAGCAAGTACACGATTCCCACACCTCAACATCCATAAGGGGACCTGGCGGTCTTTCGATCAATCGACAACCAACCAAATTGATCATATTGCGATCCACGGCAGACACTCCTCCAGCACCCTAGATGTCCGAACCTTTCGAGGAGCCAACATCGACCCGGATCATTACCTTGTTGCAGCCAAGGTACGGATGCGAATTTCTCGGAATCAACGGAATCGAGTAAGAACACAAAAATTTAACGTCGGAATGCTGCAATCGCAGGAGACCGCCAGGAACTTCGCCGATTAAGTCTCCCTCAAGCTTTCTCAAGTCCCGATGCAATCTGCAGAAACCATAGAACAGCAATGGAGTCCTTGTCAGACGTCATTAGAGAGGCCGCCTGAGATGTACTCGGTTTCGAGCCACCACCGTCGAGAAACCCCTGGTTTGATGATGAGTGCAGACGGGCCCATGTAGAGAAACAGAATGCATATATGGCCACATTGCATCGACGGACGAGAGCTGCCCGCGAGCTCTATGAACAGAAAAGGAGGGAGGAGCATGCGCTTCTAAGAATGAAAAAGAAGGACCACGAGAAGCGCGAGATCGAGAAGATGGAGAGATGTTATTGTAGGAAGGACGTTCGAACATTTTACCAGAAAGTAAAACGAACATGCCAAGGCTATAAAGCCAGAGCAGAAGCCTGCAGGGATGAGCACGGGCAACTAGTAGTGGAGTCACAGTCGATGCTGAGATTGTGGAACGACCACTTCTGCAGACTGTATAACGGCGATGATAGTCAAAATGCCGCCGTCAGGCAGAGCGAACCATTCACAATGAACGAAGACGAATGAGAATCCCGTCCACCCGACCTAGACGATGTTAAGATAGCGATATCGAAACTTAAGTCTTATAAAGCTGCTGGAGCAGACGGTCTACCCGCGGAACTGTTTAAGGCAGCCGGCGATGAGCTGGTCAGGAACATGCACCAACTCATCTGCAAGATATGGTCGGAAGAACGCATGCCCAATGAAAGGAATCTCAGTATCGTTTGCCCGGTCCATAAGAAAGGAGACCCCTATGACTGCGCCTATTACCGAGGGATAAGCTTCCTGAACATCGCCAGTGTGGTTTCAGGCCAGGAGAATTCACGATAGACCAAATATTTACACTACGGCAGATCTTGGAGAAGACACATGAATATCAGGTCGACACGCACCATCTTTTTGTCGACTTTAAAGCCGCGTATGACAGTGTTTATAAAGACGAGCTATACAGAGCCATGTCATGTTTTAAAATTCCTGCCAAACTCGTCAGACAGTGCAGGATGACTATGGAGAACTCTCGTTGCTCCATTAAGTCCGGAGGTGAACTAACCGACCCCTTTGATGTTAAAAAAGGTTTTAGACAGGGTGACGCACTGTCATGTGATTTCTTTAACATTATTCTTGAAAAGTCGTGCGGGGCACTGCGTCCAATACAAGAGGTACGATCTACTTCAAGTGCACACAATCGCTTGCCTACGCAGAGCAAGCATTGAAGCAGAAGCGGCTAAAGTGGGTCTAAGGGTAAATGGGGACAATTCTGTCATCCAAGAAAGACGCGCAACACCAACGTCTTGGTCAGAACGTCACCTTCGGCAGTTATATTTTTGAAATAGTCAAGGATTTCGTCTACCTTGGCTCGATAGTGACAAGCAGCAACGAACCCAGCGCTGAGATTAAACGCAGAATAACTCTTGCCAACCGCTGCTTCTTCGGGCTCAAGAGGCAATTGAGTATCAAGAATCACTCTTGCCAATCGCTGTTTCTTTGGGCTCAGGAGGCAATTGAGTAATAGAGCCCTCTCCCGAACGACAAAGTTGACTCTATATAAGACCATTATCATTCGCGCAGAAGCATGGACACTATCAAAAGTGGATGAGGAGACCCTTGATCGCTTCGAGAGAAAGATTTTGCGCGTGATTTTTGGGCCTATAAACGCAGACGGAGATTGGAGGAAAAGACTAGTGCATTGTTTAACCTTTTTTGGTAGCAACTTTTGTGGCAAAGAGTGATGTCTTTATGAATTATTTGACATAGTTGGTTTCAAAGCGGAGTTATTTGGATGCTTACATTTTTTTTTTATTTCGCGGCGTCCCTCCTCGGCTGGGTACTGGCAAACCCTCCCGTAGTATACTTGCCTTGAACAAGCTTCTCGACTCACGCCGTTCTGAATCGGCAATATACTGCAAGTCCCTATCACCTATGTGAAAAATAAGTCACACACAATATGAGTGATTGAGGGAAGCTTGGCTCTGGTCCTTCATGGGCTGTAACGCCACCAAAAGAAGAGAACCAAGAAAAACATTTGATAAGTAACTACTGCTTGAGCTTTATTTTTTTGGAAGAAGATTGTTCATCCAAGGTTTAAGTCTCGTTTTGGACTTTCGACATTTTACGGAATAGGTAGAATATCAAAGTGATTTGTTAGGGTCCTTTAAAAAATACTGTAAGCCTGAGAGGCGTTATTAGATACTAACATTTCTTCCCAATACTCCCGTTGTAGTTTATCATTTAGTATACTAAAGATAATTCTGTTTACTTTAGGAGTAACAGTGATTACGTTCTTTTTGTTGTTTAAGTCATTGAGGATTAATCCAGTCAAACAGTGATCAGTAATCTGCAGATCAAGGTTCACACTAACACATAGACCAGATTCTATATTCAAAAAACGACGGAGAACTCATCCAAAATGATTGAAGGGGCACATGCTGGACTCTATATACACATATAATGTTAACGATTTCATTGCAGATCTTGCAAGTGAATTTTATAACATCTGTACTATTCAAATTAAAGTTAACTCCCGCAGAATATGAATCATTAGAATTGGCATAAAAATCGTAGTTTGGGATTTAAAAATCTTCTATTTCATAAAAATAGATCCATATCTCCGACAAAAAAATTAAATCAGGAGGACATGTATATGAAGACTTCAAGATTACATGATTGACATCTGTCATCTGTCAAGAAAAAATGTGAAAAAAGATCTCCTACAAAATTTATTTAAAAGGGAACATAAAAAGTGAAAATATTAAGTAGAAAATTTAGAAAAGTGCAATTCCAGAAGCCGCCTCCTCAATTAAAGTGGTTACTCAGAGTAAGTCATAGCATTTAAGACCGTACTTGGTGAGAGCAACTCCAGCGCAAAGCTAACCTCACCAAATGAGCAAAAGAAGTGTAGCAGACATTTCCCCAGAACATCATTGGAACGAAAAACGCCGCGACAAGAAAAATACAGCAGAAATGGACAAATTAACTGGCATCAGCATCGAAACACTCAAAAATTGCTCGACGAAAAAAACAAAGAACTAGTTCGGGAACTTCCATCAAAGTCCGACCTTCAGCTCCTATGCGCAGAGTCATGATGAAATATCTGAAAGAGTAGCGCAACTAGAGAAAAGAAACGAATTTCCAGAAAATCAGCTGGATAAGTTGATGCAGAAAAACACTGAATCCAATGTTGTGGTGCATTTACCTTCCGAGCCTAACAGCGACATGCTGGAAAAAGCAAAAGCCATCTGCGCCGGATTGGTGGACAAGAACGAATTATCCAACATTGTAGAGTCTGCATATGGCGTTTGTGCTAGAGCCCCGCACACTTCTACCATTATAGTAAAGATGTCATCGCGAGATTACGCTTGGAGTGTACTACGTGGAGCCAACAAACTAAAAGGGACCAAAATAAACATACACAAATATCTGCCACCTAACGTGCGGCAAAAAAAGCGAAGCTTGTACCAATCATGCAAGTCTTGCGAAGAAAGAACCCCGAGGTGAAAACTGTCTTAAGAGACGATAGATTGTACGTCGGGTATAAGGTATTTACATGGGATTTTACAAAAGGGTTGAAATGCGGCGAAAAATGTGGGTTTGAAGTGCTAAGAAACATTGCTGGGGACATTATACACCCGAAGCAATTCATGAACGAGATTGTAAACAATCGCGTTAGTGCTCGCGAAACGTCAAGTATGTCACAAAAGGTCAATGATGCCAACACTAGTAACAAAGACGTCATTGCTGGAAACCGTTTGGGTGGACACACAAGTACGTCTTCGCATGAAGCTTGAAACACAAAAGTCTGCCAGGATAGAAATAGTATTAAATTAAGTATTCTAAGTTATAATGTAGCTGGATTGAAAAATAAATTATTATTTACAAACTTTTTTAAATATGTCAAAAAAATTCGACATATTTGTACTGTTCGAAACCAATGTATTAGAAAATGAAGAAAAGAGACTTGAAAACATATTTTCAAATTACGAACTGAAGTGGATACCTGCAATTAAATAGTCGACATTTGGAAGGGGAAATGGTGGAGAAATATGTGGTTATCGGAAGGATCTTAATTACGCTGAGGTTAATTTTAAGAGAGTGGAAGATTCGTATGTCCTCGATGTAAGAATGAATAACAGTGCCCTGCTTATAATCCCTATTTATTTGAACGCTAGTCACTGGCAACGCGACTATGGACATCTTAAGGAAATACTACAGAACCTAAGAAAAACTAATTTGATGTTGATTGGTGATTTAAATGGTCGGATAGGTCTTTCGCAAAATAATTTCGTGAGTGGTTACAATACACCCACAATACGCATAAGTCGCACTTCCAAAGATGAAATTTGCGACCATAGGGGTAGAAAGATACTTGATCTTGCGGATGCATACGACTGCAGTATTTTAAATAGAAGTTGTAAAGGTGATCATTGTGGAGAGTACACATTTATCCGTGGAAAAGCAAGCTCAGTAACTGATTACTGTTGCATCTCTGGAAATTGGAACTCCCTCCTAAGCGACTTTCGGATAGGAATGGAGACTTTCTCGGATCATATGCCACTCGAAGTTAATTGTTTGGTATCTAGATCTACGCACGAGAGGAGTATAAGGCAATTGGGACTGTTACCAAAACTAGTGTGGAATGACCGAACACGAAATATGTATCGCAGTAATCTAAATTCTGAACATGAGCGATTACACACAGTAGATATTTTACCGGATGTCGATGCCCTTACAAAACAAAAGTTTGATTATGAGTGTCTGAGGGCTAGAGATAACTCCTTCAAATTACTAAAACTTTTGAGGGAATATAATACCAATATCTTTAAAACACTCTATGGCGAAGCAAATAAGAACTTCAAGCGCATTTGCTATGAAAAAAAATTCAAATTTGAGCAACAACGTATCGCCACTATAAACAACTCCGCGTCCTCAGCGGAATTTTGGAGAGCTGTAAAATATATAAACGGACGAACGAATAACATCGCCCCGTCGCTTAAAGCAACGCAGCTAATGAACCAATCTGCTTAATCCCCCACAGATCTCTCCCCCATTTCAATATACAGCTCCTCTGATTATCGATGAATTCCTAGATAGCCCGTTTTCATTACAAGAAATCAAGGAAGTCATTAACAAAGCAAAAACGGGAAAGGCCCCCGGAGATGACAGGGGGCGCTCGTAGAGGAATTCAATAGAATCTACGAATCAACAAATATTCCAGTTATTTTTAAAAAAGCAATTATACATCCACTGCACAAAAAGGGTGACTACGACGATCCTACAAACTACAGGGGATTATCTTTCCTGAACACCTCTGCCAAGTTGTTTTCCGCCCTTATATACAATAGACTTACCTGCTGGGTTGGTAATAAAAGTTTGAGGCAGGATTTAGAAAGAAATACTCGACAGTTGATTAAGTATTTGTACTACTCAATATTGCGGAGATGTATAAACAGAAACATAAAAAACTATATGCCTTTTTCGTCGACTTTCGAGCGGCCTTCGGCACCATACCGCGCGAGGCTCTGATTTACAAACTGTACAATATCGGTTTCTCAACGAAAATAATCAACATCTTAAGAGCAATGTATGCAAATAATGTGGCGTATGTATGGGATGGGGAGTCCATATCTGGAGAGTTTACAACAACGATGGGTGTGAAACAAGGGTTTATCTTGAGTGCTTTACTGTTTATCCTATTCATTAACGACATATCAGATGCTATAAAGGGTGGAATTAAGGTCGGCAGCATATAAATTCCGGCTCTTAAGTATGCGGATGACATCGTATTCCTTTCCGAAACTGTGGATGGGTTGCAACTTATGATGAATAGGCTCAGTGTTTACTGCAAATACTGGAACTTGAACGTGAACTTGACTAAATCAAAGGTAATGGTGTTCAGGGGCGGTGGTGGCAGATATTCGCGAAACGAAAGGTCGACTTATCAAGAAGAAATGGTAGAAGTTGTTCGCGAGTACAAATACTTAGGAATTTTGGTGTCATCGAACCTGAATATGAAGAAACACATTAAAGCCAAGCTATCTGAAGCCAAACGAGCAATCTCATCAGTCTGGGGTCGCTGCATCAACAAGTATGTAACACATAGCTCGAAGCAGAAACTTTTTCGCTCAACTGCAGCCTCAGTTCTTTTTTATGGAAAACAAGTGGGGGGATACTGTTCCTTTGTTGAAGTAGAGAAGTTTCTTCGTTATTTCCTAAAGCGGATATTCCGTTTACCAAGTGCTACGCCTAATTACATGCTGCATCTAGAAACTGGTGTACCGCCTATGTTCCTGGAAACACTGAGACTACATTTTGATTATGTAGTAAAAGTTCTGGCAATAAGGGACGATAGACTGCCAAAAGTAGTACTTAAGAGTGTAATAAGGAATAGAGCAAGTTTCATCCAAGAATGGGAACGCCTTGCATCAGACTGTGGAGAAACCATAAGGATAACACCCGATGGTTATTCTGAACATCTAAGAGCGCGTCTCAACGCCCTATTAGAAAAAGTCGCTCGAAACATGTATGATCAATTTGTATCGGATGCACAGTCATCCCAGTATAGAATATACTACAGTAAGCTGAAATACCACCTATCAGAGAAAACTTAATTTTTAAACTGCAACTCAATAGAAAAAATTAACATACAGCCCTATTCTGGCTGTGATGTGGTCACAACTCACAAACCTCTGTGATGCTAAAATTGTGATGTCTCTCTTGTGAGGTTTCTTGTGAGTAATCAGCTGTTTGGTATTCTGGCAAACACCTCACAAGAAAACACAGAATAATAGTCCCCACACTGTGGTGAATGTATTAACATGCATGAAATTTACTTTTTTTGACAGCTATCACTTTCAATCAATCGAGCAGTCAGTAAAGAACAAAAAAAAAACAAAAGGAAAACGAAATTGTTACCTTTGTACAAGGGAAACAATAAACAATAGTAATAACAACAAGTATCTGAAACGAGATTTCAAGACAAACAATTTTTCTGAAACAGCTATCATGAAAATGGGTTATTTCTTTCCCGTTGATGTTGTATTCTTAAAACCAAAAGAAATATTTATAAAATTGTATATTGTCCAACAAGACATAAATATAAGAAGCAAAAGCAAAAATTCTTCCTTCATCTCATCTCTTGTGATCGACTTGTGAGCTGCTCAATCGGACATCACAATTTTGACAGTTACTGTGATGCTCACAACTTGTGAGGTTTTGGTTAGAATAAGAAAACCTCACAAGTTGTGACTCACCACACTCTTGTGAGGTTGTTGTGACTTATGAGGCATCACTGAGGTATGCCAGAATACGGGCGATAATTTTTAAAATCAGAGGTGAGCTACTGAACCTGAATTTCATACCGCATCGTCCTGAGATCCCTATCTTATGCAATCTCTGTAATATGAAGGTGCGAGAGGATGTATTTCACTTCCTTGCAGTATGCCCAGTTTTAAAAGGAATTCGAGGGATATTTTTTAATTCGTATATTTTGGAAAAAGATGAAACAATTCAAATCTTAAATGGACTCCGAGGGTGGGATGTACTCTACAACTACTGTACAAATGCACTTCGTTATAGAAAATGTATTGTTGAAGAAGATTTTTAGTGCCTAATGTATATACTTTGTTCTCTTTGTAAAGCAAAAATAGAAATGTAGAAAATGTATTGTCGATCTGGTAGACGGCCATAGGCTAAACCATAATAGACTTAGATAATATAATGATTGCAATGGATTTAAAACTGACATAAAAGTCATACATACATACATACATACACTTCCAGATTACATAGCAACACGCCAACATTTTTTTGCAGGCTTCTTATATTTTGATGCACAATAAACACAAGATTTTGTTGTTAGAATTATGACACAAAATACTATCATAGATGCTTCTTACGGTTTTAATCGTAGTGTCTTCATATATAAGACCTGTAGTTACTATCAATCATCATAATGCTAATCTACAATTGCTGCTAAATCATCAAAAGACCTTATACCGAGGACGCTACCATTTTCAACTTTTCTCAGCAAAATTTTCGAGTTACTAAACCATAAAGGGCTAACCATAATAGGCAGAAGCGAGCATATGCAAGCAGAGGGGAGTGTCTTTTTACATGCAAAGCATATGACATACCCATAATGGGAATATACGAAGTTTCGTTAAATGTTCGTTAACTGATGCGAGCAGACGGAAGGTCTTCATGAAAGAAGGCATTTCGTACGGAATTTTGACAGCTGATAGTGAAAGAAACCAAAAGTACAATAAAGAAACACTTTCAAGTTTTTAATGGTTTTAACATATTTTCCTTTTTTCTCACTTTTAATAACACGATTATACCCACACCGAAAGTAAGCAAACCGAATAAAATCAATTTGACAGTTCCTTTCCTTCTGCTCGCTTATGTTCATTATGGGTAACTTGACTTTTCATTGAAACAGAGGGGAGAATATCGTTCGGTTCTGACATAAGCTTCTGCCTATTATGGTTAGCCCTTTAGTATTTATAATGTTTTTCAAATTTTATTTTCTTTGCCGCCAAAAATGAAGCCCTGGTATAATTCGTGAAATAGTCATTAATAAATATTCTATTTCTTGAGAGCACCGTGGTGCAGTGGGTAGTGCGTTGGCCTCTGACGCCGATGACACGGGATCGAATCCCGACACAGCCATTGTCATCGGACGTGTTTTTCACCGTGTTTCTCCTTAGCGGGTTCTGGCAAAACCCGCTGTAGTAAAATTGTCATGAAAAGCTTCTCGAAATTAGCCGTTCGGAACCGGCAATAAACTATAGGTCCCTTTCACCTATGGGAAAATGAAATCACACACAACATGGGTGATTGAGAGAAGCTCGGCTTAGGTCCTTCATGGACTGTAACGCCAACATACATACATATATACATACAAATATTCTTTTTCTGCTACCATCTCCAATAATGAGGTGTTGAGATATTTCCGTGCATCTTTTCTGCTTCTCATGATCTTCTGTCGAAGATAGGTGAACACGTATAATTTTTATTTTTTTTTTGCTTAGAGTTGAAGTTTGTTTTTTACTATCAACACGATTCACGAAGTATTTTTGAATTTCGGAGGGGAAAACAGTGATATTTAATACTGCAGTGAAGATTTTGTGCACACTTTCCAGTGCATTTTCATCGCTTACCACTGGAACACCAACAATTTCTATTACGTCCTCCATTTGCTTCTGTTCTCTCCACTTCATCTTTCCAGGCTTGTGACTCTCGTTCTCAGTGCAGCGTTTTCTTCTTTCAGCAGTTGTACCGTTTGGAGATAGATAGATAGGATGAGGGGATGGGACAGAGTCGCCTGATCACTGCGGTCACGAGTGGGCCTATTGTGATGTCCCCCACTTACAGTTCACTCAGAAAACGTGATAAAACTTAGTATACGTTTGAGTGAGCTAGCAGCGATTTCTTATGCTTCAAGATAATACTTGCCTAGGTGACGATGACGTGTACTGACCAGGCAGTTACAGTGGCATAGTGTGTGCTCTGCTGTTTCTTCGTCTTCATTACACACTCGGCAAGTGTAATCTTGTTTGATGCCCATTGTTATGAGGTGCTTGTTAACTGGACAGTGTCCAGTAAGGAAACCTGTGATTAAACGAATCTAACTCCTCGAAAGCATGAGAAGTTGTTTCATTCTTCTGAGGGATGTAGTTGGGAGGAACAACTTGGCTTGTCTGCTACCTTTTGTTTGTAACCAGTAGTGATCCATCGTGTTCCTTAACCAATTGTTTATGCAGCATTTGGTGGTGCTAATGGGTATGCCGCATAAGGGCCTTTGCAGAGCCTTTCCTTGCTAGTAGGTCCGTCTTTTCGTTGCCTGTATGGACGCTGGGTCAAGGTATCCAAATGAGATGAATTCTATTTGTGCTGGCCAGCAGGTGAAGCAGCTGTAGGCAGTCCCATACTAGTTTGGAGGTGATTTCGTAGCTCTTTAGGGCTAGGAGTGCAGCCTTGCTGTCAGAGAGAATGTAAATGTTTTTGTTGAATATATTTCTGTTTATATTTTCTGAGGCAGAGTTCTATAGCAGATATCTCTGCTTGAAAAACGGAGTTATATCTGTCCATGCTAACGTAGATGCATGTGCTGTATTTGTTCCGTATACTCCAGCCCTTCCAGCCCAACGCCTTCGTTCGTTTTGGAGCCATCTGTGTACCACACGTAGAATCCACGATCCTGTTCCCAGTTTTGTCGGTTGGGGAATGTGACCTTGTAGTTTTGGCTGAAGTTGTATCTGGGGACACAGTTGTCTGTGAGAGATATCTCTAGGATTTCATGCCTGTTTATTTCGGTAAGGATATCAGGGTGAGAGCCTACGGTTAGAGTCAATCCAAAATCCAAACAATCGTTGCCCTCTCTCCCTATAGCAGTCGCCGTAGTAAATATCGCAGTTTTTCATCCGCTTTGTACACGGTCCATTCCATCGCATTTCCTGGATGGCGCTGATGTCCGCTTTATAGCGGTCTAGGGCGTCCGCAAGTTGTTCGATTGCGCGTGGCCTGTTTAGGGACCTAACATTCCACGTACAAAGCCGAAGATCATTGTCCTTTTTTCGGTTGTGTTTTTTTTACGGTTACGGCTTACTAGGCCGTAGCCCAACCGACTAATCCTGTTTTTTTTTGGCGCAGGAAGCTCGCCATTCGCCCTTCCCCGACTGCAATTTCCACAGGAAATCTCCAGATGGCACCACGAGGAGGTGGGAATAGGACTTACTAACAGTGCCGCAAGATGTTCGACTGCGGTGGCTCTTCTCGCTTTTTAGCAGGCTAGCATCCGTTGGATAGATGCTACCCCTACGAGGCCTTTGTTAGTCCTTTGCCATCCGATAACACCGAAATAAAACGTTGCATCCTGAGCACAGGGGTGGATAACACCACATGCAATTGGATCCAACACATGTTTAGCAACAGGAAAATAAACACCTCACTAGGCAATGAAAAAATCAGCGTAAACGCCGCGAAAGGATGCCCTCAAGGCGGGGTTCTTTCACCACTCCTATGGTCCATCGTGGGTAATGAACTGATAAGCATACTTAGCAACAATGGCTTCTATGTCCAAGGGTACGCTGACGACATAGTGATCCTGGTTAGAGGCAAATTCGAAGACACAGTCTCGGAACTCCTCCAACGGGCGCTAAACCTTGTTGCAAACTGGTGCATAAAGGTTGCACTAAATGTCAATCCTAGGCAAAGCACTATAGTCGGCTTCACCAAAAGGAGGAATAGGCACAAACTTACCAAACCTACCCTCTTTGGTGAAACGATAGAGTTCTCAAAAGAAGTCAAATATCTAGGCATAACTCTAAACGAGAAGCTCACTTGGAACTCTCACATTACAAAGACCATTGAGAAAGCCAGGATCTCTTTATGGACCAGCAAAAGTCTCACTGGCAAAAACTGGGACACAAGCCACCACTGCTATAGGGAGAGAGGGCAACGATTGTTTGGATGCGGATTTGTTGTTCGAGGTGGACTAAGGCAAAAAGTCCTAAGCTTGTGAGCGAACGCCTCATAACAATCTGTATCAAGGCTACATTTTTTAACATCAGCCTGATCTGCGTCCACGCCCCCACGGAAGACAAGGATGACTCCGCCAAAGATGAGTTCTACGATCTCCTAGACAGAACGTATGCCCAATGTCCCAGCTATGACATCAAAATTGTACTAGGAGACTTCAATGCTAAGCTGGGTAAAGAAAACATCTTTGAACGAGTCATCGGCAAACATAGCCTACACGACACCACCTCCGATAACGGACACAGGCTGATAGATCTTGCTACAGGGGGAAATCTCCTTCTAGCCAGTACGCCCTTCCCGCACCTCACACAAAGGCACCTGGCGGTCTTTTGATCAATCGACCACCAACCAGATTGATCACATCGCGATCGACGTCAGACACTCCTCCACAATTCTTGATGTTCGAGCTTTCCGAGGGGCTAACATCGACTCGGACCACTATCTTGTAGTAGCCAAGATGCGCTTACGGATATCACGAACGCAACGGAGTAGAGTAAGAATACAAAGTTATGACGTCGGAAAGCTACTATCGCCAGAAACCGCTCGTGCTTTTACCGATCGCGTCTCCCTTAAACTCTCCAATACACCTGAATCCTCCACACTATCAATAGAACAGCAGTGGAGCCTTTGCAAACAAGCCCTGAAAAGCTCTGCATCCGAAGTTTTGGGTTTCAAGGCTCCACCACGAAGAAACACCTGGTTCGATGGCGAGTGCAGGAGGGTTCATACAGCGAAGCAGTAAGCATATAAGGCCTCGCTGCATAAAAGAACAAGAGCAGCTCATGAGCTCTACGAGTTAAAAAGAAGGGAGGAGCATAAGCTTCTTAGGAGAAAGAAGAAAGAGTACGAGAAGCGCGCGATTGAGGATTTGGAGAGGTGTTACTGCAGGCGTGACGATCGAAAGTTTTATCAACAGATAAAGCGAACATTCCAAGGTTATAAGGCCAGAACGGAAGACTGCAGGGATGAGAACGGACACCTAGTAGTAGAACCGCAGTCGATGCTGAGAATATGGAAAAACCCCTTCTGCAGACTGTATAACGGCGATGTTAGTCAATATACCGCAGTCAGGCAGAATGATCCATTTCTAATCGACGGAGACCGCAGGGAATTCTGTACCCTGACCTCGACGAAGTTAAGATTGCCATATCGAAGCTCAAGTCGAGTAAAGCTGCTGGCGCAGACGGACTGTCTGCTGAGCTCTTCAAGGCAGCTGGGGATGACCTGGTTTGGGGCATGCACCAGCTCATCCGTAAGATATGGTTAGAGGAAAGCATGCCCGAGGAATGGAGTCTCAGCATCGTATGCCCGATCCACAAGAAAGGAGACCCCTCTGATTGCGCCAACTATAGAATAAGTCTCCTTAACATCGCCTACAAAATCTTCCCTGCCGTTTTGTGTGAACGCCTGAACCCTTTTTTAAATAAGCTGATAGGTCCTTATCAGTCCGGATTCAGGCCAGGGAAGTCCACCAAATCTTCACACTACGGCAGATCCTGGAAAAAACCAATGAATTTCAAGTCGACACTCACCACCTATTTGTTGACTTCAAAGCCGCATACGACAGCGTAATTAGAGACGAGCTATACAACGCTATGTCTACCTTTGACATACCTGCTAAACTCGTCAGACTATGCAGGATGACTTGGGAGAATGCTCGCTGCTCCATCCGAATCGGCGAGGATTTTGCGCGTGATTTTTGGGCCTATAAACGCAGACGGGGGATGGAGGAGGAGATTCAACCACGAACTTTACGGGCTGTACAGCGACATGAGTCTAGTCAGGCTTCTACGGATTCAACGCCTAAGATGGCTGGGCCATGTAGAGCGAATGGACACCACAGCTCCAGCCCGGAGAGTCTTTGAATCCAACCCTGAGGGGCGAAGAAGCAGAGGACGGCCGCACTTATGATGGCGCACACAGGTGGAAGGGGACCTCAGCCAACTGGGTGTGCGGCAATGGAAAAGGCTAGCGAAAGATCGTGCTAGATGCAGGGGCATGTTGGTTGAGGCCCAGGTTCATCCCGAACTGTAGCGCCCACTAAGAAGAAGAAGAGTATTCGGTGTTATCGAAAGAACCCTCAATATCGAAAAAGCAACCTATCACAATTTCTTCGTCGCTCAGGGATTTGTTGATCCGGGCGGTTAGTTCCTGAAGAGCATGCGTGGTCGATTTCCCAGGCTGGTAGGCATATTGTTTTTTGTGAAGTGGTGATATTTTCAGTGCACCGTCCCTGATATGCCTATCCAGGATTTTTTCCATTGTTTTTTAGGAAGAGGTAAGGCTTATCGGTCTGTAGGACTTAGGTAGGTCTGTTGGTCTACGGCTTTACCGTTACCTCTGTCCAGCTTGTTGGTATGTGTCCCCATGCATAGCTGGTTCTAAAGATGTTAATGAGCATGGGGCTGATTTGCGCACTCCCCTTCTGAAGGGCTGGGAAGATGCCATCCTCCCCCGGAGATTTGTAAGGGTCAAATGAATTGATGGTCCATTTTATTCTTCCCTCGTGAAACGTCGTTCGTGCTCTCTTCCAATCGTCCCTGTTGGGTCTAGTTGCCCTGATCTGCGGAGGTATGTTAGAGGGAACGGAGCGAATGATGTTTGAGTCTGGGAAGTGCGTACTGGCCAGAATTTTGAGTACTTCCGTACCATTTTCCGCGTAAATGCCATTTGCTCTCATCAACAGTCCAATTTGGTTAGTGTGCTCATTGGCGAGAACGATACGAGCGCTTCTCTGAACGTCTGACAGACTGCTGCAGAACTTTTACCATGAGTCTCTTTTGGCTCTTCTAATCTCTTGGTTGTAGTTGGTGAGTGAGGCACGATACTGGGTCCAGTCACCAGTCTGTTTAGCTCTGTTGAACAGTTTTCTGGTCAGTGCTCTTAGCTTGGCCAGATTGCTGTTCCACCACGGAGTGGTACGATTGCCTGACTTGACTTTCTCTGGGAATGCGTTGTAAAAAGCAGATAGGATGGTAGCATTGAGGCTGTCATAGCTAAGTTCAAGGCTATTTATGTCTCTGATGCTGTTTGGACAGTTTCCGATCGTTTGTGCGATTTCTAGGCTATAAGTGTCCCAGTCTGACGCTCTCGGTGGTTTATATGTTCTAGTAATTATACCTCCTACTTTTATGCCAAAACAGATCTGTCGATTGTCTGACAGAGATGCTTCTGTTGAGACATGCCAGTTTAGAATAGAGCTGCCTATGAACGGAGTAGTTAGGGTGAGGTCTAATACCTCTTTTCTAATTCTATTCATAAAGGTGGGATTATTTCCACGGCTAATAATCTCCTCGTAAAACAACTTAAGGGTTATGCATTGTTGCTTGTGCTACAGTTTTTTGGTAGTCCGACTTCTACGATCTGATAGGTGGTGGATTGTTCAGTGTTGACAGGTAGTGTTATTGTTGTAGACTGCTGCTTTGGTTTCGCATGATTTTTTGCTGTTCCCACGGCTTTTTCTTGTTGTTTTGGCTGAACTAAAGCACCCGTAGAAACAGCTTGTTTATGCAATGATTTCCGGCGAAGTGCTGAACACTTGTCACAACGAAACGTTCGGTTATTTGAATTCATATACTCAAGGTCAGACTGAGCGATGTTGACACACACACAATGAAAGAAACACTTGCAGTCGATGCAATCAATTTTAAAAGAAGGCCTACGGTCAATTCTTTCTTTGCATATTAAACAATTAATTTTAACTTGAATTAATATTGTTTTTAACTGTCCATTTTTGGGGTTTTTTTTTTTTTTTTTTTTGTTTAAACCTCCTGTTTTTAATCTTTTTTTTTATTATTTAATAAATTTGAAGTAAAATTCGCACCCCACGACACTAGCCTCTCTTACTATATGAGCACTGACGGGTTTTCGCTAAATGTACTTTCTTGAATTTCAACACCAGGTACCGACGGACTTGCCTCCGTGTGAACGGTAAATATGCACCAACTCATAAACTGGGTTAAGTGTATTTTGCTTATCATTCTCTTTTAGCTCGAAGTACAAGAACTCAAGCAGAACATTGAAGATATCTGAAAAACGAGCCCACTATCAAAGAAGTGAAATGCATTGAAAGCATGCCCAAACAAAAGGGCGGTAGTACATACCAGGTATTAAGATTTTTTTTTTACTAATCACTACTGTGGCATGGAACAAAAAACATTTGCAACAAAAAAAAAAAAAAAAAAAAAAAAAAAAAAAAAACTATTTGCGGTCAAAGCAAAAAATCGCATATATTTCTCATTGGTCATAATTCAATGGCTAAATACAGTATATTCAAATCTAAATCTTATCTAGCATTACTCCAAGGTACTTATTATTCTTAACATTCTCTATGGTCGTTCCGTTGTTGGAGTATATCTCCATAAGTTTTGTTTTTTCAACTTCAACTTGTTCATTTTTAGCCATTCAGTCAGATTTTTTTTTTCTTTTTTTTAATTAGATATTATATATTTTCATAAATCCAGGTACCATAGTAATTCAATATTCACACAGGTAAGAGAGCAAAAATATATAATAAAGTATATGTGACAAACTGTATTTATATACAAGTACAAAATAGTGTAGAATGTCACTTCAAAAAACTTAAACGTATACAATGAAAGATATGTGTAGGTTGGGGTGACCTAGCAAATTTGAACAAAATATGGTTTTTGAATTCGGAACGAACTGAATAAAAATAACTGCAGCAAACCAGTTTAATGAAGCAAAAAGATATTTATACCAGAACACCAGAAATAAGAGATTCAAGCTCATTCGAATCGAAGGTAAAGAGCCAAGATTTAACTTCTTTTGTAAACACTCCATATGAAGTTATTCCCCTGACATAATAAGGTAAACTATTGAATAACCGACGAGATAAAATAAAGTAAAAGTTACGGAAAGCAGTGGTTCTAAATTTAGGAACAGTTAGCAAATTTGAATGATTACCACGTAAGTTATAGTCAGAGATTAAACGAAAATTACGGTTACCACACTTCATGAAGAATAGTTTTAACACTTTAAAGCAGTACAGGTGACGAACAGGCAGTATTTTCAGATCACAGAACAGCGGATATCTATTGGGTTTGCGACTAATTTTCCTTAATACATATTTCTGTGTAACTAATAGAGGTTGAATTCTACTATTATACACACCACCCCAGCAGGCTATACCATATTGCAGTTTTGATTGAAAAATACCAAAATAAATTGCTCTTAATAGCTTAGGTGAACAAATTCTACGTAGATAATAAAAATTTCGTAGTGTGGAACGGAAATATTTTTTCAAAGCATCCGTGTGATTTGCAAAACATATTTTATAATCAATTATTAGTCCCAAATATTTAAATTCATTAACACTTTCAATAAGAAAACAATTATCACTACACATTTGATCACTAGAAAAACATTGGGGAGGGCGACTTGACTCGCAATAACAAGTAGACAATTTATATCTTCTACATTCAGGTGCATGAAAGTATACATTTGCGTTTAATTTATTTGCAGGACGGAAACTGAAAAACATAACTTTTGTTTAAGAGCTTATAACTAAATTGTGTTCAGCAAACCAGAGTCTTAATAAATGTAGGCCGTGATTTAAATCAGCAGTTAAATTCAAAGCGCTATTTGAACCATAGGAAAATCCGATATCGTCGGCAAAAGCTGTAGGAGAACCTCTAAAATCAAGACTTAACAAGGAATTTATATACACCAAAAACAGAATTGGACCCAAAACAGAACCTTGAGGAACCCTGATATCTTCAACTAATTTGTTTTTACATTCCTCAGAGTCCATACCCTCAGCATAAACCAATGTGGCATCAGTGTACATGGCTATTTTACATATTTTTATAACTCGTGGATTATTCGGTTGGGCTACGGCCTAGTTAGCCGTAACCGTAAAAAAATAAATAAAAAAATACAAACTCCGAAACAACCACAAGCTCGGATAAAACGGACCGGATTAATGTTGGCGACCCTTGCAAAAAAAAACCGAAAAAAGGACAATGATCTTCGGCTCTGTAAGTGGAATGTTAGGTCCTTAGAGAGGCCCCGTGCAGCCGAACAACTTGCGGACGCCCGAGACCGCTATAAAGCGAACATAACCGCCATCCAGGAAATGCGATAGAATGGATCGGGTATAAAGCGGATGAAAAACTGCGACATATAGGGAAAAAGGACACCGATTGTCCGGATGCGGATTTCCTGTTCGAGGTGGACTAAGGCAACAAGTCCTAAGCTTTCGGCATGTGGGCGAACGCCTCATAACGATCCGTATCAAGACTATATTTTTTAACATAAGCTTGATCTGCGTCCACGCCCCCACGGAAGAGAAGGATTACTCCGCCAGAGATGAGTTCTACGATCTCATAGACAGAACGTATGCCCAATGTCCCAGCTATGACATCAAAATTGTACTAGAAGACTTCAATGCTAAGCTGGGTAAGGAAAGTATCTTTGAACGAGTCATCGGCAAACATAGCCTACACGACACCAGATTCGATAACGGACACAGGCTGATCTTCTTCGCCACGGGGAGAAATATTCGTTTAGCTACCACACGTTTCCGCACCTCGATATACACAAAGGCACCTGGCGGTCTTCTGATCAATCGACTACCAACCAGATTGATCCCATCGCGATCGACGTCAGACACTCCTCCACTATTCTTGATGTTCGTACTGTTCGAGGAGCAAACATCGACTCAGACCACTATCTTGCAGGAGCCAAGATACGTAAACGGATAACACGAACACCGCGGAGTAGAATTGGAACACCAAGCTATGACGTCGAAAAGCTACTATCGCCGGAGATCGCCAGTGCCTTTGCCAAAAGGCGTCTCCCTCAAACTCTCCGATACACCTCAATCCTCCACTCAGTCAGTAGAGCAGCAATGAAGTCAGTGGAAATAAGCCCTGAATAGCACATCAACGGAAGTGTTGGGCCTTAAAGCTACACCACGACGAAACACTTGGCTCGATGACGAGTGTACACGGATACATGCAGAAAGGGAGGAGGCATACAAAGCCTCGCGACTAAAAAAAAAAAAGAGCAGCTCGTGAGCTTTACGAGCTTAAAAGAAGGGAGGAACATAAACTTCTCAAGAAAAAAAAAAGAGCACGAGAAGCGTGCGTTTGAAAACTTGGAGAGATGCTACTGCAAGCACGACGTTCGAAGATTTTATTAACAGATAAAACGAATGTCTCAAGGCTATAAAGCCCGAATGGAGGCCTGTAAGGATGAGAACGGACAACTAGTAGTAGAATCGCAGTCGATGCTGAGAATTTTGAAAAACCCCTTCTGCAGACTGTATACCGGCGATGACAGCCAACATACCGCCGTCAGGCAGAATGATCCATTACTCAATGACGAAGATCGCAGAGAATTACGTCCCCCTGACCACTAAGAAGTTGAGATTGCCATGTCGAAATGCAATTCGAAAAAAGCTGCTGGCGCAGATGGATTGCCTGCTGAGCTCTTCAAAGCTGCTGGGGGTGAGCTGGATAGGTGTATGCACCGGCTCATCTGTAAGATATGGTTAGAGGAAAGCATGCCCAAGGAATAGAGTCTCAGCATTGTTTGCCCGATCCACACAAAAGAAGACCCCTTTGACTGCGCCAACTACAGAGGAATAAGTCTCCTTAATGTCGCATACAAGATCTTCGCTGCTTCGCTGCCGGCAGATCTTGGAGAACACCAATGAATTTTAAGTCGACACCCACCATCTATTCGACGACTTCAAGGCCGCATACGACAGCGTAATTAGAGACGAGCTATATAACGCCATGTTTACTTTTGACATTCCTGCTAAGCTCGTCAGACTTTGCAGGATGACTCTGGAGAACGCTCGCTGCTCCATCCGAATCGGTCCAGACCTGACCGATAGTTTCGAAGTCAAGAAAGGATTTAGACAGGGCGATGCGCTGCCGTGTGATTTTTTTTTAACATCACATTAGAAATGATTGTGCAAAAATCACAGGCCTATATAAGATGCACAATCTATTTCAAATCCTCGCAACTCCTTGCATACGCCGACGACATTGACAAAATAACAGGTTGATCACAGCGAGATGTCAAAGAGGCGTTTGCGAGTGTTGAGATAGAGGCGGCAAAAATTGGTTTGGCAGTTAATGAGGGCAAGACTAAATATCTGCCGTCATCGAAAAAGGACATTTACCACCGACCGACGTCTTGGACAGAACGTGCATATTGGCAGATATAAGTTTGAGGTAGCTAAGGACTTAATTTACTTCAGCTCCGCAGTGACCTGGAACAACGACACCAGTTTCGAAATCAAGCGCAGAATTACTCTTGCCAACCGCTGCTTCTTTGGGCTAATAGGCAATTGAGAAATAGATCCCTCTCTCGTACGACCAAGTTTTTAATAATAATAATAATAGGATTGCGTTCTTCTCAGAAAGAGCCGGAAGGCACCGATTCCTGGATATATAATGTCCATTCATTCGGCTCTGAGGCTATTCCCTGTCTTGCTGAAAGAAGAATCTACAATGTTCATTATATTAGTACTTTGTGAAAAACTTTGTATTACATTTATAATAAGTTAGTAAGT
This sequence comes from Eumerus sabulonum, assembly GCA_951905685.1. NCBI lineage: Eukaryota > Metazoa > Arthropoda > Insecta > Diptera > Syrphidae > Eumerus > Eumerus sabulonum. The sequence goes on from OX645060.1 coordinate 96,499,006, forward strand.
TAACGGAAAATAAACTCAATCGGTTTCTGTTACATTTTTTTAAACATTATATTTTACAAATTCTATGCATTTTCTTTTAAATCTTTGGAAATTTGCTTCATTTTTTATATCACTAGGTAACTTATTAGAGAGGGCGACGTGGCGCAGAGGTTGGTGTGTTGGACTCTGACGCACGATGAGCGAATTCGGATCCCGATAAAACCAACGCCGTCGAATATTTATTTCGCGGCGTCCCTCCTCGGCGGGTTACTGGCAAAACCCCTCGTAGTATAGCTTGCCATGAAAAAGCTTCTCGACTCACGCCGTTCGGAACCGGCATTAGACTGTAGTTCCCTTTCACCTGTGTGAAAAACAAATCAGACACAACATGGGTGATTGAGAGAAGCTCGGCTTAAGTCCTTCATGGACTGTAACGCCAACATACATACAAACAAATATTCTTCTTCTGCTACCATCTCCAAATAAGTCAAGTGTTAAGTCCCTTATACCAAATCGTGTTTTGAGCATGTAATGTATTTTGGCGAAGTAGCCTGAAATCATTCGTGTTTCTCAGCCGATATGGTTGCACTTCTCCTACATGTCTGATTCCACTTGTTAAATATCTTGGAGCTGATCCATATTTTAATTTAATACTGCATTAAGTGTATTTAATTCGAGTCGTTGCTTGATATTCAACCATCTTAGGCATGCTAACATATAGTTTATTCGTGTGAATCTACTGCACCTTAGGATTCTACGCATAGCTTTGTTTTGCAGTTTTGGAAGTCTATCAATGTGGCTTTGGTTGCAACACATATATAAAATTGTTGAACAATACTTGAAGTGAGGTTTAATTATTTTATTATACACTATAAGTGCGGTTAACACATCCATTTTTTTCTAATCGTTTTAAAAAATCTAATTTTTTTTCCTATCTTTTTGCAGATATAATCCACATGTATATTACATTTTAAATCTTTCTCTAGCATTACTCCAAGGTACTAGATATTCTTAACATTCTCTATGGTTTTACCATTTATCTCAATGGTCGTTCCGTTGTTGGAGTATATGTATATAGTTTATAATTTAGACGTCTTCGATTGTTGATCTAATTTCTTTCACACTTCTTATAAAATAATGGTTAAATTTATTAGCAATTTCGAAGTCATTATTGTAGTTTCTCTCGTCAAAAATTATATTCTTGATTTCATCACTCCTTTTCTTCAATACTGATTTTTTAATTTCCTCCCACATTTCTCTTTGTCCATTTGATTGTCGTATCCTGTTTTTCATGAAATTGTTTTTTGCATTTCTAATTTTAGCCCTGTAGTAATTCCTGATAAATTAAAAACTCCTCTTTATTTCAGTCTATAGCTTTATTAAACGATTAAATAATATATGTATACATATGTGTTCACTGCTGGGGAATTCAAGTTGGAGTGAGAAATCGAGAAAGGGAATTTTTAAATAGGAAGCATTAAGAGGACATTTACATGGTCCATTGGTAACTAATCGAATGGTAATGTAGATCTTTATGATCTTTAACACGCCCTCTCAAGATGAACGTCATTGTAAACCTCTACACTTGACCAATCCCAAACCTTTTAAGCACTTTTCGTCTACTGCTCTTGTTAATGGCTTCGTCAAAACATCCGCCACCATATCTTGTGCGGGAACATGCTGCAACCTAATCAAGCCAGCCGCAATTGTGTCTCGTACGAAATGATGTTTTATGTCAATGTGTTTTGTGCGTGAATGAAACACAGGATTATTTGCTAAACACTCAGCTCCCCGATTATCCACTAAAATACTTATGAGCATAAAATACTTATGCTCTTGTTAATGGCTTCGTTAAAACATCCGCCACCATAAATTGTGTCTCGTACGAAATGATGTTTTATGTCAATGTGTTTTGTGCGGGCATGAAACACAGGATTATTTGCCAAACATTCAGCTCCCCGATTATCCACTAAAATACTTATGTTTGCTAGATCAGGTAGATTTAGCTCAAGCATTAAACTACGAAGGTACATAGATGGCTTCGTTTGCTGCTTCCACTAGGCTTACATATTCGGCCTCTGTCGACGACAATGCAACCGTCCGCTGCTTCTGCGACTTCCAGGTAATGGCTGTACCATTGAGAAGAAATACGTAGCCTGTATATGATCGCCGATCAACAGTACATCTTCCCCAATCGGAATCAGTACACGCAATCATAAGTTCATCAGATTTCTTGTATACAAGGCCATTATCTGCGGTCCCAGCAAGATACCTTAAGACGCCGTTCGCCGCAAGCCAGTAACATTTTCTTGGCTTATCTGCAAATTGTGCTAACCTCGATACAGTGTTAGCAATATCTGGACGGGTTGTTACTGATAAACACATAAGAGCGCCAATCAACTCACGGTATGGGTGATCTTCCTGAATTTTGTCACCATCTGCATCATCGAAGCGCATATTGACTTTCGAAGGAGAAGTCACAGGGTTACAGACTTCCATTTTATACTGCTTAAGTAGACCAAGAGTGTATCCCTTTTGAGAAAGTTGAAACCCATCATCATCTTGTCTTATTTCCAGACCCATGGTCAAAAGTTTTTCACGAAATTTATCTTACCATTGTCGACCAGCTTGGCGTAGTCCACATGCTTTCTGCAATTTGCAAGCATTTCCGCCACCACGAAGATTCGCTTGCATTTTTCTTGCTTTAATTTCAAAGCATGTTTTGATACGGCTCTTTCCAGCAACACGTTCATCATTTCCGGAACTTCCATGACGACATCCTCATTCAATGACCCATTTAAAAATGCTGTCACAGCATCAAACTGCCAGGTTTTCTGACCAAGCCGCACGGAAAGCGCCAATAGTAAACGCAATGTTTTAACGCTAAATTTGGTCGGCTCTCGTCCTATGTCGCTTAACACTACCATCAGCATCATGTTTGGTCGTTAGAACCCAGCGACATCCAACAGCGTGATCACTATCGTCCTTTGTGATCGTTTCAAAAGTATCATTTTTATAATACCCACAAGTTCCGACGCCATGGCGTTCTTCCACTCTTCTGCATCACGGTTTGTCAAAGCATCTGCAACAGCAACCGCTGCCACGCCAGCAAATAAGACATCTTCATCTCTGTCAGTGGGTGAATCCTCAGTCTCTCGTTGAGAAGATGATGTTGTTGTTGACTGCAACAGTTCCTTCGGTCGCCCTCTTGAACGTAACTTCTAAAGTAATTCAGCAGACTTATTTTCTTCATTCTTGTTTGCTTCTCCTTTTGGCTCATCATCAGGAACAAACACTGTCTTCAGGGGACATGATGAGAACTCAACAATTTTTGGACTTGTCATGTCATCCGTTGATATGGGCTCTAATAGATCATCCACCACTATCGTTTCCATCGTAGCATCCGTTTCCCCTTCCAAGAACTTAACATCACGCGCATGAACAACCTGATGTTTACTTGGCAGCCGTACTCGATATCCTTTTCGATCCCTAGGATATCCAACAAATACGCCTTCCATCCATCTTTGCACAAGCTTGTCTTTCATTGGATCCTTATTGAGAAGGAGCACTCTCGAACCAAACACCTTCAAACAACTCTGGTTTACACTTTTACCGGTCCATTTTTCAAAAGGAATTTCACCTTTCAACTGCTTCAGACCAAAATGAAGAACTCAGGTTGGATTGCAGCAACAAACATCGGGCCACATCCAACAACGTTCTATTCTTTCAACCGTAACACAACACAATAAATGACTAAGGGCAATATTCTGGGCCCATAACCTTTGTTTGTGTCATCTATCGTGATTTCTATACTTTCGTGGTCTGAGATATTATTTTCAGGATCCGTTCTCGCTCTCATGTTCTGGATATTTGTTATTATGTAATCGATTGTGGTTCTTGTTGTTTCTGTTATTCTTGTATACTCCTCCATTTTTTGAGTTAGACAGTTATCATTAAGCATTCGCTCGATCTCCCTTTTGTATAAATTGCCACTACGCCAATCGATATTGAAGTCTCCAGCTAAGATTATATTGTTTGATGCTTCAGTTATTAACTCAATATTTTCTTTAAAGAATTCACAAAATTCCCTTTCAGACCTACTCGGTGATCTATAAACTGCAACTAATACAAACTCAAGGTTGTTATGCTTACATTTATTGAAAGCCACCATTTTTGGAAATCAACTGATTTTTTACCATGTTTGTGATACTCCATTTTGTCGTTATATAAATTGAAATACCTCCAGTCCTAGTTGAATTTGATAGGCAATGTATGCTGTTGTATCCATCTAATTTTATTTTTTTTCTAAACTCGTACTCGTTTTTATGTACTAACATTTCTAGTTGGTCGAAATTGTTGGTTAGACCTTGAATATTAGTATATATGGCTTTTATTTTATTGGATTGCTGGTATCCAATCCTTTCCTTTTTCATTTCCAGTTGTTTTTGATATACTGGACATCGTCTACTATAGGTGACACGGTTTAGTTTAGTTTTTTTGTTAGCGCGCAAGCAGTTTATGCATTTTATTACCATTTGTTTTTGACAATCCCTTGTCTGATGATTTCCGTGGCATTTAAGGCATGTGTCTTCATTTTTACACTCGACCGCTTTATGGTTAAATCCTCTCCATTTATAGCAAAAACTTTACACTTTCCTGATTCCATAATTTTCGGAAATGATTCGTGATCGATCTCTATAATTGCGTTGCACATTGTTATATTGTTTTTATTACTCGCATAGTACTTTATTAATTTTAACTGACTGGTGGTCAACACTTTATTTTGTCTTTGTAACTTCTCATTGATCTTCTGTATTAAATTTCATGTTGGATACAATGAATCCTGGTTTAATTTTTTGTGGCACCTTTACTTCGTAATTTCCACTCATTTCCTTTTCAATTGCACATTTTATTTTGTTTCGTTCCTCTGTGTTCTCACTTTCTATTATTACTATTCCACTATTTTTGCTTTCAATGTTAGAGATCTTCAGATTTTTGGAATCTACTTTTTTATTTAAATCTTCCTTTGTTTTAAATGCTATTTTACTTTTCCTTCGGTTACAATGCTGACGACCCCTGCAAACGACTAACGGACTTGAAAATCTGCACCCGGAATGTTAGGTCCCTTAACAGACCGGGTGCAGGCGATCAATTGGAGCAAACCCTCAACTGTTATAAAGCAGATATAACCGCACTCCAAGAAGTGCGATGGGATGGACCAGGCAAAAAACGGATGAAAAACTGCGACATCTACTACGGGAACTGCTACAAGGAGAACAAACAGCGCCTATTTGGGTGTGGATTCGTTATTCGAGGAAGACTCCGACAAAAAGTCTTAAGCATCCGAGACATAAGCGAACGCCTCATAACAATCCGCATCAAAGCTAAATTTGGAAACATTAGCTTTATATGCGCTCACGCCCCAACGGAAGAAAAGGACGATCGACTCAAAGAAGAATTCAACGATCTCCTAGACAGAACATATGCTCAATGCCCCAGCTACGACACAAAAATAGTCCTAGGAGATTTTAATGCAAAACTGGGCAAAGAGGACATATTTGAGTCGATCATAGGAAAGCATAGCCTCCATAACACCACATCCGACAACGGACTAAGGCTAATTGATTTCTTAGTGGGGCGTAACCTCCTTGTAGCAAGCACGCGATTCCCCCATCTCAACATCCACAAGGGTACCTGGCGGTCTTTTGATCAATAGACCACCAACCAGATTGATCACATTGCGATCGATGCCAGACACTCCTCCTGTATTCTCGACGTACGAACCTTCCGAGGGGCCAACATCGACTCGGACCACTACCTTGTTGTAGCCAAGGTACGAATGAGGATGTCAAGAATGCTTAGGAGTCGAGTAGCACAACATAAGTTTGACGTCGGAAAGCTACAATCGCAAGAGACTGCCAGAATCTTTGCCGATCGTGTTTCCTCCAAGCTCTCTCAAAATCCGCCCACAGCAGCACAAACAATAGAGCAGGAATGGGCGCATTGCCAGAGCGCCGTCAGAGACGCTGCCTCAGAGGTGCTGGGTTTCAAACCGCCACCACCTTGAAACCCCTGGTTCGATGAACAATGCGAACAAGCCCATGCAGCAAAACAAGAGGCACATAAAGCCATGCTGCAACGACGGACGAGAGCTGCTCGCGAAATCTATGAGCAGAAGAGAAGAGATGAACACACGCTTTTCAGAAGAAAGAAGAGAGAACACGGAAAGTGTGAGATCGAAGAGATGGAGAGATGCTTCCGCAGGAATGACGCCCGTAAGTTTTACAATAAGGTAAAACGAACATGCCATGGCTACAAAGCCAGAGCGGCGGCTTGCAGGGATGAAAATGGAGAACTGGTAGTAGAGTCGCAGTCGATGCTGAGTATTTGGAAAGACCACTTCTGCAGACTGTATAACGGCGATGATAGACAAGATACCGCTGTCAGGCAGAACAAGCCATTCGTAATGGACGACAATGAAACAGAATTCAGTCCACCCGACCTAGACGAAGTCAAAATAGCAATATCAAGACTTAAGTCTAATAAAGCCGCGGGCGCAGACGGCCTGTCTGCTGAGCTTCTTAAGGCCGCTGGAGATGAGCTGGTAAGGTGCACGCACCATCCCATTTGCAAGGTATGGTCGGAGGAAAGCATGCCCGACGAATGGAATCTCAGCATCGTTTGCCCGGCCCATAAGAAAGGAGACCCCTATAACTGCGCCAACTATAGGGGAATAAGTCTCCTTAACATCGCATATAAGATCTTCTCTGCCGTATTGTGTGTACGCCTGAAACCGTTTGTGGATAACCTGATTGGCTCTTATCAGTGTGGTTTCAGGCCAGGTAAATCCACAATAGACCAAATATTTACGCTACGGCAGATCTTGGAGAAGACCCAGGAATACCAAATCGACACTCACCACCTCTTCGTCGATTTCAAGGCTGCATATGACAGCGTGTATAGAGATGAGCTATACAAAGCCGTGTCTAGTTTTTACATCCCTGCCAAACTCGTCCGACTGTGCAGGATGACAATGGAGAATTCTCGCTGCTCCATTAAGGTCGGTAATGAGCAAACCGAGACCTTTGATGTTAAAAAAGGATTTAGGCAAGGTGACGCGCTGTCATGCAACTTTTTCAACATCGTGCTTGAAAAGATCGTGCAAGAGTCACTGGCCAACACAAGAGGTACGATTTATTTCAAGTCTACGCAATTGCTTGCGTATGCCGACGACATTGACGTGATTGGACGGACACAGCGAGACGTCAATGAGGCCTTTGTAAGCATTGAGGTAGAAGCGGCTAAGATGGGCCTCAAGGTTAATGAGGGTAAAACCAAATATCTGCTTTCTTCTAAAAGAGACGGACAACACCGACGTATTAGCCAGAACGTCACCATGGGCGGATATAACTTTAAAGTGGTCAAGGAATTCGTCTACCTTGGCTCACTGATGACCAGCGACAACAACACCAGCGCTGAGATAAAACGCAGAATCACTCTTGCCAACCGCTGTTTCTTTGGGCTTAGGAGGCAAGTGAGAAGTAGAGCCCTCTCTCGGAAATCAAGGTGACACTATATAAGACCTTAATTATCCCAGTCCTCCTTTACGGCGCAGAGGCTTGGACCTTAACAAAAGCGGATGAAGATGCCCTTGCTCGTTTCGAGAGGAAAATTCTGCGTACTATCTACGGTCCCGTTTGTTCAAACGGTGTATGGAGGAGAAGATATAATGAAGAACGGTATGGGTTGTACAGCGACATCGGCCTGGTACGACGTCTACGGATACAGCGTCTAAGGTGGCTAGGTCATGTAGAGCGCATGGAAAATACAGCTCCGACCCGAAGAGTCGGAGGACGGCCGCATCATCGGTGGCGCACGCAGGTGGAAGGGTGTTGCGTACAAATACCCACCAAAAACCTTTTCCGCTCCATCCCTCCCTCTCCCGTATTTCAACCCGTCATTTCGGTCCGTTGCTCTCTTTTGAGTGTGGCCTCGGTGCATACGCGGATCAGGAGGATCTTGCGGTATCGTGGTCCGACTCGCTTGAGGGGGCAACAAAGCAGGTAAGACCGGACGGACGGTCCGACAGCAGGGACGGACGGTCCCCAACGCCGACAGCACGGACGGACGGTCCCCATCGAGACCAGCAACCACGACAAGGGCGAATGCCCCACCCTAACTAAATAATTGTTTGAGCAAAAGAAGAATGTCACCCCCAATTAGTAAAGTGTCGTCTAAAAGCAAATGAATGTTGAAACCCCAAAAGAATTGTAAACCCAATGAGTTAATTGTTGTCTCGCCCCTATATGTTCTAAGAGGAAAAAATAGAAACATTGTAAATACTTAAATTGTGAGCGGGTAGCACGACATTCGGCAAGGGCTTCGATAATTACAAGTCCCTCGAAGACAAAAGAGTGCTTGAGTGCACCTAGACCACCGGGTTATTCGAGGCATACGTTTAATTTTAACTTTAATAACTTTTAACAAGAAAAAGGCAGAAGCAATACAAGAACAGAAGGGAAGAAAAAGTGGAACATAAAAGGCGTGAAGCGGAGGCAATAGACAGAAAGCGTGAAAAAGGAGGAGTAGCCGAAGCATTCACCAGTCCCCGGGAAGTATTTCTTTCCCCTCGAATTACCCGCTAATCCCAATCCCTAACGAACTGACCCGTTTTGGGAATCGCGTCTCCCATTACGGATGCCGAGCACCCCGCATTCAATAAGAGGAAAGAGATAAACCCCAAAATAAAGTGTCCCCCCTCATTTCTAAACGAATCTGGTCGTTTCCCTTTTAGTTTTCGTAGTTTTCACAAAACTACGTGGCGCCCTATATCCCCCGACCACCGAATCCCCGAACCCATCCCTCAGGAGCTAGCCGTGTGCGCACTGAACGCGCGCACCCCAACTGTTGTGCCAATCTGACACAACAAGGGGACCTTAACCAACTGGGCGTGCGGCGGTGGAAACAGCTGGCTAAAGACCGTGCCAGCTCGAGACGCTTGTTGGTTGAGGCCCAGGTTCACTACGTACTTTTTCGCGATTGTCATTTACTTTCTTGACAGCGTCAGCAAATGACATTTGATTTCCCGCCGTTGTTTGATTACTAATTACAATTTTTTGACTTCATTGCACACCGTTGCCCCATATTTTTTTAATTCAGTGCATTATACACATTACACATATTACACTTTTTTTTTCATTTCTGCAGTACCTGTTTCACATATTTCTTGTGTCCCTTTCATATCTCCCAGTCTTTTTGCATAACTAGTTTCAATAGCTTCTAATAAAGCTTTTACTTCCCCTTCGTTACATCGCAAAGAAAGTTCGAATTCTTCCTTTTACTCCCTTAAGTACTGCGTGTTTTTTTTCTTCGACACTTTCCTGCATTCCTTTAACAACCTCATCTACATTGTGAATGTATAATAGACATTCCTCACACATGAATCTCACCATATTGTTCACCCCTAAAATATCACTGGCATATTCGTCCAAACCGGAACATTTTTTGTTGCAATGAAAGTCTTTATTGCAAACCCCTTCGCACTTTACACCTGTCTCTCCACGAATTGTAGACTTGCACTTTTCACACTTCGACATTTCGTAATTTTCGCAACTTTTTTTTCCTATACACTTTAGATTTCTTTGATTTTTTGTTTTATTTCCCGCTTATATAATACACGTCTTAACACTTTGACGTTTACTTGCGTAAGTACAGTTGATCTTATATAAGACCTTAATTATCCCGGTCCTGTTATACGGCGCAGAAACATGGACTTTATCCAAAGCGTTTCGATAGAAAGATTCTGCGTGCGATGTTCAGTCCTATAAACACAGAGGGGAGTTGGAGGAGAAGATTCAATCACGAACTGTACGGGTTATACAGCGACATAAGTCTAGTCTCTACGGATCGAACGCCTAAGATGGCTAGGCCATGTAGAGCGAATGGACACCACAGCTCCAGCCCGTAGAGTCTTTGAATTCAACCCCGAGGGACGAAGAAATAGAGGACGGCCGCATCTAAGGTGGCGCGCACAGGTGAAAACGGACCTCAACTAATCGTGCTAGGTGGGGAGGCATGTTGGTTGAGACCCAGGTTCACCCCGAACTGTAGCGCCCGCTAAGTAATAAATTGATCCGAATCGAAACTTCTGCCGTCGATTTCCAATAATGCTATGTGTCCGTCACATAGTTATATTCTGGCAACAATGTTACCATCTCGCACACATTTTCATATTGGTCGGTCTGTTTTGCTCTAACCCCGTACCAGTGCTTGGTGGAACAAAATTGTCGGCACTCTTCCCCCGAGTCGCACTAACTAAGTATATGGATTTACAAAAAATCCATGACCACATTTTTTAAAGACAAGCCCACTTACAAAATGTGCGATTGGGTATCATCGCCCTCGGTGGGATTTAAGCTCGTAGCACTGTTCTTTGACTCTGTAAATTCGGCTTCCAAGAAGATTTCGTCATTTTGATTGTAAGAGAATAACCTTCATATTTCGAGTTTCACGACTGGTGAGTTTATTAATATTTAATTTTTAGTATTTAAATATTATACGAGTGCACACGCGTTCGTTTCACTTTTTCCGATTGTCCCCTCCCTTACAGGAAGAGTATTTCACCAATGAATTGTCCGAGGATGACCGAATCAAAGAAAAAAACACATTCAATTTACATATTTAATTTGTATTGTAAGAACAAAAGATTTATTAAATAAACTAAGATAATATTTTGGAAATGTAGAGGTAATGCGATCAATGTGGCTTCTTCGAGCATATTTAGGTCTGCTTGGCGTGGGACGTTGGGCTTGTTCAAGGTGACATATCCCTTCGTTAAAATTTAGTGTTGTCAGGGGTGTTATATGGATGACAAAGGACTAACAAAGGCCTCGTAGGGGTAGCATCTATCCGACGGATGGTGGCCTGCTCAAAAGCGAGAAGAGCCAACGCAGTCGAACATCTTGCGGCACTATTGGTAAGTCCCATCACCACCTCCTCGTAGTGCCATCTGGAGATTTCCTATGGAAACTGCAGACGGGGAAGGGCGAATGGCGAGCCTCCTGCGCCAAAAAAACAAGATTAGTTGGTTGGGCTACGGCCTAGTAAGCCGTAACCGTAAAAAACCACAAATTCCGAAATAACCACAAGCCTCGGATATAACGGACGACTCTTGCATAAAAACGAAAAAAGGACAACGATCTACGGCTCTGTAAGTGGAATGTTATGTCCCTAAACAGGTCACGTGCAGCCGAACAACTCACGAACGCCCCAGACCGCTATAAAGCGGACATAACCGCCACCAAGGAAATGCGATGGAATGGACCGGGTAAAAATCGGATGAAAAACTGCGATATTTGCTACGGCGAGAGGACAACGATTGTTCGGATGCGGATTTGTTGTTCGAGGTGGACTAAGGCAAAAGTCCTAAGCTTTCGGCATGTGAGCGAACGCCTCATAACGATCCGTATCAAGGCTAAATTTTTTAACATCAGCTTGATCTGCGTCCACGCCCCCATGATGACTCCGCCAAAGATGAGTTCTGCGATCTCCTAGACAGAACGTATGCCCAATGTCCCAGCTATGACATCAAAATTGTACTAGGAGACTTCAATGCTCAGCTGGGTAAGGAAAGCATCTTTGAACGAGTTATCGGCAAACATAGCCTACTCGACACCACATCCGATAACGGACACAGGCTGATTGATTTTGCTACGGGGCGAAATCTCTTTCTAGCCAGTACGCGCTTCCCGCACCTCGATATACACAAAGGCATATGGCGGTCTTTTGATCAATCGACCACCAACGCGATCGACGTCAGACACTCCTTCACTATTCTTGATGTTCGAACTTTCCGAGGGGCTAACATCGACTCGGACCACAATCTTGTAGTAGCCAAGATGCGCTTACGGATATCACGAACACAGCAGAGTAGAGTAAGAATACAAGGTTATGACGTCGGAAAGCTAATATCGCCAGAAACCGCTCGTGCTTTGACCGACCGCGTCTCCCTTAAGCTCTCCAATACACCTCAACCCTCCACGCTATCAGTAGAACAGCAGTGGAACCTTTGCAAACAAGCCCTGGAAAGCTTTGCATCCGAAGTTTTGGGCTTCAAGGCTCCACCACGAAGAAATACCTAGTTCGATGACGAGTGCAGGAGGATTCACACAGCGAAGCAGGATGCATATTGTTGCGGAGACACAAACCGATAGTTAAGTTCGAATTTCGCCGTCGAAGTTCAAAAGCTCTGGTGAAGCGGAAATTGAAATGATGTCAACTGTCAACGGCGTATTGCTAATTGTCAGAGCATTCTAGAGATTTCGAGAAGGTGGACCGAGAGCTATATAAGCGCGACCGCTCGCCCTCCGCATTCTTCCAGTTTACGGAAGTGAATAGCGTGTGACAAGTCTGTATACAGTGTGTTCGGTCGATAAGCCAGTGTGAAAATAAAAGCTTCTGGGTAAAGGTTTGCGTGTGTAATAAAGTGTAACAATAAATAAAAGTGATGAAGTACTCAGATAGATGATCTGAGGAGAAAAAAGAAAAGCGTGTGTTTTAATTCGAATAAAAAGAGGACAATTGTAGTTTATCGCAATCCAGTGGTGCGAACCTTATTCGGTGTGGGATTAAATTTCGTAACAATATAAAGCCTCGCTGCATAAAAGAACAAGAGCAGCTCTTGAGCTTCTCAGAAGAAAGAAGAAAGAGGACGAGAAGCGCGCGATTGAGGATTTGGAGGTGTTACTGCAGGCGTGACGTTCGAAAGTTTTATCAAAGGATAAAGCGAACATGCCAAGGTTATAAAGCCAGAACGGAAGCCTGCAGGGATGAGAACGGACACCTAGTAGTAGAACCGCATACGATGCTGAGAATATGGAAAAACCACTTCTGCAGACTGTATAACGGCGATGTTAGTCAATATACCGCTGTCAGGCAGAATGATCCATTTCTAATCGACGGAGACCGCAGAGAACTCTGTCCCCCTGACCTCGACGAAGTTAAGATTGCCATCGAAACTCAAATCGAATAAAGCTGCTGGCGCAGACGCACTGTCTGCTGAGCCCTTCAAGGCAGCTGGGAATGACCTGGTTAGGAGCATGCACCAGAGCTCATCTGTAAGATATGGTCAGAGGAAAGCATGCCCGAGGAATGGAGTCTCAGCATCGTACGCCCGATCCACAAAAAAGGAGACCCCTCTGACTGCGCCAATTACAAAGGAATAAGTCTTCTTAACATGGCCTACATAACCGTTCTCTGCCGTTTTGTGTGAACGCCTGAAGCCTTTTGTAAATAAGCTGATAGGTCCTTATCAGTGCGGATTCAGGCCAGGGAATTCCATTATAGACCAAATCTTCACACTGCAACAGATCCTTGAAAAAAAAAATTAATTTCAAGTCGACACTCACCACCTATTTGTCGACTTCAAAACCACATACGACAGCGTAATTAGAGACGAGCTATACTCGTCAGACTATGCAGGATGACTTTGTAGGATGCTCGCTGATCCATCCGAATCGGTGAACACCTTGCCGATAGTTTTGATGTCAGAAAAGGATTTAGGCAGGGAGATGCGCTGTCGTGTGATTTCTGCAACATCATATTAGAAATGATTATGCAAAAATCACTGGCCAATACAAGAGGCACAATTGTATTCCTCGGTCCTGCTGTACGGCGCAGAAGCACGGGCACTATTAAAAGCGAATGAGGAGGCCCTTGATCGGTTCGAGAGAAAGATTTTGCGCGTGATTTTCGGGCTTATAAACACAGACGGAGGATGGAGGAAAAAGATTAAACCACGAACTTTACGGGCTGTACAGCGACATGAGTCTAGTCAGGCGTCTACGGATTCAACGTCTAAGATGGCTGGGCCATGTAGAGCGAATGGACACCACAGCTCCAGCCCGGAGAGTCTTTGAATCCAACCCCGAGGGACGAAGAAGCAGAGGACGGCCGCACTTATGATGGCGCACACAGGTGGAAGTGGACCTCAGCCATATATATATGATTATAGACAAATGTATGTGTGACTTTGTAAGGGATATTTTTTATGCTATGGTAGGACTATTAATTCCAAGGGTTTAGAAAGTTGCTGAAATAATCCATCTCCCAAAGTCAAGTAACAATGTAGCCAGGGTATACATAAGTCTGTAGTAAAGCATTTGCTGAATTCCCAAGCAACTTAACACATATCTTTCCTTTGGACTACTGCCACATTCGTAGCAGTAATGTAAATTATTGTCACTTTTATGTAACAGCGTGGTTAGTATTAATGTATAAAAGTATTAGAATAAATGCATAGATTTCTTAAAAACATACCTAACGCTATGAAGTGCAGCCTGAGGGTACGTTAACAATTTTCCATAGCCTGGATTTGCTGCAGCCGCATTTTGTACTGAGAAAGGCGAGTGTATTATGGTTGTTTGCGGTGCGTGTGTTGGAGGCGCATGTTGGGATTGTAAAATAGCTAACGGGTTTACAGCTACAGTTGGTGTAGTTCCCTGCCCTCCAATCAACTGAGTTGAACCTGTGGGTAGTCGCACACCTAATGCGCCAAACACTATGCGTTTCTGAAGAAAATGTGCAGCAGGTGTTACTGCATCTTTTGGTTGCGCCTTTTTACATTCAACTTTTTTATTCTTTACTGTATGAAAATGAATTTCGCAGACACGATCCACAACATCCTCGTTTTCAAATGTCACAAAACCAAAACCTCGATGTCTTTTTGTCTGTTGATCCATTAGCATAACGGCCTCCTCAACAACACCAAATTGTCCAAAATAAGCCTTGACCTCTTCTGCAGATGTTTCTTGCGATACTCCTCCGACGAAAATCTTCTTCGTTTTACTTGATAGTCGTGGTCGATTTTTGGGCGTCGCGTGTTTTGGGTCTATCTTTTTACCATCAAGGGTGTGGACTGGCACCTTCAAAACTTTATCAACACTATTTGGTTCTTGAAATGTTATAAAACCAAATCCGCGGCTTCTCTAGAAAATATAATTAAATTGTTTTTTTTTTACAATAGAAATGTGGGAAAATTACTTCGTTTGTACATAATTATATGTAAATATTTAAATATTTATTTGACTTTGACTGCAAGCCAATTTTAAGAAAAGTCAAAATATTGTTAGAATAGTACCATTATAGCATAAATACATTTAACATTATATTATACTGGGTTGAGATAAGCATTGCACAGAAGCAGGAACTGATCAGTACCATGATACGATGATAATCATGTGGCAAGAAAAAAACAATGCTCCAGAAAGTTATTAAAATTCCTTTAAGGCGATACGAGATACGAAATCGACAAAAACTCCTATTAAATAAAACAACCAGCCAAATATTCGAATAGAAAATGGCAGGAACAGTAAACAAGAAAATAAAAAAACCGGCCAAGTGCGAGTCGGACTCGCGCACGAAGGGTTCCGTACTATTATGTATGAAAACGGCAAAAAAAGCATGTCTGTTGTATGGGAGCCCCATTTATACATATATTTATTATATTCTGTCTAAGTACTTGTTGTTAAAGCAGCAACAGGAATACATAATCAGGGACATTTTATTCTCACTTTTCGGATAGTTAAAATCTAGAATGCTGTAATTTTTAGAAAATACTTATTTTTTGAGTGATTGCCAATTTGGGTTTAGACGTGGCAAATCGATTGAAACTGCTTTATTGAAATTAACTGGTGAAATATATAATAGTTTAAACACTTCTCAAATACCATCAACATTATTTGTTGATATCAGTAAGGTATATGATATGGTTAATCATACTTTGCTACTCGATAAACTTTATAAAGCGGGTTTCAGAGGCTCCATTTATCAATGGTTTTCTTCTTATTTATCCAACCGTTATCAAGTTGTGAAAATTAGGAATGTTTACAGTTTTATAGACTTCTTAAATATGGGTGTTCCCCAAGGAGCAGTATTGGGCCCAATCCTTTTTCTAATTTATGTTAATTCGTTTTTCTTACAACCTTTTAAAGGCAAAATAACTGCCTTTGCTGATGAAACATCTCTTTTCCACTCCAACACTAACTTAATTGATAGTTTTGCAGATCTTAATTATGACCTAGATATGTTAAGGAGATGGTTTAATTATCATAAACTAATAATTAGCAACAAAACGTAGTACATGATATTTAATATCAATGGTAGAGTTTTCAGAGACCTTCCCTTATATTATCATGCACCATTGTGTAATCGATTTGTTCTTGAAGATATAGTATTCAACAATCAAAAATGTTTGAAAATTGCTTCTTGATTGAACACGTGGACAGTTTTAAATATTTAGGTGTTATATTGGACCAACAACTTTGTTGGAAAGACCATTCAATATATTTGAAACAGTAAATGGGGTTATAAGATAATTATTCCATCTCAGTATGCACTGCAATCTCTACCCGTTTTAAAATACTAAATGTATACTTGCACCGATATGGAACTAGCAAAAACATGTCCATGTCCGGAACTAAATGTATTATCGCACCGATATGGAACTAGCAAACCATGTCCATGTCCGGACCTGAATGCATACACATGTATGACATTCGTTCACGAAATGCGGTGCGGGCATTATATTCTTTCATTTCTTTTCTTCATTTCAGTTCAAGTGTGCTGTACAGTGTACACCAACTGTTCGAGCTTTATCGCCACATCTCCATACTTTTGGGTTTCTTGAAAAATACGGGGTATAACTCATACCGTATGAGAAGCATGTTCGATGCATTTATGTTTTTTTTTTTTTTTTTTTCGTTTTGTACATATGTGATTGATGAATAAAGGGTTGAATGGAACTATGGAACTATTTTCGTTCATTTTGCGGAACGAGAAGACATGTGCCCGAGAGAGGACATAGTTCCGTGAACTATGCATGTCCGGAACTACCCAACTCTACTTCGTAATGTACATATGTATGTATGTATACTTATACATAGCGTACAGATGTGTGAGTGTATGCACGTATGGGATGCGTATGCACGTATGTACGTATCGGTTCGTATGTGTGCAAAATCGCTTGCTCCTCTTGCTCACTTGCTCCTCTCCACCTGCCGCGACGTCGTGCGAAAGGGATGCTAGGCCAGCTGCGAGGACTGGTCGTGAGTTAGGATGGTAAAATGGGAGCCACGCGATTGCCTTCACGCCGACTTACCCGCAGCAAGAATCGCGAATTTGCTACGAGACTCGCGAAATATCCCACGCAAAAGAAAAAAAACACCGTAATCGTTTCCAATTCAATATGTCACAAATTTGATTTCCTTAACCTAACTTAATCTAGGTTTACAATTATTCCTTAAAACTACCCTACACCGTATGTCAATAAAAAAAAGTCGAAATAAATAAAAAAAAATTTTATGAAATAAAAAAAAATTAACGAATTCACTGTCCAAAAAAGTAAATAAACCGCAGCTTGAGTATTCGAACAGTCGTATGGAAACTCCTCTGACCAACGACTTAGCCCGCATCACCAATCGCGACACGCAAATTTGTAATTTCAATACCTTATACAACGAACGTGATATCCGCGACCAACGTAGGCAATAGGACACACGGTACGGCCGCGTACCGGGAACTGCTTAAAACCGAACCGGAGTTCTTCCCCGAAGAACATGGGAACTCTGTAGATGGGTGACCACCAATTCTCGCCATACTCATACACATGAACAACAAAACAAAAACAAAACACTAACAGAGTCGGAGGAAGAATATCTCCTCCGCTCACCAGTACACGAAATGGAGACAGAAGTCACAGAACCATCTCCAAATTCTCCAACCACACTCCTGTCCAACAAGACGGACAACCAAAACGCTCAGGTACCTAAAGGTCCAAGCGCCGAGGTTGCAGGGGTTGACAACGCCAAAAAACCTCGGCAGAAATACGATTTTTTCACCGGGGCCCAAAAGCGACGAATCGCCGCTCTAATCCGGGACGGGATGGAGCCCGAAGAGGCGAGACAAAAAGAAAAAGCAAGATATGCTCTCGTGCTTGCGGAAAGGGAAGCCCACAAAAACACCGATGCATCAAATCCCAAACGCAGCCGATCCAACGACAACTCCATTGTGGAGAATATCCGCAAGAAGAGTCGACCACACAGAGAAGCACCTAGCAGCTCATGTGTTGGTAATAGAAATGATCGCCTTGGGCGCGCTTGCGAAAATAAGACAAAACCCATTAAGGGAAATAGTGGAGATGCACGAGAGCGCACGGATGCACACGAGCCATCCTACCGGGATGCCGTTACTCGGTGCAAAGTCGCTATCATGCACTCGCAACACCCGCAAGAGACCCTAACGGACGAACAGATAAAATTAGTGAGGAAGAGCCTGCTAGTGGAAATGGACAAGCAGATAAAGATTGTCCTGCCCTCAGATTCGAGGCCACCTCAGCCAGAAATGGACGGCTTTCCATCACCTGTCACGACATAGAAACAAAAAATTGGCACATGTCGTCGAAAGAGAAGATCAAGCCATGGAAAAACGCTGATTTGTGTGCAACTCAGAGTAATGACATTCCCAAGTTATACACCTGCGTAGCATTCGTCCCCGAAGCCGATGACCTTACCAAGGACACCTTCCTTATGCGCATAATGAGGCAGAATGCGAACATAAGCACAAAAGGATGGAGAGTCCTCAGGACTGCCAAGGAAAAAAGCGGTGGAGACCAAGTAACCTTTGCCATTGATGAGGCTTCTAAAGACGCAATTGTGAAGCGAAGGTTCAAACTATTCCTCAACTTGTCCCAGATCCTAATTAGGATCAAGGGAGTTCCCAAGCAGGCACAGGTAACTGCGGACAACAAAACTAAGGACAGGGTACAAGCCCATCCGAAGTGCGATGCGCAACGTATACCGGCCATGTCTAAGAAAGGGAGTGAGGAACTCGGCGCGCATAAGCACCCCAAACGTCAGGGCTGCCTGAAGAAACAACTCGGGCAACCAAGACTTCAGGGGTCTGCCCTATGCCCTATGTTCTGCCAGTACCTCACTGAATGCATCATGCCGGGATTAAGGTGCATCCAAGTAAATCTACAGCATGCAAAGGCCGGGTCTGCGGTACTGAGCCATAAATTTAACAAGGAGCACCTCGATATAGCCTTTAACCAGAAACCGTACACCATTAAAGACCAGATTAAAGGACTATCAGGTGAGCTGCTCTACGACTCCATAAATGAAAGACGACCCAGAGCCTGCATAATGTTTAATAACAATATTAAAGCCATTCCCATTCCAGAATCCACGAATAAGGACCTGGCAGCTGCCATCATCCAGCTATCCACTGCGGAAGGTAGGTCAGAAGCCGTAATCTGCTCAGCCTACCTTGCGGGCGACTCCACGGATCTCAGCTTCACACCATTGCAGGATCTTCTCGACCACTTTGGAAGAAGAGGCTCACATATCATCGTATGCCGTGACGCAAACGCCCACCACACAGCATGGGGAAGCTCGGACATCAACAAAAGGGTGAGTACCTATTAGAATTCATACTCAGGAACAACCTCCATATCATAAACCGTGGAAATAATCCCACATTTATGAATAGAATTAGAGAAGAGGTATTAGACCTCACCCTAACTACTCCGTTCATAGGCAACTCTATTCTAAACTGGCATGTCTCAACAGAAACATCTCTGTCAGACCATAGACAGATCTGTCGATGTCGCCTAAAAGTAGGCGATAGAATTACTAGAACATATAAACCATCGAGAGCGTCAGACTGGGACACTTATAGCCTAGAAATCGCACAAACGATCGGAAACTGTCCAAACAGCATCAGAGACATTGATAGCCTTGAACTTAGCTGTGACAGCCTCAATGCTACCATCCTATCTGCTTTTTACAACGCTTGCCCAGAGAAAGTCAAGTCAGGCAACCGTACCACTCCGTGGTGGAACAGCAATCTGGCCAAGTTAAGAGCACTGACCAGAAAATTGTTCAACAGAGCTAAACGGACTGGTGACTGGACCCAGTATCGTGCCTCACTCACCAACTACAGCCAAGAGATTAGAAGAGCCAAAAGAGACTCATGGAAAAAGTTCTGCAGCAGTCTGTCAGACGTTCAGAGAAGCGCTCGTATCGTTCTCGCCAATGAGCACACTAACCAAATTGGACTGTTGATGAGAGCAGATGGCATTTACGCGGAAAATGGTACGGAAGTTCTCAAAATTCTGGTCAGTATGCACTTCCCAGACTCTAACATCATTCCCTCCGTTCTCTCTAACATACCTCCGCAGATCAGGGCAACTAGACCCAACAGGGACGATTGGAAGAGAGCACGAACGATCTTTCACGAGGGAAGAATAAAATTGGCCATCAATTCATTTGACCCTTACAAATCCCCGGGGGAGGATGGCATCTTCCCAGCCCTTCTTCAGAAGAGGAGTGCGCAAATCAGCCCCATACTCATAAACATCTTTAGAACCAGATATGCATGGGGACACATACCAACAAGCTGGACAGAGGTAAAGGTAAAATTCATTCCCAAAGTAGGCCGTAGACACACAGACCTGCCTAAGTCCTACAGACCGATAAGCCTTACCTCTTTCTTCCTAAAAACAATGGAAAAAATCCTGGATAGGCATATCAGGGACGGTGCACTGAAAAGATCACCACTTCACAAAAACCAATATGCCTACCAGAGACCTGCAGCGGTGCCTGTTTTGAGTATTACTAGTGTACTCGCTTTAAATGCGGTGCCGGTGTTACTCACACCGCAAAATGTGCGGTTGCGGTGTTTAACCACCGCAAAGTATGCGGGTGCCGGCTTAGCCCATCAAAAAAATACACGATAAGAAAAGATATGCTCAAAAAATTACTCTGTCATTTTTCTGATTCACAGGCTTGCATATTCTGTTTTGTTTCTTTTTTTACTCCCTTGTTTTTGCACAGGGTAGATTGGCACCGCACGTTATACGAGTGTGTGTGTGTGCATGGTATACGTGGCTATGATCGCGTGTTTATGCGTAAGCTGTATTATGTTATATTAATTATAATGAAAAATAATCGACTTTCTTGAACTGCAATAAATATACACAAACAGAAAAAAAAATTGTTCAAATTTTTGTCTAGCGGTGTTTTCTATCTTGCTAAACGCAAAACACACAAAGGTTCATTCTTTCACAGTGTGTTTGTTTCAAAGTGTGTGTGCGATCGCCGAATATCAAAAATACTACATGGAATTCGAGGGTTGTTTTTGTGTTCACTTATTTTACGCGGTGTCTTTTTACACGAGTAAAAAGAAGATACACCAAATATGCGAAGAGCATTATTGCCACCGCAGAAGAAGTAACGCATAAAGAACGAGTAAAAAAACACCGCAACTTTTTCGATATGGCATTTTTAATACTCGTGTGTGAAAAGTACACTGTTCGTATGCGGTGCACTAGTTGTTGCGGTGCACCGCTGCAGGTCTCTGATGCCTACCAGCCTGGGAAATCGACCACGCATGCTCTTCAGGAACTAAAGGTCCGGATCAACAAATCCCTGAGCGACAAAGAAATTGCGATAGGTTGCTTTCTCGATATTGAGGGTGCCTTCGATAACACTGAATACACCCAAATAAAACGTTGCATCCTCAGCACAGGGGTGGACAATACCACATGCAATTGGATCCAACACATGCTTAGCAACAGGAAAATAAACACCTCACTAAGCAATGAAAAAATCAGCGTAAACGCCGCGAAAGGATGCCCTCAAGGCGGGGTTCTTTCACCACTCCTATGGTCCATCGTGGTTAATGAACTGATAAGCGTACTTAGCAACAATGGCTTCTACGTCCAAGGGTACGCTGACGACATAGTGATCCTGGTTAGAGGCAAATTCGAAGACACAGTCTCGGAACTCCTCCAACGGGCGCTAAACCTTGTTGCAAACTGGTGCATAAAGGTTGCACTAAATGTCAATCCTAGGAAAAGCACTATAGTCGGCTTCACCAAAAGAAGGAATAGGCACAAACTTACCAAACCTACCCTCTTTGGTGAAGCGATAGAGTTCTCAAAAGAAGTCAAATATCTAGGGATAACTCTAAACGAAAAGCTCACTTCGAACTCTCACATTACAATGACCATTGAGAAAGCCAGGATCTCTTTATGGACCAGCAAAAGTCTCACTGGCAAAAACTGGGGCACAAACCCCAAAATGTCCCGCTGACTATATACAGCAATCACCAGACCAATTCTTACATATGCTGCGCCCGTCTGGTGGCACAAAACAAAACAAGTATCAGTGAAAGCCAAGCTCAACAAATTGCAAAGACTAGCTTGCATCTGTATCACTGGGGCCATAAGAATAACCCCCACAGCAGCACTAGAAGTCATCACAGACCTGCCACCTCTTCATCTCCAACTGAGGAAAGAAGCAATGGACTTCGCCCATAGACTGACCGTGGAGGATGACTCTAACCGTAGGCTCTTTCACCCTGATATCCTTACCGAAATAAACAGGCATGAAATCCTAAAGATATCTCTCACAGACAACTGTCTCCCCAGATACAACTTCAGCCAAAACTACAAGGTCACATTCCCCAACCGACAAAACTGGGAACAGGATAGACCCTCCTTCAATCGTGAATCCTACGTGTGGTACACAGATGGCTGGAGTATACGGAGCAAATACAGGCACATGCATGTACGTCAGCATGGACAGATATAACTCCGTTTTTTAATATTTTATAGAAAATATAAACAGAAATATACTTAACAAAAACATTTACATTCTCTCTGACAGCAAGGCTGCACTTCTAGCCCTAAAGAGCTTTGAAATCACCTC
Organism: Eumerus sabulonum; assembly: GCA_951905685.1. Classification (NCBI taxonomy): domain Eukaryota; kingdom Metazoa; phylum Arthropoda; class Insecta; order Diptera; family Syrphidae; genus Eumerus; species Eumerus sabulonum. Next base: position 96,521,751 of record OX645060.1, read on the forward strand.
CAAACTGGTATTGGACTGCCTACAACTACTTCACCAGCTGGCCAGTACAATCGGAGTTCATCTCATTTGAATACCTGGACACAGCGGCCATACAGGCAACGAAAAGGCAGACCTACTAGCCAGGAAAGGCTCTGCATCACCATTTATGATGCCACGGCCTTTCTGCGGCATACCCATTAGCACCACCAAATGCTGCATAAACAATTGGTTAAGGAACACGACGGATCACTACTGGTTACAAGCGAAAGGTAGCAGACAAGCCAAGCTGTTCCTCCCAACTACATCCCTCAAAAGAACGAAACAACTTCTCATGCTTTCGAGGAGTCGGATTCGTTTAATCACAGGTTATCTTACTGGACGCTGCCCAGTTAATGTATGTATGTTGGCGTTACAGTCCATAAAGAACCTAAGCCGAGCTTCTCTCGATCACCCATGTTGTGTGTGATTTCATTTTCCCATAGGTGAAAGGGACCTACAGTTTATTGCCGGTTCCGAACGGCGAATTTCGAGAAGCAGAAACATCAAATAGAGGCTCTTCTAAACAAAAATAAAGAATATGAAAAGAGAAGCACTTTGTTGGAGAGCACCGTAAATCGGCTGGAACAACAACTCCTAGCCAACACAATTAAAGCTTTCAACGTTCCTAACACCCCCAACATTTCTGATACCGATATTGCTCTCAAAGTTCTGCGTGATGGTTTGCATATGGATGTTAACGAAAGAGACATTGACTTCTGTCACATGAACAAAATAAAAACGAAACCATTGAGTGGTACAACAAAAAGAATGAATATCCTAAAAGTGAGACTTGTCTCACGCTCTTGCAAAGAGCGAATAATGAAAGCGAAAAAGGAGAACAAAACAGAACTGATGACAACAACTATAAACAAGAGTGCTGCATCGCAGAGGATGTATGTTAATGAAAGCAGATCGTATTACACACGACAACTGATGAAGGCTGCGATTGAAATTAATAACGCCAAAGGTTACAAATATTTATGGGTAAGGAATGGGTCGGTTTATTTGCGAATGAAGGAAGGTGTTAATTCAATTAAATTAAATACCATTGCTTATTTAGATAAGCTATGATTCCTATTAACGTAAATAGTTCTATCCACTCCCCTCATCGCAAAAACTGCAACCCTTCCTCGGCTATAAATGACTTTCATGTATTATGTCTACTTCAAAATATTCGTAGCTTAAGGAAAAACTTTCATTCTCTGTTAGCACATATCGATTCTCTAGCGAAATTACCCATAATTATTGTTTTAAGTGAGATTTGGATTTATCATACTGAACTAGATTTGTATAATATTCCAGGTTATTCACTTTATGCAAAGTGTAATGACTCGTATGCAGCAGGTGGTGTTGCATTGTATGTCAGAAGTGGTTTTGTGTGTGATTGTTCCGTACTTAATGTTCCTAGTGCAGACATAGTAAAGTTATCTCTCACTTATGGTTACGAAAATTATGTGATACTGTGCATATACAGATTACAAACATTTTGTGAGAATGTCTTTATGGAAGAATTTAATAACATTTGATGTAAAATTAAAACCAAGAATCTCAGAGTAGTAGGATATTAAAATATTGACATTTTAAAGGAGTCTGATAATGACACTGAAAACTATTTGCTCTTATTATCTTCCTATGGTCTCAAGAGTCTTATAAATGAGCCAACTCGTATTTTTAATACAACGAAGACTTGTATTGACCATATATTCATGCGGCTGCACAAGAAAAACAAGAGTTTGTTTTATTGTAGTGTTGAAGACTGCAGGATTACTGATCATCATATGCTAATTTTAAACACCAATCAGGCCACTAAACGCATTAATACTCAGAGCCAGCAGCGTCAAACTCTTAGAACAAATTATACCTTACTGAATGAACGTCTTAAATATGAATTCTGGGAATCTGTCTATTTAGAAAAAGACGCCGCAGTTGCTTATGACGTATTTCTTTCGGTCTTAAAAAAAAAAAACATATAGCTAGCTGCACTTCAGAGTCTTCACTTATTTCTGGAAATAGTAAGTTAAAGCCGGTAAAACCTTGGATGACTTTTAATTTGTTACACAAAATAAAAAAAAAAAAAAAAAAAAAGAGGAAGTTTTCATTAAATTGTAGAAAATATCAAAATAACTTAAGGCTAAGGAAATACTATGCCAGGTTATGTAAAGACATAAATAAAGAAGTAATAGATTCGCGCAATTATTATTACACCAAAAAGATGCTTCATGCGAAAGGTGACAGCAAAAAAGAATGGAGAATTGTTGATGAAGTCTTAGGTAAAAATCGACAGTGGAAATCAATAGATGTTTTAGAAGTCAATGAAGTTAGCTTATTTGAAGCTGATAGTATGTACATATATCTAACAGATTCAATGAGTACTTCATTCAAATCTCTGATAGCCTAAAACCTTCCATTGAAGTACATGTACAGCACATGTAACTGTTCATACTCAGCGCTTGCGGATAAAGTACAATCAAACAGCTTCCTTTTTTATCCTATTACTTCTGAAGAAGTCTTCAAGCTTATAATGTCCCAAAAAAATAATAGTTAATGTACAAGTGATGGTATTACTAACATACTTTTAAAGAAAATTGTACTTAATATATGCCCGTATTACCGTTCGCGAGTCGAACGAAAAATGAGTCGAACTACACAAATTCGTATTACCGTTCGCGAACTGTGATTTCACCGTATTACCGTTGGCGAACGTTCGACTGGATTGCTGTTTCTTATGTCAAATTCAGTCGAACACAAAAAGTTGGTGACTGGGAGGCGAACGTTTGCTTTATTCAAGAGCAACATTGTAACCATGACAGAAAATAGGAAAATGTAAGTAATAACAAATAAAATGCATGAATTTTAAAGTAATTGGCGTTTTATTTTCTCTTTTCAAGTTTGAAGAAAACCAACAGTCACCAGTTTAGTAAGCTGGTGCAGTTGATGGAGGCAAATCCAGACATTGCCAAGGGTGTAGGCGCGTTTGGATCTTCAAAAAAAAATCAGAAAGAGTGCTGGGAAGTATTCGCGGGCGAACTGAATTGCTTGGGACCACCCGCACGTGATGGGAAAGAGTGGCATAAAGTAAAGTATTTCGCAATAATCAATGAAAGTTTATTGGAATACGTTTTCAACTTCTTAGGTTTGGCTGGATTACAAGCTGAAATTAAAAAAGAAAATTGCTTCCAATAAAAAGGAACTTGTGGCCACCGAGGGTGGGCCATATACAGAGCTTTCACTGTCACCGCTGGAAAATGCGGTGAACGACTTGCTGGGATTACAACATGCTGCCAATCCCGACGGTAATGCTTTTGGTGGAAGCATACCTATATTGCCATCCCCGGAAGAGCCTGTGTTGGAGCAGAATAGTACGCCTTCAAGACCGAAAAGGCTGTCAACTACCTTAAATTGCGACTGCCCACCCAGCACTACCAGCCAAACACTAGAGCTACTTAAATGCCAAACTCAAGCTCAAGCAGATCTTCTCTCAGCAATGAAGCGCATCGAAGAATCTTTAGCTGAAATAGCTCGATACTCGAGAAAGTCTTTCGACCTAAAGAAGGAGAAACTCTCGTTGCGCAAAGCAGGGGAGATACGGAAAATCCAGGCCGAAGTAGACAAAAATAGACGCCACAAAGAAAAAGTTGAAATTAAATTAAAAAAAATAGAATTGAAATCTTTGTTTTACCGTGATAAGTGAACTTTTATTTTGTGTTTTTGAATTCAATTATTTTTATTTTGTGATTTTTTTTTAATTGATATTTAGTAAGAATGAATTGAATTATTTATGAATAGAACATGTGTTTTAGTTAGTTACAACGTAAGTTACAAAATCATATTAATAAGAAAATAAACAATAGAAATAAAAAATATTTTTTACAAATTATTCAAAATGTTATTTCTAATACGCTCGCCTTCTACAGTAGCGCTGCTGCTCCGGTGTTCAATCTCTTCTGCGATTGGTACCTCGTTTTCCGGCTCCACTTTTCTTTCTTGGACACGCACTCCAAATTGTTTACAAATGTTATGCAATGCACAACAGGCATTTACAATTTTCGTCGATTTTTGGGGAGAATAGTGCAATTTGCGCTCATTCAAAAGGCACCTGAACCGGCTCTTCAGAACACCAATCGTTCCTTCAATGATGTTGCGCCCTTGAGCATGCTTAGTGTTGAAACGAGCCTCCCGCGATCCACAATCCGCATTCCTAAATGGTGTTAAAAGGTACGGCGATAGTGGATATGCTGAATCTCCTAAAATACGTATGATCACTTTTAATTATATGGACTTCAGTTAAAATATGCAATGAAATGCTTACCAAGGTACATCGCCAATTCATTGTTTTGCCACGTTCTCTCCAGTATTTGCTTTAATTCTGACGAATTCCAAATAAACGAGTCGTGGGAAGAGCCAGGGTGTCTTGCATCTATATATCTAATGACCATATTATGGTCACAAGCCTATCATGCAAGTATATATGTATATATGTATGTATAAGTATATATAAATAAAATTCCAAACTTACGATCATAGCATTTAAACTAAAATATCCTTTTCGGTTCAAATACTGATGCTTCAGCCGATGAGGAGCGATAATACCGATATGAGTTCCATCTACACAACCGATTATGCAAGGTATACTGCATTTCGAGTAAAAATAGCTCCTGGCTTCTTGTTTATCCGCTGCAGACATTTCCACGCGAATATGTGATGAGCAAATTGTTCTTTGAAAAATGTCCAGTAATTCGGACAGTATACAAGACACAGTGCATTGCGCTAGTCCCAATTCAAAGTCATTTCCCACACTAGATTGGTAACTACCACTAGCAAAAAACCGGAGCACACACGCCAACTTTAATATGGACGGAATAGAACAACTACGTGAGCTCTGGCATTCATCTTTAATCGTTTCCAGAACAGAGACGAATGCATCCTTGTTCAAACGAAAGTTGGAAATAAATCTAAAAAATCCCATACTGAACAAAACATTTTTCACGTATCCAAACATACTCACAAATTATCAGGTATATCCAAAGGATTAGAGCAATCTCTTATCTGTCTTCTCAGTCTATTCATACTCGTATTCCTCGTTTTATTTTCCTCCCAATCATTGACAAAAAATAAAATGTTGCTTATCATTTTTATTTCCAAAATTCAAAATTTTAATTGCCTTCTTTACACACAATTGCTTTTGACGTTTGACACGAACAGTGAATTGACAGTAACTTCATTCTCAGCGAGTGAATTTGGGTGAACTTCAGGCGAATTAATAGATTCGCAAACCGTAATACCTCGATCAGCTTAGTTCGCTTGGGAGTTCGACAGTAGTCGAACGTTCGACTCGCGAACGGTAATACGGGCAATAGTTGATATTCTGTGCTACCTATTTAATCAAAGTGTATATAAAGGCTGCTTTCCACAATCTTTAATTAAAGTGTGCTGAAGTTATACCACTTTTCAAAAAAGGAAATCACAGAGACACATATTGATAAATATTGACCAATATCTCTACTTCCGACGTTTTCGGAACTGTTCGAGAAACTTATGAAATCACGGATGATTTCTTTCTTAGAACATCAACAATTTTTCTCAAACAATCAGTATGGTTTTCGATCCAAAAAATCCAGGGAAGATGCGATTCTTATGTTGTGTTCAAATTTGCATGAATGTTTCAATTATTCGAAACATTCTATGGCGCTGTTTATCGATATGTCTAAAGCTTTCGATTTAGTAGATCACAGTTTGCTTTTAGATAAACTGTATGCATCAAGTTTTAGAGGAGTTATACTAGAATGGTTTCATTCTTATCTCGAAGACAGGAAGCAAAGAGTAAACATCAGTGGCGTTTTCAGCAATTCTCTTACTATTAAGGATGGTGTCCCTCAAGGTTCTGTCTTGGTCCTCTGTTGTTTTCAGTTTTTATAAATTCACTCTTTCAACAATCTTTTAAGGGCCAACCCACCGCATTTGAAGAACTGAGTTCATTTAATTGTGTTGCTAGTATAAACGAAGATGTTTATAAACTGAGGCAATGGTTTGCTTTACACAAGTTAGTAGTCAGCGATAAAACCAAACTAATGTATTTTAAAATGATAGACAATGATGATGATACATATTGATCTTAACTTGGTATTTCACTCACATGACTGCACAAAGTTTAGTTTACCAGTTCATAGTTGTGGTCTGAAAAACTTTAATGATGAATATCCATGTTCAGACAAGTGTTTTAAAATTGAATCCGTTAGTGAGTATAAGTATGTGGGTGTTTTAATTGATTCAAACTTGGACTGGAAAGCTCATATAAAATCTACAAAATCGAACATGATGCTGGCAATACGAAAACAGTATCACTTAAAACCATATTGTTCAAAGCAAACACTATCTATTATATGTATATTATGCATTGGCACACTCTAGACTGCAATATGGTATTACAAGTTGGGGACGGGCTTATGATAACACTTTTGATCCCTTATTTAAAACTCAAAGATGTTTAATTAGAATAATTTTCTAGAATAATCTTTAAAGTTCTTAGAGAATTTTTCAAGCGCAGTAACATTTTGAATAGGACATCTAATTATTACGGCTTACGTGTCAAAAATCAAGCTTTGGTAAATGTTGCTTGCGCACATAAAACCAAATTTTCTCACTTCTTTACTGTTACTGCTCCTAGATGTTTTAATAAACTACCTATTGTGATAAGACAAACAAATAATTTTCATGCATTTCTAAAAAAAAGTAAAAGATTGGCTGTTCAATATTGACTATGTAAACATTGAATCTCTATATCGATATGTGGATTGATTTGTCAACTTATGCAGTCAAAGCAGTTGTTTCAATTTTTACTGTGTAAAATATACATATCTTCTTCTCACTCCTATTACGTTGTTTCTACCCCATATTATATTATTCTTCTTTGGTGGCGTTACAGCCCATGGAGGACCAGAGTCAAGCTTCTCTCAATCACCCATGTTGTGTGTAGTTTATTTTTCACACAGGTGAAAGGGACCTACAGTTTAATGCCGATTCCGAACGGCGTGAGTCAGAAGCTTTTTCATAGCAATTTTACTACGGGGGGTTTTGCCAGTACCCCGCCGAGGAGGAACGTCGCGAAATAAACATTCGATGGCGTTGGTGTTATCGGGATCCGAACTCGCTCATCGTGCGCCAAAGTCCAACACACTAACCACTGCGCCACGGCGCCCTCATATTATATTATTATGTATTATAAATTATTTAAATCATTCGACACTAACTTTCATTGTTATAGATTGATTATCTTCTTCTTAATGAATTTTGAATTTCCATTATGTAATGAATGAATTGTAAAATAGATTTAAGTTGGAATGAATAAATAATGAATAATGAAAAAAAAAATATTTTGTGGAATATCCCGAATTTTTGATGACAGCTTGACAGCGTCGAGGCCTAGAGCCCATCAACCGCCTGCGACGATCTTTTGGTTTAGCAGTCCTAGCACTTAGAATTGTTTTCCAAAGTTTGGTATTATCTGCTGGCTGGACTTTATGGAGCTATTTTAATATCTTTCCAAAGTTCAATTGGGTTCAAGTCATGAGACTGAGCCGGCCAGTCTATAACTTGAATCCCATTTATCCAAAACCACTCACACTCTTCGATTAGTGAGATCGGGTCATTGTCTTGTTGGAAGACCCATCTTAGTGGCATTTCCTCTTCGCAATTTGGTAACATAATATTTCCCACGATATCTATATAAATATATTATTATTATTATTATTATAATTTATTAGCTACTAATTAAAATTAAAGCTAACAGAATGTGAGAGCACTAGCTGCTGGGGCTTTCGGCTCTATGGTATACATTTTTTTTTTTTTTAATTAAATATCTATATTGTGTTTCTTAATTAGATTAAATATTAAATTAATATTCTGCTGAGTTGGTGTTTTCAACAGGTGAAGTAGTGGTGGGGTTGTGCTCATAGTGTTGGCTGTACATTGTGAGGGTCCTATAATGTGGCTTAAGTCATAGCGTGAGTTGCAGGTATTACAAATTGGAGGGGGCGTTCTTTTTAGTATGTGTAGGTGGGTGATCGTGGTATGTCCCAATCGAAGTCTTGCAAACATTTTATTTTGCAATTTGGATGTTGTGGTGGGATACCTTACACGAGACCGGTCAGGGTTAACTGTAGTGATGGTGGTAGTTATTCCAGTTTACTAACAATTTTCTTTTTATCTTGTTGTGAGCAGCGCGCAGAAGATCGAGTTTGGTGATAGAGTAGAATTGGTGAACTGGGGAATAATGAGTGTTGCGCGCTTCCTTGTCAGCTATTTCGTTTCCCTTAATACCAACGTGGCTTGGAACCCACATGACTTTGATTTTGTTTGATGCATTGGTCAAGCAGTTTCTAGTGTGGGTGATTATACCAGCCCTGTGGTTCGGACTGCGTAAAGCGTTGAACACGGACATACTGTCTGAGCAGATGATGTATTTCCCATTGTCTTTAGAGCAAATTGACACTGCTTTGTAGACCGCTGTAAAAATGGATGCATAAGGCGATAGTAAACCCTTGGAGATTACGGTGCCATTTTCTCTTGTAACTGCAAAAGCCGTACTATCGTTTATTTTTGATCCATCGCAAAAGATCAGAGACCATCCTTCCGCTGTGAGGTTTGAAGTAGTTTGAAGAAATATTGCCCGATAAACTGCACTTGGTGTATTAGCTTTTGCGTAATAGGTTAGATCTAAGACGAAGGATGCTGGGTTTATGATCCAAGGTGGAAGAGTTATGGTGTTTGAATAGGGTATCTTTTGAGGTAGATCCAACTTTTCTGCAATTTGTATGGCTTTTACAATGGCTGATGGAATTCTTGGCAGCCTTTTTCTGCGTTTGGTTAGTTTAAAGTCGTTACTTATAGCTGAGTTATTTGAAAACAACAGCTTTATAAACAGTTTCGAAAGGCATACTTTAATGCGTTCTTCAATCGTGGGAAGGCCTGCTTCAACCAAAATGTTTTTGACGGGTGTTGTTCTGAAGGCACTAACACTCTTCCGGGCAGCTTGGTGGTAAGGAGCTTTGATGGAGTTGATTGTTGATGTTGGTGCGTTTCCGTATATACATAATGCATAGTCTATTTTGCTTAGAACTAGAGATTTTGTTATGTCACATAAGGTGTTTATATGGGTGTTACAATTTTTGCTAGCAAGGTAGTTAATAATATTGACCCTAGCAGCTAGATTTTTTCTTAAGCGTAAACAATGGGACTTCCAAGTATATTTATTATTTAATGTTAAACCTAGGATACTTAAACTATCGACATTTTTGATATTTACATTATTGATTTTAATTGACAGACTGCAACAAGACTTTTTTCGACAGATGTGAATAGTCTTACATTTTTCTAGGGAAAGTCTCGCACCAGATGATTCGGACCATAGTAAAATGTCTTTGATAAGCAGTGATAGAGTGTTTTCTGTTTTCTGTAGATCATTGTGTTTACACATGATGAATATGTCATCTGCGTAGATACAATGATCTAGGGATTTATGTTTATTGATTACTGTTGAAAGATTATCAAAAGCTATAATGAACAACACCACTGATAGCGGTGAGCCTTGTGGAATACCGTTCTGGAGTGGAAAAGTGGAAGAGTAGGTATTGTTGACCCTAACACAAAGTTTTCTATTCGTTAAAAACGATTTAATATAATTAAATATTTTTGGCCCAATACCCCAGTCTTTTAGTTTATTAAGTACTAAGTGGATACCGATTCTGTCGAATGCCTTTTCAAAATCGAGTGAAAGGATGGTCGCGTGGCCACGAGCCGAGAGGGTGTTGGTTATGTAGAAGTCCATATGAACAAGGGCGTCGGAACACCCTTTGTTGGGTCTAAAAGCTACTTGGCTAGGGCTTAAGAGGTTTTTTGATTCAATGAACCATAGCAGCCGACGTGCTACTATTTTTTCAAGGACTTTGGCCATGCATGGAATCAGTGAGATGGGGCGATAGCCTTCGATTGTATCGTTACTTTTTCTGGGTTTGTGAAGTGGAAGAATCGTTGCAAGTTTCCAGTGCTGTGGTATTATACCCGTATTTAAGATGTTGTTAAAAAGGCTTATGAGTCTATCTTTTGCAGAGGTTGGAAGATGTTTTAGCATGGGGTATGATATCCGGTCTCTACTTGGTGTTTTCCCTTTAAGTTTGGCTAGGTTGCAGTCTAATTCGAGTGGGGTTATAGGTTTTTCTATATGTTTAGCTAAGTGTGAGATGTTAGAGTGAGATAAAGGTGATGAAGTTAAGGCGATCATTTTCTGGGTCACAAAAGCTGAGTGGAAACATGTGTCTCGTGCAAGGTTCGACCAACTGAGCGCAAAGAACGAGGCTATGTCTTGAGCTGATGTAATTTGCCCTTCGGGTGTCGCTATCGCAATAATTGAGTGTGGTGTTGAATTACTAGTCAGGTTTCGAATTTTATGCCAAATTTTGGCAGGCGACGAATTCGGATTTAAGTTTGATGTAAAATCGCTTAGACATTTCGCTTTGCTTTTTTTCATCTCTCTGCGGAAATTGGCATTTACCTTTTTATATAATATGAGGTTAGATTGGTTGGGGTGCTTTTTGAAGCGATTCCAAGCATTCATTTTTTCTTTCCGGAGTTGGGCTAATAGAGGACACCACCATGGCACCCTCCTACTAGTCGATCTGTTGGTGTGAGTAGAACTCTGTGGAATAGCTTTGTTTGCCGCAAATCTGAGAGCTTTCTGAATAATTGCTGCCTCTTTATTTATATTAGTTGAAAAGGCTACTTTAGACAAAAAATCTTATATGTGCTTGTTGAAACAAGCCCAGTCAGCTAAGTCAGTCTTGAATTTTAGGTTTACAGGTGTTTTGGAGTAAACCGGGCCGAGGGCAATAGAGGAGATTATAGGGAAGTGATCACTGTTAAATAGATCATCCAAAATCTCCCAGGAAGTTTTTGTAGACAGCTCGGGCGAACAGCATGTAATATCGATGTGCGTAAGCGTACCGTGCGTGGAGAAGTGAGTTGGGGAACCATCATTTAATATTGTAAGATTTAACTCCGTTAAGAAATCTTCAAGTATTTTACCTCGAGAATTTGTGATGGGTGATCCCCACAGGTTAATTTCTATAGCCAAAACCAAAAGATTAGAGTTGATGCCAATCCTTCTATGGGGAATATTACTTTTTAGTAGGACGGCGAGGCCTTGCTTGGATGATGTGTTATAAGCGAAATTGTGGAAGTAACCTGTGTACGTTTTTGGTACAATTGGGACAAAGTTAATGGAGCAATGTGTTTCTTGAAGGGATATGACATATGGGTTATTTTCTTTGATGAGGATATTTAATTCATCGTAGTTGTTGACAAGTCCTTTTATGTTCCATTGGAGAATGTTGAGTGTGTTATTGGAATGGGTTGGTTGGTTTCGGTGTTGATCTTTTTTGGGCCGCAACCCACTCTGGGCGGCAACGGGACGGACTCGCTCGGTGTTAAGCAATTCCGTCCCATTTCCAACCAGTGAAGATTGCGACCCTCAGGGTGTAGAATTGGGAGATCTATTGTGCATCATCATCCACAACGGGTGGATTGATGAAGTAGGAATTTGTATTGATTAGGTCGTTGGTTAAGGAAGTTATAGGTGATACAGAGAAGGAATTGTTGGTAATGGTTCGTGTAGGGGGTGAAGGAAGTGGGCGGTTATGGGGGTTCATATTATTTGATTTTGGTGTGGTAGGTTGAGGACTAGAACTGGGAGATGGGTAGAGTGTTTGAGGATTGTTTTTTGTTGTTGGTTTACTGAATGTTGACGTTGTTAAATCTGTATTCGTTGTATTGTTTAGTGTTATTGCTTGTGTTGATATGATTGTATTAGGGGAGGGGAGTGTCGTGGAGGGGGTTGGGGATGTGGATTGAGAGTGTTGGGAGGGAGGATTTTGTTTTGTTGTTAAGTACGGTTGTTTGGTTGTTTCTGCATAAGTGAGCGAAGAAGAGGTTGAGGTAGAAGGGTGTGAAAGGTTGTATAATCGCCTAGCCTCTGCCATACTGCATTTATTTTTTGTTTTGATCTTTAAAATTTCCTTCTGTTGCAAATATTTCGGGCAAGAGACAGATGAGGATGCGTGAGCTTCTGAGCAGTTTGCGCACATGGTGCGAGTGCACTCAGCAGGATCGTGGGGTGGAAGATTGCATGTGACGCACGTTTTGCTTCTGGTACACCTTTTAATAGTATGGCCGAGAAGTTGACAATTACGGCATCTCATCGGATTTGGGATATATTCTTGTACCTTGGCGTTGTGCCAGCCTATTTCTACCGTGGTGGGGATTTGGTAGAGGTCAAATGTGAAGAGAACAAGGCCTGTGGCCCGTTGGGTACCATCGACAGTTTTAGTAAATTTGTAGACGTCGATGACTCCTTGTGATTTCATCTCAGCTATAATTTCGCTCTCGGCGACATTTATGAGGCAGGGAGCATAAACAATACCTTTGGAAGAATTGAGGGTATCATGCAATTTACAAGACACCGGGCATTGGTTGGCGAGATTGGTGGTGTGCAGAAATTTATCTGCAATTTTTTGGGATTTGGCCAGAATGAGGATACTGCCATCTCTCAATTGGGAAATGCTTTCGTATTCCGTACTCACTGCATCTATTGCCTTTCTTAAGACGAATATGCTGACCGATGTTAGAGGCTGTTTGTCATCACTTGAGGAAATTAACACAAATCTGGGGTTTTTGAGGTTAGTGTTCGAGGGGAGACAAGGAAATTGGCTGTTAATTGTTGGTTTGTTTTTTTTTGACCGGGGTTCAAATGTTAGCGTTTCGGCGTCGGCCAGTACGCTAAATCTGTTCCCAGGCTTTATTTTATTTGGCCCTGGGGCCATGATATTAAGAGAAAACAACTATTGGTACGCGAGAAAATAAAACACGCGGTTTGGAAAAAGAAAGAAAAAACAACTGGCGGAAGTGCGAGTGAGAAAGAAGAGAAAATGGAAAAGAAAACTGAGTAAGGATACTGAGAAAGTCAACACGATGTTAACGCTACGAGAGCTAGACGGTGACTGTATATAAATATAATAATAATATTTTGCCTTAAATTTTCTGTATCGGCCCAACACCGTAGTCAGAGAAACTTCCCCACACCATTATTTTTTACCTTTCGTGTTTAACGGTTTTGGTGGTATACCGGAGCTGGCTTTCGGTGTTGGGGGACGTCTCACATACTGGCGTGAACAAATACCGCCATATAAAACAATCTTAAACTCCAGCAAACAAACCAACATTTCTCGCACACTCTATTCGCTTGTCCCCATGTTTCTTTGTCAGTATTGGCTTCTTCCTGGGACTCGCCATTGCAGAATGCTGACGTTTTACTTCACGATCTGATTTTTGACCAGATTAGAAGTGTGTTTGGGGTCATCATCATGTTGGGACCGCCAAACTAGTGGCATTTTTTTGTAATCTTCGGATCTCATAATCCTTATCAATTGGATCTGCGCCCTGTAATAAGGAGCAGCCTCACGATTGTACTGCCTTTCATCTGATCTATACTTTTTGAATTTCGAATCATGGCTTTTTGTCTAATTTGTATCTATAAAGGCAGGCTTGTAAAGCTCTGATCCATATGACTTATTTTGAAGAGGCTTAAGGGATAGTTCTTATAAAATTTACAATTATACAATCTTGTTTTCTACTTGTTTTATAGTATCATACCATACCATATGACAAATTGTTGACCTGTTGATCGAATATTTTTCAGACAATTACGTTATTAACATTTACTGCAATTTTTAATTTCATTCTCTTTAAATATTTGTTTCCACCTGTTCTATTAACAGATGTCAAATTTCAATGTCAGATACACATAAACTTGATTTTTTCCGAATACGCAATAGCGCAAGAGCGAAGCGAGCGTAGCTCCTTTCTCTAGACTCCAATTACACTCTTTGTAATATTGTTTCGCAGTAACCGCTCAACCGATTTTTGAACCCACAGAAAGTATTCTTAAATTCGCAGGTTATTACAGGAGTAACATTTTAAAATTGATTTCGAAATTTTTTTGATTAAAGCTAAAACAACATTAGGTCAACACAACAATAAAAACTACTTTATACAGAACTAACTGCAACCACTGCGCCGTGGCGCAGTGGTTAGTGTGTTGGACTCTGACGCACGATGAGCGAGTTCGGATCCCGATAATACCGACACCATCGAATGTTTATTTCGCGGCGTTCCTCCTCGGCGGGGTACTGGCAAAACCCCCCGTAGTATACTTGCCGTGAAAAAGACTCTCGACTCACGTCGTTCGGAATCGACATTAAACTGTAGGTCCCTTTCACCTATGTGAAAAAATAAATCACACACAACATGGGTGATTGAGAGAAGCTTGGCTCTGGTCCTTCATGGGCTGTAACGCCATCAGAGAGAACTGCAATCAATTTGTTTTGTGTGAACATCTGAAGCCTTTTGTAAATAAGCGGATAGGTCCTTATCAGTGCGGATTCAGGCCAGGAAAGTCCACCATCGACCAAATCTTCACACTACGGCTGTACGAACTGAATCCATCGTGTTTCGAACTGAACTCACTTTACGTCAATCAACATCCTTTAAAATGAATGACAGAACCATGGTCGGGGGCTTTTCCGTTTCCGCTTTCGATGGTGAAGGTCTTCGAACAAGCAAGCAATCATCCACCTCGTGTTACCAATTCATTCCGTGTGTAATAAAGTTAATAATTAAGATAAGCGTCTCTATTGTTTATCATTGAATTAACGAACTGGGAAGTGCTCACATTTTCTTCATCCCAAAAGAACGAACATTTTGGTGCCGAAACCCGGGACGCTTATATTATTTTACTGGTTTACCACGAAGCTAATTCGCATATACATTTATTTGTCATACCATCATTGTAAAAGTTATAGTTTTCCGCGTGTGCTAAAGTGAGGTTACCTGTGCCGAAATGTCTAATCCATCACGAAATTCAAAGACTTCGGGTTCCTCAGAACCTTATGCACAGCAGAAACAGCTTATCGCACGCGTAGAAAAAAGTCTCGTCAAACATCGGAAATCGCCGCAAGATCGACTTACGACCGCGTGTTTCAAACGACGCCTGGATATCTTGGAGAGCCATTATCAAGAATTTGATTTAAATCACAAGCTCCTCATTTGTGAATCGGACGATGTTGCGAGTGCGTATATCAAAGAAGATTTGGTGACAGCTTTTGAAGAAGTGTATATAGCAGCCTGAGTGTATATAGAGGGCATGGGCTCGGACATACAGGGTAAAGTTGTTGATTGCTCTCAACCTGGCGAGATGCCAGCAACGATCCCTGTTTAAATGCCCGGGTCAAGTTGACATACGGCCTCCTCGCGGCGCCCTCTGGATAGCCTCTTCAACAACCTTTGGGAAGTGAACAAACGTATGCAGCGACAAAACCCCGACCAGAATGGCGGTTGTGCGGCGGACTAACAATCCGCCCACGTAAAAATAAAAACAAAGTTATGAATGAGCAAGCTCAGGCTCAGATCCTCCATGGATCGCTGGCCTGATAAGTAAGTAATAAGCTCATGCTAATGTCCATGCCGTATAGTCTATTGATTTTTTGACTATGTTACTGACTTGCCAATTAGACCTTATATAGAGTGTGACTCCTCCGGTTCTACTCGAATTTGACATGCATGAGATCTCATTATACCCGTACATTTTTATTTCATCACTCCGATTAGTTCAATTTCATTAAAGGTATTCAGGAGACCCTGAATGTTTATATATGTAGGTATATATTGCCTTAGGGGATTTTGATTGCTAATACCCAATCCTTTTTTTCTTGGCTGCCAATTTATTTTGATAGACAGGGCAAGTTTTGCTAAATGTAGCATGGTTCTCATCAAGTCCGGTATTTAGTCTCTTATTTGCTCGAATGCAATTTATACATCTCTGTACTGGATCAGTTTGACATTCCCTGCTTCTATGGATTCCTAAACATTTGTAGCATGTTTCTTCATTTTTACATTGGGCTGATCGGTGGTTGTATTTTTTGCATTTAAAACATTTAGTCGATTCCATCATACACCTTACAACTTTCCCACCCAATGTTCAGTTTTCCCTCTTCCATTATCTCTGTGAACGCATCTTCGTTGACTTCGATTACATCATTGTAGTTCGTTTCGGTGTTCTTATTATTTTCGAAGAATCTTATTATGTATTTTCATATCGTTTTTTTCTAATACTGAATTTTGCTTTTTTAATTTTTCTATTATATCTGCTTCATTATGTTTATATTTCATGCTCGTAATAAGTATTCTTTTATGTATCTTATTTGGTATTTTAATTTTATATTCTTCTCCCATTTGTTTTTCAATTTCGTTTTTTATTTCATTCCTTTCCTCAATACTTTCCGTTTCTATTATTATATTACCGTTGCGTTTGCTTTCGATATTAGAAAAATAAATTTTTTTCGATCTACTTTGTTATTTAAATCTTGTTTTGTTTTAATGTTTTTTTTTTTTTTTTCGTTTGCTTTGGCTGCACTATCAGTGGTACCTTTTCCGTAGCTCTGGCATCACATTTTCTTTGGTTAAATTGGTACCTTTTTTGACAGCCTCCACGAATGACAATTGGTTATTTATATTTGTTTTTTTATTACATACAGTTTTCTTGACTTCTTCGTTATTGCTACTGTTCGCAATTTCCGTAGGTGTTTTTTCCTGTTCTTCCTTACATTTTTCTGTTAAATTTTTCATCGCTATAACGCTTTTTTCGCATATTTCCTGTGCCGTTTTAATTCGTGTATCCTCTCTATGTATCTTCTCTCAATTGCCTCTAAGAGGTTCTTGATTCCCTCCTCATTATTCCTCAAAAATTGCTCAAATTCCCTATACAGTTTTAGGTAGTTGGAATTTCTTTCTACGCTTTCTTGCATCTCTTTAACCACCAGGTCTACATTTTGTAGAGTAGATATGCATTCGTCGCATACCATATTTCCGTTTCGGATTATTTCGCAACTATATTCATCTAGGCCGGAACATTTCGCCGCTGTGTGCAACGTTTTTCTGCATACACCTTCGCAGCTTTTGCATGTTTCTCCACAAATTGCCAGTTGGAATTTATTCCACTTTTACATTTCAATTGCAGGTATTAATTACAGACCATATTTGAATTTTTTTCACTCCTATTTAAATGTTAGTTGTATTGTTCGTATGTAAACATTTTATTTGTCAGAGCTAACATACACTGTGCGCTATTTAGTTATCGCCGTTATACGTTGTTGATCATACAAATTTCTATCGATTAGCTAGTTTTTGTTTGTATCGGTTCTAAATCTGCATGCACCATGGTGCTAACAGATTAGCAGTTCGAAGTTCATTTAGATCAGTGGAGTCGAGATCTTTGAAGGTAAACGACAAAGGGACGGTAGAATGAGCAAACTAAATATTAAGGGTTCCCAACAGAAGACCGTGGTCAGAGATGGAATCAATAAGTAAGTTGGTCAAAGAGAAAAATTAACGAAATGTTAGAAACAATGAAGGGATCAAAAAGACTAGGAACACAATCATTGGCAAAACGTGTCGGACTGACTATTGACTATTTCTAGTCCTAATGATTGTGACAGATCATTGATATGGAAAGCCCGAGATTCCTTTTTGAGCAATAATGTAATAAGATCCCCACATATTATGATGTGCCCATATACCGAACAGGGAACATCATTGATTCGGGTCATAGGCGCAAGAAACTAAACATTTTGCATTACAACCAAATTTTTCCACGAAAAAGTACTCAAAACATGACTCTACAGAACGAGCAATTATTTTGAAATTCAATGTGGACTTACAATAATTTGCGACGCCTCCGTCTCTCGTGTAGGTCACTCTGTAATTTCTGTGTAATTTGTAGTTACATAGGTATAACCGCCATCCAGGAAATGCAATGGAATGGACCGGGTATAAAGCGGATGAAAACTGCGATATTTACTACAGCGACTGCTAAAGGGAGAGAGGTCAACGATTGTTTGGATGCGGATTTGTTGTTCGAGTTGGACTAAGACAAAAAGTCCTAAGCTTTCTGCATGTGGGGGTGGCAGTAGTGCAGTAGTTAACATCATCGACCGTCGAGTGGAAGGTCTTTAGTTCAAATTCGTTTCATAGCCACGAAAAAGCAATTCCTATACGGAAAAAGTATGCAACACAGTTGTGAATAGAAAGCGACCAAACGTATTGCTGCAGGCATAACACTCACAGCATATGGTCAATTGAAATTCATCCTCTGCATATGCAATATTAACACCAAAAGTGCATGAACGTATTAACGTGAATTATAACCAACGCGAAATTTGGTCGGCTATTATCCTATCTAGGACAAACCACCCCTGAGAGTAGTGAACGAACATTTACGACCCAAAAAACCACTGCACTCCGTTCAGGTTGTGTGTCAAAAACATCAACCCGCGCGTAACTCTCCCTCTCCCTGTTACCTTCGCTCGCACAACGTTCGTTCAAAACGTTATAAGGCATTAGCCTTGAGTGCGGGTGTAACTATAAAAAAAAAAAAAAAAAAAGTGAGCGAACGCCTCATAACAATCCGTATCAAGGCTACATTTTTTAACATCAGCCTGATCTGCGTCCACGCCCCCACGGAAGACAAGGATGACTCCGCCAAAGATGAGTTCTACCATCTCCTAGACAGAACGTATGCCAAATGTCACAGCTATGACATCAAAATTGTACTAGGAGACCTCAATGCTAAGCTGGGTAAGGAAAGCATCTTTGAACGAGTCATCGGCAAACATAGCCTACACGACACCACCTCCGATAACGGACACAGGCTGATAGATCTTGCTACAGGGGGAAATCTCCTTCTAGCCAGTACGCGCTTCCTGCACCTCGATACACACAAACGCAACTGGCGGTCTTTTGATCAATCGACTACCAACCAGACTGATCACATCGCTATCGACGTCAGACACTCCACTATTCTTGATGTTCGAACTTTCCGAGGGGCTAACATCGACTCGGACCATTATCTTGTAGTAGCCAAGATGCGCTTACGGATATCACGAAGGCAGCGGAGTAGAGTAAGAATACAAAGTTATAACGTCGGAAAGCTACTATCGCCAGAAACCGCTCGTGCTTTTACCGATCGCGTCTCCCTTAAGCTCTCCAATACACCTCAATCCTCCACGCTATCAATAGAACAGCAGTGGAGCCTTTGCAAACAAGCCCTGAAAAGCTCTGCATCCGAGATGTTGGGTTTCAAGGCTCCACCACGAAGAAACACCTGGTTCGATGACGAGTGCAGGAGGATTCATACAGCGAAGCAGGATGCATATAAGGCCTCGCTGCATAAAAGAACAAGAGCAGCTCGTGAGCTCTACGAGTTAAAAAGAAGGGAGCAGCTTCTTAGAAGAAAGAAGAAAGAGCACGAGAAGCGCGCGATTGAGGATTTGGAGAGGTGTTACTGCAGGCGTGACGTTCGAAAGTTTTATCAACAGATAAAGCGAACATGCCAAGGTTATAAAGCCAGAACGGAAGCCTGGACACCTAGTAGTAGAACCGCAGTCGATGCTGAGAATATGGAAAAACCACTTCTGCAGACTGTATAACGGCGATGTTAGTCAATATACCGCTGTCAGGCAGAATGATCCATTTCTAATCGACGGAGACCGCAGAGAACTCTGTCCCCCTGACCTCGACGAAGTTAAGATTGCCATATCGAAGCTCAAGTCGAATAAAGCTGCTGGCGCGGACGGACTGTCTGCTGAGCTCTTCAAGGCAGCTGGAGATGGCCTCGTTAGGAGCATGAACCAGCTCATCTGTAAGATATGGTTACAGGAAAGCATGCCCGAGGAATGGAGTCTCAGCATCGTTCGCCCGATCCACAAGAAAGGAGACTCCTCTGATTGCGCAAACTATAGAGGAATAAGTCTGCTTAACATCGCCTACAAAATCTTCTCTGCCGTTTTGTGTGAACGCCTGAAGCCTTTTTTAAATAAGCTGATAGGTCCTTATCAGTGCGGATTCAGGCCAGGGAAGTCCACCAAATCTTCACACTACGGCAGATCCTGGAAAAAACCAATGAATTTCAAGTCGACACTCACCACCTATTTGTTGACTTCAAAGCCGCATACGACAGCGTAATTAGAGACGAGCTATACAACGCTATGTCTACCTTTGACATACCTGCTAAACTCGTCAGACTATGCAGGATGACTTTGGAGAATGCTCACTGCTCCATCCGAATCGGCGAACACCTTACCGATAGTTTTGATGTCAAAAAAAGTTGCGATGCGCTGTCGTGTGATTTCTTCAACATCATATTGGAAATGATATGTGCATCTATTTCAAATCCTCGCAACTCCTGGCATACGCCGACGATATTCACATAATAGGTAGATAGATTGAGATGGAGGCGGCGAAAATTGGTTTGGCGGTAAACGAGGGCAAAACTAAATATATGCTGACATCAAAAAAGGACGCTCACCACCGACCTCTTGGCGAGAACGTTTGTATTTGCAGATATACATAAGTTCGAGGTAGTTAAGGACATCGTCTACCTTGGCTCCGCAGTGAACTGGAACAATGACATCAGTTCCGAAATCAAACACAGAATCACTCTTGCCAATCGCTGATTCTTTGGGCTCAGGAGGCAACTGAGTAATAGAGCCCTCTCCCGAACGACAAAGTTGACTCTATATAAGACCCTTATCATCCCAGTCCAGTAGTACGGCGCAGAAGCATGGACACTATCAAAAGCGGATGAGGAGGTCCTTAGTCGGTTCGAGAGAAAGATTTTGCGCGTGATTTTCGGGCCTATAAACGCAGACGGGGGATGGAGGAAAAGATTCAACCACTAACTTTACGGGCTGTACAGCGACATGAGTCTACTCAGGCGTCTACGGATTCAACGCCTAAGATGGCTGGGCCATGTAGAGCGAATGGACACCACAACTCCAGCCCCACAAGAAGCAGAGGACGGCCGCACTTAAGATGGCGCACACAGGTGGAAGGGAACCTCAGTCAACTGGGTGTGCGGCAATGGAAAAGTCTAGCAAAAGATCGTGCTAGTTGGAGGGGCATGTTGGTTGAGGCCCAGGTTCACTCCAAACTGTAACGCCCATTAAGAAGAAGAAGATAGGTATATCGAAAATGCAGTTTTCTAATTTAGGCTTAAACCAGGTTTCTGACACCAAAATGACATCAACTACTCGAGTTTGTGAATAAGTACATAGCGGAAACAATAAATCAATAATCAAGTGGCAGACTTTAAATCCCTGTTGACATTTAGAAATTCCCTTGAATATTTTCAAAAATAAATTGAAATAAAGGTCTTGCCACGAAATATTGAATAATTTTTAATTTTTTTGATTTGAATTAGAAATTGCAACTGTTTTGTCGCGAGAAAATTCCTTATCATAATTTATCGTAACTTAAGAAATATATGTATTGGATTTTTATGAATTTTATGAGTTTTCCTTAAATATAGAGCTTTAAAAATATGTGAGGAGATATTTTCGAATAAAAATTTAATGAACTTTATGAAATTTCCCAGTTTCTGTTCGAGTTGCAAACATTTCGCCCCATACCGTATATCGCTTATTGGCGATAACTGACAAGCAGCGTTTTGATAAACTTGCTACCAAATCTTTGCATCGTTTTAGTGAAATAAGCTAAAAAGCTCTTCTGAATTCTTTGCAGATATTGATGCTTGACTTCTCTCCACATAACCTCACAAGTTCTCAATGGGATTGAAATCGGGACTCTGCGCTGGCCAACTCAACCCTCTTATACTTTCTTCCTCAAACCAACTTCTCACCAGGCATGAGCGTTTGAACACTGAACACATTTTAGTGATCAAAACAAGATGAAAAAAAAAAAGATCCCAAGAACAGCTGCAAAAAACGGTTAATTACCGCTGCATTTATCTTGTGTATAATGTGTGAAGCAGATATGAAAAAGACTGTCATTATTTCGGATAAAGTTCCGAAAGTACTCATTTCCGATTTTTTTCAAAGTTTTTCTTATACGCATCCCCCACCTGATTATCTACCTAGATGTTGTGTGGGGGCTTCCCACCAAAGGATAATCGACCCCGTCACTCCCCCTCACCAACTCAAGACCCAACCTATTCGATCTCTCCCACCACAATCCCCATCCCCTGGGCTGGACATAAGGTGTCAACCGTACCGTGCCGAAATGTCGACCAGGCTGAGAGCCCAGATCAAAAATAGCTCAGTCGCAAACGGTGTATCCGGATATCTGGCGCCCTCCGGATCAGGTAACCTTAACTGTGTATTGCAGATCTCTGCAGTGTATTGGCCTCTGACGCCGATGACAAGGGACCGAATCCCGACACAGCCATGTCATCGAACTTGTTTTTCACGGTGTTTCTCCTCAGCGGGGTTCTGAAAAAAACCCCTGTAATAAAATTGTCACAGTCACCGTCTAGCTCTCGTAGCGTTAACATCGTGTTGATTTTCTCAGTATCCTTACTCAGTTTTCTTTTCCATTTTCTCTTCTTTCTCACTCGCACTTCCGCCAGTTGTTTTTTTTTTTTTTTTTTCTTTCTTTTTCCAAAACGCGTGTTTTATTTTCTCGCGTACCAATAGTTGTTTTCTCTTAATATCATGGCCCCAGGGCCAAATAAAACAAAGCCTGGGAACAGATTTAGCGTACTGGCGGACGCCGGAACGCTAACATTCGAACTCCGGTAAAAAAAAAAAACCAACAATTAACAGCCAATTTCCTTGTCTCCCCTCGAACACTAACCTCAAAAACCCCAGATTTGTGTTAATTTCCTCAAGTGATGACAAACAGCCTCTAACATCGGTCAGCATATTCGTCTTAAGAAAGGCAATAGACGCAGTGAGTACGGAATACGAAAGCATTTCCCAATTGAGAGATGGCAGTATCCTCATTCTGGCCAAGTCCCAAAAAATTGCAGATAAATTTCTGCACCCCACCAATCTCGCCAACCAATGCCCGGTGTCTTGTAAATTGCATGATACCCACAATTCTTCCAAAGGTATTGTTTATGCTCCCTGCCTCATAAATGTCGCCGAGAGCGAAATTATAGCTGAGATGAAATCTCAAGGAGTCATCGACGTCTACAAATTTACTAAAACTGTCGATGGTACCCAACGAGCCACAGGCCTTGTTCTCTTCATATTTGACCTCTACCAAATCCCCACCACGGTAGAAGTAGGCTGGCACAACGCCAAGGTACAAGAATATATCCCAAATCCGATGAGATGCCGTAATTGTCAACTTCTCGGCCATACTATTAAAAGGTGTACCAGAAGCAAAACGTGCGTCACATGCAATCTTCCACTCCACGATCCTGCTGAGTGCACTCGCACCATGTGCGCAAACTGCTCAGAAGCTCACGCATCCTCATCTGCCTCTTGCCCGAAATATTTGCAACAGAAGGAAATTTTAAAGATCAAAACAAAAAATAAATGCAGAGGCTAGGCGATTATACAACCTTTCACACCCTTCTACCTCAACCTTTTCTTCGCTCACTTATGCAGAAACAACCAAACAACCGTACTTAACAACAAAACAAAATCCTCCCTCCCAACACTCTCAATCCACATCCCCAACCCCCTCCACGACACTCCCCTCCCCTAATACAATCATATCAACACAAGCAATAACACTAAACAATACAACGAATACAGATTTAACAACGTCAACATTCAGTAAACCAACAACAAAAAACAATCCTCAAACACTCTACCCATCTCCCAGTTCTAGTCCTCAACCTACCACACCAAAATCAAATAATATGAACCCCCATAACCGCCCACTTCCTTCACCCCCTACACGAACCATTACCAACTATTCTTTCCCTGTATCACCTATAACTTCCTTAACCAACGACCTAATCAATACAAATTCCTAATTCATCAATCCACCCGTTGTGGTTGATGATGCACAATAGATCTCCCAATTCAACACCCTCAGGGTGGCAATCTTCACTGGTTGGAAATGGGACGGAATTGCTTAACACCGAGCGAGTCCGTCCCGTTGCCGCCCAGAATGGGCAGCGGCCCAAAAAAGATCAACACCGAAGCCAACCAACCGATTTCAATAACACACCCAACATTCTCCAATGGAACATAAAATGACTTGTCAACAACTACGACGAATTAAATATCCCCATCAAAGAAAATAACCCATATGTCATATCCCTTCAAGAAACACATTGCTCCATTAACTTTGTCCCAATTGTACCAAAAACGTGCACAGGTTACTTCCATAATTTTGCTTATAACACATCATCCAAGCAAGGCCTCGCCGTCCTACTAAAAAGTAATATTCCCCATAGCAGGATTGGCATCAACTCTAATCTTTTGGTTTTGGCTATAGAAATTAACCTTTCAATCATTTTTACATTGGTGTGAATTTACATCTTGCCTGACCAACTTTTTTCAAAATTCGACTTACACAACATCCTCTCACAAGTCCAACACCCAATCTCACTAGTAGGTGACGTTAATGCCTGGAGTATACTGTGGGGATCACCCAACACAAATTCTCGAGGTAAAATACTTGAAGATTTCTTAACGGAGTCAAATCTTACGATATTAAATGATGGTTCCCCAACTCACCTCTCCACGCACGGTACGCTTACGCACATCGATATTACATGCTGTTCGCCCGAGCTGTCCACAAAAACTTCCTGGCCCGGTTTACTCCAAAACACCTGTAAACCTAAAATTCAAGACTGACTTAGCTGACTGGGCTTGTTTCAACAAGCATATATCAGATTTTTTGTCTAAAGTAGCCTTTTCAGCTAATATAAATAAAGAGGCAGCAATTATTCAGAAAGCTCTCAGATTTGCGGCAAACAAAGCTATTCCACAGAGTTCTACTCACACCAACAGATCGACTAGTAGGAGGGTGCCATGGTGGTGTCCTCTATTAGCCCAACTCCGGAAAGAAAAAATTAATGCTTGGAATCGCTTCAAAAAGCACCCCAACCAATCTAACCTCATATTATATAAAAAGGTAAATGCCAATTTCCGCAGAGAGATGAAAAAAAGCAAAGCGAAATGTCTACGCGATTTGACATCAAACTTAAATCCGAATTCGTCGCCTGCCAAAATTTGGCATAAAATTCGAAACCTGACTAGTAATTCAACACCACACTCAATTATTGCGATAGCGACACCCGAAGGGCAAATTACATCAGCTCAAGACATAGTCACGTTCTTTGCACTCAGTTGGTCGAACCTTGCACGAGACACATGTATCCACTCAGCTTTTGTGACCCAAAAAATGATCGCCTTAACTTCATCACCTTTATCTCACTCTAACATCTCACACTTAGCTAAACATATGGAAAAACCCATAACCCCACTCGAATTAGACTGCAACCTAGCCAAACTTAAAGGGAAAACACAAAGTAGAGACCGGATATCATACCCCATGCTAAAACATCTTCCAACCTCGGCAAAAGATAGACTCATAAGCCTTTTTAACAACATCTTAAATACGGGTATAATACCACAGCACTGGAAACTTGCAACGATTCTTCCACTTCACAAACCCAGAAAAAGTAACGATACAATAGAAGGCTATCGCCCCATCTCACTGATTCCATGCATGGCCAAAGTCCTTGAAAAAAATAGTAGCACGTCGGCTGCTATGGTTCATTGAATCAAAAAACCTCTTAAGCCCTAGCCAAGTAGCCTTTGGACCCAACAAAGGGTGTTCCGACGCCCTTGTTCATATGGACTTCTACATAACCAACACCCTCTCGGCTCATGGCCACGCGACCATCCTTTCACTCGATTTTGAAAAGGCCTTCGACAGAATCGGTATCCACTTAATTCTTAATAAACTAAAAGACCGGGGCATTGGGCCAAAAATATTTAATTATATTAAATCGTTTTTAACGAATAGAAAACTTTGTGTTAGGGTCAACAATACCTACTCTTCCACTTTTCCACTCCAGAAGTGGATACCGATACTCCAGTGGGGTTGTTCATTATAGCTTTTGATAATCTTTCAACAGTAATCAATAAACATAAATCCCTAGATCATTGTATTTACGCAGATGACATATTCATCATGTGTAAACACAATGATCTACAGAAAACAGAAAACACTCTATCACTGCTTATCAAAGACATTTTACTATGATCCGAATCATCTGGTGCGAGACTTTCTCTAGAAAAATGTAATATTATTCACATCTGTCGAAAAAAGTCTTGTTGCAGTCTGTCAATTAAAATCAATAATGTAAATATCAAAAAAGTCGATAGTTTAAGTATCCTAGGTTTAACATTAAATAATAAATATACGGAAGTCCCATTGTTTACGCTTAAGAAAAAATCTAGCTGCTAGGGTCAATATTATTAGCTATCTTGCTAGCAAAAATTGTAACACCCATATAAACACCTTATGTGACATAACAAAATCTCTAGTTCTAAGCAAAATAGACTATGCATTATGTATATACGGAAACGCACCAACATCAACAATCAACTCCATCAAAGCTCCTTACCACCAAGCTGCCCGAAAGAGTGTTAGTGCCTTCAGAACAACACCCGTCAAAAACATTTTGGTTGAAGCAGGCCTTCCCACGATTGAAGAACGCATTAAAGCATGCCTTTCGAAACTGTTTATGAAGCTGTTGTTTTCAAATAACTCAGATATAATCAACGATTTTAAACTAACCAAACGCAGAAAAAGGCTGCCAAGAATTCAATCAGCCATCGTAAAAGCCATACAAATTGCAGAAAAGTTGGATCTACCTCAAAAGATACCCTATTCAAACACCATAACTCTTCCACCTTGGATCATAAACCCAGCATCCTTCGTCTTAGATCTAACCTATTACGCAAAAGCTAATACACCAAGTGCAGTTTATCGGGCAATATTTCTTCAAACTACTTCAAACCTTACAGCGGAAGGATGGTCTCTGATCTTTTGCGATGGATCAAAAATAAACGATAGTACGGCTTTTGCAGTTACAAGAGAAAATGGCACCGTAATCTCCAAGGGACTACTATCGGTCTACAAAGCAGTGTCAATTTGCTCTAAAGACAATGGGAAATACATCATCTGCTGAGACAGTATGTCCGTGTTCAACGCTTTACGCAGTCCGAACCACAGGGCTGGTACAATCACCCACACTAGAAACTGCTTGGCCAAAGCATCAAACAAAATCAAAGTCATGTGGGTTCCAAGCCACGTTGGTATTAACGGAAACGCAATAGCTGACAGGGTAGCGCGCAACACTCATTATTCCCCAGTTCACCAATTCTACTCTATCACCAAACTCGATCTTCTGCGCGCTGCTCACAACAAGCTAAAAAGAAAATTGTTAGTAAACTGGAATAACTACCACCATCACTACAAACTTTTTAACCCTGACCGGTCTCGTGTAAGGTATCCCACCCTCCCTTCTTCGGGCGCCTTGTCGTGGCGGGAGGCTTAAGAGGTCGTAGACCTCGAACTAAGACTCGAAGACCCAAAAATGAATGGACAAACCAAAGGAATTGTGTACTCCAGGTAGTACTCGCAGCAGCGGAAATCCACCCGCGACCTCTTTGATCGCGGCCGGGGCAAGGATTCTGGAGGCCCCAACATTCATTTTTAACCCTCCGGCAGCCCGGAACGACACCGGCTCACTGTCTGACCACCTGGTCCGACTGAGCATGAGCGGTGCATCCAGCGGAGGCGACACCAATGATGGCGCGGCACGGGAAACCGCAAAGGTGGAACGCGCTCCTGAATTGGGACGTACTGCTGAATGCACTGCTAAGTGCCCAAAAAGTAGAGGTAAGAGGCGTGCCCGAAAGTTGTGCAAAGAGGCTGACAAAGCCGAAGGCACAATGGTCGCGGCTAAACCTCTGGGGGAACCAGTTAAGAGGGTTAGGTCAGCGGAGGTATCACGTACCGAAATTGATCCGACCCTCCTTCCTGAGCTCCACCCCTCTCTCAAAGGTGCGCAGCGCGGAAAGCGTCGGCGATTGGGAAAGGCTGCTGAAGGAGGCATAAGCATCTCTGCACTTTCGGCATGCGCCTCCAACTCTCTTCCTCTTACTGGGAAGGTTCAACTACCCAGTAAGAGCGTGATCAGTTCCCGTAATGACGGAGCCGGAAGCTGTCAAGTTTCTGCTATGGCCAGCGTTGCCGCCGAAAAAGGTGGGGCTGACAGGCAGACTCCGAACGCAGAAGGCGAAGTCGTTACGGGTCCTAGCAATCCTCGAACTGGTAAGGCTGTCCCGAACCGTCGTCCGAAGGGAGCAGGTGCTTTAACCGAAAAAGGTAAAGGCTCCCGCAAACGGAAGACCGCCGCTGGGGATAGCCTCGCTAGGGAGAGAGTGTGCGATGCCTCCCTCTCCGGTGGGGCGGTAGGAAATCGGAGTCAAATGGCAGATGTGGCGACCCAGAAGGATCAAAGCATAGGCCAGAAGGCGAAGATAGCCAAAAACCACTTCTCGGAAGCGGGCACATCACACGACAAAACCCCTTCCTCCCAGAAGGAGATCCAAATGACCGTAAAGAGTCGAGAGAAGCAGCTCTCTTATAAAGGGGCGGCCACCTCCTCTGAAAAGGTCAGGATAGCTTTTATCCAGATCAATGCATGTAGTAGAACAAATCATCACATTGTATCCATTCAGGAACCGTGGGTGTGGAATAAACGCTTATGTGGCCTTGGTGGTATACGTGATGCTACGATTCTTTATGATGAGCGACCCGAAAGGCCTAGGGTCGGCCTCATCATATCGAATTCACTATCGGCAACCAAACTTGGGCACTTTTGTGGACAAGATCTGGTGGCTGCTCGAGTAAGCTACAAAACGCACGGAGCAATATAACACTTCGTCGTTGCGTCTGGCTACTTTCCCTACGATTCGTTACTACCTCCACCACCGAAGGAAGTCTCTGAACTCGTAGAGTACTGTGAAGCCAAAAAGATTGGTCTCATCTTGTGTTGCGATGCTAATGCCCAAAACACTGCTTGGTGCAGCAGCAAGTGTAACACAAGGGGGGACCGTCTGTTGGACTTCATTCTCTCGTCTGACCTTACCATCAACAATGTTGGCTCTCAACCAACGTTTGTTACGACAAGACGACAGGAGGTGATTGACCTGACCCTATCCAACAGATATGTGAAGGACATCACAAACTGGCGAGTCTTGCCTGATGCTACGCTGTCGGACCATAAATATATCGAATTCCGATTGGGTTGTGAGATTTCTTCCTTGCAACCTAGACGGAATCCGAGAAGGACGGACTGGGTACGGTTTAGAGAGGAGCTTGAGAAATCCACTCAGGCCCTACCTAAGCTTAGAACGAAACAATTGGTAGAGAACGCTGTTCATAACCTGAATAGCGTCATCACCAGTTGTTTTGAACTCGCATGTCCTGTCAACAAACATCCCTGCAGGAAATTGGTCCCCTGGTGGAATGCCGAGCTGCAAAGTCTTCGCAGGGAAGCCAGAATTCTTCTGAATAGTTCGCTCAAATCAAATTCGGAAGATGACTGGAACAAGTATCGGTCGAAGCAGAAAGAATATAAGAAACTTATTCGTAAATCGAAGAACGATTCTTATAGGACCTTCCGCGAAGAGATCAAGTCTCTGAGTGCGACTAGCAAGTTGGTTTAAGTCCTCAAACGGGGAAAACCGACTAGGCTAGACGCACTCAGAAAATCTGATGGTACCTTTACTGAGTCTAAAGCGGAAACTCTTAGTTTACTGTTTGCGACTCATTTCCCGGGAAATCAGATCGACATCGGCTCGTTGCACACTCCTTCAAGGGAAACTGCAACTGAAACGATGAAAACAACTCGGCGTAGCTGGTATGTTGCGTCGCGCGTGGTTACGACTGAAGCTATTGAATTTGCTGTAGCATCCTTCGATGGCTTCAAATCGCCGGGCACCGACGGGATATATCCTGTTATGCTGCAAAAAGGTATAAGGCAGCTGCTTCCTACTCTGAAAAGAATTTTCACTGCTAGTCTAGCACTTGCTCACATACCCATTCCTTGGCGCACAGTGAAAGTGGTCTTCATTCCCAAAATAGGAAAAGAGGACTACTCACTTGCCAAGAGCTTCAGACCAATTAGTCTAACATCCTTCCTGCTGAAAAGCATGGAGAGACTGGTAGAGTTGCACGTGCGAAAATTTGCCCTTCGAATGCACCCTCTTTCGGAGATGCAACATGCTTACCAGCGCGGAAAATCTTGCGAGACTGTGCTTCAGAACCTAGTTGGGCGTATTGAATGCGCGCTCGAAAGGAAAGAGTACGCGCTGGGCATTTTCATCGACATTGAGGGAGCTTTTGATAACGCAACTTTTGACAGCATGTGTAACGCTGCCAGACATCATGGCGTGGATGAAGCACTGGTCCTTTGGATCAAAGCAATGCTCATGCACAGGACATTGACCGCTGATGCAGGCCTCGACCAGTGTGTCAAATCTGGCGTAAACAGGGGCTGCCCTCAAGGTGGCGTCCTGTCTCCGCTGTTATGGTACATGGTGGTCGATTCCCTGCTTGATGCTCTCAATGCCTCTGGAATCTACGCCCAGGCCTATGCGGATGACGTCGCCATTCCTCCTGTCGGCTCATGTTTGGCGACTGTCCGTCGCAAAGCACAGGCGGCGCTAAATGTGATCGATGATTGGTGTACCAGAAATGGGCTGTCAGTCAATCCTCTTAAGACCGATGTCGTTCTCTTTACGAGAAGGAGGAAAAATACTGACATGACTCAGCTGGTACTAAAAGGCATTTCCATCCCGGTATTCAAGGAGGCTAAGTATCTAGGAGTCATCTTAGATAGTAAGCTTCTCTGGTCAAAACATGTTGAGTCAAAAACCACCAAAGCGCTGTCAGCTTTCTGGCAATGCAAAGGAGCTTTTGGCAAAACATGGGGCTTATCGCCGGCAAAGGTCCTTTGGATCTACACGGCAATGATAAGACCTATAATCTCATTTGCATCGGTTGTCTGGTGGAACAGACTAAAACGCAAACACGTCGTAGCCTCTTTCACCAAACTTCAAAGAACGGTTTGTCTCAGCTGCACGGGGGCTTTCTCCAGCACGCCGGGCGCTGCTCTAGATGTTATGATGAACCTTCCACCTCTTGATATATTTATCAGTGGGTGTGCTCTGAAAGCCATGTCTCGTCTGAAGAGAAATGGCTTTTGGTACAACTCCCATAGGAATAACGGTGTGCTTGCGCAAGAATTGTCCTGCGACCCCTGTCTCATGGACATGCCTTCTGACGCACTGACGCCCGTTATCCTATTGCGTCGTAATTTCACAGTCGAGTTTCCATGGCGTCAGGATTGGCTATGGCTGGATACTGAACCTGGAAAGGACAGTCTTCGCATTTTCACGGATGGCTCCAGATCTGGGCGGGGGTCCGGTGCTGGGGTCTTCTTTGAGCGTGAAAACATCCGACTGCACTTCTCCTTAGGAAAATATGCGTCTGTCTCAACTTGACTTGAACTCAAGTCCTTCTTGAACAGAGTCGGCAGACTAAATTCATTAAGGCTTGTATGGGTTCCAGGCCACTCTGGGATCCTAGGAAATGAGACCTATGATGAACTCGCTAGAATGGGTTCAGAGGAGAGCTTCTCAGGACCTGAACCCGCTCTAGGTCTACCTGCGTCCACGGTAAATTCCTACATTAACGATTGTGTATTTAACACACACAACCGTAGATGGAGGGATTGTCCGGGTTGCAGGATGAGTAAGCGCGTATGCCCTGATGTCTGCAAAAAATCTGCAGCATTCCTCCTGTCTTTAAGGAGAATCGACTGCAGAAGGCTTGTGGGAGTTATCACGGGCCATTATACTTTTGCCAAGCATCTCTACGTGCTCGGCATCAGCGAGACGCCTACCTGTGCTGCATGTGGCGAAGAGGAGGATGATACTGCAGAGCATTTCCCCTGTTATTGTCCCGCCTTTGCTCGCATACGGTGGCGCACCCTTGGAGCCGACGTGGTGTGTGCCGAATCCCTTAGCTCTACATCACTGAAGCTCCTTAAATTTTTTCTCCGGAAAACGGAGAAAATTCAGTAATGTAAGGTGTCTGTCTGGAGTACAATGGACCAGTGATTGCGCCTGAGTGCGCCAGCGGATAGCAGAAGCCTTTACAAAAAAAAAAAAAAAAAAAAAAAGGTATCCCACGACAACATCCAAATTGCAAAATAAAATTTTTGAAAGACTTCGATTGGGACATACCACGATCACCCACCTACACATACTAAAAAGAACGCCCCCTCCAATTTGTAATACCTGCAACTCACGCTATGACTTAAGCCACATTATAGGACCCTCACAATGTACAGCCACCACTATGAGCACAACCTCACCACTACTTCACCTATTGAAAACACCAACTCAGCAGAATATTAATTTAATATTTAATTAAATTAAGAAACACAATATAGATATCTAATTAAAAAAAAAAAAAAATGTATACCACAGAGCCGAAAGCCCCAGCAGCTAGTGCTCTCACATTCTGTTAGCTTTAATTTTAATTAGTAGCTAATAAATTATAATAATAATAATAATAATAAAATTGTCATGAAAAGCTTCTCGAAATTCGCTGTTCGGAACCGGCAATAAACAGTAGGTTGCTTTCACCTAGGGGAAAATGAAATCACACACTACATGGGTGATAGAGAGAAGCTCGGCCTAGATCCTTCATGGACTGTAACGCCAACATACATACACTCCGCGACACTTGATTACCCTCACTTAGAGTTTCTACCTAAATCATAAAGAAGGCGTAATATTTCTTCGAATCTATTTTTACAACTCCTAATTTCACTTCCTCTCCGCTACCTAACGACTGAGCTGTAAAAAATTAAGGATATAAAATGGAAATCGCCATTTTCGGTTTTTTGCCTATTTAAAGCGCGACACTTGATTACCCTCATCAGTTTGTTTTCAACATTTAAAGCGCAAGGTCCTTTTAATTAAGTAAAACTTTATTCTATTTTATTCCCACTTATTATTTATTAAAATTGTTTTTATTTAAGTTACAATTTAGAAAAGATGGGTCGAGGTAAAACGCTAACAAATTTAGATATTGGCAAAATTCTTGCGCTCAAGCAAGAAAATTATTCCAACCGGGAGATTGCTAGAAAAATTGATCGAGATCCATGGACAGTCAACAATTTTCTAAGAGATCCAGAATATTATGGTAAAAACCGAAAAGGGCGCACAGCAAGAGCGACAACAAAACGAGATCGCAGGTCAATTTTACGTGAAGCTTCAAATTCCGCTGCGACCGCTCGCAAAATAAAGGAGAAAGTTGGAACTTCAGCCAGTGTCCGGAGAGTTCAAAGGGTGATTCAATAGTGTCCACATCTCCGACGGCAAAAACTGAAGAAAAAAACACGTTTACTTCAGCGTCATAGAAATCAGAGATGGGAATTCTGCTGGGCTCACATAAGCTGGAAGAAAGAATGGGAAACCGTAATTTTTTCCGACGAAAAAAAGTTTAATTTGGATGACCCTGATGGCTTTCAGTATTACTTCCACGATTTGAGAAAATCGGAGATGTTCCTGTCACGGTGTGGGCTGCAATCTCATTTCATGGCCCAATAGATCTGGTTGTCTTAGATGGTCGGCAGAACTCAGAGGATTACATCGAGCTTCTGGAAACGCAAATAATAAATTTTCATGAAATGTTTGATGGTCAACGTTGGATTTTTCAGCAGGACAATGCAGCCATCCACACAGCAGCATGTGCAAAACAATGGTTTAGAAGAGAAAATGTGAAAGTTTTAGATTTGCCGCCTCTTTTTCCCGATCTAAACATAATTGAAAATGTTTGGGGATGGTTGTCGCGGAGAGTTTACGCGGAAGGAAGACAATTTGAAAGTAGGGAAGGTCTTATTAAGGCCATTGAAGACGCTTTCGAGGGGATTCCTGTAACCTATTTAAAAAAAATATGGCGATTTCCTTTTTTATATCCTTAATTTTTTACAGCTCAGTCATCAGGTAGCGGAGAGGAAGTGAAAATAGGAGTTGTAAAAATAGATTTGAAGTAATATTACGCATACTTTATGATTTAGGTAGAGACTTTAGGTGAGGGTAATCATGTATCGCGGAGTGTACATACATACATATGTATCTCGTGGGAACCAAATGCAAAACCGAATCAATAAAAACAACAATGAGTCCGGATCTCATAGAAAACCGGAAGGGGAAGAAATCCCCTTTACTTCAAAGGTGGCAAAAACACCAGGACTATCACAAAGCCGCTCAAAAAAGTTGTCAGAAGACAGAACCGACAACAAGAGGCACAACCCATCGACCAAGGCCTTAAGAAACCGTACGGCAGCCTTGAGTCATAAATCGATGGGGCCATAAGGGCGACCTACCGGAGAAAGCCAGAGCCGGTCGCCTGGGCTCCAGGAATCCTGGCCCAGCATAAAGGCAAAAGGCCCAGATCGTCCCCCGTGGAACCGAAACGGGAGGCTAAGAAGGCTAGGCTGGGAGCACCGGCCAAGCTATTAAGGACTTTCGGTGAGGTTGCGAGGGATTGCCTAACAGTCGCAATAATAGATGATAGCGACCC
Source organism: Eumerus sabulonum (assembly GCA_951905685.1). NCBI lineage: Eukaryota > Metazoa > Arthropoda > Insecta > Diptera > Syrphidae > Eumerus > Eumerus sabulonum. The sequence goes on from OX645060.1 coordinate 96,556,311, forward strand.
GGACAGAAAAATGGAAGAATGTCGATCAAGCACTATCGGCAAACTTCCTAAAAATAGCAAGGAAGAACTCTGGACCACCGCCCATCTGCGACGACGCTAGATGGTACCAAGGCAGGGTAAAACAGTTAAGCTGTACCGACGAAAGGTCCTGAACTGTTAAGTCCTGGAACCTCTGGCCCAATGCGACTACCAAATAAGGTTTGGCTTTAAAAAGTTAAACTGAATATTTATAAAAGAATGAGGAAATGCCACCATTCGGCAATGAACACCTAGCTAGCACCGAGGTCTAAAGGGAAAGTTAGGCGGAGCAGGAAACCCCAAACCCGGCCCTGCGACGAACCTCGTCGACAAAGACCCGACCCGACTCCGATCTAGAAGACCTCAACACCACCGTGGCAGATGCTAATAAGATTGATAGCAGCTCTGATGCTGAGATTAATTCAAATTAACATCAAAGCGGCAACCACAAATCTCTTTCTCAGGCTGGCTAAAGGAGAGGAAGAGATAGTCCTAATCCAAGAACCTTGAGTACACGACCACAAGGTTCGCGTACTAGGGACTGCAGCCTATAACTTATTCACACCTCAAAACGAAGGTAAACCCCGCACCTGCATACTTGCAAAGATAACTGTAAACGCTTACCTTCTTCCAAATTACAGCTGCCCTGACACCACGGTGATTGAAGTACAATCACCCATGGACAAATTATGGATAGCCTCATCATATCTGTCTCAGGAAAAGACCATCACCACCAGACGAGGTCAGAAAACAGTCGAGGACGCGTATCAAGCTGGGCTCCTAATCGGTGCGGACGCAAATGCGCAGCAGCGATATAAACGAAAAATGTGAGTGGCTGATCGAATTTATTCTAACTTCTAATCTGTGTGTCTGTAATAAGGGAAACATTCCCACATTTATTACCAGCAACCGTGGGGAGGTGCTAGACTTAACTCTAGCATCTCCCTCTCTCATAAGCAGAATAACAGAGTGGAGGGTCTCTGAGGAACACTCAGTCTCAGATCACCGCTATCTGGTTTTTAACCTAGCATTCACGGTCCTAGCCCCAGCCGACTCTTCTTACAACTCTAGAAGGATTGAATGGGAGCGCTAGAGAGCCTTCATTGGCCATTCCATAGTAAAAAGGACCCCCGACACCCCGCGATCCCCGTCAGATACAGACAAACTGGTCGATATCTTGACAAATACACTAGGCAACGAACGGGCCAACAGCTGCGTAATCCACAAATCAGGAAAAAACTCATACACATCTTGGTGGAACGCAGCTCTAAGCAAACCTCGCAAGGACTGTCGAAGGCTCTTCAATAAAGCAAAAAGTATAAAAAACGACAGAGAATGGAGCCTATATAAATAATTACTCAGGGTGTATAAACAAACCCTGAGGAAAGAACAAAGGAAGTCTTGGAAACTATTCTGCAACAATGTGGAGAAAATTTCAGACGCATACAGACTGAGGCGAATACTCTCGAAAGATCCACTAACTCCGAGTTGCCTCATAACAGAGTTTGGACAACGTCTGAAGAAGAAACATTAAATCTTCTCCTCAACACGCACTTCCCAGGCTGCTCTGGTTTGCAAAACTCAGTGCATCCGCAACGAACTTACCTCTCCTCCGCGATAGAGGGGCAGTACGATCATATAATCTCTAGAGAGAAAATTATGTGGGCTTCAAGCCCTATAAATCGCCAGGACCGGATGAAATTGACCATATCGAGCTAACACAAACTATACCATGGCTAGAGACTATCTTTAAAGGATACCTAGCTTGGAGTCATATTCCAGAAAAGTGTAGTTTTTGAGAAATTAAAAAAAACCTAAACCACTTTTTTCTAAGAAAAACCTTTTTTTTTTTTTTTTTTGTTATAACGCGGCTGGACTTGTAGGCAAATTAATGTATGAAACATTGGATTGGTGTAAAATGGTACGAGTGTAACTTCTCGGTATGAAGCACCCTCCATACATACCCTAGATTTGGGCACTCCAAGCATAATAGCTATCCTTCTTGTACTAAGGGAGGGATTGCGTCGGACCAAATCCAAAATTATTTCTTCTAAGATTGCTGATCCACCTGTAATTGATCTTTCGATTCTTCGATGCTCTAGCTCTCCGTGCTCTTGCAGACGTCGTCGGTGGATTCTTGAAAACATGCTACGACTGGGACACCCCCGATTGGGATATCTTTCAGCGTAGTCTTTCGGCTTCACGATCTCGACCATAAGCTAAACCGTAGCAGAAGTGCATGTCCGTTAATTCTTCTCGAGAGTATGAGTTTGACATCATAATGTGTTGGTGAGTTAACATCCAATTTGGAAATGTTTTTTTATTATGCGATGCCTTTTATTTACATTTGGGTTGCAAACATTTTCTTTTCCAATAAAAAAAAAATTGCGGTTTCATTGTCTTAAGGTCCTAGCGGGTAGAACCCATCGGCGGCGGGCGGACCCAGACGGAATTGGCAGGTCAGTTTTCAGGCATTATCAATGAAAAAAAAAAAAGGATTAATCCAAGGCTACTGCAATACTGTCAATTTATTGTATTTTCATAAAACTCCGAATTTTTTAAAAATAATAAAAAAGGTCAATGTCTCATACTGTTGCGGAGACACAAACCGTAGTTAAGTCTGAATTTCGCTGTCGAAGTTCGAAAACTCTGGTGAAGGGGAAATTGGAATGATCGAAACTTCCAACGGCGTAATGCCGAATTCTAGAGATTTCCGAAGGGGAACTTCCAAGGGCGAACATTCGAGAAGATGCACCGAGAGCTATATAAGCGCGAACACTAGCCCTCGGGATTCATTCAGTTTATGGTATTGAATCTTCTTCTTCTTAGTGGGCGCTACAGTTCAGTGTGAACCTGGGCCTCAACCAACATGCCCCTCCATCTAGCACGATCTTTCGCTAGCCTTTTCCATTGCCGCACACCCAGTTGGCTGAGGTCCCCTTCCACCTGTGTGCGCCATCTTAAGGGCGGCCGTCTTCTGCTTCTTCGTCCCTCGGGGTTGGATTCAAAGACTCTCCGGGCTGGAGCTGTGTTGTCCATTCGCTCTACAAGGCCCAGCCATCTTAGGCTTTGAATCCGTAGACGCCTGACTAGGCTCATGTCGCTGTACAGCCCGTAAGGTTCGTGGTTGAATCTTCTCCTTCATCCCCCGTCTGCGTTTATAGGCCCAAAAATCACGCGCAAAATCTTTCTCTCGAACCGACCAAGGGCCTCCTCATCCGCTTTTGATAGTGTCCATGCTTCTGCGCCGTACAACAGGACCGGGATGATAAGGGTCTTATATAGAGTCAACTTTGTCGTTCGGGAGAGGGCTCTATTACTCAGTTGCCTCCTGAGCCCAAAGAAACAGCGATTGGCAAGAGTGATTCTGCGTTTGATTTCGGAACTGATGTCGTTGTTCCAGGTCACTGCGGAGCCAAGGTAGACGAAGTCCTTAACTACCTCGAACTTATATCTGCCTATACAAACGTTCTGGCCAAGAGGTCGGTGGTGAGCGTCCTTTTTTGATGACAGCATATATATGGTTTTGCCTTCGTTTACCGCCAAACCAATTTTCGCCGCCTCCATCTCAATACTCGCAAACGCCTCATTGACATCTCGCTGTGATCAACCTATTATGTCAATATCATCGGCGTATGCAAGGAGTTGCGAGGATTTGAAATAGATTGTGCCTCTTCTATTGGCCAGTAATTTTTGCACAATCATTTCCAATATGATGTTGAAGAAATCACACGACAGCGCATCGCCCTGCCTAAATCCTTTTTTGACATCAAAACTATCGGTAAGGTGTTCACCGATTCGGATGGAGCAGCGAGCGTTCTCCAAAGTCATCCTGCATAGTCTGACGAGTTTAGCAGGTATGTCAAAGGTAGACATTGCGTTGTATAGCTCGTCTCTAATTACGCTGTCATATGCGGCTTTGAAGTCGACAAATAGGTGGTGAGTGTCGACTTGAAATTCATTCGTTTTCTCCAGTATCTGCCGTAGTGTGAAGATTTGGTCGATGGTGGATTTCCCTGGCCTGAATCCGCACTGATAAGGACCTATCAGCTTATTTACAAAAGGCTTCAGGCGTTCACACAAAACGGCAGAGAAGATTTTGTAGGCGATGTTAAGGAGACTTATTCCTCTATAGTTGGCGCAATCAGAGGGGTCTCCTTTCTTATGGATCGGGCATACGATGCTGAGACTCCATTCCTCGGGCATGCTTTCCTCTAACCATATCTTACGGATGAGCTGGTGCATGCTCCCAACCAGGTCATCCCCAGCTGCCTTGAAGAGCTCAGCAGACAGTCCGTCTGCGCCAGCAGCTTTATTCGACTTGAGCTTCGATATGGCAATCTTAACTTCGTCGAGGTCAGGGGGACAGAGTTCTATGCGGTCTCCGTCGATTAGAAATGGATCATTCTGCCTGACAGCGGTATATTGACTAACATCGCCGTTATACAGTCTGCAGAAGTGGTTTTTCCATATTCTCAGCATCGACTGCGGTTCTACTACTAGGTGTCCGTTCTCATCCCTGCAGGCTTCCGTTCTGGCTTTATAACCTTGGCATGTTCGCTTTATCTGTTGATAAAACTTTCGAACGTCACGCCTGCAGTAACACCTCTCCAAATCCTCAATCGCGCGCTTCTCGTGCTCTTTCTTCTTTCTTCTAAGTAGCTTATGCTCCTCCCTTCTTTTTAACTCGTAGAGCTCACGAGCTGCTCTTGTTCTTTTATGCAGCGAGGCCTTATATGCATACTGCTTCGCTGTATGAATCCTCCTGCACTCGTCATCGAACCAGGTGTTTCTTCGTGGTGGAGCCTTGAAACCCAAAACTTCGGATGCAGAGCTTTTCAGGGCTTGTTTGCAAAGGCTCCACTGCTGTTCTATTGATAGCGTGGAGGATTGAGGTGTATTGGAGAGCTTAAGGGAGACGCGATCGGTAAAAGCACGAGCGGTTTCTGGCGATAGTAGCTTTCCGACGTCATAACTTTGTATTCTTACTCTACTCCGTTGCGTTCGTGATATCCGTAAGCGCACTTGGTTCAACTTCCCAGTAAGAGCGTGATCAGTTCCCGTAATGACGGAGCCGGAAGCTGTCAAGTTTCTGCTATGGCCAGCGTTGCCGCCGAAAAAGGTGGTGGGGCTGACAGGCAGACTCCGAACGCAAAAGGCGAAGTCGTTACGGGTCCTAGCAATCCTCGAACTGGTAAGGCTGTCCCGAACCGTCGTCCGAAGGGAGCAGGTGCTTTAACCGAAAAAGGTAAAGGCTCCCGCAAACGGAAGACCGCCGCTGGGGATAGCCTCGCTAGGGAGAGAGTGTGCGATGCCTCCCTCTCCAGTGGGGCGGTAGGAAATCGGAGTCAAATGGCAGATGTGGCGACCCAGAAGGATCAAAGCATAGGCCAGAAGGCGAAGATAGCCAAAAACCACTTCTCGGAGGCGGGCACATCACACGACAAAGCCCCTTCCTCCCAGAAGGAGATCCCAATGACCGTAAAGAGTCGAGAGAAGCAGCTCTCTTATAAAGAGGCGGCCACCTCCTCTGAAAAGGTCAGGATAGCTTTTATCCAGATCAATCTACAGCATTGCAAGGCCGCTACTACTCTTTTAAGTAGTAGAATTGCATGTACTAGAACAAATCATCACATTGTATCCATTCAGGAACCGTGGGTGTGGAATAAACGCTTATGTGGCCTTGGTGGTATACGTGATGCTACGATTCTTTATGATGAGCGACCCGAAAGGCCTAGGGTCGGCCTCATCATATCGAATTCACTATTGGCAACCAAACTTGGGCACTTTTGTGGACAAGATCTGGTGGCTGCTCGAGTAAGCTACAAAACGCACGGAGCAATATAACACTTCGTCGTTGCGTCTGCCTACTTTCCCTACGATTCGTTACTACCTCCACCACCGAAGGAAGTCTCTGAACTCGTAGAGTACTGTGAAGCCAAAAAGATTGGTCTCATCTTGTGTTGCGATGCTAATGCCCAAAACACTGCTTGGTGCAGCAGCAAGTGTAACACAAGGGGGGACCGTCTGTTGGACTTCATTCTCTCGTCTGACCTTACCATCAACAATGTTGGCTCTCAACCAACGTTTGTTACGACAAGACGACAGGAGGTGATTGACCTGACCCTATCCAACAGATATGTGAAGGACATCACAAACTGGCGAGTCTTGCCTGATGCTACGCTGTCGGACCATAAATATATCGAATTCCGATTGGGTTGTGAGATTTCTTCCTTGCAACCTAGACGGAATCCGAGAAGGACGGACTGGGTACGGTTTAGAGAGGAGCTTGAGAAATCCACTCAGGCCCTACCTAAGCTTAGAACGAAACAATTGGTAGAGAACGCTGTTCATAACCTGAATAGCGTCATCACCAGTTGTTTTGAACTCGCATGTCCTGTCAGCAAACCTCCCTGCAGGAAATTGGTCCCCTGGTGGAATGCCGAGCTCCAAAGTCTTCGCAGGGAAGCCAGAATTCTTCTGAATAGTTCGCTCAAATCAAATTCGGAAGATGACTGGAACAAGTATCGGTCGAAGCAGAAAGAATATAAGAAACTTATTCGTAAATCGAAGAACGATTCTTATAGGACCTTCCGCGAAGAGATCAAGTCTCTGAGTGCGACTAGTAAGTTGGTTAAAGTCCTCAAACGGGGAAAACCGACTAGGCTAGACGCACTCAGAAAATCTGATGGTACCTTTACTGAGTCTAAAGCGGAAACTCTTAGTTTACTGTTTGCGACTCATTTCCCGGGAAATCAGATCGACATCGGCTCGTTGCACACTCCTTCAAGGGAAACTGCAACTGAAACGATGAAAACAACTCGGCGTAGCTGGTATGTTGCGTCGCGCGTGGTTACGACTGAAGCTATTGAATTTGCTGTGGCATCCTTCGACGGCTTCAAAACGCCGGGCACCGACGGGATATATCCTGTTATGCTGCAAAAAGGTATAAGGCAGCTGCTTCCTACTCTGAAAAGAATTTTCACTGCTAGTCTAGCACTTGCTGATTTTCATTCCCAAAATAGGAAAAGAGGACTACTCACTTGCCAAGAGCTTCAGACCAATTAGTCTAACATCCTTCCTGCTGAAAAGCATGGAGAGACTGGTAGAGTTGCACGTGCGAAAATTTGCCCTTCGAATGCACCCTCTTTCGGAGATGCAACATGCTTACCAGCGCGGAAAATCTTGCGAGACTGTGCTTCAAAACCTAGTTGGGCGTATTGAATGCGCGCTCGAAAGGAAAGAGTACGCGCTGGGCATTTTCATCGACATTGAGGGAGCTTTTGATAACGCAACTTTTGACAGCATGTGTAACGCTGCCAGACATCATGGCGTGGATGAAGCACTGGTCCTTTGGATCAAAGCAATGCTCATGCACAGGACATTGACCGCTGATGCAGGCCTCGACCAGTGTGTCAAATCTGGCGTAAACAGGGGCTGCCCTCAAGGTGGCGTCCTGTCTCCGCTGTTATGGTACATGGTGGTCGATTCCCTGCTTGATGCTCTCAATGCCTCTGGAATCTACGCCCAGGCCTATGCGGATGACGTCGCCATTCCTCCTGTCGGCTCATGTTTGGCGACTGTCCGTCGCAAAGCACAGGCGGCGCTAAATGTGATCGATGATTGGTGTACCAGAAATGGGCTGTCAGTCAATCCTCTTAAGACCGATGTCGTTCTCTTTACGAGAAGGAGGAAAAATACTGACATGACTCAGCTGGTACTAAAAGGCATTTCCATCCCGGTATTCAAGGAGGCTAAGTATCTAGGAGTCATCTTAGATAGTAAGCTTCTCTGGTCAAAACATGTTGAGTCAAAAACCACCAAAGCGCTGTCAGCTTTCTGGCAATGCAAAGGAGCTTTTGGCAAAACATGGGGCTTATCGCCGGCAAAGGTCCTTTGGATCTACACGGCAATGATAAGACCTATAATCTCATTTGCATCGGTTGTCTGGTGGAACAGACTAAAACGCAAACACGTCGTAGCCTCTTTCACCAAACTTCAAAGAACGGTTTGTCTCAGCTGCACGGGGGCTTTCTCCAGCACGCCGGACGCTGCTCTAGATGTTATGATGAACCTTCCACCTCTTGATATATTTATCAGTGGGTGTGCTCTGAAAGCCATGTCTCGTCTGAAGAGAAATGGCTTTTGGTACAACTCCCATAGGAATAACGGTGTGCTTGCGCAAGAATTGTCCTGCGACCCCTGTCTCATGGACATGCCTTCTGACGCACTGACGCCCGTTATCCTATTGCGTCGTAATTTCACAGTCGAGTTTCCATGGCGTCAGGATTGGCTATGGCTGGATACTGAACCTGGAAAGGACAGTCTTCGCATTTTCACGGATGGCTCCAGATCTGGGCGGGGGTCCGGTGCTGGGGTCTTCTTTGAGCGTGAAAACATCCGACTGCACTTCTCCTTAGGAAAATATGCGTCTGTCTTCCAATCAGAGATATACGCAATCCTAATGGCCATGCACTATGTTGTGAAGCATAGGTGGAAGGGGGAAAGTATATGCGTATGTAGTGACAGCCAAGCTGCACTAAAAGCTGTGTGTAACCCCTTAACTAGCTCCAAATGAGTGCTTGAACTCAAGTCCTTCTTGAACAGAGTCGGCAGACTAAATTCATTAAGGCTTGTATGGGTTCCAGGCCACTCTGGGATCCTAGGAAATGAGACCTATGATGAACTCGCTAGAATGGGTTCAGAGGAGAGCTTCTCAGGACCTGAACCCGCTCTAGGTCTACCTGCGTCCACGGTAAATTCCTACATTAACGATTGTGTTTTTAACACACACAACCGTAGATGGAGGGATTGTCCGGGTTGCAGGATGAGTAAGCGCGTATGCCCTGATGTCTGCAAAAAATCTGCAGCATTCCTCCTGTCTTTAAGGAGAATCGACTGCAGAAGGCTTGTGGGAGTTATCACGGGCCATTACACTTTTGCCAAGCATCTCTACGTGCTCGGCATCAGCGAGACACCTACCTGTGCTGCATGTGGCGAAAAGGAGGATGATACTGCAGAGCATTTCCCCTGTTATTGTCCCGCCTTTGCTCGCATACGGTGGCGCACCCTTGGAGCCGACGTGGTGTGTGCCGAATCCCTTAGCTCTACATCACTGAAGCTCCTTAAATTTTTTCTCCGGAGAACGGAGAAAATACAGTAATGTAGGGTGTCTGTCTGGAGTGCAATGGACCAGTGATTGCGTCTGAGTGCTCCAGCGGATAGCAGAAGCCTTCAACAAAAAAAAAAAAAAAAAAAAAAAAAAAAAGCGCATCTTGGCTACTACAAGATAGTGGTCCGAGTTGATGTTAGCCCCTCGGAAAGTTCGAACATCAGAATAGTGGAGGAGTGTCTGACGTCGACCGCGATGTGATCAATCTGGTTGGTAGTCGATTGATCAAAAGACCGCCAGGTGCCTTTGTGTATATCGAAGTGCGGGAAGCGCGTACAGGCTAGAAGGAGATTTCGCCCCGTAGCAAGATCAATCAGCCTGTGTCCGTTATCGGAGGTGGTGTCGTGTAGGCTATAATGCTTTCCTTACCCAGCTTAGCATTGAAGTCTCCTAGTACAATTTTGATGTCATAGCTGGGACATTGGGCAGCTATGGTATTGAATAGCGTGTGACAAGTCAGTGTGATCAAACAGTGTGAAAATAAAAGCTCTCAATAAAGGTTTGTTTGTGGAATAAAGTTTAAAGTGGATAGTATTGGATAATAAAGAAAATTGGTGAGGCTACACAAATAATTGATCTGTGATGTAAGAAATAAAAGTGTATGTGTTTTAATTCGGATAAAAAGGACAATTGTAGTTTATCGCAATCCAGTTGTGCGAACCCTATTCGGTGTGGGATCGAATATTTCGTAACATTTGGTGTCAGAAGTGGGATTGCGAGTAAACGAGTTAAACGTTTATTCAAAGTGTGAATTGGACTATTAAAAGTGAATTATTAAAAGAGTGAGAAAATTGTGAAATTGGAAAAGTTGACCATCGAACAACTGAAAAGAGAGCTGGATGCTCGGGAATTATCCACAGTGGGAAGTAAAGCCAACCTGGTGGAGAGACTGCGATCAGCGTTGCAGGAAGAAGGTACCAACTGGAAGAGTTACGAATTCGGGGTGGAGAAGCCGTCGACATCCACTGAGCCAGCGTTCGTTATGCAGCCCATTCTCGCGGCTCTTAATGCTATGGGTCAAAAGATGGAGGAAAATTCCGCTGCCGTAAGTAGAAAGTTGGAGGAAAATTCCACTTCTCTGAGTCAGAAATTGGAGGAAAATTCCACTTCCAAAGCCAGAAACTGGAGGCGACCGTACATCAAAAGTTGGAGGAAAATTCCACCTCCCTGAGCCAGAAGCTGGAGACGTTAGAAGGGATGTTAGAGAACAATCGAGAAAGCCTAAGAAACATCCAGCAGACAGTCAACGATCGATTCCAGGACGTCGGAGAGAGAATCGAGACACTAGAATTGAGATTCGACAAGAAGGTTCTAGATCTCGAGAATAATCACGAAAAGAGAATCGAGTCACTGGAGTCAAGGTTCGACAAGAAGGTTCTAGATCATGAAAATAATCAAGAAAAGATAATCGAGACACTGGAATCGCGGTTCGACAAGAAGGTTCTGGAACTCGAGAAAACTTTCCAGAACGTTCAACATCAAGGAATCGTTGTACCGACTGCAGCATCGAAATTCACAGCTCCCAATTACGACGGCACGAGCGCTTTTAACATCTTTAAACTTCAGTTCGAGACAACAGCGGAACGGAATCAATAGGGAGAAGAAGATCGTGTGGCCGCTCTAGTAATTTCGCTTAAAGGTGAAGCAGCTGGTGTTCTCCAGACCATCCGGAGACCCAGAGAAGGAATTACACAGCCATATGGGAAGCTCTTCATCGAAGATACGGCAGTGAGCACATGCAGGAGATGCACAAGCTGGAACTTAAAGGACGTAAGCAGCGTGGAAACGAGACCATCCAGCAGTACGCTGCCGACATCGAGAGGCTGTCTCATCTAGCCTACGCGGATGTTCCAGTTGATGTGGTGGAGAAGCTAAAAACGGGTTCTTTCATCCAAGGGCTAAGGGACCCCGACACTCAACGAAGCTTGATTCTCCTGCCGAAGACATCGGCAGACTGTCGCCTGCGGAGAAAGCGTTCATCCAACAAATTGCGACGTAGTTCCAGAGAAACAACGGTGAGTAGGAGCCGCCCGTTCCCAGGTAGATGCCACATCTGTAACCAGCATGGGCACATGGCGAGAAATTGCCGTCTGGGAAGAAGGCGTCCGAGGTCGGATTCGCCAAAAGGAGATCAAGCGAGAGCACGCGAATACCAGAAGGGAAGCAGTCATGGAAATGCCGATGCATTATCGAGGCGACCTTGCGATGTTGAGTGCAAACATTGTTCACGTGCCGAAACCAAGGAACAGGTGACCGACATCCGTCGTTTCCAGGTGCTGCCAGAAGATGCCTGGACTGCCGAGAAGATAGGGAGAAAGCAGCGAGATGGCGATCTGGCAGTCATCATCGACTACCAAGAACGAGGTTCTCGACCAAGTTGGCAGCAAATATCCAGTGAAAGCCCAATCGTGAAAGCTTACTGGGCTCAATGGCAGAGTTTGAAGCTGAAGAACGGTTGCTTCTACCGCAGTTGGGAAAGTGAGGACGGGAACATTGTAAACGATCTGCTGGTAATTCCAAAGGGACAAATCGACGAGGTCATCCGAGAATACCACGAGGGACCAAGCGGGGTCATCTTGGTGTTAACAAGACTGTAGAAAAGATCAAGAGACGTTTCTACTGGGTAGGATGCCATGAGTCGGTCACAAATTCCATTCGCAGGTGTGAACAGTGTGCGAAGGCAAAGGGGCCAGTTAGGAAAACTCGAGGAAATATGCAGCAGCACAATGTTGGAGCACAGTTCGAACGTATCGCCATGGACATCGCAGGCCCATTCCCAACGAGCAACGCTGGAAACAAATTAAGGAAAAACCCAATCCACTTTTTTCTAAGAAAAACCTTTTTTTTTTTTTGGTTTTAACGCGGCTGGACTTGTAGGCAAATTAATGTATGAAACATTGACCTCTTTTTTTATAGTAAATTTTCAATACGATCCCCATTTTTTAGAAGGCAAAGACTATATCTCCTTCTAATGGCTGCACATAAGTCTACGCTTGATAAATTTTCCTGCAATTTGACTCCAGCGACTTCAATCCGTTCTTTCAGTTGTTCCAAAGATAATATTTCCATTTCGTAAACATAATTCTTAATGAATCCCCACACATAAAAATCTAGGAGTTAAATCTGGTGATCTAGGTGGCCATTCCGTGGGACCCCTTCTTCCGATCCAACGGTCACTAAAATGATCATCCAGCCAGTTTCTAACCTGTAAGCTGTAGTGTGCTGGTGCTCTTTTTCTTAGAAAAAAGTGGTTTGGGTTTTTTTTAATTTCTCAAAAACTGCAAGACATTTTTGCATCCGGTTTACTGTTTTTAACTAAAAACTAATAAGAGAATTGAATTATTGAAAAAAAAAATGAGTACTTAATTACATAAAATTTTGAAAAAAAATTAGTTCGAATTTTCTTTTTCCGGTTTTTTTTTTTTTTTTTTCAAAATTTTGAGTTTGAAAATTAATTTCTCAAAAACTATTCCTTAAAACAGCTTGGTTTCAAAACATGATGAAAGAAGAGGTTTCTAGCTTTACAAAAAAGTATATCACGGCATTGTGGATGTAACCGTTGATTTCGAATATTTTTTTTTTTTTTTCAATTTAAGCCAACTTCTATATACATTTATACAGTTTGTCAAGGAAATGTTTGCAAAACGTAGAAATGAAAAACAAATAATGTTAAAAGCATATATTTACTAAGTAAAATTAGATTTTTTTTTAAAACCTTCATAATTCCATTTTCGTATTAACTGGTTACCGTAATATACAAAAAGGAAAAACACAATCAACCAAACACTTGAGAAATTCAACAAAAATTGATCAATATCAGTTTATTTACTGTCAAACAATTCTTTGCAAAATGCTGTTTGCCGACCAAATTAATTAAAATTACAAGCAAAAGAACCAATTTTCTTATTTTTAATACTTGGTATGATCACCATTAGCTTTAATGACAGCCCGTAATCTACCCTGCATTGATTGAATGAGATTCTGAAGGTCATATTCATCGGGATTCTTAAGCCATTCTTCGTTGATAAACTTAATTAAATCATTTTTCGATTTCGGACTTCTTTTTGCCACCTTCTTTTTTAAATGGGCCCCCAAATTCTCAATAGGGTTCAGATTGGAACTTTGCGCAGGGGTGTCAATTGCTTTTTGGCAGTTTTAAAGCAACCACTCCCTGCACAAATATGTTTTATGCTTTGGATCGTCGTCCTGGTACAATTTAAAAAGTAATTTGTTTTCATTTTCTGGGTCCACAAAGCCGGATTTCTGAACACTTCTTTTCAAATTTTGTCTTAAAATATCCAAATAAACTTCCTTTGTCATTATATCATCAATAATTTTTAACTCACCAACACCTTTGCTTGAGAAGCAGCCCCATATCATCACTGACAATTTCCCGAATTTTACTGTTGGAATGATATTCTTGTTGTCGAGGGCTGTAAGCGGTTTTCGCCATACTCTCGGCGGTCCTGCATGGTAGTACAGTTTTACACTAGACTCGTCACAAAACACAACATCGTTCCAATACTCTACCGGAAGACAAATGTGCTTTGTTGCAAAATTGACGCTTCTGCAAATATTCAACGGTGAGAGTAATGGTTTTTTTCTAGCAACTCTTGATGTGTACTTGTGCTTGAGTATAGTTTTTCTTGAACTTGAACTCCGTAACCGTTTCTTAAGTCCGTGGCTAATATTCTGATGCTAGTATGAGGGTTTTTTTCAATACGTCTTATCATTTTTCTTTCGTCCCTGCTTGTTAGTTTTTTCGGCCTGCCTGTTGACTGGTTCAGATCTAGTCTGCCTTCTTTTTCAGCACGGCTTATAACGTTGTACACAGTTCTTAATTTTATACAAAAAACATTTCAGCCAATTCCCTAGCGGATTTTCCTTTGTGGTAGTTATAATACACCAATTGTATTACATCATCACTTAACCGTTTGCCTGGCATAGTTTTCTGAACACTACGAAATCGTTAATGAATAACAAACTGACACACAACTCCAAAACGCCATGAAATTACCGCTAATGTGTAGTATTAAAAAAAAACTTCTCGAACTCTATGCATTTTTGCAAAGAATTATTTGACAGTGAAAAAACAGCATTGGATATGTTTTGTTAAATTTCTGTTGGTTTTTGGGTTACATTTGCCTTTTTTTTTCTACATTACGGCAAAGAGTTTATATGAAAATGGATTAGTGATAAAAAAAATAGCTCATTTGCTGTCTTCTTAGTAAATATATGCTTTTAAATCAGTTTTTTTTTCTGATTTTTTGCAAACATTTTCTTGACAAACTGTATATAACAGTCGTGATAACGGTTTGTATATCAGCTAAATTAGTTAAAAAAATGTGCTAGAACTTGTCAGTTTCGATTATTTTGGTTTTTCGATGAGGATTTTTTTGTTTTTGTCGATTCTCTTATCACTTTAATGTTATTTTGTTCCTGACATCTCTGAGTTGTTCTTTCCCTCTAAAATCATGGCACCGGGTCGCTCCCTTTTCTGTTGCACAATGTTTTTCCGTCCAACCCAATAATTATTAAAAAAAAATATGAATTTTCAAAATACATATTTATATTTACTCTGCTTAATTTGAAAGGAATCAGTGTAATTTAAAGGTTGACTGGGGAAATCAGTTATGTGAACACTCAATGCGGTAAGGCAATCGTACGATTGTAACTTTATCAAAAGCCAACAACTCTTTCTGTTGGATATATTTATTCTTCTAATTGCACTATTCTTTTAATACTACGTATAATTTTCCTCGAAATTGGCTTATAGTTATTTCGAGTTGTGCGATTTATGTATATTTTGAAAAGCACCGGAATTTACATATTGTATGTTAGCCTACATTCCGAGGCTTTTTTTATAGTTCTAGAGCAAATGTAAGTGCAAATATCGTTCTTATCGAACAAATAAATCATAAACCGCTATAGCTAGTACAGAGAAGGTAATAAATACATATACAAATTTTTTGGATTACCTGTGTAACAGCATCCTTCATAATCAATACGTCTGTCACCGTTCCAAACATGTTGAAATACTGCTTTAATTTCTCCGGAGAAGTTTGCCAACTTAAGCCACCAACAAAAAGCTTTCCAGGTGCTGGATCGATTCCACTAATATTTGGTGTTGAACGGCCCGAGGAAGTGGACTTCACTGAAGTTGTAAGGTTGATTGCGCTATTAATTGAATGTTGATGCTGAACTTGTGACTGCTTGAAAACATTAACATTATTTGCCTGTAAAGGTGAATTTACAGCTGCAACCGTTTGATGAGAACTACTAACCGCCACATTATTGCTAATGGTAGCAACCAAAGCACTATGTAGTTCCCTATTGTGCTGCTCTACAAGTCCACTACTTTCGATTTGATTGCTGTGAGAATAAAAAAAACCATCATCCTTTATATGCTGCAACATTTTATCTAGTTTATTTTTTATCGCAATTTCCTCAATTCCCACTTTCACTTCACATTATTAAACAAACGCAATTAAGTTTTTACTCCTAGTTGATTAAATCAATGAAATTAAAGAAAACGCATGGTGAGCAAGGAAAGTATACCCAAATTGATTTATAAAAATAAACGTGATGTTAGAATAACACCAACACTTAATACTTTAATTGCAACAAAACTCATGACAATAAAAAAAACACAAGCGTCTGCAAATTATACCAATTGAAACACAGCCACGAGAACAACGAATTTACGTGACACACGTCTCAAACAAAAAACTACCGATTGTGCACATTCTTTTTTAAAAATTAAAACTTTACTATAGTATTGTTGCGGAGATGCAAGCGGACCGTTAAGTTCGAAAACTCTCTGGAAGCGGGGATTGGAGTGATGTCAACTTCCAAGGGAATTGTCAGAGCGTTCTAGAGATTTCCGAAGGGGAACCTCCAACGGCGAACGTTCGAGACGGTGGACCGAGAGCTATATAAGCGCGAACACTCGCCTTTGAGATTCATTCAGTTTGTGGTATAAAACAGCGTGTGACAAGTCGGTGTGATCAACCAAGGTGAAAAGAAAAGCTTTCAATAAAGGTTTGTGTATTGTGTAATAAAGTTTAAAGTGGATTGTACTGTGTAATAAAGTTTAAAGTGGATTGTATTGGATAATAAATAAAAGTGGTGAAGCTACACAGATAATTGATCTGTGGTGAAAGAAATAACAGTGTGTGTGTGTTTTTAATTGGGAAAACGTAGAAAATTGTAGTTTATCGCAATCCAGTGGTGCGAACCCTATTTGGTGTGGGGATCGAATAAATTCGTAACATTTGGTGTCAGAAGTGGGATTGCGAGTAAACGAGTGAAACTTTATTTGAGTTGTGAAGTGAATCATTGCAAAAGTGAGAAAATGGTAAAACTGGAAAAGTTGACCATTGAACAACTGAAAAAAGAGCTGGATGCTCGGGAATTATCCACAGTGGGAAGTAAAGCCAACCTGGTGGAGAGACGGCGATCGGCGTTGCAGGAAGAAGGTGTCGACTGGGAGAGTTATGAATTCGGGGTGGAGAAGCCGTCGACATCCGCTGAGCCAGCGTTCGATATGCAGCAAATTCTCGCGGCTCTTAATGCTATGAGTCAAAAGATGGAGGAAAATTCAACTTCCCTGAGCCAGAGACTAGAAGCAACCATACATCAAAAGTTGGAGGAAAATTCCACTTCCCTGGGCCAGAAGCTGGAGACGTTAGAAGGGATGCTAGAGAACAATCGAGAAAGCCTAAGAAACATCCAGCAGGCCGTCGACGATCGATTCCAGAACGTCGAAGAGAGAATCGAGACACTAGAATCGAGGTTCGACAAGAAGGTTCTAGATCTCGAAAATAACCAGGAAAAGATAATCGAGACTATGGAATCGAAGTTCGACAAGAAGGTTCTGGAACTCGAGAAAACTGTCCAGAACGTTCAGTGTCAAGGAATCGTTGTACCGACGGCAGCATCGAAATTCACAGCTCCCAACTTTGACGGCACGAGCGCATTTAACATCTTTAAACTCCAGTTCGAGACAACAGCGGAACGGAATCAATGGGGAGAAGAAGATCGTGTGGCCGCTCTAGTAATTTCGCTTAAAGGCGAAGCAGCTGGTGTTCTACAGACCGTCCCGGAGACCCAGAGAAGGAACTACACAGCCATATGGGAAGCTCTTCATCGAAGATACGGCAGTGAGCACATGCAGGAGATGCACAAGCTGGAACTTAAATGACGCAAGCAGCGTGGAAACGAGACCATCCAACAGTATGCTGCTGACATCGAAAGGCTATCCCATCTTGCCTACGCGGACGTTCCAGTTGATGTGGTGGAGAAACTAAAAACGGATTCTTTCATCCAAGGGCTAAGGGATCCCGACACGCAACGAAGCTTGATTCTCCTGCCGAAGACATCTTTCAAGGAGACAGTTGCCAGCGCTCTCGCATGTGAAACATCGCTCTTGATATGCCGACCTTCCATCAAACTACGGCGCATATCTCAAGACCAGGATAGTTCGAGAACAACAACGGCTAGCAGGAGTGGTTCATTCCCGGGTAGATGCTACATCTGCGACCAGCAGGGGCACATTGCGAGGAACTGCCGCCTGCGAAGAAAGCGTTCGAGGTCTAGTTCGCCAAAAAGAGACCATGGGAGTGAACGCGACCGTGGAGGTGCAAAAGGTGCACCTAACAATCCGTTAAACTAAAACGAGTCAGTGCAGAGGGGCGTGCGCTGGCTCCCACATTGGAGTGCCCCAGCATCCTCGTATCCCGAATCTGTAGGGGTGCAACCAGCCTAGTCATCGAGGGAACGATGGACGGGCGACGATATCTGCTGACGTTGGACACGGGCGCAACTCATTCAGTCATCCGAAGCAGACTGGTTTCTGACATCGAACCATTTTCCGAGGTAAGGCTTCGTACAGTAACTGGTGAGAAGGCGGAAGTTAAGGGAAAGGTCCAGAAAAGAGTTACGATGGGGACCATCGAGTTTCAGCATGATTTCATCGTTGCGGACATCACTGATGACATCATAATCGGCGTCGACTTCATGATTAGGCATGGCTTCACATTGGACCTCAATCAAAAAGTGATGAAGTATGGCAACTTGGAGCTCCCATTAACAATAGATAATGGACAGGGTAACAAGGTCAGGCGAATAGTCGTGCAAGCGCGCCAACAAGTTCCCCCGAATGCAGAAGCTGTGGTTTGGGCGAAGATAGAAGAGGATGCGGGGACAAGCCGAATGTGGGTGGCCGAACCCGACAAACGAAATCGACCCAGCGATGTCATTGTTGGAAGGGCTCTGGTGGAACCCCGACAAGACCAATTGGTTCCAGTACGATTCCTGAATCCTGCCAGTACACCTAGGACAATACACAAGGGAACAACGATCGCTCAATGCCAAGAAGCTGCCGCCGTTATGAACTGCGAAGGTAAGAAACAACAGGAAATCCAGTCCAACAAAGCCTTCTTAAAAACAATGGCCAGAGAGTGGACGCAACACCTAGTGGAGAAGCAGAAAAGTAATGCACTCTCCCTGCTCCGTAAATATTGGACAGGAGTCCATACAGATGAAGAGAAAATCTCAGCGGTTAAGGAATGGCCGCGGCCAAAGAATCTTCATGAGTTAAGGTCATTCCTGGGACTTTGCACGTATTACAGGCGATTCATCCCAGGATTTGCAAACGTTGCCAGCAGTTTGCACGAGCTCACCAAAAAGAATCGGCCATTCAAGTGGGAGAAGCCGCAGGAGGAAGCATTCATTCACCTGAAGGAATTGCTCTGCAGTGCGAAGATTCTTGCATATCCTGTTCCGGGAGAAAAGTTCATTTTGGACACCGATGCGAGCGGACATGGAATCGGAGGAGTACTCTCTCAAATAATCGACGGGCGAGAACGGGTCATCGCTTACTACAGTAGGATCCTATCGAAGCCGGAGAGGAACTACTGTGTAACTAGGAGGGAGCTTTTAGCTATGGTTGACTGCGTCAAGCATTCCCACAAATATCTCTATGGCCAAGCTTTTCATCTTAGGACGGACCACGCAGCGTTGAGGTGGTTGCTGCAGTTCAAAAACCCGGAGGGCCAGCTTGCTAGATGGATAGAGAGAATCCAGAGTTATGACTTCAGTATCGAACACCGGAAGGGAAGAAGTCATGGAAATGCGGATGCATTATCGAGGCCAACTTGCGATGTTGAATGCAAACATTGTTCACGCGCCGAGACCAAGGAACAGGTCACCGACATCCGTTGTTTCCAGGTGCTGCCAGAAGATTCCTGGACTGTCGAGAAGGTCGGAAGGAAGCAGCGAGAAGATGCCGATCTGGCAGTCATCATCGACTACCAAGAACGAGGTTTTCGACCAAGTTGGCAGCAAATATCCAGTGAAAGCCCAATCGTGAAAGCTTACTGGGCTCAATGGCAGAGTTTGAAGCTGAAGAACGGTTGCCTCTACCGCAGTTGGGAAAGTGAGGACGGGAACATTGTAAACGATCTGCTGGTAATTCCAAAAGGACAAATCGAAGAGGTCATCCGAGAATACCACGAGGGACCAAGCGGGGGTCATCTTGGTGTTAACAAGACTGTAGAAAAGATCAAGAGACGTTTCTACTGGGTAGGATGCCATGAGTCGGTTACGCGTTTCATTCGCAGGTGTGAACAGTGTGCGAGGGCAAAGGGTCCTGTTAGGAAAACTCGAGGAAATATGCAGCAGTACAATGTTGGAGCACCGTTCGAACGTATCGCAATGGACATTGCAGGCCCATTCCCAACGAGCAACGCTGGAAACAAGTACGCCCTAGTGGTGATCGATTACTTCAGCAAGTGGCCTGAGGTGTTTTGCATCCCGAACCAGGAAGCCAAAACCATTTCGGATGCATTCGTGAATAACTGGGTTTCGCGTTATGGAGTACCAATGGAACTGCACTCAGACCAAGGGAGAAACTTCGAGTCGTCGCTGTTCAAAGAACTCTGTGACATGCTAGGTATCAGAAAGACGCGGACAACACCATTACATCCACAATCTGATGGCATGGTCGAAAGGTTCAACCGGACGATGGAGGAATACCTGAGAAAAGTCGTCGTCGGAGATCAGAAGGACTGGGATAAACATCTTCCCCTTTTCTTAATGGCATACCGTTCGGCACAGCACAATTCAACGGCAACAACACCCGCCGAAGCCATTTTTGGAACTGATCTCCGACTTCCATCGGACTTGAAGTTTGGCGTGGTACTACCGACAACTAGCGGCAGGGAAGACTTCGTAACCGAAAAGAAAGAACAGCTGAACTCTATCCATCAGTTCATCCGGGAGCGACTGAACTTGGTTAGCGATAAAATGAAGGCGCGATACGACTTGAGGGCGAATACTTCTGGATTCGAGACCGGACAATTGGTATTGCTGTACAACCCACAACGGAAAAAAGGCTTGTGCCCCAAATTGCAATCAGCCTGGGACGGACCATATGAGGTCATCAAGAAACTCAATGACGTGGTATACCGGATACAGCAGATGGGAAACAGACGGGCGAAGTATAAAATTGTCCACGTAGAGAGGTTAGCACCATATTACGGAGAAGGATCCAATCGCTTGTTCGAGGATGAACAAGCTTAGGAGGAGGGCAGTGTTGCGGAGATGCAAGCGGACCGTTAAGTTCGAAAACTCTCTGGAAGCGGGGATTGGAATGATGTCAACTTTCAAGGGAATTGTCAGAGCGTTCTAGAGATTTCCGATGGGGAACTTCCAACGGCGAACGTTCGAGACGGTGGACCGAGAGCTATATAAGCGCGAACACTCGCCCTTGACATTCATTCAGTTTGTGGTATAAAACAGCGTGTGACAAGTCGGTGTGATCAACCAAGGTGAAAAGAAAAGCTTTCAATAAAGGTTTGTGTATTGTGTAATAAAGTTTAAAGTGGATTGTATTGGATAATAAATAAAAGTGGTGAAGCTACACAGATAATTGATCTGTGGTGAAAGAAATAAAAGTGTGTGTGTGTGTTTCAATTTAAATAAAAAGGACAATCGTAGTTTATCGCAATCCAGTGGTGCGAACCCTATTTGGTGTGGGGATTGAATAAATTCGTAACATTTGGTGTCAGAAGTGGGATTGCGAGTAAACGAGTGGAACGTTTGTTTAAATTGTGAATTGCACAAAGTGAATTGTTAAGAGATAGAAAAAAATGGTGAAATTGGAAAAGTTGACAATTGAACAACTGAAAAAAGAGCTGGTTGCTCGGGAATTATCCACAGTGGGAAGTAAAGCCAACCTGTTGGAGAGACTGCGATCGGCGTTGCAGGAAGAAGGTGTCGACTGGGACAGTTATGAATTCTGCGACCAGCAGGGGCACATTGCGAGGAACTGCCGCCTGCGAAGAAAGCGTTCGAGGTCTAGTTCGCCAAAAAGAGACCATGGGAGTGAACGCGACCGTGGAGGTGCAAAAGGTGCACCTAACAATCCGTTAAACTAAAACGAGTCAGTGCAGAGGGGCGTGCGCTGGCTCCCACATTGGAGTGCCCCAGCATCCTCGTATCCCGAATCTGTAGGGGTGCAACCAGCCTAGTCATCGAGGGAACGTTTGACGGGCGACGATATCTGCTGACGTTGGACACGGGCGCAGCTCATTCAGTCATCCGAAGCGGATTGGTTTCTGACATCGAACCATTTTCTGAGGTAAGTCTTCGTACAGTAACTGGTGAGAAGGCGGAAGTTAAGGGAAAGGTCCAGAAAAGAATTACGATGGGTACCGTCGAGTTTCAGCATGATTTCATCGTTGCGGACATCACTGATGACATTATAATCGGCGTCGACTTCATGATTAGGCATGGCTTCACATTGGACCTCAACCAAAAAGTGATGAAGTATGGCAACTTGGAGCTCCCATTAACAATGGATAATGGGCAAGGTAACAAGGTCAGGCGAATAGTCGTGCAAACGCGCCAAACAGTTCCCCCGAATGCAGAAGCTGTGGTTTGGGCAAAGAAAGAAGAGGATGAGGGGACAAGCCGAATGTGGGTGGTCGAACCCGACAAAAGAAATCGACCCAGCGATATAGTTGTTGGAAGGGCTCTCGTGGAACCCCGACAAGACCAATTGGTTCCAGTACGAGTCCTGAATCCTGCCAGTACACCTAGGACCATACATAAGGGAACAACGATCGCTCAATGCCAAGAAGCTGCCGCCATTATGAACTGTGAAGATAGGAAACACCGGGAAATCCAGAAAAACAAACCATTCTTGAAAACAATGGCCAGAGAGTGGACGCAACATCTAGTGGAAAAGCAGAAAAGTAAAGCACTCTCCCTGCTTCGTAAATATTGGACAGTTTTTGCAAATGGTAAGAACTGTGGAAGAACATCAATTGTGAAGCACAGAATAGACACAGGGGACTCTAGACCGATCCGGCAACCACCGAGGAGGGTACCTTTGGCGAAAGAAGGCGAGGTGATCAAACTAATCGACGAGATGGAAAAGGAGGGCGTTATCGAACCATCTGCAAGCCCATGGAGTTCGCCAGTAGTGCTTGTTAAAAAGAAGGATGGAAGCACCCGATTCTGCGTGGACTATAGGAAGCTGAACGACGTCACGAAGAAGGACAGCTATCCTTTACCGAGAATCGACGACACCTTGGACACACTATCTGGTGCAAAGTGGTTCTCGGCGTTGGAGTTGCAAAGTGGATACTGGCAAATAGAGCTTGACCAGCAAGACAAGGAAAAGACCGCGTTCACCGCCGGGGGAGAGTTGTGGCAATTCTCTGTGATGCCCTTCGGTCTTTGCAATGCACCAGCCACATTCGAGAGACTGATGAACCGGGTGCTAAGAGGACTTCACTGGAGGACTTGCCTTGTCTATCTGGATGACATAATTGTCATGGGCAAGGATTTCGACGATCACCTTAAGAAGTTTGAAGAGGTACTGGAACGTATTCAAGCAGCCGGATTGAAATTGAGCCCGAAGAAATGTTCGCTCTTCCAGAACGAGGTGAAGTACTTAGGACATGTGGTGACTGCAGAAGGAGTCCATACAGATGAAGAGAAAATCTCGGCGGTTAAAGAATGGCCGCGGCCGAAGAATCTTCATGAGTTAAGGTCATTCCTGGGACTTTGCACATATTAGAGGCGATTCATCCCAGGATTTGCAAACGTTGCCAGCAGTTTGCACGAGCTCACCAAAAAGAATCGGCCATTCAAGTGGGAGAAGCCGCAGGAGGAAGCGTTCATTCACCTGAAGGAATTGCTCTGCAGTGCGCAGGTCCTTGCATATCCTGTCCCGGGAGAAAAGTTTATTTTGGACACCGATGCGAGCGGACATGGAATCGGAGGAGTACTCTCTCAAATGATTGACGGGCGAGAGCGGGTCATCGCTTACTACAGTAGGATCCTATCGAAGCCGGAGAGGAACTACTGTGTAACTAGGAGGGAGCTCTTAGCCGTGGTCGACTGTGTCAAGCATTTCCACAAATATCTCCATGGCCAAGCTTTTCATCTTAGGATGGACCACGCAGCGATGAGATGGTTGCTGCAGTTCAAAAACCCGGAGGGCCAGCTTGCTAGATGGATAGAGAGAATCCAGAGTTATGACTTCAGTATCGAACACCGGAAGGGAAGCAGTCATGGAAATGCGGATGCATTATCGAGGCGACCTTGCGATGTTGAATGCAAACATTGTTCACGCGCCGAGACCAAGGAACAGGTCACCGACATCCGTTGTTTCCAGGTGCTGCCAGAAGATTCCTGGACTGTCGAGAAGTTCGGAAGGAAGCAGCGAGAAGATGCCGATCTGGCAGTCATCATCGACTACCAAGAACGAGGTTTTCGACCAAGTTGGCAGCAAATATCCAGTGAAAGCCCAATCGTGAAAGCTTACTGGGCTCAATGGCAGAGTTTGAAGCTGAAGAACGGTTGCCTCTACCGCAGTTGGGAAAGTGAGGACGGGAACATTGTAAACGATCTGCTGGTAATTCCGAAAGGACAAATCGAAGAGGTCATCCGAGAATACCACGAGGAACCAAGCGGGGGTCATCTTGGTGTTAACAAGACTGTAGAAAAGATCAAGAGACGTTTCTACTGGGTGGGATGCCATGAGTCGGTTACGCGTTTCATTCGCAGGTGTGAACAGTGTTCGAGGGCAAAGGGTCCAGTTAGGAAAACTCGAGGAAATATGCAGCAGTACAATGTTGGAGCACCGTTCGAACGTATCGCGATGGACATTGCAGGCCCATTCCCAACGAGCAACGCTGGAAACAAGTACGCGCTAGTGGTGATCGAATACTTCAGCAAGTGGCCTGAGGTGTTTTGCATCCCGAACCAGGAAGCCAAAACCATTTCGGATGCATTCGTGAATAACTGGGTTTCGCGTTATGGAGTACCAATGGAACTGCACTCAGACCAAGGGAGAAACTTCGAGTCGTCGGTATTCAAAGAACTCTGTGACATGCTAGGTATCAGAAAGACGCGGACAACACCATTACATCCACAATCTGATGGCATGGTCGAAAGGTTCAACCGGACGATGGAGGAATACCTGAGAAAAGTCGTCGTCGGAGATCAGAAGGACTGGGATGAACATCTTCCCCTTTTCTTAATGGCCTACCGTTCGGCACAGCACAATTCAACGGCAACAACACCCGCCGAAGCCATTTTTGGAACTGATCTCCGACTTCCATCGGACTTGAAGTTTGGCGTGGTACTACCGACAACTAGCGGCAGGGAGGACTTCGTAACTGGAAAGAAGGAACAGCTGAACTCCATCCATCAGTTCATCCGGGAGCGACTGAACTTGGTCAGCGATAAAATGAAGGCGCGATACGACTTGAGGGCGAATACTTCTGGATTCGAGACCGGACAATTGGTATTGCTGAACAGCCCACAACGGAAAAAAAGGCTTGTGCCCCGAATTGCAATCAGCCTGGGACGGACCATATCAGGTCATCAAGAAACTCAATGACGTGGTATACCGGATACAGCAGATGGGAAACAGACGGACGAAGTATAAAATTGTCCACGTAGAGAGGTTAGCACCATATTACGGAGAAGGATCCAATCGCTTGTTCGAGGACGAACAAGTTTAGGAGGAGGGCAGTGTTGCGGAGATGCAAGCGGACCGTTAAGTTCGAAAACTCTCTGGAAGCGGGGATGGGAATGATGTCAACTTCCAATGGAATTGTCAGAGCGTTCTAGAGATTTCCGATGGGGAACTTCCAACGGCGAACGTTCGAGATGGTGGACCGAGAGCTATATAAGCGCGAACACTCGCCCTTGACATTCATTCAGTTTGTGGTATAAAACAGCGTGTGACAAGTCGGTGTGATCAACCAAGGTGAAAAGAAAAGCTTTCAATAAAGGATTATGTATTGTGTAATAAAGTTTAAAGTGAATTGTACTGTGTAATAAAGTTTAAAGTGGATTGTATTGGATAATAAATAAAAGTGGTGAAGCTACACAGATAATTGATCTGTGGCGAAAGAAATAAAAGTGTGTGTGTGTGTTTCAATTTAAATAAAAAGGACAATCGTAGTTTATCGCAATCCAGTGGTGCGAACCCTATTTGGTGTGGGGATTGAATAAATTCGTAACAGTATTGTTACGAAATTAATACCCACTTCGTATAGGGTTCGTATCACTGCATTGCGATCAACTACAATTGTCCACTTTTTATCCGAATTAGAACACACTTTTCTTATTTCTCCTCAGATCAACTATCTGAGTAGTACACCACTTTTATTTAATGTAACACTTTATTACACACGCAAACCTTTACCAAAAGCTTTATTTTCACACTGGTTTATCGACCGAACACACTGTATACGGACCTGTCACGCTCTATTCACTTCCGTAAACTTAATGAATCCGAGGGCGAGCGTTCGCGCTTATATAGCTCTCGGTCCATCTTCTCGAATGTTCGCCGTCGGAAGTTCCCCTACGGAAATCTCTAGAATTATCTGACAATTAGCATTACGCCGTTGACGCTTCACCAGAGCATTCGACCTTCGACAGCGAAATTCGATCTTAGACGTCGGTTCGTGTCTCCGTAACACTGCCCTCCTCCTAAATTTGTTCGTCCTCGAACAAGCGATTTGATCCTTCTCCGTAGTATGGCGCTAATCTCTCTACGTGGACAATCTTATATTTCGCCCGTCTGTTTCCCGTCTGCCGTATTTGGTATATCACGTCATTGAGCTTCTTGATGACTTCATATGACCCGTTCCTTGCAGATTGCGATTTGGGGCACAAGTCCTTTTTTCGTTGTGGGTTGTTTTTTTTTTTTTTAGTTTAGTTTTATTATTTTATTAGTTTCGAAAGCAAAACTCTTATAAAATCCTAGTTTCTAATAATATCTCAAAACATGTTGAACAGCTTGTTTTTTAAAACTGACGTAATTAGTTTCATTTTTTAGGTTTGTGTCTAGATTGTTATACAATTGTGTACCTTTATACAAAATATTGTTACGAATTATTTCAATCCCCACACCAAATAGGGTTCGCACCACTGGATTGCGATAAACTACTCACTGTCGTTGCTCTGGAATTACGTCGCAATTTGCTGAAGGAACGCTTTCTCCGCAGACGGCAGTTCCTCGCAATGTGCCCCTGCTGGTCGCAGATGTAGCATCTACCCAGGAATGAACCACTCCTACTCGCCGTTGTTGTTCTCGAACTATCCTGGTCTTGAGATATGCGCCGTAATTTGATGGAAGGTCGGCATATCAAGAGCGATGTTTCATATGCGAGAGCGCTGGCAACTGTCTCCTTGAAAGATGTCTTCGGCAGGAGAATCAGGCTTCGTTGCGTATCGGGGTCCCTTAGCCCTTGGATGAAAGAATCCGTTTTCAGTTTTTCCACCACATCAACTGTAACATCCGCGTAGGCTAGATGAGACAACCTCTCGATGTCGGCAGCGTACTGCTGGATGGTCTCGTTTCCACGCTGCTTGCGTCCTTTAAGTTCCAGCTTGTGCATCAGTGAGCATGTGCTCACTGCCGTATCTTCGATGAAGAGCATCCCATATGGCTGTGTAGTTCCTTCTCTGGGTCTCCGGGATGGTCTGTAGAACGTCAGCTGCTTCATCTTTAAGGGAAATTACTAGGGCAGCCACACGATCTTCCTCTCCCCATTGATTCCGTTCCGCTGTTGTCTCGAACTGGAGCTTAAAGATGTTAAAAGCGCTCTTGCCGTCGAAGCTGGGAGCTGTGAATTTTGATGCTGCAGTCGGTACGACGATTCCTTGATGCTGTACGTTCTGGATAGTTTTCTCGAGTTCCAGAACCTTCTTGTCCAGTGTCTCGATTCTCTTTTCCTGGTTATTTTCGAGATCCAGAACCTTCTTATCCAGTATATCGATTCTCTCTTCGACGCCCTGGAACCGATCGTTGACGGCTTGCTGGATGTCTCTCAAGCTTTCTCGATTGTTCTGTAGCATCTCTTCCAACGTCTCTAGCTTCTCTAGTTTCTGACCTATGGAAGTTGAATTTTCCTCCAACTTTTGATGTACGGCAACGGGATTTTCCTCCAAACTTTCTACTTACAGCTGCGGAATTTTCCTCCAGTTTTTGAACTAATTTCTGGCTCAGAGAAGTGGAATTTTCCTCCAACTTTTGATGTATGGTTGCTTCTAGTCCCTGGCTCATAACTCTCCCAGTCGACACCTTCTTCCTGCAACGCTGATCGCAATCTCTCCACCAGGTTGGCTTTACTTCCCACTGTGGATAATTGCCGAGCATCCAGCTTTCTTTTCAGTTGTTCGATTGTCAACTTTTCCAATTTCACCATTTTTTCTATCTCCTAACAATTCACTTTGTGCAATTCACAATTTAAATAAACGTTCCACTCGTTTACTCGCAATCCCACTTCTGACACCAAATGTTACGAATTATTTCAATCCCCACACCAAATAGGGTTCGCACCACTGGATTGCGATAAACTACAATTTTCTACGTTTTCCCAATTAAAAACACACACACACTTTTATTTCTTTCACCACAGATCAATTATCTGTGTAGCTTCACCACTTTTCTTTATTATCCAATACAATCCACTTTAAACTTTATTACACAGTACAATCCACTTTAAACTTTATTACACAATACACAAACCTTTATTGAAAGCTTTTCTTTTCACCTTGGTTGATCACACCGACTTGTCACACGCTGTTTTATACCACAAACTGAATGAATGTCGAGGGCGAGTGTTCGCGCTTATATAGCTCTCGGTCCACCATCTCGAACGTTCGCCGTTGGAAGTTCCCCATAGGAAATCTCTAGAACGCTCTGACAATTCACTTGGAAGTTGACATCATTCCAATCCCCGCTTCCAGAGAGTTTTCGAACTTAACGGTCCGCTTGCATCTCCGCAACAATATTATTTTGGCTTCTTTCTCGCCTATAAAGGGGCAATCGAAAATCTCCTACATTTCTTAAGTTATAATAGTTACCTACATATTGCAAATTTCTTTGTAAAAACATAGGATACAATCCATTTTTAAAAATAAAAATTAAAGCATTTAGGGCCAGTCCTTGTCTAACATTCATCCATTTCAAATCATTTAGCATTTCTGTTATATGGGTTCTTGAACCACATTTCAAAATATACCTCATCGCTCTATTTTGTAAGATTTGCAGGCTGTTAATTTTTGTAATATTGCACAAATATATTACTGATGAACAATAGTTAAAATGGGGTAAAATAATAGAATTGTAGATATTAATTGCACAGTTTTTCGAAATACATTTTCTTATTCTGTACATAAAGTTTATCTTCTTAGCAATTTTGCCACATAAATAATCTATATGATCGTTAAACAATAATTTATTATCCGTAATTATGCCCAAATACTTAATTTTGTTTACACACTCAATATTACTACCATTTATTTGAACATTAATTTCTGAAATATTGCTACCAATACACATGCACTTCGTTTTTGAGACATTTAACATTAACCTGTTTTTACTGTTTCGTACAAAGGAAGCATGTTTATTGGGCGGAACTTCTCAGGATTTTTAGCGTTTTTTTCTTTTTCAACTGGAACTACTACAGATTCCTTCCACGAACAGGGGAACACACCTTCCATTAGCGAACAATTAATTATCTTTATTAATATTGGGAAAATAACTTCTTTACAGCCTAAGAACATTTCTGATTTCAAGCCATTAAAATCACTTTTATTGTTAATTTTTTTTATAATTTCTTCAAGTTCAGATAAATTAATTATGAATTAATTTGTTTAAATTCAAATACCCGTATTGAATCCCTTATATTGTCGTCATAACTATTGTTGCGGAGATGCAAGCGGACCGTTAAGTTCGAAAACTCTCTGGAAGCGGGGATGGGAATGATGTCAACTTCCAATGGAATTGTCAGAGCGTTCTAGAGATTTCCTATGGGGAACTTCCAACGGCGAACGTTCGAGATGGTGGACCGAGAGCTATATAAGCGCGAACACTCGCCCTCGTCATTCATTCAGTTTGTGGTATAAAACAGCGTGTGACAATTCGGTGTGATCAACCAAGGTGAAAAGAAAAGCTTTCAATAAAGGTTTGTGTATTGTGTAATAAAGTTTAAAGTGGATAGTATTGGATAATAAAGAAAAGTGGTGAAGCTACACAGATAATTGATCTGTGGTGAAAGAATTAAAAGTGTGTGTGTTTCAATTTAAATAAAAAGGACAATTGTAGTTTATCGCAATCCAGTGGTGCG
The DNA here is from genome assembly GCA_951905685.1 of Eumerus sabulonum. NCBI lineage: Eukaryota > Metazoa > Arthropoda > Insecta > Diptera > Syrphidae > Eumerus > Eumerus sabulonum. The sequence goes on from OX645060.1 coordinate 96,586,167, forward strand.
AACCCTATTTGGTGTGGGGATCGAATAAATTCGTAACATTTGGTGTCAGAAGTGGGATTGCGAGTAAACGAGTGAAACTTTATTTGAGTTGTGAAGTGAATAATTGCAAAAGTGAGAAAATGGTAAAATTGGAGAAGTTGACAATTGAACAACTGAAAAGAGAGCTGGATGCTCGGCAATTATCCACAGTGGGAAGTAAAGCCAACCTGGTGGAGAGATTGCGATCAGCGTTGCAGGAAGAAGGTGTCGACTGGGAGAGTTACGAATTCGTAGTGGAGAAGCCGTCGACATCTACTGAGCCAGGGTTCGATATGCAGCAAATTCTCGCGGCTATGAACGCTATGAGTGCTTCCATGAACCAGAAACTAGAAAAGTTGGAGGAAAATTCCAGTTCCATAAGCCAGAGACTAGAAGCAACCATACATCAAAAGTTGGAAGAAAATTCCACTTCTCTGAGTCAGAAACTGGAGGAAAATTCTACTTCCCTGAGCCAGAAGTTGGAGACGGTAGAAGAGATGCTAGAGAACAATCGAGAAAGCTTGAGAGACATCCAGCAAGCCGTTAACGATCGATTCCAGAATGTCGAAGAGAAAATCGAGACACTGGACAAGAAGGTTCTAGATCTCGAGAATAGTCAAGAAAAGAGAATCGAGTCACTGGAATCGAGGTTCGACATGAAGGTTCTGGAACTCGAGAAAACTATTCAGAACGTACAGCATCAAGGAATCGTCGTACCGACTGCAGCATCAAAATTCACAGCTCCCAGCTTCGACGGCAAGAGCGCTTTTAACATCTTTAAGCTCCAGTTCGAGACAACAGCGGAACGGAATCAATGGGGAGAGGAAGATCGTGTGGCTGCCCTAGTAATTTCCCTTAAAGGTGAAGCAGCTGACGTTCTACAGACCATCCCGGAGACCCAGAGAAGGAACTACACAGCCATATGGGATGCTCTCCATCGAAGATACGGCAGTGAGCACATGCAGGAGATGCACAAGCTGGAACTCAAAGGGCGCAAGCAGCGTTTAAACGAGACCATACAACAGTACGCTGCCGACATCGAGAGGCTGTCTCATCTAGCCTACGCGGATGTTCCAGTTGATGTGGTGGAGAAACTTAAAACGGATTCTTTCATCCAAGGGCTAAGGGACCCCGATACGCAACGAAGCCTGATTCTCCTGCCGAAGACATCTTTCAAGGAGACAGTTGCCAGCGCTCTCGCATGTGAAACATCGCTCTTGATATGCCGACCTTCCATCAAATTACGGCGCATATCTCAAGATCAGGATAGTTCCAGAACAACAACGGCGAGTAGGAGTGGTTCATTCCCGGGTAGATGCTACATCTGCGACCAGCAGGGCCACATTGCGAGGAACTGCCGTCTGCGAAGGAAGCGTTCGAGGTCTAGTTCGCCAAAAAGAGACCATGGGAGTGAACGCGACCGTGGAGGTGCAAAAGGTGCACCTAACAATCCGTTAAACTAAACGAGTCAGTGCAGAGGGGCATGCGCTGGCTCCCACATTGGAGTGCCCCAGCATCCTCGTATCCCGAATCTGTAGGGGTGCAACCAGCCTAGTCATCGAGGGAACGATGGACGGGCGACGATATCTGCTGACGTTGGACACGGGCGCAACTCATTCAGTCATCCGAAGCGGATTGGTTTCTGACATCGAACCATTTTCCGAGGTAAGGCTTCGTACAGTAACTGGTGAGAAGGCGGAAGTTAAGGGAAAGGTCCAGAAAAGTGTTACGATGGGGACCATCGAGTTTCAGCATGATTTCATCGTTGCGGACATCACTGATGACATCATAATCGGCGTCGACTTCATGATTAGGCATGGCTTCACATTGGACCTCAACCAAACAGTGATGAAGTATGGCAACTTGGAGCTCCCATTAACAATAGATAATGGACAGGGTAGCAAGGTCAGGCGAATAGTCGTGCAAGCGCGCCAAACAGTTCCCCCGAATGCAGAAGCTGTGGTTTGGGCAAAGATAGAAGAGGATGCGGGGACAAGCCGAATGTGGGTGGTCGAACCCGACAAACGAAATCGACCCAGCGATATAGTTGTTGGAAGGGCTCTCGTGGAACCCCGACAAGACCAATTGGTTCCAGTACGAGTCCTGAATCCTGCAAGTACACCTAGGACAATATACAAGGGAACAACGATCGCTCAATGCCAAGAAGCTGCCGCTATTGTGAACTGCGAAGATCAGAAACATCAGGAAATCCAGAAAAACAAACCGTTCTTGAAAACAATGGCCAGAGAGTGGACGCAACATCTAGTGGAGAAGCAAAAAAGTAAAGCACTCTCCCTGCCTCGTAAATATTGGACAGTTTTTGCAGATGGTAAGAACTGTGGAAGAACATCAATTGTGAAGCACAGAATAGACACAAGGGACTCTAGACCCATCCGGCAACCACCGAGGAGGGTACCTTTGGCGAAAGAAGGAGAGGTGATCAAACTAATCGACGAGATGGAAAAGGAGGGCGTGATCGAACCATCTGCAAGCCCATGGAGTTCTCCAGTAGTGCTAGTTAAGAAGAAGGATGGAAGCACCCGATTCTGCGTGGACTATAGGAAGCTGAACGACGTCACGAAAAAGGACAGCTATCCTTTACCAAGAATCGACGACACCTTGGACACCCTATCTGGTGCAAAGTGGTTCTCGACGCTGGACTTGCAAAGCGGATACTGGCAAATAGAGCTTGACCAGCAAGACAAGGAAAAGACCGCGTTCACCGCCGGGGGAGAGTTGTGGCAGTTCTCTGTGATGCCCTTCGGTCTTTGCAATGCGCCAGCCACATTCGAGAGACTTATGAACCGGGTACTAAGAGGACTTCACTGGAGGACTTGCCTTGTCTATCTGGATGACATAATTGTCATGGGCAAGGATTTCGACGATCACCTTAAGAAGCTTGAAGAGGTACTGGAACGTATCCAAGCAGCCGGATTGAAATTGAGCCCGAAGAAATGTTCGCTCTTCCAGAACAAGGTGAAGTACTTGGGACACGTGGTAACTGCAGAAGGAGTCCATACAGATGAAGAGAAAATCTCAGCGGTTAAGGAATGGCCGCGGCCGAAGAATCTTCATGAGTTAAGGTCATTCCTGGGACTTTGCACATATTACAGGCGATTCATCCCAGGATTTGCAAACGTTGCCAGCAGTTTGCACGAGCTCACCAAAAAGAATCGGCCATTCAAGTGGGAGAAGCCGCAGGAGGAAGCGTTCATTCACCTGAAGGAATTGCTCCGCAGTGCGCAGATTCTTGCATATCCTGCCCCGGGAGAAAAGTTTATTTTGGACACAGATGCGAGCGGACATGGAATCGGAGGAGTACTCTCTCAAATGTTTGACGGGCGAGAGCGGGTCATCGCTTACTACAGTAGGATCCTATCGAAGCCGGAGAGGAACTACTGTGTAACTAGGAGGGAGCTTTTAGCTGTGGTTGACTGTGTCAAGCATTTCCACAAATATCTCTATGGCCGAGCTTTTCATCTTAGGACGGACCACGCAGCGTTGAGGTGGTTGCTGCAGTTCAAAAACCCGGAAAGCCAGCTTGCTAGATGGATAGAGAGAATCCAGAGTTATGACTTCAGTATCGAACACCGGAAGGGAAGCAGTCATGGAAATGCGGATGCATTATCGAGGCGACCTTGCGATGTTGAATGCAAACATTGTTCACGCGCCGAGACCAAGGAACAGGTCACCGACATCCGTTGTTTCCAGGTGCTGCCAGAAGATTCCTGGACTGTCGAGATGGTCGGAAGGAAGCAGCGAGAAGATGCCGATCTGGCAGTCATCATCGACTACCAAGAACGAGGTTTTCGACCAAGTTGGCAGCAAGTATCCAGTGAAAGCCCAATCGTGAAAGCTTACTGGGCTCAATGGCAGAGTTTGAAGTTGAAGAACGGTTGCCTCTACCGCAGTTGGGAGAGTGAGGACGGGAACATTGTAAACGATCTGCTGGTAATACCAAAAGGACAAATCGACGAGGTCATCCGAGAATACCACGAGGGACCAGGCGGGGGTCATCTTGGTGTTAACAAGACTGTAGAAAAGATCAAGAGACGTTTCTACTGGGTAGGATGCCATGAGTCGGTTACGCGTTTCATTCGCAGGTGTGAACAGTGTGCGAAGGCAAAGGGTCCAGTAAGGAAAACTCGAGGAAATATGCAGCAGTACAATGTTGGAGCACCGTTCGAACGTATCGCAATGGACATTGCAGGCCCATTCCCAACGAGCAACGCTGGAAACAAGTACGCGCTAGTGGTGATCGATTACTTCAGCAAGTGGCCTGAGGTGTTTTGCATCCCGAACCAGGAAGCCAAAACCATTTCGGATGCATTCGTGAATAACTGGGTTTCGCGTTATGGAGTACCAATGGAACTACACTCAGACCAAGGGAGAAACTTCGAGTCGTCGGTGTTCAAGGAACTCTGTGACATGCTAGGTATCAGAAAGACGCGGACAACACCATTACATCCACAATCTGATGGCATGGTCGAAAGGTTCAACCGGACGATGGAGGAATACCTGAGGAAAGTCGTCGTCGGAGATCAGAAGGACTGGGATGAACATCTCCCCCTTTTTCTAATGGCATACCGTTCGGCACAGCACAATTCAACGGCAACAACACCCGCCGAAGCCATTTTTGGAACTGATCTCCGACTTCCATCGGACTTGAAGTTCGGCGTGGTACTACCGACAACTAGCGGCAGGGAAGACTTCGTAACCGAAAAGAAGGAACAGCTGAACTCCATCCATCAGTTCATCCGGGAGCGACTGAACTTGGTCAGCGATAAAATGAAGGCGCGATACGACTTGAGGGCGAATACTTCTGGATTCGAGACCGGACAATTGGTATTGCTGTACAACCCACAACGGAAAAAAGGCTTGTGCCCCAAATTGCAATCAGCCTGGGATGGACCATATGAGGTCATCAAGAAACTCAATGACGTGGTATACCGGATACAGCAGAGGGGAAACAGACGGGCGAAGTATAAAATTGTCCACGTAGAGAGGTTAGCACCATATTACGGAGAAGGGTCCAATCGCTTGTTCGAGGACGAACAAGTTTAGGAGGAGGGCAGTGTTGCGGAGATGCAAGCGGACCGTTAAGTTCGAAAACTCTCTGGAAGCGGGGATGGGAATGATGTCAACTTCCAATGGAATTGTCAGAGCGTTCTAGAGATTTCCGAAGGGGAACTTCCAACGGCGAACGTTCGAGACGGTGGACCGAGAGCTATGTAAGCGCGAACACTCGCCCTCGACATTCATTCAGTTTGTGGTATAAAACAGCGTGTGACAAGTCGGTGTGATCAACCAAGGTGAAAAGAAAAGCTTTCAATAAAGGTTTGTGTATTGTGTAATAAAGTTTAAGGTGGATTGTACTGTGTAATAAAGTTTAAAGTGGGTTGTATTGGATAATAAATAAAAGTGGTGAAGCTACACAGATAATTGATCTGTGGTGAAAGAAATAAAAGTGTGTGTGTGTTTTTAATTGGGAAAACGTAGAAAATTGTAGTTTATCGCAATCCAGTGGTGCGAACCCTATTTGGTGTGGGGATTGAATAAATTCGTAACACTATTATTAGGAATACACTCATTTATCTCATTAACACTGTTCACAAAGTACTGATTTAATTTACTTGCAATTTCAGAACTGTTACTTGTTTTGTTATTATTTATTTCAATTTCACAGATTTTAGCGCGAACATCTTGCAAAACATATTTTTTTAGGACTTTCCACATATCCTTTTGATTACCAGTTTTTTCTTCAATTTTTGTTTCAATATAACTATTCCTTGCTTTCACACATAATTTTTTATATTTATTGCGTATGCGTTTATACCCTGTCCAGCTTCTTGAAGATCCTGTAGGTGTACATATATTATAAAGTCGAATTTTTTCATTTTTGAGATCCATTAATTCGTTGTTAAACCATTCTACATAGTAGGGTTTTATGTTAAGATATTTAGTAAGGTTATTTATGGCAGATTCAACACCTTTTTTTAAAAACCAACGATAGGTCACTGTCCGACAAGGTTGAAAGATCTATTTTGCTTTTAATTTCTGTTTCAAATTTATTAGCGTCGTTTTTCACATATTTAATACATTGGGTTTTATTTTTAATTTTGTGTAGGTACAAGTCAATTTTAATAGATTCATGGTCTGAGATTATCCATTCTTTTGTTACAGCCGCCTTTATACGCGATACATGATCACTTAATACGTAATCAATAAGGGTTGAGGTTGATCTGGTATTTCTTGTACTTTCACTTATTAGTTGCTTCAGGCCAAATTTTTTTATTATATCCGCTTCAAATCCCCTTTTTTCGACGCTTTCATTGTTATTGTCAATATTAAAATCACCCGCTATACAAATATGTTCATTAAATTTTACATTGCTTTCGAGAAATTCACCAAGTACTATATTGAAATCCGAAACACACAGTTTGTCTGATCTGTAGAGACCTATAACATTCCAACATTCATTTCCACTCGTGATTTTAATGAATAGTATACAAAGCTTATAATTTATTGATTTTGATGTTATTTCAAGAGCCCTTAATTTATTGCTTACGTAAATCACAACTCCACCTGTATGCCTGGAGTTTGACACACAACAAAATGTGTTATAATTTTTTATTTTATATTCGTGTTCTCTTATATCACTAGTTATATGTGTTTCACTTATTATTATGAAATCAAACTTATTTTTGCTTGCAAGCTCTTCCAACACTGTGAAATTTCCTGTAAGGCCTTGAATGTTTAAATATACACCACTTAATTTATTTGGTTGCTAGTATCCAATACGCTTTTTTCTTACTTCAAGTTTATTAAGGTAGACCGGGCATACTCTACTTAGTGTCTTATGATTTACATCTAGACTCAGGTTGAATTTATTATTTGCACGTGTACAGTTTATGCATTTTATAATTGCCTCCTTGTTACACTCTTTGGTTTTATGGTTTTCGAGGCAATTTGAACATACCTCCTCCGCGTTTCGACAATCTACAGCCTTGTGGTTAAAGCCTTTGCACTTGTAGCATCTTCTAATTTCTATTCCATCAAAAACTCTACAACGTTCCCATCCAATGTTCAATTTACCAATTTCAATAATTTTGGGAAAAGAATCCCTATCAACTTCGATGACTGCACTGAATTTTTTTGAATTGCCTTCATTTCTTTCAAAATACTTTATGAGCTTTAATTCACTATTTTTTACTACTTCATTTTGATTTTTTAACTTTCCAATTATGCTAGATTCTTCAGTTTTAAATTTCATACCTGGTATTATTATCCTCGGCTTTATTTGATTAGGAACTTTCACTTCATAGTTTTTACCTATACTTTCTTCAATTGCACTTTTTATTTTGTCCCTGTCATCTGCTCCTTCACTTTCAATGATTACAATTCCACTATGTGAGCTATGAATATTGGAAATTTTTAGGTTTTTTGGATCCACATTTCTATTTAGGTCTTCTTTTCTTTTGTTTTGTTGTGCAGCAACTGGGCAAGGAGGACATATTTGAGTCGATCATAGGAAAGCATAGCCTCCATAACACCACTTCCGACAACGGATTAAGGCTAATCGATTTCCTAGCGGGGCGTAACCTCCTTGTAGCAAGCACGCGATTCCCCCATCTCAACATCCACAAGGGTACCTGGCGGTCTTGTGATCAATCGACCACCAACCAGATTGATCATATTGCGATCGACGCCAGACACTCCTCCTGTATTCTCGACGTACGAACCTTCCGAGGGGCCAACATCGACTCGGACCACTACCTTGTTGTAGCCAAGGTACGAATGAGGATATCAAGAATGCTTAGGAGTCGAGTAGGACAACGTAAGTTTGACGTTGGAATGCTACAATCGCAAGAGACTGCCAGAATCTTTGCCGATCGTATCTCCCCAAAGCTCTCTCAAAATCCGCCCAGAACAGCACAAACAATAGAGCAGGAATGGGCTCATTGCCAGAGCGCCTTCAGAGATGCTGCCTCAGAGGTGCTGGGTTTCAAACAGCCACCACCTTGAAACCCCTGGTTCGATGAACAATGCGAACAGGCCCATGCAGCAAAACAAGAGGCATATAAGGCCGTGCTGCAACGACGGACGAGAGCTGCTCGCGAAATCTATGAGCAGAAGAGAAGAGAGAGGAACACACGCTTTTCAGAAGAAAGAAGAGAGAGCACGGAAAGCGTGAGATCGAGGAGATGGAGAGATGCTTCCGCAGGAATGACGCCCGTAAATTTTACAACAAGGTAAAACGAACATGCCATGGCTACAAAGCCAGAGTGGCGGCCTGCAGGGATGAAAATGGAGAACTGGTAGTAGAGTCGCAGTCGATGCTGAGGATTTGGAAAGACCACTTCTGTAGACTGTATAACGGCGATGATAGACAAGATACCGCTGTCAGGCAGAACGAGCCATTCGCGATGGACCACGAAGTAACAGAATTCGGTCCACCCGACCTAGACGAAGTCAAAATAGCGATATCAAGACTTAAGTCTAATAAAGCCGCTGGCGCAGACGGCCTGTCTGCTGAGCTTTTTAAGGCGGCTGGAGATGAGCTGGTAAGGTGCATGCACCATCTCATCTGCAAGGTATGGTCGGAGGAAAGCATGCCCGACGAATGGAATCTCAGCATCGTTTGCCCGGTCCATAAGAAAGGAGACCCCTATAACTGCGCCAACTATAGGGGAATAAGTCTCTTTAACATCGCATATAAGATCTTCTCTGCCGTATTGTGTGAACGCCTGAAACCGTTTGTGGATAACCTGATCGGCTCTTATCAGTGTGGTTTCAGGCCAGGTAAATCCCCAATAGACCAAATATTTACGCTACGGCAGACCTTGGAGAAGACCCAGGAATACCAAATCGACACTCACCACCTCTTCGTCGATTTCAAGGCCGCGTATGACAGCATATATAGAGACGAGCTGTACAAAGCCATGTCTAGTTTTAACATCCCTGTCAAACTCGTCCGACTGTGCAGGATGACAATGGAGAATTCTCGTTGCTCCATTAAGGTCGGTAATGAGCATACCGAGACCTTTGATGTTAAAGAAGGATTTAGGCAGGGCGACGCGCTATCGTGCAACTTTTTCAACATCGTGCTTGAAAAGATTGTGCAAGAGTCTCTGGCCAACACAAGAGGTACGATCTATTTCAAGTCTACGCAATTGCTTGCGTACGCCGACGATATTGACGTAATTGGACGAAAACAGCAAGACGTCAATGAGGCTTTTGTGAGCATTGAGGTAGAAGCGGCTAAGATGGGTCTCAAGGTTAATGAGGGTAAAACCAAATATCTGCTCTCATCTAAAAGAGACGGACAACACCGACATATTGGCCAGAACGTCACCATGGGCGGATATAACTTTGAAGTGGTCAAGGAATTCGTCTACCTTGGCTCACTGATTACCAGCGACAGCAACACCAGCGCTGGCTGGCCATGGACGGCCTGGTCCATGTAGAGCGCATGGAAGATACAGCTCCGACCCGAAAAGTCTTCGAATCCACTCCGGAAGGATGGCGCGGCAGAGGACGGCCGCCTCAGCGGTGGTGCACGCAGGTGGAAAGGGACCTCAACCAACTGGGCGTGCGGCACTGGAAACAGCTGTCCAAAGACCGTGCCGGCTGGAGACGCTTGTTGGTTGAGGCCCAGGTTTACCACGGACTGTAGCACCACCCAAGTAAGTAAGTAAGTTGTGCAGCAATTCCAATTTTCCTGTCTCGAATCCTGAAGTGTTCGCCCTCAAGTCGTATCTCGCCTTCATTTTATCGCTGACCAAGTTCAGTCGCTCCCGGATGAACTGATGGATGGAGTTCAGCTGTTCCTTCTTTTCGGTTACGAAGTCTTCCCTGCCGCTAGTTGTCGGTAGTACCACGCCGAACTTCAAGTCCGATGGAAGTCGAAGATCAGTTCCAAAAATGGCTTCTGCTGGTGTTATTGTACCGAACAGTACGCCATTAAGGAAAAGGGGAAGATGTTCATCCCAATCCTTCTGAAGTCCTTTCTCAAGTATTCCTCCATCGTCCGGTTGAACCTTTCGACCATGCCATCAGATTTGCGGGGTTCACACCATACGATTTGTCCATATGATTTGCTTGATGACCTTGCTTGATGGGCCAAATCGTGAGTGTGAACGGTCATACGACATGTCGTCAAATTTGTCGTTTGGAAGTTCAAATATTTTGACTTGCTTGGTCGACTTGTCGTAAGGTGTGAACAGTTGTCGTACAGCTTCAGAGCATTTTTTCATTTTTGCCTGTGCGTTCAGAGAATCAACACCAATTTTGAGCGGAATGAACGATGTGACTTTAAACAAAGAAAAATAATTTTGCTTTGATTTTTTCATATGAGGATTTATTTTTCTCAGTAACTCGTCATACGTTACTATCAATTCGCAAATAATTACGAAAATCCTCTGAAAAATGTTCGTGAAATTCTCTTAACAGTTACCGTTGAGAAATTATTACGTTTTCCGGCCCATTGTTTAACCCACATTCGTTTTTTTTTTTTTTCTTCATTTTCCAGTATTTCATCAATAATCATCCCTGTAACCAGGCATGCGCCGCCAAGTTAATACTTCTATCGCAAGTGAAGTCGGTCAAGTAAGTTGTATGGTGTGAACCATGTGTGAACTTACTTACTTATCAGGCCTGCGATCCATGGAGGATCTGAGCCTGAGCTATAGCTGCCTTCCATCCTTGACGGTCCCGGGCACGCTGCTTCCAGTTGTCAAGACCAAGATGTCCTACATCCGCGATTACTTGTTCTTTATACCGGAGGTTCGGTCTTCCTCTTCTTCTCGAACCAGGAGGCTCGGAGTCGAAGACCCTCTTAGCTGGAGCGTTGATGTCCATGCGCTCGATGTGGCCGAGCCAGTGTAGTCGACGGATCCTTGCCTTCCGGACTATATCCACATCTTGATACAGCTCGTAGAATTCGCGGTTGTGTCTTCTTCTCCATTCGCCTTCCTCACAGACAGGACCAAATATCCGGCGCAGAATTTTTCCAAAATTATCCAAAATTATCCAAAATCAGCTCCGCTGTCCAGCTTTCGGCTCCGTACAGCAAGACTGGCGGAATGAGCGCGAACCATGTGTGAACGCTAGGCATTATTTGGTCGTCAGGCAAATCGTACAGACAAATCGTATAGTGTGAACCCCATTATTGTCAACGGACAAACATCCCTGATCTTCAGGTATGTACCTGTGTGCTTAGGAAAATTAATCTAAAATAAAGACACTTGAAGTTGAACCGTCGCACACACGTCTTTTGCTTTCTTTCTTTGTTTCTTGTTTCTTTGCCTCTTTATTTCTTTGTTCACGCCACTTGACAAACTTCAGAAGTGTGATTAAGTATCCTAGAGATAACGATGTCGCTGGTAAAAGTAGACGACTTGAAAATTACGGAGTTAAAAGTGATTTTAAAGAAAATTAAACAGCCAACGACCGGCAAGCGCGCAGAGCTTGTCGAACGCATCATCAAAGTGACGACGAGGACGATGAAATCAACACCTTGCGAGATGACGTTGGATCCCTATCCAAATTGGTGCAAAGCATGCAGTTACAGCTGTCTACCTTGGCTAGTGCCTTACAGTCCCGAGAAACGCCGACGCCACCGACATCGACACCAACCGACGTATGGGCGCCGTCTTCCTCAGCAAGTATGCATAAGTCCACCAACATACATACACCACTAGCTAACGTCAACGAAATCCACGCAATCATGCCGGAATACAATCCATCCGACCAATACTCACCAACCGCCGAACAATACGTGCAGCGAGTCAAAAGTGCATTATTTGTCGTCCAGTCGAATATGAGAGGTCCAGCGAAGTTTTGGTCCGAATCGTTATTGGGAACTGTTGAATTTGCGCTTTCAACAAATGTGGGATTACCTTGAATAATGTACTAAGTTTTTTTTAGATGCATATATTTGTCTCACTAGCCTTTCTCTTTTACACATTTTTGTTGCCTATATAAGCTGTCGTTTTAGAGTTGTTCCTTCTTTTTCTTAAATAAACTCGTTGTAAAAGGTTATGGACCCAGACACGTGCCACCTAGTAAGTTTAAAAGAGTACTAAAAAAAAGTAAGTAAGTAAGTAAGTAAGTAAGGACATTAATTATCTGTTTAGATAAGCTTAAATTTGTACAGTTTTTTTTTTTTTTTTGATGAAAAATGCGAAAAAATTAAGATAATTAAAAATTTAAATTAATTAAAAAAATAAAATTAACATTATGGCGTCGTCAGATGGATATGTACATGTATGACTGAAAATTAATTAAAACCATATATTTTAGGATTAAGGACAGTACATTCTGAAAGAAGCGCGCAATCTACACAAGTGCTACTTGAAAAAAATTATCAACCAATGGTAGTAGCAAAAATGTTAAGTAGCTTACCTTGCCGTTTTGATCATGTTAGAACTGCATGGTATACAGTTCCCTTTTCGGATCAGAATATTGAACGGCTAACAGATCATCTTTTTAATGAGGAATTATTAATTAATCTTCGAACTAAACGAGAGCAAGATGGCGCATCAGCCCAAAAAACAGCTTATGGAGTAAGTAGCAACAAATTTCAGGGTGGCATGAAAGGCAACAACAAAGGGAAACGCTCAGGTAAATGTAACTATTGCCATATAAAAGGTCGTTTTCTAGCCATGTTTCAAACGACAAAAGGACAAACAAATTAAAGATAATCCACATTCGTTAATGATCCGACGCGAACTGGTCAGCAACTTGGGTACATCAACGGCATCAATCAAAAATGCATCTCATTTGTTTGTGTTGGAGTCAGACAATCATCAGGGTCTGGCATGGTATGCAGACTCAGGTGCAACAGACCACATGTCATTCCAGAGGGAGTTATTTCGTAATTGTATACGATTAAAAAAAGGGAAATGTGAAGTTCGAGTTGGTGATGGTTGTAAGTTACCTGTGTTTGGCATTGGTGATGTTGATGTATTACTAAGTAACTCTAAATGTATGCTGGATTTTATTACAATTAAAGATGTTTTATTTGTTCCTCATCTCGGTCGAAATTTAATTTCTGTTTCCAGATCAGCGGAAAAAGGTTTTAAAATCATTTTTGAAGAAGGTGCTGACCGCGTGCGTTTTATGAAAGGAAATGCGATGGTTGCCGATGGAGTTCGAGAAAATCGGTGAATTTCGAACCAGCTAAGATCACAGATTTAAATGCAGTCTCATCAGGACCCTTAAAGCTTTGGCACGAACGTCTTGGACACGTACATTTTAAAATTCTTCCACGAGAAGTAATTAGTTTTCAACTATATGACTAGTGAGGAAGTTTATTTCGTTTAAATCAAAGTTGAAAAGCCAGAATTTAACCTTTTTACAGTAAGCATAAACACTGTTGATACATCTTATCTCAGGCGGCAGCTTATTGTACAATCTGGGGGCAACTGTTGAGTAGAAGTTTGAATAATTACCAGTCTTGATGTAAAACAAGATGCTGACTCTGTCCAACAACAGAAAGATAAAAATAATGATACCACGCATGCAGTGCTTCGAAGCCCTATCAATACGAGATCGAGATCAAAAGACAATTTTTCTAATGACGTTAATTTATCAGAAGTGTGTCTGGCTTATATGGAACCAACAAGTCTTGAGAAGGGCAAATGACTAACAAAGGCCTCGTAGGGGTAGCATCTATCCGGCCTGCTAAAAAGCGAAAAGAGCCACCGCAGTCGAACATCTTGCGGCACTGTTAGTAAGTCCTATCCCCACCTCCTCGTGGTGCCATATGGAGATTTTCTATTGAAATTGCAGACGGAGAAGAGCAAATGGCGAGCCTCCTGCGCCAAAAAACAGGATTAGTCGGTTGGGCTACGGCCTAGTAAGTCGTAACCGTAAAAAAAAAAAAACACACACTCCGAAACAACCAGAAGCCTCGGATATAACGGACCGGATTTATGTTGACGACCCTTGCAAAAAACGAAAAAATGAAGAAGTGTAACAACAAGTGTAACAAAAAAACCGGCCAAGTGCGAGTCGGACTCGCGCACGAAGGTTCCGTACTATTATGTATAAAAACGGCAAAAAAAGCCGTTGTATGGGAGGCCCATTTATACATATATTTATTATATTCTGTCTAAGTATTTGTTGTTAAAGCAGCAACAGAAATACATAATCAGTGACATTTTAATCTCACTTTTCGGATAGTTAAAATCTAGAATGTTGTAATTTTTAGAAAATACTAATTTTTTGAGTGATTTCCAATTTGGGTTTAGACGTGGCAAATCGACTGAAACTGCTTTATTGAAATTAACTTCTCAAACACCATCAACATTATTTGTTGATATCAGTAAGGTCTTTGATATGGTTAATCATACTTTGCTACTCGATAAACTTTACAAAGCGGGTTTCAGAGGCTCCATTTATAAATGGTTTTCTTCTTATTTATCCAACCGTTATCAAGTTGTGAAAATTAGGAATGTTTACAGTTCTATAGACCTCTTAAATATGGATGTTCCCCAAGGAGCAGTATTGGGCCCAATCCTTTTTCTAATTTATGTTAATACGTTTTTCATACAACCTATTAAAGGCAAAATAACTGCCTTTGCTGATGAAACATCTCTTTTCCACTCAAACACTAACTTAATTGATAGTTTTGCAGATGTTAATAATGACCTAGATATGTTAAGGAGATGGTTTAATTATCACAAACTAATAATAATCAACGGTAGAGTTTTCAGAGACCTTCCCTTATATTATCATGCACCATTGTGTAATCGATTTGTTCTTGAAGATATAGTATTCAACAATCAAGAATGTTTGAAAATTGCTTCTTGATTGAACACGTGGACAGTTTTAAATATTTAGGTGTTATATTGGACCAACAACTTTGTTGGAAAGACCATTCAATATATTTGAGACAGTATCTAAATGGGGTTATAAGATAATAATCCCATCTCAGTATGCACTGCAATCTCTACCCGTTTTAAAATACTAAATGTATACTCGCACCGATATGGAACTAGCAAAAACATGTCCATGTCCGGAACTAAATGTATTATCGCACCGATATGGAACTAGCAAACTATGTCCATGTCCGGACCTGAATGCATACATACACATGTATGACATTCGTTCACGAAATGCGGTGCGGGCATTATATTCTTTCATTTCTTTTCTTCATTTCAGTTCAAGTGTGCTGTACAGTGTACACCAACTGTTCGAGCTTTATCGCCACATCTCCATACTTTTGGGTTCCTTGAAAACTACGGGGTATAACTCATACCGTATGAGAAGCATGTTCGTTGCATTTATGTTTTTTTTTTTTTTCGTTTTGTACATATGTGATTGATGAATAAGGGTTGAATGGAACTCTTTTCGTTCAATTTGCGGAACGAGAGGACATGTGTCCGAGAGAGGACATAGTTCCGTGAACTATACATGTCCGGAACTACCCAACTCTACTTCGTAATGTACATATGTATACTTATACATAGCGTACAGATGTGTGAGTGTAGGCACGTATTTGATGCGTATGTACGTATCGGTTCGTATGTGTGCAAGATCGCTTGCTCCTCTTGCTCACTTGCTCCTCTCCACCTGCCGCGACGTCGTGCGAAAGGGATGCTAGGCCAGCTGCGAGGACTGGTCGTGAGCAATGGCGCCACGCGATTGCCCTCACGCCGACTTACCCGCAGCAAGTATCCCACGCAAAAGAAAAAAAAACACCGTAATCGTTTCCAATTCAATATGTCACAAATTTAATTTCCTTAACCTAACTTAATCTAGGTTTACAATTATTCCTTAAAACTACCCTACACCGTATGTCGATAAAAAAAGTCGAAATAAATAAAAAAAAATACATAAAATAAAAAAAAATAAACGAATTCACTGTCCAAAAAAGTAAATAAACCGCAGCTTGAGTATTCGAACAGTCGTACCGAAACTCCTCTGACCAACGACTTAGCCCGCATCACCAATCGCGACACGGAAATTTGTGATTTCAATACCTTATACAACGAACGTGATATCCGCGACCAACGTAGGCAATAGGACACACGGTACGGCCGCGTACCGGGAACTGCTTAAAACCGTACCGGAGTTCTTCCCCGAAGATCCCCCTCCTATTACTTCGCCGAAGATTTCTCCCGGAGTTCTTCGCCCACTCTCCCTCATGTGCTACTAGGAACAAAAAAAAAAAAACAAAAATGCTAACCTTCTGCGGGCTGAACTCCACTCGTACGCGTGTCAAGCGCTGATCGTACCCTCGGGCTATCCGCTTTCTCTGAGTTTAGTTGCCCAAAATGGATGACTACGAGCCGCTCACAAATGGGAACTGACCGAAAGATGACAACGAAAACCTTTCGAAACAATTTATTATTGGTTGTTTGTAATTATGTATATGTATAATTAATTTTGTTCTGTTTTTAGTATTTGTCGTGGTAGCGGCAACAGAAATACATCATCTGTGAAAATTTCAACTGTCTAACTATCGCGGTTCATGAGATACAGCCTGGTGACAGACGGACGGACGGACGGACGGACAGCGAAGTCTTAGTAATAGGGTTCCGTTTTACCTTTGGGTACGGAACCCTAAAAAGGACAATGATCTTCGGCTTTGTACGTGGAATGTTAGGTCCCTAAACAGGCCACGTGCAGCCGAACAACTTGCGGAAGCCCTAGACCGCTATAAAGCGGACATCACCGCCATCCAGGAAATGCGATGGAATGGAGCGGGTATAAAGCGGATGAAAAATGCGATATTTACTACGGCGACTGCTATAGGGAGAGAGGGCAACGATTGTTTTGATGCGGATTTGTTGTTCGAGGTGGACTAAGGCAAAAAGTCCTAAGCTTTCGGCATGTGAGCGAACGCCTCATAACAATCCGTATCAATGCTAAATTTATTAACATCAGCCGGATCTGCGTCCACGCCCCCACGGAAGACAAGGATGACTCCGCCAAAGATGAGTTCTACGATCTCCTAGACAGAACGTATGCCCAATGTCCCAGCTATGACATCAAAATTGTACTAGGAGTGTTGGCAACTCTGTCATAATCTCGCCCAATAAAAATGTGGTATAACCAGGAAAAAGAGTGACAGACGTCAAAGAAACGAGGGAAGAAAAAGGCGGACAAACGAGACAGGGCAATTAAAAGAACTTAAAAGTGCGCAATAAATTTACTTAATAAAAAACAAATGAATTTGAATTTACTGAAAGTTTGTTTCTTTTAAATTTGTGCGCGCGCTAGAAAATCTGAACGTTACGGCCCGACCAGTAGTTGCTTTAGGCAAAATCCTTTTAAATTCTTTTAACGCTTCAATAAGTCGCACGTAGTATATTTTCAGTATGCCATTATCTGGAAAAAGCAATATATTCACTTCGTCGGCACGCACTCTACGTACACCACCATACAAAAGGCAAGACCTAGGTATACCCGACTTATCAGTTGTACATTGTCAGCAATGCAATCAACCCGACAATGACGACATGGTCCAGTGTGACAAGTGCGACTCTTTGTACCACTTCAACTGTGTTGGCGTAACTAGCGAGATTGAACATCACGATTGGTGCTGTGAAGCGTGCATGCGTTCTAACTCTGAAGCTCCTCTAAATCCAAGTACTGTGCTAGAAGTAGTACATAAAACCCAAGGCAGAGCACCGTCTCATTCATCTAAGCGTTCGAAGGGATCTTCCGCGAGAAAATTGGAACTTCGATTGAGTAAATTAGAGGAAGAGCGAAAAATGCAAGAGAAGCGGGATAAAGATTTCCTTGACAAAAAGTACCAGATCTTACACGATATGGAAGACGAAGAGGAAGAGGAGGAGCCCAGTACAAGTCATTCAAAGGTGAGACATTGGTTGAAGCGCGGCGAAGAAAGGGGTCTAGCACTGCATGAAAAGCAACACCTACTGACCAAACCCTTAACAAATTCGCCAAACGCGCACAACCAAACAATAGAGATTACTAGGCCAAACATGTTGGACTCGAAAGTTCGCAACAATACAATCATACAAGCCTCTACATCCAGGTAGTTCCACATCGAAATGCATAACGTAACCCCTCTGATGAGCCTCAGTCAATACCACATCTGCCACCCACAAGTCGACACAATGTCCCGGCATCACCTCACGGCAGATCAAATCGCAGCGAGGCATATAATGCCAAAAGAGCTGCTCTCGTTCAGTGGTCGCCCCGAAGAATGGCCTTTATTCATATCGACTTTCGAGAACTCGACACTCACTTGTGGTTTCTCTAACGAAGAAAACCTGACGAGACTCCAAAGATGTTTGAAGGGAGCGGCATTGGATGCTGTAAGATTCCGTCTGCTACACCCGTCAGGAGTTCCCAAAGTGATCGATACATTACGAATGCCCTACGGTCGACCGGAACTGATAATTAACTCTTTGATACAGCAATTGAGGCAGGAAGCACCCCCGAAGGCGGATAGGCTCGAGACGATCATTCAGTTTGCTCTAGCCGTGCAAAACATCGCTTCAACTATGGAGGCATGTGGACTGCTAGCTCATCTGAGTAACCCACATCTACTGTAGGAACTGGTGGACAAACTTCCGGCACAAATGAAACTAAACTGGGCTACGCACAAACAAGCCCTTCCACTTGTTACAATTTCTACCTTCGGTGCCTGGATATATCACATTGCTCAAGCAGCCAGCGAAGTTACGTTTCCAACTTTCTATAATGAATCGGATTCTCATCTACCCGAAAAACGGCATCCGAAAGGTAAAGCCTATGTTAACGTACATGAGCTTGAATCATCAGGTCCAGAGGGGAAGACTATTGAACAATCCTCTGGCTGTTGCATCTGCAAAGGACAATGTGGTGCTGTGGATCTGTGCCACAAATTTAAGGAATTTGATCATTCACAGAGATGGCAAGCTGTAAAGGCCAAGGGGCTCTGCCGAGCTTGTCTACGTCCACACGGCCGTATAAGATGCAAATCGAACCGCGAATGTGGAATAAGTAATTGTACATTTCGACATCACCCGCTACTCCATAACTACAAGTCAGATCAAGATAAATGCAAAACTAATACGTCGTTCCTTAACCAGCATAGACGTCTTAAGGAAAAATGTTCCGTTCTCTTCCGAATTATTCCCGTAATTCTTATAAACAATGATATTCAAATCCATACATATGCACTATTGGATGATGGTTCATCCCTCACCCTGATGGAAGACAAGCTAGCAGAAGAATTGAGGCTCCAAGGAAGAACTCAACCACTTTGTCTAAAATGGACGGCTGATACGCAAAGGACAGAAAACGAATCGAAGAAGGTATCGCTTCAAATATCCGATGTAGATCATAATGCAACCGTTTTTTCCATCTCAAATGTCCACACCGTGCGGAGCTTAAACCTCCAACAGCAATCTCTTGACTCGGACGATCTTGTTCAACGATTCGCTTATCTTAAAGGAGTCCCATTCCAGGCGTACCGCAACGCCATACACCGAATTCTAATAGGCCTTGACAATTGGGCACTAGGACTACCTCTAAAATCGCGAGAAGGTAAGAAAAAAGAAAAAAAACCGGCAGTCGGACTCGCGCACGAAGGGTTCCGTACTATTATGTATGAAAACGGCAAAAAAAGCATGTCTGTTGTATGGGAGTCCCATTTATACATATATTTATTATATTCTGTATAAGTATTTGTTGTTAAAGCAGCAACAGGAATACATAATCAGGAACATTTTATTCTCACTTTTCGGATAGTTAAAATCTAGAATGCTGTAATTTTTAGAAAATACTTATTTTTTGAGTGATTGCCAATTTGGGCTTAGACGTGGCAAATCGACTGAAACTGCTTTATTGAAATTAACTGGTGAAATATATAATAGCTTAAACACTTCTCAAATACCATCAACATTATTTGTTGATATCAGTAAGGTCTTTGATATGGTTAATCATACTTTGCTACTCGATAAACTTTATAAAGCGGGTTTCAGAAGCTCCATTTATAAATGGTTTTCTTCTTATTTATCCAACCGTTATCAAGTTGTGAAAATTAGGAATGTTTACAGTTTTATAGACTTCTTAAATATGGGTGTTCCCCAAGGAGCAGTATTGGGCCCAATCCTTTTTCTAATTTATGTTAATTCGTTTTTCTTACAACCTTTTAAAGGCAAAATAACTGCCTTTGCTGATGAAACATCTCTTTTCCACTCCAACACTAACTTAATTGATAGTTTTGCAGATGTTAATTATGACCAAGATATGTTAAGGAGATGGTTTAATTATCATAAACTAATAATTAGCAACAAAACGAAGTACATGATATTTAATATCAATGGTAGAGTTTTCAGAGACCTTCCCTTATATTATCATGCACCATTGTGTAATCGATTTGTTCTTGAAGATATAGTATTCAACAATCAAGAATGTTTGAAAATTGCTTCTTGATTGAACACGTGGACAGTTTTAAATATTTAGGTGTTATATTGGACCAACAACTTTGTTGGAAAGACCATTCAATATATTTGAAACAGTAAATGGGGTTATAAGATAATTATTCCATCTCAGTATGCACTGCAATCTCTACCCGTTTTAAAATACTAAATGTATACTCGCACCGATATGGAACTAGCAAAAACATGTCCATGTCCGGAACTAAATGTATTATCGCACCGATATGGAACTAGCAAACCATGTCCATGTCCGGACCTGAATGCATACACATGTATGACATTCGTTCACGAAATGCGGTGCGGGCATTATATTCTTTCATTTCTTTTCTTCATTTCAGTTCAAGTGTGCTGTACAGTGTACACCAACTGTTCGAGCTTTATCGCCACATCTCCATACTTTTGGGTTTCTTGAAAACTACGGGTTATAACTCATACCGTATGAGAAGCATGTTCGATGCATTTATGTTTTTTTTTTTTTTCGTTTTGTACATATGTGATTGATGAATAAGGGTTGAATGGAACTCTTTTCGTTCAATTTGCGGAACGAGAGGACATGTGTCCGAGAGAGGACATAGTTCCGTGAACTATGCATGTCCGGAACTACCCAACTCTACTTCGTAATGTACATATGTATGTATGTATACTTATACATAGCGTACAGATGTGTGAGTGTATGCACGTATGGGATGCGTATGCACGTATGTACGTATCGGTTCGTATGTGTGCAAAATCGCTTGCTCCTCTTGCTCACTTGCTCCTCTCCACCTGCCGCGACGTCGTGCGAAAGGGATGCTAGGCCAGCTGCGAGGACTGGTCGTGAGTTAGGATGGTAAAATGGGAGCCACGCGATTGCCTTCACGCCGACTTACCCGCAGCAAGAATCGCGAATTTGCTACGAGACTCGCGAAATATCCCACGCAAAAGAAAAAAAACACCGTAATCGTTTCCAATTCAATATGTCACAAATTTGATTTCCTTAACCTAACTTAATCTAGGTTTACAATTATTCCTTAAAACTACCCTACACCGTATGTCAATAAAAAAAGTCGAAATAAATAAAACAAAAAATATATGAAATAAAAAAAAAAAAATAAACGAATTCACTGTCCAAAAAAGTAAATAAACCGCAGCTTGAGTATTCGAACAGTCGTATGGAAACTCCTCTGACCAACGACTTAGCCCGCATCACCAATCGCGACACGCAAATTTGTGATTTCAATACCTTATACAACGAACGTGATATCCGCGACCAACGTAGGCAATAGGACACACGGTACTGCCGCGTACCGGGAACTGCTTAAAACCGAGCCGGAGTTCTTCCCCGAAGATCACTCTCCGAGTACTTGGCCGAAGATTTCTCCCGTAGTTCTTCGCCCACTCTCCCTCATGTGCTACTAGGAACAAAAAAAAAACAAAAATGCTGACCTTCTGCGGGCTGAACTCCACTCGTTCGCGTGTCAAGTGCTGATCGCACCCTCGGGCTTTCCGCTTTCTGTGAGTTCGATTTCCCAAAATGGATGACTACGAGCCGCCCACAAATGAGAACTGAACGAAAGATGACAACGAAAACCTTTCGAAACAATTTATTATTGGTTGTTTGTAATTATGTATATGTATAATTAATTTTGTTCTGTTTTTAGTATTTGTCGTGGTAGCGGCAACAGAAATACATCATCTGTGAAAATTTCAACTGTCTAACTATCACGGTTCATGAGATACAGCCTGGGGACAGACGGACGGACGGACGGACAGCGAAGTCTTAGTAATAGGGTTCCGTTTTACCTTTGGGTACGGAACCCTAATGAACCAATTGCATCAAAGACGCGTCTAGGGTGGACAGTATACGGGCCTTACGGAGAAGCGGTAAGGGAACGCTCAAGACAATACTTCAGCTTCCATATATGCGAATGCGACCGGGAAGCGGACAGAAACCTTCACCAACTCGTAAAGGGTTACTTCGCCATAGAGAGTACGGGTATATCTAAACCAAAAATACTTTCTGATGACGATCAAAGAGCTCTCAACATCCTCAATACAACGACCTGTCGGAAGGGAGATCGCTACGAAACGGGCCTATTGTGGAAATACGATCAACCAGTCCTTCCTGATAGCTATGCCAGGGTCAAAAGACGTTTGTTGTGTTTGGAAAGAAGAATGGCTCGGAACCCAGAATTGAACAGCATTTTACAACAACGCATCGCTGATCACATAAGTAAGGGTTACATCAGGAAGCTTACCAATGAGGAGCTGAAGCAGTCGCATCCAAGTACTTGGTATCTCCCTATATTCCCTGTTACGAATCCCAATAAGCCAGGAAAGTGTCGAATTGTGTGGGACGCTGCCGCAAAGGTCAACGGTGTATCGCTTAATTGTGTGCTGCTAAAAGGTCCAGACCAACTGGCTTCACTAATCTCGATCCTATACAGATTTAGGGAAAGACGCGTAGCCATTTGCGGAGACATCAGGGAGATGTTCCACCAAGTGCCTATCAGGGAGCAAGACCAGCATGCTCAACGATTCCTGTGGCGAGCTGACGGGTCTAAATCTGAACCCGATACCTATGTTTTGAGAGTAATGACCTTCGGTGCGAGCTGTTCGCCTAGCAGCGCCCAATTCGTAAAAAATAAGAACGCAATGCTATTTTCTGAAAGGTTCCCCAGGGCAGTAAGAGCAATCACTGAAAAGCACTACGTTGATGATCTACTGGATAGCGTAGACACAGAAGAAGAAGCTGTGCAGCTTGCTCGTGAGGAACAGTTCATTCACATGCAAGGGGGATTCGAAATAAGGAACTGGATATCCAACTCAATCATATTCACACAAAATTTCATAGATGCTACGTCCGGTAAAAAGAATCTCTGTGTGAACTCTGAAGAAGGCGTAGAAAAGATATTAGGCTTGTGATGGTGCACTAGATCCGATACATTTATGTACTCCATATGCCGCACGGGAAGGAAGGGCGACATATTAAGCGGTCTCCGACACCCCACCAAACGAGAAATCTTACGCATATTGATGAGTATCCCATGGGTCTACTGTCGAATTTCCTGATTTATGTCAAAATTCTTTTACAGGACATATGGAGATCATCAATCGACTGGGATGACGTTATAGAGGGCGAGCCGTTAGAAAGATGGCGAAAATGGATACGTCTTCTCCCTAAAGTCGAGAATATAAGAATACCCCGATGCTATATAAATGAAGGCTCGTTCACAGAAAGGACGGAATGCCAACTACATATATTTGTAGATGCTAGTGAGATTGCGTATGCCTCAGCTGCTTATCTTCGCGTTACAATTAATGAATCCATCAAATGCAGTCTGATAGCGGCAAAAACTCGAGTGGCGCCCCTAAAAGTATTATCTGTCCCTCGCCTTCAACTAGAAGCAGCACTCCTTGGAACCCGTTTAGCGGCTAACATCCAAAGCTGTCATACAATCAAGATAAGTTCCCGATTCTTTTGGTGTGATTCGAAAACAGTTCTCTCTTGGCGTAACCCCGAGCAACGTAGGTACCGACCATTCGTAGGGTTCCGAGTTGGGGAAATACTCGAGACCACAAACTTATCTGAATGGCGCTGGGTGCCAACAAAACACAATGTGGCGGACGAAGCAACCAAATGGCAAAAGTACCCAGAATTTGACTATAGAGCAGATGGTACCGGAGTCCAGAGTTTCTATATATGTCAGAAGCGCAATGGCCAGCGAATATCTCGAAAGTTACAGCAACAAATGAGGAACTACGACATCCGATTTTGCACATAAGAGCTACTCCAGTAACAATAGACGTCGAACGCTTTTCAACCTGGGCCAAACTTTTCAGGACTCAAGCCTTCGTTCTTCGATTTGTTCAGAATCTAAAGAATCAACTCAAAGGTGAGCCGAAAACAGTTAACAGTCTAAACAGCGATGAATATGCCGAAGCGGAAAAACATCTCTATCGTCAAGTTCAGCGCGAGAGATATGCAGCTGAAATAGCAGTCCTGCAATACAATGACAAACAAAGCGTTGAGAATCGAAAGCCTCTAAACAAAAAAAGCGAACTCTATAAACGAAGCCCCTATCTAGATGCTGATGGAGTCCTTCGAGTACGTGGACGCATCGATTCTGCGGTTGGGATATTGTGCAAAACTAAGCGGCCTGTCATTCTGCCAAGACATCACCATGTTACTCATCTCATTATCTTATGGTATCATGATAAATACCACCACCAGAACCAAGAGACAGTCGTCAACGAAATT
Source organism: Eumerus sabulonum (assembly GCA_951905685.1). NCBI lineage: Eukaryota > Metazoa > Arthropoda > Insecta > Diptera > Syrphidae > Eumerus > Eumerus sabulonum. The sequence continues at coordinate 96,610,833 of OX645060.1, forward strand.
AGACAAACATACTCTATACCATGCGTTCGAGTTGCCGTACAAAAGGTAAGAAGATCCTGCCAACTGTGTAAAAATCGTGATGCAACTCCGAATCCTCCGGAGATGGCTGAACTTCCCTTGGCAAGATTGGCTTCATTTACACGGCCGTTCTCTTACATTGGGCTCGATTACTTTGGTCCTATGCAAGTGAAGATTGGACGAAGGGCAGAGAAGCGTTGAGGCATCCTCATAACATGTCTTACGATTAGAGCAGTTCATATCGAGGTTGCGTCGACTTTATCATCAGACTCTTGCATCTTATGTTTACGTAAGTTCATAGCCAGAAGAGGAACACCAGTGGAAATATATAGTGACAACGGCACCAATTTTCATGGAGCGCATCGAGACCTATTGGAAGGCTGTTCACAAATCAATCACAAGGAGATTGCCGAGAAATTTACCACTGCGACGATGAAATGGAGTTTTAACCCGCCGGCATCACCCCACATGGGTGGAAGCTGGGAGCGATTGGCTAGATCCGTCAAAAAGACTTTGGACTGTATAATGCCGACTAGAAATCCCACGGATGAACAGCTATATAGTATGCTGCTAGAAGTAGAAGCGACGATCAACTCCCGTCCACTAACTTACGTCCCTGTAAATGACGATGATGATGAAGCTCTAACTCCGAATCATTTTCTAATCGGCTCATCGAGTGGTGCAAAACCAGTAGGTAACTTCTCCGATGAACCAATTTTGCTTCGAAAAAATTGGAGTACATCACAACAGTTCGCAAACACCTTTTGGAGACGTTGGGTTCAAGAGTACTTACCGACCCTCACCAGACGGACGAAATGGTTTCAACCCAGTAAACCAATCGAAAAAGGAGACATTGTCATTATCGTCGACCCGAATCATCCCCGAAATTGTTGGCCTAAAGCTAAAGTCCTAGACACTATCGTCAGCAAGGATGGCCAGGTAAGGCGAGCAGTGGTGCAGACGGCGACGGGCATCTACGAGAGACCAACTGTCAAGTTAGCCGTGCTTGATGTCAGAGTTGATAAAACAGAAGGTAAGCCGGACCTGCGGACCGCCGTACCGGGGGGGAGTGTTGGCAACTCTGTCATAATTTCGCCCAATAAAAATGTGGTATAACCAGGAAAAAGAGTGACAGACGTCAAAGAAACGAGGGAAGAAAAAGGCGGGCAAACGAGACAGGGCAATTAAAAGAATTTGAAAGTGCGCAATAAATTTACTTAATAAAAAACAAATGAATTTGAATTTACTGAAAGTTTGTTTCTTTTAAATTTGTGCGCACGCTAGAAAATCTGAACGTCACGGCCCGACCAGTAGGGCCGTGGCAACAGCAGTTGAGGGTTTGCTCCAATTGATCGCTTGCACCCGGTCTGTTAAGGGACCTAACAGGTGCAGACTCTCAAGTCCGTTAGTCGCTTGCAGGGGTCGTCAGCATGGTATCCGTCCGTATCCGAGGCTTGTTGTTGTTTCGGAACAAGTAGGTTTTTACGTAATAGCGATGTTACCCCTAAGCACAACCCCCAACCTGGAGGGCCAGGTTCCTCTTTCCCCAGCAACAAGGGGTTGGGTCGCTGCACACATTGGTTCACTTCCTGGCGGACGCCAGGGTAGCTATCCAGGGTGGAGGGGGGGGGGGGGGGGGGGGGGGCGGAGGCTGTGTGTCAACTTGGATTGAGCAGGGACAGAGATCGAAGCTGGCGTTTGCCATGTTAAACGCGATCAACTTCTTTGCTCTGTTTGCTCGCTCCCTCCCCCTCCCATCAAGTCGACACTCACCACCTATTTGTCGACTTCAAAGTCGCATACGACAGCGTAATTAGAGACGAGCTATACAACGCTATGACATACCTGCTAAGCTCGTCAGACTATGCAGGATGACTTTGGAGAATGCTCGCTGCTCCATCCGAATCGGTGAACACCTTACCGATAGATTTGATGTCAAAAAAGGATTAAGGCAGCGCGATGCGCTGTCGTGTGATTTTTTCAACATCATATTGGAAATGATTGTGCAAAAATCACTGGCCAATACAAGAGGCACGATCCATCTCAAATCCTCGCAACTCCTTGCATACGCCGACGATATTGACATAATAGGTAGATCACAGCGAGATGTCAATGAGGCGTTGCGAGTATTGAAATGAACTAAATGTGATCTTGATTAAAAACAACGAGCTCATCGAAAAGCTAACACAAGAAGTAAACGAATACAGCAAACAAAATGAAATTAAAGATGCACAAATAATACAATAATACGCCCCTATTTGTGAAACAAACAAAAGGGACCGAAAACTAACAAACATCACTGTAGGTTTTTTAAACAAAAACGCAAGGATAAGCTTCATGAAAAAAGCAAAAGAGAACCGTGGACTCAAATTTTCCGACATATGTGAAAAGCTCAACAGTCCAATAGCGCATGAAGACAACGTAACGAGATCAACACCAATTTACATCAACAACCAGCTGACTGCATTTTTCCGACATCTACTTTGGCTGACAAAGACAAAAGCAAAGGCGACTGGCTGGTCTTATGTTTGGATAAGCAACAACAAGGTTCTTGCAAGAAAGTCGGAGTCTACACGAGGGCTATCTGGTGAGGGCTAAAATAAGTGTAAAAGAGAGGGTAAGTGAAACAGAAATGCAATGGCACAATCACGCGCGGGTAGCTACTTCGTGGGTTTTTTGCCACGACAAAACAGGACGGCGAAAAGGTTGTTGAAATTGTCTCCGAGGAAGACGTCAACAAAATTGCTTGAACATAAGCAACCACCTGCATGAGACATACGTACTGTCATGACAGAAGAAATGACAGAAGTAGAATATGAAACTATCCACAACGTATGTTTTCAAGTTGTTAATTCATTTAAGGACAATAAAATAAAGAACCTAATAAACAAAACTGAGACAACATGCATATATCTAAATATAAGGTCAATGAGGAAAAATTGGGATGCGTTCTTAGAGAGTATAAATGAAATAATTGAATTTATTGATATAATAGTTTTCAATGAAATTAACATTAAGGAGGAAGAAAATTCATTTTACACAATCGCAGGTTATAATACCGAATTTAAGAACAGAGCAACAAAAAAAGAAGGAGGAATAGCAATGTTTCTGAAAGAAGGAATAGCATACGAATGAATAGATTTGGTGACTACGTCTTATGAAAGTATTGCATTAAATATCAAATACAAAGATATGCAAGGAGCAATCATTTCAATATAAAGGCCACCTTGCCTCAATATTAATAACTTCATTGAAGAATTTGGTATAAACATTGACCATTTCGAACGGAGCAAAGAGCTTATTATACTGGGAGACATGAACCTAAACATACAAGATACTAACAGGGCAGCGGTGAACAGGTACCTCGACACAATCTCCTCGAAAGGCCTTATAAACACAATAAAAGCAAATACTCGTGTGGAAATAGTAAGAGGCACACAGACACTTATCGACCATTGCCTAATTCGGTCAAATGACACCTCCATAATGTCTGCTGTAATAGAATCATGTATATGTGACCATTATGCCATATTTTGCGGACTAGGAAAGGTTAAAAGAATATGTGAAAGGAAACAATACCTAGATGTCATTTCAAGTCACAAAGTTACGCAGAAAATAAGAGAATTCAACTGGGAAGAATTAAACAAAATAACAGATGCAAATGAATACTACGAGTACGTTAAAAAAGCTTTTGATAAAATATACGAGTTCTCTTCAGGAGCAAAAAAGACTATTAGGAGAAAACCAGAAAACCAATGGATCACGAATGAAATTTCAAACGCTTGCAAGCAAAGAGATCTATTATACAGACGGTACAAAAACAACAGGAGAAACCGAGAATATGAAGAACAATACAAAGAATACCGAAACAAGATCAACAAAAAAATACATAAAGTAAAAGCTAACTTTGAAAAGACCAGGAACAGTCCAAGAGACACCTGGAAGATAGTTAGCTCTATACTTGGAAGAAAAAAGAGGGATTTGGATGAAGTTATAGTGAAAAATTTGCCTATGGAAACGAATCACAACACCCTAGCCAACAAATTTGTAAAAAAGATCACCTCGGAAATTCTGCAACTTACACACAACTGCGACAGGCAAGTGTCCTCAGGGAACACAAATACCATGGAACGGTCAATGTTTGTAGGAGAAGCAACTAATGTAGAAATCTACAATATATTAAGAAATCTCAAAGAGAATAAATCAGCTGGATTAGATGGCATAAGACCTAAAGATTTAAAGAAAAATGCGTCAGCACTAACGCCAATTATCACCACACTGATAGATATGTCCAGAGATCAATCTACGGTGCCTGAGCAGCTTAAAATAGCGATTGTACGGCCAATCTATAAAAGTGGCAAAAAGAATGATGTAGCAAATTATAGGCCCATCTCCATACTCTCAGTGGTGGATAAAGTCTTAGAAGAAATTGTATATAACCGGGTATACGAGTATGTGGAAAAAAAACAACATTTTTGTCAATAACCAGTTCGGATTCAGGAAAAATAAATCCGTAAATCGTTTGTTGGGAGATTTTTTGGACAGAATAAATAAAAGCCTAAATAAAAATCACCACGTACTAGTTCTGTTAATGCCAAAAAACAAAAATTATGCATATAAGACCGCCGCACATCTTAAAGACAAAAATCGTAGTAAAGATGTACGACACCGACTGTCTACATAACGCAGGGCACCATTTAAGCCTACAAAAAAACGATAAATGCAGGAGAGTAATCGATATCGTATCTTCATATAAATATCTTCGAGTAATTTTGGACTACAATTTTAAATGGAATCATCATATCGATTATCTAATAAAGAAGATAATCGATATGATATGATACGCTCCAAGAATATCAACGCTACAAGCAGTTCAAACAAGGATACTCAAGTTACTTATGAAAAAAAAATGCGGAAGGAACTCAACGGCATCAAATCCACCACATAAACTCAACATCTTAAATGTAGAACAACTGTACAAAATAACTATAATATCAGAATTCGCAAATGATAACACATACAAGACACCGACACAAAAATCGATCAATACCAGGTTCAGCACTCAAGGCAGATTTAAAGTACCACGATTCTGGAATGAATATGGACGAAGACAGTATGCCGTAACAGTACCACGAATTTTTAATCAACTACCAACAAGGTTTCAAAACAAACGTCCTAAAGCTCTTGTCAAAGAAGTTGCAAAACACTACTTAATCTATGATTAAATATCTATGTACTCTATTTCTTGTTCCCTTTTTTTCTCTTTTTTTTTTTCCTTTTCAACTGAGATTGTATACTATTGAATTCCTATGTGTAAACTGAACTTCCAAAAGTCTAAAACTATGTAAAATCTTGTAATCAATCATCTGCAGACAAGCCTTAAGGTTTCGCAGATAAAAACGTAAAGTACTATAATTGTAATTTTGAATAATAGAAATAAATTGAATTGAATTGAATTGAATTGAGGCGGCGAAAATTGGTTTGGCGGTAAACGAGGGCAAAACTAAATATATGATGTCATCAAAAAAGGATGCTCACCACCGACGTCTCGGCCAGAACGTTTGTATAGGCAGATATAAGTTCGAGGTAGTTAAGGACTTCGTCTACCTTGGCTCCGCAGTGACCTGGAAAAACGACATCAGTTCCGAAATCAAACGCAGAATCACTCTTGCCAATCGCTGTTTCTTTGGGCTCAGGAGGCAACTGAGTAATAGAGCCCTCTCCCGAACGACGAAGTTGACTCTATATAAGACCCTTATCATCCCGGTCCTGTTGTACTGCTCAGAAGCAGGGACACTATCAAAAGCGGATGGGGAGGCCCTTGGTCGGTTCGAGAGAAAGATTTTGCGCGTGATTTTGGGGCCTGTAAACGCTGACGGAGGATGGAGGAGAAGATTCAACCACGAACTTTACGGGCTGTACAGCGACATGAGCCTAGTCAGGCGTCTACGGATTCAACGCCTAAGATGTAGGGCGAATGGACACCACAGCTTCAGCCCGGAGAGTCTTTGAATCCAACCCCGAGGGACGAAGAGGCAGTTGACGGCCGCACTTAAGATGGCGCAAACAGGTGGAAGGAGACCTCAGCCAACTGGGTGTGCGGCAATGGAAAAGGCTAGCGAAAGATTGTGCTAGATGGAGGGGCATGTTGGTTGAGGCCCAGGTTCACCGCGAACTGTAGCGCCCACTAAGAAGAAGAAGAACAAGTCTTGAGCATGCTATGAATTCTAAAGGCTCAGGGCAGTGGTTAGCAGCAATCAATGAAGAGATCGAATCACTTGAGAAGAATAATACTTGGGTTTTAGTTCCCAGAACTTCAGATATGAATGTAATTACCAATCGCTGGGTTTTCAAAATCACATATAAAGCAAATGGAGAAATGAAAAATATAAAGCGCGATTAGTGGCAAGGGGATGCGCACAAAAATTTGGCATTGATTACCAAGAAACATTCGGGCCAGTGACTCGGTCAGAACTTTATTATCTATCGCAGCTGCTTACGATTTAGAAATTCACCAATTTGATATTAAAACGGCTTTTTATTTGAGCAGAGAATTCAAATGAAACACACCCGTTGAGTTCAATGGATTATTGAGAATAGAACAGGTTCATTCAGGTTAGTGTTATATAATGTAATGTAATGTATAAAGTAATAGAATTGTATTCGTATAACAAACTGGGATCTATAAAGTACATTACACATGAATATAGGGTATGCGTTGAATTAATTCTTCATTCAATCGCAACACCTACCCTCAACGCGGACCCTATATAGACATGTACTTGTATATACATAATAAAGTAGTTACAATATAAGAAAGAAGTTAATTAGCTTAATCCCAGTAGCTTACAAAATTTATAATGTTTAATTCTTTGCAAGTTTTTAGTTAGTATATCTGCTATCATGTCATTAGTGGGAATGTAATTAATTGCTATGTCGCCGTTCGACTATACATCTCGTACATAGTGATAACGGATGTCGATATGCTTACTGCGTGGATGGTGTACAGGATTTTTAACAAGTTGCTGAGCACTTAAGTTGTCGCTATGTAAGGTTACTTCTGAATTTACGAACTCAGCACCTCCAAGCTCCTTAATTAGGCGTTTCAGGTAAACTGCTTCTTTTGCCGATGCTGAGAGCGCCATGTACTCAGCTTCCGTGCTGCTCAAGGCTACCGTGGTCTGCTTCTTGGATTCCACTGATATGGCGGCTCCCCCTAACATAAACGCACACCCAGTATAAGACCTCCTATCTTCAAGGTCGCCTCCCCAATCAGCGTCGACATATCCTTCTAAAGGTCGTCCTGTCTGGAAGTAGTATAATTTATAATTAAGCGTAATATTTAAATACCTCAAGATATGTTTTATTGAGTTAAGATGTTCTTCATGCGGATCCACATTGAACCGCGCGAGTTTACTAACTGAATGTAAAATGTCCGGTCTCGTTGATATAGCCAGATACATCAGTGAGCCAATTATAGATTGATACTCTTCCTTATTTGTTCGCCTACAGTTCTTGCCCTCAAAAGAGAATTGCTGCCCAGGTTCCAGTGGAGTTTGATTTTTTCAACTTTCAGTCATACCTGTCTCTTTCAACAGCTTGATGATCAGCTGTCTTTGACCGATTGATATTGGACCAGTCTTGCCTTCGCGGCAAATCTCAAAGCCCAAAAAGTGGTGTAGTAATCCGTTATCAACAATTTTGACCTCCCTTTTGATTTTATATTTTATTAGGTTAATGGATTTCTCATCTGGCCCAGCCAGAATTAGATCATCGACGTAAACAGCAATAATATTTAAGTTGCCATCTTTGTTCATCACATAAACACAAGGCTCACTTTTACACTGGCGAAATCCAATTTGCTTTAGTATGAAATCCAGTTTATTATTCCATGCTCTTCCGGATTGTTTTAGACCGTATAGTGCCTTGAATTGCTTAAAGATGCTGAATACCTGATCTTTAGTTTTGATGAAATAAACGAATATTTTGCGCGATTTGGCGTCGATGAACGTAACAAAACATCTTGCACCGCCTAAGGACACATTCTTCATAGGGCCGCACACATCTGAATGGATTAACTCTAAAATATCTTTCGATCTAAATTCAGATTCGTGGGGAAAAGGTTTTACGCTGATTTTTCCTTTCATGCACGTTTGACATTTGAAATCGCATGGGACACTTCCAAGATTGAGTCCATTTACTAAATTGCATGCAAACATCTTATTTAAACTTTTAGCATTGAGATGTCCATATCTCTCATGCCACTTTTGAAAGTTATTCGATGTCACACTTAGTGAATACAATTTCTGTATTTGATTGTTATGATTATAAATAAACAAATCATTTTGCATGCTCGCGACTAACACAATTTTGTTATTTTGTCTGATTGTGGCCCTGTACTTCGTGAACTCAACTGTCAATCCATTTTCTATTATTTTGCTTACGGATAGGAAATTAGCGTTTAATTAAGGAGCATATAAGACGTTTGGTAACCTCACTTCGCACGTACTTGTGAAGAGAACAACAGTGCCAATGGCGGTTGCAGTTATATGGTTGTTGCTGGCAAGCTTAATTTTTTCTATGTTCTCTCTCATGTAAATAGATAAGCTTTTATCGCAGCATATATGAGACGTTGCCCCGCTGTCAATACACCAATGGTTCGAACCCATGATCTTGTTGTGGGATGCTGAAAGCATAGAGAAAGAAGCTACCTGTGTTTTATTGGGATGAGATTTCTTTGGCTGTCGACAATTGGCGGCAAAATGCCCTCTTACACCACAATTATAGCACTTCCCAACTGGCTTATTTCCGTATTTTTTATGTTGTTTAGGTTGCGCTAAATATGCTTGTTGTTGAAAAACATCTTCCGGACTGCATTGTGTGTCACCCTTATCCATACGTCGATCCCCTTCTTCTAGAAGCTTAATTTTTAAAGAGTTCATTTTAGGCAATTCATCACGAAATTCTATCGCTACAACAAAATTATCGAATGACTTTGGTAGACTCGACAATAAAATGATCACTAATAATTCCTCGTTAATGGCAAAGTCGATTTCAATGAGCTTTTCAACGATGTTGGAAAAACGATAATTATATGCAGACATACTCTCACCTTCTGCTAGTTGTATACGTAACAACTGTTTGAATAGGTTAATTTTTCTAGCTGGACCACGTGGTTGAAAAATTTCTTTGAGTTTGTCCCAAGCAGATTTTGATGTTGCACAATACTTAACGTGATTGATTAGAGATGGCTTGATGTTTAGGATAATTGCGGCAAGTGCTTTTCCATCTTTAGTTTCCCAAGAGAGTTTCTCAGCCGGCGTCGCGTTTTATGTTTCAACATTTTCGCCGGAGACATATGGCCAAAAATCCAAGAAAATCAGCACACTTTTCATTTGGATGGACCAACCAGTGTAATTCGAGTCATCCAGTTTCTCGATTTGATGAAGAGACGAACTCATTTTACAATATTTAGGCTTACAAACACTTTTAATTCAATTTATTCCACGACACACGTGGATGCCTGGGCCCATAACCTATTTGAGCAGAGAATTCAAATGAAACACACCCGTTGAGTTCAATGGTTTATTGAGAATAGAACAGGTTCATTCAGGTTAGTGTTATATAATGTAATGTAATGTATAAAGTAATAGAATTGTATTCGTATAACAAACTGGGATCTATAAAGTACATTACACATGAATATAGGGTATGCGTTGAATTAATTCTTCATTCAATCGCAACACTTTTCTACATGGAAGCCTTGAGGAGAAGATTTATATGGAGCAGCCATATGGATTTGCAAAAGATGGCCTAGTTGGTCTTCTTAAGAAAAGTATATATGGTTTGAAACAGGCATCGAGGCAATGGAACAAAAGGATTGTGTTTTTTCTTTCTATTCAAGGCTTAAAACAATCAAGGGCTGATCCTTGCATCTTTATATAAAAATATCAAACAACTACTATGTATATAGCATTGTACATATGTCGATGATGGACTCATTTCAGGAAATAACATAGAATTAATTAGAGAATTATTACGCGAACTCAACAATGAATTTCAAATTACATACAAAGAAGCAGAATTTTTCGTTGGAATACAAATTGAAAGAGACGGAAAAATAACAAATTACGCATTCATCAAAGAGTATAAGTCGAGAAAATCCTACAGCGTTTTCATCATTCAAATTGCTTTGCAGTAGTTACTCCTACGGAACCTGGAATTAAGTTCACTAAAGCAGATACTATTTCTGATGATCTTGGGACATTTCCTTATCGAAAGGCAATTGGAGCCCTTATGTGCTTAATAATTTGTACGCGACCTGATATTGCATATGTTGTGGGTTTGTTAAGCAGATGTATGGAATTTATGGAAAGGCCAACCAATATGCATTGGAACGGTGTCAAGCGGATTTTTAAATATTTGTAAGGAACGATTAATAGAGGAATAACTTTCGATCTCCTTTCAGCATAAATTAATTTCCTTGTGTTTTGTGATGCAGATTGGGATGGGGATGTTGACACTAGACGGAGTACAACTGGATAGATTATACAACTAAATGGTGGAGCAATAGCATGGAGTTCTAGAAAACAAACTGTGACCGCGACTTCTACAACTGAGGCTGAATTTGTAACCTTATGCTCAGCGACGAAAGTAATAGTAAACTTAAGGAATATTATGGTAGAATTACAACAAGAGCAAGCGGGTCCTACATCAATAATGTGTGACAATCAAAGGGCGATCACACTCGTAATGAATCCAGAATCATCAAAGAAGACAAACCATATTGATATTCAATACTTCTACACGTGTGACATGCAAAAGGAAGGACAAATTGATGTACGCTTCGTATCCACCAAGAATCAACTTGCTGATGCTCTTACCAAACCTTTGCAGAAGGATAAATTTCAAAAGTTCCTTGACAATTATTAACCAAACTCGAGTATACATCAGAAATCGAGAGGGTGTGTCGAATATGCGCTTTCAACAAATGTGGAATTACCTTGAATAATGCACTAAGTTTTTTTTAGATGCATAATTTGTCTCACTAGCCTTTCTCTTTTACACATTTTTGTTACCTATAAAAGTTGACGTTTTTGAATTGTTCCTTCCTTTTCTTAAATAAACTCGTTGTAAAAGAAACGATCAAAACCTGGGGTGAATTCATGAATCGCCTCAGGGAAGATTTTTTTGAGACACCGTCAGCGAAGCAGACATCCATTTCAAGATGGTGGGAAGTACACGCAAGTCTTCTGAACCGGATTACCGGAACCGAATGGATTATTTCTTCCGAATGAGAGCTTTGGGACAGAAATACGCTTTGTCCGACGCAGCGATCATAACATACATACGAAAGGGGATGAAACACATCGAACTTCAAACCGCGCTGGCATGTTCGAAATTGATCACCCTAAACGAATTAAGAAATGCCATAGACCGATTTATTACGAACCAACCAACGGGAGATGTGCAGTCAACAACGTACAACTTCAGATACGCGGCACAAGAACCACAGCGGACCACACAAACGACGCACAATACGCGCGCAATGAAGTGCTTCAATTGCCAACAAAACGGTCACATCTCGGTTAACTGCCACCAACCCCAACGTAAGCAACGCTGTACGATCTACCGACGAAAAAATCATGCGGATGAAGCATGCCCAGACAGAACCAGATCAAACACGAATACGAAGAAACGGTCGACAATAGAATGAAGAACATATGCATCATCAAACGCAGTGTTGCAACCGAAATTGGATCGATCATCCCTTGCGAATCCTACAAGCTCACAGGATTTGGCGGAGGAACATGTTTGAGCAATAGTTGCACTGACGCACACATATGCATATATCATAGACGGTTTAAACATCGATTTCTCGTTGTGGACGAGAACATACTTCCCCACACGGTAATCATGGGAAACAATATCCTTAACGACGACAACCACCAACTTGTTGTAAGGAAGGAATCGTGTCATCTGGAGGAAACCACAAGGGATGAGATCAAACTCGGCGAAAATTTGGAAACGAACATCCAGAACGAAATTTTGAGTATTATCAACACGTTTGGCGATTGCTTTGGTGAAACACTCGATCGGTTGGGAGAATGTAAGAAAACGAAATTAAGCATTGTACTCACGTCAGAAATACCGATTGCTAAGAAGCCCTACCGTATACCATTTGCGAAAAGAGAGGTCATCGACGGAGTCGTTGCAGAGTTGCTTGATCACGGAGTCATCCAGACAAGCGAATCACCGTACTCCTCGCCAGTCTTCCTGGCGAAGATCGGATGTGTATCGACTTTCGCGCACTCAATTCCATCACGGGTAAGAAGCCATATCCAATGCCAACTGTCGACGACATCTTAGCATCGGCCGCGGGAAAAAAATTCTTCAATGTGTTGGATTTCATGGCCGGTTATTACCAAATACCAATAGAGGATAACTTTCAGAAGTTAACGGCGTTCGTTACACACAACGGGCAATATGAGTTCACCCGCATGCCGTTTGGGTTGGTGAACGCTACGTGTGTGTGAAGCGATATCCAAACTGGAGAGGCCGCTGAAGGGGAAGGTGTTCAGCTATGTTGACGAGGTTATTATACCGTCAGATTCGCCGCAAGAGGGTGTCACCATTCTGAAAGAATTCATACAAATGGTGCGACACACAGGTATGACATTGCGATTGGGTAAGTGTGTCTTTCTCACTGATCGTATTTCTCAAACCGGGAAAGCGGAAAACAACGGCCATCGACAAATTCCCTCAGCCGTCAAACGTAAACGAACTTAGAAGGTTCATCGGCCTCGCTAGTTATTTTCGAGACTTCGTTCAAAATTTCTCCATCACCACGAAGCCATTAACATCACTACTCAAGAAGGACAGAGTGAATAAACCACTTCGTTGGGAAGAGACACAAGCGAACGCCTTCAGCACGTTAAAGACAATATTGTGCAATGAACCCGTCTTGCAATTATTCGATACAACAAAAACTCATGAGGTGCACACGGATGAGAGCTCAGTGGGACTTCCTGGAATCCTCTTCCAAAGCTCAGTTGACGATGCCGATCGAAGGCCAGTATTTTCTTCAGTCGAGCGTGCTTTGCTGCTGAGTCAAAATATTTGAGTTACGAACTCGAGGTACTCGCGATAGTTGCCAGTCTGGAAAGGTTTAAGATATATCTGCTCGCCAGTGCTGTCCACAATAGTTTTGGGACTCGACTATATGTTCGAGATCAACAATCGTCAGCAATCGTTTTTAAAAAATTTTTGTTACGTTCTAAATAAAACACGCTGTTCTCCCGAACTGCACCGGCAACACTGCTCACGAGGAGTGGTGGAAATAAGATTAATATTGTTACGAATTATTCTATCCCCACACCAAATAGGGTTCGCACCACTGGATTGCGATAAACTACAATTTTCTACGTTTTCCCAATTTAAAACACACACACACTTTTATTTCTTTCACCACAGATCAATTATCTGTGTAGCTTCACCACTTTTATTTATTCTCCAATACAATCCACTTTAAACTTTATTACACAGTACAATCCACTTTAAACTTTATTACACAATACACAAACCTTTATTGAAAGCTTTTCTTTTCACCTTGGTTGATCGCACCGACTTGTCACACGCTGTTTTATACCACAAACTGAATGAATGTCAAGGGCGAGTGTTCGCGCTTATATAGCTCTCGGTCCACCGTCTCGAAAGTTCGCCGTTGGAAGTTCCCCATAGGAAATCTCTAGAACGCTCTGACAATTCCATTGGAAGTTGACATTATTCCCATCCCCGCTTCCAGAGAGTTTTCGAACTTAACGGTCCGCTTGCATCTCCGCAACACTGCCCTCCTCCTAAACTTGTTCGTCCTCGAACAAGCGATTGGATCCTTCTCCGTAATATGGTGCTAACCTCTCTACGTGGACAATTTTATACTTCGCCCGTCTGTTTCCCATCTGCTGTATCCGGTATACCACGTCATTGAGTTTCTTGATGACCTCATATGGTCCGTCCCAGGCTGATTGCAATTTGGGGCACAAGCCTTTTTTCCGTTGTGGGTTGTACAGCAATACCAATTGTCCGGTCTCGAATCCAGAAGTATTCGCCCTCAAGTCGTATCGCGCCTTCATTTTATCGCTAACCAAGTTCAGTCGTTCCCGGATGAACTGATGGATAGAGTTCAGCTGTTCTTTCTTTTCGGTTACGAAGTCTTCCCTGCCGCTAGTTGTCGGTAGTACCACGCCGAACTTCAAGTCCGATGGAAGTCGGAGATCAGTTCCAAAAATGGCTTCGGCGGGTGTTGTTGCCGTTGAATTGTGCTGTGCCGAACGGTATGCCATTAAGAAAAGGGGAAGATGTTCATCCCAGTCCTTCTGATCTCCGACGACGACTTTTCTCAGGTATTCCTCCATCGTCCGGTTGAACCTTTCGACCATGCCATCAGATTGTGGATGTAATGGTGTTGTCCGCGTCTTTCTGATACCTAGCATGTCACAGAGTTCTTTGAACACCGACGACTCGAAGTTTCTCCCTTGGTCTGAGTGCAGTTCCATTGGTACTCCATAACGCGAAACCCAGTTATGACCTACTGGCCAAACCCTTAACAAATTCGCCAAACGCGCACAACCAAACAATAGAGATTACTAGGCCAAACATGTTGGACTCGAAAGTTCGCAACAATACAATCATACAAGCCTCTACATCCAGGTAGTTCCACATCGAAATGCATAACGTAACCCCTCTGATGAGCCTCAGTCAATACCACATCTGCCACCCACAAGTCGACACAATGTCCCGGCATCACCTCACGGCAGATCAAATCGCAGCGAGGCATATAATGCCAAAAGAGCTGCTCTCGTTCAGTGGTCGCCCCGAAGAATGGCCTTTATTCATATCGACTTTCGAGAACTCGACACTCACTTGTGGTTTCTCTAACGAAGAAAACCTGACGAGACTCCAAAGATGTTTGAAGGGAGCGGCATTGGATGCTGTAAGATTCCGTCTGCTACACCCGTCAGGAGTTCCCAAAGTGATCGATACATTACGAATGCCCTACGGTCGACCGGAACTGATAATTAACTCTTTGATACAGCAATTGAGGCAGGAAGCACCCCCGAAGGCGGATAGGCTCGAGACGATCATTCAGTTTGCTCTAGCCGTGCAAAACATCGCTTCAACTATGGAGGCATGTGGACTGCTAGCTCATCTGAGTAACCCACATCTACTGTAGGAACTGGTGGACAAACTTCCGGCACAAATGAAACTAAACTGGGCTACGCACAAACAAGCCCTTCCACTTGTTACAATTTCTACCTTCGGTGCCTGGATATATCACATTGCTCAAGCAGCCAGCGAAGTTACGTTTCCAACTTTCTATAATGAATCGGATTCTCATCTACCCGAAAAACGGCATCCGAAAGGTAAAGCCTATGTTAACGTACATGAGCTTGAATCATCAGGTCCAGAGGGGAAGACTATTGAACAATCCTCTGGCTGTTGCATCTGCAAAGGACAATGTGGTGCTGTGGATCTGTGCCACAAATTTAAGGAATTTGATCATTCACAGAGATGGCAAGCTGTAAAGGCCAAGGGGCTCTGCCGAGCTTGTCTACGTCCACACGGCCGTATAAGATGCAAATCGAACCGCGAATGTGGAATAAGTAATTGTACATTTCGACATCACCCGCTACTCCATAACTACAAGTCAGATCAAGATAAATGCAAAACTAATACGTCGTTCCTTAACCAGCATAGACGTCTTAAGGAAAAATGTTCCGTTCTCTTCCGAATTATTCCCGTAATTCTTATAAACAATGATATTCAAATCCATACATATGCACTATTGGATGATGGTTCATCCCTCACCCTGATGGAAGACAAGCTAGCAGAAGAATTGAGGCTCCAAGGAAGAACTCAACCACTTTGTCTAAAATGGACGGCTGATACGCAAAGGACAGAAAACGAATCGAAGAAGGTATCGCTTCAAATATCCGATGTAGATCATAATGCAACCGTTTTTTCCATCTCAAATGTCCACACCGTGCGGAGCTTAAACCTCCAACAGCAATCTCTTGACTCGGACGATCTTGTTCAACGATTCGCTTATCTTAAAGGAGTCCCATTCCAGGCGTACCGCAACGCCATACACCGAATTCTAATAGGCCTTGACAATTGGGCACTAGGACTACCTCTAAAATCGCGAGAAGGTAAGAAAAAAGAAAAAAAAACCGGCAGTCGGACTCGCGCACGAAGGGTTCCGTACTATTATGTATGAAAACGGCAAAAAAAGCATGTCTGTTGTATGGGAGTCCCATTTATACATATATTTATTATATTCTGTATAAGTATTTGTTGTTAAAGAAGCAACAGGAATACATAATCAGGAACATTTTATTCTCACTTTTCGGATAGTTAAAATCTAGAATGCTGTAATTTTTAGAAAATACTTATTTTTTGAGTGATTGCCAATTTGGGCTTAGACGTGGCAAATCGACTGAAACTGCTTTATTGAAATTAACTGGTGAAATATAGAATAGCTTAAACACTTCTCAAATACCATCAACATTATTTGTTGATATCAGTAAGGTCTTTGATATGGTTAATCATACTTTGCTACTCGATAAACTTTATAAAGCGGGTTTCAGAAGCTCCATTTATAAATGGTTTTCTTCTTATTTATCCAACCGTTATCAAGTTGTGAAAATTAGGAATGTTTACAGTTTTATAGACTTCTTAAATATGGGTGTTCCCCAAGGAGCAGTATTGGGCCCAATCCTTTTTCTAATTTATGTTAATTCGTTTTTCTTACAACCTTTTAAAGGCAAAATAGCTGCCTTTGCTGATGAAACATCTCTTTTCCACTCCAACACTAACTTAATTGATAGTTTTGCAGATGTTAATTATGACCAAGATATGTTAAGGAGATGGTTTAATTATCATAAACTAATAATTAGCAACAAAACGAAGTACATGATATTTAATATCAATGGTAGAGTTTTCAGAGACCTTCCCTTATATTATCATGCACCATTGTGTAATCGATTTGTTCTTGAAGATATAGTATTCAACAATCAAGAATGTTTGAAAATTGCTTCTTGATTGAACACGTGGACAGTTTTAAATAATTAGGTGTTATATTGGACCAACAACTTTGTTGGAAAGACCATTCAATATATTTGAAACAGTAAATGGGGTTATAAGATAATTATTCCATCTCAGTATGCACTGCAATCTCTACCCGTTTTAAAATACTAAATGTATACTCGCACCGATATGGAACTAGCAAAAACATGTCCATGTCCGGAACTAAATGTATTATCGCACCGATATGGAACTAGCAAACCATGTCCATGTCCGGACCTGAATGCATACACATGTATGACATTCGTTCACGAAATGCGGTGCGGGCATTATATTCTTTCATTTCTTTTCTTCATTTCAGTTCAAGTGTGCTGTACAGTGTACACCAACTGTTCGAGCTTTATCGCCACATCTCCATACTTTTGGGTTTCTTGAAAACTACGGGTTATAACTCATACCGTATGAGAAGCATGTTCGATGCATTTATGTTTTTTTTTTTTTTCGTTTTGTACATATGTGATTGATGAATAAGGGTTGAATGGAACTCTTTTCGTTCAATTTGCGGAACGAGAGGACATGTGTCCGAGAGAGGACATAGTTCCGTGAACTATGCATGTCCGGAACTACCCAACTCTACTTCGTAATGTACATATGTATGTATGTATACTTATACATAGCGTACAGATGTGTGAGTGTATGCACGTATGGGATGCGTATGCACGTATGTACGTATCGGTTCGTATGTGTGCAAAATCGCTTGCTCCTCTTGCTCACTTGCTCCTCTCCACCTGCCGCGACGTCGTGCGAAAGGGATGCTAGGCCAGCTGCGAGGACTGGTCGTGAGTTAGGATGGTAAAATGGGAGCCACGCGATTGCCTTCACGCCGACTTACCCGCAGCAAGAATCGCGAATTTGCTACGAGACTCGCGAAATATCCCACGCAAAAGAAAAAAAACACCGTAATCGTTTCCAATTCAATATGTCACAAATTTGATTTCCTTAACCTAACTTAATCTAGGTTTACAATTATTCCTTAAAACTACCCTACACCGTATGTCAATAAAAAAAGTCGAAATAAATAAAACAAAAAATATATGAAATAAAAAAAAAAAATAAACGAATTCACTGTCCAAAAAAGTAAATAAACCGCAGCTTGAGTATTCGAACAGTCGTATGGAAACTCCTCTGACCAACGACTTAGCCCGCATCACCAATCGCGACACGCAAATTTGTGATTTCAATACCTTATACAACGAACGTGATATCCGCGACCAACGTAGGCAATAGGACACACGGTACTGCCGCGTACCGGGAACTGCTTAAAACCGAGCCGGAGTTCTTCCCCGAAGATCACTCTCCGAGTACTTGGCCGAAGATTTCTCCCGTAGTTCTTCGCCCACTCTCCCTCATGTGCTACTAGGAACAAAAAAAAAACAAAAATGCTGACCTTCTGCGGGCTGAACTCCACTCGTTCGCGTGTCAAGTGCTGATCGCACCCTCGGGCTTTCCGCTTTCTGTGAGTTCGATTTCCCAAAATGGATGACTACGAGCCGCCCACAAATGAGAACTGAACGAAAGATGACAACGAAAACCTTTCGAAACAATTTATTATTGGTTGTTTGTAATTATGTATATGTATAATTAATTTTGTTCTGTTTTTAGTATTTGTCGTGGTAGCGGCAACAGAAATACATCATCTGTGAAAATTTCAACTGTCTAACTATCACGGTTCATGAGATACAGCCTGGGGACAGACGGACGGACGGACGGACAGCGAAGTCTTAGTAATAGGGTTCCGTTTTACCTTTGGGTACGGAACCCTAATGAACCAATTGCATCAAAGACGCGTCTAGGGTGGACAGTATACGGGCCTTACGGAGAAGCGGTAAGGGAACGCTCAAGACAATACTTCAGCTTCCATATATGCGAATGCGACCGGGAAGCGGACAGAAACCTTCACCAGCTCGTAAAGGGTTACTTCGCCATAGAGAGTACGGGTATATCTAAACCAAAAATACTTTCTGATGACGATCAAAGAGCTCTCAACATCCTCAATACAACGACCTGTCGGAAGGGAGATCGCTACGAAACGGGCCTATTGTGGAAATACGATCAACCAGTCCTTCCTGATAGCTATGCCAGGGTCAAAAGACGTTTGTTGTGTTTGGAAAGAAGAATGGCTCGGAACCCAGAATTGAACAGCATTTTACAACAACGCATCGCTGATCACATAAGTAAGGGTTACATCAGGAAGCTTACCAATGAGGAGCTGAAGCAGTCGCATCCAAGTACTTGGTATCTCCCTATATTCCCTGTTACGAATCCCAATAAGCCAGGAAAGTGTCGAATTGTGTGGGACGCTGCCGCAAAGGTCAACGGTGTATCGCTTAATTGTGTGCTGCTAAAAGGTCCAGACCAACTGGCTTCACTAATCTCGATCCTATACAGATTTAGGGAAAGACGCGTAGCCATTTGCGGAGACATCAGGGAGATGTTCCACCAAGTGCCTAGTGAGCAAGACCAGCATGCTCAACGATTCCTGTGGCGAGCTGACGGGTCTAAATCTGAACCCGATACCTATGTTTTGAGAGTAATGACCTTCGGTGCGAGCTGTTCGCCTAGCAGCGCCCAATTCGTAAAAAATAAGAACGCAATGCTATTTTCTGAAAGGTTCCCCAGGGCAGTAAGAGCAATCACTGAAAAGCACTACGTTGATGATCTACTGGATAGCGTAGACACAGAAGAAGAAGCTGTGCAGCTTGCTCGTGAGGAACAGTTCATTCACATGCAAGGGGGATTCGAAATAAGGAACTGGATATCCAACTCAATCATATTCACACAAAATTTCATAGATGCTACGTCCGGTAAAAAGAATCTCTGTGTGAACTCTGAAGAAGGCGTAGAAAAGATATTAGGCTTGTGATGGTGCACTAGATCCGATACATTTATGTACTCCATATGCCGCACGGGAAGGAAGGGCGACATATTAAGCGGTCTCCGACACCCCACCAAACGAGAAATCTTACGCATATTGATGAGTATCCCATGGGTCTACTGTCGAATTTCCTGATTTATGTCAAAATTCTTTTACAGGACATATGGAGATCATCAATCGACTGGGATGACGTTATAGAGGGCGAGCCGTTAGAAAGATGGCGAAAATGGATACGTCTTCTCCCTAAAGTCGAGAATATAAGAATACCCCGATGCTATATAAATGAAGGCTCGTTCACAGAAAGGACGGAATGCCAACTACATATATTTGTAGATGCTAGTGAGATTGCGTATGCCTCAGCTGCTTATCTTCGCGTTACAATTAATGAATCCATCAAATGCAGTCTGATAGCGGCAAAAACTCGAGTGGCGCCCCTAAAAGTATTATCTGTCCCTCGCCTTCAACTAGAAGCAGCACTCCTTGGAACCCGTTTAGCGGCTAACATCCAAAGCTGTCATACAATCAAGATAAGTTCCCGATTCTTTTGGTGTGATTCGAAAACAGTTCTCTCTTGGCGTAACCCCGAGCAACGTAGGTACCGACCATTCGTAGGGTTCCGAGTTGGGGAAATACTCGAGACCACAAACTTATCTGAATGGCGCTGGGTGCCAACAAAACACAATGTGGCGGACGAAGCAACCAAATGGCAAAAGTACCCAGAATTTGACTATAGAGCAGATGGTACCGGAGTCCAGAGTTTCTATATATGTCAGAAGCGCAATGGCCAGCGAATATCTCGAAAGTTACAGCAACAAATGAGGAACTACGACATCCGATTTTGCACATAAGAGCTACTCCAGTAACAATAGACGTCGAACGCTTTTCAACCTGGGCCAAACTTTTCAGGACTCAAGCCTTCGTTCTTCGATTTGTTCAGAATCTAAAGAATCAACTCAAAGGTGAGCCGAAAACAGTTAACAGTCTAAACAGCGATGAATATGCCGAAGCGGAAAAACATCTCTATCGTCAAGTTCAGCGCGAGAGATATGCAGCTGAAATAGCAGTCCTGCAATACAATGACAAACAAAGCGTTGAGAATCGAAAGCCTCTAAACAAAAAAAGCGAACTCTATAAACGAAGCCCCTATCTAGATGCTGATGGAGTCCTTCGAGTACGTGGACGCATCGATTCTGCGGTTGGGATATTGTGCAAAACTAAGCGGCCTGTCATTCTGCCAAGACATCACCATGTTACTCATCTCATTATCTTATGGTATCATGATAAATACCACCACCAGAACCAAGAGACAGTCGTCAACGAAATTAGACAAACATACTCTATACCATGCGTTCGAGTTGCCGTACAAAAGGTAAGAAGATCCTGCCAACTGTGTAAAAATCGTGATGCAACTCCGAATCCTCCGGAGATGGCTGAACTTCCCTTGGCAAGATTGGCTTCATTTACACGGCCGTTCTCTTACATTGGGCTCGATTACTTTGGTCCTATGCAAGTGAAGATTGGACGAAGGGCAGAGAAGCGTTGAGGCATCCTCATAACATGTCTTACGATTAGAGCAGTTCATATCGAGGTTGCGTCGACTTTATCATCAGACTCTTGCATCTTATGTTTACGTAAGTTCATAGTCAGAAGAGGAACACCAGTGGAAATATATAGTGACAACGGCACCAATTTTCATGGAGCGCATCGAGACCTATTGGAAGGCTGTTCACAAATCAATCACAAGGAGATTGCCGAGAAATTTACCACTGCGACGATGAAATGGAGTTTTAACCCGCCGGCATCACCCCACATGGGTGGAAGCTGGGAGCGATTGGCTAGATCCGTCAAAAAGACTTTGGACTGTATAATGCCGACTAGAAATCCCACGGATGAACAGCTATATAGTATGCTGCTAGAAGTAGAAGCGACGATCAACTCCCGTCCACTAACTTACGTCCCTGTAAATGACGATGATGATGAAGCTCTAACTCCGAATCATTTTCTAATCGGCTCATCGAGTGGTGCAAAACCAGTAGGTAACTTCTCCGATGAACCAATTTTGCTTCGAAAAAATTGGAGTACATCACAACAGTTCGCAAACACCTTTTGGAGACGTTGGGTTCAAGAGTACTTACCGACCCTCACCAGACGGACGAAATGGTTTCAACCCAGTAAACCAATCGAAAAAGGAGACATTGTCATTATCGTCGACCCGAATCATCCCCGAAATTGTTGGCCTAAAGCTAAAGTCCTAGACACTATCGTCAGCAAGGATGGCCAGGTAAGGCGAGCAGTGGTGCAGACGGCGACGGGCATCTACGAGAGACCAACTGTCAAGTTAGCCGTGCTTGATGTCAGAGTTGATAAAACAGAAGGTAAGCCGGACCTGCGGACCGCCGTACCGGGGGGGAGTGTTGGCAACTCTGTCATAATTTCGCCCAATAAAAATGTGGTATAACCAGGAAAAAGAGTGACAGACGTCAAAGAAACGAGGGAAGAAAAAGGCGGGCAAACGAGACAGGGCAATTAAAAGAATTTGAAAGTGCGCAATAAATTTACTTAATAAAAAACAAATGAATTTGAATTTACTGAAAGTTTGTTTCTTTTAAATTTGTGCGCACGCTAGAAAATCTGAACGTCACGGCCCGACCAGTAGGGCCGTGGCAACAGCAGTTGAGGGTTTGCTCCAATTGATCGCTTGCACCCGGTCTGTTAAGGGACCTAACAGGTGCAGACTCTCAAGTCCGTTAGTCGCTTGCAGGGGTCGTCAGCATGGTATCCGTCCGTATCCGAGGCTTGTTGTTGTTTCGGAACAAGTAGGTTTTTACGTAATAGCGATGTTACCCCTAAGCACAACCCCCAACCTGGAGGGCCAGGTTCCTCTTTCCCCAGCAACAAGGGGTTGGGTCGCTGCACACATTGGTTCACTTCCTGGCGGACGCCAGGGTAGCTATCCAGGGTGGAGGGGGGGGGGGGGGGGGGGGCGGAGGCTGTGTGTCAACTTGGATTGAGCAGGGACAGAGATCGAAGCTGGCGTTTGCCATGTTAAACGCGATCAACTTCTTTGCTCTGTTTGCTCGCTCCCTCCCCCTCCCATCAAGTCGACACTCACCACCTATTTGTCGACTTCAAAGTCGCATACGACAGCGTAATTAGAGACGAGCTATACAACGCTATGACATACCTGCTAAGCTCGTCAGACTATGCAGGATGACTTTGGAGAATGCTCGCTGCTCCATCCGAATCGGTGAACACCTTACCGATAGATTTGATGTCAAAAAAGGATTAAGGCAGCGCGATGCGCTGTCGTGTGATTTTTTCAACATCATATTGGAAATGATTGTGCAAAAATCACTGGCCAATACAAGAGGCACGATCCATCTCAAATCCTCGCAACTCCTTGCATACGCCGACGATATTGACATAATAGGTAGATCACAGCGAGATGTCAATGAGGCGTTGCGAGTATTGAAATGAACTAAATGTGATCTTGATTAAAAACAACGAGCTCATCGAAAAGCTAACACAAGAAGTAAACGAATACAGCAAACAAAATGAAATTAAAGATGCACAAATAATACAATAATACGCCCCTATTTGTGAAACAAACAAAAGGGACCGAAAACTAACAAACATCACTGTAGGTTTTTTAAACAAAAACGCAAGGATAAGCTTCATGAAAAAAGCAAAAGAGAACCGTGGACTCAAATTTTCCGACATATGTGAAAAGCTCAACAGTCCAATAACGCATGAAGACAACGTAACGAGATCAACACCAATTTACATCAACAACCAGCTGACTGCATTTTTCCGACATCTACTTTGGCTGACAAAGACAAAAGCAAAGGCGACTGGCTGGTCTTATGTTTGGATAAGCAACAACAAGGTTCTTGCAAGAAAGTCGGAGTCTACACGAGGGCTATCTGGTGAGGGCTAAAATAAGTGTAAAAGAGAGGGTAAGTGAAACAGAAATGCAATGGCACAATCACGCGCGGGTAGCTACTTCGTGGGTTTTTTGCCACGACAAAACAGGACGGCGAAAAGGTTGTTGAAATTGTCTCCGAGGAAGACGTCAACAAAATTGCTTGAACATAAGCAACCACCTGCATGAGACATACGTACTGTCATGACAGAAGAAATGACAGAAGTAGAATATGAAACTATCCACAACGTATGTTTTCAAGTTGTTAATTCATTTAAGGACAATAAAATAAAGAACCTAATAAACAAAACTGAGACAACATGCATATATCTAAATATAAGGTCAATGAGGAAAAATTGGGATGCGTTCTTAGAGAGTATAAATGAAATAATTGAATTTATTGATATAATAGTTTTCAATGAAATTAACATTAAGGAGGAAGAAAATTCATTTTACACAATCGCAGGTTATAATACCGAATTTAAGAACAGAGCAACAAAAAAAGAAGGAGGAATAGCAATGTTTCTGAAAGAAGGAATAGCATACGAATGAATAGATTTGGTGACTACGTCTTATGAAAGTATTGCATTAAATATCAAATACAAAGATATGCAAGGAGCAATCATTTCAATATAAAGGCCACCTTGCCTCAATATTAATAACTTCATTGAAGAATTTGGTATAAACATTGACCATTTCGAACGGAGCAAAGAGCTTATTATACTGGGAGACATGAACCTAAACATACAAGATACTAACAGGGCAGCGGTGAACAGGTACCTCGACACAATCTCCTCGAAAGGCCTTATAAACACAATAAAAGCAAATACTCGTGTGGAAATAGCAAGAGGCACACAGACACTTATCGACCATTGCCTAATTCGGTCAAATGACACCTCCATAATGTCTGCTGTAATAGAATCATGTATATGTGACCATTATGCCATATTTTGCGGACTAGGAAAGGTTAAAAGAATATGTGAAAGGAAACAATACCTAGATGTCATTTCAAGTCACAAAGTTACGCAGAAAATAAGAGAATTCAACTGGGAAGAATTAAACAAAATAACAGATGCAAATGAATACTACGAGTACGTTAAAAAAGCTTTTGATAAAATATACGAGTTCTCTTCAGGAGCAAAAAAGACTATTAGGAGAAAACCAGAAAACCAATGGATCACGAATGAAATTTCAAACGCTTGCAAGCAAAGAGATCTATTATACAGACGGTACAAAAACAACAGGAGAAACCGAGAATATGAAGAACAATACAAAGAATACCGAAACAAGATCAACAAAAAAATACATAAAGTAAAAGCTAACTTTGAAAAGACCAGGAACAGTCCAAGAGACACCTGGAAGATAGTTAGCTCTATACTTGGAAGAAAAAAGAGGGATTTGGATGAAGTTATAGTGAAAAATTTGCCTATGGAAACGAATCACAACACCCTAGCCAACAAATTTGTAAAAAAGATCACCTCGGAAATTCTGCAACTTACACACAACTGCGACAGGCAAGTGTCCTCAGGGAACACAAATACCATGGAACGGTCAATGTTTGTAGGAGAAGCAACTAATGTAGAAATCTACAATATATTAAGAAATCTCAAAGAGAATAAATCAGCTGGATTAGATGGCATAAGACCTAAAGATTTAAAGAAAAATGCGTCAGCACTAACGCCAATTATCACCACACTGATAGATATGTCCAGAGATCAATCTACGGTGCCTGAGCAGCTTAAAATAGCGATTGTACGGCCAATCTATAAAAGTGGCAAAAAGAATGATGTAGCAAATTATAGGCCCATCTCCATACTCTCAGTGGTGGATAAAGTCTTAGAAGAAATTGTATATAACCGGGTATACGAGTATGTGGAAAAAAAACAACATTTTTGTCAATAACCAGTTCGGATTCAGGAAAAATAAATCCGTAAATCGTTTGTTGGGAGATTTTTTGGACAGAATAAATAAAAGCCTAAATAAAAATCACCACGTACTAGTTCTGTTAATGCCAAAAAACAAAAATTATGCATATAAGACCGCCGCACATCTTAAAGACAAAAATCGTAGTAAAGATGTACGACACCGACTGTCTACATAACGCAGGGCACCATTTAAGCCTACAAAAAAACGATAAATGCAGGAGAGTAATCGATATCGTATCTTCATATAAATATCTTCGAGTAATTTTGGACTACAATTTTAAATGGAATCATCATATCGATTATCTAATAAAGAAGATAATCGATATGATATGATACGCTCCAAGAATATCAACGCTACAAGCAGTTCAAACAAGGATACTCAAGTTACTTATGAAAAAAAAATGCGGAAGGAACTCAACGGCATCAAATCCACCACATAAACTCAACATCTTAAATGTAGAACAACTGTACAAAATAACTATAATATCAGAATTCGCAAATGATAACACATACAAGACACCGACACAAAAATCGATCAATACCAGGTTCAGCACTCAAGGCAGATTTAAAGTACCACGATTCTGGAATGAATATGGACGAAGACAGTATGCCGTAACAGTACCACGAATTTTTAATCAACTACCAACAAGGTTTCAAAACAAACGTCCTAAAGCTCTTGTCAAAGAAGTTGCAAAACACTACTTAATCTATGATTAAATATCTATGTACTCTATTTCTTGTTCCCTTTTTTTCTCTTTTTTTTTTTCCTTTTCAACTGAGATTGTATACTATTGAATTCCTATGTGTAAACTGAACTTCCAAAAGTCTAAAACTATGTAAAATCTTGTAATCAATCATCTGCAGACAAGCCTTAAGGTTTCGCAGATAAAAACGTAAAGTACTATAATTGTAATTTTGAATAATAGAAATAAATTGAATTGAATTGAATTGAATTGAGGCGGCGAAAATTGGTTTGGCGGTAAACGAGGGCAAAACTAAATATATGATGTCATCAAAAAAGGATGCTCACCACCGACGTCTCGGCCAGAACGTTTGTATAGGCAGATATAAGTTCGAGGTAGTTAAGGACTTCGTCTACCTTGGCTCCGCAGTGACCTGGAAAAACGACATCAGTTCCGAAATCAAACGCAGAATCACTCTTGCCAATCGCTGTTTCTTTGGGCTCAGGAGGCAACTGAGTAATAGAGCCCTCTCCCGAACGACGAAGTTGACTCTATATAAGACCCTTATCATCCCGGTCCTGTTGTACTGCTCAGAAGCAGGGACACTATCAAAAGCGGATGGGGAGGCCCTTGGTCGGTTCGAGAGAAAGATTTTGCGCGTGATTTTGGGGCCTGTAAACGCTGACGGAGGATGGAGGAGAAGATTCAACCACGAACTTTACGGGCTGTACAGCGACATGAGCCTAGTCAGGCGTCTACGGATTCAACGCCTAAGATGTAGGGCGAATGGACACCACAGCTTCAGCCCGGAGAGTCTTTGAATCCAACCCCGAGGGACGAAGAGGCAGTTGACGGCCGCACTTAAGATGGCGCAAACAGGTGGAAGGAGACCTCAGCCAACTGGGTGTGCGGCAATGGAAAAGGCTAGCGAAAGATTGTGCTAGATGGAGGGGCATGTTGGTTGAGGCCCAGGTTCACCGCGAACTGTAGCGCCCACTAAGAAGAAGAAGAACAAGTCTTGAGCATGCTATGAATTCTAAAGGCTCAGGGCAGTGGTTAGCAGCAATCAATGAAGAGATCGAATCACTTGAGAAGAATAATACTTGGGTTTTAGTTCCCAGAACTTCAGATATGAATGTAATTACCAATCGCTGGGTTTTCAAAATCACATATAAAGCAAATGGAGAAATGAAAAATATAAAGCGCGATTAGTGGCAAGGGGATGCGCACAAAAATTTGGCATTGATTACCAAGAAACATTCGGGCCAGTGACTCGGTCAGAACTTTATTATCTATCGCAGCTGCTTACGATTTAGAAATTCACCAATTTGATATTAAAACGGCTTTTTATTTGAGCAGAGAATTCAAATGAAACACACCCGTTGAGTTCAATGGATTATTGAGAATAGAACAGGTTCATTCAGGTTAGTGTTATATAATGTAATGTAATGTATAAAGTAATAGAATTGTATTCGTATAACAAACTGGGATCTATAAAGTACATTACACATGAATATAGGGTATGCGTTGAATTAATTCTTCATTCAATCGCAACACCTACCCTCAACGCGGACCCTATATAGACATGTACTTGTATATACATAATAAAGTAGTTACAATATAAGAAAGAAGTTAATTAGCTTAATCCCAGTAGCTTACAAAATTTATAATGTTTAATTCTTTGCAAGTTTTTAGTTAGTATATCTGCTATCATGTCATTAGTGGGAATGTAATTAATTGCTATGTCGCCGTTCGACTATACATCTCGTACATAGTGATAACGGATGTCGATATGCTTACTGCGTGGATGGTGTACAGGATTTTTAACAAGTTGCTGAGCACTTAAGTTGTCGCTATGTAAGGTTACTTCTGAATTTACGAACTCAGCACCTCCAAGCTCCTTAATTAGGCGTTTCAGGTAAACTGCTTCTTTTGCCGATGCTGAGAGCGCCATGTACTCAGCTTCCGTGCTGCTCAAGGCTACCGTGGTCTGCTTCTTGGATTCCACTGATATGGCGGCTCCCCCTAACATAAACGCACACCCAGTATAAGACCTCCTATCTTCAAGGTCGCCTCCCCAATCAGCGTCGACATATCCTTCTAAAGGTCGTCCTGTCTGGAAGTAGTATAATTTATAATTAAGCGTAATATTTAAATACCTCAAGATATGTTTTATTGAGTTAAGATGTTCTTCATGCGGATCCACATTGAACCGCGCGAGTTTACTAACTGAATGTAAAATGTCCGGTCTCGTTGATATAGCCAGATACATCAGTGAGCCAATTATAGATTGATACTCTTCCTTATTTGTTCGCCTACAGTTCTTGCCCTCAAAAGAGAATTGCTGCCCAGGTTCCAGTGGAGTTTGATTTTTTCAACTTTCAGTCATACCTGTCTCTTTCAACAGCTTGATGATCAGCTGTCTTTGACCGATTGATATTGGACCAGTCTTGCCTTCGCGGCAAATCTCAAAGCCCAAAAAGTGGTGTAGTAATCCGTTATCAACAATTTTGACCTCCCTTTTGATTTTATATTTTATTAGGTTAATGGATTTCTCATCTGGCCCAGCCAGAATTAGATCATCGACGTAAACAGCAATAATATTTAAGTTGCCATCTTTGTTCATCACATAAACACAAGGCTCACTTTTACACTGGCGAAATCCAATTTGCTTTAGTATGAAATCCAGTTTATTATTCCATGCTCTTCCGGATTGTTTTAGACCGTATAGTGCCTTGAATTGCTTAAAGATGCTGAATACCTGATCTTTAGTTTTGATGAAATAAACGAATATTTTGCGCGATTTGGCGTCGATGAACGTAACAAAACATCTTGCACCGCCTAAGGACACATTCTTCATAGGGCCGCACACATCTGAATGGATTAACTCTAAAATATCTTTCGATCTAAATTCAGATTCGTGGGGAAAAGGTTTTACGCTGATTTTTCCTTTCATGCACGTTTGACATTTGAAATCGCATGGGACACTTCCAAGATTGAGTCCATTTACTAAATTGCATGCAAACATCTTATTTAAACTTTTAGCATTGAGATGTCCATATCTCTCATGCCACTTTTGAAAGTTATTCGATGTCACACTTAGTGAATACAATTTCTGTATTTGATTGTTATGATTATAAATAAACAAATCATTTTGCATGCTCGCGACTAACACAATTTTGTTATTTTGTCTGATTGTGGCCCTGTACTTCGTGAACTCAACTGTCAATCCATTTTCTATTATTTTGCTTACGGATAGGAAATTAGCGTTTAATTAAGGAGCATATAAGACGTTTTGTAACCTCACTTCGCACGTACTTGTGAAGAGAACAACAGTGCCAATGGCGGTTGCAGTTATATGGTTGTTGCTGGCAAGCTTAATTTTTTCTATGTTCTCTCTCATGTAAATAAATAAGCTTTTATCGCAGCATATATGAGACGTTGCCCCGCTGTCAATACACCAATGGTTCGAACCCATGATCTTGTTGTGGGATGCTGAAAGCATAGAGAAAGAAGCTACCTGTGTTTTATTGGGATGAGATTTCTTTGGCTGTCGACAATTGGCGGCAAAATGCCCTCTTACACCACAATTATAGCACTTCCCAACTGGCTTATTTCCGTATTTTTTATGTTGTTTAGGTTGCGCTAAATATGCTTGTTGTTGAAAAACATCTTCCGGACTGCATTGTGTGTCACCCTTATCCATACGTCGATCCCCTTCTTCTAGAAGCTTAATTTTTAAAGAGTTCATTTTAGGCAATTCATCACGAAATTCTATCGCTACAACAAAATTATCGAATGACTTTGGTAGACTCGACAATAAAATGATCACTAATAATTCCTCGTTAATGGCAAAGTCGATTTCAATGAGCTTTTCAACGATGTTGGAAAAACGATAATTATATGCAGACATACTCTCACCTTCTGCTAGTTGTATACGTAACAACTGTTTGAATAGGTTAATTTTTCTAGCTGGACCACGTGGTTGAAAAATTTCTTTGAGTTTGTCCCAAGCAGATTTTGATGTTGCACAATACTTAACGTGATTGATTAGAGATGGCTTGATGTTTAGGATAATTGCGGCAAGTGCTTTTCCATCTTTAGTTTCCCAAGAGAGTTTCTCAGCCGGCGTCGCGTTTTATGTTTCAACATTTTCGCCGGAGACATATGGCCAAAAATCCAAGAAAATCAGCACACTTTTCATTTGGATGGACCAACCAGTGTAATTCGAGTCATCCAGTTTCTCGATTTGATGAAGAGACGAACTCATTTTACAATATTTAGGCTTACAAACACTTTTAATTCAATTTATTCCACGACACACGTGGATGCCTGGGCCCATAACCTATTTGAGCAGAGAATTCAAATGAAACACACCCGTTGAGTTCAATGGTTTATTGAGAATAGAACAGGTTCATTCAGGTTAGTGTTATATAATGTAATGTAATGTATAAAGTAATAGAATTGTATTCGTATAACAAACTGGGATCTATAAAGTACATTACACATGAATATAGGGTATGCGTTGAATTAATTCTTCATTCAATCGCAACACTTTTCTACATGGAAGCCTTGAGGAGAAGATTTATATGGAGCAGCCATATGGATTTGCAAAAGATGGCCTAGTTGGTCTTCTTAAGAAAAGTATATATGGTTTGAAACAGGCATCGAGGCAATGGAACAAAAGGATTGTGTTTTTTCTTTCTATTCAAGGCTTAAAACAATCAAGGGCTGATCCTTGCATCTTTATATAAAAATATCAAACAACTACTATGTATATAGCATTGTACATATGTCGATGATGGACTCATTTCAGGAAATAACATAGAATTAATTAGAGAATTATTACGCGAACTCAACAATGAATTTCAAATTACATACAAAGAAGCAGAATTTTTCGTTGGAATACAAATTGAAAGAGACGGAAAAATAACAAATTACGCATTCATCAAAGAGTATAAGTCGAGAAAATCCTACAGCGTTTTCATCATTCAAATTGCTTTGCAGTAGTTACTCCTACGGAACCTGGAATTAAGTTCACTAAAGCAGATACTATTTCTGATGATCTTGGGACATTTCCTTATCGAAAGGCAATTGGAGCCCTTATGTGCTTAATAATTTGTACGCGACCTGATATTGCATATGTTGTGGGTTTGTTAAGCAGATGTATGGAATTTATGGAAAGGCCAACCAATATGCATTGGAACGGTGTCAAGCGGATTTTTAAATATTTGTAAGGAACGATTAATAGAGGAATAACTTTCGATCTCTTTTCAGCATAAATTAATTTCCTTGTGTTTTGTGATGCAGATTGGGATGGGGATGTTGACACTAGACGGAGTACAACTGGATAGATTATACAACTAAATGGTGGAGCAATAGCATGGAGTTCTAGAAAACAAACTGTGACCGCGACTTCTACAACTGAGGCTGAATTTGTAACCTTATGCTCAGCGACGAAAGTAATAGTAAACTTAAGGAATATTATGGTAGAATTACAACAAGAGCAAGCGGGTCCTACATCAATAATGTGTGACAATCAAAGGGCGATCACACTCGTAATGAATCCAGAATCATCAAAGAAGACAAACCATATTGATATTCAATACTTCTACACGTGTGACATGCAAAAGGAAGGACAAATTGATGTACGCTTCGTATCCACCAAGAATCAACTTGCTGATGCTCTTACCAAACCTTTGCAGAAGGATAAATTTCAAAAGTTCCTTGACAATTATTAACCAAACTCGAGTATACATCAGAAATCGAGAGGGTGTGTCGAATATGCGCTTTCAACAAATGTGGAATTACCTTG
This sequence comes from Eumerus sabulonum, assembly GCA_951905685.1. Taxonomy (NCBI): domain Eukaryota; kingdom Metazoa; phylum Arthropoda; class Insecta; order Diptera; family Syrphidae; genus Eumerus; species Eumerus sabulonum. The sequence goes on from OX645060.1 coordinate 96,643,213, forward strand.
AATAATGCACTAAGTTTTTTTTAGATGCATAATTTGTCTCACTAGCCTTTCTCTTTTACACATTTTTGTTACCTATAAAAGTTGACGTTTTTGAATTGTTCCTTCCTTTTCTTAAATAAACTCGTTGTAAAAGAAACGATCAAAACCTGGGGTGAATTCATGAATCGCCTCAGGGAAGATTTTTTTGAGACACCGTCAGCGAAGCAGACATCCATTTCAAGATGGTGGGAAGTACACGCAAGTCTTCTGAACCGGATTACCGGAACCGAATGGATTATTTCTTCCGAATGAGAGCTTTGGGACAGAAATACGCTTTGTCCGACGCAGCGATCATAACATACATACGAAAGGGGATGAAACACATCGAACTTCAAACCGCGCTGGCATGTTCGAAATTGATCACCCTAAACGAATTAAGAAATGCCATAGACCGATTTATTACGAACCAACCAACGGGAGATGTGCAGTCAACAACGTACAACTTCAGATACGCGGCACAAGAACCACAGCGGACCACACAAACGACGCACAATACGCGCGCAATGAAGTGCTTCAATTGCCAACAAAACGGTCACATCTCGGTTAACTGCCACCAACCCCAACGTAAGCAACGCTGTACGATCTACCGACGAAAAAATCATGCGGATGAAGCATGCCCAGACAGAACCAGATCAAACACGAATACGAAGAAACGGTCGACAATAGAATGAAGAACATATGCATCATCAAACGCAGTGTTGCAACCGAAATTGGATCGATCATCCCTTGCGAATCCTACAAGCTCACAGGATTTGGCGGAGGAACATGTTTGAGCAATAGTTGCACTGACGCACACATATGCATATATCATAGACGGTTTAAACATCGATTTCTCGTTGTGGACGAGAACATACTTCCCCACACGGTAATCATGGGAAACAATATCCTTAACGACGACAACCACCAACTTGTTGTAAGGAAGGAATCGTGTCATCTGGAGGAAACCACAAGGGATGAGATCAAACTCGGCGAAAATTTGGAAACGAACATCCAGAACGAAATTTTGAGTATTATCAACACGTTTGGCGATTGCTTTGGTGAAACACTCGATCGGTTGGGAGAATGTAAGAAAACGAAATTAAGCATTGTACTCACGTCAGAAATACCGATTGCTAAGAAGCCCTACCGTATACCATTTGCGAAAAGAGAGGTCATCGACGGAGTCGTTGCAGAGTTGCTTGATCACGGAGTCATCCAGACAAGCGAATCACCGTACTCCTCGCCAGTCTTCCTGGCGAAGATCGGATGTGTATCGACTTTCGCGCACTCAATTCCATCACGGGTAAGAAGCCATATCCAATGCCAACTGTCGACGACATCTTAGCATCGGCCGCGGGAAAAAAATTCTTCAATGTGTTGGATTTCATGGCCGGTTATTACCAAATACCAATAGAGGATAACTTTCAGAAGTTAACGGCGTTCGTTACACACAACGGGCAATATGAGTTCACCCGCATGCCGTTTGGGTTGGTGAACGCTACGTGTGTGTGAAGCGATATCCAAACTGGAGAGGCCGCTGAAGGGGAAGGTGTTCAGCTATGTTGACGAGGTTATTATACCGTCAGATTCGCCGCAAGAGGGTGTCACCATTCTGAAAGAATTCATACAAATGGTGCGACACACAGGTATGACATTGCGATTGGGTAAGTGTGTCTTTCTCACTGATCGTATTTCTTTCCTGGACCATGAACTTACCGAGGAGGGCCTCAAACCGGGAAAGCGGAAAACAACGGCCATCGACAAATTCCCTCAGCCGTCAAACGTAAACGAACTTAGAAGGTTCATCGGCCTCGCTAGTTATTTTCGAGACTTCGTTCAAAATTTCTCCATCACCACGAAGCCATTAACATCACTACTCAAGAAGGACAGAGTGAATAAACCACTTCGTTGGGAAGAGACACAAGCGAACGCCTTCAGCACGTTAAAGACAATATTGTGCAATGAACCCGTCTTGCAATTATTCGATACAACAAAAACTCATGAGGTGCACACGGATGAGAGCTCAGTGGGACTTCCTGGAATCCTCTTCCAAAGCTCAGTTGACGATGCCGATCGAAGGCCAGTATTTTCTTCAGTCGAGCGTGCTTTGCTGCTGAGTCAAAATATTTGAGTTACGAACTCGAGGTACTCGCGATAGTTGCCAGTCTGGAAAGGTTTAAGATATATCTGCTCGCCAGTGCTGTCCACAATAGTTTTGGGACTCGACTATATGTTCGAGATCAACAATCGTCAGCAATCGTTTTTAAAAAAATTTTGTTACGTTCTAAATAAAACACGCTGTTCTCCCGAACTGCACCGGCAACACTGCTCACGAGGAGTGGTGGAAATAAGATTAATATTGTTACGAATTATTCTATCCCCACACCAAATAGGGTTCGCACCACTGGATTGCGATAAACTACAATTTTCTACGTTTTCCCAATTTAAAACACACACACACTTTTATTTCTTTCACCACAGATCAATTATCTGTGTAGCTTCACCACTTTTATTTATTCTCCAATACAATCCACTTTAAACTTTATTACACAGTACAATCCACTTTAAACTTTATTACACAATACACAAACCTTTATTGAAAGCTTTTCTTTTCACCTTGGTTGATCGCACCGACTTGTCACACGCTGTTTTATACCACAAACTGAATGAATGTCAAGGGCGAGTGTTCGCGCTTATATAGCTCTCGGTCCACCGTCTCGAAAGTTCGCCGTTGGAAGTTCCCCATAGGAAATCTCTAGAACGCTCTGACAATTCCATTGGAAGTTGACATTATTCCCATCCCCGCTTCCAGAGAGTTTTCGAACTTAACGGTCCGCTTGCATCTCCGCAACACTGCCCTCCTCCTAAACTTGTTCGTCCTCGAACAAGCGATTGGATCCTTCTCCGTAATATGGTGCTAACCTCTCTACGTGGACAATTTTATACTTCGCCCGTCTGTTTCCCATCTGCTGTATCCGGTATACCACGTCATTGAGTTTCTTGATGACCTCATATGGTCCGTCCCAGGCTGATTGCAATTTGGGGCACAAGCCTTTTTTCCGTTGTGGGTTGTACAGCAATACCAATTGTCCGGTCTCGAATCCAGAAGTATTCGCCCTCAAGTCGTATCGCGCCTTCATTTTATCGCTAACCAAGTTCAGTCGTTCCCGGATGAACTGATGGATAGAGTTCAGCTGTTCTTTCTTTTCGGTTACGAAGTCTTCCCTGCCGCTAGTTGTCGGTAGTACCACGCCGAACTTCAAGTCCGATGGAAGTCGGAGATCAGTTCCAAAAATGGCTTCGGCGGGTGTTGTTGCCGTTGAATTGTGCTGTGCCGAACGGTATGCCATTAAGAAAAGGGGAAGATGTTCATCCCAGTCCTTCTGATCTCCGACGACGACTTTTCTCAGGTATTCCTCCATCGTCCGGTTGAACCTTTCGACCATGCCATCAGATTGTGGATGTAATGGTGTTGTCCGCGTCTTTCTGATACCTAGCATGTCACAGAGTTCTTTGAACACCGACGACTCGAAGTTTCTCCCTTGGTCTGAGTGCAGTTCCATTGGTACTCCATAACGCGAAACCCAGTTATTCACGAATGCATCCGAAATGGTTTTGGCTTCCTGGTTCGGGATGCAAAACACCTCAGGCCACTTGCTGAAGTAATCGATCACCACTAGGGCGTACTTGTTTCCAGCGTTGCTCGTTGGGAATGGGCCTGCAATGTCCATTGCGATACGTTCGAACGGTGCTCCAACATTGTACTGCTGCATATTTCCTCGAGTTTTCCTAACTGGACCCTTTGCCTTCGCACACTGTTCACACCTGCGAATGAAACGCGTAACCGACTCATGGCATCCTACCCAATAGAAACGTCTCTTGATCTTTTCTACAGTCTTGTTAACACCAAGATGACCCCCGCTTGGTCCCTCGTGGTATTCTCGGATGACCTCGTCGATTTGTCCTTTTGGAATTACCAGCAGATCGTTTACAATGTTCCCGTCCTCGCTTTCCCAACTGCGGTAGAGGCAACCGTTCTTCAGCTTCAAACTCTGCCATTGAGCCCAGTAAGCTTTCACGATTGGGCTTTCGCTGGATACTTGCTGCCAACTTGGTCGAAAACCTCGTTCTTGGTAGTCGATGATGACTGCCAGATCGGCATCTTCTCGCTGCTTCCTTCCGACCTTCTCGACAGTCCAGGAATCATCTGGCAGCACCTGGAAGCAACGGATGTCGGTGACCTGTTCCTTGGTCTCGGCGCGTGAACAATGTTTGCATTCAACATCGCAAGGTCGCCTCGATAATGCATCCGCATTTCCATGACTGCTTCCCTTCCGGTGTTCGATACTGAAGTCATAACTCTGAATTCTCTCTATCCATCTAGCAAGCTGGCCTTCCGGGTTTTTGAACTGCAGCAACCACCTCAACGCTGCGTGGTCCGTCCTAAGATGAAAAGCTTGGCCATAGAGATATTTGTGGAAATGCTTGACACAGTCAACCACAGCTAAAAGCTCCCTCCTAGTTACACAGTAGTTCCTCTCCGGCTTCGATAGGATCCTACTGTAGTAAGCGATGACCCGCTCTCGCCCGTCAATCATTTGAGAGAGTACTCCTCCGATTCCATGTCCGCTCGCATCTGTGTCCAAAATAAACTTTTCTCCCGGGACAGGATATGCAAGAATCTGCGCACTGCAGAGCAATTCCTTCAGGTGAATGAACGCTTCCTCCTGCGGCTTCTCCCACTTGAATGGCCGATTCTTTTTGGTGAGCTCGTGCAAACTGCTGGCAACGTTTGCAAATCCTGGGATGAATCGCCTGTAATATGTGCAAAGTCCCAGGAATGACCTTAACTCATGAAGATTCTTCGGCCGCGGCCATTCCTTAACCGCTGAGATTTTCTCTTCATCTGTATGGACTCCCTCTGCGGTCACCACATGTCCCAAGTACTTCACCTCGTTCTGGAAGAGCGAACATTTCTTCGGGCTCAATTTCAATCCGGCTGCTTGAATACGTTCCAGTACCTCTTCAAGCTTCTTAAGGTGATCGTCGAAATCCTTGCCCATGACAATTATGTCATCCAGATAGACAAGGCAAGTCCTCCAGTGAAGTCCTCTTAGTACCCGGTTCATTAGCCTTTCGAAGGTGGCTGGCGCATTGCAAAGACCGAAGGGCATCACAGAGAATTGCCACAACTCTCCCCCGGCGGTGAACGCGGTCTTTTCCTTGTCTTGCTGGTCAAGCTCTATTTGCCAGTATCCACTTTGCAAGTCCAGCGTCGAGAACCACTTTGCACCAGATAGTGTGTCCAAGGTGTCGTCGATTCTCGGTAAAGGATAGCTGTCCTTCTTCGTGACGTCGTTCAGCTTCCTATAGTCCACGCAGAATCGGGTGCTTCCATCCTTCTTCTTAACAAGCACTACTGGCGAACTCCATGGGCTTGCAGATGGTTCGATCACGCCCTCCTTTTCCATCTCGTCGATTAGTTTGATCACCTCGCCTTCTTTCGCCAAAGGTACCCTCCTCGGTGGTTGCCGGATCGGTCTAGAGTCCCCTGTGTCTATTCTGTGCTTCACAATTGATGTTCTTCCACAGTTCTTACCATCTGCAAAAACTGTCCAATATTTACGAAGCAGGGAGAGTGCTTTACTTTTTTGATTCTCCACTAGATGTTGCGTCCACTCTCTGGCCATTGTTTTTAAGAAGGCTTTGTTTGACTGGATTTCCTGTTGTTTCTCACCTTCGCAGTTCATAACGGCGGCAGCTTCTTGGCATTGAGCGATCGTTGTTCCCTTGTGTATTGTCCTAGGTGTACTGGCAGGATTCAGGACTCGTACTGGAACCAATTGGTCTTGTCGGGGTTCCACCAGAGCCCTTCCAACAATGACATCGCTGGGTCGATTTCGTTTGTCGGGTTCGACCACCCACATTCGGCTTGTCCCCGCATCCTCTTCTATCTTCGCCCAAACCACAGCTTCTGCATTCGGGGGAACTGTTTGGCGCGCTTGCACGACTATTCGCCTGACCTTGTTACCCTGTCCATTATCTATTGTTAATGGGAGCTCCAAGTTGCCATACTTCATCACTTTTTGGTTGAGGTCCAATGTGAAGCCATGCCTAATCATGAAGTCGACGCCGATTATGATGTCATCAGTGATGTCCGCAACGACGAAATCATGCTGAAACTCGATGGTCCCCATCGTAACTCTTTTCTGGACCTTTCCCTTAACTTCCGCCTTCTCACCAGTTACTGTACGAAGCCTTACCTCGGAAAATGGTTCGATGTTAGAAACCAATCCGCTTCGGATGACTGAATGAGTTGCGCCCGTATCCAACGTCAGCAGATATCGTCGCCCGTCCATCGTTCCCTCGATGACTAGGCTGGTTGCCCCTCTACAGATTCGGGATAGGAGGATGCTGGGGCACTCCAATGTGGGAGCCAGCGCATGCCCCTCTGCACTGACTCGTTTTAGTTTAACGGATTGTTAGGTGCACCTTTTGCACCTCCACGGTCGCGTTCACTCCCATGGTCTCTTTTTGGCGAACTAGACCTCGAACGCTTTCTTCGCAGGCGGCAGTTCCTCGCAATGTGCCCCTGCTGGTCGCAGATGTAGCATCTACCCGGGAATGAACCACTCCTACTCGCCGTTGTTGTTCTGGAACTATCCTGATCTTGAGATATGCGCCGTAATTTGATGGAAGGTCGGCATATCAAGAGCGATGTTTCACATGCGAGAGCGCTGGCAACTGTCTCCTTGAAAGATGTCTTCGGCAGGAGAATCAGGCTTCGTTGCGTATCGGGATCCCTTAGCCCTTGGATGAAGGAATCCGTTTTTAGTTTCTCCACCACATCAACTGGAACATCCGCGTAGGCTAGATGAGACAGCCTCTCGATGTCGGCAGCGTACTGTTGGATGGTCTCGTTTCCACGCTGCTTGCGTCCTTTGAGTTCCAGCTTGTGCATCTCCTGCATGTGCTCACTGCCGTATCTTCGATGAAGAGCTTCCCATATGGCTGTGTAGTTCCTTCTCTGGGTCTCCGGGATGGTCTGTAGAACGTCAGCTGCTTCACCCTTAAGGGAAATTACTAGGGCAGCCACACGATCTTCCTCTCCCCATTGATTCCGTTCCGCTGTTGTCTCGAACTGGAGCTTAAAGATGTTAAAAGCGCTCTTGCCGTCGAAGTTGGGAGCTGTGAATTTTGATGCTGCAGTCGGTACGACGATTCCTTGATGCTGTACGTTCTGGATAGTTTTCTCGAGTTCCAGAACCTTCTTGTCGAGCCTCGATCCCAGTGTCTCGATTATCTTTTCTTGATTGTTTTCGAGATCTAGAACCTTCTTGTCGAACCTCGATTCTAGTGTCTCGATTACCTTTTCCTGGTTACTTTCCAGATCGAGAACCTTCTTGTCCAGTGTCTCGATTTTCTCTTCGACGTCTTGGAATCGATCGTTGACAGCTTGCTGGATGTCTCTCAGGCTTTCTCGATGGTTCTCTAGCATCTCTTCTAATGTCTCCAGCTTCTCAAGTTTCTGCCCTATGGAAGTGGAATTTTCCTCCAACTTTCTACTTACGGCAGCGGAATTTTCCTCAAGTTTCTCCAGTTTCTGGCTCAGAGAAGTGGAATTTTCCTCCAGCTTTTGATCTAGTTTCTGGCTCAGGGAGATGGAATTTTCCTCCAGCTTTTGATCTAGTTTCTGGCTCAGGGAAGTTGAGTTTTCCTCCATCTTTTGACTCATAGCATTAAGAGCCGCGAGAATTTGCTGCATATCGAACGCTGGCTCAGTGGATGTCGACGGCTTCTCCACCCGGAATTCATAACTCTCCCAGTCGACACCTTCTTCCTGCAACGCCGATCGCAGTCTCTCCACCAGGTTGGCTTTACTTCCCACTGTGGATAATTCCCGAGCATCCAGCTCTTTTTTCAGTTGTTCAATGGTCAACTTATCTAATTTCACCATTTTTTCACTTTTGCAATAATTCACTTCACAACTCAAATAAAGTTTCACTCGTTTACTCGCAATCCCACTTCTGACACCAAATGTTACGAATTATTCTATCCCCACACCAAATAGGGTTCGCACCACTGGATTGCGATAAACTACAATTTTCTACGTTTTCCCAATTTAAAACACACACACACTTTTATTTCTTTCACCACAGATCAATTATCTGTGTAGCTTCACCACTTTTATTTATTCTCCAATACAATCCACTTTAAACTTTATTACACAGTACAATCCACTTTAAACTTTATTACACAATACACAAACCTTTATTGAAAGCTTTTCTTTTCACCTTGGTTGATCGCACCGACTTGTCACACGCTGTTTTATACCACAAACTGAATGAATGTCAAGGGCGAGTGTTCGCGCTTATATAGCTCTCGGTCCACCGTCTCGAAAGTTCGCCGTTGGAAGTTCCCCATAGGAAATCTCTAGAACGCTCTGACAATTCCATTGGAAGTTGACATTATTCCCATCCCCGCTTCCAGAGAGTTTTCGAACTTAACGGTCCGCTTGCATCTCCGCAACAATATTGTTGCGGAGATGCAAGCAGACCGTTAAGTTCGAAAACTCTCTGGAAGCGAGGATTGGAATGATGTCAACTTCCAATGGAATTGTCAGAGCGTTCTAGAGATTTCCTATTGGGAACTTCCAACGGCGAACGTTCGAGATGGTGGACCGAGAGCTATATAAGCGCGAACACTCGCCCTCGACATTCATTCAGTTTGTGGTATAAAACAGCGTGTGACAAGTCGGTGTGATCAACCAAGGTGAAAAGAAAAGCTTTCAATAAAGGTTTGTGTATTGTGTAATAAAGCTTAAAGTGGATTGTACTGTGTAATAAAGTTTAAAGTGGATTGTATTGGATAATAAATAAAAGTGGTGAAGCTACACAGATAATTGATCTGTGGTGCGAACCCTATTTGGTGTGGGGATCGAATAAATTCGTAACATTTGGTGTCAGAAGTGGGATTGCGAGTAAACGAGTGAAACTTTATTTGAGTTGTGAAGTGAATTATTGCAAAAGTGAAAAAATGGTGAAATTAGATAAGTTGACCATTGAACAACTGAAAAAAGAGCTGGATGCTCGGGAATTATCCACAGTGGGAAGTAAAGCCAACCTGGTGGAGAGACTGCGATCGGCGTTGCAGGAAGAAGGTGTCGACTGGGAGAGTTATGAATTCCGGGTGGAGAAGCCGTCGACATCCACTGAGCCAGCGTTCGATATGCAGCAAATTCTCGCGGCTCTTAATGCTATGAGTCAAAAGATGGAGGAAAACTCAACTTCCCTGAGCCAGAAACTAGATCAAAAGCTGGAGGAAAATTCCACTTCTCTGAGTCAGAAACTGGAGGAAAATTCCACTGCCGTAAGTAGGAAGTTGGAGGAAAATTCCACTTCCCTGAATCAGAAGCTGGAAGAGATGCTAGAGAACACTCGAGAAAGCTTGAGAGACATCCAGCAAGCTGTCAACGATCGATTCCAAGACGTGGAAGAGAAAATCGAGACCCTGGACAAGAAGGTTCTCGATCTGGAAAGTAACCAGGAAAAGGTAATCGAGACACTAGAATCGAGGTTCGACAAGAAGGTTCTAGATCTCGAAAACAATCAAGAAAAGATAATCGAGACACTGGGATCGAAGTTCGACAAGAAGGTTCTGGAACTCGAGAAAACTATCCAGAACGTACAGCATCAAGGAATCGTCGTACCGACTGCAGCATCAAAATTCACAGCTCCCAATTTCGACGGCAAGAGCGCTTTTAACATCTTTAAGCTCCAGTTCGAGACAACAGCGGAACGGAATCAATGGGGAGAGGAAGATCGTGTGGCTGCCCTAGTAATTTCCCTTAAAGGTGAAGCAGCTGACGTTCTACAGACCATCCCGGAGACCCAGAGAAGGAACTACACAGCCATATGGGAAGCTCTTCATCGAAGATACGGCAGTGAGCTCATGCAGGAGATGCACAAGCTGGAACTCAAAGGACGCAAGCAGCGTGGAAACGAGACCATCCAGCAATACGCTGCCGACATCGAGAGGCTGTCTCATCTAGCCTACGTGGATGTTCCAGTTGATGTGGTGGAGAAACTAAAAACGGATTCCTTCATCCAAGGGCTAAGGGATCCCGATACGCAACGAAGCCTGATTCTCCTGCCGAAGACATCTTTCAAGGAGACAGTTGCCAGCGCTCTCGCATGTGAAACATCGCTCTTGATATGCCGACCTTCCATCAAATTACGGTGCATATCTCAAGATCAGGATAGTTCCAGAACAACAACGGCGAGTAGGAGTGGTTCATTCCCGGGTAGATGCTACATCTGCGACCAGCAGGGGCACATTGCGAGGAACTGCCGTCTGCGAAGGAAGCGTTCGAGGTCTAGTTCGCCAAAAAGAGACCAAGGGAGTGAACGCGACCGTGCAGGTGCAAAAGGTGCACCTAACAATCCGTTAAACTAAAACGAGTCAGTGCAGAGGGGCATGCGCTGGCTCCCACATTGGAGTGCCCCAGCATCCTCGTATCCCGAATCTGTAGAGGTGCGACCAGCCTAGTAATCGAGGGAACGATGGACGGGCGACGATATCTGCTGACGTTGGACACGGGCGCAACTCATTCAGTCATCCGAAGCGGATTGGTTTCTGACATCGAACCCTTTTCTGAGGTAAGGCTTCGTACAGTAACTGGTGAGAAGGCGGAAGTTAAGGGAAAGGTCCAGAAAAGAGTTACGATGGGGACCATCGAGTTTCAGCATGATTACATCGTTGCGGACATCACTGATGACATCATAATCGGCGTCGACTTTATGATTAGGCATGGCTTCACATTGGATCTCAACCAAAAAGTGATGAAGTATGGCAACTTGGAGCTCCCATTAACCATAGATAATGGACAGGGTAACAAGGTCAGGCGAATAGTCGTGCAAGCGCGCCAAACAGTTCCCCCGAATGCAGAAGCTGTGGTGTGGGCGAAGATAGAAGAGGATGCGGGGACAAGCCGAATGTGGGTGGTCGAACCCGACAAACGAAATCGACCCAGCGATATCATTGTTGGAAGGGCTCTGGTGGAACCCCGACAAGACCAATTGGTTCCAGTACGAGTCCTGAATCCTGCCAGTACACCTAGGACAATACACAAGGGAACAACGATCGCTCAATGCCAAGAAGCTGCCGCCGTTATGAACTGCGAAGATAAGAAACACCGGGAAATCCAGAAAAACAAACCGTTCTTGAAAACAATGGCCAGAGAGTGGACACAACATCTAGTGGAGAAGCAGAAAAGTAAAGCACTCTCCCTGCTTCGTAAATATTGGACAGTTTTTGCAGATGGTAAGAACTGTGGAAGAACATCAATTGTGAAGCACAGAATAGACACAGGGGACTCTAGACCGATCCGGCAACCACCGAGGAGGGTACCTTTGGCAAAAGAAGCCGAGGTGATTAAACTGATCGACGAGATGGAAAAGGGGGCCGTGATCGAACCATCTGCAAGCCCATGGAGTTCTCCAGTAGTGCTAGTTGAGAAGAAGGATGGAAGCACCCGATTCTGCGTGGACTATAGGAAGCTGAACGACGTAACGAAGGAGGACAGCTATCCTTTACCGAGAATCGACTATACCTTGGACACACTATCTGGTGCAAAGTGGTTCTCGACGCTGGACTTGCAAAGTGGATACTGGCAAATAGAGCTTGACCAGCAAGACAAGGAAAAGACCGCGTTCACCGCCGGGGGAGAGTTGTGGCAATTCTCTGTGATGCCCTTCGGTCTTTGCAATGCGCCAGCCACCTTCGAAAGACTAATGAACCGGGTACTAAGAGGACTTCACTGGAGGACTTGCCTTGTCTATCTGGATGACATAATTGTCATGGGCAAGGATTTCGACGATCACCTTAAGAAGCTTGAAGAGGTACTGGAACGTATTCAAGCAGCCGGACTGAAATTGAGCCCGAAGAAATGTTCGCTCTTCCAAAACAAGGTGAAGTACTTGGGACATGTGGTGACTGCAGAAGGAGTCCATACAGATGAAGAGAAAATCTCGGCGGTTAAAGAATGGCCGCGGCCGAAGAATCTTCATGAGTTAAGGTCATTCCTGGGACTTTGCACATATTACAGGCGATTCGTCCCAGGATTTGCAAACGTTGCCAGCAGTTTGCACGAGCTCACCAAAAAGAATCGGCCATTCAAGTGGGAGAAGCCGCAGGAGGAAGCGTTCATTCACCTGAAGGAATTGCTCTGCAGTGCGCAGATTCTTGCATATCCTGTCCCGGGAGAAAAGTTTATTTTGGACACAGATGCGAGCGGACATGGAATCGGCGGAGTACTCTCTGAAATGATTGACGGGCGAGAACGGGTCATCGCTTACTACAGTAGGATCCTATCGAAGCCGGAGAGGAACTACTGTGTAACTAGGAGGGAGCTTTTAGCCGTGGTTGACTGTGTCAAGCATTTCCACAAATATCTCTATGGCCAAGCTTTTCATCTTAGGACGGACCACGCAGCGTGGAGATGGCTGCTGCAGCTCAAAAACCCGGAAGGCCAGCTTGCTAGATGGATAGAGAGAATCCAGAGTTATGACTTCAGTATCGAACACCGGAAGGGAAGCAGTCATGGAAATGCGGATGCATTATCGAGGCGACCTTGCGATGTTGAATGCAAACATTGTTCACGCGCCGAGACCAAGGAACAGGTCACCGACATCCGTTGTTTCCAGGTGCTGCCAGAAGATTCCTGGACTGTCGAGAAGGTCGGAAGGAAGCAGCGAGAAGATGCCGATCTGGCAGTCATCATCGACTACCAAGAACGAGGTTTTCGACCAAGTTGGCAGCAAATATCCAGTGAATGCCCAATCGTGAAAGCTTACTGGGCTCAATGGCGGAGTTTGAAGCTGAAGAACGGTTGCCTCTACCGCAGTTGGGAAAGTGAGGACGGGAACATTGTAAACGATCTGCTGGTAATTCCGAAAGGACAAATCGACGAGGTCATCCGAGAATACCACGAGGGACCAAGCGGGGGTCATCTTGGTGTTAACAAGACTGTAGAAAAGATCAAGAGACGTTTCTACTGGGTAGGATGCCATGAGTCGGTTACGCGTTTCATTCGCAGGTGTGAACAGTGTGCAAAAGCAAAGGGTCCAGTTAGGAAAACTCGAGGAAATATGCAGCAGTACAATGTTGGAGCACCGTTCGAACGTATCGCAATGGACATTGCAGGCCCATTCCCAACGAGCAACGCTGGAAACAAGTACGCGCTAGTGGTGATCGATTACTTCAGCAAGTGGCCTGAGGGGTTTTGCATCCCGAACCAGGAAGCCAAAACTATTTCGGATGCATTCGTGAATAACTGGGTTTCACGTTACGGAGTACCGCTGGAACTGCACTCAGACCAAGGAAGGAACTTCGAGTCGCCGGTGTTCAAAGAACTCTGCGACATGCTAGGTATCAGAAAGATGCGGACAACACCACTACACCCACAATCTGATGGCACGGTCGAAAGGTTCAACCGGACGATGGAGGAATACTTGAGAAAAGTCGTCGTCGGAGATCAGAAGGACTGGGATGAACATCTTCCCCTTTTCTTAATGGCATACTGTTCGGCACAGCACAATTCAACGGCAACAACACCAGCCGAAGCCATTTTTGGAACTGATCTCCGACTTCCATCGGACTTGAAGTTCGGCGTAGTACTACCGACAACTAGCGGCAGGGAGGACTTCGTAACCGAAAAAAAGGAACAGCTGACAATTGGTATTGCTGTACAACCCACAACGAAAAAAAGGCTTGTGCCCAAAATCGCAATCAGCCTGGGATGGGCCATATGAGGTCATCAAGAAGCTCAATGACGTGGTATACCGAATATAGTAGACGGGAAACAGACGGGCGAGGTATAAGATTGTCCACGTAGAGAGGTTAGCGCCGTATTACGGAGAAGGATCCAATCGCTTGTTCGAGGACGAACAAGCTTAGGAGGAGGGCAGTGTTGCGGAGATGCAAACGGACGGTTAAGCTCGAATTTCGCTGTCGAAGTTCGAAAGCTCTCTGGAAGCGGGGATTGGAATGATGTCAACTTTCAATGGAATTGTCAGAGCGCTCTAGAGATTTCCGAAGGGGAACTTCCAACGGCGAACGTTCGAGAAGGTGGACCGAGGGCTATATAAGCGCGAACACTCGCCCTCGACAGACATTCAGTTTGTGGTATCGAATAGCGTGTGACAAGTCAATGTGATCAAACAGTGTGAAAATAAAAGCTCTCAATAAAGGGTTGTTTGTGTAATAAAGTTTAAAGTGGATAGTAGTGTGATAGTGATATCAAACAGTGTGAAATAAAAGCTGACAATAAAGGTTTGTTTGTGTAATAAAGTTTAAAGTGGATAGTATTGGATAATAAAGAAAAGTGGTGAAGCTGCACAGATAATTGGTCTGTGGTGGAACAAGAAAAGTGTGTGTGTGTTTAATTCGGATAAAAAGGACAATTGTAGTTTATCGCAATCCAGTGGTGCGAACCCTAGTTGGTGTGGGGATTGAATAATTCGTAACAATATTGGTGCGAACCCTATTTGGTGTGGGGATTGAATAATTCGTAACAATATTGTTACGAATTTATTCGATCCCCACACCAAATAAGGTTCGCACCACTGGATTGCGATAAGCTACAATTGTCCTTTTTATCCGAATAAAAACACACACACTTTTATTTCTTTCACCACAGATCAATTATCTGTGTAGCTTCACCACTTTTCTTTATTATCCAATACTAATAACTTTAAACTTTATGATGATGACAATTATGTCATCCAGATAGACAAGGCAAGTCCTCCAGTGAAGTCCTCTTAACACCCGGTTCATAAGTCTCTCGAATGTGGCTGGCGCATTGCAAAGACCGAAAGGCATCACAGAGAATTGCCACAACTCTCCTCCGGCGGTGAACGCGGTCCTTTCCTTGTCTTGCTGGTCAAGCTCTATTTGCCAGTATCCACTTTGCAAGTCCAGCGTCGAGAACCACTTTGCACCAGATAGTGTGTCCAAGGTGTCGTCGATTCTCGGTAAAGGATAGCTGTCCTTCTTCGTTACGTCGTTCAGCTTCCTATAGTCCACGCAGAATCGGGTGCTTCCATCCTTCTTCTTAACAAGCACTACTGGCGAACTCCATGGGCTTGCAGATGGTTCGATCACGCCCTCCTTTTCCATCTCGTCGATTAGTTTGACCACCTCACCTTCTTTCGCCAAAGTTGGCAGCAAATATCCAGTGAATGCCCAATCGTGAAAGCTTACTGGGCTCAATGGCGGAGTTTGAAGCTGAAGAACGGTTGCCTCTACCGCAGTTGGGAAAGTGAGGACGGGAACATTGTAAACGATCTGCTGGTAATTCCGAAAGGACAAATCGACGAGGTCATCCGAGAATACCACGAGGGACCAAGCGGGGGTCATCTTGGTGTTAACAAGACTGTAGAAAAGATCAAGAGACGTTTCTACTGGGTAGGATGCCATGAGTCGGTTACGCGTTTCATTCGCAGGTGTGAACAGTGTGCAAAAGCAAAGGGTCCAGTTAGGAAAACTCGAGGAAATATGCAGCAGTACAATGTTGGAGCACCGTTCGAACGTATCGCAATGGACATTGCAGGCCCATTCCCAACGAGCAACGCTGGAAACAAGTACGCGCTAGTGGTGATCGATTACTTCAGCAAGTGGCCTGAGGGGTTTTGCATCCCGAACCAGGAAGCCAAAACCATTTCGGATGCATTCGTGAATAACTGGGTTTCGCGTTATGGAGTACCAATGGAACTGCACTTAGACCAAGGAAGGAACTTCGAGTCGACGGTGTTCAAAGAACTCTGCGACATGCTGGGTATCAGAAAGACGCGGAAAACACCATTACATCCACAATCTGATGGCATGGTCGAAAGGTTCAACCGGACGATGGAGGAATACCTGAGAAAAGTCGTCGTCGGAGATCAGAAGGACTGGGATGAACATCTTCCCCTTTTCTTAATGGCATACCGTTCGGCACAGCACAATTCAACGGCAACAACACCCGCCGAAGCCATTTTTGGAACTGATCTCCGACTTCCATCGGACTTGAAGTTCGGCGTGGCACTACCGACAACTAGCGGCAGGGAAGACTTCGTAACCGAAAAGAAAGAACAGCTGAACTCCATCCATCAGTTCATCCGGGAGCGAATGAACTTGGTCAGCGATAAAATGAAGGCGAGATACGACTTGAGGGCGAATACTTCTGGATTCGAGACCGGACAATTGGTATTGCTGTACAACCCACAACGGAAAAAAGGCTTGTGCCCCAAATTGCAATCAGCCTGGGACGGACCATATGAGGTCATCAAGAAACTCAATGACGTGGTATACCGGATACAGCAGATGGGAAACAGACGGGCGAAGTATAAAATTGTCCACGTAGAGAGGTTAGCACCATATTACGGAGAAGGATCCAATCGCTTGTTCGAGGACGAACAAGTTTAGGAGGAGGGCAGTGTTGCGGAGATGCAAGCAGACCGTTAAGTTCGAAAACTCTCTGGAAGCGAGGATTGGAATGATGTCAACTTCCAATGGAATTGTCAGAGCGTTCTAGAGATTTCCTATGGGGAACTTCCAACGGCGAACGTTCGGGATGGTGGACCGAGAGCTATATAAGCGCGAACACTCGCCCTCGACATTCATTCAGTTTGTGGTATAAAACAGCGTGTGACAAGTCGGTGTGATCAACCAAGTTGAAAAGAAAAGCTTTCAATAAAGGTTTGTGTATTGTGTAATAAAGCTTAAAGTGGATTGTACTGTGTAATAAAGTTTAAAGTGGATTGTATTGGATAATAAATAAAAGTGGTGAAGCTACACAGATAATTGATCTGTGGTGAAAGAATTAAAAGTGTGTGTGTTTCAATTTAAATAAAAAGGACAATTGTAGTTTATCGCAATCCAGTGGTGCGAACCCTATTTGGTGTGGGGATCGAATAAATTCGTAACAATATTGTTGCGGAGATGCAAACGGACGGTTAAGTTCGAATTTCGCTGTCGTAGTTCGAAAGCTCTCTGGAAGCGGGGATTGGAATGATGTCAACTTCCAATGGAATTGTCAGAGCGTTCTAGAGATTTCCGAAGGGGAACTTCCAACGGCGAACGTTCGAGAAGGTGGACCGAGAGCTATATAAGCGCGAACACTCGCCCTCGACAGACATTCAGTTTGTGGTATCGAATAGCGTGTGACAAGTCAGTGTGATCAAACAGTGTGAAAATAAAGGCTCTCAATAAAGGGTTGTTTGTGTAATAAAGTTTAAAGTGGGTAGTATTGGATAATAAAGAAAAGTGGTGAAGCTGCACAGATAATTGATCTATGGTGGAACAAGAAAAGTGTGTGTGTGTTTAATTCGGATAAAAAGGACAATTGTAGTTTATCGCAATCCAGTGGTGCGAACCTTATTTGGTGTGGGGATTGAATAATTCGTAACATTTGGTGTCAGAAGTGGGATTGCGAGTAAACGAGTGACTCTTTATTTGAGTTGTGAAGTGAATTATTGCAAAAGTGAGAAAATGGTAAAATTGGAAATGTTGACCATTGAACAACTGAAAAGAGAGCTGGATGCTCGGGAATTATCCACAGTGGGAAGTAAAGCCAACCTGGTGGAGAGACTGCAATCAGCGTTGCAGGAAGAAGGTTTCGACTGGGAGAATCACGAGTTCGGGGTGGATAAGCCGTCGACATCCAGTGAGCCAGCATTCGATATGCAGCAAATTCTCGCGGCTATGAATGCTATGAGTGCCTCCCTGAACCAGAAATTAGATCAAAAACTGGAGGAAAATTCCACTGCTGTAAGTAGAAAGTTGGAGGAAAACTCAACTTCCATAAGCCAGAAACTGGAGGCGACCGTACATCAGAAGTTGCAGGAAAATTCCACTTCCAAAAGCCAGAAACTGGAGGCGGCCATACATCTAAAGTTGGAGGAAAATTCCGATGCCGTAAGTAGAAAGTTTGGAGGAAAATTCCACTTCCCTGAATCAAAAGCTGGAAGAGATGATCGAAAACACTCGATAAAGCTTAAAAAACATCCAGAAGGCCGTCGACGATCGATTCCAGGACGTCGAAGACAGAATCGAGACAATAGAATCGAGGTTCGACAAGAAGGTTCTGGAACTCGGGAAAACTATCCAGAACGTTCAGCATCAAGGAAGCGTCGTACCGGCTGCAGCATCGAAACTTACAGCCCCCAACTTCGACGGCACGAGTGTGTTTAACATCCTTAAACTTCAGTTCGAGACAACAGCGGAACGGAATCAATGGGGAGAAGAAGATCGTGTGGCCGCTCTAGTAATTTCGCTTAAAGGCGAAGCAGCTGGTGTTCTACAGACCATCCCGGAGACCCAGAGAAGGAACTACGCAGCCATATGGGAAGCTCTACATCGAAGATACAGCGGTGAGCACATGCAGGAGATGCACAAGCTGGAACTCAAAGGGCGCAAGCAGCGTTTAAACGAGACCATACAACAGTATGCTGCCGACATCGAGAGGCTATCCCATCTTGCCTATGCGGACGTTCCAGTTGATGTGGTGGAGAAACTTAAAACGGATTCTTTCATCCGAGGGCTAAGGGAACCCGATACGCAACGAAGTTTGATTCTCCTGCCGAAGACATCTTTCAAGGAGACAGTTGCCGGCGCTCTCGCATGTGAAACATCGCTCTTGATATGCCGACCTTCCACCAAATTACGGCGCATATCTCAAGATCAGGATAGTTCCAGAACAACAACGGCGAGTAGGAGTGGTTCATTCCCGGGTAGATGCTACATCTGCGACCAGCAGGGGCACATTGTGAGGAACTGCCGCCTGCGAAGAAAGCGTTTGAGGTCTAGTTCGCCGAAAAGAGACCAAGAGAGTGAACGCGAACGTGGAGGTGCAAAAGGTGCACCTAACAATCCGTTAAACTAAAACGAGTCAGTGCAGAGAGGCATGAGCTGGCTCCCACATTGGAGTGCCCCAGTATCCTCGTATCCCGAATCTGTAGAGGTACAACCAGCCTAGTTATCGAGGGAACGATGGACGGGCGACGATATCTGCCGACGTTGGACACGGGCGCAACTCATTCAGTCATCCGAAGCGGATTGGTTTCTGACATCGAACCATGTTCCGAGGTAAGGCTTCGTACAGTAACTGGTGAGAAGGCGGAAGTTAGGCGAAAGGTCCAGAAAAGAATTACGATGGGTACCGTAGAGTTCCAGCATGAAATCGTCGTTGCGGACCTCAACCAAAAAGTGATGAAGTATGGCAACTTGGAGCTCCCATTAACAATAGATAATGGACAGGGTAGCAAGGTCAGGCGAATAGTCGTGCAAGCGCGCCCCCGAACTCAGAAGCTGTGGTTTGGGTAAAGATAGAAGAGGATGCGGGGACAAGCCGAATGTGGGTGGTCGAACCCGACAAACGAAATCGACCCAGCGATATCATTGTTGGAAGGGCTCTGGTGGAACCCCGACAAGACCAATTGGTTCCAGTACGAGTCCTGAATCCTGCCAGTACACCTAGGACAACACATAAGGGAACAACGATCGCTCAATGCCAAGAAGCTGCCGCCGTTATGAACTGCGAAGATAAGAAACAACAGGAAATCCAGTCCAACAAAGCCTTCTTAAAGACAATGGCCAGAGAGTGGACGCAACATCTATTGGAGAAGCAGAAAACTAAAGCACTCTCCCTGCTTCGTAAATATTGGACAGTTTTTGCAAATGGTAAGAACTGTGGAAGAACATCAATTGTGAAGGACAGAATAGACACAGGGGACTCTAGACCGATCCGGCCACCACCGAGGAGGGTACCTTTGGCGAAAGAAGGTGAGGTGGTCAAACTAATCGACGAGATGGAAAAGGAGGGCGTGATCGAACCATCTGCAAGCCCATGGAGTTCGCCAGTAGTGCTTGTTAAGAAGAAGGATGGAAGCACCCGATTCTGCGTGGACTATAGGAAGCTGAACGACGTAACGAAGAAGGACAGCTATCCTTTACCGAGAATCGACGACACCTTGGACACACTATCTGGTGCAAAGTGGTTCTCGACGCTGGACTTGCAAAGTGGATACTGGCAAATAGAGCTTGACCAGCAAGACAAGGAAAGGACCGCGTTCACCGCCGGAGGAGAGTTGTGGCAATTCTCTGTGATGCCTTTCGGTCTTTGCAATGCGCCAGCCACATTCGAGAGACTTATGAACCGGGTGTTAAGAGGACTTCACTGGAGGACTTGCCTTGTCTATCTGGATGACATAATTGTCATCATCATAAAGTTTAAAGTTATTAGTATTGGATAATAAAGAAAAGTGGTGAAGCTACACAGATAATTGATCTGTGGTGAAAGAAATAAAAGTGTGTGTGTTTTTATTCGGATAAAAAGGACAATTGTAGCTTATCGCAATCCAGTGGTGCGAACCTTATTTGGTGTGGGGATCGAATAAATTCGTAACAATATTGTTACGAATTATTCAATCCCCACACCAAATAGGGTTCGCACCAATATTGTTACGAATTATTCAATCCCCACACCAAATAGGGTTCGCACCACTGGATTGCGATAAACTACAATTGTCCTTTTTATCCGAATTAAACACACACACACTTTTCTTGTTCCACCACAGACCAATTATCTGTGCAGCTTCACCACTTTTCTTTATTATCCAATACTATCCACTTTAAACTTTATTACACAAACAAACCTTTATTGTCAGCTTTTATTTCACACTGTTTGATATCACTATCACACTACTATCCACTTTAAACTTTATTACACAAACAACCCTTTATTGAGAGCTTTTATTTTCACACTGTTTGATCACATTGACTTGTCACACGCTATTCGATACCACAAACTGAATGTCTGTCGAGGGCGAGTGTTCGCGCTTATATAGCCCTCGGTCCACCTTCTCGAACGTTCGCCGTTGGAAGTTCCCCTTCGGAAATCTCTAGAGCGCTCTGACAATTCCATTGAAAGTTGACATCATTCCAATCCCCGCTTCCAGAGAGCTTTCGAACTTCGACAGCGAAATTCGAGCTTAACCGTCCGTTTGCATCTCCGCAACACTGCCCTCCTCCTAAGCTTGTTCGTCCTCGAACAAGCGATTGGATCCTTCTCCGTAATACGGCGCTAACCTCTCTACGTGGACAATCTTATACCTCGCCCGTCTGTTTCCCGTCTACTATATTCGGTATACCACGTCATTGAGCTTCTTGATGACCTCATATGGCCCATCCCAGGCTGATTGCGATTTTGGGCACAAGCCTTTTTTTCGTTGTGGGTTGTACAGCAATACCAATTGTCAGCTGTTCCTTTTTTTCGGTTACGAAGTCCTCCCTGCCGCTAGTTGTCGGTAGTACTACGCCGAACTTCAAGTCCGATGGAAGTCGGAGATCAGTTCCAAAAATGGCTTCGGCTGGTGTTGTTGCCGTTGAATTGTGCTGTGCCGAACAGTATGCCATTAAGAAAAGGGGAAGATGTTCATCCCAGTCCTTCTGATCTCCGACGACGACTTTTCTCAAGTATTCCTCCATCGTCCGGTTGAACCTTTCGACCGTGCCATCAGATTGTGGGTGTAGTGGTGTTGTCCGCATCTTTCTGATACCTAGCATGTCGCAGAGTTCTTTGAACACCGGCGACTCGAAGTTACTTCCTTGGTCTGAGTGCAGTTCCAGCGGTACTCCGTAACGTGAAACCCAGTTATTCACGAATGCATCCGAAATAGTTTTGGCTTCTTGTTTCGGGATGCAAAACACCTCAGGCCACTTGCTGAAGTAATCGATCACCACCAGCGCGTATTTGTTTCCAGCGTTGCTCGTTGGGAATGGGCCTGCGATGTCCATGGTGATACGTTCGAACGGTGCTCCAACATTGTACTGCTGCATATTTCCTTGGGTATTTCTAACTAGAAACCTTGCCTTCGTACACTGTTCACACTTGCGAATGAAATTTGTGACCGACTCATGGCATCATACCCAGTAGAAACGTCTCTTGATCTTTTCTACAGTCTTGTTAACACCAAGATGACCACCACTTGGCCCCTCGTGGTATTCTCGGATGACCTCGTCGATTTGTCCCTTTGGAATTACGAGCAGATCGTTAACAAAGTCCCCGTTCTCACTTTCCCAATTGCGGTAGAGACAACCGTTCTTCAACTTCAAACTTTTCCATTGAGCCCGGTAAGCTTTCACGATTGGGCTTTCACTGGATACTTGCTGCCAACTTGGTCGAAAACCTCATTCATGGTAGTCGATGATGACTGCCAGATCGCCATCTTCTCGCTGCTTTCTCCCTATCTTCTCGGCAGTCCAGGCATCTTCTGGCAGCACCTGGAAACGACGGATGTCGGTGACCTGTTCCTTGGTTTCGGCACGTGAACAATGTTTGCACTCAACATCGCAAGGTCGCCTCGATAATGCATCCGCATTTCCATGACTGCTTCCCTTCCGGTGTTCGATACTGAAGTCATAACTCTGGATTCTCTCTATCCATCTAGCAAGTTGGCCTTCCGGGTTTTTGAACTGCAGCAACCACCTCAACGCTGCGTGGTACGTCCTAAGATGAAAAGCTTGGCCATAGAAATATTTGTGGAAATGCTTGACACAGTCAACCACAGCTAAAAGCTCCCTCCTAGTTACACTGTAGTTCCTTTCCGGCTTCGATAGGATCCTACTGTAGTAGGCGATGACCCGTTCTCGCCCGTCAGTTATTTTAGAGAGCACTCCTCCGATTCCATGTCCGCTCGCATCGGTGTCCAGAATAAACTTTTCTCCCGGGGCAGGATATGCAAGAATCAGCGCACTGCAGAGCAATTCCTACAGGTGAATGAACGCTTCCTCCTGCGGCTTCTCCCACTTGAATGGCTGATTCTTTTTGGTGAGCTCGTGCAAACTGCTGGCAACGTTTGCAAATCCTGGGACGAATCGCCTGTAATATGTGCAAAGTCCCAGGAATGACCTTAACTCATGAAGATTCTTCGGCCGCGGCCATTCTTTAACCGCCGAGATTTTCTCTTCATCTGTATGGACTCCTTCTGCAGTCACCACATGTCCCAAGTACCTCACCTCGTTCTGGAAGAGCGAACATTTCTTGGGGCTCAATTTCAGTCCGGCTGCTTGAATACGTTCCAGTACCTCTTCAAACTTCTTATGGCGATCGTCGAAATCCTTGCCCATGACAATTATGTCATCCAGATAGACAAGGCAAGTCCTCCAGTGAAGTCCTCTTAGCACCCGGTTCATAAGTTTCTCGAATGCGGCTGGCGCATTGCAAAGACCGAAGGGCATCACAGAGAATTGCCATAACTCTCCCCCGGCAGTGAACGCGGTCTTTTCCTTGTCCTGCTGGTCAAGCTCTATTTGCCAGTATCCACTTTGCAAGTCCAGCGCCGAGAACCACTTTGCACCAAATGGTGAGTCCAAGGTGTCGTCGATTCTCGGTAAAGGATAGCTGTCCTTCTTCGTGACGTCGTTCAGCTTCCTATAGTCCACGCAGAACCGAGTGCTTCCATCCTTCTTCTTAACAAGCACTACTGGCGAACTCCATGGGCCTGCAGATGGTTCGATCACGCCCTCCTTTTCCATCTCGTCGATTAGTTTGACCACCTCGCTTTCTTTCGCCAAAGGTACCCTCCTCGGTGGTTGCCGGATCGGTCTAGAGTCCCTTGTGTCTATTCTGTGCTTCACAATTTATGTTCTGCCACAGTTCTTACCATTTGCAAAAACTGTCCAATATTTACGAAGCAGGGAGACTGCTTTACTTTTCTGCTTCTCCACTAGGTGTTGCGTCCACTCTCTGGCTCGATGACTTCTCTGGGTCTTCGGGATGGTCTGTAGAACGCCAGTTGCTTCACCTTTAAGGGAAATTACTAGGGCGACCACACGGTCTTCTTCTCCCCATTGATTCCGTTCCGCTGTCGTTTCGAATTGGAGCTTGAAGATGTTGAACGCGCTCGTACCGTCGAAGTTGGGAGCTGTGAATTTCGATGTTGCAGTCGGTACAACGATTCCTTGATGCTGAACGTTCTGGACAGTTTTCTCGAGTTCCAGAACCTTCTTGTCCAGTGTCTTGATTCTTTTTTCCTGGTTATTTTCGAGATCTAGAACCTTCTTGTCGAACCTCGGTTCTAGTGTCTCGATTCTCTCTTCGATGTTCTGGAATCGATCATCGACGGCCTGCTGGATGTTTCTTAGGCTTTCTCGAGTGTTCTCTAGCATCTCTTCCAGCTTCTGATTCAGGGAAGTTGAATTTTCCTCCAACTTCCAACTTACGGCAGCGGAATTTTCCTCAAGTTTCTCCAGTTTCTGGCTCAGAGAAGTGGAGTTTTCCTCCAACTTTTGATGTACGGTCGCCTCCAGTTTCTGGCTCATGGAAGTGGAATTTTCTTTCAGCTTTCTACTTACAGCAGCGGAATTCTCCTCCAGTTTTTGATCTAATTTCTAGCTCAGGGAAGCACTCATAGCATTCATAGCCGCGAGAATTTGCTGCATATCGAACGCTGGCTCAGTGGATGTCGACGGCTTCTCCACCCCGAATTCGTAACTCTCCCAGTCGACACTTTCTCTTTTCAGGTGTTCGATGGTCAACTTTTCCAATTTCACCATTTTCTCACTCTTTTAATAGTTAACTTTTAATAGTCCAGTTCACACTTTGAATAAACGTTTAACTCGTTTACTCGCAATGCCACTTCTGACACCAAATGTTACGAAATATTCGATCCCACACCGAATAGGGTTCGCACCACTGGATTGCGAGAAACTACAATTGTCCTTTTTATCCGAATAAAAACACACACACTTTTCTTGTTTCACCACAGATCAATTATCTGCGTAGCTTCACCACTTTTATCTATTATCCAATACTACCCACTTTAAACTTTATTACACAAACAACCCTTTATTGAAAGCTTTTAGTTTCACACTGTTTGATCACACCGACTTGTCACACGCTGTTTTATACCACGAACTGAATGAATGCCGAGGGCGAGTGTTCGCGCTTATATAGCTCTCGGTCCAACTTCTCGAATGTTCGCCGTTGGAAGTTCCCCTTCGGAAATCTCTAGAATGCTCTGACAATTAGCATTACGCCATTGGAAGTTGACATCATTCCAATCCCCGCTTCCAGAGAGCTTTCGAACTTCGACAGCGAAATTCGAACTTAACCGTCGGTTTGGGTCTCCGCAACAATATTATTCGTAATATGGATTTTATTTCCTAAAAGAAATTTACATTTTAATAAAAAATACAATGGTGGATTGGATACTTACAGTCTTCGAACGTCCTCCTCGCTTAGTCGCCGATGTTCGCCTGTCAATGGCTGATCACGAATTGAAAATGACGAAACTGGTGTCGGTTGTGAGGATTCCCAACCACAAGAAAATGAATTCGAAGACAGCGATCAGTCGACTAAACGAGGGTGACGTTCGAAGATTACAAGAGACTGAAGTAGCGATAGCTACCGATATCTAGCGATAACATCCCGGGCCCCGTGAATCATCGGTCTCGGGTAACTCTTCCTAAAGGCCACTTCGATCGGTGTACGTTGCTGTCACATACGAGGACGACATCATCGACAGCCAAGGGCTCAACTGGTTGGTACCACTTGGTACGTCGGCATAGATCAGGCAGGTATTTCGTCAGCCATCTACGCCAGAAGCGATGTTGTGCCTGCTGCACCTTACGCCACTGCTTTCTCGTTATTTTGAAGTCTTCGGCACGAGGGTGAAGGGTTTGCTGCGAATTAGGTACACCTAAAAGAAAATGGTTAGGAGTTAAAGGCGGGTGTGTCTAGCGGAATGTGAGTATGCGGGCGAGAATTGACGATGTTTTCCGCCTCGCACTTGAGACTATAAAGGCTGTGTTCTTGCAAGTTTTCACGGTTTAAGGCATGCCCCATTGCTCGTTTAACGCTGCGCACTAAGCGCTCCCAACATCCGCCTGCGTGAGGGTTCAGCGGGCAATTGAAGATCCACTCGATGGTTGAGTTCGCGAGGGTGTCTGAAATAAGACCGTGGTCAAATTGACGGAGTTGTCGTTTGAGTTCTCTATCCGCTCCTACGAAATTGGTGGCATTATCCGAGCGAATGCGTACCGGGGTCCCACGTCGATTAATAAAAGTACGAATACTCATCAAGCAAGCGTCGGTCGTGAGATCTCTAACTATTTCCAGGTGTACTGCTCTGATTGTAAGGCACGTAAACAATGCGATCCATCGTTTTTCGGTGCGTCGCCCAGTGACGACGAAGAATGGTCCCATGTAGTCTAGCCCGACATACGTGAATGGTTTAACGAATGGCGTCAATCTGTCTTCCGGCAGTTGTCCCATGAGCGGAGGTTGCGGTTGGGCCCATTGTTTTTGACAGACCACATATCTTGTCGACACCTGCCGCAAAACCGTTCGCATGTGCGGTATCCAATAATGTCGCCTGATCTCATTAACTATTGTAGCCTCGTTCTGGTGCTTCCACTTATTATGGTAGTGTCGCACGATAAGTTCGGTCACCTGATGCTTCTGCGTTATTATTATCGGATTACGAGTACAAACTGGGATCGCAGCCACCGAGTTTATTCGGCCGTCCATTCGAATTACGCCATCGTCGCCAACATACGGGTTCAGTTTCCGTAAACAACTGCTCCGGTCTAAGGGTTTTCCCGCTGACAGCTGTTCGTTGTCCTCTGCATACACCATCATCTGAACGCTCCGGCATATTAGCAGATCCACGTTCCTCAATTCGGATGCCTTTAAGCCACCGTCCTGTCTCAGACCTGGGGTTTTCGCACAGTTCTCGCGAAAACGCATTATCCAACCGATGACTCTTCTCAATCTTTGGAAACATGAAAAATTATCGAAGACGTTTCCACTGCTCACAAAAAGGAACATTGCTTTCGTTCGGATCTCTTCATAGGTTCCCGGTTGATCGTCCCTTACAGGCCAGGTGTGCTCTTGTTCTTCCAAAAACGCAGGTCCGCTAAGCCAGAACGATGTACGCTTCCCGTCGGGTAAGCGGGTGCCGAAGTCCGCTGGGTTAAATGAACTCGGGAGCCATCCCCATTCCTCAATCTTGGTGCCACCTAGGATCTCACTTACGCGATGCGCTACATAAGGCTTGTATCGTCGATGATCCGAGCGTATCCATGCTAGGACAGTACTAGCGTCGCTCCACATCACTATTTTAATAGGCTTGAAGTCGTGACATCGCAGGACCATTTCCCTTAATCGCGTTGCGAGCACTGCGGATTGAAGTTCGAGTCGCGGTATCGATGTTGCTCTCAACGGCGCACACTTAAACTTCCCGGCCACAAATGCCAGTCGAGACTTCCCAGGCTCTTCAGGAATTCTCCAATAGGCAACTGCGGCGTAGGCCTGTTCGCCTGAATCGGAGAAAACGTGTAGTTCAACTGGTTTGTGAATGAATGCGCTACTGTAACAACGATGAACCCTGATGGCTTGGACTTCTTTTAACTTCTGGATCCATATCGACCAAATCGCATTTGCCTCTTCAGGAATCTTTTCATCCCAGTCTACATGTTCACGCCAGGTCGACTGAAGTGTTAGTTTGGCTATTAAGGAATGCTCGGCCGCTAGACCAAATGGGTCAAAAACTGATAGCTAACATTTCGCCTTTCGTTGGCCTTCTATCACCTCCCAACAGAGCTGGATCGATCTTCCCAAAGGCCATAACAAATTTAAGGGTGATCCCCTCCCTTCGTCGGGCGCCTTGTCGTGGCGGGAGGCTTAAGAGGTCGTAGACCTCGAACCAAGACTCGAAGACCCAAAAATTAATGGACAAACCAAAGGAATTGTGTACTCCAGGTGGTACTCGCAGCAGCGGAAATCCACTCGCGACCTCTTTGATCGCGGCCGGGGCAAGGATTCTGGAGGCCCCAACATTCATTTTTAACCCTACGGCAGCCCGGAACGACACCGGCCTCAGCGGCTCACTGTCTGACCACCTGGTCCGACTGAACATGAGTGGTGCATCCAGCGGAGGCGACACCAATGATGGCGCGGCACGGGAAACCGCAAAGGTGGAACGCGCTCCTGCTAAGTGCCCAAAAAGTAAAGGTAAGAGGCATGCCCGAAAATTATGCAAAGAGGCTGACAAAGCCGAAGGCACAATGGTCGAGGCTAAACCTCTGGGGGAACCAGTTAAGAGGGTTAGGTCGACGGAGGTATCTCGTACCGAAATTGATCCGACCCTCCTTCCTGAGCTCCACCCCTCTCTCAAAGGTGCGCAGCGCGGAAAGCGTCGGCGATTGGGAAAGGCTGCTGAAAGAGGCATAAGCATGTCTGCACTTTCGGCATGCGCCTCCAACTCTCTTCCTCTTACTGGGAAGGTTCAACTACCCAGTAAGAGCGTGATCAGTTCCCGTAATGACGGAGCCGGAAGCTGTCAAGTTTCTGCTATGGCCAGCGTTGCCGCCGAAAAAGGTGGTGGAGCTGACAGGCAGACTCCGAACGCAGAAGGCGAAGTCGTTACGGGTCCTAGAAATCCCCGAACTGGTAAGGCTGTCCCGAACCGTCGTCCAAAGGGAGCAGGTGCTTTAACCGAAAAAGGTAAAGGCTCTCGCAAACGGAAGACTGCCGCTGGGGATAGCCTCGCTAGGGAGAGAGTGTGCGATGCCTCCCTCTCCGGTGGGGCGGTGGGAAATCGGAGTCAAATGGCAGATGTGGCGACCCAGAAGGATCAAAGCATAGGCCAGAAGGCGAAGATAGCCAAAAACCACTCCTCGGAGGCGGGCACATCACACAACAAAACCCCTTCCTCCCAGAAGGAGATCCAAATGACCGTAAGAGTCGAGAGAAGCAGCTCTCTTATAAAGAGGCGGCCATCTCCTCTGAAAAGGTCACGATAGCTTTTATCCAGATCAATCTACAGCATTGCAAGGCCGCTACTGCTCTTTTAAGTAGTAGAATTGCATGTAGTAGAACAAATCATCACATTGTATCCATCCAGGAACCGTGGGTGTGGAACAAACGCCTATGTGGCCTTGGTGGTATACTTGATGCTACGATTCTTTATGATGAGCGATCCGAAAGGCCTAGGGTCGGCCTCATCATATCGAATTCACTATCGGCAACCAAACTTGGGCACTTTTGTGGACAAGATCTGGTGGCTGCTCGAGTAAGCTACAAAACGCACCGAGCAATAGAACACTTCGTCGTTGCGTCTGCCTACTTTCCCTACGATTCGTTACTACCTCCACCACCGAAGGAAGTCTCTGAACTCGTAGAGTACTGTGAAGCCAAAAAGATTGGTCTCATCTTGTGTTGCGATACTAATGCCCAAAACACTGCTTGGGGCAGCAGCAAGTGTAACACAACGGGGGACCGTCTGTTGGACTTCATTCTCTCGTCTGACCTTACCATCAACAATGTTGGCTCTCAACCAACGTTTGTTACGACAAGACGACAGGAGGTGATTGACCTGACCTTATCCAACAGATATGTGAAGGACATCACTAACTGGCGAGTCTTGCCTGATGCTACGCTGTCGGACCATAAATATGTCGAATTCCGATTGGGTTGTGAGATTTCTTCCTTGCAACCTAGACGGAATCCGAGAAGGACGGACTGGGTACGGTTTAGAGAGGAGCTTGAGAAATCCACTCAGGCCCTACCTAAGCTTAGAACGAAACAATTGGTAGAGAACGCTGTTCATAACCTGAATAGCGTCATCACCAGTTGTTTTGAACTCGCATGTCCTGTCAGCAAACCTCCCAGCAGGAAATTGGTCCCCTGGTGAAATGCGAGCTCCAAAGTCTTCGCAGGGAAGCCAGAATTCTTCTGAATAGATCGCTCAAATCAAATTCGGAAGATGACTGGAACAAGTATCGGTCGAAGCAGAAAGAATATAAGAAACTTATTCGTAAATCGAAGAACGATTCTTATAGGACCTTCTGCGAAGAGATCAAGTCTCTGAGTGCGACTAGCAAGTTGGTTAAAGTCCTCAAACGGGGAAAACCGACTAGACTAGACGCACTCAGAAAATCTGATGGTACGTTTACTGAGTCTAAAGCGGAAACTCTTAGTTTACTGTTTGCGACTCATTTCCCGGGAAATCAGATCGACATCGGCTCGTTGCACACTCCTTCAAGGGAAACTGCAACTGAAACGATGAAAACAACTCGGCGTAGCTGGTATGTTGCGTTGCGCGTGGTTACGACTGAAGCTATTGAATTTGCTGTGGCATCCTTCGATGACTTCAAATCGCCGGGCACCGACGCGATATATCCTGTTATGCTGCAAAAAGGTATAAGGCAGCTGCTTCCTACTCTGAAAAGAATTTTCACTGCTAGTCTAGCACTTGCTCACATATCCATTCCTTGGCGCACAGTGAATGTGGTCTTCATTCCCAAAATAGGAAAGGAGGACTACTCACTTGCCAAGAGCTTCAGACCAATTAGTCTAACATCCTTCCTGCTGAAAAGCATGGAGAGACTGGTAGAGTTGCACGTGCGAAAAGTTGCCCTTCGAATGCACCCTCTTTCGGAGATGCAACATGCTTACCAGCGCTGAAAATCTTGCGAGACTGCGCTTCAGAACCTAGTTGGGCGTATTGAATGCGCGCTCGAAAAGAAAGAGTACGCGCTGGGCATTTTCATCGACATTGAGGGAGCTTTTGGTAATGCAACTTTTGGCAGCATGTGTACCGCTGCCAGACATCATGGCGTAGATAAAGCACTGGTCCTTTGGATCAAAGCAATGCTCATGCACAGGGCATTGACCGCTGATGTAGACATCGACCAGTCTGTCAAATCTGGCGTAAACAGGGGCTGCCCTCAAGGTGGCGTCCTGTCTCCGCTGTTATGGTACATGGTGGTCGATTCCCCGCTTGATGCTCTCAATGCCTCTGGAATCTACGCCCAGGCCTATGTGGATGACGTCGCCATTCTTTCTGTCGGCTCATGTTTGGCGACTGTCCGTCGCAAAGCACAGGCGGCGCTGAATGTGATCGATGATTGGTGTACCTGAAATGGGTTGTCAGTCAATCCTCTTAAGACCGATGTCGTTCTCTTTACGAGAAGGAGGAAAAAATACTGACATGACTCAGCTGGTACTAAAAGGTACTTCCATCCCGATATACAAGGAGGCTAAGTATCTAGGAGTCATCTTAGATAGTAAGCTTCTCTGGTCAAAACATGTTGAGTCAAAAACCACCAAAGCGCTGTCAGCTTTCTGGCAATGCAAAGGAGCTTTTGCAAAACATGGGGCTTATCACCAGCAAAGGTCCTCTGGATCTACACGGCAATGATAAGTCTTATAATCTCATACGCATCGGTTTTCTGGTGGAACAGACTAAAACGCAAACACGTCGTGGTCTCTTTCGCCAAACTCCAAAAAACGGTTTGTCTCAGCTGCACGGGGGATTTCCCCAGCACGCCGGGCGCTGCTCTAGATGATATGATGAACCTTCCACCTCTTGATATATTTATCAGAGGGTGTGCTCTGAAAGCCATGTCTCGTCTGAAGAGAAATGGCTTTTGGTACAACTCGCTTAGGAATAACGGTGTGCTTGCGCAAGAATTGTCCTGCGACCCCTGTCTCATGGACATGCCTTCTGACGCACTGACGCCCGTTATCCTATTGCGTCGTAATTTCACAGTCGAGTTTCCATGGCGTCAGGATTGGCTATGGCTGGATACTGAACCTGGAAAGGATAGTCTTCGCATTTTCACGGATGGCTCCAGATCTGGGCGGGGGTCCGGTGCTGGGGTCTTCTTTGAGCGCGAACACATCCGACTGCACTTCTCCTTAGGAAAATATGCGTCTGTCTTCCAATCAGAGATATACGCAATCCTAATGGCTATGCACTATGTTGTGAAGCACAGGTGGAAGGGGGAAAGCATATGCGTATGTAGTGACAGCCAAGCTGCACTAAAAGCTGTGTGTAACCCCTTAACTAGCTCCAAATTAGGGCTTGAACTCAAGTCCTTCTTGAACAGAGTCGGCAAACTAAATTCATTAAGGCTTGTATGGGTTCCAGGCCACTCTGGGATCCCAGGAAATGAGACCTCTGATGAACTCGCTAGAATGGGTTCAGAGGAGAGCTTCTCAGGACCCGAACCCGCTCTAGGTCTACCTGCGTCCACGGTAAATTCCTACATTAACGATTGTATATTTAACACACACAACCGTAGATGGAGGGCTTGCCCGGGTTGCAGGATGACTAAGCGCGTATGCCCTGATGTCTGCAAAAAATCTGCAGCATTCCTCCTGTCTTTAAGGAGAATCGACTGCAGAAGGCTTGTGGGAGTTATCACGGGCCATTACACTTTTGCCAAGCATCTCTACGTGCTCGCCATCAGTGAGACGCCTACCTGTGCTGCATGTGGCGAAGAGGAGGATGATACTGCGGAGCATTTCCTCTGCTATTGTCCCGCCTTTGCCCGCATGCGGTGGCGCACCCTTGGAGCCGACGTGGTGTGTACCGAATCCCTTAGCTCTACATCACTGAAGCTCCTTCGGAGAAAATACAGTAATGTAAGGTGTCTGTCTGGAGTACAATGGACCAGTGATTCTGAGTGCTCCAGCGGATAGCAGAAGCCTTCAAAAAAAAAACAAAAAAAAAAAAACGACTCACATGTTACACATTTTGATTATACTTATAACTAACAAACAGTATAGGTCCAGACATCAAAATGTCAGAGTTACTGTATGGAATGCAAAGGGACTTCATCAACATTATGTGGAACTCAAGCAATAGTTAAATGACAATCAAATCGACGTAATGCTTATTTTTGAAACTCACCTTACTACAAGAGCAACATATCCAATTCTCTCGATATGACATTTACCGAACAGACCTCCAGGACGGGACGTGACACGGAGGGTCCGCAATAATAATAATAACAATAAAAATAATCCTCAATCTACACTCAGTTGGTATCCATTCAACAGGTATACATGAACGGAAAAAATCTATGAGACCCAATTGAGAAAAGCAACTGCATGCAACTGAAAAGCACACAAGCATGGGCGAACACACTTACTGGCCAACAGACATTACATAAGCCCCCGATCTTATCAGGCATTATCAAAATTGTAAATATTAAAAAGATCTAGATAAAGTCTAAATTCTACCTGTCGTCCGATCACAAACCCATTTTAATTGAGTACTCGAAACGGCCCATGGTGACAACAAATCACAATAAATCCCAGCAAACTGTATAATGTAAAAACAGAGTGACACTAATCAAAATTCGTAGCTGCAAATCTATCTATTTACACTATTCTCAAATCCCCAGACGCCACTGAAAATGCCATAATAGACCAAATGAGACGATAAACGGGGAGACTCATAGCGCAACACCCAAGTCCGACTATTTTGTTTCAGGCCATGAATAAGGTAACTGGTATTAGCGAAAGGGAGTTGAGACAATAATGGCAACCGACTCGTTCTCCGAATGACAAAACCAAACTAAACAAGTTCACCAAAGAATTTTTGAAAAACTGCTACGCCAGCCAATTTTAGCTCGAATCAATGCTATGTATACCTGATCGTCAATTTGTATTCAGAAGAAAACATTCAACTATCCAAGAGAGCGCCGTGGCGCAGCGGGTAGTGTGTTCGTCTGTGACGCCGATGGCACTTGATCGAATCCCGACAACAGCCATGTCATCGAACGTGTTTTTCACGGTGCTTCTCCTTAGCGGGGTACTGACAAAACCCCCTGTAGTATAATTGTCAATAAAAGCTTCTCGAATTTCGCCGTTCGGAACCGGCAATAAACTGTAGGTCCCTCTCACCATTGCGTGACTGCACACCTCGACGCGGTGCAAGGGCCCAGTAAAGGTCAATAACTCTCGGGGAGCCCAGAGGAGACATGAAGCTAAGATGTAGTTCAATGGGCCGGACCACGGTGTTACACGACCCGTGCCGAAGATCAGCAGTATCCTGAGCACCAGGCGTACTCAGGATTACCTAGCTCCCCCCTGCGTACTGCGGATCTCTGGGCAGGGGTGGTATTCCCTTTCTCCGCTACTCGTGGGATCTATTATGGACAAAACCAACAAACAAAACAATGACAAAAACAATAATAACAAGAACAATACAAATGACGATAAGAACATAAAAAGAAACATCAAACCGGCAGAGTGTATAGACAAAGATACAACTGCCGAATCTCGGCGAGGTGCTGTAACATTGGCCCCCATCCTCTAACTGTAGTACCATGACAGACGCTCTACAAGGTGCTAAGACATTGGCACACGTACTAAAGCCTGGTCCAATACCCTCAGGAAGCAGAAGAAATGCTGCTATCCGACAAGGTGCTACGACATCGGCCAACGTACGAAAGCCTGGTCCAGCACCCTCAAGGAGCAGTCATGATTCTGACGAAACGCAAGGCGCTAAGACAGTGGCTTATAAACAAAAGCCTGGTCCAGCACCCTCAGGGGACACTCCTCGGGACCCCGCCCTGAGTGCCCCTAAAACCAGTTATGAGCAACGTCGCGCGGCTAGTAAGGTAGTGGAAAAGGGAACGTGTGGATGGGAAAGTCCCCCCGGCTAAGTGGACTTTGGTTAGCAATGTGCTACTCAAAAGCTACTTTCCGATACTTAAGGAACACCCTGGACCCTCCCCCATTACCTATCATTCAGGGTATTATCAAGGCAGAATCAAGCTGATCGAAGACCAAAGGTCTTTAGACTTTTTTATGCTTGCACTCAGCAGAGTCGGCGAGGTCTGGGAGGGAGCTTAATTTGAGGCTGTACCCTTGAACCAAATCCCGAATATCCTAGGGCTAGAGCCATTATACCGGCCAATTCCGAGGACCCTAAGGAGATGTTGGCACTCCTGCAGAACTGCAATCCCAAATCCCCACCAAGGACTGGAAGATAGCCAAGCTAGAGGATGTAAAGGGACCCTTCAGATTGATTACTATCATAATCAACCAGGATTCCCTGGCACCTCTAGCAGAGGGTAACAACGAGATCTCTTTGAGCTTTGACTTACCAAGGCTCAGAATTTACAAAAAAACGGGGAGGACTCAGCTAAAAGCTAAACCTCACCTGCGCGATGCAGGTAAGCCAAGAGCTTGTATCCTAATTAAATCGCACATAAAAACCCTCTTACTCTCATCCTACAGTGACGAGGACATCACGGCTATTAGTGTCGAGGGCAGCTCCGCCAAGATCTGGATTGCCTCGGCCTATTTAGCCCACGACCTCCCAAGTCGTGGGCTAAATAGGCTAAATAGACCTCCCCCCCTCCGACCAACTTGGTGAATATGGTCAAGGATGCGGAGCAAACAAATGCCGGACTAATTATAGGGTGTGATGCGAACGCACACCGCACGATTTGGGGCAGCAGCAACATAAACGAGCGAGGTGAGTCTTTGTTTAATTATTTATAACATATTAGCCTCTCCGTTTGTAATAACGGCTGTGAACCAACTTCCCTCACCAAAAACAGACAGGAGGTTCTGGATGTAACCTTTGCATCGCAGAACGTTGTCGACAAAGTCAGGGAATGGAAAGTCCTAAAAGAGCACTCCCTCTCTGACCATCGCTATATACAATTCAGCATAGTCAGTCACGTCAGTGCCCCAGCCCCCTTTAGGAACTACAGGAAAACTGACTGGCAAAAATATAGAACCTATGTTGAACCCCACCTATGGACAAAATACCCTACCTACCCGCATAACCCTGCGAAATTAGACAGCTTAGTAAATGAGCTCCCTGAAACCCTTAACAGAGCACTGTCTAAACCTTGTGCGGTTAGCACCCCAGAGGCAAACCTAAGCCCCCCTAGTGGAATAAAGAGATCTCCCTTAGAAAAGAGAGCAGTAAGCTCTTCAACAAAGCCAAATGTACCCGCTTGCAAGAGGATTGGGATCTCTACAAAGAGGCACTTAAATCTTTCAAAGCCGCGACCAAAAGGGCAAAAAGACAATCCTGGAGGAGCTACTGCGACAAAATGAATGCGGAAGCCTCGAGAATAAGGAAGATTCTGGCCTCTGCCCCGTACAACAATGATGGTTCGTGGACGACCTCCAGAACGGAAGCCCTGGAACTTCTTCTAAACGCACACTTTCCGGGCAGTAGTGACTCGGCTGTGACACCTCCTCAGGTCATCCAGCCGACGACATCTTCCTTCGAGCGTGCTCCCGACCTGGTCAATTACTACAATGTCCTATGGGCCATAAAAAGCTTTGAACCCTGCAAGTCCACAGGACCGGATGGTGTCATACCAGCTGAGCTCCAGCAGGTAGCAGATATCATCCTCCCCTGGCTTGTGGTCATATGAAAGAGTTGCCTCTCCCTATCATACATCCCTAGCAAGTGGAAGGTAACCAAAGTCATTTTCATATCCAAGGCAGGCAAAAGCTCCCACACGTATGCAAATGACTTGAGGCCTTTTAGTTTTACTTCTTTTCTATTAAAAACTCTAGAGAAGATTCTAGACGCACACATTCGTAAAAGCTGCTTTTCAGGAAGGCTGTCGGATAATCAACATGCCCCCTTTGTTGGGGGCAAATCGGTGGAAACAGCACTCTACTTACTGGTCAGAAAAATAGAAAGGTCACTGGAACGTAAGGAATATACTCTAGTCGCCTTTATCGACTTTGAGGGTGCCTTTAAGAATGTTGAACCATTGGTCGTCACCAAAGCGCTGACTGATCTGGGTGTTACGGGATCGGTGATTGAACTGGTACGACAACTGCTAACACAAAGAGTTGCCAAAGCCAACTTCGCTGGTGCCGTCTCAACTAGAATGGTTAGCAGAGGTACACCACAGGGTGGAGTACTCTCCCCTCTCCTGTGGAACGTGGTGGTCCACGAGCTACTGCTGTTTCTTAAACAGGAAGGGTACACTGTGACCGCCTATGTAGATGACATTGCTATTGCCGACACTGCAAATATTTCCCAACACTCTATCCGACCTTATACATTGTGCATACTGTATACTCACAAATTACTGCAGTGTGTATCAGGCAGAAATAACAGCGCTAACGAAGGCCCTTGCATGGCTCAGGATCAATATAATATCCGCCAAGGATATTATCATTTGCACGGACAGCCAATCTGCGATAAAGTCCCTGGCAGCGGTAACCCACAAATCATCTCTTAACTGTCGCCTATCTCTAGATGAGATGGCTGAGCAGTTCAACATTAAAGTATTGTGGGTTCGCGGACATAGGGATAATCCAGGAAACTGCGCGACTGACGAACTCGCAAAGTTAGGGTCTAGCACAATTAGCCTACCTACCCTCTGGTACCTTGAAACACCAATAAGTACGTCAAAGCACATGATAAAACTCCAAACCATTGAGGCGACCAGCCTCCAATGGAATGAGAGTAACGTCGGCTTTATCACCAAACAACTCTGGCCTAAATTAAACCTAAGACGAACGAGGGACCTAGTGGCAACCACAAGAGCAACCTTAAGTACTCTAGTGGGTGTCATTACAGGTCACTGCATCATTGGGAAACACGCCGCCAGAGTAGGACTACCCTCCAACGACTTCTGTCGCGGCTGCATGGACGAGGAGGAAGAGGAATCAATACATCAACTCCTCTGCTCATGCCCCTCTTTTGCGAATCGCAAGAGGATCTACATCGGCGCGCCCTTCTATGATAATCTAAGTGAGCTAGCAGACCAAAAAATTGCTCAACTCCATCGCTTCATCAGAAGCACCGGTTAGTTCTCTGGTAGCGGGTCTGGGTAACACGATCCATGTGGTATCACAATGGGCCGACTTCGGCCTACGTGTAGCATATGCCAAACACATTGACCTACTCTAACCTACCTCCCCTCATATAAAAAGAGAAGTCCGGCGCATTTATTGCAAATATTGCAATAGACCTAACCACTTGCAGAACGAATGCCGATTAAAGTTGGCGCAATCGCAGGCTCCAAGGCAAAATCCTTTTTAGAGAAAATTCATATCGCCTAGAAGCTAATTCTAGACCCCCGAATTCACCTCCACGTAGGAAAACCCACGATGTGAGATACCAATACACACAGCAAAGCAACCATCACGAGATTGGCCCGGGAAACGACCAGGCTCGGGTGGCGAACAACGGCAGTACCTCTCGCGTCCTCACAGCTGCCGACGTATGGTATCATTCTGTCCCGAGTATCCGGAGCCGGTGATACGCATCAAATTCAAGCCATCGGATAAAAATTATGTGACATTTTTGATAGACACAGGTGCAGAAATAAGCCAATAATTCATTAATGGGCCAGAAAAAGAAAAAGATCACTGTGTCCACAATAGCCGGATACACTTTGAGCTCGCTGGGGGAAGTGGTCGGAAAACTAGAATTCGATACCGACGAAAATACAATCTCCTTGGAACATCCATTCCAAGTAATGATCAACGAGGTAAACCTCTCGTACGACGGTATTTTCGGAAACGATTTCCTTACTAAGTTCAATTGTAAAGTGAATTATGAAATTGGATATCTAGAGGTAAAAGTGCAATCAACTAAATAACCTGAAGACGTGAGCACCACACACAAGACCCAAGAGAGGGAAGACAACAAAACGCCTTACGAGGTAATACCTACGGGTAACAATTGTCAAGAGAGAAATGTGCTATGATGTGATATGATGTGCTATGGAAGGGTCGAACCATACCGATACAACTGATTCCACGAACAACGCTGAGTGTCAGTTGAGCACCGGTGTGGAAGATGAAAAATCGATATGGGATTCAAAATCTGATTTCGCCAGTCTACGGACCGGATCAGAGGATTCAATAGAAGCCGATACCGAGCAAGCCATCTTCAAAACTCTCATTCCCTAACTCTCCGAATCTTTGTTTGGTGACTAGAAAGAAAATGCGGACGAAGATAAGAAAAATTATAAACGAAAATAATAAAGAAAAATCAGCAAGCAGTAAGACTAAGGCTCAAGGAAGCTTAGCAGCCCGTAAGACTGAATTAATAAAAGGCTTAGAAAATCGGCAAGTAGTAAGAGGGCGCCGTGGCGCAGTGGTTAGTGTTGGACTCTGGCGCACGATGAGCGAGTTCGGATCCCGATAACACCAACGCCTTCGAATGTTTATTTCGCGGCGTCCCTCCTCGGCGGGGTACTGGCAAAACGCCCCGTAGTATAACTTGCCTGGAAAAAGCTTCTCGACTCAAGCTGTTCGGAATCGGCATTAAACTGTAGGTCCCTTTCACCTGTGTGAAAAATAAATCACACACAACATGGGTGATTAAGAGAAGCTTGGCTCTGGTCCTTCATGGGCTGTAACGCCACCAAAGAAGAAGAAGTAAGACTAAGACTCAAGGAAGCTTAGCAGCCCGTAAGGCTGAGTTAATAAAACGCCAAGAAAGCCCAGCAAACAGTAAGACTTAGACTCAAGGAAGCTTAGCTGCCCATAAGACTGAGGAAATAAATATAAGTAAGGAAAAAGAATATAGAATAATTATAAAATCTAGAGTCCAGCAAATATTCGAGGTTCCATTTAAAGATCGAAACCACAAAAACGTAGTAATACAAAAAAAGGAAATCAGGTATCTATATAGGTGACGCAACCTAAAAATTCAAAAATGAAAGTGCTACTAATGAACATCTCGGATTCTGATAAAAAAATTAGCCTTGGTGATATTAATTTCGACTGGAAACAATTAAATGAATTCAATATAATAATAGCAGACAGCCTAAATAACGTCCTAGCAGACAGCCTAAATAACGTCCTAGAATCGCTTTTAGAATTCCAACATTGTAATCCAGAAGAAAAAACATCTGCCGAGAATACAATGATTTGTTTTACCTTGATGGCGATCACCTTACACTTAGCAATGCTATCCGACATAAAAAAATTACGGAGGAAGGAAAACCACCCCTTTACACAAGACCTTACCGCCCCCCAGACAGCTCAAAAGAGAAAATACACAGACAGGTAAATGAAATGTTACAGGACGGTGTGGTAGAACCAAGTTATAGCCCATGGAATTCACCTTTGTTACTAGTCCCAAAGGAGCCAGGACAAGACGACACAAAACGATGGAGAGTAGTAGTTGACTTTAGGGAGCTAAACGAATTAACAGTTGGTGACGCTTATCCTCTGCCCAATATCACTGACATTCTGGATCAATTGGGAAGAGCGAAGTATTTCAGTACTCTCGACTTAGCCAAAGGATTTCACCAAATTCTTGTGAATAAAGCTGACAGACAGAAAACAGCGTTTAGCACCCCATTCGGTCACTACGAATATAATCGATTGCCTTTCGGTCTAAAAAACGCACCCGCTACGTTTCAGAGACTAATGAAGTGCTCAAGGGACTTCCAGGAATGGAATGCTTTGTTTATGTAGATGATATAGTCATCTACGGTTACGATCTTAACGATCAAATTACTCGGCTTATTTAAGTTCTCAATCGTCTTCGAGAACACAACTTAAAACTTCAACCCGAGAAATGCCACTTTGTTAGGAAAAAACTCACGTATTTAGGGCACGTCGTTTCTGAAAATGGAATAAAGCCAGACCCTGACAAAACCAAAGCAGTAAAAACTTTTCCAGTACCTAAAAAACCCAAAGACATCAAGTCTTTCCTGGGCCTTCTAGGATATTATAGGAAATTTATACCGAATTTTGCCGAACTGGCTAAACCACTAACGGAACTATTAAAGAAAAACGTCACCTTTCATTAGGACGATTTTTGCGACGAAGCATTCAGATCTTTAAAAGACAAATTAATAGACCACCCATCCTAGCATATCCGAATTTAACCCAAGAGTTCCTCGTGACTACTGATGCCAGCGATATTGCATTAAGTGCCGTGTTATTACAAAGGCCAATAGGTCAGGACAAACCAATTTTTTTTTCCGAGTCGAACTCTAAATGATGCGGAAACTCGTTACTCCACTTCCGAAAAAGAACTATTAGCCATCGTGTACGCCCTGACCCAATTCCGACCATATATCTATGGGAGACAATTTACTATCATAACGGACCACAGTTCGCTACAGTGGCTAATAGGACGAAAGGACCCTACGTCTAGGTTGATGCGATGGAAAATCTTGTTGGAAGAATACGAATATACTATTGTCCACATGGGGTGGCTGTGGTGCAGTGGTTAACATCATCGACCGCCAAGCGGAAGGTCTATAGTTCAAATTCGCTTCGTAGCCAAGAAAAAGTAATTCCTACACGGACAGAAAGTATGCAACGCAGTTGTGAATGGAAATTGACCAGACTTACTGCTGCAGGCATAACACTCACAGTATATGATCAACTGAAATTCATCCTTTGTGTATGCAATACTAAAGTGCTCGAACGAATTACTACGGACTATAACCAACTCGGAATTTGGTCGGCTCTCGTCCTATCTAGGACAACCACCCCTGAGAGTAACACACAGGTTGTATGTCTAAAACACATCATAAGAGAATATGAGAAACTCTTGAACCTGCGCGAGTCTCTAAAACAAAAAGAAAAAAAAGGCAAGTTCAACACGAATACCGCCGTGCTCAGTCGTATAACGCAGCCTGAACCGCCCGATAAGAGTTCTGTTTTGGTAAGATGCCCCTTCAGAGAAACCTTCAAACCTCACCGAAGCTATACAGGTTCTCTCTAGTCTTAATCTTCATGAAGAAAAGGGCTCTATACCTGAGTCAGGAAAAATCAATATTTATTACCCTAATGATAACAAAACAATCTACGCTATCACGTTACCATTTAGATGCCCTAAAGATCTCAATATCGCTGAGTCTTGCCTGAAAGATATCAAGATCATAAATTCCAATAACAATCTAAAGTCGATCGGTATTTCCTTACCATCAATGAATGAGGAATCAAGGGAAAACTTTAAGAATCTTCTGGTAAGAACCTTCCAAACTCTCGATATGCATATACATATCTATTCTGACGAAAGAATCGGCTTGACAGAAGCGGAAGACATTTAAAAGTTACTTTTCGAGTACCATGACTTACCATTCGGTGGACATCAAGGGGCTACCAGAACACT
Source organism: Eumerus sabulonum (assembly GCA_951905685.1). NCBI lineage: Eukaryota > Metazoa > Arthropoda > Insecta > Diptera > Syrphidae > Eumerus > Eumerus sabulonum. Next base: position 96,685,149 of record OX645060.1, read on the forward strand.
CAAGAGAATGAAGTCAAACTACTACTGACCCACTATGGCAGCAGACATCGTAGCCTATATCCGAAAGTGCGCCTCCTGTCAGTTAAACAAAAAAAAGGGCAAACCCCAAAATACCCATGAAAATAACAACGACCAGCTCTAAACCATTCGAAAGGGTCGCCCTAGATATAGTCGGGCCCCTGCCAACAAGCTATAATGGTCAAAAATACCTACTAACCTTTCAGGATGATTTGGCAAAATTCTCTGAAGCTTTCCCACTACCAAATGCCGAAGACTCAACGGTGGCCTGAACATTTGTGGAGAACATTATTTGCCGACACGGTATACCTCACTCCCTTTTTACAGATCAGGGCACGAACTTTTTGAGCAATATGTATGTTCAAGGAAATGTGCAAACTGATGAAAATAAAAAACTTAACACTACGCCTTATCATCCACAAACGAATGGAGCCCTGGAGCGTAGCCACAGAACTTTGGTTGAATACCTCCGCCACTATGTAAATAAAGGCACACTCACTGGGGATACATGTAGGAATTCGATTTTTTTTTTTTTATATATAACTCAAACTTAATAATATGTTATAATGTGTTTGTTCATTATATCTTTAATAAACTGTGTTTCGCCTCATTGTTCCCGTTCCGCCAAAACTACTTCTTCCCAGACCGTCACGACTCGCTACCTAATCTCGGCTGTGCCCGGTTGTCACCAGTGTTCGTCGACCATCCGTTGCTTTCCCCTCGAGTAACTCCCGTTTAATCACCTGATTCAGCAACCTGTACCAGGCTCACCCGTTTGCCATCCACAACCGTATGATACCGGTACCGCACACCCCGACCAGTAGCAGTGCTCTTGGTCCCCTTACATATCTTCGTAATAAGCGACGACGTATTTGTGGCTGAGCTCTAATGTTATTGAACTCTCTCTCTCTCTCTCTCTCTCGGGTTGATGAATGATGCGTCCACGGTCTGGAAAATACTCTTATGTAAACAATCAGCTTCCTACTTAACCTGAGCAGCATAGCTGCTGGTGATGGCCCCACACTCGGCCATCCTGCATTGTCGACTGCCCTCAGTCGCGATTGGTGTCATCTGTGTCCTCTCCGTCACTCCCCGCCTCGTCGGACTCCTCATCTGTGTCGTCCTCGATTACCCATGGCTTCATATAGTCTGCCGCTGTTGAGGTAGTGTTAGGCCCCTCATGCTGCCCCACCTTGCGGACGTCGTATCGGTCATTCCTCCTTACTCTTACCACTTCGTAGGGCCCAAAATATTTGGCGTACAGTTTCAACCCAACACCGATGTGCATCTCATTATAGCCACTAACTCACCCTTCCGGTACTGAATAGCTGCTTTTCTCTTCCGATTGTATGTCCTGCGGTTCTCCTCCTGGACCTTTCGAATCTGCTCTCTCGCTGACCTCTGTGCTTCATCTCGTCCTCGCTCGAAGTCATCCCTAATCGCCTCCTTTAGTAGCGACCGAAATTCGGAGTCCTCTTCTCACCGCATGATCGCTCCGAACATAAGCTGGAACGGGCTATGCTTTGTGCTCCTTGACACTGTTGAGTTGATCACACCCTGCACCTTTCTAGTGTGTTTGTGCCATTGCTTGGGGTTGTCTACGGTCATTCGGCTAAGCACTTCGATGATGATCCGATTTTCCGATCGACTTGCTCGTTCCCTCTTGGTATGCCAGTTGTCGTCAGTACATGCTGACAGATCCCGTTTCATCATGGTGGCCTGGAAAGCCTTGCAGTCCGTGACGACGATGAACTCCACTCCGAGCAAGTACACCCTCAGTTTTTATGAGACACTTGATGATTGCCAACACTTCCAACTCGTAGCTTGTGTAGTTTCGTTCGGCCTGCGTCGTCTTAAAACTCAAGTAAAACGTCGGGTGGAAATGTCCATCTTCGTGCTTCTGCAACAGCACCCCTCCGTAGCGCACTACGCTGGCGTCCGTGTGGAGCTCCATCGGCAGCCTATCACTAAATAATTTCAACACCGGATCCCTACATAGCCATTCCTTCAGGGTGTTCACCGCCACAATCTCTTTGTCCCCCATGTGGAACCTGGCTCCCTTGCACAACATATCCGACAGCGGCTTCGCGATTGATGAGTACCCCGGCACGCACTTGCGGAAAAGGCCGGTTAGCCCCAAAAAACTCTGTACATGCTTTACATTGGCTGGCATTGGAAACCTCTGCACCGCTCTCAGTTTCTCTGCCGAGGACTTGATGCTCCCGCTTTCTATCGTGTGTCCCAGGAACTCCACCGACGTGCACAGGAAATTGCACTTTTTCCAATTGATTACTAAGCCGTACCCCGCGGCTAACCGTAGCACTTCTCCAAGCTTCTCCAGCGCCTCTTCAGCGGTTTTAGCGAATACGATAAAGTCGTCCACATCCTCCCTTCTTCGGGCGCCTTGTCGTGGCGGGAGGCTTAAGAGGTCGTAGACCTCGAACTAAGACTCGAAGACCCAAAAATTAATGGACAAACCAAAGGAATTGTGTACTCCATCCAGGTGGTACTCGCAGCAGCGGAAATCCACCCGCGACCTCTTTGATCGCGGCCGGGGCAAGGATTCTGGAGGCCCCAACATTCATTTTTAACCCTACGGCAGCCCGGAACGACACCGGCCCCAGCGGCTCACTGTCTGACCAACTGGTCCGACTGAGCATGAGCGGTGCATCCAGCGGAGGCGACACCAATGATGGCGCGGCACGGGAAACCGCAAAGGTGGAACGCGCTCCTGAATTGGGACGTACTACTGAATGCGCTGCTAAGTGCCCAAAAAGTAGAGGTGAGAGGCGTGCCCGAAAATTGTGCAAAGAGGCTGACAAAGCCGAAGGCACAATGGTCGAGGCAAAACCTCTGGGAGAACCACTTAAGAGAGTTCCCCCTCTTCGCTCGAAGGTGCGCAGCGCGGAAAGCGTCGGCGATTGGGAAGGGCTGCTGAAGGAGGCATAAGCATGTCTGCACTTTCGGCATGCGCCTCCAACTCTCTTCCTCTTACTGGGAAGGTTCAACTACCCAGTAAGAGCGTGATCATTTCCCGTAATGACGGAGCCGGAAGCTGTCAAGTTTCTGCTATGGCCAGCGTTGCCGCCGAAAAAGGTGGTGGGGCTGACAGGCAGACTCCGAACGCAGAAGGCGAAGTCGTTACGGGTCCTAGCAATCCTCGAACTGGTAAGGCTGTCCCGAACCGTCGTCCGAAGGGAGCAGGTGCTTTAACCGAAAAAGGTAAAGGCTCCCGCAAACGGAAGACTGCCGCTGGAGATGGCCTCGCTAGGGAGAGAGTGTGCGATGCCTCCCTCTCCGGTGGGGCGGTGGGAAATCGGAGTCAAATGGCAGATGTGGCGACCCAGAAGGATCAAAGCATAGGCCAGAAGGCGAAGATAGCCAAAAACCACTCCTCGGAGGCGGGCACATCACACAACAAAACCCCGTCCTCCCAGAAGGAGATCCAAATGACCGTAAAGAGTCGAGAGAAGCAGCTCTCTTATAAAGAGGCGGCCATCTCCTCTGAAAAGGTCAGGATAGCTTTTATCCAGGTCAATCTACAGCATTGCAAGGCCGCTACTGCTCTTTTAAGTAGTAGAATTGCATGTAGTAGAACAAATCATCACATTGTATCCATTCAGGAACCGTGGGTGTGGAACAAACGCCTATGTGGCCTTGGTGGTATACTTGATGCTACGATTCTTTATGATGAGCGATCCGAAAGGCCTAGGGTCGGCCTCATCATATCGAATTCACTGTCGGCAACCAAACTTGGGCACTTTTGTGGACAAGGTCTGGTGGCTGCTCGAGTAAGCTACAAAACGCACCGAGCAATAGAACACTTCGTCGTTGCGTCTGCCTACTTTCCCTACGATTCGTTACTACCTCCACCACCGAAGGAAGTCTCTGAACTCGTAGAGTACTGTGAAGCAAAAAAGATTGGTCTCATCTTGTGTTGCGATGCTAATGCCCAAAACACTGCTTGGGGCAGCAGGAAGTGTAACACAACGGGGGACCGTCTGTTGGACTTCATTCTCTCGTCTGACCTTACCATCAACAATGTTGGCTCTCAACCAACGTTTGTTACGACAAGACGACAGGAGGTGATTGACCTGACCTTATTCTACAGATATGTGAAGGACATCACTAACTGGCGAGTCTTGCCTGATGCTACGCTGTCGGACCATAAATATGTCGAATTCCGATTGGGTTGTGAGATTTCTTCCTTGCAACCTAGATGGAATCCGAGAAGGACGGACTGGGTACGGCTTAGAGAGGAGCTTGAGAAATCCACTCAGGCCCTACCTAAGCTTAGAACGAAACAATTGGTAGAGAACGCTGTTCATAACCTGAATAGCGTCATCACCAGTTGTTTTGAACTCGCACGTCCTGTCAGCAAACCTCCCTGCAAGAAATTGGTCCCCAGGTGGAATGCCGAGCTCCAAAGTCTTCGCAGGGAAGCCAGAATTCTTCTGAATAGATCGCTCAAATCAAATTCGGAAGATGACTGGAACAAGTATCGGTCGAAGCAGAAAGAATATAAGAAACTTATTCGTAAATCGAAGAACGATTCTTATAGGACCTTCTGCGAAGAGATCAAGTCTCTGAGTGCGACTAGCAAGTTGGTTAAAGTCCTCAAAAGGGGAAAACCGACTAGGCTAGACGCACTCAGAAAATCTGATGGTACCTTTACTGAGTCTAAAGCGGAAACTCCTAGTTTACTGTTTGCGACTCATTTCCCGGAAAATCAGATCGACATCGGCTCGTTGCACACTCCTTCAAGGGAAACTGCAACTGAAACGATGAAAATAACTCGGCGTAGCTGGTATATTGCGTCGCGCGTGGTTACGACTGAAGCTATTGAATTTGTTGTGGCATCCTTCGATGGCTTCAAATCGCCGGGCACCGACGGGATATATCCTGTTATGCTGCAAAAAGGTATAAGGCAGCTGCTTCCTACTCTGAAAAGAATTTTCACTGCTAGTCTAGCACTTGCTCACATACCCATTCCTTGGCGCACAGTGAAAGTGGTCTTCATTCCCAAAATAGGAAAAGAGGACTACTCACTTGCCAAGAGCTTCAGACCAATTAGTCTAACATCCTTCCTGCTGAAAAGCATGGAGAGACTGGTAGAGTTGCACGTGCGAAAAGTTGCCCTTCGAATGCACCCTCTTTCGGAGATGCAACATGCTTACCAGCGCGGAAAATCTTGCGAAACTGCGCTTCAGAACCTAGTTGGGCGTATTGAATGCGCGCTCGAAAGGAAAGAGTACGCGCTGGGCATTTTCATCGACTTTGAGGGAGCTTTTGGTAATGCAACTTTTGACAGCATGTGTAACGCTGCCAGACATCATGGCGTAGATAAAGCACTGGTCCTTTGGATCAAAGCAATGCTCATGCACAGGGCATTGACCGCTGATGTAGACATCGACCAGTCTGTCAAATCTGGCGTAAACAGGGGCTGCCCTCAAGGTGGCGTCCTGTCTCCACTGTTATGGTGCATGGTGGTCGATTCCCTGCTTGATGCTCTCAATGCCTCTGGAATCTACGCCCAGGCCTGTGCGGATGACGTCGCCATTCCTTCTGTCGGCTCATGTTTTGCGACTGTCTGTCGCAAAGCACAGGCGGCGCTAAATGTGATCGATGATTGGTGTACCAGAAATTTGTTGTCAGTCAATCCTCTTAAGACCGATGTCGTTCTCTTTACGAGAAGGAGGAAAAAATACTGACATGACTTAGCTGGTACTAAAAGGCACTTCCATCCCGATATCCAAGGAGGCTAAGTATCTAGGAGTCATCTTAGATAGTAAGCTTCTCTGGTCAAAACATGTTGAGTCAAAAACCACCAAAGCGCTGTCAGCTTTCTGGCAATGCAAAGGAGCTTTTGGCAAAACATGGGGCTTATCACCGGCAAAGGTCCTCTGGATCAACACGGCAATGATAAGACTTATAATCTCATATGCATCGGTTGTCTGGTGGAACAGACTAAAACGCAAACACGTCGTGGTCTCTTTCACCAAACTTCAAAGAACGGTTTGTCTCAGCTGCACGGGGGCTTTCCCCAGCACGCCGGGCGCTGCTCTAGATGATATGATGAACCTTCCACCTCTTGATATATTTATCAGAGGGTGTGCTCTGAAAGCCATGTCTCGTCTGAAGAGAAATGGCTTTTGGTACAACTCGCTTAGGAATAACGGTGTGCTTGCGCAAGAATTGTCCTGCGACCCCTGTCATGCCTTCTGACGCACTGACGCCCGTTATCCTATTACGTCGTAGCTTCACAGTCGTGTTTCCATGGCGTCAGGATTGGCTATGGCTGGATACTGAACCTGGAAAGGATAGTCTTCGCATTTTCACGTATGGCTCCAGATCTGGGCGGGGGTCCGGTGCTGGGGTCTTCTTTGAGCGCGAAAACATCCGACTGCACTTCTCCTTAGGAAAATATGTCTTCCAATCAGAGATATACGCAATCCTAATGGCTATGCACTATGTTGTGAAGCACAGGTGGAAGGGGGAATGCATATGCGTATGTAATGACAGCCAAGCTGCACTAAAAGCTGTGTGTAACCCCTTAACTAGCTCCAAATTAGTGCTTGAACTCAAGTCCTTCTTGAACAGAGTCGGCAGACTAAATTCATTAAGGCTTGTATGGGTTCCAGGCCACTCTGGGATCCCAGGAAATTAGACCTCTGATGAACTCGCTAGAATGGGTTCAGAGGAGAGCTTCTCAGGACCTGAACCCGCTCATGGTAAATTCCTACATAAACGATTGTGTATTTAATACAAACAACCGTAGATGGAGGGATTCCCCGGGTTGCAGGATGACTAAGCGCGTATGCCCTGATGTCTGCAAAAAATCTGCAGCATTCCTCCTGTCTTTAAGGAGAATCGACTGCAGAAGGCTTGTGGGAGTTATCACGGGCCATTACACTTTTGCCAAGCATCTCTACGTGCTCGGCATCAGTGAGACGCCTACCTGTGCTGCATGTGGCGAAGAGGAGGATGATACTGCAGAGCATTTCCTCTGTTATTGTCCCGCCTTTGCTCGCATACGGTGGCGCACCCTTGGAGCCAACGTGGTGTGTGCCGAATCCCTTAGCTCTGCATCACTGAAGCTCCTTCAAATTTTTCTCCGGAAAACGGAGAAAATACAGTAATGTAAGGTGTCTGTGTTCACGCATATATTATTTTTATTAATTTCATTATTCTAATATACGAAATTGAACTTAAAATATTGTCATATTGTGAATTACTATAAAATCAATTTCAATGTAATGTAAGCGAAATTTTCCAGTTGAATTTCCCTTCCTGTATAACAATTAATTTTACTTGGAAAATGTATTTTCCCTTCCTGTACATATAACAATTTGTTCTACTTGAAAAATGTATTTGGATTACTCGCTCTCTTTTTGTATTCGACCGCAGCGCAGTAAAGACGTTCCTAAAAACTAAATTCGTTATTTTCATTTTCGTTGAAGTCCCAAAAACTATTGTGGACATTTTTTGGTGCCGAAACCCGGGATAGTATAGATCCCCATCATATTTTTAATATAAAAATTGTAACCGAAATTGTGATAACCTTCATCATTATCTTGGTTGGCGATCGACATCGAGGGAAAACAATCGGAGACGAATCTGCATATTCTTTGGTTGGACAATAAAAGGAAATTCCGTATGTATATATATGTGTATATATGAAAAAACGTGGATTAAATTATTTCAATCATCACATCGTAAAATAAATATCTTTAACTAAAATCCTGTGCTATTATATTAAACATCCTAAATTATTGGATAGAAGAAATACGCCGATTTTTTGTTCATCGCCAACGTATCATTTTTGCTTCGTCTTCTTTTCTTCGTCTTCGCAACTGCATTTCACTTATAAATTGTTTTTGGAAATTACCAAAAACAATATCAAATTAAACTTGCGCATATATTTGGAAGTGCATTAAAACTCGTTTCATGGAAGAGAGGATTAACAATTTTACTCGCTTAACAGCGGATTCATCAACTTGCTAAAGGAAAGCTTTTCGTTGTTGCATTTCCATTGCTCTAGCTGTGGTGTAAAGCGGTTAATATTGTTCGTTGCCGCCAAGGTCTTTGCTAATAGAGCTTATCGTTGCTGGTTTGGCTACCTCTTGCATTATTTTATATGCTAGAGCAATATCGTTGTTGCTGCTAAAATATTTTTCGTCTAAGGTTCGGATTGCTAACCTTTCACGGGAAATTTCTTTAATCGTTGAATAGTGGTTTTGTTCCTGGATTTTCTCCATTTATCTAAACTTTGTTGGTGAAATAGTTGGACACAAATATGTATCAAGAAGATCTGGCTGCCGAAGGGGGAGAAGAGCTTGAAAGTGGGGGGTTAGATTGTAGTCAACAGCGGAAATTAGCTGAATTAAAGGTTATAAGATCCTCTAAGAAATTTGTAAGTGGAAAAAGTTCTTCAATGTCTAGTGTAGAGTTAGAGTGTCGTTTAGGCATTGTTGAGTCATATTTCAAGCAGGGCTTAAATGTACAATTGTCCTTGGACAAATTGAATATTGTTGAAGAGGAAAAGTTCAATCATAGAGCAGAATTAGAGGAAGCGTATGTATCGACGAAATCATTGATACAATCCATGTTGCGGGAGCAGAAAGGTAATACAACGGTCGGAGATGGATTCAATACATCGTTTACGTCGCTTCAGCCGAGTTCTCGATCCAAATCAGAACGCACATCGTTGCCAACATTTTCTGGGAAATTCTCTGAGTTCCCAAACTTTATTGGGATTTTTACTAAATTAGTTGACAAAGATGATTCATTAGATCCACTACAGAAATTTAATTATTTGAGAAAGTGTTTATCAGGCCCAGCTTTTAATGCGATCAAAGAGTTCGACCTAACTTCCTTGAATTATTGTAAGGCTTTGGAGCGTCTGAAGAAACGATTTGATAATAAAACATTGATGTTTCAAGAACACTTAAACGGGTTCTGCGGCCAAATCTTCGGAACTTAGAAGATAGCTTTAATTCGCATATTTCAGCCATGCTTTCGATTGGAAGTCATCAAAATATATGTGATGCCTTTTTTATTTCAATGGCGTTGGATAAATTGGATGCTGATACTAAGGCAAAGTGGGATGATTCTTTTGAACAATCAAAACTTCCAACCTGGGAAGAATTTTCGGTCGTATTAAATCGTCGTTGCCAAACTCTTGAAGCAAAGGAGTCAAAGTTATATAGATCGGAAGTTAATAGTAATCCACCTTCTAATCGATCTCGCTTCCGTCATAATAATAGAAATTTACAGTCTCATACCACCCTAGTTGCGCAATCATTATATTGTGTATTTTGCTCCGCAAATAATCATGATATCAGTTCGTGTCATAATTTTACTCAGGATAAACAACAAGTTCTTTGCATTAATTGTCTTGCAAAGGGACATTCGGTACGAAGATGTCAAGCAGCAAAATGCAGAGTGTGTTCAATGCCACAACATCATTTGCTTCACAGGTTTGGAACAAATCAATCTGTAAGTGCTAACGTTAGTACACCTTCAGGCAGTTCACAACCAAGTACATCTGGAAATATTCACCTGGTGTCAGACATATTCAAGAAAAGTAGTTCTCAGGTTATTCTCGCAACCGCTCTTGTATATTTAAAAGATTCGTTTGGTGACTTATTCCCTGTTCGTGCGCTTCTCGATTCAGCATCTCAGCTTAATTTTATCTCGGAGGACATTGTGCAGAAGTTGAAATTAAGGAAAACTAAAACACGTTCAATTGTTTCTGGTATAGGCAAATCAAATGCATCTATTAACTGCACCACAGAAGCGTGTTGCAGGTCCCGAATTTCAGACTTTGAAATAACTCTCGATCTTTTGGTTTTAAGAAATATAACAAACATTTTCCAGCAAATGAAGTTGATATTTCGCATTGGCAAATACCCAAAAACATTTCACTTGCGGACCCGAATTTCAACCGCCCAGGCCGCATAGATTTGCTCATAGGAGCTGACAGCTTTTTTAAATTATTGTGTGTCGGTCAAATAAAGTTGAGCCCCCAACTACCAGTTTTCCGAAAAACTCTATTAGGTTGGATTGCTTCGGGAAGATACGACTTAGCCTCGAATCCTCAAGCAGCATGCACCCTAGTCGCCTGTTCTGAGCCCGATGATTCGTCTCTTGATGAAATTTTAAAGAAGTTTTGGGAAATGGAAGAGGTAAATCGCAAGTCACCATTCTTATCAAAGGAAGAGGTGGAATGTGAGAGGGAATTTTTGAAGGGTGTGCAAAGACGAGAAGACGGAAGATTTTTGGTGAACCCATTGTTTAAATCTAACGGAGGTCAGTTGGGTAATTCATTGGTTCATGCGCATCAGCGGTTTATTAATTTAGAAAAACGGCTGCAAAGAAATAATGAAGTCAGGGCACAATACATAGAATTTATGAACGAGTATGAGAGACTGGGCCACATGGAAGTGGTTCCTGACGATCAAACTAATCAAATAAAATATTTCGCTCCGCATCAGTTTGTGCTCAGGCCTGATTCGTTGACTACAAAATTGCGGGTTGTCTTTGATTGTAGCGTAAAGACAACTTCAAATTTATCGTTGAATGATCTTTTATTAAAAGGTCCGGTTATACAGAATGATTTATACGATATCATCCTAAGATTTCGTACGTACCAGTACGTTATTACTGCTGATATTTCAAAAATGTATCGGCAGATACTTGTGCATGGTGAAGATCAATATCACCAATGCATTTTGTGGAGATATTCAGCTGAGGAAGAACTGAAGGCATACCGATTGCGTACAGTGATGTACGGTACAACCTCAGCTCCATTTATTGCAACACGGTGTCTTAAATTATTGGCTGATGAAAATGTATTAAGATATCCTTTAGGAGCTAAGGTAATAAATGAGGATTTCTATATGGACGATATGATCACTGGAGGTGATTCGTTAGAGACCTTATTTAAAATCCATACGGAAGTGAGGACGATTTTGTTGAGTGCTGGGTTTGATCTGCGAAAATGGTGTAGTAATAATTCAGAAATAATGGAAAAAAATTCACAGCAGGATTGGGATGAAAGTTCAGCTCTAAGAATAAATGACAAAGGTGTTATTAAAACTCTAGGAATTGTTTGGGATCCAAGGAAAGATGAATTGCATTATATTCAACCGAAAGTAAGCGATTCAAAAGCAATAACTAAACGGCAGATTTTATCAGAGTTATCGCAGATTTTCGATCCTCTAGGTCTTATAAATCCAATTATTGTAAAGGGTAAAATTATAATGCAAGACATTTGGATCAGCAAAAGTAGTTGGGATGAATCCCTGCCCATGGAGATACAAACTCGCTGGACAGAATTTCGTAAAGAAATTTCAAACATACACTAAATTAAACTCCCCAGGTTTATTTCTTTTTCGAGTGTAGACGGTGTCAAGTTTGAAGTACATGGATTCTCAGATCCGTCTATTCGGGCTTACGGATGCTGTCTGTATTTGAGGGCCATTGATGCTTTCGGAAATGTAAAATGCAGCTTGCTTAGTGCGAAATCCAAAGTAGCACCCATTAAGACAAAATCTCTTCCAAAGTTGGAACTCTGCGCTGCTACTTTGCTTGTTGAATTGGCAATTAAGGTTCTACCTAATCTTACCTATCTGATTGACAACAGTTATTTGTGGACGGATTCCGAAATAGTTCTTCGTTGGATTTCGGCCTACCCAACTTCTTGGGAAATATTCGTCGCTAATCGGGTCTCAATAATTCAATCTTCGTTACCATCATCTATTTGGAGCCAACCCCGCTGACATTGTGTCGCGTGGTGCCTATTGTACTGAACTTATGAATAGTATTTGGTTCAGGGGACCGCCATTTTAATATCATCCTATTGAAAAATGGCCGAAACAAAAAACACTTCCTTCGCTTATTACCGTTATAGATAAAAATCCTGTTGCCTTGCTAACGAAATCAGATGAAATCGTTGAATTTGCTGAACACTTTGTCCGCAGCAATAACTTTGAAAAAACAAACAGAGTCTTTGGATACGTACTGAGATTTTACAACAACATAAAATCCAAAATATCTTCGATATCTAACCCCTCAGAAAGCTCCAATGATTTACCTAATGTACTCACATCTGAGGAATTGGAAGCCGCGTTTCTCCGCATGGTCTGGACTATTCAGCAAATCTATTTCCTGGAGGAAATTCAGAACTTGAAGAAATCTAACAAGATGAGCCCAAAAAGTGTCATCAGTAATCTAAGTCCCTTCCTTGATGATGAGCACGAAATCGAACTCCTAAGAGTGGGTGGGCATTTGCAGAATGCAGACATTCCCTATAGTTCCAAATGTCCCATCCTTCTTCCAAAAAAATCCCTTTTTGTAAAAAGTTTCGTTGTCCATTTACACAAAGTTAATTTTCATGCGGAGGGCATGGGCTCGGACATACAGGGTAAAGTTGTTGATTGCTCTCAACCTGGCGAGATGCCAGCAACGATCCCTGTTTAAATGCCCGGGTCAAGTTGACATACGGCCTCCTCGCGGCGCCCTCTGGATAGCCTCTTCAACAACCGTTGGGAGGTGAACAAACGTATGCAGCGAAGAAAACCCCGACCAGAATGGCGGTTGTGCGGCGGGCTAACAATCCGCCCACGTAAAAAAGCCCAAAGTTATGAATGAGCAAGATGCCTCGGATATACGGACGGATACTCGACGACGACAACGCACGAAAAAGGAACACGATTTGCGAGTATGCTCCTGGAATGTCAGAACCCTGTACACTCCCGGAGCTGCTCATAAACTAGAAGGAACCCTCACGCAGTACAAGGCGGATATTACTGCGGTCCAGGAAATACGCTGGATAGGAAACGGTATGATTAGGAAGAAAAATTGCGACATTTATTACAGCTGTCACAAAAGGTTGCACTTACTGGGATGCGGATTCGTCGTGGGAAAGCGGTTAAGGTCGAAGGTCATCGACTTTAAACCTATAAGTGATCGCCTGGCTGTGATCCGCATCAGAGGCAGATTTTATAACATCAGCCTTATATGTGCACACGCCCCTACCGACGAGGCTGAAGACCCTATCAAGGAGGACTTCTATGACCTCCTGGACAACGCCTACGGAGCTTGTCCGGAGTACGATGTAAAAATCGTGCTCGGGGACTTCAACGCCAAAATCGGAAAGAAAAACACCCTTGGCGGAGTGATCGGAAAGCACAGCCTCCACGATACAACAACAGATAACGGCTTCCGACTCGCTGACTTTGCGACAGCTCGTAATGCGGTGATAAGTAGCACAAGATTCCCTCGCAAGCGAATCCACACAGCAACCTGGCGATCTTCGGACGGTCGAACCGCCAACCAAATCGACCATGTGCTCATTGACGCAAGGCACGCGTCAAACATCCTGGATGTGCGAACATTCAGAGGGGCAAATGTCGACTCTGACCACTTCCTCGTAACAGCAAGATTCAGAGCTCGACTGTCCAATGTCAGAAAGCTGCACCAGCCCATCAGGAGGAGGTTCGACATTGGGCGCCTGAGCACACCGGAGGTTGCCAGAGTCTACAGGGAGCAGCTGAGCGAAAGACTCTACGGTATGCCTACGTCGAACACAAATGCCAATAATATGTGGCTGCATTGCCGCTCAGCCATTCAGGAAGTAGCCGAAACCACCTTAGGATACCTACCACCCCCGACAAGAAACCCGTGGTATGATGGCGAGTGTGAGCAGAAAAAGGCAGCAACCGACGAGGCGTACCAAAAGGCGCTGCAGAGGAAAACCAGGGCAGCGCGAGAAGAGTACCGAGCCAGAAGAAGGGAGGAGAAGAAACTACTGCGACAAAAGAAAAGAATCTTCGCAGCCTCCCAGCTCAAGGATATCGAGGAGTCTAGGGATAGACATAAAATACGAGCCTTTTACAAGAAAGCCAAAGGCCTTGCAGGAGGCTTCAAAAAGGGCACCCTGGCTCTTCGAAACTGCGAGGGTAATCTTGTCACCGACCCGCAGGGAATAGTGGATGTATTTAAGCAGCACTTCCAGCAGCTGCTTAACGAGCATGACCAAGAGAGAGTGGTAGGGACTGAGGAAATCCCAACTCCAGCCGCTGAAGTAGTCCTCCCACCCAGCATAGAAGAAGTCGGCACAGCTATTCAGAAGCTGAAGAACAACAAGGCCGCAGGCTCAGATGGCTTGCCATCAGAGCTCTTCAAGGCTGGCGGCGATGTTCTGGTAGGGAGCATGCACCAGATCATCTGCAGAATTTGGGAAGATGAGAGCATTCCCGACGACTTGAATACCAGCTCTATATGCCCCATCCACAAAAAAGGCGATCCTACCTCTTGTAAGAACTATAGAGGTATATCCCTGCTCAATGTCGCATACAAGATCCTGTCCAGCGTATTGTGTGAACGTCTAAAACCATTTTGCACCGCACTAATCGGCAGCTACCAGTGCGGCTTCCGGCCCGGCAAATCAACTATAGACCAAATTTTCACACTTCGACAAATCCTGGAAAAGACCAACGAGTTTCAAATCGATATACACCATCTTTTCATCGATTTCAAAGCCGCATACGACAGCACTCATCGTGAAGCACTGTTTGGGGCGATGGCCGAATTCGGGATCCCGGTAAAACTGATACAGTTGTGTCGCGCCACGCTAAAAACACGCGATGCACCGTGCAACTCGGTTCTAGGACCTCGGAACCATTCGAAACATGCACCGGATTTCGGCAAGGAGATGCGCTGTCATGTGACTTCTTCAACCTGGTGCTGGAGCAGATAGTGCGACGGGCAGGCGTCAACAGGGAAGGCACTATCTTTTACAAGTCCATCCAGCTGCTAGGATACGCGGATGATATCGACATCATCGCGTGTTCTCGCCGTGGCATTGTGGAAGCATTCACGGCGATCGAAGAACAGGCGAAACGAATTGGCCTTAAGATCAATGAGGACAAAACGAAATACATGCTGTCAAGCAAAAACCAATCCGTCGCTCACCACCTGGGACAAAACATAACAATTGACAGCTACAATTTCGAGGTAGTTAAGGAGTTTGTCTACCTCGGGGCAAACGTAAATTCCACAAATGACACCACAGTGGAGATCCGGCGTAGAATCGCCCTTGGCAACCGCTGCTACTTCGGCTTGTCCAAACAACTGGGGTCAAAACTCCTCACTCGAAAGACCAAAGTCATGCTTTACAAAACGCTCATTCTGCCAGTCTTGCTGTACGGAGCCGAAAGCTGGACGATAAGCAGGACAGCGGAGCTGATTTTGGGTTCTTTCGAAAGAAAAATTCTGCGCCGGATATTTGGTCCTGTCTGTGAGGAAGGTGAATGGAGAAGAAGACACAACCGCGAACTCTACGAGCTGTACCAAGATGTGGATGTAGTCCGGAAAGCAAGGACCCGTCGACTACACTGGCTCGGCCACATCGAGCGCATGGACATCAACGCTCCAGCTAAGAGGGTCTTCGACTCCGAGCCTCCTGGTTCGAGAAGAAGAGGAAGACCGAACCTCCGGTATAAAGACCAAGTAATCGCGGATGTAAGACATCTTGGTCTTGACAACTGGAAGCAGCGTGCCCGGGACCGTCAAGGATGGAAGGCAGCTATAGCTCAGGCTCAGATCCTCCATGGATCGCAGGCCTGATAAGTAAGTAAGTAAGTAAGTAATTTTCATGCAGGTCCGTAAGCTTGGGTTGCTATTGTAAGACAAAGATTCTGGATCATCAACATTCGCCAGCTAGTCAAAAAAGTGGTAGATGGGTGTCTTCACTGCTTCAAGTATCGACCAAAATTAATGAAACAAATCATGGGGCATTTGCCCGCAAGCAGAGTTACAACTTCTAGGCCGTTTGCTATAAGTGGGGTGGATTTTTGTTGGCCCTTCCATATTTCTCAAAAGCGACGTGGATACTGTAGTCACAAGGCTTATGTTGCAGTCTTTGTTTGTTTTGCGACGAAGGCTTCGCATTTAGAAGTTGTTTCAGACCTTACAGCCCAAGGCTTCATAGCAGCATTAAAACGATTTGTTGCACGAAGAGGCTTATGCACCGAAATCCACTGCGATAATGGAACGAACCTTGTCGGGGCTCGCAATGAATTAAGAGAACTTCGTACACTATTTTTGGAGCAGCAAACCCAGAACCAAATACAATCCTGGTGTGCTGCAAAGCGTATCTCCTTCATACATACACCACCTAGATCACCTCATTTCGGTGGTTTATGGGAAGCTGCCGTGAATTCCGCAAAGGCCCATTTGTACAGAACAGTTAAACTGGCATATTTAACGTATGAGGAATTCTCAACTGTCGTAGCTGAAATCGAGAGTATCATGAACTCTCGCCCACTTTGTGTTCTTAGCCCTGATCCTAATGACGAAGGAGTTTTGACCCCAGGTAATTTTTTAATTGGTGTACCTCTAAACTCTATTCCAGAACCAGCAGTCAAGGGAGATATTCCATTACATGATAGATGGCGGAAACTTACGCAAATAAAACAACATTTTTGGGCTAGGTGGTCCAAAGAATACGTATTGGAGTTGCAAAGAAGGACGAAATGGAAAACCCACAGCGAGAACATCGAGGTCGGGATGCTAGTGCTAGTTACAGATGGCAATCTTCCTCCCCAGCAATGGAAAATGGGTCGCATAGAACGAGTTATTTCCGGGACTGATTCAAAGATACGAGTTGTAGATGTTCTGGTGAAAGGCACACTACTTAGACGACCAATTCATCGCTTGGCGCCGATTCAATCCATTGAAGAGATCGTTTTTCCTGTCCGACTCTTCAAGGCGGGCAGGATGTTCACGCATAGATTATTTTTATTAATTTCATTATTCTAATATACGAAATTGAACTTAAAATATTGTCATATTGTGAATTACTATAAAATCAATTTCAATGTAATGTAAGCGAAATTTTCCAGTTGAATTTCCCTTCCTGTATAACAATTAATTTTACTTGGAAAATGTATTTTGCCTTCCTGTATAACAATTTGTTCTACTTGAAAAATGTATTTGGATTACTCGCTCTCTTTTTGTATTCGACCGCAGCGCAGTAAAGACGTTCCTAAAAACTAAATTCGTTATTTTCATTTTCGTTGAAGTCCCAAAAACTATTGTGGACAGTCTGTCTGGAGTACAATGGACCAGTGATTGCGTCTGAGTGCTCCAGCGGATAGCAGAAGCCTTCAAGAAACAAAAAAAAAAAAAAAAAACATAGAGATAGCTAACATTTCGCGTTTCGTTGGCCTTCTATCACCTCCCAACTGAGCTGGATCGATCTTCCCAAAGGCCATAACAAATTTAGGGGTGTCTCCATTCGTATCCCAGTGTAAGCCCAATACTTTTCCGTACTGTTCAGCGTCCCCTTGTTAGGGCTCAAGACTAAATTTCTTGGTTCCGGTTCACCGAATTCCTGGGCAACCACCTTTGAATTCGATACAAATCGTTTAAGCTCGAACCCGCCCTGCTCCTGGATCCAAAGTGTCTCCCTTGTTACGCGCGTAGCCTTAGACTCTGATGAAACACAATGCACGAAATCGTCGACGTAGTGATTATTAATGATCGCATCCACCGCTTTTGGGCATTTTTCACGAAACTCTTCTGCGTTCTTATTTTTTAAAAACTGCGCTGGGCATGGTGAACATGTAGCTCCAAAATTCATTGATGTCATAACGTACTCCTGCACCAACTCCTCAGGATGGGCCCGCCATAAGAACCGCTGAGCTGTCTGATCTTCTTCTCGAATTTTTACCTGGTGGAACATTTCGACTATGTCTGCACATACTCCTATTTGCCTTTGCCTAAAATTCATTAGAATAGTTGTTAACGGTGGAACGCCATCCGGGCCACTGAAAAGCATCGAGTTGAGAGAAGTTCCTTTCACTTCGGCTGCGGCATTGAAAACTAATCGCAATTTCCCAGGTTTATTAGGATTGACGACCCCGAAATGCGGCAAGTACCAGGTGTGTTTCCCCGTTTTTCGAGCTTCAGTGGTACTTAGTCTTCTTGAGTATCCCTTACTCTCGTAGTCTTCCATAAGTCGACAGTACTCACGGTGGAACTCCTTATTTCGCTGAAACTTCCTTTCCAATGCGGAGGATCTCCTTTCAGCCATCCCTCTACTGGGTGGTAAACTAACGTTGTCGCACTTCCACAAGAGCCCAGTCTCAAAACGCTTACCTACTCGTTTTGTCGTTTTTCCAAGTATGTCCTTTGCCTATATGTATCGACTGACTCGACAATTTTATCGACAAACCCTACTCCGAGGTCATCGTCGACGATGTAACCCCTGACCAGTTCCTCGAGTTCACCTTGACGACCAAGCTGGGTAAAATACATTGGGCTACTAAAGCTTGAACGCCTATCTCTATTGCCGTAGACGACCCAACCTAGTTTTGTGGATTTGTGGATACTACAGCAGGTCCCTTCCAGCCTTCGGCAATGACTTTTTTTTTTAAATCCCGAGGTGTATGTTGTCAAGTCCAATTAGAAGTTCCAGTGTCGCATTTGCGTATTCATCTATTGGAAGACATTTCGGCAAGCGATTTCTCGTGCGTAGTTCCGCTATGTCTAGGGTTTGAGTAGGCAACCGGAGGTCCGTGACTGTTCTGGCATTCCTCAGCTCGAATATCTTACTACCTGGTCGGATTCCCGAAACCTTCACATGTACCCTCCTCGAAGTTTCCGTAATGGTGTTTTTCGCGAACCATTGCATCGTTAGACTCTCCTCCGGTCCCTTTAGACCAAGTCGATCAGCTAAGTTTTTGTTCATTAGCGATATTGCAGAACCTTCATCAATAAATGCGAAGCTCCTTACGACCCTTCCGTTCGCATACAGCTTGACTGGTAGAATTTTGAAAAGCAGCCTTTTATCGGAGTAGTGAACCGTGCCAGTGAACGCTCGATTCTGTTCCGCTGTTTGCTGTGATGTCCCGTTCGTGGTCTCGCGCAAAAGCTCGTGAAGTTTCCTCGAACCGTCCGCTGAGCTGCACTCATCACGCTTCGTGCATAAGTCCGTTTGATGACCTCGCTCCAGGCAGTTAAAACACAGCTTACATCGTCGAGCGAATCGCCATCGTTGCCCGTAATTCATTTCCAAGAAACGCTTACATTTTACATTTTACATTTCATGTTTACCCTAACAAGCTCTACATCTACCTGACTCTCTTTCATCCTTAACCTCATCTGCTAAGAAGAACCGTGTTGACCTATCGCGCTTGGCTACGTTTTGCGTTGGTGGTTAACTTAAATCTGAGCAAGCTATTCTTACCTCGTTCGCCAACTCTTGCAACAGCAACTCTTGTACCGTGTCGATGTTACGGGCGAATCGTGCCCACTCCAATCGTCTTTCTAATGGCAGCTTGAGCAACAACTCTTCCATCAGCGTTGGGTTAGCCAGATAGTGTTCGCACTTGGCAGACTTCAGGAACGATGACAAGTTTTGCACCTTAGTGGCGAACGGCAATATTTGCGCCAGACGATTCTCCGGTATGGATGGAATACTTCTTAGTTTAACGATTTGGCTCTTGACCAACATTTCGGGTCGACCGAACTGTGTCGAGAGCGTTTTTAATATCTGGTGGCCGTTGCTGCTGTGAATGAGCAGACACTCCACGGCTTCCTTCGCTTTACCCTTCAATGCCTTCTGTAGCCGCATGAGATTTTGTTGTTTTGTATAGCTGTACTGGTCTGTCGTAATTGCAAACGACTCGTAAAACATGGGCCAGTCCTCTGGACGACCGTCAAACTCGGGAAGGTCATATAGTTTTCTCCCTTGCTCCGGTCTGGTATTGGACAACGTGCGGCTCAGTTCGCTTAACGCGACGGCTAGCAACCCCGAGTCGCTACCGTTCCCCAAGGTGCCGTTGGTTGTGGAACCGTTGGCAGATTCACTGCTGTTTGCGGAATGTTTAGGTCCTCTCGCTCGTCACCATCGCCAGCCTGCATAATAGAACCTGCCGCCGCTGCCATTCGTGACCTAGTGTCTGGCATCGTTCGCCGTTATAATACCTAACCGCCTAAGCTACACACACGCGTAAAGATTTTTTTCTTATATATATATATGTATATACCTAACCCCAAACCAAAATCAAAGAGGTGTACTCACCCGTATTTGTTTTCTGCAAGGTGCTGACGATCACGTCTCGGGAAGTTCGGCTTGGTCGTTGTTCGCCCTGGGCTCCTGTAACGGCGGCTGCGCGTCGTCACGTGCTGCAGCAACTCCACTCCACGTTCACGTGAAAGACTGAAATAAAAGCTGTTCTCCCGAACTGCACCGGCAACACTGCTCACGAGGAGTGGTGGAAATAAGAATAATATTGTTACGAATTTATTCGATCCCCACACCAAATAGGGTTCGCACCACTGGATTGCGATAAACTACAATTGTCCTTTTTATTTAAATTGAAACACACACACTTTTAATTCTTTCACCACAGATCAATTATCTGTGTAGCTTCACCATTTTTATTTATTATCCAATACTATCCACTTTAAACTTTATTACACAATACACAAACCTTTATTGAAAGCTTTTCTTTTCACCTTGGTTGATCACACCGACTTGTCACACGCTGTTTTATACCACAAACTGAATGAATGTCAAGGGCGAGTGTTCGCGCTTATATAGCTCTCGGTCCACCGTCTCGAACGTTCGCCGTTGGAAGTTCCCCTTCGGAAATCTCTAGAACGCTCTGACAATTCCATTGGAAGTTGACATCATTCCCATCCCCGCTTCCAGAGAGTTTTCGAACTTAACGGTCCGCTTGCATCTCCGCAACACTGCCCTCCTCCTAAACTTGTTCGTCCTCGAACAAGCGATTGGACCCTTCTCCGTAATATGGTGCTAACCTCTCTACGTGGACAATTTTATACTTCGCCCGTCTGTTTCCCATCTGCTGTATCCGGTATACCACGTCATTGAGTTTCTTGATGACCTCATATGGTCCGTCCCAGGCTGATTGCAATTTGGGGCACAAGCCTTTTTTCCGTTGTGGGTTGAACAGCAATACCAATTGTCCGGTCTCGAATCCAGAAGTATTCGCCCTCAAGTCGTATCGCGCCTTCATTTTATCGCTAACCAAGTTCAGTCGCTCTCGGATGAACTGATGGATAGAGTTCAGCTGTTCTTTCTTTTCGGTTACGAAGTCTTTCCTGCCGCTAGTTGTCGGTAGTACCACGCCGAACTTCAAGTCCGATGGAAGTCGGAGATCAGTTCCAAAAATGGCTTCGGCGGGTGTTGTTGCCGTTGAATTGTGCTGTGCCGAACGGTATGCCATTAAGAAAAGGGGAAGATGTTCATCCCAGTCCTTCTGATCTCCGACGACGACTTTTCTCAGGTATTCCTCCATCGTCCGGTTGAACCTTTCGACCATGCCATCAGATTGTGGATGTAATGGTGTTGTCCGCGTCTTTCTGATACCTAGCATGTCACAGAGTTCTTTGAACACCGTCGACTCGAAGTTCCTTCCTTGGTCTGAGTGCAGTTCCATTGGTACTCCATAACGCGCAACCCAGTTGTTCACAAATGCATCCGAAATGGTTTTGGCTTCCTGGTTCGGGATGCAAAACACCTCAGGCCACTTGCTGAAGTAATCGATCACCACCAGCGCGTATTTGTTTCCAGCGTTGCTCGTTGGGAACGGGCCTGCGATGTCCATTGCGATACGTTCGAACGGTGCCCCAACATTGTACTGCTGCATATTTCCTCGAGTTTTCCTTACTGGACCCTTTGCCTTCGCACACTGTTCACACCTGCGAATGAAACGCGTAACCGACTCATGGCATCCTACCCAGTAGAAACGTCTCTTGATCTTTTCTACAGTCTTGTTAACACCAAGATGACCCCCGCTTGGTCCCTCGTGGTATTCTCGGATGACCTCTTCGATTTGTCCTTTCGGAATTACCAGCAGATCGTTTACAATGTTCCCGTCCTCACTTTCCCAACTGCAGTAGAGGCAACCGTTCTTCAGCTTCAAACTCTGCCATTGAGCCCAGTAAGCTTTCACGATTGGGCTTTCACTGGATATTTGCTGCCAACTTGGTCGAAAACCTCGTTCTTGGTAGTCGATGATGACTGCCAGATCGGCATCTTTTCGCTGCTTCCTTTCGACCTTCTCGACAGTCCAGGAATCATCTGGCAGCACCTGGAAACAACGAATGTCGGTGACCTGTTCCTTGGTTTCGGCGCGTGAACAATGTTTGCATTCAACAACGCGAGGTCGCCTCGTTAACGCATCCGCATTTCTATGGCTGCTTCCCTTCTGGTATTCGCGTGCTCTCACTTGATCTCCTTTTGGCGAATCCGACCTCGGACGCCTTCTTCCCAGACGGCAATTTCTCGCCATGTGCCCTTGCTGGTTGCAGATGTAGCATCTACCAGAGACCGGGTGGCTCCTACTCACCGTTGTTGCACTGGAACTACGCCACAATTTGCTGGAAGAACGTTTTCTCCGCAGGCGACAGTTTCTCGCAATGTGGCCCTGCTTGTCGCAGATGTAGCATCTACCCGGGAACGAGCGACTCCTACTCACTGTCGTTGCTCTGGACTTACGCCTCAATTTGCTGGAGGGACGCTTTCTCCGCAGACGGCAGTTTCTCGCAATGTGCCCTTGCTGGTCACAGATGTAGCATCTACCCGGGAATGCACCACTCCTACTAGCCGTTGTTGTTCTCGAACTATCCTGGTCTTGAGATATGCGCCGTAGTTTGATGGAAGGTCGGCATATCAAGAGCGATGTTTCACATGCGAAAGCGCTGGCAACTGTCTCCTTGAAAGATGTCTTCGGCAGGAGAATCAAACTTCATTGCGTATCGGGGTCCCTTAGCCCTTGGATGAAAGAATCCGTTTTCAGTTTTTCCACCACATCAACTGGAACATCCGCGTAGGCTAGATGAGATAGCCTCTCGATGTCGGCAGCATACTGTTGGATGGTCTCGTTTACACGCTGCTTGCGTCCTTTAAGTTCCAGCTTGTGCATCTCCTGCATGTGCTCACTGCCGTATCTTCGATGAAGAGCTTCCCATATGGCTGTGTAGTTCCTTCTCTGGGTCTCCGGGATGGTCTGTAGAACACCAGCTGCTTCGCCTTTAAGCGAAATTACTAGAGCGGCCACTTGATCTTCTTCTCCCCATTGATTCCGTTCCGCTGTTGCCTCGAACTGGAGCTTAAAGATGTTAAATGCGCTCGTGCCGTCAAAGTTGGGAGCTGTGAATTTCGATGCTGCCGTCGGTACAACGACTCCTTGACACTGAACGTTCTGGACAGTTTTCTCGAGTTCCAGAACCTTCTTGTCGAACTTCGATTCCAAGGTCTCGATTATCTTTTCCTGGTTATTTTCGAGATCTAGAACCTTCTTGTCGAACCTCGATTCTAGTGTCTCGATTCTCTTTTCTTGATTATTCTCGAGATCTAGAACCTTCTTGTCGAACCGCGATTCTAATGTCTCGATTCTTTCTTCGACGTCCTTGAATCGATCGTTGACTGTCTGCTGGATGTTTCTTAGGCTTTCTCGATTGTTCTCTAGCATCCCTTCTAAAGTCTCCAGCTTCTGGCCCAGGGAAGTGGAATTTTCTTCCAACTTTCTACTTACGGCAACGGAATTTTCCTCCAACTTTCTACTTACGGCCGCGGAATTTTCCTCCATCTTTTGACTCATAGCATTAAGAGCCGCGAGAATGTGCTGCATGTCGAACGCTGGCTCAGTGGATGTCGACGGCTTCTCCACCCCGAATTCATAACTCTCCCAGTCGACACCTTCTTCCTGCAACGCCGATCGCAGTCTCTCCACCAGGTTGGCTTTACTTCCCACTGTGGATAATTCCCGAGCATCCAGCTCTTTTTTCAGTTGTTCAATTGTCAACTTTTCCAATTTTACCATTTTCTCACTTCTGCAATAATTCACTTCACAACTCAAATAAAGTTTCACTCGTTTACTCGCAATCCCACTTCTGACACCAAATGTTACGAATTTATTCGATCCCCACACCAAATAGGGTTCGCACCACTGGATTGCGATAAACTACAATTGTCCTTTTTATTTAAATTGAAACACACACACTTTTAATTCTTTCACCACAGATCAATTATCTGTGTAGCTTCACCACTTTTATTTATTATCCAATACTATCCACTTTAAACTTTATTACACAATACACAAACCTTTATTGAAAGCTTTTCTTTTCACCTTGGTTGATCACACCGACTTGTCACACGCTGTTTTATACCACAAACTGAATGAATGTCAAGGGCGAGTGTTCGCGCTTATATAGCTCTCGGTCCACCGTCTCGAACGTTCGCCGTTGGAAGTTCCCCTTCGGAAATCTCTAGAACGCTCTGACAATTCCATTGGAAGTTGACATCATTCCCATCCCCGCTTCCAGAGAGTTTTCGAACTTAACGGTCCGCTTGCATCTCCGCAACAATATTGTTACGAAATTTTCTTCGATCCCCACACCAAATAGGGTTCGCACCACTGGATTGCGATAAACTACAATTGTCCTTTTTATTTAAATTGAAACACACACACTTTTAATTCTTTCACCACAGATCAATTATCTGTGTAGCTTCACCACTTTTCTTTATTATCCAATACTATCCACTTTAAACTTTATTATCCAATACTATCCACTTTAAACTTTATTATCCAATACTATCCACTTTAAACTTTATTACACAATACACAAACCTTTATTGAAAGCTTTTCTTTTCAGCTTGGTTGATCACACCGACTTGTCACACGCAGTTTTGTACCACGAACTGAATGAATGTCAAGGGCGAGTGTTCGCGCTTATATAGCTCTCGGTCCACCGTCTCGAACGTTCGCCGTTGGAAGTTCCCCTTCGGAAATCTCTAGAACGCTCTGACAATTCCCTTGGAAGTTGACATCATTCCAATCCCCGCTTCCAGAGAGTTTTCGAACTTAACGGTCCGCTTGCATCTCCGCAACACTGCCCTCCTCCTAAACTTGTTCGTCCTCGAACAAGCGATTGGACCCTTCCCCGTAATATGGTGCTAACCTCTCTACGTGGACAATTTTATACTTCGCCCGTCTGTTTCCCATCTGCTGTATCCGGTATACCACGTCATTGAGTTTCTTGATGACCTCATATGGTCCGTCCCAGGCTGATTGCAATTTGGGGCACAAGCCTTTTTTCCGTTGTGGGTTGTACAGCAATACCAATTGTCCGGTCTCGAATCCAGAAGTATTCGCCCTCAAGTCGTATCGCGCCTTCATTTTATCGCTGACCAAGTTCAGTCGCTCCCGGATGAACTGATGGATGGAGTTCAGCTGTTCCTTCTTTTCAGTTACGAAGTCCTCCCTGCCGCTAGTTGTCGGCAGTACCACGCCGAACTTCAAGTCCGATGGAAGTCGGAGATCAGTTCCAAAAATGGCTTTGGCGGGTGTTGTTGCCGTTGAATTGTGCTGTGCCCAATGGTATGCCATTAAGAAAAGGGGACGATGTTCATCCCAGTCCTTCTGATCTCCGACGACGACTTTTCTCAAGTATTCCTCCATTGTCCGGTTGAACCTTTCGACCATGCCATCAGATTGTGGATGTAATGGTGTTGTCCGCGTCTTTCTGATACCTAGCATGTCGCAGAGTTCTTTGAACACCGTCGACTCGAAGTTCCTTCCTTGGTCTGAGTGCAGTTCCATTGGTACTCCATAACGCGAAACCCAGTTATTCACGAATGCATCCGAAATGGTTTTGGCTTCCTGGTTCGGGATGCAAAACACCTCAGGCCACTTGCTGAAGTAATCGATCACCACCAGCGCGTATTTGTTTCCAGCGTTGCTCGTTGGGAATGGGCCTGCGATGTCCATTGCGATACGTTCGAACGGTGCTCCAACATTGTACTGCTGCATATTTCCTCGAGTTTTCCTTACTGGACCCTTTGCCTTCGCACACTGTTCACACCTGCGAATGAAACGCGTAACCGACTCATGGCATCCTACCCAGTAGAAACGTCTCTTGATCTTTTCTACAGTCTTGTTAACACCAAGATGACCCCCGCTTGGTCCCTCGTGGTATTCTCGGATGACCTCGTCGATTTGTCCTTTTGGAATTACCAGCAGATCGTTTACAATGTTCCCGTCCTCACTTTCCCAACTGCGGTAGTGGCAACCGTTCTTCAGCTTCAAACACTGCCATTGAGCCCAGTAAGCTTTCACGATTGGGCTTTCACTGGATATATTCGATGAAGAGCTTCCCATATGGCTGTGTAGTTCCTTCTCTGGGTTTCCGGGATAGTCTGTAGAACGTCAGCTGCTTCACCTTTAAGGGAAATTACTAGGGCAGCCACACGATCTTCCTCTCCCCATTGATTCCGTTCCGCTGTTGTCTCGAACTGGAGCTTAAAGATGTTAAAAGAGCTCTTGCCGTCGAAGTTGGGAGCTGTGAATTTTGATGCTGCAGTCGGTACGACGATTTCTTGATGCTGTACGTTCTGGATAGTTTTCTCGAGTTCCAGAACCTTCTTGTCGAACCTCGATCCCAGTGTCTCTATTATCTTTTCTTGATTGTTTTCGAGATCTAGAACCTTTTTGTCGAACCTCGATTCTAGTGTCTCGATTACCTTTTCCTGGTTACTTTCCAGATCGAGAACCTTCTTGGCCAGTGTCTCGATTTTCTCTTCGACGTCTTGGAATCGATCGTTGACAGCTTGCTGGATGTCTCTCAAGCTTTCTCGATTGTTCTCTAGCATCTCTTCTAATGTCTCCAGCTTCTCTAGTTTCTGCCCTATGGAAGTGGAATTTTCCTCCAACTTTCTACTTATGGCCGCGGAATTTTCCTCAAGTTTCTCCAGTTTCTGGCTCAGAGAAGTGGAATTTTCCTCCAACTTTTGATGTATGGTTGCTTCTAGTCTCTGGCTCATGGAAGCACTCATGGCATTCATAGCCGCGAGAATTTGCTGCATATCGAACCCTGGCTCAGTAGATGTCGACGGCTTCTCCACTACGAATTCGTAACTCTCCCAGTCGACACCTTCTTCCTGCAACGCTGATCGCAATCTCTCCACCAGGTTGGCTTTACTTCCCACTGTGGATAATTGCCGAGCATCCAGCTCTCTTTTTAGTTGTTCGATTGTCAACTTTTCCAATTTCACCATTTTTTCTATCTCTTAACAATTCACTTTGTGCAATTCACAATTTAAATAAACGTTCCACTCGTTTACTCGCAATCCCACTTCTGACACCAAATGTTATGAAATTTTCTTCGATCCCCACACCAAATAGGGTTCGCACCACTGGATTGCGATTAACTACAATTGTCCTTTTTATTTAAATTGAAACACACACACTTTTAATTCTTTCACCACAGATCAATTATCTGTGTAGCTTCACCACTTTTCTTTATTATCCAATACTATCCACTTTAAACTTTATTATCCAATACTATCCACTTTAAACTTTATTATCCAATACTATCCACTTTAAACTTTATTACACAATACACAAACCTTTATTGAAAGCTTTTCTTTTCACCTTGTTTGATCACACCGACTTGTCACACGCTGTTTTATACCACGAACTGAATGAATGTCAAGGGCGAGTGTTCGCGCTTATATAGCTCTCGGTCCACCGTCTCGAACGTTCGCCGTTGGAAGTTCCCCTTCGGAAATCTCTAGAACGCTCTGACAATTCCCTTGGAAGTTGACATCATTCCAATCCCCGCTTCCAGAGAGTTTTCGCACTTAAGGGTCCGCTTGCATCTCCGCAACAATATTGTTACGAAATATTCGATCCCCACACCAAATAGGGGTCGCACCACTGGATTGAGATAAACTACAATTGTCCTTTTTATCTGAATAAAAACACACACACTTTTACTTCTTTCACCACAGATCAATTATCTGTGCAGCTTCACCACTTTTCTTTATTATCCAATACTATCCACTTTAAACTTTATTACACGAACAAACCTTTATTGAGAGCTTTTGGTTTTCACACTGTTTGATCACACTGACTTGTCACACGCTGTTCAATACCACAAACTGAATGTCTGCCGAGGACGAGTGTTCGCGTTCGCGCTTATATAGCTCTCGGTCCACCTTCTCGAATGTTCGCCGTCGGAAGTTCCAGCATTACGCCGTTGAAAGTTTCGATCATTCCAATTTCCCCTTCACCAGAGCTTTCAAACTTCGGCAGCGAAATTCGAACCTAACCGTCGGTTTGTATCTCCGCAACACTGCCCTCCTCCTAAACTTGTTCGTCCTCGAACAAGCGATTGGATCCTTCTTCGTAATATGGCGCTAACCTCTCTACGTGGACAATTTTATACTTCGCCCGTCTGTTTCCCGTCTGCTGTATTTGGTACACCACGTCGTTAAGTTTCTTGATGGCCTCATATGGTCCATCCCAGGCTGATTGCAATTTGGGGCACAAGCTTTTTATTCGTTGTGGGTTGTACAGCAATACCAATTGTCCTGTCTCGAATCCAGAAGAGTTCGCCCTTAAGTCGTACCTCGCCTTCATCTTATCGCTGACCAAGTTCAGTCGCTCCCGGATGAACTGATGGATGGAGTTCTTATCGGCTACGAAGTCCTCCCTGCCGCTAGTTGTTGTTAGTACCACGCCGAACTTCAAGTCCGATGGAAGTGGGAGATCAGATCCAAAAATGGCTTCAGCTGGTGTTGTTGCCGTTGAATTGTGCTGTGCCGAACGGTACGCCATTAAGAAAATAGTCCGGTTGAACCTTTCGACCATGCCATCAGATTGTGGGTGTAATGGTGTTGTCCGTGTCTTTCTGACACCTAGCATGTCGCAGAGTTCTTTGAACACCGACGACTCGAAGTTCCTTCCTTGGTCTGAGTGCAGTTCCAGCTGTACTCCGTAACGCGTAACCCGAATGCATCCGAAATAGTTTTGGCTTCTTGAATCGGGATGCAAAACACCTCAGGCCATTTGCTGAAGAAATCGATCACCACCAGCGCGTATTTGATTCCAGCGTTGCTCGTTGGGAATGGGCCTGCGATGTCCATGGCGATACGTTCGAACGGTGCTCCAACATTGTACTGCTGCATATTTCCTCGAGTTTTCCTAACTGGCCCCTTTGCCTTCGCATACTTTTCACACCTGCGAATGAAACGCGTAACCGACTCCATCCGGCATCCTACCCAGTAGAAACGTCTCTTGATCTTTTCTACACTCTTGTTAACACCAAGATGACCCCCGCTTGGTCCCTCGTGGTATTCTCGGATGACCTCGTCGATTTGTCCTTTTGGAATTACCAGCAAATCGTTTACAATGTTCCCGTCCTCACTTTCCCAACTGCGGTAGAGGCAACCGTTCTTCAGCTTAAAACTCTGCCATTGAGCCCAGTAAGCTTTCACAATTGGGCTTTCACTGGATATTTGCTGCCAAGCTGGTCGAAAACCTCGTTCTTGGTAACCGATGATGATTGCCAGATCGGCATCTTCTCGCTGCTTTCTCCCTATCTTCTCGGCAGTCCAGGCATCTTCTGGCAATGACGGATGTCGGTGACCTGTTCCTTGGTTTCGGCACGTGAACAATGCTTGCACTCAACATCGCAAGGTCGCCTCGATAATGCATCCGCATTTCCATGACTGCTTCTCTTCCGGTGTTCGATACTGAAGTCATAACTCTGGATTCTCTCTATCCATCTAGCAAGTTGACCTTCCGGGTTTTTGAACTGCAGCAACCACCTCAACGCTGCGTGGTCCGTCCTAAGATGAAAAGCTTGGCCATAAAGATATTTGTGGAAATTCGATTCCATGTTCGCTCGTATCGGTGTCCAAAATAAACTTTTCTCCCGGGACAGGATATGCAGGAATCAGCGCACTGCAGAGCAATTCCTTCAGGTGAATGAACGCTTCCTCCTGCGGCTTCTCCCACTTGAATGGCCGATTCTTTTTGGTGAGCTCGTGCAAACTGCTAGCAACGTTTGCAAATCCTGGGATGAATCGCCTGTAATATGTGCAAAGTCCCAGGAATGACCTTAACTCATGAAGATTCTTCGGCCGCGGCCATTCCTTAACCGCCGAGATTTTCTCTTTATCTGTATGGATTCCTTCTGCAGTCACCACATGTCCCAAGTACCTTACCTTGTTCTGGAAGAGCGAACATTTCTTGGGGCTCAAATTCAGTCCGGCTGATTGAATACGTTCCAGTACCTCTTCAAACTTCTTAAGGTGATCGTCAAAATCCTTGCCCATGACAATTATGTCATCCAGATAGACAAGGCAAGTCCTCCAGTGAAGTCCTCTTAGCACCTGGTTCATAAGTTTCTCGAATGCGGCTGGCGCATTGCAAAGACCGAAGGGCATCACAGAGAATTGCCACAACTCTCCCCCGGCAGTGAACGCGGTCTTTTCCTTGTCCTGCTGGTCAAGCTCTACTTGCCAGTATCCACTTTGCAAGTCCAGCGCCGAGAACCACTTTGCACCAGATAGTGTGTCCATGGTGTCGTCGATTCTCGGTAAAGGATAGCTGTCCTTCTTCGTGACGTCGTTCAGCTTCCTATAGTCCACGCAGAATCGGGTGCTTCCATCCTTCTTCTTAACAAGCACTACTGGCGAACTCCATGGGCTTGCAGATGGTTCGATCACGCCCTCCTTTTCCATCTCGTCGATTAGTTTGACCACCTCGCCTTCTTTCGCCAAAGGTACCCTCCTCGGTGGTTGCCGGATCGGTCTAGAGCCCCCTGTGTCTATTCTGTGCTTCACAATTGATGTTCTTCCACAGTTCTTACCATCTGCAAAAACTGTCCAATATATTCGAAGCAGGGAGAGTGCTTTACTTTTTTTTGCTTTTCCACTAGATGTTGCGTCCACTCTCTGGCCATTGTTTTCAAGAGCGGTCTGTTTTTCTGGATTTCCCGGTGTTTCCTATCTTCGCAGTTCATAACGGCGGCAGCTTCTTGGCATTGAGCGATCGTTGTTCCCTTGTGTATTGTCCTAGGTGTACTGGCAGGATTCAGGACTCGTACTGGAACCAATTTGTCTTGTCGGGGTTCCACGAGAGCCCTTCCAACAACTATATCGCTGGGTCGATTTCTTTTGTCGGGTTCGACCACCCACATTCGGCTTGTCCCCGCATTCCCGCCTTCCCACCAGTTACTGTACGAAGCCTTACCTCGGAAAGTGGTTCGATGTCAGAAACCAATCCGCTTCGGATGACTGAGTGAGTTTCGCCCATGTCCAACGTCAGCAGATATCGTCGCCCGTCCATCGTTCCCTCGATGACTAGGCTGGTTGCACCTCTACAGATTCGGGATACGAGTATGCTGGGGCACTGCAATGTGGGAGCCAGCGCATGCCCCTCTGCACTGACTCGTTTTAGTTTAACGGATTGTTAGGTGCACAACAATGCCGTTGTTGTTCCCGAACTATCCTGGTCTTGAGATATGCGTCGTAGTTTGATCGAAGGTCGGCATATCAAGAGCGATCTTTCACATGCGAGAGCGCTGGCAACTGTCTCCTTGAAAGATGTCTTCGGCAGGAGAATCAGACTTCGTTGCGTATCGGGGTCCCTTAGCCCTTGGATGAAAGAATCCGTTTTCAGTTTTTCCACCACATCAACTGGAACATCCGCGTAGGCTAGATGAGATAGCCTCTCGATGTCGGCAGCATACTGTTGGATGGTCTCGTTTCCACGCTGCTTGCGTCCTTTAAGTTCCAGCTTGTACTTCTCCTGCATGTGCTCACTGCCGTATCTTCGATGTAGAGCTTCCCATATGGCTGTGCAGTTCCTTCTCTGGGTCTCCGGGATGGTCTTTAGAACACCAGCTGCTTCGCCTTTAAGCGAAATTACTAGAGCGGCCACACGATCTTCTTCTCCCCATTGATTCCGTTCCGCTGTTGTCTCGAACTGAAGTTTAAAGATGTTAAACGCACTCGTGCCGTTGAAGTTGGGAGCTGTGAATTTCGGTGCTGCAGTCGGTACAACGATTCCTTGATGCTGAACGTTCTGGACAGTTTTCTCGAGTTCCAGAACCTTCTTGTCGAACCTCGGTTCCAGAGTCTCGATTATATTTTCTTGATTATTTTCGAGATCTAGAACCTTCTTGTCCAGTGTCTCGATTCGCTCTTCGACCCCCTGGAAACGATCGTTGACGGCTTGCTGGATGTCTCTCAAGCTTTCTCGATTGTTCTCTAGCATCTCTTCTTCCGTCTCCAGCTTCTGCCGCAGGGAAGTGGAATTTTCCTTCAATTTTCTACTTACGACAGCGGAATTTTCCTCCAACTTTAGATGTACGGTCGCCTCCAGTTTCTGGCTTATGGAAGTGGAATTTTCCTCCAACTTCCTACATACGTCAGCGGAATTTTCCTCCAGTTTTTCGTGTATGGTCGGCTCTAGTTTCTGGGATATGGAAGTTGAATTTTCCTCCAGTTTTTTATCTAATTTCTGGCACAGTGGATGTCGACGGCTTCTCCACCCCGATTTCGTAACTCTCCCAGTCGACACCTTCTTCCTGCAACGCTGATCGCAGTCTCTCCACCAGGTTGGCTTTACTTCCCACTGTGGATAATTCCCGAGCATCCAGCTCTCTTTTCAATTGTTCGATGGTCCACTTTTCCAATTTCACCATTTTCTCACTCTTTTAATAATTCACTTATAATAGTCCAATTCACACTATGAATAAACGTTTTCTCGTTTACTCGCAATCCCACTTCTGACACCAAATGTTACGAAATATTCGATCCCCACACCAAATAGGGTTCGCACGACTGGATTGCGATAAACTACAATTGTCCTTTTTATCCGAATAAAAACACACACACTTTTATTTCTTTCACCACAGATCAATTATCTGTGCAGCTTCACCACTTTTCCAATACTATCCACTTTAAACTTTATTACACAAACAAACCTTTATTGAGAGCTTTTTATTTTCACACTGTTTGATCACACTGACTTGTCACACGCTGTTCAATACCACAAACTGAATGTCTGCCGAGGACCAGTGTTCGCGCTTATATAGTTCTCGGTCCACCTTCTCGAATGTTCGCCGTCGGAAGTTCCCCTACGGAAGTCTCTAGAATGCTCTGACAATTAGCATTACGCCGTTGGAAGTTTCGATCATTCCACTTTCCCCTTCACCAGAGCTTTCGAACTTCGACAGCGAAATTCGAACTTAACCGTCGGTTTGTATCTCCGCAACAATATTATTCGTGATATGGATTTTATTTCCTAAAAGAAATTAACATTTTAATAAAAAATACAATGGTGGATTGGATACTTACAGTCTTCGAACGTCCTCCTCGCTTAGTCGCCGATGTTCGCCTGTCAATGGCTGATCACGAATTGAAAATGACGAAATTGGTGTCGGTTGACAGGATTCCCAACCACAAGAAAATGGATTCAAAGACAGCGTTCAGTCGACTAAACGAGGGTGACGTTCGAAGATTACAAGAGACTGAAGTAGCGATAGCTAGCGATAGCCACCGATATCTAGCGATAACACACCCGGTTCTTTTAAAGATTTTATTTGCTCGCCTGATGCTCTTCGGATGATGGTTAAGAGAAGAAGGAAGCGCATCACAAAAAATTATCCCCTCTACTGCATGCAGTTCTAAATTTATTTATTTCTGGTTCTAAAATTTCCATAGGGGAAATTTCCACGAGGGAAATTTTAAGATGACATTTAGATTAGCTAACTCTACGTGTAAACATACAGCCCGCCTTGAAGGGTACAAATACACTTCAATCAGTTGGTAAGGGCGCCAAACGGTGTATTGGCCGTCTTAATAAAGTTCCTCTTGCTCTTACATCTGCAACTCGTTTCTTGTCGTCAACGCCGGGAATGACGCGCTCTATCCGTCCCAGGAGCCATTGCACCGGTGGTAAATTATCGTCTGCAACTAAAACTAAGGTTCCAATCTTTGCATTCTCGGAGGTAGTCTGCCACTTAGTACGTCTCTGAAGATCCAACAAGTACTCTTTTGACCATTTTGACCAAAAATGTTGTTTTATTTGGGAAATTCTTCGCCACCTGGCAACGATGGGGACTTCATTTTCGATGGTTGGTTCTGGAATTGAGTTTAAAGATTCACCAATTAAAAAATGACCTGGGGTTAAAACTTTTTCATCGTCGGGGTCCGAGCTAAGCGCACAGAGAGGACGAGAGTTCATGACAGCCTCGATTTCGGCTACTACCGTAGAAAATTCCTCATATGTGAGAGAAGCTAGCTTGACTGGGCGGTATAAATGAATTTTCGCTGATTTCACCGCTGCCTCCCACAGACCTCCAAAATGAGGCGATCTCGGTGGAATGTGAATGAAGCGAATGCGTTGAGCAGCACACCAAGTAACCAGCTCACGCTGCGTTTGTTCTGCCAAAAACAATTTGTGAAGCTTCCTAAGTTCGTTCCGAGCGCCAACGAAGTTTGTGCCGTTATCGCAGTGAATTTCCCCACACAACCCTCTTCGAGCTACAAAGCACTTCAACGCTGCTATGAAACCCTGCGACGACAGGTCTGATACAACCTCCAAGTGCGATGCTTTTGTTGTGAAACAGATGAACACCGCTACATATGCTTTATGGGTGCAATATCCTCGCCTCTTTTGCGAAATCTGAAAAGGTCCACAGAAATCGACACCAGATTTTGCAAATGGTCCTGATTCTCTGAATCTACTTAAAGGTAGATCTCCCATTATTTGCTTCATTAGTTTAGGCTTGTACCTAAAGCAATGAAGGCAACTATCTACAACTTTCTTGGCTAAGAGTCTTGCCATAACTATCCAGAACCGCTGCCGTTTAATCCCAACTAGGGCTTGAGGACCTGCATGAAAGTTATTTTTATGTAAATGGAAGATATGATACTTTACAAAGGGAGAATTTTTGGGGAGAAGGATAGGACATTAAGTATAATAGGGAATGTCCGCGTTCCGCAGACGCCCGCCTACTCTTAAGAGTTCGATTGAGTGTTCAATACAAAGGAAGGGATTCAGGTTGTGGATAACACTCTTCGGGCTAATGTTTTTATTTCTCTTTAACTCATCAATTTCCTCCAGGAAATGGTTTCGTTGGACATTCCCAATTATACGAAGAAAATCATCTTCTAGTTCTTCTGGCGTCAGAGCTATGTGATGAAAAATCGAGCTTTCATAGGGATTAGAAACTTTGCATATCGTGGTTTTTAATCTAATGCAGAAGCGTACAACGTATCCAAATATCCTGTTTGTCTTTTCAAAATTACTAAATCGTTTATAATTTTGGGCGAAGTCATTGGTAGTTGACGGCATAGATAATAATAATACATTATTCCCTATAATTTGGTTCATTGGGCTGAAAGATTTTTGTTTGGGCCATTGGCATATTTGTTGATATAAGAATGGTGGTCCAGAAAACCATATACTGTTCAACAACTCTTCAGTGTAAGGACCGCGAGATACTATATCAGCGGGGTTAAATTTTGTGGGAATGTACTTCCAAGTATCAGAAGGTAGACCAGATTGAATTTTCGACACCCGATTACTTGCTTATCAGGCCAGCGATCCATGGAGGATCTGAGCCTGAGCTATAGCTGCCTTGCATCCTTGACGGTCCCGGGCACGGTGCTTCCAGTTGTCAAGACCAAAATGTCTTACATCCGCGATTACTTGGTCTTTATACCGGAGGTTCGGTCTTCCTCTTCTTCTCGAACCAGGAGGCTCGGAGTCGAAGACCCTCTTAGCTGGAGCGTTGATGTCCATGCGCTCGATGTGGCCGAGCCAGTGTAGTCGACGGGTCCTTGCCTTCCGGACTACATCCACATCTTGGTACAGCTCGTAGAGTTCGCGGTTGTGTCTTCTTCTCCATTCACCTTCCTCATAGACAGGACCAAATATCCGGCGCAGAATTTTTCTTTCGAAAGAACCCAAAATCAGCTCCGCTGTCCTGCTTATCGTCCAGCTTTCGGCTCCGTACAGCAAGACTGGCAGAATAAGCGTTTTGTAAAGCATGACTTTGGTCTTTCGAGTGAGGAGTTTTGACCCCAGTTGTTTGGACAAGCCGAAGTAGCAACGGTTGCCAAGGGCGATTCTATGCCGGATCTCCACTGTGATGTCATTTGTGGAATTTACGTTTGCCCCGAGGTAGACAAACTCCTTAACTACCTCGAAAATGTAGCTGTCAATTGTTATGTTTTGTCCCAGGTGGTGAGCGTCGGATTGGTTTTTGCTTGACAGCATGTATTTCGTTTTGTCCTCATTGATCTTAAGACCAACTCGTTTCGCCTGTTCTTCAATCGCCGTGAATGCTTCCACAATGCCACGGCGAGAACACGCGATGATGTCGATATCAACCGCGTATCCTAGCAGCTGGATGGACTTGTAAAAGATAGTGCCTTCCCTGTTGACGCCTGCCCGTCGCACTATCTGCTGGTTGAAGAAATCACATGACAGCGCATCTCCTTGCCGAAATCCATTGCATGTTTCGAATGGTTTCGACTACCGATTGGCAGCACATATTTCCCAGCATGAAGGATGAGCAGAAATCCAACGAAGAGCGATTCCCGAATCGGTCCAAAGAAAAATATCCTTAATGTGATAATTCACATTTGGCAATACTTTTAAAACAAGGTCAACGAGCAGAGCAGCCGCACAAAGTTCTAACTTTGGAAGTGATTTAGTTTTAATTGGTGCTACCTTTGATTTTGCACTAATTAAGTGGCATCTAATTTTTCCCGATGAGTCAAAGGTGCGCAGGTATAAACAACATCCGTGTGCACGAATCGATGCATAAGAGAATCCGTGAAGCGCTATATTCGATTCACTCACATGTTTTGATGCAATATACTTCGGAAGTCTTACTTTATTTATGTTCAATAAATCTCTACGGAAGTCTTCCCAACGAAGGTGAATCTCCTGCGGAATGGATTCATCCCACGAGCCTTTGATTATCCAAAGTTCTTGCATAATGATCTTTCCCTTTACAACGATTGGACTGATTAATCCCAGTGGATCAAAAATTTGAGACAACTCTGACAGAACTACCCTCTTTGTTATTCTCTTGGAACTATCTACCAGAGGTTTAAAGTATTGAAATTCGTCATTGTTTGGATTCCACACAACTCCCAATGTTTTAATAGTGTCCTTGTCATTTATCCTCCGCGAGTGTGAAGTATCCTGCATTTCTCTCCTGCAATTAATTTCGTAATCTCATGAATATTACTACACCACTCTCTCAACTCAAAACCTGCCCCAAGGAGAACATCAGTCACTTCCTTATAGATCTTATCGATGCCTTCTAATGAATTGTCTCCAGTTATAAAGTCATTCATATAAAAATCTTCAGATATTACCTTTGCCGCTAAAGGAGATCGAATTATATTTTGGACGGCCAGGTACTTTAAGCATCTCGTAGCAAGATAGGGTGCTGATGTCGTACCATATGTAACAGTTCGTAACCGAAAGGCCTCAATCTCATCCTCCTCGGAAGCTCTCCATAATATGCATTGGTAGTTTCTATCTTCCTCACGCGCTAGTATTTGACCGTTCATCTTCGATATGTCGGCTGTGATTACATATTTATACGTTCGGAAGCGTAATACAATATTATACAAGTCATCCTGTATGACTGGGCCTTTCAATAGAAGATCGTTTTAGGAAAGATTAAAGGTGGTTTTAGCACTGCAGTCAAAGACAACTCTGAGTTTGGTAGTTAATGACTCAGGTCGAAGCATGAATTGATGAGGAGCGAAGTATCGAATTTGACACAATTTATCCTTAGGCACAACTTCCATATGACCTAACCTCTTATATTCGTTAATGAATTCCACATATTGTTTTTTACTTTCTTTATTTCTTTGTAATATTTTCTCTAAGCTATGAAAACTCCTTTTTGCTTATTCGAAAGAATCACCTAATTCTCCAGCGTGAGGATTCAAAAGTAAACTGACAATGAACCTTCCGTCTTCTTGTCTTCGTATTGTTTTTAAAAACCCCTCTTCGAACTTCATCTCCTCTTTAGATAAGAACCTATTTTTTTGTTTAACTTCCTCCAGTTCCCAACATTTCTTGACCACCTCAACTAAAGACGACTCTTCGAAATCGGAGTGAGACACGACGGTATATGCAGCTAGAGGAACGTTGGAAATATTGTGCTTCCCAGAAACTATCCAACCAAGCAAAGTTTTCTGTAGTACTGGTAACTGGGGGCTCAGTTTTATTTGCCCTACGCAAGGAAGACTATAGAAAGTATCCGCACCTATAAGTAAGTCTATTCGACCGGGGCGGTAAGAATCAGGATCCGCGAGAGCGATGTTCGAGGGTATGTTCCAGCCCCTTATATTCAACTCTCTCTCTGGCAAAATATTTGTTATATTTTTTAAGACTAAAAGATCTTGGTCGATCTCGAAATTCGACATTGTAGACTTACAATGCCCAATCGTCTGAAACTTAACCTGTGTATTCGATTTTCCTATTCCAGAAACGTAGGTGTTTTTTCTCAGCCGCAATCTTTGAGCCATATCTTCGGTAATAAAGTTGACTTGAGATGCAGAGTCAAGAAGCACACGAATTGGATAATAATCACCAGCTTTATCTTTGATAAGTACCCTAGCGGTGGCCAAGATAACATGAGAACCATTTCCCCCGAATAGACTTGACGCGAGATGTGTATTATTTCCGTAACTAGTTCCTTGCTCGATTGTTGTCCGTGAGAATATTTGGTGCGAAACGGTGTAATAAATTGTGATGCGGTAACTACCACACACTACAATTCGATGCTTGGCATTTTCGGACGGAATGTCCTTTCGCCAAACAGCTAGTGCACAGCACTCGTTGCTTTGCTACTTGAAAGCGCTTTGAGCCTGATAATTGGTTATATTGAGGACATGCAACTATATCATGCCCATCTGAAGAACAAAAAAACACAATTAACCGTCTGACTGAGGAGTGATGTACGGATAGGTATATGACTATTTTTGTAAGCACCACGACGAACCCGAGTTCGCTCTGGATGAAGATCCATATTTGCATCAGCCTTAGGAAGCTTTGATTCTTTTGCTTTAAGTGTTTTGCATCTCCGATCTAACACCTCTGCAAAATCCTTCCATTTTGCAGAGGTGTTAGCTTAGCCCTTGTTTCAACATCAACCTTATCTAACGCTAACGAAATGAACAAAGCATCGGCTATATCCTTGTTGCTACCAATGGAAAGCATCGCTGCGATGTGTGTATTGAAGCTATCTTCTAAGTTA
Organism: Eumerus sabulonum; assembly: GCA_951905685.1. NCBI lineage: Eukaryota > Metazoa > Arthropoda > Insecta > Diptera > Syrphidae > Eumerus > Eumerus sabulonum. The sequence continues at coordinate 96,724,302 of OX645060.1, forward strand.
CGAAGATTTAAAGCGGTGCGAAGATTTGCGGACTTCCATAAGTCCGTTGAGATGTTCTTGAAATATCATCGTTTTACTGTCAAAACGCTTTTTCAATCGGTCAAAGCCTTGTAATAGTTCAACCCGGTCAACTCGAACTCTTTGATTGAATTCAAAGCAGCACCTGACAAACACTTCTTCAAATAATTAAACTTTTGTAGGGCATCTAATGTTTCATCCTTGCCAACAAGACTTGTAAAGAGTCCAATAAAATTCGGGAATTCCGAAAATGTACCAGAAAATATAGGCAATTGTATACGCTCTAATTTTGAGCGTGAGATCGGAGATCAATTATCTGTGTAGCTTCACCACTTTTCTTTATTATCCAATACTATCCACTTTAAACTTTATTATCCAATACTATCCACTTTAAACTTTATTACACAATACACAAACCTTTATTGAAAGCTTTTCTTTTCACCTTGGTTGATCACACCGACTTGTCACACGCTGTTTTATACCACAAACTGAATGAATGTCAAGGGCGAGTGTTCGCGCTTATATAGCTCTCGGTCCACCGTCTCAAACGTTCGCCGTTGGAAGTTCCCCTTCGGAAATCTCTAGAACGCTCTGACAATTCCATTGGAAATTGACATCATTCCAATCCCCGCTTCCAGAGAGTTTTCGAACTTAACGGTCCGCTTGCATCTCCGCAACACTGCCCTCCTCCTAAACTTGTTCGTCCTCGAACAAGCGATTGGACCCTTCTCCGTAATATGGTGCTAACCTCTCTACGTGGACAATTTTATACTTCGCCCGTCTGTTTCCCATCTGCTGTATCCGGTATACCACGTCATTGAGTTTCTTGATGACCTCATGTGGTCCGTCCCAGGCTGATTGCAATTTGGGGCACAAGCCTTTTTTCCGTTGTGGGTTGTACAGCAATACCAATTGTCCGGTCTCGAATCCAGAAGTATTCGCCCTCAAGTCGTATCGCGCCTTCATTTTATCGCTGACCAAGTTCAGTCGCTCCCGGATGAACTGATGGATGGAGTTCAGCTGTTCCTTCTTTTCAGTTACGAAGTCCTCCCTGCCGCTAGTTGTCGGTAGTACCACGCCGAACTTCAAGTCCGATGGAAGTCGGAGATCAGTTCCAAAAATGGCTTCGGCGGGTGTTGTTGCCGTTGAATTGTGCTGTGCCGAACGGTATGCCATTAAGAAAAGGGGAAGATGTTCATCCCAGTCCTTCTGATCTCCGACGAAGACTTTTCTCAGGTATTCCTCCATCGTCCGGTTGAACCTTTCGACCATGCCATCAGATTGTGGATGTAATGGTGTTGTCCGCGTCTTTCTGATACCTAGCATGTCACAGAGTTCTTTGAACACCGTCGACTCGAAGTTCCTTCCTTGGTCTGAGTGCAGTTCCAGCGGTACTCCATAACGCGCAACCCAGTTGTTCACAAATGCATCCGAAATGGTTGTGGGTTCCTGGTTCGGGATGCAAAACACCTCAGACCACTTGCTGAAGTAATCGATCACCACCAGCGCGTATTTGTTTCCAGCGTTGCTCGTTGGGAATGGGCCTGCGATGTCCATTGCGATACGTTCGAACGGTGCTCCAACATTGTACTGCTGCATATTTCCTCGTGTTTTCCTTACTGGACCCTTTGCCTTCGCACACTGTTCACACCTGCGAATGAAACCCGTAACCGACTCATGGCATCCTACCCAATAGAAACGTCTCTTGATCTTTCTACAGTCTTGTTAACACCAAGATGACCCCCGCTTGGTCCCTCATGGTATTCTCGGATGACCTCGTCGATTTGCCCCTTTGGAATTACCAGCAAATCGTTTACAATGTTCCCGTCCTCACTTTCCCAACTGCGGTAGAGGCAACCGTTCTTCAGCTTCAAACTCTGCCATTGAGCCTAGTAAGCTTTCACGATTGGGCTTTCACTGGATACTTGCTGCCAACTTGGTCGAAAACCTCGTTCTTGGTAGTCGATGATGACTGCCAGATCGACATCTTCTCGCTGCTTCCTTCCGACCTTCTCGACAGTCCAGAAATCATCTGGCAGCACCTGGAAACAACGGATGTCGGTGACCTGTTCCTTGGTCTCGGCGCGTGAACAATGTTTGCATTCAACATCGCAAGGTCGCCTTAATAATGCATCCGCGTTTCCATGACTGCTTCCCTTCCGGTGTTCGAAACAGAAGTCATAGCTCTGGATTCTCTCTATCCATCTGGCAAGCTGGCCTTCCATGTTTTTGAACTGCAGCAGCCATCTCAACGCTGCGTGGTCCGTCCTAAGATGAAAAGCTTGGCCATAGAGATATTTGTGGAAATGCTTGACACTGTCAACCACGGCTAAAAGCTCCCTCCTAGTTACACAGTAGTTCCTCTCCGGCTTCGATAGGATCCTACCGTAGTAAGCGATGACCCGTTCTCGCCCGTCAATTGTTTGAGAGAGTACTCCTCCGATTCCATGTCATCTCGCATCGGTGTCCAAAATAAACTTTTCTTCCGGGACAGGATATGCAAGAATCTGCGCACTGCAGAGCAATTCCTTCAGGTGAATGAACGCTTCCTCCTGCGGCTTCTCCCACTTGAATGGCCGATTCTTTTTGGTGAGCTCGTGCAAACTGCTGGCAACGTTTGCAAATCCTAGGATGAATCGCCTGTAATATGTGCAAAGTCCCAGGAATGACCTTAAGTCATGAAGATTCTTCGTCCGCGGCCATTCCTTAACCGCTGAGATTTTCCCTTCATCTGTATGGGCTCCTTCTGCAGTCGCCACATGTCCCAAGTACTTCACCTCGTTCTGGAAGAGCGAACATTTCTTCGGGCTCAATCTCAATCCGGCTGCTTGAATACGTTCCAGTACCTCTTCAAGCTTCTTAAGGTGATCGTCGAAATCCTTGCTCATGACAATTATGTCATCCAGATAGACAAGGCAAGTCCTCCAGTGAAGTCCTCTTAGTACCCGGTTCATAAGTCTCTCGAATGTGGCTGGCGCATTGCAAAGACCGAAGGGCATCACAGAGAATTGCCACAACTCTCCCCCGGCGGTGAACGCGGTCTTTTCCTTGTCCTGCTGGTCAAGCTCTATTTGCCAGTATCCACTTTGCAAGTCCAGCGTCGAGAACCACTTTGCACCAGATAGTGTATCCAAGGTGTCGTCGATTCTCGGTAAAGGATAGCTGTCCTTCTTCGTGACGTCGTTCAGCTTCCTGTAGTCCACGCAGAATCGGGTGCTTCCATCCTTCTTCTTAACTAGGACTCCTGGCGAACTCCATGGGCTTGCAGATGGTTCGATCACGCCCACCTTTTCCATCTCGTCGATTAGTTTGATCACCTCTCCTTCTTTCGCCAAGGGTACCATCCTCGGTGGCTGCCGGATCGGTCTAGAGTCCCCTGTCTCTATTCTGTGCTTCACATTTGATGTTCTTCCACAGTTCTTACCATTTGCAAAAACTGTCCAATATTTACGGAGCAGGGAGAGTGCTTTACATTTCTGCTTCTCCACTAGGTGTTGCGTCCACTCTCTGGCCATTGTTTTTAAGAAGGCTTTGTTGAACTGGATTTCATGTTGTTCCCTTGTATATTGTCCTAGGTGTACAGGCAGGATTCAGGACTCGTACTGGAACCAATTGGTCTTGTCGGGGTTCCACCAGAGCCCTTCCAACAATGATATCGCTGGGTCGATTTCTTTTGTCGGGTTCGACCACCCACATTCGGCTTGTCCCCGCATTCCCGCCTTCCCACCAGTTACTGTACGAAGCCTTACCTCGGAAAATGGTTCGATGTCAGAAACCAATCCGCTTCGGATGACTGAATGAGTTTCGCCCATGTCCAACGTCAGCAGATATCGTCGCCCGTCCATCGTTCCCTCGATGACTAGGCTGGTTGCACCTCTACAGATTCGGGATACGAGTATGCTGGGGCACTGCAATGTGGGAGCCAGCGCATGCCCCTCTGCACTGACTCGTTTTAGTTTAACGGATTGTTAGGTGCACCTTTTGTACCTCCACGGCCGCGTTCACTCCCATGGTCTCTTTTTGGGGAACTAGACCTCGAACGCTTTCTTCGCAGGCGGCAGTTCCTCGCAATGTGCCCCTGCTGGTCGCAGATGTAGCATCTACCCGGGAATGAACCACTCCTACTCGCCGTTGTTGTTCTCGAACTATCCTGGTCTGAAGATATGCGCCGTAGTTTGATCGAAGGTCGGCATATCAAGAGCGATGTTTCACATGCGAGAGCGCTGGCAACTGTCTCCTTGAAAGATGTCTTCGGCAGGAGAATCAGACTTCGTTGCGTATCGGGGTCCTTTAGCCCTTGGATGAAAGAATCCGTTTTCAGTTTTTCCACCACATCAACTGGAACATCCGCGTAGGCTAGATGAGATAGCCTCTCGATGTCGGCAGCATACTGTTGGATGGTCTCGTTTACACGCTGCTTGCGTCCTTTAGGTTCCAGCTTGTGCATCTCCTGCATGTGCTCACTGCCGTATCTTCGATGAAGAGCTTCCCATATGGCTGTGTAGTTCCTTCTCTGGGTCTCCGGGATGGTCTGTAGAACACCAGCTGCTTCGCCTTTAAGCGAAATTACTAGAGCGGCCACACGATCTTCTTCTCCCCATTGATTCCGTTCCGCTGTTGTCTCGAACTGAAGCTTAAAGATGTTAAATGCGCTCGTGCCGTCAAAGTTGGGAGCTGTGAATTTCGATGCCGCAGTCGGTACAACGATTCCTTGATGTTGAACGTTCTGGACAGTTTTCTCGATTTCCAGAACCTTCTTGTCGAACCGCGATTCCAGTGTCTCGATTATCTTTTCCTGATTATTTTCGAGATCTAGAACCTTCTTGTCGAACCTTGACTCCAGTGACTCGATTCTCTTTTCTTGATTATTCTCGAGATCTAGAACCTTCTTGTCGAATCTCGATTCTAGTGTCTCGATTCTCTCTTCGACGTCCTGGAATCGATCGTTGACTGTCTGCTGGATGTTTCTTTGGCTTTCTCGATTGTTCTCTAGCATCCCTTCTAACGTCTCCAGCTTCTGGCCCAAGGAAATGGAATTTTCCTCCAGTTTCTGACTCAGAGAAGTACTTACGGCAACGGAATTTTCCTCCAGCTTCTCATCTAATTTCTGGCTCAGGGAGATGGAATTTTCCTCCAGCTTTTCACTCATAGCATTAAGAGCCGCGAGAATGTGCTGCATATCGAACGCTGGCTCAGTAGATGTCGACGGCTTCTCCACCCCGAATTCGTAACTCTCCCAGTCGAAACCTTCTTCCTGCAACGCTGATCGCAGTCTCTCCACCAGGTTGGCTTTACTTCCCACTTTGGATAATTCCCGAGCATCCAGCTCTCTTTTCAGTTGTTCAATTGTCAACTTTTCCAATTTTACCATTTTCTCACTTTTGCAATGATTCACTTCACAACTCAAATAAAGTTTCACTCGTTTACTCGCAATCCCACTTCTGACACCAAATGTTACGAATTTATTCGATCCCCACACCAAATAGGGTTCGCACCACTGGATTGCGATAATCTACAATTGTCTTTTTATTTAAATTGAAACACACACACTTTTAATTCTTTCACCACAGATCAATTATCTGTGTAGCTTCACCACTTTTATTTATTATCCAATACAATCCACTTTAAACTTTATTACACAATACACAAACCTTTATTGAAAGCTTTTCTTTTCACACTGGTTGATCACACCGACTTGTCACACGCTGTTTTATACCACAAACTGAATGAATGTCGAGGGCGAGTGTTCGCGCTTATATAGCTCTCGGTCCACCGTCTCGAACGTTCGCCGTTGGAAGTTCCCCTTTGGAAATCTCTAGAACGCTCTGACAATTCCATTGGAAGCTGACATCATTCCAATCCCCGCTTCCAGAGAGTTTTCGAACTTAACGGTCCGCTTGCATCTCCGCAACAATACGATCGTTGAGGAAAAATTGGGATTCCTTAATGTTGAATATAAATGAATTTTTACAATCAGTTGATATTGTTATATTAACTGAAACAAATATAAATAAGAGGAAAATTATTTATATAAAATTGATGGCTTTAATGTGGAGTCTTATAATAGATCAAGGTCTAGAGGTGGAGGAATAACTGTATTCATGAAGGATGATATTGTTACGAATTATTCAATCCCCACACCAAATAGGGTTCGCACCACTGGATTGCGATAAACTACAATTGTCCCTTTTATCCGAATGAAAGAAATAAAAACACACACACTTTTCTTGTTTTACCACAGATCAATTATCTGTGTAGCTTCACCACTTTTCTTTATTATCCAATACTATCCACTTTAAACTTTATTACACAATACACAAACCTTTATTGAAAGCTTTTCTTTTCACCTTGGTTGATCACACCGACTTGTCACACGCTGTTTTATACCACAAACTGAATGAATGTCGAGGGCGAGTGTTCGCGCTTATATAGCTCTCGGTCCACCATCTCGAACGTTCGCCGTTGGAAGTTCCCCATAGGAAATCTCTAGAACGCTCTGACGATTCCATTGGAAGTTGACATCATTCCCATCCCCGCTTCCAGAGAGTTTTCGAACTTAACGGTCCGCTTGCATCTCCGCAACACTGCCCTCCTCCTAAACTTGTTCGTCCTCGAACAGGCGATTGGACCCTTCTCCGTAATATGGTGCTAACCTCTCTACGTGGACAATTTTATACTTCGCCCGTCTGTTTCCCCCTTGCTGTATCCGGTATACCACGTCATTGAGTTTCTTGATGACCTCATATGATTCATCCCAGGCTGAATGCAATTTGGGGCACAAGCTTTTTTCCGTTGTGGGTTGTACAGCAATACCAATTGTCCGGTCTCGAATCCAGAAGTATTCGCCCTCAAGTCGTATCGCGCCTTCATTTTATCGCTGACCAAGTTCAGTCGCTCCCGGATGAACTGATGGATGGAGTTCAGCTGTTCCTTCTTTTCAGTTACGAAGTCCTCCCTGCCGCTAGTTGTCGGTAGTACCACGCCGAACTTCAAGTCCGATGGAAGTCGGAGATCAGTTCCAAAAATGGCTTCGGCGGGTGTTGTTGCCGTTGAATTGTGCTGTGCCGAACGGTATGCCATTAGGGAGAGGGGGAGATGTTCATCCCAGTCCTTCCGATCTCCGACGACGACTTTTCTCAGGTATTCCTCCATCGTCCGGTTGAACCTTTCGACCATGCCGTCAGATTGTGGATGTAATGGCGTTGTCCGCGTCTTTCTGATACCTAGCATGTCACAGAGTTCTTTGAACACCGACGACTCGAAGTTTCTCCCTTGGTCTGAGTGCAGTTCCATTGGTACTCCATAACGCGAAACCCAGTTATTCACGAATGCATCCGAAATGGTTTTGGCTTCCTGGTTCGGGATGCAAAACACCTCAGGCCACTTGCTGAAGTAATCGATCACTACTAGCGCGTATTTGTTTCCAGCGTTGCTCGTTGGGAACGGGCCTGCAATGTCCATTGCGATACGTTCAAACGGTGCTCCAACATTGTACTGCTGCATATTTCCTCGAGTTTTCCTAACTGGACCCTTTGCCTTCGCATACTGTTCACACCTGCGAATGAAACGCGTAACCGACTCATGGCATCCTACCCAGTAGAAACGTCTCTTGATCTTTTCTACAGTCTTGTTAACACCAAGATGACCCCCGCTTGGTCCCTCGTGGTATTCTCGGATGACCTATTCGATTTGTCCTTTCGGAATTACCAGCAGATCGTTTACAATGTTCCCGTCCTCACTTTCCCAACTGCGGTAGAGGCAACCGTTCTTCAGCTTCAAACTCTGCCATTGAGCCCAGTAAGCTTTCACGATTGGGCTTTCACTGGATATTTGCTGCCAACTTGGTCGAAAACCTCGTTCTTGGTATCCGATGATGACCGCCAGATCGGCATCTTCTCGCTGCTTTCTTCCAACCTTCTCGGCACTCCAAGAATCTTCTGGCAGCACATGGAAACGACGGATATCGGTGACCTCTTCTTTGATTTCCGCACGTGAACAATGCTTGCATTCAACGCCGCGAGGTCGGCTCGTTAATGCATCCGCATTTCTATGGATGCTTCCCTTCCGGTATTCGCGTGCTCTCGCTTGATCTCCTTTTCGCGAATCAAACCTCGAACGCCTTCTTCTCAGATGACGATTTCTCGCCATGTGCCCCTGCTCGTTGCAGATGTAGCATCTACCTGGGAACGGGCAGCTCCTACTCACCGTTGTTTCTCTGGAACTACGCCACAATTTGCAGGAAGAACGCTTTCTCCGCAGACGACAGTCTTTTGCAATGTGCCCCTGCTGATCGCAGATATAGCAGCAACCTGGGAACGAGCGACTCCTACTCACTGTCGTTGCTCTGGAATTACGTCGCAATTTGCTGAAGGAACGCTTTCTCCGCAGACGGCAGTTCTTCGCAATGTGCCCCTGCTGGTCGCAGATATAGCAGCTACCTGGGAACGAGCGACTCCTACTCACTGTCGTTGCTCTGGAATTACGTCGCAATTTGCTGAAGGAACGCTTTCTCCGCAGACGGCAGTTCCTCGCAATGTGCCCCTGCTGGTCGCAGATGTAGCATCTACCCGGGAATGAACCACTCCTACTCGCCGTTGTTGTTCTGGAACTATCCTGATCTTGAGAAATGCGCCGTAATTTGATGGAAGGTCGGCATATCATGAGCGATGTTTCACATGCGAGAGCGCTGGCAACTGTCTCCTTGAAAGATGTCTTCGGCAGGAGATTCAGGCTTCGTTGCGTATCGGGGTCCCTTAGCCCTTGGATGAAAGAATCCGTCTTTAGTTTCTCTACCACATCAACTGGAACATCCGCGTAGGCAAGATGGGATAGCCTCTCGATGTCGGCGGCATACTGTTGGATGGTCTCGTTTAAACGCTGCTTGCGCCCTTTAAGTTCCAGCTTGTGCATCTCCTGCATGTGCTCACTGCCGTATCTTCGATGTAGAGCATCCCATATGGCTGTGTAGTTCCTTCTCTGGGTCTCCGGGACGGTCTGTAGAACGTCAGCTGCTTCACCTTTAAGGGAAATTACTAGAGCGGCCACACGATCTTCTTCTCCCCATTGATTCCGTTCCGCTGTTGTCTCGAACTGAAGTTTAAAGATGCTAAATGCACTCGTGCCGTCGAAGTTGGGAACTGTGAATTTCGATGCTGCAGCCGGTACGATGTTTCCTTGATGGTGAACGTTCTGGATAGTTTTCTCGAGTTCCAGAACCTTCTTATCCAGTGTCTCGATTCTCTTTTCCTGGTTATTTTCGAGATCTAGAGCCTTCTTGTCGAACCTCGACTCCAGTGTCTCGATTCTCTTTTCCTGATTATTCTCGAGATCTAGAACCTTCTCGTCGAACCTCGATTCTAGTGTCTCGATTTTCTCTTCGACGTCCTGGAATCGATCGTTGACTGTCTGCTGGATGTCTCTCAAGCTTTCTCGATTGTTCTCTAGCATCTCTTCTAACGTCTCCAGCTTCTCTAGTTTCTGGCTCAAGGAAATGGAATTTTCCTCCAGGTTCTGACTCAGAGAATTACTTACGGCAATGGAATTTTACTCCAGCTTTTTTAGTTTCTGGTTCATGGAAACACTCATAGCGTTCATAGCCGCGAGAATTTGCTGCATATCGAACGCTGGCTCAGTGGATGTCGACGGCTTCTCCACCCCGAATTCATAACTCTCCCAGTCGACACCTTCTTCCTGCAACGCCGATCGCAGTCTCTCCACCAGGTTGGCTTTAATTCTCACTGTGGATAATTCCCGAGCATCCAGCTCTCTTTTCAGTTGATCAATTGTCAGCTTTTCCAATTTTACCATTTTCTCACTTTTGCAATGATTCACTCTCAAATAAAGTTTCACTCGTTTACTCGCAATCCCACTTCTGACACCAAATGTTACGAATTATTCAATCCCCACACCAAATAGAGTTCGCACCACTGGATTGCGATAAACTACAATTGTCCCTTTTATCCGAATGAAAGAAATAAAAACACACACACTTTTCTTGTTTTACCACAGATCAATTATCTGTGTAGCTTCACCACTTTTCTTTATTATCCAATACTATCCACTTTAAACTTTATTACACAATACACAAACCTTTATTGAAAGCTTTTCTTTTCACCTTGGTTGATCACACCGACTTGTCACACGCTGTTTTATACCACAAACTGAATGAATGTCGAGGGCGAGTGTTCGCGCTTATATAGCTCTCGGTCCACCATCTCGAACGTTCGCCGTTGGAAGTTCCCCATAGGAAATCTCTAGAACACTCTGACAATTCCATTGGAAGTTGACATCATTCCCATCCCCGCTTCCAGAGAGTTTTCGAACTTAACGGTCCGCTTGCATCTCCGCAACAATATTGTGTATGATAGAGTAGAAGGTTTATACACTTCCTATGAATGCATCAATTACACGAGGATCTTTGTCAGCTACTCTGATGTCAGTATACAGACCTCCTAACCTAAATCCTAATCGATTTATCAATGAAATTGCAAGATAATATAGACTTAATAAACAAAAGACAAAAAATTGATTGTTGCAGGCGATATAAACATAAATGTGAATAACCGTAATGATCACACAGTCAACAACTACCTTTCTATGATATCTTCAAAAGGACTTATAAATACTATACTTTCGGAAACGAGACTTGAAGTATCTAGAAACTCCAGAACACTAATAGACCATTGTCTCATTCGCGTGAAGTGCCAAGAAATCAATTCCGCTGTTGTTGAATTAAATATATCTGATCATTATGGCATATACACCGCCGTTGTGCTTAATCATTACCCACTACCAATTCAGAAAGAAGAATATCAGTACATAAACCCTCAACAACTAGCACAAAGTATCGAAGCATGCAACTGGGAACAATTAAGAGTATTTTCAGAGGTGAACGACTTCTACGGCCAATTTAAGAATATCTTAACCAATATGATGGCAGCAGCAACAATAACAAAAGAAAAAAAGGTCAGAAGGTACAAAAACAATCGTAGAAATGAGGGCTATGAAAGAGAATTCAAGCAATTTCGAAATTACTTAAGCAAAGAAATCAACAAGGCAAATACAAGTTTCTATAAAAATGAATTTCAAAAGGCGAACAAAATCCCTAAAGAAACTTGGAAGATAGTTAATGCAATTCTTGGTAAAATGCCCAGCAAATTAGATGATGTCCTACTTAAGAATTTCGGAAACGCATATCAGTCTAACAATCTAGCAAATGAATTTGTAACGAAATTTCTGTCTGACGTTTCAAGCACGGTACACGAATGTCAACATAAAACCTTTACTGGGCCGATAACCAGCATGCAAAGGTCCATATACATGGGATATGTCACGGTAAAAGAGATAGAAAATATTCTAAGCACACTCAAGGACAACAAATCTGCTGGAATTGATGGTCTAAGACCGAGAGATCTGAAAAATAATGCAAAAGTGCTAGCTAATGTAATAACCAAATTGGTAAATATCGGTCTTGAACAATCAACAGTTCCACAGACACTTAAAATATCTATTGTACGTCCCATTTATAAAGACGGAAAGAAAAATGATATATCCAACTATAGGCCAATTTCAATATTATCTGTAGTAGACAAAGTGTTAGAAGAGGTAGTAGCGGAAAGATTATACGAATACGTCGAGAAGCACAAAATTCTGGAGAAGAACCAGTATGGATTTCGAAAAAATAATAGTACAAACCGACTTCTCTGAGACTTCACCAACAGAATATACCCAAGCCTTGATAAAAATCACAACGTTATCGTTTTATTTATTGATTTTAAAAAAGCATTCGATACGTTCAACCATAGAAATATTCTGAAGCAGCTGGAAAAAATTGTTGTACGAGGGTCCCTTCTAAGTTGGTTTGAAAGCTATCTTACAGGTTGAAATTACGTAGTGAAAGTAGGAGAAAACGTCAGCCAAGCAGAAAACTCTTCATATGGGGTCCCACTGGGATCAAAACTATGTCCTCTTATTTTCATAATTTATGTAAATGAGCTACTTTCGATTCTAAAACAGAGTACAGGTTACGCATACGCTGATGACACAGCTATTTTAGTAAGCCATAAAAACGTTGAACCAGCCGAAAAAATAATGCAAAAGGAGTTTAACGCTGTGGCTGCTTGGTGTCATGATCACGGCCTCATTATTAACTCAAAAAAAAAAAAAACAGAAGTGATGCACATACGCCCTCCACATATCCCAAGATACCAAATAAATATCAAAATACATAGATTTGATTGCATCCATAGAACAGAAAATCATCTGTATCTTTCACAAGAAGATGAGTGTTCAACATATATCGAAAACGTATCTGTATACAAATATCTGGGAGTAATCGTAGATTATAATTTTAAATGGAGCTATCAAATAAATACTCTAATAAAGAAACTTCGGCAATCGACTTATGCTATCTTTCACTTAAGTTACTTGTGCTCACATGAGGCTCTAAGACAATGCTATTTCGGCCTCGTCGAGTCTCATCTGAGATATGGTATTTTAGCTTGGGGAAATGCACCTCAACTTCGACAACTCGAAATGCTTTCTTCTTTGATGGCATTACAGCCCATGAAGGACCAGAGCCAAGCTTCTCTTCAATCACCCATGGTTTGTGTGATTTATTTTTCCCACAGGTGAAAGGGACCTACAGTTTATTGCCGATTCCGACCGGCGTGAGTCGAGAAGCTTTTTCCAGGCAAGGTATACTACGGGGGGTTTTGCCAGTACCCCGCCGAGGAGGGACGCCGCGAAATAAACATTCGCGGCGAATGTTTATTCGAAATGCTACAGCTCAGAATCCAAAAAATCATCTATAGATCGATACTACGTCAATACAATGATTGGAGGCAAATAAACAATGAAACGAGGCTGGTGAGTATAAAACAACTCCATAAACTTGAAATCCTATCACAGTTTAAAGACGACAACACATACAAAATCCCAACCCAACAAGTCCGCAACACCAGAAGAAGACAACAAGGAAGATACATCGTTCCAAGATACTGGAATGCTTATGGGAGGCGTAAATACGATGTGACAGTTCCAACAACGTTCAATGAATTGCCCTCTGATTTCCAGAACTTACCAAAACCTAAATTAGTAGAAAAAGCGAAGTACTTTTATTATAACAAAGATCCACTGTAAAACAAAAAAAATATATATATACATATATATATATATATATATATATATATATATATATATATATATATATATATATATGTGTGTGTGTGTGTGTGTGTGTGTATGTGTATATTGTACAGAAGACAACAACAACGAGCGAATAGGGGCGCTTGGTGTGAATATAACCCCCAACGTGGTGAATGAATTAAATCTCATTTATGTCTTTTGTACTTCATATTTACATGTGCATATGTACATACATATATTTACCTATATCATTTATATCGTTTCAATCTATCTGTAACATTTTATGCAACAAGAATTCAAAAATATGTGTTAAATATAGACAGTCTTCTGCAGACAAACCCTCGGGTTTTGCAGAAACATTTTATGAATAAAATGAATAAATTAATGATCTGTAATCTGTAAATGGAACAACAAACGTGAGCTGGCCATCGCAGTCAGATAACGAAGATTGCTGAAGCAAAATAGTGTTTGAGGTGTACTGAAGTACGGCAAATTCAAGATTTATCTCAATTGAATCTTATAGAAGAAGAACTTGCAATTTATATTCAACGTATTACAACAACGAATGAAAACCTCCTTGAAGTTAATAGAGAGCTCCAAAATAGAGGATTGGAAGACAAACATGAATATGAAGATACTGCTGCCCGTATGGTAGCTAAGCTCCAAATACGACTAAACAAAGTACATCAGAAGTTTGACCAGGTTCCCACTGAAATTTTGTCAAAAAAATATGCCAAACACAGCAAAGGTTCATAACATCAATCTGCCGAAACTGAAAACCTTTTCGGGTGATTATAAAGAACGGATACTGTTTTAGGAAAATGTTCGAGCCAATATTATTCCACATCCGAAGAGCTAAGCAAGAGTTTTTGGTCTTACGTCGAAAACATCAAGAACTCCGTCTCGTCGTCTATAACCACGCTCATCCACAATGACATTCCAGCTTCCAAACCCTTAGACAAAGACAATCTGCTTGCTGCCCATTTCGCAGCAAACTCGCAGCTTCCCAGATCATCATTGTCTCCGCCTGTTCTGGAGTACGTTAACTCCACCATGGGAGTACTTCCGTACTCGTACAGTTGCAAGGGTTCTTAAAGAACTTGACATACACAAATCCGCAGGTCCAGATGGTATTTCCCCAATAATTCTGAAGAGATGTTCTTCTACGCCGGCAAAACCACTGCGTAAGCTTTTTCACCTTTCTTACTCTTCTGAACTCTACCCGAGTAGGTGGAAAACAGCATTTGTCCAGGCCATTCCCAAAAAAGGGAGTCGCGAGTCGCAGAAACTCCTCAGTGACCGGCAGTATGGTTTCCGCAGCAACATATCCACTGGTGATTTGATGGTATATCTCACCGAGGAGTGGAATCGCTCGCTCCACCAGGCAGGTGAGAGCAAAGTAGTTGCACCTGATATTTCGAAAGCATTTGACCGAGTTTGGCATAAAGCTCTTTTGTCGAAAATGCGTGCATTCGGGATCGACGACTTTCTTCTTCTATGGATTAGAAACTACCTTTCGAATAGTTCAATGCAAGTTGCCTTGGACGGATTCAAGTCTGATACTCACTTTGCAAATGCTGGTGTTCCCCAGAGCTACGTTTTGGCTCCCACACTCTTTCTCATTTTTATAAATGATTTCTTGTCTGTTACTTCTAATCCAATCCACTTCTTCGCTGACGACAGTACCCTCAGCTTTTCATATTCGTTCACTTCTTTACGACCCTGTACTTCGGCTGTACACTATTTACAGCGGCAGCGTATGATAAGCTCATTAAATTCACATATTGACAGCATCATCCAATGGGGTAAAAACAACAGAGTGGAATTTAATGCTTCCAAAACACAATGCTGTCTTCTGTCGCTAAAGCGTAACACGGACCCATTGCCATTATCCATGAATGGCACTTGTATCTCTGAAACAGAAAAGCTTTCCATCCTGGGTATGTGCATCAGTGACAACCTTTTTTGGAACGATCACATATTTAGTGTCGCTAAGAATGCCGCGAAATGCCCAGGTTTCCTATACAGATGCAAGAAATTCTTCACACCCAGCGATCTGGCTATAATTTATAAGGCGTTCATTCGTCCTAAATTGGAGTTCAACGCTTATGTCTGGTCTGGCGCATCTAAGACCTCACTGCACTTACTTGACGCGCGTGTGTCCATAAAAAAAAAAAAAAAAAGTTACCCACTTTTGGTGTCATACCATTCGATAACGTGGGTATACCTAAACATAAAAAATGAAAAACCGTAAAGCTACGTATGCGTAGCCAATACGGTAGAAATTTTATTGAAATAGTACCCGTAGTCGTACTAGCAATCTGCTATTGTATTTAACAGATTACTAAATTAAAATTAGCTGACGTAAATGCAAGGGGCCGGGATCAAGAAGAAGGGCTGTGTACGATTAAAGTTTTTTTTTAATCGCTCTGTGGAGAAATTCGTTGCTCAACTTACAACGTGAAAATCTCCCAGATGTAATGAGGCAATTGAACAATTTCGTGGTAAAAGAAAAAGAAAATGAGCTATAACTGACGAGCTAGCCGGGTGACGACGTTTACACTTCGGGTGATCCGATTAGAAAGGTCAAGTTTATTGTTTCATTCTGTACAAGAAAACTTTTAGGACACAGTGCTTATAAAAAAAGATGGCCGTTTACATTAAATGGGCGGCAAATTAAAAAAAGTGGTCTAAATTGCTTTAGTGTAATACAAACTTAAGTTTTGAATTTATAACAAAAATTAACAATTTTGCCATTGGGCTCAATACAAAATTTCTAATTTGATGTCTGACCGAACATTCCGCCCCCTTTGAAAGGATCCCCTTTCAACAAGGTAAAGGTGCAAGTTTTCGGATAGGTCGGATGATCAGCCCTCTTGTTGTACGAACTTCCGCTACTCGAACTCTTCCGTCCTGTCCAGGAATAGTAGTTTGAACTCTGCCCATCAGCCAGCGTTGTGGTGCCAGAGTATCATCGTGCACGATGACCAGGGAACCAACTTGTAGATTTGGCTCTAGTGAAAGCCATTTGGAGCGTTGCTGCAACTCCGTTACATATTCGCTTGACCAACGTTTCCAAAAGTGAGTTTTGATGTTGTTGATTCTCCGCCAATACTAAAGAAGTTCTGTCTTAGGAAAATCATCTGCCGCTTCAGGAATTGCCTTGAGTGAACACCTGATGAGGAAATGTCCTGGTGTCAGATGTAAGTGGTCTTGAATTCATCACGGCTTCTATTTCACAAAGAGCAGTTGCATGCTCTTCAAAGGACAGCTTGGCATTTTTGAGCGATCGGTAAAGATTACCTTTGGCAACCCTGACTGCTGCTTCCCAAACGCCACCGAAGTGCGGAGCCCTGGGGAGTATAAAATGAAAATGAATGTTATCGAAACTACAAAAATTGGTAATGGTTTCTTGTGTAGACTTGTGAAACCATAGCTTCCGTAGGTCAGATAGCTTTGAATTGGCCCCTATGAAAATCGTCGCGTTGTCGCAGAATATATCTCGTGGGAGACCTCGACGACTGATTAGACGCTTTAAAGACGCAATAAAAGCATCGGCAGAGAGATTAGAGACAGCTTCGAGATGCACTACCTTTGTCGCCAAGCAAATGAACACTGCTATGTATGCTTTAAAGGGCGCCTTACCACGAATTCTGTGGTAAACAAATACTGGACCACAGAAATCCACACCACATCGTAAAAAGGGACGAGTCGCACTGATTCTTTCTGGAGGAAGATCACCCATTATCTGATGTAGCAGCCTAGGACGATATCGAACACAATGTATGCAATTGCGTACAACTTTTCGTGTCAAGTCCCTGATGTTGACGATCCAAAATTTTTGTCGGAGCAAGGCAATGAGTGCCTTGGGTCCAGCGTGATAGTTAGTGGTATGTTAATGACGAGCAACACAATTGGCGAAGTGAGAACCTTTAGGCAAAAGTAATGGGTGTTTTTGTTCCTCGGGAATATGTGCGTTTCTCAAGAGACCTCCAACTCGTAGGATAGGATAGCCCTTACTTATTTCCAGAAAAGGGTTCAACCATTTGAGATTGCCTGTTATTACTTTGTTTTTAAGAAGTTGTTGGATTTCTTCTGAAAATGAATGTGCTTGTATTATTCCGACGATGTTATACAGAGCGTTGTCAAATTCTATTGGCTTCATTGGTGATGTCATATCCAGTTTTTTGCTTCGTAGTCTCGCCAAAAATCGAAGTACCAGTGAAAATACTCTTATGAGCCTTGTATATGAGCTAAATCGATTGACTACATCGAGGATATATTTTTGAGTCAGCCTACAACTTGATAAAACTGTTTTCCGTTTTTCTAAGTTCTTTATTTCTGGAGTTATAGATGAGTAGTTTATCGGTGGCCAATATTCCGATGAGTTCAATAAAAATGCAGGACCGGTAAACCAATTAGATTTCGTAAGATCGTTAACTGTGCATCCCCTGCATACTAGATCTGCGGGTTCATTTCTGTAGGCTTATGCCTCCAGATGACGTCAGCAGTTATGTCCTGCACTTCCGCTATACGATTTCCTACAAAGGTGCTTAGTTCAGAGGAATGAGTGGATATCCAGTGCAAAACGACTAGGGAATCTGTCCAAAAGTAAACCTCTGATGTTGATTGCTTGAAAATCGATTTAATTTTTGACCGTAATTTTGCAAGTAGATGAGCACTGCAAAGCTTTGCGACTAACAAATTAGTTATTACTGAACCTTGCGAATCCCGTGACCGAAGATAAATACAGCACCCATAAGCTTTTATAGATGCATCACAAAATCCATAAACCTGTACTGTTTGTCTGTCCGAAGTAAGAAAGAATCGTGGAACTGAGAGATTTTGAAGAGAGTTCAGGTCAGCCATAAATTGTCGCCATTCCGTGTCGATTTGTTGTGGAATTTCTGCGTCCCAGTCGATTTTGTTGATCCACAACTGTTGTAAAATGATTTTTGCATTTACTAAAATAGGATTAAATAAGCCCATTGGATCGAACAATGAAGAGGATAAGGACAATATCGATCTTTGGGAATGTGAGGAATATGTTCTATTCGGATTGTACGAAAAGTAGAATTCATCATCTGATGAATTCCATGTTATACCAAGCGTACTTGTGATGTTAGATTCACTCATTTTTAATTGCTTGTCGTTTTGGGCTGTGACGACGGAAGAATTATTGCTATACCATTTGGATAGCTCAAAGCCTGCAGATTGGAGCACAGCTTCGACTTCTCTTTTCAACTGTACAAAAGTTTCCAAATTATCTGGTCCGGTAATCATATCATCGACGTAAAAATCCGAACGTACAACTTGAGATCCCAAGGGGAATTCGTTCTCAAATTTGTCTCCAAGGTATTGCAAACAGCGAATTGCGAGATAGAGACCTGAGGTAGTGCCATAAGTAACAGTATTCAAAGCATACGTTTTAATGGGTTCCTTTTCACTTTCTCTCCACAAGATGTACTGAAACCTTCTATGAGATGGATGTACCAAAACCTGTCTATACATCTTCACTATTGATATTGAGAATTGTGAAAAATCATTCTGAATGATGGGACCGGACATTAGAATTTCGTTTAGAGAAATTTGCGACGATGTGCGACAAGAACCATCAAATACAACTCGTAACTTTGTCGACATGCTATTAGGCCGTAGGACACATTGATGAGGTAGATAATAATGGGGTGTAGTTAAATCCGGGTTGATTACGAGAGACATATGGCCTAGAGTCTCATATTCTTCGAGAAATTTTCCATACGATGTTTTTAATTTATAGTCATGTTTCAATCTTTTTTCCAAATATAGGAAACGGCGAAAAGCGATATGGTATGAATCACCTAATAAGGCTGGATCCTTCTTAAAGGGCAGTTTTACCATGAGTCGTCCAGTAGGCAGTTCCTCCAATGTTTGCTTGAAGTGTGTTTCACAGTTGAATTGCCCCTCCGTCCACTTTGGTTTATGCCCCATAATGGCTTTGAGTTCCCAAAACCTCTCGACGAGTTCTTCGAGTTGGTCTTCAACAGAGATTACGCACTGTTTTTTCTGAGAATCATCGACGAGTGATTTGTATCTTCCTGATACAACCCAACCTAGCTTTGTATTTTGCAAGGAAGGAAGGCCGTCTCCAAACTTTATTTGTCCTACCAATAATAAATCAAAGAAAGTTTCTGCTCCTATGAGCATATCTATAGGTCCAGGGTGATTTAACTCTTCGTCAGCAAGACGTATGTTTTTCGGAAGATCCGAGTTAACAATATTTATTGCAGAGTCCGGTTGGTATCCTGTTATGGTGGGGGTGACTAAAAACTCAAGTGAAAGTTCTAACGTCGAGCAACATGATCGAATTGTAGACTGAGTTAGAGAACTTATCTTTCGTAAATTCAACAACTTAACAAAATCCTCTTTGATGAATTTAACCTGTGAGCCTGAATCTAATAAAACTCGTGCTATTTGGAAACTTCCAGAAGCATCCCTAACAAGAACAAGGGCTGTTGCCAGGATGACTTGTTCTGTGGCCTTATGTTTCAAATCTGCTTCGAGGGCAGAGTTGGTAGCTGCTGATGATGAAGAACCATATGTGGTTGAGCCATTTGTGGTTTGATTTGTCCGATGAAGCAGTGTATGGTGCGACTGATGGTAAATTCGACATTTATAATTTGATGAACACTAAGCAAGATTATGACCCTGTCCCAAACAATTTAAGCACAAGCTTAGCTTCTTTACGTTATTGATTGGCTATAAAGGATGACGAAGTTCGAAGTTCGAGGTAGTTAAGGACTTCGTCTACCTTGGCTCCGCAGTGACCTGGAACAACGACATCAGTTCCGAAATCAAACGCAGAATCACTCTTACCAATCGCTGTTTCTTTGGGCTCAGGAGGCAATTGAGTAATAGAGTCCTCTCCCGAACGGCAAAGTTGACTCTATATAAGACCCTTAACTTCCCGGTCCTGTTGTACGGCACAGAAGCATGAACACTACCAAAGGCGGATGAGGAGGCCCTCAACCACGAACTTTACGGGCTTTACAGCGACATGAGCCTAGTCAGGCGGCTACGGATTCAACGCCTAAGATGGCTGGGCCATGTAGAGCGAATGGACACCACAGCTCCAGCCCGGAGAGTCTTTGAAACCAACCCCGAGGGACGAAGAAGCAGAGGACGGCCGCACTTAAGAAGGCGCACACAGGTGGAAGGGGACCTCAGCCAACGAAAGATCGTACTAGATGGAGGGGCATGTTGGTTGAGGCCCATGTTCATCCCGAACTGTAGCGCCCACTAAGAAGAAGAAGATATAGGATGACGATTGCTGGTTTTCGAAACGATGGCTTTTATGCCTTGCCAACGGTTGTTTGCTGTTGTCTGTTTGCAGAGTTTTACCTTCTCGTGATTCAAGGAATTGACATCGCTTCTCTAAAACGTCAGCACAACGTTTCCAAGTTAGTAAACTATTGTAGTCGAACTGTTCCACCCATTTAGATTGAGTTCCTTAATCAACTTTACTCATAGCGACGTGAATGATGATAGCATTGCAAATGTCAGATTCCGAACCCAGCGAGAGAAGAGAACTAAACATTGCACTAATATTGTCTACTAAAATGCGAAGTTGAGAAGCTGAGGTTTCCGTAACCCTTGGTAACTCGAAAAGCTGAGTAATATTTTCTAGAAAAAATTAAACAATCGTTATCGTAACGGTCCTTTAAGCGGTTAAGTGCTTTCGGATAATTATCTTTCGTTATTTGCCTTGATTGTTCCAAGTGCTGGATCACTTAAGCAAGTTGGATTATTATCCACGAGGCTTGTAAACGTACTGATAAAGTTTTTATACTCCGAATATTTTCCGTTGAAATGTGGCAACTGCAATTTCGGAAGATGGTTAACAGGAGAAGGAATAGTCCACGAAGTTTCGAAGGTGCTACTCCGTCTACCATTGCCCATAAATGATAAAATCTTAGCTTTTGTGGAAACGTACAAATCTCCCAATTCATTTCGGCTAGTGCCGTCAGGTGAAATTTCTTCGATTTTGCTTTTGACCGCTAATATTTGCTTGAAATACGATTCCAATATTCCAAGACGGCGTTCCAATTCTGGCGGCGAAAGACCCTTACCTACTTACTTACTTATCAGGCCAGCGATCCATGGAGGATCTGAGCCTGAGCTATAGCTCATCCTTGACGGTCCCGGGCACGCTGCTTCCAGTTGTCAAGACCAAGATGTCTTACATCCGCGATTACTTGGTCTTTATACCGGAGGTTCGGTCTTCCTCTTCTTCTCGAACCAGGAGGCTCGGAGTCGAAGATCCTCTTAGCTGGAGCGTTGATGTCCATGCACTCGATGTGGCCGAGCCAGTGTAGTCGACGGATCCTTGCCTTCCGGACTACATCCACATCTTGGTACAGCTCGTAGAGCTCGCGGTTGTGTCTTCTTCCCCATTCACCTTCCTCACAGATAGGACCAAATATCCGGCGCAGAATTTTTCTTTCGAAAGAACCCAAAATCAGCTCCGCTGTCCTGCATATCGTCCAGCTTTCGGCTCCGTACAGCAAGACTGGCAGAATGAGCGTTTTGTAAAGCATGACTTTGGTCTTTCGAGTGAGGAGTTTTGACCCCAGTTGTTTGGACAAGCCGTAGTAGCAGCGGTTGCCAAGGGCGATTCTATGCCGGATCTCCACTGTTGTGTCATTTGTGGAATTTACGTTTGCCCCGAGGTAGACAAACTCCTTAACTACCTCGAAATTGTAGCTGTCAATTGTAATATTTTGTCCCAGGTGGTGACCGACGGATTGGTTTTTGCTTGACAGCATGTATTTCGTTTTGTCCTCATTGATCTTAAGACCAACTTTTTTCGCCTGTTCTTCAATCGCCGTGAATGCTTTCACAATGCCACGGCGAGAACACGCGATGATGTCGGTATCATTCGCGTATCCTAGCAGCTGGATGGACTTATAAAGATCGTTAGTATCAACTAAAGTCTTGATCGGAGAAATGCTCCGTTTTGTTGAAGCCCGAGCTTGTTTCAATTGCTCTAGTTGTGTCGGCATTTCGATAATTTACTCTATTTTATTCGATCAATGAAAATATGAAATTGTACGAATTGATTTATCCTTTTTGGATGGCGAAAAGCTGGTTTGTAAGCGAAACTTAAATTTGAAAGCGAATATGAACGAAAACGAAAACTGATATCCAATATCGAATCCTAATAGTATTGTTGCGGAGATGCAAGCGGACTGTTAAGTTCGAAAACTCTCTGGAAGCGGGGAATTGGAATGATGTCAACTTCCAATGGAATTGTCAGAGCGTTCTAGAGATTTCCAAAGGGGAACTTCCAACGGCGAACGTTCGAGCCGGTGGACCGAGAGCTATATAAGCGCGAACACTCGCCCTTGAAATTCATTCAGTTTGTGGTATAAAACAGCGTGTGACAAGTCGGTGTGATCAACCAAGGTGAAAAGAAAAGCTTTCAATAAAGGTTTGTGTATTGTGTAACAAAGTTTAAAGTGGATAGTATTGGATAATAAAGAAAAGTGGTGAAGCTATACAGATAATTGATCTGTGGCGAAACAATTAAAAGTGTGTGTGTTTCAATTTAAATAAAAAGACAATTGTAGTTTATCGCAATCCAGTGGTGCGAACCCTATTTGGTGTGGGGATCGAATAATTCGTAACATTTGGTGTCAGAAGTGGGATTGCGAGTAAACGAGTGGAACGTTTATTTAAATTGTGAATTGCACAAAGTGAATTGTTAGGAGATAGAAAAAATGGTCAAATTGGAAAAGTTGACAATCGAACAACTGAAAAGAGAGCTGGATGCTCGGCAAATATCCACAGTGGGAAGTAAAGCCAACCTGGTGGAGAGATTGCGATCAGCGTTGCAGGAAGAAGGTGTCGACTGGGAGAGTTACGAATTCGTAGCGGAGAAGCCGTCGACATCTACTGAGCCAGGGTTCGATATGCAGCAAATTCTCGCGGCTATGAACGCCATGAGTGCTTCCATGAGCCAGAGACTAGAAGCAACCATACATCAAAAGTTGGAGGAAAATTCCACTTCTCTGAGCCAGAAACTGGAGAAACTTGAGGAAAATTCCGCGGCCGTAAGTAGAAAGTTGGAGGAAAATTCCACTTCCATAGGGCAGAAACTAGAGAAGCTGGAGACATTAGAAGAGATGCTAGAGAACAATCGAGAAAGCTTGAGAGTAATCCAGCAAGCTGTCAACGATCGATTCCAAGACGTCGAAGAGAAAATCGAGACACTGGACAAGAAGGTTCTCGAACTGGAAAGTAACCAGGAAAAGGTAATCGAGACACTGGAATCGAGGTTCGACAAGAAGGTTCGAGATCTCGAAAACAAGCAAGAAAAGATAATCGAGACACTGGGATCGAGGCTCGACAAGAAGGTTCTGGAACTCGAGAAAACTATCCAGAACGTACACCATCAAGGAATCGTCGTACCGACTGCAGCATCAAAATTCACAGCTCCCAACTTCGACGGCAAGAGCGCTTTTAACATCTTTAAGCTCCAGTTCGAGACAACAGCGGAACGGAATCAATGGGGAGAGGAAGATCGTGTGGCTGCCCTAGTAATTTCCCTTAAAGGTCAAGCAGCTGACGTTCTACAGACCATCCCGGAGACCCAGAGAAGGAACTACACAGCCATATGGGAAGCTCTTCATCGAAGATATGGCAGTGAGCACATGCAGGAGATGCACAAGCTGGAACTCAAAGGACGCAAGCAGCGTGGAAACGAGACCATCCAACAGTACGCTGCCGACATCGAGAGGCTGTCTCATCTAGCCTACGCGGATGTTCCAGTTGATGTGGTGGAGAAACTAAAAACGGATTCCTTCATCCAAGGGCTAAGGGATCCCGATACGCAACGAAGCCTGATTCTCCTGCCGAAGACATCTTTCAAGGAGACAGTTGCCAGCGCTCTCGCATGTGATACATCGCTCTTGATATGCCAACCTTCCATCAAACTACGGCGCATATCTCAAGTCCAGGATAGTTCCAGAACACCAATGGCGAGTAGGAGTGGTTCATTCCCGGGTAGATGCTACATCTGCGACCAGCAAGGGCACATTGCGAGAAACTGCCGTCTGCGGAGAAAGCGCTGCTCTAGCAGATTGCGACATAATTCCAGAGCAACGACAGTGAGTAGGAGTCGCTCATTCCCAGGTAGCTGCTATATCTGCGACCAGCAGGGGCACATTGCAAAAGACTGTCGTTTGTGGAGAAAGCGTTCTTCCAGCAAATTGTGGCGTAGTTCCAGAGAAACAACGGTGAGTAGGAGCTGCCCGTTCCCAGGTAGATGCTACATCTGCGACGAGCAGGGGCACATGGCGAGAAATTGTCATCTGAGAAGGCGTTCTAGGTTTGATTCGCGAAAAGGAGAACAAGCGAGGGCATGCGAATACCGGAAGGGAAGCAGCCATAGAAATGCGGATGCATTAACGAGCCGAACTCGCGGCGTTGAATGCAAGCATTGTTCACGTGCGGAAACCAAAGAAGAGGTCACCGATATCCGTCGTTTCCATGTGCTGCCAGAAGATTCTTGGAGTGCCGAGAAGGTTGGAAGAAAGCAGCGAGAAGATGCCGATCTGGCGGTCATCATCGGATACCAAGAACGAGGTTTTCGACCAAGTTGGCAGCAAGTATCCAGTGAAAGCCCAATCGTGAAAGCTTACTGGGCTCAATGGCAGAGTTTGAAGCTGAAGAACGGTTGCCTCTACCGCAGTTGGGAGAGTGAGGACGGGAACATTGTAAACGATCTGCTGGTAATACCAAAAGGGCAAATCGACGAGGTCATCCGAGAATACCACGAGGGACCAAGCGGGGGTCATCTTGGTGTTAACAAGACTGTAGAAAAGATGAAGAGACGTTTCTACTGGGTAGGATGCCATGAGTCGGTTACGCGTTTCATTCGCAGGTGTGAACAGTGTGCAAAGGCAAGGGGTCCAGTAAGGAAAACTCGAGGAAATATGCAGCAGTACAATGTTGGAGCACCGTTCGAACGTATCGCAATGGACAACGCAGGCCCATTCCCAACGAGCAACGCTGGAAACAAATACGCGCTGGTGGTGATCGATTACTTCAGCAAGTGGCCTGAGGTGTTTTGCATCCCGGACCAGGAAGCCAAAACCATTTCGGATGCATTTGTGAATAACTGGGTTTCGCGTTATGGAGTACCAATGGAACTGCACTCAGACCAAGGAAGGGACTTCGAGTCGACGGTGTTCAAGGAACTCTGCGACATGCTAGGTATCAGAAAGACGCGGACAACACCATTACATCCACAATCTGATGGCATGGTCGAAAGGTTCAACCGGACGATGGAGGAATACCTGAGAAAAGTCGTTGTCGGAGATCAGAAGGACTGGGATGAACATCTTCCCCTTTTCTTAATGGTATACCGTTCGGCACAGCAAAATTTTAACGGCAACAACACCCGCCGAAGCCATTTTTGGAACTGATCTCCGACTTCCATCGGACTTGAAGTTCGGCGTGGTACTACCGACAACTAGCGGCAGGGAAGACTTCGTAACCGAAAAGAAAGAACAGCTGGACTCTATCCATCAGTTCATCCGGGAGCGACTGAACTTGGTCAGCGATAAAATGAAGGCGCGATACGACTTGAGGGCGAATACTTCTGGATTCGAGACCGGACAATTGGTATTGCTGTACAACCCATAACGGAAAAAAGGCTTGTGCCCCAAATTGCAATCAGCCTGGGATGGACCATATGAGGTCATCAAGAAACTCAATGACGTGGTATACCGGATACAGCAGATGGGAAACAGACGGGCGAAGTATAAAATTGTCCACGTAGAGAGGTTAGCACTATATTACGGAGAAGGGTCCAATCGCTTGTTCGAGGACGAATAAGTTTAGGAGGAGGGCAGTGTTGCGGAGATGCAAGCGGACCGTTAAGTTCGAAAACTCTCTGGAAGCGGGGAATTGGAATGATGTCAACTTCCAATGGAATTGTCAGAGCGTTCTAGAGATTTCCAAAGGGGAACTTCCAACGGCGAACGTTCGAGACGGTGGACCGAGAGCTATATAAGCGCGCGAACACTCGCCCTTGACATTCATTCAGTTTGTGGTATAAAACAGCGTGTGACAAGTCGGTGTGATCAACCAAGGTGAAAAGAAAAGCTTTCAATAAAGGTTTGTGTATTGTGTAATAGAGTTTAAAGTGGATAGTATTGGATAATAAAGAAAAGTGGTGAAGCTACACAGATAATTGATCTGTGACGAAACAATTAAAAGTGTGTGTGTTTCAATTTAAATAAAAAGACAATTGTAGTTTATCGCAATCCAGTGGTGCGAACCCTATTTGGTGTGGGGATCGAATAATTCGTAACAGTATGCTTCGATTAAGCCACTAGAGAGTCGAGTCATGCTAATGAGTATTAGCAACGAACAATGTGGAATGTAATGAGCGAATTTGATTTAATTTTTTTTTTTTCGATTTTATGTAATCAAGTGAGTGGGAGTCTGCAACCGAGAGACTTAAGCGAGCGAGCGAAACGAAAGCGAAACGAGTACGATCGAATGATATGAATTACATGATATGATAGCTTTTTGCAATTGGAGGAATTGTGATCGATGTTGTAAGAGGTTTTTTTTTTTAGTATGTTGTGGATCCTGAGCAATTTGTGTGGATGGTATGACCAATTGGGCGATTAAAGATTGTTATATGTATTGTTTCACAAGCCAATTAGTATAAACACTTACGAGTAACTTAGATTTAGACTATGGAACAGCATATTTAAAAAATATTGATACATGTACATTTTTACTTATACATATATCGGCTTTATGCTACTCAACGAGTATTCCAACGCACATTCGAACAATTAGAATCAGAGACACATACCTGCTGGGAGTGTGAGTGTACTTATCATTCCATTTACTTGCAAGTAATATGCAATTAATTTCCAACGACGACCATGTGATGCATCTGCTGATGGGGTGATGGTGATTTTCCTGGTAGGATCTTGAACTGGTTCCAACGCTAAATCGATGTACATGTATGGATAAATGTGCATATATGTATATATATTAACCGGAAACCGCGCACCGAAAACCGAGCACAGACTACGCACTCACTTGAATTAACTAATTAATGTCAATTGTCTATTGTTTTTTACTTTCTACCACGAACGCGTGCCCCACGTTGGACGTCAACAAATGTACGATTAAAACCTTTTTTTAATCGTTCTGTGGAGAAATTCGTTGCTCAACTTACAATGATCCGATTAGAAAGGTCAAGTTTAATGTTTCATTCTGTACAAGAAAACTTTTAGTACACAGTGTTTATAAAAAAAGATGGCCGTTTACATTAAATGGGCGGCAAATTCAAAAAAGTGCTCCAAATTGCTTTAGTGTTATACAAACTTAAGTTTTGAATTTATAACAAAAATTGACAATGTTGCCACCTGGCTCAATACAAAATTTCTAATTTGATGTTCCAATTGGCGCTGATTATTTTTGGCAAGTCGTAACTGGGCAAACTAGAAGACTAACAGATCGTTTAATGGCTGTTCATAGCATCTTTGGGTGGACTATACAAGGCCCAAGTTACACAGTTGGTGGTTTAAATAATAATGAAAGAGTTTCAATTCTTTGTATATATAGAAAAGCCTTTTCTTCAAATTTCTTTAGCGGAAAAGGAGCGTGATAGCCATCTTTTTATGTCGTTTGCTCATAAACCCACTTGGCCAATAAATTTTGTCAAGTCTACAAGTATTTAAAATGACACGAGTAATTTTCGGTGTCACATCAAGTCTATTTTTGTTGACCGCAACTATTGACCTTCATCTCAAATCAAAAACAACTGAATTTCCAGAAACATGCGACCTTTTGAAGAAGAGTTTCTGCGTTGACGATTTGGTAACCAGTCATGACAGTAGAAAAGGAGCAGAGAATTTTAATCGAGAAGCAAGGGATGTGATAAGCAGTGCCTATATGAAATTAAGGAAACGGGCCTTTAATGACCAGCGACTGAGCAAACAAATCGGAGTTACCAGCGCCAATGCTATGCAGATGGTGTTGGAAGTGAATTGGAATATCTTCAGTGATAAGCTTACAATCAATATAAGAAATTATGAGCAACCAATATTAAACCAACTAAACGGAATGATTTAGAGGTAATTGCTGGAATCTATGATCCATTCGGGTATATTATCCCAATTGTGATCAAAGTTAATATTCTTTACCAATCCTTGTTTTTTTTTTTTATTCTTCTTTTTATCATTGCTATTTGTTTTTTTTTTTTATTTCCCTTAGTATATTTACAACTGTCTACAATTTAAGACATCCAGTAAATGTTATAATATTATTTAACTTTGGGAATTTATACATGACTGAGGACCATTGTCCCAAATGTCATCACTTTTAGTGGTACAGTGTGGCACAGGTGGATTTTAACCCACCCGAAACGTTGGAGGTTTTGTTCTCACCGAGCGCCCCTTATCACTCGTTGTTGTTCCCCACTGTACCGCTTGTGATTGACGATACTTAGGTAAACATGCATTAATACATACGAGCGAGTATACAAAATTAACATACAGAATTAGAGAAAACAGAATTAACAATTAGATAAATACATAGCATATGAAAGTCAAGTTAATATGAGGTCGCTGGGCCTTTTGCGTTTAAACCTTCTTTCTCTATAAGTTTCTTGGTCGAAAAGAGTATAGATGTCGTAGTTGGAATGTGATAACATTTTTTCGATATGTTTCGAGCTGATTTTCTTTATTTCTTCGTCACGATGTATTTGTAGGTCACGATGTATATCTTAGTAGTTTGTTGCTTATTGAGAGTTTAGATTTAGGGCGTAGAAGCCAGTATAGTTGTCTGAATTTGTGTTTTATTTGCTTTTGTTTTTGTTGAATGTGCTGCTTCCATGTTAATTTGCTGTCTATATGCATGCCTAGGTATTTGGCTACAGGTTGGATTTGTTGTTTATTGTCAGTGGTAAGGGTGTATATTTTGTTCTGGTAGTGTAGATTACTTGGACTGTCTTGTCTTCACTTACTTTTATGTGCCATTTTGAGAACCAGGCTAGCTTTTTATATAATGTGTCCTGTAATTGATGTGTCGTAATGTGGAGATGGTTTCCTGAGTTAAGCAATACTGTGTCGTCGGCAAATGTTGCTATCATAGTCGTTTCTCTAGCTGGATTCGGGATGTCAGCTGTGAATGGTATATATAGAATGGGTCCAAGGATAATCCCTTGAGGTACTCCAGCATAAATGGGGTGGATTTTTGAGCATTTGTCTTTGTATCTGACATAGAAACATCAGTCTGTTAAGTAGCTTATTAGGAGTTGAAGATAGTTCTTTGGTACGACCGAGTCGAATGCCTTCCCGACGTCTAAGTATACTGCTACGCAGATATTTTTTTCGTCCAAAGAAGTTGATATTTTGTTTGTTACCCTGTGTATTTGTCCAATGGTTAAGTGTTACTTTCTGAAGCCGAATTGATGGTTGGGTATGGCGTTGGTTTGAGCCAATATTGGCTGAAGTCGTTAATGCAGCAGATTTTCAAAATATTTTTAGCATAAGTGGAAGCAAACTGATGGGTCTATATGAAGTTGTTTTGGTAGCGTCCTTGCCAGGCTTCGGAAGAGCTATTACTACAGCAACTTTCCACAATTTGAGGAAATGCTTGAGTCTTAACACACTATTAAATAAGTTTCGCAGAAATATAAGCGCAATTACTTACTTACTTATCAGGCCAGCGATCCATGGAGGATCTGAGCCTGAGCTATAGCTGCCTTCCATCCTTGACGGTCCCGGGCACGCTGCTTCCAGTTGTCAAGACCAAGATGTCTTACATCCGCGATTACTTTGTCTTTATACCGGAGGTTCGGTCTTCCTCTTCTTCTCGAACCAGGAGGCT
The DNA here is from genome assembly GCA_951905685.1 of Eumerus sabulonum. NCBI lineage: Eukaryota > Metazoa > Arthropoda > Insecta > Diptera > Syrphidae > Eumerus > Eumerus sabulonum. Next base: position 96,754,368 of record OX645060.1, read on the forward strand.
CGGAGTCGAAGACCCTCTTAGCTGGAGCGTGGATGTCCATGCGCTCGATGTGGCCGAGCCAGTGTAGTCGACGGATCCTTGCCTTCCGGACTACATCCACATCTTGGTACAGCTCGTAGAGTTCGCGGTTGTGTCTTCTTCTCCATTCACCTTCCTCACAGACAGGACCAAATATCCGGTGCAGAATTTTTCTTTCGAAAGAACCCAAAATCAGCTCCGCTGTCCTGCTTATCGTCCAGCTTTCGGCTCCGTACAGCAAGACTGGCAGAATGAGCGTTTGGTAAAGCATGACTTTGGTCTTTCGAGTGAGGAGTTTTGACCCCAGTTCTTTGGACAAGCCGAAGTAGCAACGGTTGCCAAGGGCGATTCTACGCCGGATCTCCACTGTGGTGTCATAGCCAGGTGACTTTTTTGGGTTTATTTCCGTCTTGATGCAGAATTCTATTTCTTTTGCCGTCATCCATCCAATGTGTTTGTTGTCTAAGGGACTGTTGTGGGGAAGGATACTTGAATCACTGCCGCCCTCGATGTTCATAAAAGTCGTCTCAAAGTATTCTGCTTTGTCTAGATTGTCTCTGGCCCATGTGTTATCTGATTTCTTGAGGGGAGAGTGGTGCCAAGTAGTATTCGTTGTTCGCTTTGTAGCTTTCCAAAATTACTAATTTGTCTCGGATGTTGGGGTCAGTCTTTTTAAATACCTTGCAGGGTTAGGTTCCTGATTCTCTTTTCATTTATGTTTGAAGTCTTTACTACTTACTTACTTAGGTGGCGCTACAGTCCGTGGTGGACCTGGGCCTCAACCAACAAGCGTCTCCAGCTGGCACGGTCTTTGGCTAGCTGTTTCCAGCGCCGCACGCCCAGTTGGTTAAGGTCCCCTTCCACCTGCGTGCGCCACCGATCATGCGGCCGTCCTCTGCCGCGCCTTCCCTGCGGAGTGGATTTGAAGACTCTTCGGGTCGGAACTGTATTTCCATGCGCTCCACATGGCCTAGCCACCTTATACGCTGTATCCGTAGACGTCGTACCAGGCCAATGTCGCTGTACAACCCGTACAGTTCTTCGTTATATCTTCTCCTCCATACACCGTTTGAACAAACGGGACCGTAGATAGTACGCAGAATTTTCCTCTCGAAACGACCTAGGGCATCTTCATCCGCTTTGGTTAAGGACCAAGCCCCTGCGCCGTAAAGGAGGACTGGGATGATTAAGGTTTATATAGTGTCACCTTTGTTTTCCGAGAGAGGGCTCAACTTCTCAATTGCCTCTTGAGCCCGAAGAAACAGCGGTTGGCAAGAGTGAGCAAAGGTAGACGAATTTCTTGACCACTTCAAAGTTGTATTCGCCCATGGTTACGTTCTGGCCAATACGTCGGTGTTGTCCGTCTCTTTTATATGAAAGCAGATATTTGGTTTTACCCTCATTAACCTTAAAGCCCATCTTAGCCGCTTCTACCTCAATGCTTACAAAGGCCTCATTGACGTCTCGCTGTGTCCGTTCAATCACGTCAATGTCATCGGCGTATGCAATCAATTGCGTAGACTTGGCCAGTGACTCTTGCACGATCTTTACAAGCACGATGTTGAAAAAGTTACATGACAGTGCGTCACCTTGCCTAAATCCTTTTTTAACATCAAAGGTCTCGGTTTGCTCATTACCGACCTTAATGGAGCAACGAGAATTCTCCATTGTCATCCTGCACAGTCGGACGAGTTTGGCAAGGATGTTAAAACTAGACATGGCTTTATATAGCTCATCTCTATACACGCTGTCATATGCAGCCTTGAAATCGACGAAGAGGTGGGAGTGTCGATTTGGTATTCCTGGGTCTTCTCCAAGATCTGCCGTAGCGTAAATATTTGGTCTATTGTGGATGTTCGTCTTATGAACCAAAAAAAGAACAAAGCAATCCAAAATCGTATATATTATATATGTATATGCGTTCGCAAGAACAAAGGAAAAAATAAAACCGTCCCTTTTGGCGCTAAATCACAAAGGCAAGTGTCTTTATTTCTCGTTTGACATAATATGTATTTGACATTACATTTGTTGTAATTTACAATTTCCCTATGGGGCATTAATTGTTGGGTCAACTGGGGATTGCCAGTCTCAAACATCCTCCCCCCGCCCGGTGAACGAAGTTCTCTAATGATCTTCCGATTAGATGTCTCACTATCGGCTTCATATCCCACTTGCTATTCATGAAAAGAGAAATATTATTGTATATATGATTAACTATACAATGAGTGACAGTGAGGACTACGTGAGAACGGAACACAAACAAACAACAATCATGAAAAGCTGCGCGATGTTATGGTTTGCTTGGCAGGGTACGCAAACTCCCGTTAGCCCTTAATGTTGTCTGCCTTGTGCTCTTCTTCTCCCTACGTTTTTTTTTTTTTATAGTACTCCGTGGCAGTGAGATGGTTCATTGATGTGTTCTGAGTGACGTCTTCTGGTGTGTGGTTGCCTTGTAAATTTGTTACGATTGTGTGTTTAAATCCAGGTGAGTACATTGATTATTATCTTTTTTTTTTTTTTTTTTTTTTTTTTAGAGACTCGCGCAGGTTCAAGAGTTTTTATATTCTCTTATGATGTGTTGACACACACAACCTGAACGGAGTACAGTGGTTGGGGTCGTTGATGTTCGTTCACTACTCTCAGGGGTGGTTGTCCTAGACCTAGATAGGACGAGAGCCGACCAAATTCCGCGTTGGTTATAGTCCGTAGTAATTCGTTCAAGCACTTTTTAGTATTGCATACGCAGAGGATGAATTTCGTTTGACCATATGCTGTGAGTGTTATGCCTGCAGCAGTACGTCTGGTCACTTTCCATTCTCAACAGCGTTGCATACTTTTTGGCGGTATAGAAACTACTTTTTCTTGGCTATGAAGCTAATTTGAACCATAAACCTTCCGCTCGGCGGTCGATGATATTAACCACTGCACCACGGCCACCCCATCTTAATAAATTAGAAGTAGGATCCATTTTCTTGTTTATTTATCAGATACCTTATGTATATTTATTCATTTGTGTGTTTGGATTATTTGAATTAGATCTACGTGTGTCTGCGTGTGGCTTGAGTGTGCTATGTGTTTGAGTGATACTATGTGCTTGAGTGTCGCATTCTTTGTAATTATGTTTGTGCTTGAGTAACGCATGAAGTTAAATGAGTGTTTTATTATGCAGTGTTACGTGTGTTGCCGTGGTGACAATTAAAGGTTATTTATTTAGTTATTAGATTTTATCCTCATTCCTATTATATTATTTGGGACCGTCGGTTTTTTCTGGGGTTTCTGGAATATTGGGTTGGCTAATTGGAAGTGGGCTGAGCTTAGTGATCGGTCTTTTACATTCCCCTTTTTCGGTTGATAGTTTGACGACGCGTATTATATTATCTGTCCCATGGTAGGTTTGAATAATACGACCTAGTTTCCATTTTGCGGGAGGTAGGTTGTCGTCCTTTATCAATACCAAATCGCCTAGCTTGAGTTGAGGCTGACGCTTCAGCCACTTCGGTCGCTGCTGAAGACGGGTTAAATACTCCTGCTGCCATTGTTTCCAGAAGGTCTGTAGCTGTAGTTGTACGATCTTCCATCGATCCACGAGGCCTTGTTTGCCTATGGTCAGATCTGGTTCGGGAATTGTAAAAATTGGTTCTCCAATCAAGAAATGAGCTGGGGTCAGCGCTTCAAAGTCCTCAGGATTTTCCGAAAGTGGGTAAGGAGGCCTTGAGTTTAAGCAAGCCTCTATTTGTGTTAGAAGGGTGGCGAGCTCTTCGTACGTGAGTGTCGCGTTAGCAATGGCTCGTTTTAAATGATGCTTCACACTCTTTACTCCAGCCTCCCATAATCCTCTAAAGTGGGGAGAAGCTGGAGGGATGAAGTTTCACGTGGTACCCTGAGTTGCCAAGGCCTCCGCCACTGTATTCCAATCGTGTCCTGCGTCCTTCATTAGATGATGTAGCTCAGCTTCTGCTCCTACAAAATTGGTTCCACAATCGCTAAAAATCTGACCGCAGACACCTCGTCGAGCAGCGAACCGCCGGAAAGCTGCCAGGAATGCTTGTGTGGTTAAATCTGTTACAGCTTCTAAGTGAATCGCCTTTGTAGCTAAACAGATGAAAATAGCCAAGTATGCCTTGAAGGTCTTTGCTCCGCGACCCTTCCATGCTCGTATGGTGATCGGTCCGGCATAATCGACTCCAGCGTGGGAAATAGGTCTTGATGCTGTGACTCTGGGAGAGGGTAGATTCCCCATTAATTGTTGAACCGTCCTTTTGCGATGCCGATGGCAGATGACGCAACTGTTTAGTATCTTCTTGATGGATCTTTTGCTTTGGATTATCCAATACCGTGCCCTAGTGTACGCTATCATAAGCTGGATCCCCCCATGGAGCGTTCTTTCATGCGCATTGCGAATAATTATGGTCGTAAAATGGTGCTTCGGTTCAAGAATGATCGGGTGTTGCTGATCAAATGTAAGGATCGCGTTTTGAAGCCTTCCGCCTACTCTAAGCAAACCTTCGCCGTCAACGAATGGACTCAATGAGGCCATCCCTCTCTCCTTCTCAAGCCCGTTCGGAAACATTTCCTGCTGCGCGCAGCGAGCGAGTGTCCTTGAAGCAGCTTCGAGTTCCCTAGCGTTGAGAGGGCCGGAAGAACTAGTTGGTCCCTTACGTAGGTTGTGGATAAATCGCAAGCAATATCCAGTTCTTCGAACAAGCCGCTTATAATTTGAGGTTCGATGAATAAGCTGAGTTAATCGGCCTTCTTCCACTCTGGCATGATGAACTTGAATTACTCGGCGATCTTCATTTGTGCTGAAATCCTTGGGTTGTTTTGGCCACACGAAAACCCAGTTTCGTCGTAGGAATTCCGGACCGTTCCACCACATTGTTGAGTTGGTCACTGCTGATGGAAGCATGCCTCGTGAAACCAAGTCCGCAGGATTGCCTTGCGTTGGGATGTGTTTCCATATGTTGGTGTTGGTTAGCCGTTGGATTTCACCTACTCTGTTCCGAACGAAGGTTTCCCACTTGGAAGGCGATGCAAGAATCCAGCACAGAGTGATAGTGGAATCGGTCCAAGCATATATCCGTATATCATTTCTCCTTAAAACTTGATCCGTGTAGTGAAGCAGTTTTGCCAAAAGTACAGCCCCACACAAATCTAACCGAGGAAGGCTTAAATGTTTCAACGGGGCCATTATCCTCTACTCTGAGATAGACCGCTGTTCCGTACGCCTTTTCAGAAGCGTCGCTGAAACCATGAAGTTCTATCTGACGGGATTTGCTTGTCGTACGTAACCATCTTGGTAAGTATATTTTATTGATGACCGGTAACTCATAATAAAGTGTATTCCATTCTTCTCGGATGTCATCATCAACGACCTCGTCACACGACTTATTTCGCACCCAAAGACATTGCATAAGGCACTTCGCCTTGACGGTGCATGGTGAGATCCATCCTAAAGGGTCAAACAACCGAGCTATCGTTGCGAGAATGAACCTCTTTGTAATCTGATGACTGCTTGATGGAGTGTATCGGTAAGAAAAGACGTCGTCTCGAGGTAACCAGTAGATTCCTAATGTTTTCATCTGATCCAATCCTTCCACAGGTATCAAGAACGAGTTTTCGCAATCCTGAGTTAAGATTCCTTCAAGCAGCTCTTTCCGGTTCGATGCCCATTTACGTAGATTGAAGCCTGCTGATTGAAGGGTTGATTGAATATCGTTGATCTTGGCCTTCGCTTCTTCCACAGTGTCTGCACCGGAGATCAAATCATCGACATACATTTCCTGATTGATCATCATCGAAGGTAACGGATGTAACCGCGAAGACTCTTCAGCTAATTCTTTCAGCGCTCTCATGGCCAGGTACAGCGCTGCGGCTGTGCCAAATGTGACTGTCTTGAGGCGGTAAGCCTTAAGTGGCTCTGAAGTGTCCTTACGCCATATAATTAACTGGTAATAAGAGTCTTGTTCGGTAACCCATATTTGACGGTACATTTTTTCGATGCCAGCGGTGAATGTGAATCGATACAGCCTCCATCGCAGTATAATGTCGACCATGTTGTGTTGAAGCGAAGGTCCTGTCATCAGCTGATCGTTTAAAGATATACCACTAGATGTCTTGAACGATGCATCAAAAACTACCCTGAGTCTTGTTGTAGAGCTGGTCTCCTTAATGACGGCATGATGAGGTAAGAAATAATGGTGAGAATCCTGTAGACTCCTCTCTTCTACCTTGCTCATATGTCCTAATGTTAAATATTCTTCTAGGCATGCTGAATATTCTTTTCGTAGTAGTGGATTCGCAGTCAGACGTCTCTCTAGGCATCCAAAACGCTGAGTAGCTCCCTCACGGGACCTGCCCATGACTGGCCGTAAACCACCTTTAAATGGAAGAGCCACTTCGAATCGACCATCATTGCTGTGTCTCACATTCTGGACAAAGTGCTCCTCGCATGCCTTATTTTCTGATGTCTCCCAATATTCGAACGGAGCCTCTCCTTGTTCCCAAAATCTTCGTAGCAAATCTGTGTCGAGCTCAGTTGTTTGAAGAAAGGTGTTAATGGGTTCCGGTTGCACTGGAGCCTTGCCAAATAGCACCCAACCTAGTTTCGTTTTTGGAGGACTGGCATATTCTTCTCTTCTGATCTAGTTAGCTCTGGCAACAAAATATCTGCTAGGACATCACTCCCCAAAAGAAGATCGATCGCAGCTGGTTTGTAAAACAGTGGATCAGCTAGGATGAACCCATCGAGTTTTTCCCATTGCCGAACGGGAAGGCTCCGGGCCGGCAGATGGCCAGACAACGACTTATAAACAAAGGCTTCGTGGATTACCTTGCGTGGACTGGCTTGAGACTTCAGGAGCTGTGGTTGAGAAATTTGGAGCACGTCTACTGGTTACAGACATTGAGTGCAAAAGTGAATGGTGCGGCTGTCCACAATAGCAACATCTACTACTTGTGGGGCACTGATTTGCTGTGTGGCTGTAGGATAAGCAATTCCGGCGAATTCCCAACTTACTGACCCTTTGGCATCGGTCTGCTATACTCATTTTCAATAAGCGCCCACATTTACGAATAGGGTGGAGACCTCGATTGCACACCTTGCAAGAGAATCTGTCTGTATTGGTTGTGGCATGAAAAACGATACGCTGGGATACATTTCTTGACGTTGTTGGTTGAGTACGCGTTTGCTGTTGACTCACTGCTTCCAATGAACGGAATCTTGTCTCCAAGAATGAGGTAAATTCTGTAGATGTTGGCAACTCCTTACTTCCCAGCCTTTCTTCCCATAGATGTTGAGTCTTCGTTGGAAGTTTTTGGAGCAGTGTTGAACTGGCACCTGTAAGTTTTGCAAGCTATGAACTACTTCCGTAGATGTATCCAGCAACTCTTTAATGGAATCAGAACGCTGAGAAGGTTGGTTAAATAGACACTTCAACTGGGTATTTACTAAGAAACGTCGATGGTCGTACCGATCACTGAGTATGTGCCATGCCTTGGAATAGTTATCCTTATCAATACTCAGGTGAGTCAATAATTTTTCTGCTTCCCCCGCGACGCTTGTCTTGAGGTAATGCATTTTTTGAATTTCCGACAGCGCTGCATTGTGATGGATCAACGAAACAAACAGATCCCTGAAGGACCGCCATGACTCGTAAGTTCCAGAGAAGATCGGCAAATTTATTTTCGGCAATCTAACCTCGACGTTCTGAGACCTTGACGTAGTTTGCTCACCGTCCTTATTCTCCTCGGCCTCGGATTTCCTTAACTTATCCATGGCGTCCAAAATATCGCTTCGGTACTCAAAATAATGCTCCCGTACCTTGTCAAAAAGTTCTTCCAACTCTTCCAGTTGCAGCTCTTCCTTTCCTTCAAGCTCTCTTGCAGCAGTTTCGAAGTAATTTGTCGCAGTGTCCATAGTTTTTTTCCAGGTTGGACAATCGACCCGACAAATAGTTTGACGTCCTTCCGGCGAATCCCCGCTTTCCGAAATTTGAAACGTCCCTCTCCAACTGCCGCAATATCATTTTTAGATCGCCCTTCATTATGTTGATTTATTATGTATGTTTATTGTATGTTTATATGTATATTTTTATGGAAGGCTTGTATAAATCAATTTATGTATATATATCCACTTACTTGTTAATGCCGTGAATTCAATTCTCCAGCGATGTTTTTTTTGTATTACGCGCCGCGAGAAAATTATTTTCCACACACACACACGTCTCAGTAAGTTTTCCTTTGTTGTTATAATTTCTCGATTGATGCGCCTATCCGGCTCGAAGGACCAATTTATGTTCGTCTTATGAAACAAAAAAAGAATAAAGCAATCCAAAATCGTATATATTATATATGTATATGCGTTCGCAAGAACAAAGGAAAAAATAAAACCGTCCCTTTTGGCGCTAAATCACAAAGGCAAGTGTCTTTATTTCTCGTTTGACATAATATGTATTTGACATTACATTTGTTGTAATTTACAATTTCCCTATGGGGCATTAATTGTTGGGTCAACTGGGGATTGCCAGTCTCAAACAGTGGATTTACCTGGCCTGAAACCATACTGATAAGAGCCGATCAGGTTATCCACAAACGGTTTCAAGCGTTCACACAATTCGGCAGAGGAGATCTATCTAAGGAGACTTATTCCCCTATAGTTGGCGCAGTTATAGGGGTCACTTTTCTTATGGACCGGGCAAACGATGCTGAGATTCCATTGGTCGGGCATGCTTCCCTCCGACCATACTTTGCAGATGAGATGGTGCATGCACCTTACCAGCTCATCTCCAGCCGCCTTAAGAAGCTCAGCAGACAGGCCCTGTAGCTTTATTAGACAAAAGTCTTGATATCGCTATTTTGACATCGTCTAGGTCGGGTGGACTGAATTCTGTTTCATTGTCGTCCATTGCGAATGGCTCGTTCTGCCTGACAGCGGTATCTTGTCTATCACCGCCGTTATACAGTCTGCAGAAGTGGTCTTTCCAAATCCTCAGCATCGACTGCGACTCTACTACCAATTCTCCATTTTCATCCCTGAAGCCGCCGATCTGGCTTTGTAGCCATGGCATGTTCGTTTTACCTTGTTCTAAAACTTACGGGCGTCATTCCTGCAAAAGCATTTCTCCATATCCTCGATCTCACGCTTTCCGCGCTCTCTTTTCTTTCTTCTGAAAAGCGTGTGTTTCTCTCTTCTCTTCTGCTCATAGATTTTGCGAGCAGCTCTCGTTCGTCGTTGCAGCATGGCTTTATATGCCCCTTGTTTTGCTGCATGGGCTTGTTCGCATTGTTCATCGAACCAGGGGTTTCTCGGTGGTGGCGGTTTGAAACCCAACACCTCTGAGGCAGCGTCTCTAACGGCGCTCTGGCAATGCGCCCATTCCTGCTCTATTGTTTGTGCTGCTGTGGGCGGATTTTGAGAGAGCTTGGAGGAGACACGATCGGCAAAGATTCTGGCAGTCTCCTGCGATTGTAGCTTTCCGACGTCAAACTTACGTTGTTCTACTCGACTCCTAAGCATTCTTGATATCCTCATTCGTACCTTGGCTACAACAAGGTAGTGGTCCGAGTCGATGTTGGCCCCTCGGAAGGTTCGTACGTCGAGAATACAGGAGGAGTGTCTGGCGTCGATCGCAATGTGATCAGTTTGGTTGGTGGTCGATTGATCAAAAGACCGCCAGGTACCCTTGTGGATGTTTAGATGGGGGAATCGCGTGCTTGCTACAAGGAGGTTACGCCCCGGTTGGAAATCAATTAGCCTTAGTCCATTGTCGGATGTGTTGTTATGGAGGCTATGCTTTCCTATGATCGACTCAAATATGTCCTCAGTTCAGTTTATCAGTTTCAGTTTATTTATTTGAGTAAGGATGTACAAGTAAGACTTAGTCTTTTATAGTACTAAATTACATTTTCGTTTTACAGGATTTAAGTTTAATAATTATTTAATTCAACATATGATTAATTAATTATTTAGTTTAGAAATGAAGTGTTTTGATTGAGGAGAGGTGTTGCAGAACAACATACAACATGAAAATCACCGAAGGTGCAGTTGCCGTCGGCAATTTGCACTTAGTGCAAAAGAGTCAAAGGCCGACGGCAAAACACGAACCATCGAATTCTGGGAGGCCAGAAGTGGAACAAAATCCACAAGTTCCACATGGGTGAGCGCAAAGGCGCAGGGATTATTGGCCCCTCCCACTTGCACATATGTATGCTCACAGTATGTGTGTGACCGAGTTGGCTTCCACAATTTGGGGTGAATGACCCCCAACGGTGACGATCAGCTGTTTGGGTGGAAGCCGTACGTATAACACCTCTTGTGGAGGACTTACGGTGGGCAGATTCTTTTATTTAAGACGGCTGGAAATCGACTTATAGACGCATTACGATTTTCTATGTACGACTGCCTACGTCGTTAGAACAATAAAATTTCCATACGACTGTAACGTCGTTAACACAGATTAAACACAGTGAATAAACATTTGTTAATGACATTTGACATTTTTTTTCTGAGTTTTATTGGTGCGGTTTTTTTTTGTATGTGGTGAAGTCCGCCAATTAAGACTCTTTTTTGCAAGTATCCGTGGCGATACAGTTTGGTCCTTCGAGCCGGATTTTTGAAAGCGGCAGTGAGATTTTAATTTAATATATAACAGCGCGTGTGAACTGCAATCGTTTTAATTAAAATAAATTACACGAGTGAAACCAATTAGAAGACAGCAGTGAAAACAACGTAACCGCAACGAAGGAAGTTCACATCGTTGGAGCAACACGAATAATCAGGTGTGTGGCACTTCTTATAACCCTTTTGAAAATAAATATTGTATTACATTATAAAATAAGAGTGTGGCGTGATTCGTGGTTGACTTGAACTCATCGGCTAAAATGAGCAAAAGCAAGGTCGCGAATTTGATAGAGGCGATTCAAACGATCGCACAAGATATCGGTGCCGATTATAGGGCATATGAGCGGTTAGAGAGCTTTAAAACCTCGGTCCATATGATCAAGGCGCGGTTATCAAACCTAGAAGCATCCTTTGATGAAGCAAGAGCTATCCATCAAAAGATTATCGAAGCTCCCAGCGAAGAACAAAAGTGTAGTTACATGGAGGCACTTACGTTCCATAAATTGAAGGAACTGTTCTTCCAGTACTCTTGCGAATTGAAGGAGCAGTTACCTTCCGTTGAAGATCAACCTGATTCGAAATCGTCGGTACCGTCGGTCGATTTAAAGCTTCCTCCCATGAAATTACCTACCTTTGATGGCTCTTTGCAATTGTGGCCAGAGTTCAAAGGGTTGTTCGAGGGGTTAATAAATTCGAACACCTCGATTTCCGATGCACACAAATTGCATTATCTGAAAGGCAGCCTAACTGGTGAGGCGGCACGTTTACTGCGGAACACCGACACCAATTTCGATTTCGCATGGGCAATCCTTGTAAAGAGGTACCAGAACATCCGATTGTTGAAGGACAATCAATTCAAATTGTTATTCAATCATCCAAGGGTCCATGACGAATCGGCGAGCGATCTTAAGGCGTTGTTGGATACGGCAAATTAAGCCAGGCATTCACTTAAGAATCTTGGAGTGCTTGTGGACTCATGGCAAGATGTGCTCGTATTTCACATGGTACAGAAACTTCCAACTATCACTCGAGGACAGTGGGAAGCTCATATATCGAATCATCCTGATTACCCCACCTACAACACTTTAGAAGACTTCATTTTGATGACAGCTAGGACTCTGGAAGTTATAGGACAGCCCATTACAACCCTATCTCCATCCAAAGCTAGGAAGGGGTCCTTAGGAGCAATTCAGGTTCATAATTTGTCCACGTCAAAATGTTCAATGTGTCAGGGATCCCACTCGGTGAGTCATTGCTTCAAGTTCAAGGCTCTGAACGTAAGGAAAAGGCTAGAACTTGTGAAGACGAAGAAATTGTGTTTCAATTGCCTATCAAACACTCATTTTACCCAGAATTGCACGAGTAATTTCACATGTTCTACTTGCCAACAAAAACACCACTCCCTACTGCATACAACTGAACAAGCAAACGCAATGCACGTCCAAGCACGCGCTCATATTGGAGCTGGTTCATCATCAGTTCAGACTATCCCCTCTACCCTGCACCCCGGTCAACAAGGCACTTCAGGATCCTCGCCATATTACAATGGAACTACTGCAGCATACAACACGACAATAGCCGAAACCGCACGGGTTCTTCTGGCTACCGCCCTCATCAAAGTATTTAGCGTTGAGGGTTACCCAATTGTGCTGCGAGCGCTGATAGATCCTGGATCGGAGGCTTCCTTCATTACTGAGTCGGCTGTTCACCTGTTACGCCTACAAAGGGAAAGGAGTAGTGTTAGGATTCTCGGTGTAGGAGAATCAAGGGTAAGCACATCTAAACACAGGGTCTCGTTAACATTATTGTCCAATGTTAACGAAAAGTTTAGGTTGAATCTTAAGGCATGGGTTTTACCCAAACTTACGGCAATGCTGCCCAGGTATAGCATGCCTCATACAGACTGGAATCACATTCAAAATCTCAAGCTCGCTGATCCAATGTACAATCAGCCAGGCAAAATTGATGTTTTACTGGGAAGCGATTGCTATCCAGACATCATCGTTAATGGACTCATCAAGGGAGAACCAGGGACACCCATGGCTCAGAGAACAGAGCTGGGATGGGTTTTGTCTGGAAGAATTTCGTCACTTCCTCACTCCCAAATAACATCTCTACACATTACCATAGAAGATCAAGGTTTGAAAAAAATGCTTCAGAATTTTGGGGAACTCGAGGAAGTCCAGGGAGTAAGATCGTTGTTTGCAGAAGAGGAGACATGTGAGACGCACTTCATTCAAACGCATCGGCGCCTAGATGACGGAAGATACATCGTGGAGCTGCCCCTCAAGGAAGGTGCGCGTCCTATACTTGGACTATCACAACGGTCGGCCTTTCAACAATACCTACAGTTGGAAAGGAGGTTTGAACGTCGTCCATCATTTTACAATGAATATAAAGGTGTGGTCGAGGACTACAAGACACTAAAGCACATGACTGAGATAGATCCCAGCACTCTTACAAATGCGCACTATTACATTCCTCATCATGCAGTAATGAAGGAGTCGAGTTCGAGGACGAAGCTTCGGATCTTTTTCGATGTGTCTTGCAAATCGTCTGATAGAACATCACTCAACGATCATTTATGCATCGGCCCGAGATTACCGGATGATATCGTAAATCACCTCGCACGTTGTAGGAAACATAAAATTGCGCTTGCAGCTGATATCGCAAAGATGTATAGGCAAATTAGGGTGTCAGCGGAAGATGTAGCCTATCAATTAATTTTGTGGAGAGATGTTGAGGGAGGGGATATTAAAACATATCGTCTCAACACAGTCACATTCGGAACTTCTTCGGCTCCATATTTAGCGGTCCGGATGCTTCAACAACTCGCAACTGACGAACAGCGAAACTATCCACTTCCTTCTGACATTGCCAGGAAAAACTTCTACGTTGATGACTTGATTCACGGTGCAGACTCAGAAGAGGAAGCTATCCAAATGCAGTCACAGCTCACTCAACTGCTGAAACGAGGGGGGTTTCTATTACGGAAATGGGTAAGAAATAGCGCTAAGCTGTTGAAGTCCATTCCAATAGAGGAAAGAGAGGTCAAGCTACCTCTTTCATTCGATAAAGGAAACACCGTCAAGACTTTGGGGATCCAATGGCATCCTGCGTTCGACAACCTTACATCCAAAATAGCATTAAGGGACCTCGCGAAGACTACGAAGCGGACGCTGCTGTCAGACATCGCCCGACTTCACGATCCAATGGGATGGATCTCTCCTTGCATTATTTTGGGTAAGATTCGAATGCTTCCACAATGGCTAGTAGGATACAAGCAATGGTGGCAAGGTCCGGCGTTTCTCGAAACCTTTGACTGTCAACAGCAACCGGAACAGAAGATCGGAGCGACGGATTTGGAGTTGAGAACATCAAAACCTTCAAGAGCTAAGGGCGACGTGATCACACCTGGGTACCCGTCCAGACATCCTTTTCAGCTCTGCGTTCATGTCGCCACGACTCAAGTCGATAAGCTCTTAGGTCGTTTCTCATCGTTCCGAAAACTACTTCGAGCTACCGCATACTGGCTTCGATTTTTCTCAAACTTGCGAGACAAAGCAAAGGGCAATCCAATCCAACTAACAGGGCCACTGTCTCCTAACGAGATTACATCGGCTCGAATGCGATTGATTAGTATCATTCAGCACGAATTCTTCGCCGAAGAAATATTAAGTATATCCCGTCACCAAATAGTGTCAAAGAAAAGTAAATTGGCACGACTTTCACCAATCATCGACAAAACTGGGTTGCTAAGAGTAGGGGGTCGCTTAGAGAACGCAAATCTATCATATGCACAACGTCATCTAATCATACTAACATCGCACAATATTCTCACATCACTGATAATTCTGGATACACATTTGAAGACTCTCCATGGTGGCCAGCAGCTCATGATGACAACGTTGCGATCGGAGTATTGGGTATTGCAACCAAACGAAAATGTTAAGGTAGGACAAATGGTGCTTTTACCAGACGAGACGCCACCCACACTTTGGCGATTGGGTGAAATTACTGAGGTGCATCCAGGTGCAGATGGAAAAATCAGTGTGGTCACGGTCAGAACCGCGAATGCGTCGATCAGGCGTCCCATAACCAAGCTCTGCCTTTTACCCTCAAGCGAATAAATGTCCATAACACGCATCCGCTAACACACTAAATAATCCACTATTTTTTCTTTTCAATAACAACATTTTTTATTCAAATGAATTATAAGTAAACTGAATTAAATATATTATTAATAATCCATTATTGCCACACACCTTCCATTAAATCTTCTCTTCTCCTTACATGCCACGTCAAAACGTCGATGAAGTTCCAGCTCAAGACAATATCACAAGGAGCAAGGTGACACACGAGGAGCAGCAGGTTATCAAATCCAATAACCTTTTCCCGAGGGCGGCAGGATGTTGCAGAACAACATACATACATATGTAATTCACCGAAGGTGCAATTGCCGTCGGCAATGTGATAGTTGGAAGCTCATATCATGGTGGCCAGCAGCTCATGATAGCAACGTTGCGATCGGAGTATTGGGTATTGCAACTTAAAACGAATGTTAAGAACTGCATTCATAAATGTTTAAAGTGTTATCGATTCAAGGCAATCGAAATGCAGCAACAAATGGGGAATTTGCCAGCGCCACGAGTCAACCAAGCACGACCTTTTCAAACTTCCGGAGTGGACTACGCAGGACCGGTCCAATTAAAGGCATGGAAGGGGCGGTGTAGCAAAATAACGAAAGCATATATTGCCATCTGTGACTACACATCATCCGCATTCCTCGCAGCATTCAAACGGTTCACCGCACGTCGCGGAATTTGTATCAAGCTGTACAGTGACTGTGGAACAAATTTTGTAGGTGCCGCAAAAACATTAGCGGCGGAAAATGCTCACTTATCCAAACAATTGATTGAGGACATACGCACACAACTACAGGCGAACGGCACCACATGGCACTTTAATCCACCAGCGGCCCCGCATTTCGGCGGGCTATGGGAAGCAGGGGTAAAATCAATGAAACACCACTTGCGACGAATAATTGGCCATTACATGCTCACCTTCGAAGAATACGCAACCGTCTTAGCGCAGGTTGAAGCGTGTCTAAACTCACGTCCGTTGCATCCAATATCCGAAGATCCTGACGATTTGTCATATTTAACGCCAGGACATTTTCTGATTGGTGCAGCACTGAACACCGTGCCGGAACGAGATGTTACTGAGTTAAAAATGAATCTTTTGCAAAGATGGCAGCTCATGCAACGAATTCAGCAGGACTTTTGGAAGAAGTGGAAGTCTGAATATTTAGCGCGACTTCAGCAACGACCCAAATGGCTAAGCCCAAACGAAAATGTTAAGGTGGGACAAATGGTGCTTTTACCAGACGAGACGCCACCCACACTTTGGCGATTGGGTAAAATTACAGAGGTGCATCCAGGTGCAGATGGAAAAATCCGTGTGGTCACGGTCAGAACCGCGAATGCGTCGATCAAGCGTCCCATAACCAAGCTCTGCCTTTTACCCACAAGCGAATAAATGTTCATAACACGCATCCGCCAATACACTAAGTAATCCACTATTTTTTTTTTCTCTCAATGATAACATTTTTTATTCAAATGAATTAAAATTAAACTGAATTAAATATATTATTAATAATCCATTATTGCCACACACCTTCCATTAAATCTTCTATTCTCCTTACATGCCACGTCAAAACGTCGATGAAGTTCCAGCTCAAATATCACAAGGAGCAAGGTGACACACGAGGAGCAGCAGGTTTTCAAATCCAATCACCTTTTCCCGAGGGCGGCAGGATGTTGCAGAACAACATACAACATGAAAATCACCGAAGGTGCAGTTGCCGTCGGCAATTTGCACTTAGTGCAAAAGAGTCAAAGGCCGACGGCAAAACACAAACCATCGAATTCTGGGAGGCCAGAAGTGGAACAAAATCCACAAGTTCCACATGGGTGAGCGCAAAGGCGCAGGGATTATTGGCCCCTCCCACTTGCACATATGTATGCTCACAGTATGTGTGTGACCGAGTTGGCTTCCACAATTTGGGGTGAATGACCCCCAACGGTGACGATCAGCTGTTTGGGTGGAAGCCGTACGTATAACACCTCTTGTGGAGGACTTACGGTGGGCAGATTCTTTTATTTAAGACGGCTGGAAATCGACTTATAGACGCATTACGATTTTCTATGTACGACTGCCTACGTCGTTAGAACAATAAAATTTCCATACGACTGTAACGTCGTTAACACAGATTAAACACAGTGAATAAACATTTGTTAATGACATTTGACATTTTTTTTCTGAGTTTTATTGGTGCGGTTTTTTTTTTGTATGTGGTGAAGTCCGCCAATTAAGACACTTTTTTGCAAGTATCCGTGGCGATACAAGAGGATAGGAGGGGAGGGGAAACGGGAAGGACGATACAATTTTTGTTGCATTTTTAAGAAAAATACTCTAAGGCGGCTTTTTTAAATTTGGTGGCTCCAATTATTTGTTTTATAGGTGTAGGCAGAGAGTTCCAGAGTCTGGCGACAAAGACGAAAAACAGACGAGAAGAGTTCAAGTAATTCGAGGAAGGAGTTATGAGGTTAAGAGTCCTGGTTGAACGGGCAAATTGAAGTTTTTCGAATAGGTATGGTGGCGACCTTTTCTGTATTATTTTGTGCATGAAGACACAGCACCTATTGTGCAGGAACTGCTGCAGTGTGCACCCAAGGAAATTTTTGTTGTAATTAGATATGTGGTCTCTACGTCGGAGCCCATATACATATCTGATCATATTGAAAGCAACAGTTAATTTATACTGAGATAAGGAATCAAGTTTGCAGTACACAACTGATGCATAATCAATATAAGGAATGAGTAAGGTATTGACAAGTCTCAGCCTCGTAGTTACAGGAGTAAGGCTTGAGAACAACCAAAGCTTACGTAGACCAGCATAAATTCGTCCAACAGTGGAGTTAATGTGGCTTACGGGCGAGAGAGAACGGTTAATTTTAAACCCCAAGTTGGTTACGGTCTCCACAAACTGCAATTGTGTATTGTTGAGGTAAATTGGTGATAAAAGTTCTTTATTATACATTTTTTTAGAAATCAAGATCAGCTGAGATTTTGTTGGGTTGAGAGTTAAGTAATTGCGGAGCGACCATTGGTAGATTGCAGGTAGATCCTCGTTCAGCCTGCAGACGAGATCCTGAACTAAGTTTATAGGTCTAGATAAATATAATTGCGCATCATCCGCATAAAAGTGAATGCTAGCATTTGAACAAACTTCCGGCAGGTCATTAATGAACATGCTAAACAAAATAGGACCCAGAATCGAGCCCTGAGGTACTCCTTCAATAATATTCCTAACATGAGAGGATCTATCACCAACCACAACCCTTTAACAGCGATTACTTAAATAATTACTGATGAGGCGCACCGAACTCTCACTAAATCCATAATATCTTCTCAATTTCTCAAGAAGAATTGAGCGGTTAACAGTGTCAAAAGCTTTTGAAAAGTCAAGGAGGCAGAGTATTGTCAGGTAGTCCAAGTCGTAGTTGATCCTAATGTCATCGAGAATTTTAACCATAGCTGTAGAGAAACTATGGTTGGCTCGAAAACCAGACTGGACCGAAGCAAGTAGGTTATGCCGATCTAGGTGATCTGAAATCTGCTTAGCCATGACTTTTTCAATGACTTTTGACAGGCAAGGTAAGATACTAATGGGGCGAAAATCAGTAGCCAAGGATGGTAAAGGTTTTTTTGGGACCGGAATAACTTTAGCCAGTTTCCAGCTAGATGGAAATGAGGATGAAGTTATGCAAAAATTAATTACGTGTGTAATTACGCTAAGCAGGTGTATCAAGATCATTTTAATAAACCGAATGGGAATTCCATCCTCACCAATAGCGTCAGACTTGAGAGCCCGAATGACGTAAATGATGTCAGTTTCCGGAACAACTTCGAATTCAAAAGCTGTTTGCGGTTCAGGGAAATGTTGTAAGTTGGGTAGAGGGGTATTTTCTAAAGAATTGGATAAAAGGGTATTATTGAGATCATCAAGATCAGGGATGACGTCAGTAATATCTTTTTTTCCGATACCAATCGAGCGCAAGTTGCTCCAAAGCTTTTTGGCATTTTGATTTGTTCCCAGCTTAGAAAGGAAATATCTTTTCTTAGAAGACCTCGTGACGGAAGTTGAGATATTGCGTGCTCGACAGAAATTTGCCCAATTCAAGGTAGTTGGATTTCGCTTCCACTTCGAGTACAGTTTCCTGCGAACTTTAATGGCATGATGAACCTCAGATGTAAACCATGGACAATTTCTATTGCGCACCATCACTGTTTTTAAGGGCACGTGATTATTGAACAGATTAAGTACCAACGATTGCAGTAAGTCAACCTTATCATATATATCTGAGACGAGATAACAACTATGCCATGGGATTAAACTCGCCTCCCCTTGTAGGGCGTAGTTATCCACAGATGCAAAATCCCTAAATTGAAAAGTCGAGGGTGATGAAGAATGTGATAAGTCAATGTTATACGTGCAGAATAACAGATCGTGATCTGTGACACCATCCAGTGATAACTGGTCCTGTAGTAACACATTTGACCTATCAGGTACAAGCAGAAGGTCAAGGAGACTCGGAGAGCAGTTAGGCGCGAAGCGGGTGGCAAAAGTGTTAACAATAACTAGCGCAGATGTTGCGACTAAGTCTACAAGTTGGTTAGATTTTCTGTCATATCTGAGTAGGTCAGCATTAAAATCGCTGCATATAATTATGTGTTCGTAACATGGGGAAATTTCACGGAGAGTAGAGAACATGGGATCAAGAGAACAACTACGGTTGGGGCTATAGACAACCCCTATAATGCATTTCGTGTTACCATCCGTAACTTCCATAATAAGATATTCAGTAGAACTTTCCCAATTAGATTTCCCAATTACCTGGCAATTCAAGGAAATATTGCAATAAAGGGCTACTCCACCACCTGTTGTACTTGTGATCCTATCGTTCCGAACAATTCTGTACCCTGGAATATTGTATAGCTTATCTTCCCAGTGAGATTTCAGCCAGGTCTCAGTGACACAGATTACATCGACTCCCGAACCACTAAAGATGTAACGTAAGTAATCTATCTTAGAAATGTTTAAACTACGAGCATTAATATAGCATACTTTGAACCCTAGGCACGAATTAGACAAAATGTTAATCATTGATCGCACTGTAATTTCAGTAGTGCCGCCAGACATAGAACGATTGTTACGATCCATCATTATTAGGAAAAACAAATACAGATTCTACATTTAAAAAAGCAACTTAAAGAAGAAAATAGTGTAAAGTAAAGAATAAGTGCGAATGGGAAGGATAGGGAGTAGGAAGGTAGAAAGCGAGAGAAATTGTTGAGGGAAGGAAATATAATTATATTCTTAGTTTAAAAGTGAATGTGAAAATTGTTAGAATTTTTGCTACAATTATCTCAATACGTACTCAATTAGGAAAAAGTTGTGAAAAACATACATATATCAAATT
The DNA here is from genome assembly GCA_951905685.1 of Eumerus sabulonum. Taxonomy (NCBI): domain Eukaryota; kingdom Metazoa; phylum Arthropoda; class Insecta; order Diptera; family Syrphidae; genus Eumerus; species Eumerus sabulonum. The sequence continues at coordinate 96,774,549 of OX645060.1, forward strand.
CGCTCTAGATGATTGGGATATTGAATATTCGGATGGATTGAACATTTTCAAGGTAGTGACGATGTTGATGAGATTTTTGTTTCGATGTCATTTGTACTCTTTTTCACATAAACAAAACCATTACGAGTTCTTACAGAGAAAAGTAAACCCTCTTTGCGAAGGCGAAGAGCACGTTTTAATAGAGAGCTATTCACAGGAGTAAGACTTTCGTTCATGTATATACGGGAGTTGTTGGCTTTGTTGATGGAGCTGGAACTGCTGCTGCTAGTGGAGTTGTTGTTGATCAGCATACTCTCTTCCTGCAGTTGCGAAAGTTTAAGGCCGTTGTTTTTGCGAAAAGCAGTAAGTAGTGCTCTTTGCATGAGAAGAGAGCCGAATTAGTAACGGCCGAGCGCTGCCGGTGGTTTGATTTCCCAAGCGAAAAGCATCAATGTGCGGAGACGGGTGATGGCGTACCTTAGCAGCAATGCTTTTCGCCAGGTCAACAGCGTTTTCTTTTGCTCTTTGTGGAATGCCATATACGACTACATCACAGAGACGCGCTTTACATTGTAAGTTAGCTAGTTCCTCTCATACTTTTTTATTGTCTTCCTGGAGTGCTGCAATTTGTTTCTCGCACTCTTGCAGCTTACTATTAAGAGTAGATATAACTTCGTTTATCTTTTTGTTAATTTCCGTTTTGGTTTTAGTTATCATTAATGATATTTTTTCCAACATTTTTTCTTTGCCCAGTTTTGCATTAAAAACTCCTAGGAGATCTTAAGTCTTTAGTGATCTTATTTTGTTTGTTTTGTTTTGTCTTGCGGTGAGCGAGTCAGTTGCAATTTCTTTCGCAGTTTTCTTTTGGCGAGCACTAGTTTCCTAATGCATGCAGTGGAAGCAATGTAATTGGACTTGTTTTCTTTTTTTTTTTTTAATAATTTGCGCGCACTCAAGGTCTAATAACCTTATTATGTCGGCGACACAGTGCGGGCAGAAAAAAGAGTGGAAGAGGAATAGAAGAGATGCCGATGGACATTGATCTTAAATGCTTGCATGTTGCATTGAGGGGGGAAAACCGAATCCGGCAGGGAGTTCCAGATTCGTGTGGTTCGGTTAATGAAAGATTCTCTATATTTGACAGTACGTCCGAAAGCGGGCTTCAGAGTATATTGGTGAGCATTCCTAGAGAGACGTGTATTGCGGGAGAAATGTTGAAGGGGCGGAATGCAACTGGCTATTTCATCAGAGCATTTTTGGTGGTAGTAACGATAAAACAGGGAGAGGCAGGTAACATTCCTGCGGTGTTCCAGTGAGTCTAATGTTTTGGTAATGCTGGACTCACCTATCAGTTTTATGGCTCGTTTTTGTATTCTGTCTAGTAGGTGCAGTGAAGTCTTGGAAGCACCGGACCAGACATGAGCGTTAAACTCCAATTTGGGTCGAATGAACGCCTTATAGATTGTAGCCAGATCTAAGGGTGAAAAATATTTCTTGCATCTGTATAAGAATCCTAGGCACTTCGCAGCATTCTTGGCGACACTGAATATATGGTCGCTCCAATTAAGATTGTGAGTAACACTCATACCCAAGATGGAAAGCTTTTCAGTTTCTGAGATGCAAGTGCCATTCATGGATAATGGCTGCGGGCTATTTATACGCTTTAACGACAAGAGACAGCATTGTGTTTTGGAAGCAATAAATTCCGCTCTATTGTTTTTACGCCCTTGGATGATGCTGTCGATAACGGAATTTAATGAGCTTAACAAACGCTGTTCTAGCAAAGGATCAGTCTTCGTTCAACTCTCACCACGAGCACAAGCGTACTTCTTTTATCCGTAATAAACTACAATATATACTTACTTACTTACTTACTTATCAGGCCAGCCATCCATGGAGGATCTGAGCCTGACCTATAGCTGCCTTCCATCCTTGACGGTCCCGGGCACGCTGCTTCCAGTTGTCAAGACCAAGATGTCTTACATCCGCGATTACTTGGTCTTTATACCGGAGGCTCGGTCTTCCTCTTCTTCTCGAACCAGGAGGCTCGGAGTCGAAGACCCTCTTAGCTGGAGCGTTGATGTCCATGCGCTCGATGTGGCCGAGCCAGTGTAGTCGACCGATCCTTGCCTTCCGGACTACATCCACATCTTGGTACAGCTCGTAGAGTTCGCGGTTGTGTCTTCTTCTCCATTCACCTTCCTCACAGACAGCACCAAATATCCGGCGCAGAATTTTACTTTCGAAGGAACCCAAAATCAACTCCGCTGTCCTGCTTATCGTCCAGCTTTCGGCTCCGTACAGCAAGACTGGCAGAGTGAGCGTTTTGTAAAGCATGTCTTTGGTCTTTCGAGTGAGGAGTTTTGACCCCAGTTGCTTGGACAAGCCGAAGTAGCAGCGGTTGCCAAGGGCGATTCTATGCCGGATCTCCACTGTGGTGTCATTTGTGGAATTTACGTTTGCCCCGAGGTAGACAAACTCCTTAACTAAGATAGTGCCTTCCCTGTTGACGCCTGCCCGTCGCACTATCTGCTCCAGCACCAGGTTGAAGAAGTCACATGGCAGCGCATCTCCTTGCCGAAATCCGGTGCATGTTTCGAATGGTTCCGAGGTCCTAGAACCGAGATGCACGGTGCATCGCGTGTTTTTTAGCGTGGTGCGACACAACTGGATCAGTTTTACCGGGATCCCGAATTCGGCCATCGCCCCAAACAGTTCATCACGATGAATGCTGTCGTATGCGGCTTTGAAATCGATGAAAAGATGGCAAACCATCTGAGCCTGCGGCCTTGTTGTTCTTCAGCTTCTGAATTGCTGTGCCGGAGCTGCTGGAAGTGCTGATTAAATACATCCACTATTCCCTGCGGTTCGGTGACAAGAATACCCTCGCAGTTTCGAAGAGCCAGGGTGCCCTTTTTGAAGCCTCCTGCGAGGCCTTTGGCTTTCAAAAAACAACAATATATACTCCTATTATTCTGAACCAGTGCGTTTTATTTTTTTCTAAACTCTTTTCATTTATGTGCGTTTCTGGCGCCACAAGTGTTTTCAATGGTAATCAAGAAAAAGAAAAAAATTGAACATTATAATAAAAAGAAGAAGGTACAGTCTGTTGCCCATTAAGGCAAGTATCGAAAGTACTTAATAGAATAAGCAACATTTTAAAAACATCAATTAAGAAGTGTTGTGGGGTGAACACTTGAAAAGGAGACAAAAAATAATAATAAAGGTATATTCGAAATTATATTAAGATCCGGAGAATATTATCGATTTCATTTAAGTCAAAGTTAAAGAGCCATTTTTCGGGTTCCGTACCCAAAGGTAAAACGGAACCCTATTCCTAAGACTTCGCTGTCCGTCCGTCCGTCCGTCTGTCACCAGGCTGTATCTCATAAACCGTGATAGTTAGACAGTTGAAATTTTCACAGATGATGTATTTCTGTTGCCGCTACCACGACAAATACTAAAAACAAAACAAAATTAATATTTAAAGGGGGCTCCCATACAACAGACATGATTTTCATCCAAAAAATCACCTTGGTCACATACTGAACTAAGGTTAGTCGACAATATCCCACAACCAGTAGCAAACTTCCCAGTTTTGATGAATTAATCCCAGCTGCAAACCTTTTTCCCATATATCCCATTATTGTTATTCACCTTTTCACATCGTTGCTGTCAAGTAAGATAATTGATTTGAATTCAATGGACTCTTTGATGATCAACTATATCTCATAATGAAGATTTTTGATTATCAAAGTAGTATGCCGATAACCTGCCTGCAACCAAAATCTGTCATCATACAAAAAATGTGATTTAATGTGATGACTGATGAGGTAACACACATAGTCGCTTTCATATTTATATATACAGATGGTTCGGAACGCTTCGTGCGCGAGTCCGACTCGCACTTGGCCGTTTTTTTAATGTTTTTATTGAACATATGTATGAGACGAGCGAATGCAACGTAGGTCATGAATAATAAGTTTTTTTTTTTTTATTTTTTTACATTTGCGCGCACAAGTGCACAAGTGCTGTTTTTTTTTTTTTTTTTTAATAGTTTGCGCGCACTCAAGGTCTAATAACCTTATTATGTCGGCGACATAGTGTGGGCAGAAGGTAGAGAGGAAGAGGAATAGAGGAGATGCCGATGGGGGAAAACCGAATCCGGCAGAGAGTTCCAGATTCGTGTGGTTCGGTTAATGAAAGATTCTCTATATTTGACAGTACGTCCGAAAGCGGGCTTCAGAGTATATTGGTGAGCATTCCTAGAGAGACGTGTATTGCGGGAGAAATGTTGAAGGGGCGGAATGCAACTGGCTATTTCGTCAGAGCATTTTTGGTGGTAGTAACGATAAAACAGGGAGAGGCAGGCAACATTCCTGCGGTGTTCCAGCGAGTCTAATGTTTTGGTAATGCTGGAGTCACCTATCAGTTTCATGGCTCGTTTTTGTATTCTGTCTAGTAGGCGCAGTGAGGTCTTTGAAGCACCGGACCAGACATGAGCGTTAAACTCTAATTTGGGGCGAATGAACGCCTTATAGATTGTAGCCAGATCTAAGGGTGAGAAATATTTCTTGCATCTGTATAAGAATCCTAGGCATTTCGCAGCATTCTTAGCGACACTGAATATATGGTCGCTCCCATTAAGATTGTGGGCAACACTCATACCCAGGATGGAAAGCTTTTCAGTTTCTGAGATGCAAGTGCCATTCAAGGATAATGGCTGCGGGTTATTTATACGCTTTAACGACAAGAGACAGCATTGTTTTTTGGAAGCATTAAATTCCACTCTATTGTTTTTACCCCATTGGATGATGCTGTCGATATCGGAATTTAATGAGCTTAACATACGCTACCGCTCATTATCTACAACCGAAGTGCAGGGTCGTAAACAGGTGAACGAATATGAGAAGCTGAGGGTACTCTCGTCAGCGAAGGAGTGAATTGGATTAGAAGTAACAGACAAGAGATCATTTATAAAAAATAAGAAAGAGTGCCGGAGACAAAACGGAGCCCTGGGGAACACCGTCACCGTCAAATTGAGTATCAGACTTGAATCCGTCCAAAACAACTTGAATTGAACGATTCGAAAGGTAGCTTCTAATCCATTGAAAGAGAGACTCATCGATCCCAAAAGCAAGCATTTTCGACATAAGGGCTTCATGCCAAACCCTGTCAAATGCTTTCGAAATATCCAGTGCAACAAGTTTGCTTTCACCTGCTTGGTGAAGCGAGTGATTCCATTTTTCAGCGAGATATGCCACCATATCACCAGTGGATCTGTTGCTGCGGAAACCGTATTGGCGGTCATTGAGCAGTTTCCGTGATTCAAGATATTTCATAAGCTGACGGTTAATCAACGTTTCCATGACCTTGGAAAGAAGGAACGTTAGTGCAATGGGTCGGTAGTTGGAGGGAGAAGATGATTCGCCTTTTTTGGGTATAGGCTGGACAAATGCTGTTTTCCACCTTCTCGGAAAGAGCCCAGAGGTGTAGGAAAGGTGAAAAAGCTTACGCAGTGGTTTTGCCAGCGTAGAAGAACAACTCTTCAGAACTATTGGGCCAATACCATCTGGACCAGCGGATTTGTGTATGTCGAGGTCTTTAAGAACCCTTGCGACTGTACGAGTGCGGAAGTGGATTAGTCCCATGGTGGAATCGACGCACTCTAGTACAGGCGGAGACAAAGTACAGGCTGGCAGCTGAGAACTGGTTGCGAAATGGGCAGCAGGTAGGTTAGCTTTGTCTAAGGGGGTGACAGCTGGAATGTTATTGTGGATGAGCGTCGGTATAGACGACTTAGTTGAGTTTTTTACGTTTTTTACAAACGACCAGAAACTTTTGCTACCTTTGGGACATTGAAGGATCTTACGCCTTAATTTTTGGTCGGATTGGAATTTAATCAGTCGAATGTGGGTGTTGCAGTCATTTCTGGCTCGTATGTACTTTTTTCGGTTTTCCTCGGAACTGTTTGCCTTGCAGGCCCGAAAACTTAGCTCCCTGATCCTAATGGCCTCTTTGCAGCTCGAGTCAAACCACGTATAATCCTTAGGCCTGGTGCTTTTAATCTTGCTGGGAATAAAATCTGCCATGCCGATTCGGATAATGTTTACGATAATATCAGTTGCAGCGTCCACGTCGTTGTCGAGGAAGCACAACGACCAGTTAAAGATCCGAAAGAAGTTGTTAAGGCCGCACCAGTTGGCTTTCTCGTATAGCCATAGTGTTCTGTCAGGAGCTTTTTCTTTAACTGGATGGTGGGAGTTCGAGAATTTTGCTGATATCATGCAGTGGTCAGACAAGCCCAGGCGTTCCAATACATCGATCGTGTATTTGTCAGGCTGAGAGGTATGAAACAAGTCCAGTGTGTTGGCGGTATGACCAGCAACATCGGGGATACGTGATGGCTCATTCACAAGTTGAGTTAAGTGATTTAACTCAGTTAAAAAGTTTAGGTGCTACCGAACTGTAAAAGTTTAAAAACTAATTTGTATTATGTACTTGGATAGCGGCAAAATTGCTATAGTTACTGCGTAAGGTGTAAGTCAGGAACAAAGAATGAGATACCAATCGTTTGGCTTTGACAGGCATTTTGACAACTAGCCCCTACAAACGTGTTGCGGTTTGACGACGTCTTGACTATGTCATTCTGCCTTGTCTTGACTTTAAAGCGCGGTTCACATTGAACGATTTATCAAGCGATTTGCTTGACGACCAAATAATGCGTAGCGTTCACACCAAACGACTTGTTGACCGACTTCACTTGCGATAGAAATTTCGAAGTATTAACATGGCGGCGCATGCTCTGGTTATAGGGATGATTATTGATGAAATACTCGAAAATTAATAAAAAAAAGCGAATGTGGATTAAACCATGGGTCGGAAAACGTAATAATTTCTCATCGGTAACTGTTAAGAGAATTTCACCGAACGAATTGTTAGGAACGTATGATGAGTTACTGAGAGAAATAATTCCTCATATGAAAAAATCAAACCAAAATTATTTTTCTTTGTTTGAAGTCATATCGTTCATTCCGCTCAAAGTTGGTGTTGTTTCTCTGAACGCACAAGCGAAAGTGAAAAAATGCTCTGAAGTTGTATGACAACTGTTCACACTTAACGATAAATCGTTCAACCACGGCTGTCAAACAAAAAGTTGGAAATTTTCAACTTCCTGACTACATATCGTACCGACTTGTAGCTAGAGCGCTCACATTGGCTTTGCATACACAATTTGTCGTCCAACCACGATTGTCAAGCAAATCGCTCGATAAGTCGTTCAATTTGAACCGCGCTTAAGTCAAAAGCATCGTTTTTAAAGCGGCCCCTAGACGCTCAATATTATTGTGCAAAATATTGCACAATTTTATTGGCTTGCTGTCCCAGACGGCTCAATATTTTTCCCAATAATTTAGTTGGCCACTCATATTTGTAATAAAAGTCGAAAGCGTTTTGATTTTCCGCAATATATCGCACAATCTTGCAATATTATCTACAGACGAACAATAATGTTGCGGAGATGCAAACGGACGGTTAAGTTCGAATTTCGTTGTCGAAGTTCGAAAGCTCTCTGGAAGCGGGGATTGGAATGATGTCAACTTCCAATGGAATTGTCAGAGCGTTCTAGAGATTTCCGAAGGGGAACTTCCAACGGCGAACGTTCGAGAAGGTGGACCGAGAGCTATTTAAGCGCGAACACTCGCCCTCGACAGACATTCAGTTTGTGGCATAAAACAGTGTGTGACAAGTCGGTGTGATCAACCAGTGTGAAAAGAAAAGCTTTCAATAAAGGTTTGTGTATTGTGTAATAAAGTTTAAAGTGGATAGTATTCGATAATAAATAAAAGTGGTGAAGCTACGCAGATAATTGATCTGTGGTGAAAGAAAGAAAAGTGTGTGTGTTTTTATTCGAATAAAAAGGACAATTGTAGTTTATCGCAGTCCAGTGGTGCGAACCCTATTCGGTGTGGGATCGATTATTTCGTAACATTTGGTGACAGAAGTGGGATTGCGAGTAAACGAGTGAAACTTTATTTGAGTTGTGAAGTGAATTATTGCAAAAGTGAGAAAATGGTAAAATTGGAAAAGTTGACCATTGAACAACTGAAAAGAGAGCTGGATGCTCGGGAATTATCCACAGTGGGAAGTAAAGCCAACCTGGTGGAGAGACTGCGATCAGCGTTGCAGGAAGAAGGTTTCGACTGGGAGAATCACGAGTTCGGGGTGGATAAGCCGTCGACATCCAGTGAGCCAGCATTCGATATGCAGCAAATTCTCGCGGCTATGAATGCTATGAGTGCCTCCCTGAGCCAGAAATTAGATCAAAAACTGGAGGAAAATTCCGCTGCTGTAAGTAGAAAGTTGAAGGAAAATTCAACTTCCATAAGCCAGAAACTGGAGGCGACCGTACATCTAAAGTTGGAGGACAATTCCGATGCCGTAAATAGAAAGTTGGAGGAAAATTCCACTTCCCTGAATCAAAAGCTGGAAGAGATGATAGAAAACACTCGAGAAAGCTTAAGAAACATCCAGAAGGCCGTCGACGATCGATTCCAGGACGTCGAAGACAGAATCGAGACAATAGAATCGAGGTTCGACAAGAAGGTTCTGGAACTCGCGAAAACTATCCAGAACGTTCAGCATCAAGGAAGTGTCGTACCGGCTGCAGCATCGAAATTTACAGCCCCCAACTTCGACGGCACGAGTGCGTTAAACATCTTTAAACTTCAGTTCGAGACAACAGCGGAGCGGAATCAATGGGGAGAAGAAGATCGTGTGGCCGCTCTAGTAATTTCGCTTAAAGGCGAAGCAGCTGGTGTTCTACAGACCATCCCGGAGACCCAGAGAAGGAACTACACAGCCATATGGGATGCTCTCCATCGAAGATACGGCAGTGAGCACATGCAGGAGATGCACAAGCTGGAACTCAAAGGGCGCCAGCAGCGTTTAAACGAGACCATACAACAGTATGCTGCCGACATCGAGAGGCTATCCCATCTTGCCTACGCGGACGTTCCAGTTGATGTGGTGGAGAAACTTAAAACGGATTCTTTCATCCAAGGGCTAAGGGACCCCGATACGCAACGAAGTTTGATTCTCCTGCCGAAGACATCTTTCAAGGAGACAGTTGCCAGCGCTCTCGCATGTGAAACATCGCTCTTGATATGCCGACCTTTCATCAAATTACGGCGCATATCTCAAGACAAGGATAGTTCGAGAACAACAACGGCGAGTAGGAGTGGTTCATTCCCGGGTAGACCAGCGAAGATAAGAAACAACAGCAAATCCAGTCCAACAAAGCCTTCTTAAAATCAATGGTCAGAGAGTGGACGCAACATCTAGTGGAGAATCAAACAAGTAAAGCACTCTCCCTGCTTCGTAAATATTGGACAGTTTTTGCAGATGGTTAGAACTGTGGAAGAACATCAATTGTGAGGCACAGAATAGACACAGGGGACTCTAGACCGATCCGCAACCACCGAGGAGGGTACCTTTGGCGAAAGAAGGCGAGGTGATCAAACTAATCGACGAGATGGAAAAGGAAGGCCTGATCGAACCATCTGCAAGCCCATGGAGTTCGCCAGTAGTGCTTGTTAAGAAGAAGGATGGAAGCACCCGATTCTGCATGGACTATAGGAAGCTGAACGACGTCATGAAGAAGGACAGCTATCCTTTACCGAGAATCGACGACACCTTGGACACACTATCTGGTGCAAAGTGGTTCTCGACGCTGGACTTGCAAAGTGGATACTGGCAAATAGAGCTTGACCAGCAAGACAAGGAAAAGACCGCGTTCACCGCCGGGGAAGAGTTGTGGCAATTCTCTGTGATGCCCTTCGGTCTTTGCAATGCGCCAGCCACCTTCGAAAGACTTATGAAGCGGGTACTAGGAGGACTTCACTGGAGGACTTGCCTTGTCTATCTGGATGACATGATTGTCATGGGCAAGGATTTCGACGATCACCTTAAGAAGCTTGAAGAGGTACTGGAACGTATTCAAGCAGCCGGATTGAAATTGAGCCCGAAGAAATGTTCGCTCTTCCAGAACAAGGTGAAGTACTTGGGACACGTGGTGACTGCAGAAGGAGTCCATACAGATGAAGAGAAAATCTCAGCGGTTAAGGAATGGCCGCGGCCGAAGAATCTTCATGAGTTAAGGTCATTCCTGGGACTTTGCACATATTACAGGCGATTCATCCCAGGATTTGCAAACGTTGCCAGCAGTTTGCACGAGCTCACTAAAAAGAATCGGCCATTCAAGTGGGAGAAGCCGCAGGAGGAAGTGTTCATTCACCTGAAGGAATTGCTCGGCAGTGCGTAGATTCTTGCATATCCTGTCCCGGGAGAAAAGTTCATTTTGGACACAGATGCGAGCGGACATGGAATCGGAGGAGTACTCACTCAAATGATTGACGGGCGAGAGCGGGTCATCGCTTACTACAGTAGGATCCTATCGAAGCCGGAGAGGAACTACTGTGTAACTAGGAGGGAGCTTTTAGCCGTGGTCGACTGTGTCAAGCATTTCCACAAATATCTCTATGGCCAAGCTTTTCATCTTAGGACGGACCACGCAGCGTTGAGGTGGTTGCTGCAGTTCAAAAACCCGGAGGGCCAGCTTGCTAGATGGATAGAGAGAATCCAGAGTTATGACTTCAGTATCGAACACCGGAAGGGAAGCAGTCATGGAAATGCGGATGCATTATCGAGGCGACCTTGCGATGTTGAATGCAAACATTGTTCACGCGCCGAGACCCAGGAACAGGTCACCGACATCCGTTGTTTCCAGGTGCTGCCAGAATATTCCTGGACTGTCGAGAAGGTCGGAAGGAAGCAGCGAGAAGATGCCAATCTGGCAGTCATCATCGACTACCAAGAACGAGGTTTTCGACCAAGTTGGCAGCAAATATCCAGTGAAAGCCCAATCGTGATAGCTTACTGGGCTCAATGGCAGAGTTTGAAGCTGAAGAATGGTTGCCTCTACCGCAGTTGGGAAAGTGAGGACGGGAACATTGTAAACGATCTGCTGGTAATTCCGAAAGAACAAATCGAAGAGGTCATCCGAGAATACCACGAGGGACCAAGCGGGGGTCATCTTGGTGTTAACAAGACTGTAGAAAAGATCAAGAGACGTTTCTACTGGGTAGGATGCCATGAGTCGGTTACGCGTTTCATTCGCAGGTGTGAACAGTGTGCGAAGGCAAAGGGTCCAGTTAGGAAAACTCGAGGAAATATGCAGCAGTACAATGTTGGAGCACCGTTCGATCGTATCGCAATGGACATTGCAGGCCCATTCCCAACGAGCAACGCTGGAAACAAGTACGCGCTAGTGGTGATCGATTACTTCAGCAAGTGGCCTGAGGTGTTTTGCATCCCGAACCAGGAAGCCAAAACCATTTCGGATGCTTTTGTGAATAACTGGGTTTCGCGTTATGGAGTACCGATGGAACTGCACTCAGACCAAGGGAGAAACTTCGAGTCGTCGGTGTTCAAAGAATTCTGAGACATGCTAGGTATCAGAAAGACGCGGACAACACCATTACACCCACAATCTGATGGCTTGGTCGAAAGGAATACCTGAGAAAAGTCGTCGTCGGAGATCAGAAGGACTGGGATGAACATCTTCCCCTTTTCTTAATGGCATACCGTTCGGCACAGCACAATTCAACGGCAACAACACCCGCCGAAGCCATTTTTGGAACTGATCTCCGACTTCCATCGGACTTGAAGTTCGGCGTGGTGCTACCGGCAACTAGCGGCAGGGAAGACTTCGTAACCGAAAAGAAAGAACAGCTGAACTCTATCCATCAGTTCATCCGGGAGCGACTGAACTTGGTCAGCGATAAAATGAAGGCGCTATACGACTTGAGGGCGAATACTTCTGGATTCGAGACCGGACAATTGGTATTGCTGAACAACCCATAACGGAAAAAAGGCTTGTGCCCCAAATTCCAATCAGCCTGGGACGGACCATATGAGGTCATCAAGAAACTCAATGACGTGGTATACCGGACACAGCAGATGGGATACAGACGGGCGAAGTATAAAATTGTCCACGTAGAGAGGTTAGCCACATATTACCGAGAAGGATCCAATCGCTTGTTCGAGGACGAACAAGTTTAGGAGGAGGGCAGTGTTGCGGAGATGCAAACGGACGGTTAAGTTCGAATTTCGCTGTCGAAGTTCGAAAGCTCTCTGGAAGCGGGGATTGGAATGATGTCAACTTCCAATGGAATTGTCAGAGCGTTCTAGAGATTTCCGAAGGGGAACTTCCAACGGCGAACGTTCGAGAAGGTGGACCGAGAGCTATATAAGCGCGAACACTCGCCCTCGACAGACATTCAGTTTGTGGTATAAAACAGCGTGTGACAAGTCGGTGTGATCAACCAGTGTGAAAAGAAAAGCTTTCAATAAAGGTTTGTGTATTGTGTAATAAAGTTTAAAGTGGATAGTATTCGATAATAAATAAAAGTGGTGAAGCTACGCAGATAATCTGTGGTGAAAGAAAGAAAAGTGTGTGTGTTTTTATTCGGATAAAAAGGACAATTGTAGTTTATCGCAATCCAGTGGTGCGAACCCTATTCGGTGTGGTATCGATTATTTCGTAACAATAATATTGTGCAATATCAAATATTGCACAATATTATTAGGCAACTAGGGGCCGCTTTAATTACAAAAGCAACAACCGTCCCCTGCGGGGATCAACGGGCAGACGTACGAAAGTTTGGTATCTCATTCCTTATCCCTGGTGTAAGTACGCATTTTGTGACTCAAAAGGATTCACTTCTCTCAAAGAACGTTCTTAAAACTTTATAGAAATATAGATGCTTAAGAGGATGAATTCCCGAGCTATCAAGCAATGGAAAGCTATGTCAATATTTCCTTTTATTCCACATAATTCCCAATATATTCTTCCGGACTACTAACAGTGGTTGTAGATACTTTTTATAACAACCACCCCAAAAGAGTATATCGTATTGCAGTTTGGATTAAACTAACCCGTAATAGACAGTTTCCATGATTTTTTTACTACATACATGGTTTTCTTAAATGAAACATAATGTAAGTGGTTGAAGACACGTATTTTTTCAAAGGTAGGGTGTGATCTTTCCATAGCAACTTGCTATCGATATAGAGACCTTATATGTATATACATTAACTGATTCAATAATGAAACAGTTTTGAGAACAATTGCTTTCCAAAACATTTGATTGAATTCCTTCGGATATACAGCAAGAGATATTACTAAATGGGATTTTTTTGCAGTAGCAACTATGCTGGACAAGAAGAACAAGATTTATATCTGTATTTAAAATTTTGAAATACATACTTCTCGTTTTATCACTAATTACGAGTGATAAAACTAGAATACACACATGCTATATCATCAGCAAATTTATCTTACCTTTGAAATTTAGTTTAAATATTGTTACGAATTATTCGATACCCACACCAAATAGGGTTCGCACCACTGGATTGCGATAAACTACAATTGTCCTTTTTATTTAAATTGAAACACACACAATTTTATTTCTTTCACCACAGATCAATTATCTGTGTAGCTTCACCACTTTTCTTTATTATCCAATACTATCCACTTTAAACTTTATTATCCAATACTATCCACTTTAAACTTTATTACACAATACACAAACCTTTATTGAAAGCTTTTCTTTTCACCTTGGTTGATCACACCGACTTGTCACACGCTGTTTTACACCACAAACTGAATGATTGTCAAGGGCGAGTGTTCGCGCTTATATAGCTCTCGGTCCACCGTCTCGAACGTTCGCCGTTGGAAGTTCCCCTTCGGAAATCTCTAGAACGCTCTGACAATTCCATTGGAAGTTGACATCATTCCAGTTCCCCGCTTCCAGAGAGTTTTCGAACTTCGACAGCAAAATTCGCACTTAACGGTCCGCTTGCATCTCCGCAACAATATGCTATTTATATTGTTGCGGAGATGCAAACGGACGGTTAAGTTCGAATTTCGCTGTCGAAGTTCGAAAGCTCTCTGGAAGCGGGGATTGGAATGATGTCAACTTCCAATGGAATTGTCAGAGCGTTCTAGAGATTCCGGAAGGGGACCTTCCAACGGCGAACGTTCGAGACGGTGGACCGAGAGCTATATAAGCGCGAACACTCGCCCTTGACATTCATTCAGTTTGTGGTATTGAAAAGCGTGTGACAAGTCAGTGTAATCAAACAGTGTGAAAATAAAAGCTCTCAATAAAGGTTTGTTTGTGTAATAAAGTTTAAAGTATTTGATAATAAAGAAAAGTGGTGAAGCTGTACAGATAGTTGATCTATGGTGAAACAAAGAAAAGTGTGTGTGTTTTATTTTGGATAGAAAGACAATTGTAGTTTATCGCAATCCAGTGGTGCGAACCCTGTTCGGTGTAGGATCGAATATTTCGTAACATTTGGTGTCAGAAGTGGGATTGCGATTAAACGAGTGGAACATTTATTTAAATTGTGAATTGCACAAAGTGAATTGTTAAGAGATAGAGAAAATGGTAAAATTGGAAAAGTTTACCATTGAACAACTGAAAAGAGAGTTGGATGCTCGGGAATTATCCACAGTGGGAAGTAAAGCCAACCTGGTGGAGAGACTGCGATCAGCGTTGCAGGAAGAAGGTTTCGACTGGGAGAGTTACGAATTCGGGGTGGAGAAGCCGTCGACATCTACTGAGCCAGCGTTCGATATGCAGCAAATTCTCGCGGCTATGAACGCTATGAGTGCTTCCATGAACCAGAAACTAGAAAAGCTGGAGAAAAATTACGCTGCCGTAAGAAGAAAGTTAGAGGAAAATTCCGCTTCTTCGAGTCAGAAACTGGAGGAAAATTCCACTTCTCTGAGTCAGAAACTGGAGGAAAATTCCACTTCCCTGGGCCAGAAGCTGGAGACGTTAGAAGGCATGTTAGAGAACAATCGAGAAAGCCTATGAAACATCCAGCAGACAGTCAACGATCGATTCCAGGACGTCGAAGAGAGAATCGAGACACTAGAATCGAGATTCAACAAGAAGGTTCTAGATCTCGAGAGTAATCAAGAAAAGAGAGTCGAGTCACTGGAGTCAAGGTTCGACAAGAAGGTTCTAGATCTCGAAAATAATCAAGAAAAGATAATCGAGACTCTGGAATCGAGGTTCGACAAGAAGGTTCTGGAACTCGAGAAAACTGTCCAGAACGTTCAGCATCAAGGAATCGTTGTACCGACTGCAGCATCGAAATTCACAGCTCCCAACTTCGACGGCACGAGCGCTTTCAACATCTTTAAGCTCCAGTTCGAGACAACAGCGGAACGGAATCAATGGGGAGAGGAAGATCGTGTGGCTGCCCTAGCAATTTCCCTTAAAGGTGAAGCAGCTGACGTTCTACAGATCATCCCGGAGACCCAGAGAAGGAACTACACAGCCATATGGGATGCTCTTTTTTTTTTTTTTTTTTTTTATTTATTTAATTTAATTTATTTCATCGCAAGCTTGAAACTAGGACAATAAATGATTAAAGAAATGAACAATGAAATAATTATAAGTACAATCAGTTGTCAGGCAGACAAGAGGCGAATGTACTATCAATTCAAATATAGAATTAAATTAAATACAACACAATGTTGATGGGGAAACAATATGGTATTATTTCGAGGACGGTGTAGATACAAAATGAAAAGCAGAATATCCAAACATATTTACAGTTAAACTAATGGTGCAAAAGTTCGTTCAATAGCCGTGTGATTAAAAGAGAAAAGCCATTTTATAATTGCAACTAAGAATACTGTTTTCACTCTTTCACACCTGATGTTTTCAGGAAGCAAGTTGAAGAGTCGAGGTGCAGTAACAAAATAAAACCTAGAAAAGTGCGATTTGTGAACTACTGGCACTGTTACAAAGTTTCTGGTGTTGATACGCAAGTTGTAGTTATCATGTAGTCTAACCGCGTAGTATCCTGATTTCTCAAAAAATATTTTGAGAACTTTAAAGCAGTATAAGTGCCTCAATGGAAGAAATTCAAGTTTTCTGAAAAGATCGAAACTATGAGTTGTACGACTTACCCTACAGATGATTCTAATTGCATGTTTTTGTTTATTCATTAAAGGTTTGATATGAGTGTAATATGCCCCTCCCCAACAAGATAATCCATACTGTAACTTAGATTTTAATAAGCCATTGTAAACTAGTTTCAAGATAGTTGTTTTACAGTATAGACTCAGATGATATAGTTGTTTTACTACTCTATTCATGTATTGTTTCAAGTAGCTAGCATGATCATTCCAACTGAGCTTATGGTCTAAAATGATGCCCAAATATTTAAAGTGTTCAACACACTCAATTTCGAAACAGGATTCACAGCAACTGGACTTACTATTAAAGGTGACTAAGTTGTTGGGGCAGCAGACTACACTAAAACGTGAACAAGTCGGAGAGTGGTACATTAAGGAAAAATCTTGATACTGCTTACTCCTGATGTTGAAAAACATAAACTTAGTTTTAGTACTAATTACCAGTTTATGATGATTAAACCATAATCTCAATAATTCAAGATCGTGGTTTACATCCAGAAATATATTAAAATTGTTATTATTGGAGTATGAGATAGCGGTGTCATCAGCAAATGCTGTTATGTTGCCTTTAAAAGGCTGGATGAACAGAGAGTTAACATAAACTAAAAACAGAATAGGTCCTAAAACAGATCCCTGCGGAACCCCCATGTTTATGTATTTTGGTGAGCTTATGGAATCTTTAATTTTGACCATCTGTTTTCGATTTGATAAGTAGGAGGCAAACCAGTCAAGTACAAACCCTCTAATGCCTGCATGAAATAACTTATCTAATAACAGAGAATGATCCACAGTATCAAATGCCTTAGTAATATCTATAAATAGGGCTGCACATGTTTGGGATAGATTTAAGCTATCATATATTTCTCCGGTGAATTTTTGTAAGGCACTTTCTGTGGACCTACCACTTCTGAAGCCAAATTGACAGTTATTAAAAAACTTTGTCCTACTAAAAAACGAAAGAATTCTGGATTTCATACCTCTTTCGAGTATTTTAGAAAAAACAGACAATAGTGAAATAGGACGATAGTTATTGGCCGTCAGAGTATCGCCTTTCTTATGAAGTGGCACCACTATAGCTGTCTTCAGTGGTTCAGGAAAGATACCTTGGTTAATACTAAGATTAAAAATAAAGCTCAGGATATCAGAGATATGAAATGAGATCTGTTTTAGGACGAAACTGGAAACTGAATCAAAAGAAGACGAACTTGTTGATTTGAGCGACATTATAAGCTTATGAACCTCAAATCCCGTAAATTCTTGAAAAAAAAACGTTTGTGTTTGTAGAGCCTCTGTATTAAATGAATGTTCACATAGACACGAAGGAACACTTACATTTGAGAATTCTTGTGCAAAGCACAAATTAGAAAAAAAGTCATTAAATATGTTGGACACTAACAAAGGGTCAGATACAATTACGTTATTAACTCTTAAGAATGTATCATCATTCTTTTTTGTTCTGTTCAGTATCTCGTTTACCACTCCCCATTCCTTTTTCACATTACCAATATTCTTAGTTAATTTATTCCTAAAGTAAGAATCTCTGCAAATTGGTATATCATTTTTCAATTCTATACATAGTTTATTGTAATGCTTTTTAAGCCTTATGTTATTGGGATGCTTTTTCACACGTAAATACAGGGTTTTTTTCTTTTGAATTTTCCTAAGTAAAGGTATAGTCATCCACGGCTTGATACATCTGAGCTTACTACATTTTTTATTTATACGACGAGTACAACATGATAAATGTGACTGAAATATTCTAAGGAATGTATCAAATGCATGGGATGGATCTTGTGAGTTAAAAACTTCATCCCAAAGTTCAAAGTTAAGCCTACTTTTAAGAGCATTAAAATCAATTTTATCAAAACCAAAATACGAGGAATTGTTAGTCTTACATTCTTTATGATTGAATTGAATACTAGTTAAATAATGATCCGTTATACTCAAATCATATGCCATTACTTGGTATTCTATAAAATTGCTTTTGTGAAGCCTTAGGAAAATGTGATCCAGACAAGAATCTAAGCGGGTAGGTTGATTCAATAGGGACTCAAGACCATATGAGGCCAAAAGTGATAAGTAGTTATCGACATCTCTTGAATCAGAAAGAATGTTTATATTTAGATCACCTAACAGTACCAGGTTTTTACAAGTTTGCTTCTCTAAGAAACCGGAGAATTCATCAAAGAAGGGAGACACTAAAAACTTATGAAGTCTATATACACAACAAAAACAGTAACGTGCACCAGCAATTTCACAATTAATAGACAATATATCCGCACTTTCTATTTTCCACATTTTAATTTCACAACCCTTTAGGTTATTTCTGTAGAACACTGCAACACCCCCAGCTGAATAAGTATTATTACAATTTGCAAACAGTGTGTAGTTTGGTATTGCAAAGTCTGATATTTCTTCTTCGAAAATCCAAATTTCAGAAAGAAATATCAGATCAGGCAAATGGTCAAGAGATGCGAGATGAGTGAAGAAAGCATCAAAGTTAGCTCTCATGCTACGAATATTCTGGTGAACGACAGAAAAACCTGTACTACTCTCATTGTTTGGATGTTCTATACAGAGGCAATTAGATTCTTTGGTAGTAGTATTTACAATAACTTGAGGATTTTGAACTAAATTTAAATTATTAGTCATAATGAGTTAAAGAATATACATAAAATTATTTATTATCAAGTTGCAAAAAATCCTCCAGATTACGAATTGTGATTACTTTCTCGCCTTCCGTTTTTCTAATGAGCACAGTACCATTTCTCACCCAAACAAACTTACATTTTCTATTATTTTTAAATTCATTCGCCTTTTTTAATAATGTTCTTGAATAAGCTGTGAGAGAATCGTTTATGTAGATCTTGTTGTTGCTGTTAGTAATGTTGCCGCTGCTGTTACTAGTGTTGTCAACATGTTGCGCAGCACCATAAATACTGAACGAGGAAATGTTTTTGTACTCACGCATTTTCCTCATTACAGATTGTTTATGCAAGAGAGATGAAAATTTTACACAAACAATGTTGGGTGGTGTGTTACTTTTCTTCACTCTTATTTTCTTGACGAAACACGAAACTATCTCGTCCTTGAACTCATCTCCGTTGAGAGCCGTTAAGAGAGTTGTCACTCTCTCCTCAGCATTTTTGTTGGAAGCATCTGGGATCCCGACTATGTCAACAGAGCATTGTAGTTCTCTCTGCTCGAAGACATTCAGCCTAGACTCCAACAGCATAACCTTCTTACTCAGGGAACAATTTGACTCCTCAAGAGAGTTAATTTTGGTCATGGCATCAGCAACAATTTCTTGGAGCTTGATGATCTCCGCAAGTAACATTTGGTTTGTTACCGTATCGCCCTGGTTATTGACGTCATGGGTGCCAAACGAAGGAATTGATGTTGTTGCTCTTTTACTTGCTGAAGAAGTGCTAGCAGAGCCATTGTCTAAAATAGTTCCAGGAACTGGTGGAGTACTGATGGTAGCTGTACTCTTCATGATATTGTCAGCAGATCGAGTTATAGGCTCTTCGGACCGAAACGATTTCCTCCTAAGAGAGACACAGCTATTACACCGAAATGTTTGACCGTTTTTTTCAAAATAATCAATCTCTTTTTTCTCAAGTTTTGCGCACTTTGCATGAAAAAGAACATTGCAAGTAAAACACTGAATTTTTAGTTGGTGTCTTTCTACCTTTAAATTACATACACCACACGACATGATTTGTATTTAACTTTTAAGGTTACAAAGCACAAAAGAAAAAAGTTATATTTAAGTTAAAGTTTAAATTTTAATTTAATTCTTAAGAGAATATACAGACGTGTGTGTCCCCATCAACACACGAATGGACATGCTCTTCATCGAAGATACGGCAGTGAGCACATGCAGGAGATGCACAAGCTGGAACTCAAAGGACGCAAGCAGCGTGGAAACGAGACCATCCAGCAGTACGCTGCCGACATCGAGAGGTTGTCTCATCTAGCCTACGCGGATGTTCCAGTTGATGTGGTGGAGAAACTAAAAACGGATTCCTTCATCCAAGGGCTAAGTGATCCCGATACGCATCGAAGCCTGATTCTCCTGCCGAAGACATCTTTCAAGGAGACAGTTGCCAGCGCTCTCGCATGTGAAACATCGCTCTTGATATGCCGACCTTCCATCAAATTACGGCGCATATCTCAAGACCAGGATAGTTCCAGAACAACAACGGCGAGTAGGAGTGGTTCATTCCCGGGTAGATGCTACATCTGCGACCAGCAGGGGCACATTGCGAGGAACTGCCGCCTGCGAAGAAAGCGTTCGAGGTCTATTTCGCCGAAAAGAGACCAAGGGAGTGAACGTGACCGTGGAGGTGCAAAAGGTGTACCTAACAATCCGTTAAACTAAAACGAGTCAGTGCAGAGGGGCATGCGCTGGCTCCCACATTGGAGTGCCCCAGCATCCTCGTATCCCGAATCTGTAGGGGTGCAACCAGCATAGTCATCGAGGGAACGATGGACGGGCGACGATATCTGCTGACGTCGTACAAGCGCGAATAGTCGTACAAGCGCACCAAACAGTTCCCCCGAATGTGGAAGCTGTGGTTTGGGCAAAGATAGAAGAGGATGTCGGGACAAGCCGAATGTGGGTGGTCGAACCCGACAAAAGAAATCGACCCAGCGATATAGTTGTTGGAAGGGCTCTCGTGGAACCCCGACAAGACCAATTGGTTCCAGTCCGAGTCCTGAATCCTGCAAGTACACCTAGGACAATACACAAGGGAACAACGATCGCTCATTGCCAAGAAGCTGCCGCTATTATGAACTGCGAAAATAAGAAACAACAGGAAATCCAGTCCAACAAAGCCTTCTTAAAAACAGTGGCCAGAGAGTGGACGCAACGGACGGAGAAGCAGAAAAGTAAAGCACTCTCCCTGCTTCGTAAATATTGGACTGTTTTTGCAAATGGTAAGAACTGTGGAAGAACATCAATTGTGAAGCACAGAATAGACACAGGGGACTCTAGACCGATCCGGCAACCACCGAGGAGGGTACCTTTGGCGATAGAAGGCGAGGTGGTCAAATCAATCGACGAAATGGAAAAGGAGGGCGTGATCGAACCATCTGCAAGCCCATGGAGTTCGCCAGTACTGCTTGTTAAGAAGAAGGATGGAAGCACCCGATTCTGCTATCCTTTACCGAGAATCGACGACACCTTGGACACGCTATCTGGTGCAAAGTGGTTCTCGACGCTGGACTTGCAAAGTGGATACTGGCAAATAGAGCTTGACCAGCAAGACAAGGAAAAGAGCGCGTTCACCGCCGGGGGAAGGTTGTGGCAATTCTCCGTGATGCCCTTCGGTCTTTGCAATGCGCAAGCCACCTTCGAAAGACTTATGAACCGGGTACTAAGAGGACTTAACTGGAGGACTTGCCTTGTCTATCTGGATGACATAATTGTCATGGGCAAGGATTTCGACGATCACCTTAAGAAGCTTGAAGAGGTACTGGAACGAATTCAAGCAGCCGGATTGAAATTGAGCCCGAAGAAATGTTCGCTCTTCCAGAACGAGGTGAAGTACTTGGGACATGTGGTGACTGCAGAGGGAGTCCATACAGATGAAGAGAAAAATTCTCAGCGGTTAAGGAATGGCCGCGGCCGAAGAATCTTCAGGAGTTAGGGTCATTCCTGGGACTTTGCACATATTACAGGTGATTCATCCCAGGATTTGCAAACGTTGCCAGCAGTTTGCACGAGCTCACCATAAAGAATCGGCCGTTCAAGTGGGAGAAGCCGCAGGAGGAAGCGTTCATTCACCTGAAGGAATTGCTCTGCAGTGCGCAGATTCTTGCATATCCTGTCCCGTGAGAAAAGTTTATTTTGGACACAGATGCGAGCGGACATGGAATCGGAGGAGTACTCTCTCAAATGATTGACGGGCGAGAACGGGTCATCGCTTACTACAGTAGGATCCTATCGAAGCCGGAGAGGAACTACTGTGTAACCAGGAGGGAGCTTTTAGCCGTGGTCGAATGTGTCAAGCATTTCCACAAATATATCTATGGCCAAGCTTTTCATCTTAGGACGGACCACGCAGCGTTGAGATGGCTGCTGCAGTTCAAAAACCCGGAAGGCCAGCTTGCTAGATGGATAGAGAGAATCCAGAGTTATGACTTCAGTGTCGAACATCGGAAGGGAAGCAGTCATGGAAATGTGGATGCATTATGGAGGCGACCTTGCGATGTTGAATGCAAACATTGTTCACGCGCCGAGACCAAGGAACAGGTCCGTTGTTTCCAGGTGCTGCCAGAAGATTCCTGGACTGTCGAGAAGGTCGGAAGCAGCGAGAAGATGCCGATCTGGCAGTCATCATCGACTACCAAGAACGAGGTTTTCGACCAAGTTGGCAGCAAATATCCAGTGAAAGCCCAATCGTGAAAGCTTACTGGGCTCAATGGCAGAGTTTGAAGCTGAAGAACGGTTGCCTCTACCGCGGTTGGGAAAGTGAGGACGGGAACATTGTAAGCGATCTGCTGGTAATTCCGAAAGGACAAATCGAAGAGGTCATCCGAGAATACCACGAGGGACCAAGCGGGGGTCATCTTGGTGTTAACAAGACTGTAGAAAAGATCAAGAGACGTTTCTACTGGGTAGGATGCCATGAGTCGGTTACGCGTTTCATTCGCAGGTGTGAACAGTGTGCGAAGGCAAAGGATCCAGTTAGGAAAACTCGAGGAAATATGCAGCAGTACAATGTTGGAGCACCGTTCGAACGTATCGCAATGGACATTGCAGGCCCATTCCCAACGAGCAACGCTGGAAACAAGTACGCACTAGTGGTGATCGATTACTTCAGCCAGTGGCCTGAGGTGTTTTGCATCCCGAACCAGGAAGCCAAAACCACTTCGGATGCATTCGTGAATAACTGGGTTTCGCGTTATGGAGTACCAATGGAACTGCACTCAGACCAAGGGAGAAACTTCGAGTCGTCGGTGTTCAAAGAACTCTGTGACATGCTAGGTATCAGAAAGACGCGGACAACACCATTACATCCACAATCTGATGGCATGGTCGAAAGGTTCAACCGGACGATGGTGGAATACCTGAGAAAAGTCGTCGTCGGAGATCAGAAGGACTGGGATGAACATCTTCCCCTTTTCTTAATGGCATACCGTTCGGCAAAGCACAATTCAACGGCAACAACACCCGCCGAAGACATTTTTGGAACTGATCTCCGACTTCCATCGGACTTGAAGTTCGGCGTGGTACTACCGACAACTAGCGGCAGGGAAGACTTCGTAACCGAAAAGAAAGATCAGCTGAACTCTATCCATCAGTTCATCCGGGAGCGACTGAACTTGGTCAGCGATAAAATGAAGGCGCGATACGACTTGAGGGCGAATACTTCTGGATTCGAGACCGGACAATTGGTATTGCTGTACAACCCACAACGGAAAAAAGGCTTGTGCTCCAAATTGCAATCAGCCAGGGACGGACCATATGAGGTCATCAAGAAACTCAATGACGTGGTATACCGGATACAGCAGATGGGAAACAGACGGGCGAAGTATAAAATTGTCCACGTAGAGAGGTTAGCACCATATTACGGAGAAGGATCCAATCGCTTGTTCGAGGACGAACAAGTTTAGGAGGAGGGCAGTGTTGCGGAGATGCAAACGGACGGTTAAGTTCGAATTTCGCTGTCGAAGTTCGAAAGCTCTCTGGAAGCGGGGATTGGAATGATGTCAACTTCCAATGGAATTGTCAGAGCGTTCTAGAGATTTCCGAAGGGGAACTTCCAACGGCGAACGTTCGAGACGGTGGACCGAGAGCTATATAAGCGCGAACACTCGCCCTTGACATTCATTCAGTTTGTGGTATTGAAAAGCGTCTGACAAGTCAGTGTGATCAAACAGTGTGAAAATAAAAGCTCTCAATAAAGGTTTGTTTGTGTAATAAAGTTTAAAGTATTGGATAATAAAGAAAAGTGGTGAAGCTGTACAGATAGTTGATCTGTGGTGAAACAAAGAAAAGTGTGTGTGTTTTATTTTGGATAAAAAGACAATTGCAGTTTATCGCAATCCAGTGGTGCGAACCCTGTTCGGTGTGGGACCGAATAATTCGTAACAATATAAATAAGAAATAATAGTGGGCCTAAAACTGAACCTTGCGGGACTCCTATGTTTACACTTTGTACTTCGCTGTATTTATCGCCGATTTTAACCATTTGTTTTCTATTATCAAGGTATGAAGAAAACCAATTCAACATTAAGCCTTTGAAGCCAGCTTTCTCAAGTTTTCTTAAAAGTCTCTCATAGTCGACCGTATCAAAAGCTTTTTTAATGTCGATATAAGGAGCAGATGTACACTTTTTTTGGTCAAGACTTTGATAGATAGAGCTACAGTGAGCTAAGTGTGCATCTCCTGTAGATTTTTCAGATCTAAAGCCGAACTCTCAACCCAGTTCATAGAGATAGGTCTGGAATTACAGATACATTTTTTGTCACCTTTTTTTGAAAATTGGAGTAATTTTAGCAACTTCTAAACTTTTTGGGAAAATACCAACATAAAGACTTTTGTTAAATATATGGGATATAGCATTGACTATATATATACATGTTTTAAAGTCAAACAATAAGAATTATCCAAACCTTGAAAAGCTCTATAAATTTCAATAGAAGAAATCGGATCAAAAAAGAAATTTCGGGAATGAGCATTATCTTTGAAACAAGCTTCTGATCACTCATATGGGGAATTAATAATCCTTGCATTTTTAATGGTATCAGTTGCTATTTTGCAAAAGTAATCATTATTTCAGCCATATGATTGACGGTGTTTTGTGCATCATAAATTAAAAGAAAAGGAATATTAGAATGTTTGTTTTTGCCAAATATTTGATTTACCATTCCCCATTCCTTTTTTAAGTCCCCTTTGGCTCTGTGAAATTTATCCATACAATATTTTTCTTTACATATGCATACATATATGTTTCAAGTCTTATCTCCTTACATACATTTTCGTATTTTTTTCTGTATAAGATATTGTTTGGATGCTTATTATGTTTTACCATAAGTTTATTTCTTAGCTTTATTTTATTTAATTGATAATTAGACATCCAAGGTTTAATTTTTTTTTTAATTTGCTTTTTTTATTCACCAGAGCAACTGAACTTTGCTCAATATAATGGGTGGCAAAATTGGCAAAGGATGCACAAGGATCGGGATTACACAAAATTCCAAACCAGTTTTCAAAAAGAATAATAGAATTTAGATGCTCCAAATTTATTTTTTTATGTGACCAGTGTATAGTTTGTTTCCTGGCATGAATTCCATCTTTATCTTCGAAATTGAAAAATAAACTCGTCATATGATGGTCTGTGATCTTCAGGTCAACAGTTGAGCTAGTAAGCATCAAATTCGATTTTAGATCTATTCTAGCTAATATTTGATCAACACACGTTTTGGATGTGGAAGTTACTCTAGTAGGTACATTTATACAAGACATTAAACCATGAGATGCTATTACAGAAAAGTTATTATTTACTATAGACGTATCGGAAAGCAAATCAATATCTATATCGCCCAGAATGAACAAGTGCTTAGTATTGTTATTTTAAAGCAACAAATTTAGTTCCTCAATAAATACATCTTCATTAAATTTATAAAATCTATAGAAACACATGAAAACCAGTTTTGTAGAATTAAAGGCTTATGATAACTCAACCACATCAGAGCTTTTAAAATCAGTGCTGTAGCAATCAACATTTAAACTTTCATGTATAAAAATGGCAATACATCCAGCAGCATAGGGGCTGTAACACTTTGTATATAGAGAGTAACCAGAAATTACAAAAAATCTTTTTCACGCTCATATATCCAAATTTCGGTTAAGAAAATTAATGTAGGCTTATTAACAAAGGCATGGGCTCGGACATACAGGGTAAAGTTGTTGATTGCTCTCAACCTGGCGAGATGCCAGCAACGATCCCTGTTTAAATGCCCGGGTCAAGTTGACATACGGCCTCCTTGCGGCGCCCTCTGGATAGCCTCTTCATCAACCGTTGGGAGGTGAACAAACGTATGCAGCGAAAACAACCCCGACCAGAATGGCGGTTGTGCGGCGGGCTAACAATCCGCCCACGTAAAAAAAACTTAAAGTTATGAATGAACAAGATGCCTCGGATACACGGACGGATACTCGACGACGACAACGCACGAAAAAGGAACACGATTTGTGAGTATGCTCCTGGAATGTCAGAACCCTGTACACTCCCGGAGCTGCTCACAAACTAGAAGGAATCCTCACGCAGTACAAGGCGGATATTACTGCGGTCCAGGAAATACGCTGGATAGGGAACGGTATGATGAGGAAGAAAATTTGCGACATTTATTACAGCTGTCACAAAAGGTTGCACTTACTGGGATGCGGATTTGACGTGGGAAAGCGGTTAAGGTCGAAGGTCATCGACTTTAAACCCATAAGTGATCGCCTGGCTGTGACCCTCATCAGAGGCAGATTTTATAACATCAGCCTTATATGTGCACACGCCCCTACCGACTGAAGACCCTATCATGGAGGACTTCTATGAACTCCTGGACAACGCCTACGGAGCTTGTCCGGAGTACGATGTAAAAATCGTGCTCGGGGACTTCAACGCCAAAATCGGTAAGGAAAACACCCTTGGCGGAGTGATCGGAAAGCACAGCCTCCACGATACAACAACAGATAAAGGCTTCCGACTAGCTGACTTTGCGACAGCTCGTAATGCGGTGATAAGTAGCACAAGATTCCCTCGCAAGCGAATCCACGAATCCACACAGCAACCTGGCGATCTCCGGACGGTCGAACCGCCAACCAAATCGACCATGTGCTCATTGACGCAAGGCACTCGTCAAACATCCTGGATGTGCGAACATTCAGAGGGGCAAATGTCGACTCTGACCACTTCCTCGTAGCAGCAAGAATCAGAGCTCGACTGTCCAATGTCAGAAAGCTGCACCAGCCCATCAGGAGGAGGTTCGACATTGGGCGCCTGAGCACACCGGAGGTTGCCAGAGTCTACAGGGAGCAGCTGAGCGAAAGACTCTACGGTATGCATACGTCGAACACAAATGCCAATAATATGTGGCTGCATTGCTGCTCAGCCATTCAGGAAGTAGCCCAAACCACCTTAGGAAACCTACCACCCCCGACAAGAAACCCGTGGTATGATGGCGAGTGCGAGCAGAAAAAAGCAGCAACCCACGAGGCGTACCAAAAGGCGCTGCAGAGGAAAACCAGGGCAGCGCAAGAAGAGTACCGAACCAGAAGAAGGGAGGAGAAAAAACTACTGCGACAAAAGAAAATAATCTTCGTAGCCTCCCAGCTCAAGGATATCGAGGAGTCTAGGGATAAACATAAAATACGAGCCTTTTACAAGAACGCCAAAGGCCTTGCAGGAGGCTTCAAAAAGGGCACCCTGACCCCATCCTTTAATGCTAATTACAATGTATTTCCGGTGGTAGTCAGAGAGGAACTGCCATTTATTTTCCCTTTTTTATATTACAATAGATCGTATCACTACTCCGTTCTTATTACAACTCACTAATAGGTAGCGCTGTAGAACGTTAACATACTAAATGTAAATAGAATGGTATAATACCACACCTCCCTCATGAAGTTAAGAAATACCAACACAATGATAATAATAGAACTAACAAATAAAAAAAAAACAAATTAACAAAATATATCATAGCATTCAATCAATTCCTTAATTCCAACTTCATACTAACAGTTAGGTTAAGTTACAAAAGATACAATTCATAAACATGATCTTATTTCATTTTTTTTTTTTGTTGTTTTTTTACATCGAAAATTCAATTTACAACAGACAGTTATTGTTTATAATTTATGCGTTTCAAACATCTTAATTTTCTCTTTGTTGTTTCTACGGGAACATCCGCTTGCTCGTCCTCACCAATTGCTGTGGAGGTTATGGGTACATCTCTCGGTTCTCTTACTGGTGACCTTCTTTCTTCTTGTAGATATTCGTTACCAGATAAATTAGTCGCGTTTTGTTTTTCCTTCACCAATGTTTTGACTAAGTTCTCGTTGTCGTTTGGAGCTCCTCTAATCATTTGGTTCGAATGTCTTTTAATTATTTTATTATTTCGACTTAATATACAACGATAAGATCGTGGTCCGATGCGTTCCTTAACAGCAGCTTTTTGACAACTTGCCTTGTTAGGATTCGAATAACCGCGGACAAAAACATTCTCACCATCTCCAAAGTCTATTTTTCTTGCGCCTTTATGGTTTCTGATATTCGATAACTGACTCTCAAAAATTTGGTTCTTTACTAAGGGTGGTCTAAGCAAGCTAAAGCGATATTTTAGTTCCCTACCTAATAGTAACCTAGCCGGTGTCTCCCTCGTTGTACAGTGCTTAGTGCAACTGTAATCAAATAAAAATGTATCTATAATCTGATCTAAACCATTTCCCGTACCTTCACTTAACTTAGCTAAAACTGCCTTTTTGAAAGTCTTTACGAAATTTTCCGCTTGCCCATTAGTAGCGGGATGTCCTGGAGCTGTCAAAATATGCCTTATATTATTCCTAGCCAAAAATTGCTGGAATTCATTCGACGTAAATTGACGCCCATTATCACTAACCAGGGTATCCACCAACCCAAATCTGCAGAAAATTTCTCGCAACTTAGTGATAGTAAAACTAGTAGTAATGTCCTTGGTTTTACAGACTTCTACCCATTTCGAATAGGAATCGACAATTATGAGAAAATAAAATTGTTTAATGGGACCCGCGAAGTCAACATGAATCCGAGACCACACAGATTCAATAGGCGTCCACGGAATCAGGGGACATTTTTCAGCCCTTGGATGAAAGAATCCGTTTTCAGTTTTTCCACCACATCAACTGGAACATCCGCGTAGGCTAGATGAGATAGCCTCTCGATGTCGGCAGCATACTGTTGGATGGTCTCGTTTACACGCTGCTTGCGTCCTTTAAGTTCCAGCTTGTGCATCTCCTGCATGTGCTCACTGCCGTATCTTCGATGAAGAGCTTCCCATATGCCTGTGTAGTTCCTTCTCTGGGTCTCCGGGATGGTCTGTAAAACACCAGCTGCTTCGCCTTTAAGCGAAATTACTAGAGCGGCCACACGATCTTCTTCTCCCCATTGATTCCGTTCCACTGTTGTCTCTAACTGGAGCTTAAAGATGTTGAAAGCGCTCGTGTCGTCGAAGTTGGGAGCTGTGAATTTCGATGCTGCAGTTGGTACAACGATTCCTTGATGCAGAACGTTCTGGACAGTTTTCTCGAGTTCCAGAACCTTCTTGTCGAACCTCGATTCCATAGTCCCGATTATCTTTTCTTGACTATTTTCGAGATCTAGAACCTTCTTGTCGAACCTCGATTCTAGTGTCTCGATTCTCTCCTCGACGTTCTGGAATCGATCGTCGACGGCCTGCTGGATGTTTCTTAAGCTTTCTCGAGAGTTCTCTAGCATCTCTTCCAGCTTCTGATTCAGGTAAGTGGAATTTTCCTCCAACTTTCTACTTACGGTAGCAGAATTTTCCTCCAACTTTTGATGTACGGTCGCCTCCAGTTTCTGGCTTATGGAAGTGGAATTTTCCTCCAATTTCTGACTCAGAGAAGTGGAATTTTCCTCCAATTTCTGACTCAGAGAAGTGGAATTTTCCTCCAACTTTTGATGTATGGTTGCTTCTAGTCTCTGGCTCATGGAAGCACTCATAGCGTTCATAGCCGCGAGAATTTGCTGCATATCGAACCCTGGCTCAGTAGATGTCGACGGCTTCTCCACTACGAATTCGTAACTCTCCCAGTCGACACCTTCTTCCTGCAACGCTGATCGCAATCTCTCCTCCAGGTTGGCTTTACTTCCCACTGTGGATAATTGCCGAGCATCCAGCTCTCTTTTCAGTTGTTCGATTGTCAACTTTTCCAATTTCACCATTTTTTCTATCTCTTAACAATTCACTTTGTGCAATTCACAATTTAAATAAACGTTCCACTCGTTTACTCGCAATCCCACTTCTGACACCAAATGTTACGAATTATTCGATACCCACACCAAATAGGGTTCGCACCACTGGATTGCGATAAACTACAATTGTCCTTTTTATTTAAATTGAAACACACACAATTTTATTTCTTTCACCACAGATCAATTATCTGTGTAGCTTCACCACTTTTCTTTATTATCCAATACTATCCACTTTAAACTTCATTATCCAATACTATCCACTTTAAACTTTATTACACAATACACAAACCTTTATTGAAAGCTTTTCTTTTCACCTTGGTTGATCACACCGACTTGTCACACGCTGTTTTATACCACAAACTGAATGAATGTCAAGGGCGAGTGTTCGCGCTTATATAGCTCTCGGTCCACCGTCTCGAACGTTCGCCCTTGGAAGTTCCCCTTCGGAAATCTCTAGAACGCTCTGACAATTCCATTGGAAGTTGACATCATTCCAATTCCCCGCTTCCAGAGAGTTTTCGAACTTCGACAGCAAAATTCGCACTTAACGGTCCGCTTGCATCTCCGCAACAATATGCTATTTATATTGTGATGCTCGGGAACTATCCACAGTGGGAAGTAAAGCCAACCTGGTGGAGAGACTGCGATCAGCGTTGCAGGAAGAAGGTTTCGACTGGGAGAGCTACGAATTCGGGGTGGAGAAGTCGTCGACACCTACTGAGCCAGCGTTCGATATGCAGCAAATTCTCGCGGCTATGAACGCTATGAGTGCTTCCATGAACCAGAAACTAGAAAAGCTGGAGGAAAATTCCGCTGCCGTAAGTAGAAAGTTAGAGGAAAATTCCGCTTCTGTGAGTCAGAAACTGGAGGAAAATTCCACTTTTCTGAGTCAGAAACTGGAGGAAAATTCCACTTCCCTGGGCCAGAAGCTGGAGACGTTAGAAGGGATGTTAGAGAACAATCGAGAAAGCCTAAGAAACATCCAGCAGACAGTCAACGATCGATTCCAGGACGTCGAAGAGAGAATCGAGACACTAGAATCGAGATTCGACAAGAAGGTTCTAGATCTCGAGAGTAATCAAGAAAAGAGAGTCGAGTCACTGGAGTCAAGGTTCGACAAGAAGGTTCTAGATCTCGAAAATAATCAAGAAAAGATAATCGAGACTCTGGAATCGAGGTTCGACAAGAAGGTTCTGGAACTCGAGAAAACTGTCCAGAACGTTCAGCATCAAGGAATCGTTGTACCGACTGCAGCATCGAAATTCACAGCTCCCAACTTCGACGGCACGAGCGCTTTCAACATCTTTAAGCTCCAGTTCGAGACAACAGCGGAACGGAATCAATGGGGAGAGGAAGATCGTGTGGCTGCCCTAGCAATTTCCCTTAAAGGTGAAGCAGCTGACGTTCTACAGATCATCCCGGAGACCCAGAGAAGGAACTACACAGCCATATGGGATGCTCTTCATCGAAGATACGGCAGTGAGCACATGCAGGAGATGCACAAGCTGGAACTCAAAGGACGCAAGCAGCGTGGAAACGAGACCATCCAGCAGTACGCTGCCGACATCGAGAGGCTGTCTCATCTAGCCTACGCGGATGTTCCAGTTGATGTGGTGGAGAAACTAAAAACGGATTCCTTCATCCAAGGGCTAAGGGATCCCGATACGCAACGAAGCCTAATTCTCCTGCCGAAGACATCTTTCAAGGAGACAGTTGCCAGCGCTCTCGCATGTGAAACATCGCTCTTGATATGCCGAATTTCCATCAAACTACGGCGCATATCTCAAGACCAGGATAGTTCCAGAACAACAACGGCGAGTAGGAGTGGTTCATTCCCGGGTAGATGCTACATCTGCGACCAGCAGGGGCACATTGCGAGGAACTGCCGCCTGCGAAGGAAGCGTTCGAGGTCTAGTTCGCCAAAAAGAGACCATGGGAGTGAACGCGACCGAGGAGGTGCAAAAGGTGCACCTAACAATCCGTTGAACTAAAACGAGTCAGGGCAGAGGGGCATGCGCTGGCTCCCACATTGGAGTGCCCCAGCATCCTCGTATCCCGAATCTGTAGGGGTGCAACCAGCCTAGTCATCGAGGGAACGATGGACGGGCGACGATATCTGCTGACGTTGGACACGGGCGCAACTCATTGAGTCATCCGAAGCGGATTGGTTTCTGACATCGAACCATTTTCCGAGGTAAGGCTTCGTACAGTAACTGGTGAGAAGGCGGAAGTCAAGGGTAAGGTCCAGAAAAGAGTTAAAATGGGTACCGTCGAGTTTCAGCATGATTTCGTCGTTGCGGACATTACTGATGACATCATAATCGGCGTCGACGTTATGATTAGGCATGGCTTCACATTGGATCTCAACCAAAAAGTGATGAAGTATGGCAACTTGGAGCTCCCATTAACAATGGATAATTGACAGGTTAACAAGGTCAGGCGAATAGTCGTACAAGCGCACCAAACAGTTCCCCCGAATGCGGAAGCTGTGGTTTGGGCAAAGATAGAAGAGGATGTCGGGACAAGCCGAATGTGGGTGGTCGAACCCGACAAAAGAAATCGACCCAGCGATATAGTTGTTGGAAGGGCTCTCGTGGAAACCCGACAAGAACAATTGGTTCCAGTCCGAGTCCTGAATCCTGCAAGTACACCTAGGACAATACACAAGGGAACAACGATCGCTCAATGCCAAGAAGCTGCCGCTATTATGAACTGCGAAGATAAGAAACAACAGGAAATCCAGTCCAACAAAGCCTTCTTAAAAACAGTGGCCAGAGAGTGGACGCAACACCTAGTGGAGAAGCAGAAAAGTAAAGCACTCTCCCTGCTTCGTAAATATTGGACGGTTTTTGCAAATGGTAAGAACTGTGGAAGAACATCAATTGTGAAACACAGAATAGACACAGGGGACTCTAGACCGATCCGGCAACCACCGAGGAGGGTACCTTTGGCGAAAGAAGGCGAGGTGGTCAAATCAATCGACGAAATGGAAAAGGAGGGCGTGATCGAACCATCTGCAAGCCCATGGAGTTCGCCAGTACTGCTTGTTAAGAAGAAGGATGGAAGCACCCGATTCTGCGTGGACTATAGGAACCTGAACGACGTAACGAAGAAGGACAGCTATCCTTTACCGAGAATCGACGACACCTTGGACACGCTATCTGGTGCAAAGTGGTTCTCGACGCTGGACTTGCAAAGTGGATACTGGCAAATAGAGCTTGACCAGCAAGACAAGGAAAAGAGCGCGTTCACCGCCGGGGGAAGGTTCTGGCAATTCTCTGTGATGCCCTTCGGTCTTTGCAATGCGCAAGCCACCTTCGAAAGGCTTATGAACCGGGTACTAAGAGGACTTAACTGGAGGACTTGCCTTGTCTATCTGGATGACATAATTGTCATGGGCAAGGATTTCGACGATCACCTTAAGAAGCTTGAAGAGGTACTGGAACGAATTCAAGCAGCCGGATTGAAATTGAGCCCGAAGAAATGTTCGCTCTTCCAGAACGAGGTGAAGTACTTGGGACATGTGGTGACTGCAGAGGGAGTCCATATAGATGAAGAGAAAATCTCAGCGGTTAAGGAATGGCCGCGGCCGAAGAATCTTCAGGAGTTAGGGTCATTCCTGGGACCTTGCACATATTACAGGCGATTCATCCCAGGATTTGCAAACGTTGCCAGCAGTTTGCACGAGCTCACCAAAAGGAATCGGCCATTCAAGTGGGAGAAGCCGCAGGAGGAAGCGTTCATTCACCTGAAGGAATTGCTCTGCAGTGCGCAGATTCTTGCATATCCTGTCCCGGAAGAAAAATTTATTTTGGACACCGAAGCGAGCAGACATGGAATCGGAGGAGTACTCTCTCAAACAATTGACGGGCGAGAACGGGTCATCGCTTACTACAGTAGAATCCTATCGAAGCCGGAGAGGAACTACTGTGCAACTAGGAGGGAGCTTTTAGCCGTGGTTGACAGTGTCAAGCATTTCCACAAATATCTCTATGGCCAAGCTTTTCATCTTAGGACGGACCACGCAGCGTTGAGATGGCTGCTGCAGTTCAAAAACATGGAAGGCCAGCTTGCCAGATGGATAGAGAGAATCCAGAGCTATGACTTCTGTTTCGAACACCGGAAGGGAAGCAGTCATGGAAACGCGGATGCATTATCAAGGCGACCTTGCGATGTTGAATGCAAACATTGTTCACGCGCCGAGACCAAGGAACAGGTCACCGACATCCGTTGTTTCCAGGTGCTGCCAGAAGATTCCTGGACTGTCGAGAAGGTCGGAAGCAGCGAGAAGATGCCGATCTGGCAGTCATCATCGACTACCAAGAACGAGGTTTTCGACCAAGTTGGCAGCAAATATCCAGTGAAAGCCCAATCGTGAAAGCTTACTGGGCTCAACGGTTGCCTCTACCGCAGTTGGGAAAGTGAGGACGGGAACATTGTAAACGATCTGCTGGTAATTCCGAAAGGAGAAATCGAAGAGATCATCCGAGAATACCACGAGGGACCAAGCGGGGGTCATCTTGGTGTTAACAAGACTGTAGAAAAGATCAAGAGACGTTTCTACTGGGTAGGATGCCATGAGTCGGTTACGCGTTTCATTCGCAGGTGTGAACAGTGTGCGAAGGCAAAGGGTCCAGTTAGGAAAACTCGAAGAAATATGCAGCAGTACAATGTTGGAGCACCGTTCGAACGTATCGCAATGGACATTGCAGGCCCATTCCCAACGAGCAACGCTGGAAACAAGTACGCACTAGTGGTGATCGATTACTTCAGCAAGTGGCCTGAGGTGTTTTGCATCCCGAACCAGGAAGCCAAAACCACTTCGGATGCATTCGTGAATAACTGGGTTTCGCGTTATGGAGTACCAATGGAACTGCACTCAGACCAAGGGAGAAACTTCGAGTCGTCGGTGTTCAAAGAACTCTGTGACATGCTAGGTATCAGAAAGACGCGGACAACACCATTACATCCACAATCTGATGGCATGGTCGAAAGGTTCAACCGCACGATGGAGGAATACCTGAGAAAAGTCTTCGTCGGAGATCAGAAGGACTGGGATGAACATCTTCCCCTTTTCTTAATGGCATACCGTTCGGCAAAGCACAATTCAACGGCAACAACACCCGCCGAAGACATTTTTGGAACTGATCTCCGACTTCCATCGGACTTGAAGTTCGGCGTGGTACTACCGACAACTAGCGGCAGGGAAGACTTCGTAACCGAAAAGAAAGAACAGCTGAACTCTATCCATCAGTTCATCCGGGAGCGACTGAACTGGGTCAGCGATAAAATGAAGGCGCGATACGACTTGAGGGCGAATACTTCTGGATTCGAGACCGGACAATTGGTATTGCTGTACAACCCCCAACGGAAAAAAGGCTTGTGCCCCAAATTGCAATCAGCCTGGGACGGACCATATGAGGTCATCAAGAAACTCAATGACGTGGTATACCGGATACAGCAGATGGGAAACAGACAGGCGAAGTATAAAATTGTCCACGTAGAGAGGTTAGCACCATATTACGGAGAAGGATCCAATCGCTTGTTCGAGGATGAACAAGTTTAGGAGGAGGGCAGTGTTGCGGAGATGCAAACGGACGGTTAAGTTCGAATTTCGCTGTCGAAGTTCGAAAGCTCTCTAGAAGCGGGGATTGGAATGATGTCAACTTCCAATGGAATTGTCAGGGCGTTCTAGAGATTTCCGAAGGGGAACTTCGGACGGCGAGCGTTCGAGACGGTGGACCGAGAGCTATATAAGCGCGAACACTCGCCCTTGACATTCATTCAGTTTGTGGTATTGAAAAGCGTCTGACAAGTCAGTGTGATCAAACAGTGTGAAAATAAAAGCTCTCAATAAAGGTTTGTTTGTGTAATAAAGTTTAAAGTATAGTGAAACAAAGAAAAGTGTGTGTGTTTTATTTTGGATAAAAAGACAATTGCAGTTTATCGCAATCCAGTGGTGCGAACCCTGTTCGGTGTGGGATCGAATAATTCGTAACAATATAAATAAGAAATAATAGTTGAAAAACAATTGCACTGATTTGTGCAAAGAACTTTTAAAAAAATCTAAAATTTAAATTCTACCGAAGACAAAACTATAAGAAATAAAACACACGTCCACGCCGTTTCCAATTCGGTTTTAGAGTGTCGTTACATTTTATTCCCATGTTCCTTTTCAATTTTATTTTACAATTCTATTAAAAAAAAGATGGCCGTTTGGCAGCAAATTTAAAAGTTATACCAATTGGCGTTGGTTCACAATGGTATTTTACGTAACACCGGCCGCGTTGAAGGGCTGTAAGGCTTCAATCAAGAGTTGGTAGGACGGCCCACTTAGTGATTGGGCGGCGTATAGTACTCCCTCTTGTTTTGATGTCGGCTACTCTGACCTTTTCGTCCGCTCCTGCGATGACTGCGACGACTCTTCCGATTGTCCACTGCTGCGGAGGCGCGTTGTCTTCGTGAACCATGACCACCTTTCCTACGGCGAGATTTGGCTGCTCCTGATCCCATTTGGTTCGAGCCTGAAGACCCAGTTGGTAGTCCCTGGACCACTTCCGCCAGAACTGCTGCTTGAGATAGCATACAAGCTGCCATCTTTTTAAGCAGTGCATTTGCTTGTCCCTCCTTGGCCAACCTGAATACCTCGGACTCCTCCATGGCACCCATATTGATGGCAAGCTTAGTGCGGACGTTCCGTCAACATGAACTGGCCCACAACTCAGAACTCCCATCCTCAGACCATCCCACAACCTGACCTCCGAGAAGCCGGATTACAGGAGATGCCAACCTCCCAGAGAGAGCACCGTGGCGCAGTGGGTAGTGTGTTGGCCTCTGACGCTGATGACTCGGGATCGAATCCCGACACAGCCATGTCATCGAACGTGTTTTTCACGGTGTTTCTCCTCAGTGGGGTTCTGACAAAACCCCCTGTAGTAAAATTGTCATGAAAAGCTTCTCGAAATTCGCCGTTCGGAACCGGCAATAAGCTGTAGGTCCCTTTCACATTTGCTTGTCCGGCACTTGTTCCGGGGGTAGCGCTCGTAGTGGGCCGCCTATTAGCAGGTGCGCGGGCGTAAGTGCCTCGCCGTCGTTGGGGTCTGTGCTCAAAGGTGCGATTGTCCTTGAATTGAGGACGGCTTCGACCTCGGCTAGCACGGTTTGAAGCTCCTCCACTGTAAGCAACGCGTTTCCCACCGTTCGATGTAGAAGGCTCTTCGCTGACTTCACGGCGGCTTCCCACAGACCGCCGAAATGTGGAGCTCTTGGCGGGATGAAGACGAAGCTGAATCCCTCTTCTGCCGCGTATTGATGAATTGCTGCTCTCCCTTCTTCGAATTGTATGCGAGCTTCCTGGAGTTTCCTCTGAGCTCCCACGAAGTTCGTCCCGTTGTCGCAGTATAGTTTCTGGGGAATGCCCCTCCGAGCGATGAACCTTTTAAGGGCGAGAATAAAGCAATGGGAAGAAAGATCAGTGGCTAATTCAAAATGTACAGCTTTTGACGTAAAACAAATAAAAACGGCTATGTACGATTTGACTGGAGGTCGACCGCGAATTTTTAACGAGGTATACACGGGACCGCAAAAATCAACGCCACATATTAGGAAGGGTCGTTGTGCTCTAAGTCGATCGGCTGGCAAGTTGCCCATAATTTGCGTTAGCAATTTCGGTCTGTACTTGAAACAGTGTATGCAGCGCAGTACAGTTTTTCTGCATGCTTCTTGGGCGTTTACAAGCCATAACTTCTCACGAAGCAATGCTACCAACGCCTTTGATCCAGCGTGATAGTTCTTAACGTGCAGATTCCGCAAATACGACTTGATAAAGTTCGAATTTTTGGTTAGTAACATCGGAAACTTGGCATCATACTCAATCGGTGCATGTAGAAGACGTCCGCCTACTCTTAGTAGCGAGAACACGTAGCCACTATCTTGAAAATCATGCATGAATGGATTGAGCCTTTGTATATTTGGTGGTAGTGCGGCCTTTTGTTTTAATTTTCGAATTTCATCCGGAAATTCATGGCATTGAACGATTTCTATTAGTTTTAGAAATGCCAATTGCAACTCTTTGGCAGTGGGTACTGCCTCAAATGATTGGGTTTTGCTCTTTAATTTTTGAACAAATCGCATTACGTATGCAAAAGTCCTTAAAAGTTTTGCATGTGATGAGAACTTGTTGATGTAATCTAACAGATGATTTTGAGAGTTACTGACTACAACAAGAGCGAAATTAGTTTTTCGCTTTTCTAAAGCTTCGTCCTTGGGCGATAGCTCGAAATGGTTATTTATTGGCCAGGCATCAGGTTGGTTTTTAACAAATTGTGGACCCTTGAACCAAATGGAACTATTTAGTTCATCCACACTACAACCCCTAGAGACGATATCTGCTGGGTTTTCTTTTGTTGGGACATGTCTCCATGACACATTTTGTGTCCACTCTTGGATTTCTGACACACGATTCGCAACGAATGTTGTCATTGTTGCTGGATGGGTTTTTATCCAGTGTAAGGTGATTTCGGAATCAGTCCAAAATACAATCTTATCAAAGTCAAGACTCAACATTGCCGATACTCTCATCCATGACTTAGAGAGAGTATGCGCTGCACAAAGTTCCAATCGCGGAAGCGATTTGGTTTTCAAAGGGGCCACCTTGGACTTTGCAGTTAATAGCGTCAACTTGATACCGTCTGCGGATTTGCTTCGGATATAAATGCAGCATCCGTATGCTCTCATCGAAGCGTCGGCGAATCCATGAATCTGAATTTTCGCGTCAGAATGTGTTTCCACAAACCGCGGTATTTTAACCTCGCGAAGTTGTGTCAAATTCGTTTTGAAATTCTGCCAAGTGGTATCAAGGCGCAACGGAATCGACTCATCCCAATCTAATCTGGCAATCCAAAGCTCTTGCAATAAGATTTTTGCTCTGGATATTATGGGGCATAGTAATCCAAGAGGGTCGAATAGACGTGAGGAAACTGATAGTATGTTCCTCTTCGTTGCTCGTAAATCGTGGAAGCTCTCATCTAAAATAAAGGAAAAAACATCTTCCCTTGGGGACCACTGGATACCGAGCGTTTTCGTAGAGTCTGAATCATTAAATTTGATCGCCTTCTCAGTACTCTTTGATTCGTAAAACGCCGGATGGTTCGAAAACCATTTTGTTAGATGAAATCCACCCTTGTCCAGAATTTGACATACCTCTGAACGTATTTGTGTTAGGGTTTCGACATCATTGGCTCCAGTTAAGAGATCATCCACGTAGAAGTCCTTTCGAATAACTCTTGACCCTAATTGGTGAGAGTTTTCATGTGCATCGCCTAACATTTTCAAACATCTTATGGCCAAAAATGGCGCTGATGCAGTACCATATGTGACTGTATTTAGCTTGAAATGTTGAAGTGGTTGCGTGGGATGCTGCCTCCACACCACGAGCTGGAAAATCGAGTGCTCTTTGGCAATACGAACTTGCCGATACCTTTTCGCGATGTCCGCAGTCATGGCATATTATGCGTGCGAAAACGGAGCAACGTCGAATACAGCTCCTCTTGAATGGTTGGCCCAACCATCAAGATGTCATTCAACGATTTTTGAGTTGATGTTCGACTCGAGGCATCAAAAACAACACGCAATTTCGTACTTGTGCTTTGTGGCCTAAGGACACATTGATGCGGAATGAAGTAGTGTGGGCTCTTAGGAATCTCATTATTCGTAGGTGACATATGTCCCAAAGTAATGTATAATAATAATAATCTTAAGTCGTCATTCTTTAACAGTTTTCGTTCAAGAGAAAGAAAACGACGTTTGGCAGT
Source organism: Eumerus sabulonum (assembly GCA_951905685.1). Classification (NCBI taxonomy): domain Eukaryota; kingdom Metazoa; phylum Arthropoda; class Insecta; order Diptera; family Syrphidae; genus Eumerus; species Eumerus sabulonum. Next base: position 96,814,379 of record OX645060.1, read on the forward strand.
TTCAAATGATGAACCGAGTGAGCATGGGGATTCTTTAAAAGGCAACCTGACCTCAAAACGACCGTGCGGCAGGAGTTGCGTATTTTGAACAAAATGTTTTTCGCATTGTTGTTGTTCTGGATTGGGAATCTTATTTGATTCTCCAGGAATTTCCTCCATTACCCAGAATTTTTGAACTATTTCGTTCAATGATGGCATTTCATCGGATTGGCAAATTAAGTTACAAATTTTTGTATTTGAACTCGGGCAATTCGAATATTTTCCAGATACTATCCACCCAAGTAGGGTCTTTTGGATGGTTGGAAGATTAGGGCCTTGTTTTATTTGACCTACAGACAACAATTCAAAGAACGTTTCTGCTCCTAACAACAAATCAATTTTTTGTGGCTTATAAAAGTATGGATCAGCTAATTCAATGTTGCGAGGGATCTTCCAACTCGCTGTATTTATAGCACTATCAGGTTGATATGCTGATATAGAGCTCATGATCCAATACTCTGCTGCAAAGGAATGATAATTGATTCGGGATTTTACCAATGCGTGCACTTTTTTACATACTGTAGTGTTTGCGTTACCAATACCACGTACATTTAAGGACATATCTTCTCTTCGAAGTTTCAACCTCTGCGTCAGTTCTTCTGTTATGAAGTTTATTTGCGAACCGGAATCAAGCAGCGCTCGAGCTGGCAGATACTCGCCATTTTTGCCTTTTATCTGCACAATAGCAGTTGCGAGAATAACCTGATCTTTTGAAGCAGAGGTGAGCATGGCATGGGAGGTCAAAGATTGGGGCACGTTGAATGTTGTTGCATGCTGATGTAGCAATGAATGATGTGCACGATTGCAAACACTACACCGACTCAACTTGCATTTCGAAACCGTATGTCCCTTTCGAAGGCAGTTAATGCATATCGGGATGCTTTTCGCAAACTCAAACCTTTCGGATACTGAGAGTGCAGTAAATGATTGACACGCAGTGATGTAATGATCACTTGATTTACAAAACACACATTTTGGTGTTTTTTGCTGTTTTTGTTGGGGTGGCTTAACGCAAGCGAAAGAAGATCTTTGATTCTTCTGACGACCAAAATCTTGTTTTGGTTTCAAATGCTTGTCATCGAGTTTATACTTAGAAGTCGATGCTTCGTCAGCAGATATACGCTGCTATATTTTATTAAGCGCTGCTTCACAGTCGCTCCATAATGGAAGGGTGCTATAGTCTAGCTGCTCCTCCCACTTTGACCTCGTGACTGCATCGACCTTTGACATCACTAAATGAATGATGATTGCATTTGCGATGTTCTTTTCATCACCCAAAGACAACAAAGAATCATAAACTGCAGAAACGGTGTCTATCATTGTGCGTAATGCACCTGCCGATGGCTTTGCTATTTGTGGTAAGTCGAAAAGTGTTGACACATTATCGAAAAATATAAGACAATTGTTGTCATACACTCTTTTCAAGCTAGCTAGCGCTTTCGGGTAATTCTGTTCGGTGATTTGAAAAGCCTTAACTGTTCCTAAGGCTTCACCGGATAGACATGAAATCAAATGATTGAACTTTTCAATGTCTGGAATGTTAGCGTCATTATCCACTAAACTTTCGAAAAGGCTGATAAAATTTTTGTAATCAGCGTACTTGCCAGAAAATTTGGGAAGAGACATTTTTGGAAGTCGTGAGTGATGAGGGCCACTGAAAGAGCATTCTACTACACTAGATTTGCGCCTCTTACTCAATACTGACATTAGTAATGACTTCGTTAATATGCAAATGTCTTCTAATTCCCCAAGAAACGTGTCACTGTGATCAGCCATCTCAATGTCTGATTGACATGACATGACCTGATCAATATATGAATTTAATAAATCCAACCGACATTCTAGTTCGATCGGATTCTGTGACAACGTCTTTTGTTCAAATGCCGTTTTTATACGGTTGATATTTGCTGTAATAAGCGACCTTTGATGCTTCAATAGCTCAAGGTTTTCGTTTTTATATGGAGAAGTTTGCCGTTTTTTGGTGGCCATTTTATTTGTTTTTTTTTTGTGTTTTTTAATAAACCGTAATTAGTATCTACTCCGAGAGAGAGAATCGCAATATCGTATATGGAATTAGTTTATCCACGAAATGTATAACTATACTTCAAATCGGTTACTAATCAAGATGATCGTAAAATTGAAAAATTAGTTTATTTTCAAAACGTATTTACGATATCTGAATTAAGATAGTATACCGAAGAATTTTAAAGTAAATGCGCTATTCTCACTAAACTCTCGCCACCTTAATTCAATTACGTTTTTGTAACTAATAGTGTAAACGTACTCCGATGTATTAGAATTGCAAGTTGCCTGAATGCACTCTTCACACCTGTCAGATAATGATTGTTAAGGCAATGGGCTATTGCCAAACTGGAAACGAAGTGGCGAATTAGATATCTATGAATGCGTGTGTTCTTGTGTGTGAAGATAACTTGCAATGCGAATACACACAATAGAAAACGATGATGTGACGAACCTAAAGCCAGCGACCGAAGACAGCAAATTTACATACAAATGTGTATTGCAAGTCGGCTTTGTGTTATTGTATTTGTAGCTCAATATGTACTTTTACAATGTTTTGTCACTTTGATTATAACACTTTGATTATAACACTTTGATTATAACACTTTGATTATAACACTTTGATTATAACACTTGTTAAATATGTAAATAAATGTGTGTATGTTTTATATATAACATATGTATGTATTTGTTTTATTTAGAACATAATGCATGCGTTTGTGACAATAATTGATAGTGTTTCTTACTTCGACAGTGCTTGTGATTGTAATGTATGTACATATAATACTGCAAAGTATATAAACGAGCACTGGACAGGAGCTATTACACTATCAATTTTTGTTCGTTACCTCGATTGCAACAACTTCCCTTTTTAATTTGTCCTCTGACATGTGGGCGACACTGGTGAGGCACTTGTTGCGGCAACGGTTGACTGGAGCACTTGATGGTTTTTTATGTTATCTGTTTAGTTATCTGTTTAAGCGTTTAAGCGGACTCCGCGAACTTTAAATTGTATACATATACGCGTAAGTATATCGGAATTATTATTGTTCCTGCTCGGGCACCATGAAAAACAATTGCACTGATTTGTGCAAAGAACTTTTAAAAAAATCTAAAATTTAAATTCTACCGAAGACAAGACTATAAGAAATAAAACACACATCCACGCCGTTTCCAATTCGGTTTTAGAGTGTCGTTACATTTTATTCCCATGTTCCTTTTCAATTTTATTTTACAATTCTATTAAAAAAAAGATGGCCGTTTGGCGGCAAATTTAAAAGTTATACCAATTGGCGTTGGTTCACAATGGTATTTTACGTAACAATAGTGGGCCTAAAACTGAACCTTGCGGGACTCCTATGTTTACACTTTGTACTGTACTGTCGCTGTATTTATCGCCGATTTTAACCATTTGTTTTCTATTATCAAGGTATGAAGAAAACCAATTCAACATAAAGCCTTTGAAGCCAGCTTTCTCAAGTTTTCTTAAAAGTATCTCATAGTCGACTGTATCAAAAGCTTTTTTAATGTCGATATAAGGAGCAGATGTACACTTTTTTTGGTCAAGACTTTGATAGATAGAGCTACAGTGAGCTAAGTGTGCATCTTCTGTAGATTTTTCAGATCTAAAGCCGAACTCTCAACCCAGTTCATAGAGATAGGTCTGGAATTACAGATACATTTTTTGCCACCTTTTTTGAAAATTGGAGTAATTTCAGCAACTTCTAAACTTTTTGGGAAAATACCAACATAAAGACTTTTGTTAAATATATGGGATATAGCATGGACTATATATATACATGTTTTTTTTTTGATAAAAACGTTTGGAAAACCATTTAAAGTCAAAGAATAAGAATTATCCAAACCTTGAAAAGCTCTATAAATTTCAATAGAAGAAATCGGATCAAAAAAGAAATTTCGAGAATGAGCATTATCTTTGAAACAAGCTTCTGATCACTCATATGGGGAATTAATAATCTTTGCATTTTTAATGGTATCAGTTGCTATTTTGCAAAAGTAATCATTATTTCAGCCATATGATTAACGGTGGTTTGTGCATCATAAATTAAAAGGAATATTAGAATGTTTGTTTTTGCCAAATATTTGATTTACCATTCCCCATTCCTTTTTTAAGTCCCCTTTGGCTCTGTGAAATTTATCCATATAATATTTTTCTTTACATATGCATACATATATGTTTCAAGTCTTATCTCCTTACATACATTTTCGTATTTTTTTCTGTATAAGATATTGTTTGGATGCTTATTATGTTTTACTATAAGTTTATTTCTTAGCTTTATTTTATTTAATTGATAATTAGTTGGAGGGCATGGGCTCGGACATACAGGGTAAAGTTGTTGATTGCTCTCAACCTGGCGAGATGCCAGCAACGATCCCTGTTTAAATGCCCGGGTCAAGTTGACATACGGCCTCCTCGCGGCGCCCTCTGGATAGCCTCTTCAACAACCGTTGGGAGGTGAACAAACGTATGCAGCGAAAAAAACCCCGACCGGAATGGCGGTTGTGCGGCGGGCTAACAATCCGCCCACGTAAAAAAACCCAAAGTTATGAATGAGCAAGATGCCTCGGATACACGGACGGATACTCGACGACGACAACGCACGAAAAAGGAACACGATTTGCGAGTATGCTCCTGGAATGTCAGAACCCTGTACACTCCCGGAGCTGCTCATAAACTAGAAGGAATCCTCACGCAGTACAAGGCGGATATTACTGCGGTCCAGGAAATACGCTGGATAGGAAGCGGTATGATTAGGAAGAAAAATTGCGACATTTATTACAGCTGTCACAAAAGGTTGCACTTACTGGGATGCGGATTTGTAGTGGGAAGGCGGTTAAGGTCGAAGGTCATCGACTTTAAACCTATAAGTGATCGCCTGGCTGTGATCCGCATCAGAGGCAGATTTTATAAGATCAGTCTTATATGTGCACACGCCCCTACCGACGAGGCTGAAGACCCTATCAAGGAGGACTTCTATGACCTCCTGACCTCCTTCAACGCCAAAATCGGAAAGGAAAACACCCTTGGCGGAGTGATCGGAAAGCACAGCCTCCACGATACAATAACAGATAACGGCTTCCGACTCGCTGACTTTGCGACAGCTCGTAATAAGTAGCACAAGATTCCCTCGCAAACGAATCCACACATTAACCTGGCGATCTCCGGACGGTCGAACCGCCAACCAAATCGACCATGTGCTCATTGACGCAAGGCACGCGTCAAACATCCTGGATGTGCGAATATTCAGAGGGGCAAATGTCGACTCTGACCACTTCCTCGTAGCAGCAAGATTCAGAGCTCGACTGTCCAATGTCAGAAAGCTGCACCAGCCCATCAGGAGGAGGTTCGACATTGGGCGCCTGAGCACACCGGAGGTTGCCAGAGACTACAGGGAGCAGCTGAGCGAAAGACTCTACGGTATGCCTACGTCGAAAACAAATGCCAATAATATGTGGCTGCATTGCCGCTCAGCCATTCAGGAAGTAGCCGAAACCACCTTAGGATACCTACCACCCCCGACAAGAAACCCGTGGTATGATGGCGAGTGTGAGCAGAAAAAGGCAGCAACCGACGAGGCGTGCCAAAAGGCGCTGCAGAGGAAAACCAGGGCAGCGCGAGAAGAGTACCGAACCAGAAGAAGGGAGGAGAAGAAACTACTGCGACAAAAGAAAAGAATCTTCGCAGCCTCCCAGCTCAAGGATATCGAGGAGTCTAGGGAAAGACATAAAATACGAGCCTTTTACAAGAAAGCCAAAGGCCTTGCAGGAGGCTTCAAAAAGGGCCCCCTGGCTCTTCGAAACTGCGAGGGTAATCTTGTCACCGACCTGCAGGGAATAGTGGATGTATTTAAGCAGCACTTCCAGCAGCTGCTTAACGAGCATGACAAGGAGAGAGTGGTAGGGACTGAGGAAATCCCAACTCCAGCCGCTGAAGTAGTCCTCCCACCCAGCATAGAAGAAGTCGGCACAGCTATTCAGAAGCTGAAGAACAACAAGGCCGCAGGCTCAGATGGCTTGCCATCAGAGCTCTTCAAGGCTGGCGGCGATGTTCTGGTAGGGAGCATGCACCAGATCATCTGCAGAATTTGGGAAGATGAGAGCATTCCCGACGACTTGAATACCAGCTCTATATGCCCCATCCACAAAAAAGGCGATCCTACCTCTTGTAAGAACTATAGAGGTATATCCCTGCTCAATGTCGCATACAAGATCCTGTCCAGCGTATTGTGTGAACGTCTAAAACCATTTTGCACCGCACTAATCGGCAGCTACCAGTGCGGCTTCCGGCCCGGCAAATCAACTATAGACCAAATTTTCACACTTCGACAAATCCTGGAAAAGACCAACGAGTTTCAAATCGATATACACCATCTTTTCATCGATTTCAAAGCCGCATACGACAGCACTCATCGTGAAGCACTGTTTGGGGCGATGGCCGAATTCGGGATCCCGGTAAAACTGATACAGTTGTGTCGCGCCACGCTAAAAACACGCGATGCACCGTGCAACTCGGTTCTAGGACCTCGGAACCATTCGAAACATGCACCGGATTTCGGCAAGGAGATGCGCTGTCATGTGACTTCTTCAACCTGGTGCTGGAGCAGATAGTGCGACGGGCAGGCGTCAACAGGGAAGGCACTATCTTTTACAAGTCCATCCAGCTGCTAGGATACGCGGATGATATCGACATCATCGCGTGTTCTCGCCGTGGCATTGTGGAAGCATTCACGGCGATCGAAGAACAGGCGAAACGAATTGGCCTTAAGATCAATGAGGACAAAACGAAATACATGCTGTCAAGCAAAAACCAATCCGTCGCTCACCACCTGGGACAAAACATAACAATTGACAGCTACAATTTCGAGGTAATTAAGGAGTTTGTCTACCTCGGGGCAAACGTAAATTCCACAAATGACACCACAGTGGAGATCCGGCGTAGAATCGCCCTTGGCAACCGCTGCTACTTCGGCTTGTCCAAACAACTGGGGTCAAAACTCCTCACTCGAAAGACCAAAGTCATGCTTTACAAAACGCTCATTCTGCCAGTCTTGCTGTACGGAGCCGAAAGCTGGACGATAAGCAGGACAGCGGAGCTGATTTTGGGTTCTTTCGAAAGAAAAATTCTGCGCCGGATATTTGGTCCTGTCTGTGAGGAAGGTGAATGGAGAAGAAGACACAACCGCGAACTCTACGAGCTGTACCAAGATGTGGATGTAGTCCGGAAAGCAAGGACCCGTCGACTACACTGGCTCGGCCACATCGAGCGCATGGACATCAACGCTCCAGCTAAGAGGGTCTTCGACTCCGAGCCTCCTGGTTCGAGAAGAAGAGGAAGACCGAACCTCCGGTATAAAGACCAAGTAATCGCGGATGTAAGACATCTTGGTCTTGACAACTGGAAGCAGCGTGCCCGGGACCGTCAAGGATGGAAGGCAGCTATAGCTCAGGCTCAGATCCTCCATGGATCGCAGGCCTGATAAGTAAGTCTGACATCCAAGGTTTAATTTTTTTTTTTATTTGCTTTTTTTATTCACCAGAGCAACTGAACTTTGCTCAATATAATATTTCAAATGGGTGGCAAAATTGGCAAAGGATGCACAAGGATCGGGATTACTCAAAATTCCAAACCAGTTTTCAAAAAGAAGAATAGAATTTAGATGCTCCAAATTTATTTTTTTATGTGACCAGAGTATAGTTGGTTTCCTGGCATGAATTCCATCTTTATCTTCGAAATTGAAAAATAAACTCGTCATATGATGGTCTGTGATCTTCAGGTCAACAGTTGAGCTAGTAAGCATCAAATTCGTTTTTAGATCTATTCTAGCTAATATTTGATCAACACACGTTTTGGATGTGGAAGTTACTCTAGTAGGTACATTTATACAAGACATTAAACCATGAGATGCTATTACAGAAAAGTAATTATTTACTATAGACGTATCGGAAAGCAAATCAATATATATATCGCCCAGAATGAACAAGTGCTTAGTATTGTTATTTTAAAGCAACAAATTTAGTTCCTCAATTAATACATCTTCATTAGATTTATAAAATCTATAGAAACACATGAAAACCAGTTTTGTAGAATTAAAGGTTTATGATAACTCAATCACATCAGAGCTTTTAAAATCAGTGCTGTAGTAATCAACATTTAAACTTTCATGTATAAAAATTGCAATACATCCAGCAGCATAGGGGCTGTAACACTTTGTATATAGAGAGTAACCAGAAATTACAAAAAATCTTCTTCACGCTCATATATCCAAATTTCGGTTAAGAAAATTAATGTAGGCTTATTAACAAAGGCATGGGCTCGGACATAGAGGGTAAGGTTGTTGATTGCTCTCAACCTGGCGAGATGCCAGCAACGATCCCTGTTTAAATGCCCGGGTCAAGTTGACATACGGCCTCCTCGCGGCGCCCTCTGGATAGCCTCTTCATCAACCGTTGGGAGGTGAACAAACGTATGCAGCGAAAAAAGACCCCGACCAGAATGGTGGTTGTGCGGCGGGCTAACTATCCGCCCACGTAAAAAAAAAACTTAAAGTTATGAATCAGCAAGATGCCTCGGATACACGGACGGATACTCGACGACGACAACGCACGAAAAAGGAACACGATTTGTGAGTATGCTCCTGGAATGTCAGAACCCTGTACACTCCCGGAGCTGCTCACAAACTAGAAGGAATCCTCACGCAGTACAAGGCGGATATTACTGCGGTCCAGGAAATACGCTGGATAGGGAACGGTATGATGAGGAAGAAAATTTGCGACATTTATTACAGCTGTCACAAAAGGTTGCACTTACTGGGATGCGGATTTGACGTGGGAAAGCGGTTAAGGTCGAAGGTCATCGACTTTAAACCCATAAGTGATCGCCTGGCTGTGATCCTCATCAGAGGCAGATTTTATAACATCAGCCTTATATGTGTATACGCCCCTGCCGACTGAAGACCCTATCATGGAGGACTTCTATGACCTCCTGGACAACGCCTACGGAGCTTGTCCGGAGTACGATGTAAAAATCGTGCTCGGGGACTTCAACGCCAAAATCGGTAAGGAAAACACCCTTGGCGGAGTGATCGGAAAGCACAGCCTCCACGATACAACAACAGATAAAGGCTTCCGACTAGCTGACTTTGCGACAGCTCGTAATGCGGTGATAAGTAGCACAAGATTCCCTCCCAAGCGAATCCACGAATCCACACAGCAACCTGGCGATCTCCGGACGGTCGAACCGCCAACCAAATCGACCATGTGCTCATTGACGCAAGGCACTCGTCAAACATCCTGGATGTGCGAACATTCAGAGGGGCAAATGTCGACTCTGACCACTTCCTCGTAGCAGCAAGAATCAGAGCTCGACTGTCCAATGTCAGAAAGCTGCACCAGCCCATCAGGAGGAGGTTCGACATTGGGCGCCTGAGCACACCGGAGGTTGCCAGAGTCTACAGGGAGCAGCTGAGCGAAAGACTCTACGGTATGCATACGTCGAACACAAATGCCAATAATATGTGGCTGCATTGCTGCTCAGCCATTCAGGAAGTAGCCCAAACCACCTTAGGAAACCTACCACCCCCGACAAGAAACCCGTGGTATGATGGCGAGTGCGAGCAGAAAAAAGCAGCAACCCACGAGGCGTACCAAAAGGCGCTGCAGAGGAAAACCAGGGCAGCGCAAGAAGAGTACCGAACCAGAAGAAGGGAGGAGAAAAAACTACTGCGACAAAAGAAAATAATCTTCGTAGCCTCCCAGCTCAAGGATATCGAGGAGTCTAGGGATAAACATAAAATACGAGCCTTTTACAAGAACGCCAAAGGCCTTGCAGGAGGCTTCAAAAAGGGCACCCTGACCCCATCCTTTAATGCTAATTACAATGTATTTCCGGTGGTAGTCAGAGAGGAACTGCCATTTATTTTCCCTTTTTTATATTACAATAGATCGTATCACTACTCCGTTCTTATTACAACTCACTAATAGGTAGCGCTGTAGAACGTTAACATACTAAATGTAAATAGAATGGTATAATACCACACCTCCCTCATGAAGTTAAGAAATACCAACACAATGATAATAATAGAACTAACAAAAAAAAAAAAAAATCAAATTAACAAAATATTTCATAGCATTCAATCAATTCCTTAATTCCAACTTCATACTAACAGTTAGGTTAAGTTACAAAAGATACAATTCATAAACATGATCTTATTTAATTTTTTTTTTTTTGTTGTTTTTTTACATCGAAAATTCAATTTACAACAGATAGTTATTGTTTATAATTTATGCGTTTCAAACATCTTAATTTTCTCTTTGTTGTTTCTACGGGAACATCCGCTTGCTCGTCCTCACCAATTGCTGTGGAGGTTATGGGTACATCTCTCGGTTCTCTTACTGGTGACCTTCTTTCTTCTTGTAGATATTCGTTACCAGATAAATTAGTCGCGTTTTGTTTTTCCTTCACCAATGTTTTGACTAAGTTCTCGTTGTCGTTTGGAGCTCCTCTAATCATTTGGTTCGAATGTCTTTTAGTTATTTTATTATTTCGACGTAATATACAACGATAAGATCGTGGTCCGATGCGTTCCTTAACAGCAGTTTTTTGACAACTTGCCTTGTTAGGATTCGAATAATCGCGGACAAAGACATTCTCACCATCTCCAAAGTCTATTTTTCTTGCGCCTTTATGGTTTCTGATATTCGATAACTGACTCTCAAAAATTTGGTTCTTTACTAAGGGTGGTCTAAGCAAGCTAAAGCGATTTTTTAGTTCCCTACCTAATAGTAACCTAGCCGGTGTCTCCCTCGTTGTACAGTGCTTAGTGCATCTGTAATCAAATAAAAATGTATCTATAATCTGATCTAAACCATTTCCCGTACCTTCACTTAACTTAGCTAAAACTGCCTTTTTGAAAGTCTTTACGACATTTTCCGCTTGCCCATTAGTAGCGGGATGTCCTAGAGCTGTCAAAATATGCCTTATATTATTCCTAGCCAAAAATTGCTGGAATTCATTCGACGTAAATTGACGCCCATTATCACTAACCAGGGTATCCACCAACCCAAATCTGCAGAAAATTTCTCGCAACTTAGTGATAGTAAAACTAGTAGTAATGTCCTTGGTTTTACAGACTTCTACCCATTTCGAATAGGAATCGATAATTATGAGAAAATAAAATTGTTTAATGGGACCCGCGAAGTCAACATGAATCCGAGACCACCCAGATTCAGTAGGCGTCCACGGAATCAGGGGACATTTTTCAGGACTTGGTTGGATAGTTTTACATGGGATACAATTGGCAATTAACCGTTCGATACACTGGTCTAATTTGGGCCACCAAATGTACGACCGTGCCAATGCCTTTGTCTTGAAGATGCCTAAATGAGAACGATGCAACTCAGCTAAAACCGTTTTCGTAATTTAAAAGGGATAATTACCCTGTATCCCCATAAAATACAGTCATATTCCACCGAAAGCTCGTCTTTTCTATTGCGGAATGGAGTAAAATCCTGCCCCTCTAGTGTGCCTTCTCTTCCCCTATGAATTGCATCCAATAATTTAATAAAAAAATAGGATCGCGCCTGGTTTCCTTCGATATTACTTTAAAATTTAAGTTCACCCTATTGTTTACGTTGATAAAATTAATTTAATTGAACTCATTGTCACCGTCTTTACCTTCTCGCTGGGGCAAACGTGACAAGTGATCTGCAAAATTTTCCGAGCCTTTAGCGTATCTCATGCTATAATTGAAACTGGACAAAATGAAAGCCCATCTCTGCATCCTCGCAGCTGCCATTACGGGTATTCCTTTGCCCTCACCGAATATTGCCAAAAGTGGCTTGTGGTCTGACTCCAAAATGAAGTGGTTACCTAACAAATATTGTTTTAATTTAGTTACACTGAAAACTATTGCTAGAGCCTCCTTTTGAATGGTACTATAGTTTTTTTCAGCTTGTGTGAGAGCTCTTGACACAAATGCAATTGGCATATCGAAACCTTTTGCAGACCTGTGGGATAAAATACCCGCCACTGCAACATTCGACGCATCTGTAGATAACACGATGGTCTTCTTAGGGTCAAAATGTACCAGAATTTGGTCCGATGTTATTTCTTGTTTTAGAGATGCATACGCTTCTTGATACGCCTTCGACCATATAAACCTTACATCATTTCTAAGCAGTTCATATAATGGAGCCATTTTATGCGCGAAATCTTGAATGAACTTCGAATAATAATTTAACATTCCAACGAATGATCTTAACTCCGAGACATTTTGTGGAACAGGGGCCTCTAAATCTGCGGCTATTCTATCCCTACTCTTACTCAAGCCATTTCGATCAATGTTAAAACCTAAATAGGAAACCTTTTCCTTGAAGAACTCGCACTTCCTAGCATTGAGGCGAAGGCCTACCGACTCCAGTTTCGCCAACACTAACTCTATTGTTTTAACATGTTCATGAAAAGTAGCTCCTGTTAACACTATATCGTCCAAGTAGTTTACAACATCTACTAGATATTTGTTAGTGGTAGATTTGTAACCACCGCAAATGCGAAGCTCGCCGTTAGGCTTAACTATGGGAACCAATGGTGTACCCCAATCTGCGTTATCTACCCGGACCAACACACCTTTCTCTTCCAACTGTGTTAATTGCTTCTCAATCTCAGATCGCCACGCCAGGGGCACGGGTCTTGGCTTACAAAAAATAGGTGTAGTATTCGGGAGCAACTCTAATTTCACCTTATTCCCTATATAAGAACCTAATTCTTCCTTGAAGACACTACAGAATCGCTTTCTTAAGTTAGCTACACATTCACTTATATTGTAGATAGAATTAACTGCCAGTATCAGTTACCACTAACCGCAAAATGTTGGGCTTTTCGCGGAATTTGATAGTTGCAGTAAACTCACCCATTACTTTAATGTGGTCGCCGTTATATGTGCAGAACTCGTCCAAACACGGTTTCAGACAACGCTTATTGAAATATTTGTCAAACGTTGCCTTCGAAATCAAGGAACCAGCAGCTACAGTATCCAGAATGAAATCAAGCCGGACCCGGTTGACCTCCACAGCCAGTGTAAACGGTTGAACAGGCGCATGTTCCCCAGGAATACTATAAATTGAAAACTCGTTATTAGCATCATACAAACTATTACAACTATTCTGCTTAGCTTTTGAAACCTCCACCACGTTGACCTGTCTGCTGCTGCACACACTTGCCAAGGGCCCCACCTTGTTACACTTATGGCACGTGCTGTACTTGTACCGGCACTTTTCACTAGTATGATTCTTCCATCCGCAATGCGTACACTTTCTTCTGCCTTTCTTGTTGTTGCTCGTCGTCTGCTTGTTGTAATCTACTAGTTTGTTTCCCTTTGTCTACCCCTCGCCCTTGCTGCTCCTAGTTATCCCCCGCTGTCTTTGAAGGTAGATAACCTCACTCACATGCATGTTTTGTTGAGCATGCATCTTTACTTCTACCGTCAGTGCCTTTTTTAGGGCATCTTCCAACTTGAGACTTCCGTCTTCTTCACATAGCCGTTCTAAAATCGTTCCTTCAAACCCGGTTACAAATTTAATAAGCACAAAGGCATCTAACTGTACACCAAATTTGCAATCCATCGCCAGTTTCTTAGCCCGTGCGTACCACGTGGCCACCGATTCACACTCCAATTTTCTCGCGTCGAAAACTTTCTACGTTCGCGGAAAATAATTACTGGTGGCGAGTAATGCCGTTCCAACAGCTTACACTATTCTTCGTTTGTTTTTGATGCCGGTAATACCGGGTCACACAGCTCTCGCAGTAACCCATATGGTTCTAGGCCTACTGCCTTCAACAACACCGATCTTTTGACACGATCCTCTTCACACGCGGCCTCCACAAAATGTGAATTTAACACCTCGTTCCAGTGTCTCCAATTATCCATCCCTGGCCTGAATTCCCGTATGCCCGTGACCATCGATGTTGTACCAAACAAACTTTCATTTGCTGGGCTACTTGAATTGTCTGCGTGAGACATTGTGCGTTCTTTGACTATCCTTGTGGTATATTGCTATCCGCAGGTTTCGCTATTTTTTCTATCCTCGTCGCCAAATACAATGTATTTCCGGTGGTAGTCAGAGAGGAACTGCCATTTATTTTCCCTTTTTTATATTACAAAAGATCGTATCACTACTCCGTTCTTATTACAACTCACTAATAGGTAGCGCTGTAGAACGTTAACATACTGTTACGAAATTATTCGATCCCACACCGAATAGGGTTCGCACCACTGGTTTGCGATAAACTACAATTGTCCTTTTTATCCGAATAAAAACACACACACTTTTCTTTCTTTCACCACAGATCAATTATCTGTGTAGCTTCACCACTTTTATTTATTATCCAATACTTTCCAATTTAAGCTTTATTACACAAACAACCCTTTATTGAAAGTTTTTAGTTTCACACTGTTTGATCACACCGACTTGTCACACGCTGTTAAATACCACAAACTGAATTAATGTCGAGGGCGAGTGTTCGCGCTTATATAGCTCTCGGTGCACCTTCTCGAATGTTCGCCGTTGGAAGTTCCCCTTCGGAAATCTCTAGAAAGCTCTGACAATTAGCATTACGCCATTGGAAGTTGACATCATTCCAATACCCGCTTCCAGAGAGCTTTCAAACTTCGACAGCGAAATTCGAACTCAACCGTCGGTTTGTGTCTCCGCAACACTGCCCTCCTCCTAAACTTGTTCGTCCTCGAACAAGCGATTGGATCCTTCTCCGTAATATGGTGCTAAACTCTCTACGTGGACAATCTTATACTTCGCCCGTCTGTTTCCCATCTGCTGTATCCGGTATACCTCATTGAGTTTCTTGATGACCTCATATGGTCCGTCCCAGGCTGATTGCAATTTGGGGCACAAGCCTTTTTTTCGTTGTGGGTTGTACAGCAATACCAATTGTCCTGTCTCAAATCCAGAAGTTATCGCCCTCAAATCGTATCTCGCCTTCATTTTATCGCTGACCAAGTTCAGTCGCTCCCGGATGAACTGATGGATGGAGTTCAGCTGTTCCTTCTTTTCGGTTACGAAGTCCTTCCTGCCGCTAGTTTTCGGTAGTACCACGCCGAACTTCAAGTCCGATGGAAGTCGGAGATCAGTTCCAAAAATGGCTTCGGCGGGTGTTGTTGCCGTTGAATTGTGCTGTGCTGAACGGTATGCCATTAAGAAAAGGGCGAAATGTTCATCCCAGTCCTTCTGATCTCCGACGACGACTTTTCTCAGGTATTCCTCCATCGTCCGGTTGAACCTTTCGACCATGCCATCAGATTGTGGGTGATATGGTGTTGTCCGCGTCTTTCTGATACCTAGCATGTCACAGAGTTCTTTGAACACCGACGACTCGAAGTTCCTTCCTTGGTCTGAGTGCAGTTCCATTGGTACTCCATAACGCGCAACCCAGTTGTTCACGAATGCATCCGAAATGGTTTTGGCTTCCTGGTTCGGGATGCAAAACACCTCAGGCCACTTGCTGAAGTAATCGGTCACCACCAGCGCGTATTTGTTTCCAGCGTTGCTCGTTGGGAATGGGCCTGCGATGTCCATGGCGATACGTTCGAACGGTGCTCCAACATTGTACTGCTGCATATTTCCTCGAGTTTTCCTAACTGGCCCCTTTGCCTTCGCACATTGTTCACACCTGCGAATGAAACGCGTAACCGACTCATGGCATCCTACCCAGTAGAAACGTCTCTTGATCTTTTCTACAGTCTTGTTAAGACCAAGATGAAACCCGCTTGGTCCCTCGTGGTATTCTCGGATGACCTCGTCGATTTATCCCATTGGAATTACCAGCAGATCGTTTACAATGTTCCCGTCCTCACTTTCCCAACTGCGGTAGAGGCAACCGTTCTTCAGCTTCAAACTCTGCCACTGAGCCCAGTAAGCTTTCACGATTGGGCTTTAACTGGATATTTGCTGCCAACTTGGTCGAAAACCTCGTTCTTGGTAGTCGATGATGACCGCCAGATCGGCATCTTCTCGCTGCTTCCTCCGATCTTCTCGACAGTCCAGGAATCTTCTGGCAGCACATGGAGACGACGGATGTCGGTGACCTGTTCCTTGGTTTCGGCTCGGGAACAATGTTTGCATTCAACATCACGAGGTCGCCTCGTTACCGCATCCGCATTTCTATGGCTGCTTCCCTTCTGGTATTCGCGTGCTCTCGCTTGGTCTCCTTTTGGCGAATCCGACCTCGGACGCCTCCTTCCCAGACGGCAATTTCTCGCCATGTGCCCTTGCTGGTTGCAGATGTAGCATCTACCTGAGAACGAGCGGTTCCTACTCACCGTTGTTGCACTGGAACTGCGCCACAATTTGCTGGAGGAACGCTTTCTCCGCAGACGATAGTCTTTTGCAATGTGCCCCTGCTGGTCGCAGATGTAGCATCTACCTGGGAATGAGCGTCTCCTACTCACTGTCGTTGCTCTGGAACTATCCTGGTCTTGAGATATGCGCCGTAGTTTGATGGAAGGTCGGCATATCAAGAGCGATGTTTCACATGTGAGAGCGCTGGCAACTGTTTCCTTGAAAGATGTCTTCGTCAGTAGAATCAAGCTTCGTTGCGTATCGGGGTCCCTTAGCCCTTGGATGAAAGAGTCCGTTTTTAGTTTTTCCACCACATCAACTGGAACATCCGCGTAGGCAAGATGGGATAGCCTCTCGATGTCGGCAGCATACTGTTGGATGGTCTCGTTTCCACGCTGCTTGCGTCCTTTAAGTTCCAGCTTGTGCAACTCCTGCATGTGCTCCCTGCCGTATCTTCGATGTAGAGCATCCCAGATGGCTGCGTAGTTCCTCCTCTGGGTCTCCGGGATGGTCTGTAGTACATCAGCAGCTTTGCCTTTGAGCGAAATTACTAGAGCGGCCACACGATCTTCTTCTCCCCATTGATTCCGTTCCGCTGTTGTCTCGAACTGAAGTTTAAAGATGGTAAACGCACTCGTGCCGTCGAAGTTGGGGGCTGTGAATTTCGATGCTGCAGCCGGTACGACGCTTCCTTGATGCTGAACGTTCTGGATAGTTTTCTCGAGTTCCAGAACCTTCTTATCCAGTGTATCGATTCTCTCTTCGACGCCCTGGAACCGATCGTTGACCGCTTGCTGGATGTCTCTTAAGCTTTCTCGATTGTTCTCTAGCATCTCTTCCAGCCTCTGATTCTGGGAAGTGGAATTTTTCTCCAACTTCCTACTTACGGCAGCGGAATTTTCCTCAAGTTTCTCCAGTTTCTGGCTCAGAGAAGTGGAATATTCCTCCAGCTTTTCGTGTATGGTCGCCTCTAGTTTCTGGGATATGGAAGCACTCATAGCATTCATAGCCGCGAGAATTTGCTGCATATCGAATGCTGGCTCACTGGATGTCGACGGCTTATCCACCCCGAAGTCGTGATTCTCCCAGTCGGCACCTTCTTCCTGCAACGCTGATCGTAGTCTCTCCACCAGGTTGGCTTTACTTCCCACTGTAGATATTTCCCGAGCATCCAGCTCTCTTTTCAGTTGTTCGATGGTCAACTTTTCCAATTTCACCATTTTCTCTATCTCTTAACAATTCACTTTGTGCAATTCACAATTTAAACAAACGTTCCACTCGTTTACTCGCAATCCCACTTCTGACACCAAATGTTACGAATTTATTCGATCCCACACCGAATAGGGTTCGCGCCACTGGATTGCGATAAACTACAATTGTCCTTTTTATCCGAATAAAAACACACACACTTTTCTTTCTTTCACCACAGATCAATTATCTGTGTGGCTTCACCACTTTTATTTACTATCCAATACTATCCACTTTAAGCTTTATTACACAAACAACCCTTTATTGAAAGTTTTCAGTTTCACACTGTTTGATCACACCGACTTGTCACACGCTGTTAAATACCACAAACTGAATGAATGTCGAGGGCGAGTGTTCGCGCTTATATAGCTCTCGGTGCACCTTCTCGAATGTTCGCCGTTGGAAGTTCCCCTTCAGAAATCTCTAGAATGCTCTGACAATAAGCATTACGCCTTTGGAAGTTGACATCATTCCAATACCCGCTTCCAGAGAGCTTTCGAACTTCGACAGCGAAATTCGAACTTCACCGTCGGTTTGTGTCTCCGCAACAATACTGTTACGGAATATTCAATCCCCACACCAAATAGGATTCGCACCACTGGATTGCGATAAACTACAATTGTCCTTTTTACCCGAATTAAAAACACGCACACTTTTATTTCTTTCACCACAGATCAATTATCTGTGTAGCTTCACCACTTTTCTTTATTACCCAATACTATCCACTTAAAACTTTATTACACAAACAAACCTTAGTTGAGAGCTTTAATTTTCACACTGTTTGATCACACTGACTTTTTACACGCTGTTCAATACCACAAACTGAATGAATGTCAAGGGCGAGTGTTCGCGCTTATATAGCTCTCGGTCCAAGGTCTCGAATGTTCGCCGTTGGAAGCTCCCCTTCGGAAATCTCTAGAACGCTCTGAAGTTGACATCATTCCAATCCCCGCTTCGAGAGAGTTTTCGAACTTCGACAGCGAAATTCCAACTTAACGGTCCGCTTGCATCTCCGCAACACTGCCCTCCTCCTAAACTTGTTCGTCCTCGAACAAGCGATTGGACCCTTCTCCGTAATATGGTGCTAACCTCTCTTCGTGGACAATTTTATACTTCGCCCGTCTGTTTCCCATCTGCTGTATCCGGTATACCACGTCATTGAGTTTCTTGATGACCTCATATGGTCCGTCCCAGGCTGATTGCAATTTGGGGCACAAGCCTTTTTTCCGTTGTGGGTTGTACAGCAATACCATTTGTCCGGTCTCGAAGCCAGAAGTATTCGCCCTCAAGTCGTATCGCGCCTTCATTTTATCTCTGACCAAGTTCAGTCGCTCCCGGATGAACTGATGGATAGAGTTCAGCTGTTCTTTCTTTTCGGCTACGAAGTCTTCCCTGCCGCTAGTTGTCGGTAGTACCACGCCGAACTTCAAGTCCGATGGAAGTCGGAGATCAGTTCCAAAAATGGCTTCAGCTAGTGTTGTTGCCTTTGAATTGTGCTGTGCCGAACGGTACGGCATTAAGAAGAGGGGGAGATGTTCATCCCAGTCCTTCTGATCTCCGACGACAACTTTTCTTAAGTATTCCTCCATCGTCCGGTTGAACGTTTCGACCATTCCATCAGATTGTGGGTGTAATGGTGTTGTCCGCGTCTTTCTGATACCTAGCATGTCACAGAGTTCTTTGAACACCGACGACTCGAAGTTCCTTCCTTGGTCTGAGTGCAGTTCCAGCGGTACTCCGTAACACGCAACCCAGTTGTTCACGAATGCATCCGAAATGGTTTTGGCTTCCTGGTTCGGGATGCAAAACACCTCAGGCCACTTGCTGAAGTAATCGATCACCACCAGCGCGTATTTGTTTCCAGCGTTGCTCGTTGGGAGAGGACCTGCGATGTCCATTGCAATACGTTCGAACGGTGCTCCAACATTGTACTGCTGCATATTTCCTCGAGTTTTCCTTACTGGACCCTTTGCCTTCGCACACTGTTCACACCTGCGAATGAAACGCGTAATCGACTCATGGCATCCTACCCAGTAGAAACGTCTCTTGATCTTTTCTACAGTCTTGTTAACACCAAGATGACCCCCGCTTGGTCCCTCGTGGTATACTCGGATGACCTCGTCGATTTGTCCCTTTGGAATTACTAGCAGATCGTTTACAATCCCGTCCTCACTTTCCCAACTGCGGTAGAGGCAACCGTTCTTCATCTTCAAACTCTGCCATTGAGCCCAGTAAGCTTTCACGATTGGGCTTCCACTGGATATTTGTTGCCAACATGGTCGAAAACCTCGTTCATGGTAGTCGATGATGACTGCTAGATAGGCATCTTCTCGCATCTTCTCGTGAACAATGTTTGCATTCAACATCGCAAGGTTGCCTCCTTAACGCTTCCCCTATTTCTAAGGCTGCTTCCCTTCTGGTATTCGCGTGCTCTCTCTTGATGTTCTTTTGGCGAATCGGACGCCTTCTTCCCAGACTGCAACTTCTCGCCATGTGCCCCTGCTGGTTGCAGATGTAGCATCTACCTGGGAACGGGCGGCTCCTACTCACCGTTGTTTCCCTGGAACTACGCCGCAATTTGCTGGAGGAACGCTTTCTTCGCAGACGACAGTCTTTTGCAATGTGCCCCTGCTGGTCGCAGATGTAGCATCTACCCGGGAATGAACCACTCCTACTGGCCGTTGTTGTTCTGGAACTATCCTGGTCTTGAGATATGCGCCCTAATTTGATGGAAGGTCGGCATATCAAGAGCGATGTTTCACATGCGCGAGCGCTGGCAACTGTCTCCTTGAAAGATGTCTTCGGCAGGAGAATCAGGCTTCGTTGCGTATCGGGATCACTCAGCCCTTGGATGAAAGAATCCGTTTTTAGCTTCTCGACCACATCAACTGGAACGTCCGCGTAGGCAAGATGGGATAGCCTCTCGATGTCAGCAGCATACTGTTGGATGGTCTCGTTTCCACGCTGCTTGAGTCCTTTAAGTTCCAGCTTGTGCGTCTCCTGCATGTGCCCACTGCCGTATCTTCGGTGAAGAGCTTCCCATATGGCTGTGTAGTTCCTTCTCTGGGTCTCCGGGATGGTCTGTAGAACACCAGCTGCTTCGCCTTTAAGCGAAATTACTAGAGCGGCCACACGATCTTCTTCTCCCCATTGATTCCGTTCCGCTGTTGTCTCGAACTGGAGCTTAAAGATGTTAAATGCGCTCTTGCCGTCGAAGTTGGGAGCTGTGAATTTTGATGCTGCAGTCGGTACGACGATTCCTTGATGCTGTACATTCTGGATAGTTTTCTCGAGTTCCAGAACCTTCTTGTCCAGTGTCTCGATTCTCTTTTCCTGGTTATTTTCGAGATCCAGAACCTTCTTATCCAGTGTATCGATTCTCTCTTCGACGCCCTGGAACCGATCGTTGACGGCTTGCTGAATGTCTCTCAAGCTTTCTCGATTGTTCTGTAGCATCTCTTCCAACGTCTCTAGCTTCTCTAGTTTCTGACCTATGGAAGTTGAATTTTCCTCCAACTTTTGATGTACGGTCGCCTCCAGTTTCTGGCTTATGGAAGTTGAATTCTCCTCCAACTTTCTAATTACAGCAGCGGAGTTTTCCTCCAGTTTTTGATCTAATTTCTGGCTCAGGGAAGTGGAATTTTCCTCCAGCTTTTGATCGAGTTTTTGGCTCATAGCATTCAGAGCCGCGAGAATGTGCTGCATATCGAACGCTGGCTCAGTAGATGTTGACGGCTTCTCCACCCTGAATTCGTAACTCTCCCAGTCGACACCTTCTTCCTGCAACGCTGATCGCAGTCTCTCCACCAGGTTGGCTTTACTTCCCACTGTGGATAATTCCCGAGCATCCAGCTCGTTTTTCAGTTGTTCAATGGTCAACTTTTCCAATTTCACCATTTTCTCTATCTCTGAACAATTCACTTTGTGCAATTCACAATTTAAATAAACGTTCCACTCGTTTACTCGCAATCCCACTTCTGACACCAAATGTTACGAAATTATTCAATCCCCACGCCAAATAGGGTTCGCACCACTGGATTGCGATAAACTACAATTGTCCTTTTTACCCGAATCAAAAGTACACGCACTTTTATTTCTTTCACCACAAATCAATTATCTGTGTAGCTTCACCACTTTTCTTTATTACCCAATACCCACAATTTCCGCAACAATACTGTTACGAATTATTCGATCCCCACACCAAATAGGGTTCGCACCACTGGATTGCGATAAACTACAATTGTCCTTTTTATTTAAATTGAAACACACACACTTCTAATTCTTTCACCACAGATCAATTATCTGTGTAGCTTCACCACTTTTCTTTATTATCCAATACTATCCACTTTAAACTTTATTACACAATACACAAACCTTTATTGAAAGCTTTTCTTTTCACCTTGGTTGATCACACCGACTTGTCACACGCTGTTTTATACCACAAACTGAATGTCTGTCACGGGCGAGTGTTCGCGCTAATATAGCTCTCGGTCCACCGTCTCGAACGTTCGCCGTTGGAAGTTCCCCTTCGGATATCTCTAGAACGCTCTGACAATTCCCTTGGAAGTTGACATCATTCCAATCCCCGCTTCCAGAGAGTTTTCGAACTTAACGGTCCGCTTGCATCTCCGCAACACTGCCCTCCTCCTAAACTTGTTCGTCCTCGAACAAGCGATTGGATCCTTCTCCGTAATATGGTGCTAACCTCTCTACGTGGACAATTTTATATTTCGCCCGTCTGTTTCCCATCTGCTGTATCCGGTATACCACTTCATTGAGTTTCTTGATGACCTCATATGGACCGTCCCAGGCTGATTGCAATTTGGGGCACAAGCCTTTTTTCCGTTGTGGGTTGTACAGCAATACCAATTGTCCGGTCTCGAATCCAGAAGTATTCGCCCTCAAGTCATATCGCGCCTTCATTTTATCGCTGACCAAGTTCAGTCGCTCCCGGATGAACTGATGGATAGAGTTCAGCTGTTCTTTCTTTTCGGTTACGAAGTCTTCCCTGCCGCTAGTTGTCGGTAGTACCACGCCGAACTTCAAGTCCGATGGAAGTCGGAGATCAGTTCCAAAAATGGCTTCGGCGGGTGTTGTTGCCGTTGAATTGTGCTGTGCCGAACGGTATGCCATTAAGAAAAGGGGAAGATGTTCATCCCAGTCCTTCTGATCTCCGACGACGACTTTTCTCAGGTATTCCTCCATCGTCCGGTTGAACCTTTCGACCATGCCATCAGATTGTGGGTGTAATGGTGTTGTCCGCGTATTTCTGATACCTAGCATGTCACGGAGTTCTTTGAACACCGACGACTCGAAGTTTCTCCCTTGGTCTGAGTGCAGTTCCATTGGTACTCCATAACGCGAAACCCAGTTATTCACGAATGCATCCGAAATGGTTTTGGCTTCCTGGTTCGGGATGCAAAACACCTCAGGCCACTTGCTGAAGTAATCGATCACCACTAGCGCGTACTTGTTTCCAGCGTTGCTCGTTGGGAATGGGCCTGCAATGTCCATTGCGATACGTCCGAACGGTGCTCCAACATTGTACTGCTGCATATTTCCTCGAGTTTTCCTTACTGGACCCTTTGCCTTCGCACACTGTTCACACCTGCGAATGAAACGCGTAACCGACTCATGGCATCCTACCCAGTAGAAACGTCTCTTGATCTTTTCTACAGTCTTGTTAACACCAAGATGACCCCCGCTTGGTCCCTCGTGGTATTCTCGGATGACCTCGTCGATTTGCCCTTTTGGTATTACCAGCAGATCGTTTACAATGTTCCCGTCCTCACTTTCCCAACTGCGGTAGAGGCAACCGTTCTTCAGCTTCAAGCTCTGCCATTGAGCCCAGTAAGCTTTCACGATTGGGCTTCCACTGGATACTTGCTGCCAACTTGGTCGAAAACCTCGTTCTTGGTAGTCGATGATGACTGCCAGATCGGCATCTTCTCGCTGCTTCCCTCCGACCTTCTCGACAGTCCAGGAATCTTCTGGCAGCAACTGGAAACAACGGATGTCGGTGACCTCTTCTTTGATTTCCGCACGTGAACAATGCTTGCATTCAACGCCGCGAGGTCGGCTCGTTAATGCATCCGCATTTCTATGGATGCTTCCCTTCCGGTATTCGCGTGCTCTCGCTTGATCTCCTTTTCGCGAAGCAAACCTCGAACGCCTTCTTCTCAGATGACAATTTCTCGCCATGTGCCCCTGCTCGTTGCAGATGTAGCATCTACCTGGGAACGGGCAGCTCCTACTCACCGTTGTTTCTCTGGAACTACGCCACAATTTGCTGGAAGAACGCTTTCTCCGCAGACGACAGTCTTTTGCAATGTGCCCCTGCTGGTCGCAGATATAGCAGCTACCTGAGAACGAGCGACTCCTACTCACTGTCGTTGCTCTGGAATTACGTCGCAATTTGCTGAAGGAACGTTTTCTCCGCATAAGGCAGTTCCTCGCTATGTGCCCCTGCTGGTCGCAGATGTAGCATCTACCCGGGAATGAACCACTCCTACTCGCCGTTGTTGTTCTCGAACTATCCTTGTCTTGAGATATGCGCGACTGTCTCCTTGAAAGATGTCTTCGGCAGGAGAAGCAAGCTTCGTTGCGTGTCGGGGTCCCTTAGCCCTTGGATGAAAGAATCCGTTTTTAGCTTCTCCACCACATCAACTGGAACGTCCGCGTAGGCAAGATGGGATAGCCTCTCGATGTCAGCAGCATACTGTTGGATGGTCTCGTTTCCGCGCTGCTTGCGTCCTTTAAGTTCCAGCTTGTGCATCTCTTGCATGTGCTCACTGCCGTATCTTTGATGAAGAGCTTCCCATATGGCTGTGTAGTTCCTTCTCTGGGTCTCTGGGATGGTCTGTAAAACACCAGCTGCTTCGCCTTTAAGCGAAATTACTAGAGCGGCCACACGATCTTCTTCTCCCCACTGATTCCGTTCCGCTGTTGTCTCGAACTGGAGCTTAAAGATGTTAAAAGCGCTCGTGCCATCGTAGTTGGGAGCTGTGAATTTCGATGCTGTAGTCGGTACAACGATTCCTTGATGTTGGACGTTCTGGACAGTTTTCTCGAGTTCCAGAACCTTCTTGTCGAACCGCTTTTCCAGTGTCTCGATTATCTTTTCTTGATTATTTTCGAGATCTAGAACCTTCTTGTCGAACCTTGACTCCAGTGACTCGATTCTCTTTTCTTGATTACTCTCGAGATCTAGAACCTTCTTGTCGAATCTCGATTCTAGTGTCTCGATTCTCTCTTCGACGTCCTGGAATCGATCGTTGACTGTCTGCTGGATGTTTCTTAGGCTTTCTCGATTGTTCTCTAGCATCCCTTCTAACGTCTCCAGCTTCTGGCCCAGGGAGGTGGAATTTTCCTCCAACTTTTGATGTACGGTCGCCTCCAGTTTCTGGCTTATGGAAGGGGAATTTTCCTCCAACTTTCTACTTACGGCAGCGGAATTCTCCTCCAGCTTTTGATCTAATTTCTGGCTCAGGGAAGCACTCATAGCATTCATAGCTGCGAGAATTTGCTGCATATCGAATGCTGGTTCACTGGATGTCGACGGCTTCTCCACCCCGAACTCGTGATTCTCCCAGTCGAAACCTTCTTCCTGCAACGCTGATCGCAGTCTCTCCACCAGGTTGGCTTTACTTCCCACTGTGGATAATTCCCGAGCATCCAGCTCTCTTTTCAGTTGTTCAATTGTCAACTTCTCCAATTTTACCATTTTCTCACTTTGCAAAGATTCACTTCACAACTCAAATAAAGTTTCACTCGTTTACTCGCAATCCCACTTCTGACACCAAATGTTACGAATTATTCGATCCCCACACCAAATAGGGTTCGCACCACTGGATTGCGATAAACTACAATTGTCCTTTTTATTTAAATTGAAACACACACACTTTTAATTCTTTCACCACAGATCAATTATCTGTGTAGCTTCACCACTTTTCTTTATTATCCAATACTATCCACTTTAAACTTTATTACACAATACACAAACCTTTATTGAAAGCTTTTCTTTTCACCTTGGTTGATCACACCGACTTGTCACACGCTGTTTTATACCACAAACTGAATGTCTGTCACGGGCGAGTGTTCGCGCTTATATAGCTCTCGGTCCACCGTCTCGAACGTTCGCCGTTGGAAGTTCCCCTTCGGAAATCTCTAGAACGCTCTGACAATTCCATTGGAAGTTGACATCATTCCAATCCCCGCTTCCAGAGAGTTTTCGAACTTAACGGTCCGCTTGCATCTCCGCAACACTGCCCTCCTCCTAAACTTGTTCGTCCTCGAACAAGCGATTGGATCCTCCTCCGTAATATGGTGCTAACCTCTCTACGTGGACAATTTTATACTTCGCCCGTCTGTTTCCCATCTGCTGTATCCGGTATACCACGTCATTGAGTTTCTTGATGACCTCATATGGTCCGTCCCAGGCTGATTGCAATTTGGGGCACAAGCCTTTTTTCCGTTGTGGGTTGTACAGCAATACCAATTGTCCGGTCTCGAATCCAGAAGTATTCGCCCTCAAGTCGTATCGCGCCTTCATTTTATCGCTGACCAAGTTTAGTCGCTCCCGGATGAACTGATGGATAGAGTTCAGCTGTTCTTTCTTTTCGGTTACGAAGTCTTCCCTGCCGCTAGTTGTCGGTAGTACCACGCCGAACTTCAAGTCCGATGGAAGTCGGAGATCAGTTCCAAAAATGGCTTCGGCGGGTGTTGTTGCCGTTGAATTGTGCTGTGCCGAACGGTATGCCATTAAGAAAAGGGGAAGATGTTCATCCCAGTCCTTCTGATCTCCGACGACGACTTTTCTCAGGTATTCCTCCATCGTCCGGTTGAATCTTTCGACCATGCCATCAGATTGTGGATGTAATGGTGTTGTCCGCGTCTTTCTGATACCTAGCATGTCACAGAGTTCTTTGAACACCGACGACTCGAAGTTTCTCCCTTGGTCTGAGTGCAGTTCCATTGGTACTCCATAACGCGAAACCCAGTTATTCACGAATGCATCCGAAATGGTTTTGGCTTCCTGGTTCGGGATGCAAAACACCTCAGGCCACTTGCTGAAGTAATCGATCACCACTAGCGCGTACTTGTTCCCAGCGTTGCTCGTTGGGAATGGGCCTGCGATGTCCATTGCGATACGTTCGAACGGTGCTCCAACATTGTACTGCTGCATATTTCCTCGAGTTTTCCTAACTGGACCCTTTGCCTTCGCACACTGCTCACACCTGCGAATGAAACGCGTAACCGACTCATGGCGTCCTACCCAGTAGAAACGTTTCTTGATCTTTTCTACAGTCTTGTTAACACCAAGATGACCCCCGCTTGGTCCCTCGTGGTATTCTCGGATGTCCTCGTCGATTTGCCCTTTTGGTATTACCAGCAGATCGTTCACAATGTTCCCGTCCTCACTCTCCCAACTGCGGTAGAGGCAACCGTTCTTCAACTTCAAACTCTGCCATTGAGCCCAGTAAGCTTTCACGATTGGGCTTTCACTGGATATTCGGTGCCAACTTGGTCGAGAACCTCGTTCTTGGTAGTCAATGATGACTGCCAGATCGGCATCCTCTCGCTGCTTTCATCCAACCTTCCCGGCACTCCAAGCATCTTCTGGCAGCACATGGAAACGACGGATATCGGTGACCTCTTCTTTGGTTTCCGCACGTGAATAATGCTTGCATTCAACGCCGCGAGTTCGGCTCGTTAACGCATCCGCATTTCTATGGCTGCTTCCCTTCCGGTATTCGCGTGCTCTCGCTTGTTCTCCTTTTCGCGAATCAAACCTCGAACGCATTCTTCTCAGATGACGATTTCTCGCCATGTGCCCCTGTTCGTTGCAGATGTAGCATCTACCTGGGAATGGGCAGCTCCTACTCACCGTTGTTTCTCTGGAACTACGCCACAACTTGCTGGAAGAACGCTTTCTCCGCAGACGACAGTCTTTTGCAATGTGCCCCTGCTGGTCGCAGATGTAGCATCTACCCGGGAATGAACCACTCCTACTCGCCGTTGTTGTTCTGGAACTATCCTGGTCTTGAGACATTCGCCGTAATTTGATGGAAGGTCGGCATATCAAGAGCGATGTTTCACATGCGAGAGCGCTGGCAACCGTCTCCTTGAAAGACGTCTTAGGCAGGAGAATCAAGCTTCGTTGCGTATCGGGGTCCCTCAGCCCTTGGATGAAAGAATCCGTTTTCAGTTTCTCCACCACATTAACTGGAACATCCGCGTAGGCAAGATGGGATAGCCTCTCGATGTCAGCAGCGTACTGTTGGATGGTCTCGTTTCCACGAACTTAACGGTCCGCTTGCATCTCCGCAACAATATATTGTTGTGGACCGTTAAGTTCGAATTTCGCTGTCGAAGTTCGAAAACTCTCTGGAAGCGGGGATTGGAATGATGTCAACTTCCAATGGAATTGTCAGAGCGTTCTAGAGATTTCCGAAGGGGAACTTCCAACGGCGAACGTTCGAGACGGTGGACCGAGAGCTATATAAGCGCGAACAGTCGCCCTTGACATATTCAGTTTGTGGTATAAAACAGCGTGTGACAAGTCGGTGGGATCAACCAAGGTGAAAAGAAAAGCTTTCAATAAAGGTTTGTGTATTGTGTAATAAAGTTTAAAGTGGATAGTATTGGATAATAAAGTTTAAAGTGGATAGTATTGGATAATAAAGAAAAGTGGTGAAGCTACACAGATAATTGATCTGTGGTGAAAGAATTAAAAGTGTGTGTGTTTCAATTTAAATATAAAGGACAATTGTAGTTTATCGCAATCCAGTGGTGCGAACCCTATTTGGTGTGGGGATAGAATAAATTCGTAACATTTGGTGTCAGAAGTGGGATGGCGAGTAAACAAGTGGAACGTTTATTTAAATTGTGAATTGCACAAAGTGAATTGTTAAGAGATAGAAAAAATGGTGAAACTGGAAAAGTTGACAATCGAACAACTGAAAAGAGAGCTGGATGCTCGGCAATTATCCACAGTGGGTAGTAAAGCCAACCTGGTGGAGAGATTGCGATCAGCGTTGCAGGAAGAAGGTGTCGACTGGGAGAGTTACGAATTCGTAGTGGAGAAATCGTCGACATCTACTGAGCCAGGGTTCGATATGCAGCGAATTCTCGCGGCTATGAACGCTATGAGTGCTTCCATGAGCCAGAGACTAGAAGCAACCATACATCAAAAGTTGGAGGAAAATTCCACTTCTCTGAGTCAGAAATTGGAGGAAAATTCCACTTCTCTAAGCCAGAAACTGGAGAAGCTTGAGGAAAATTCCGCGGTCGTAGGTAGAAAGTTGGAGGAAAATTCCACTTACCTGAATCAGAAGCTGGAAGAGATGCTAGAGAACACTCGAGAAAGCTTAAGAAACATCCAGCAGGCCGTCGACGATCGATTCCAGAACGTCGAGGAGAGCATCGAGACACTAGAATCGAGGTTCGACAAGAAGTTTCTAAATCTCAAAAATAACCAAGAAAAGATAATCGAGACTATGGAATCGAGGTTCGACAAGAAGGTTCTGGAACTCGAGAAAACTGTCCAGAACGTTCTGCATCAAGGAATCGTTGTACCAACTGCAGCATCGAAATTCACAGCTCCCAACTTCGACGGCACGAGCGCTTTCAACATCTTTAAGCTCCAGTTCGAGACAACAGCGGAACGGAATCAATGGGGAGAAGAAGATCGTGTGGCCGCTTTAGTAATTTCGCTTAAAGGCGAAGCAGCTGGTGTTTTACAGACCATCCCGGAGACCCAGAGAAGGAACTACACAGCCATATAGGATGCTCTCCATCGAAGATACGGCAGTGAGCACATGCAGGAGATGCACAAGCTGGAACTCAAAGGGCGCAAGCAGCGTTTAAGCGAGACCATACAACAGTATGCTGCCGACATCGAGAGGCTATCCCATCTTGCCTACGCGGACGTTCCAGTTGATGTGGTGGAGAAACTTAAAACGGATTCTTTCATCCAAGGGCTAAGGGACCCCGATACGCAACGAAGTTTGATTCTCCTGCCGAAGACATCTTTCAAGGAGACAGTTGCCAGCGCTCTCGCATGTGAAACATCGCTCTTGATATGCCGACCTTCCATCAAACTACGGCGCATATCTCAAGACCAGGATAGTTCGAGAACAACAACGGCTAGTAGGAGTGGTTCATTCCCGGGTAGATGCTACATCTGCGACCAGCAGGGGCACATTGCAAAGAACTGCCGCCTGCGAAGAAAGCGTTCGAGGTCTAGTTCGCCAAAAAGAGACCATGGGAGTGAACGCGACCGTGGAGGTGCAAAAGGTGCACCTAACAATCCGTTAAACTAAAACGAGGCAGTGCAGAGGGGCGTGCGCTGGCTCCCACATTGGAGTGCCACAGCATCCTCGTATCCCGAATCTGTAGGGGTGTAACCAGCCTAGTCATCGAGGGAACGATGGACGGGCGACGATATCTGCTGACGTTGGACACGGGCGCAACTCATTCAGTCATCCGAAGCGGATTGGTTTCTGACATCGAACCATTTTCCGAGGTAAGGCTTCGTACAGTAACTGGTGAGAAGGCGAAAGTTAAGGGAAAGGTCCAGAAAAGAATTACGATGGGTACCGTCGAGTTTCAGCATGATTTCATCGTTGCGGACATCACTGATGACATCATAATCGGCGTCGACTTCATGATTAGGCATGGCTTCACATTGGACCTCAACCATAAAGTGATGAAGTATGGCAACGTGGAGCTCCCATTAACAATAGATAATGGACAGGGTAGCAAGGTCAGGCAAATAGTCGTGCAAGCGCGCCAAACAGTTCCCCCGAATGCAGAAGCTGTGGTTTGGGCAAAGATAAAGAGGCTGCGGGGACAAGCCGAATGTGGGTGGTCGATCCCGACAAACGAAGTCGACCCAGCGATATAATTGTTGGAAGGGCTCTCGTGGAACCCCGACAAGACCAATTGGTTCCAGTACGAGTCCTGAATCCTGCCAGTACACCTAGGACAATACACAAGGGAACAACGATCGCTCAATGCCAAGAAGCTGCCGCCGTTATGAACTGCGAAGATAAGAAACACCGGAAAATCCAGAAAAACAAACCGTTCTTGAAAACAATGGCCAGAGAGTGGACGCAACATCTAGTGGAGAAGCAGAAAAGTAAAGCACTCTCCCTGCTTCGTAAATATTGGACAGTTTTTGCAGATGGTAAAAACTGTGGAAGAACATCAATTGTGAAACACAGAATAGACACAGGGGACTCTAGACCGATCCGGCAACCACCGAGGAGGATACCTTTGGCAAAAGAAGGCGAGGTGATTAAACTGATCGACGAGATGGAAAAGGGGGGCGTGATCGAACCATCTGCAAGCCCATGGAGTTCTCCAGTAGTGCTAGTTAAGAAGAAGGATGGAAGCACCCGATTCTGCGTGGACTATAGGAAGCTGAACGACGTAACGAAGAAGGACAGCTATCCTTTACCGAGAATCGACGACACCTTGGACACACTATCTGGTGCAAAGTGGTTCTCGACGCTGGACTTGCAAAGTGGATACTGGCAAATAGAGCTTGACCAGCAAGACAAGGAAAAGACCGCGTTCACCGCCGGGGGAGAGTTGTGGCAATTCTCTGTGATGCCCTTCGGTCTTTGCAATGCGCCAGCCACGTTCGAGAGACTTATGAACCGGGTGCTAAGAGGACTTCACAGGAGGACTTGCCTTGTCTATCTGGATGACATAATTGTCATGGGCAAGGATTTCGACGATCACCTTAGGAAGCTTGAAGAGGTACTGGAACGCATTCAAGCAGCCGGATTGAAATTGAGCCCGAAGAAATGTTCGCTCTTCCAAAACGAGGTGAAGTACTTGGGACATGTGGTGACTGCTGAAGGAATCCACACGGACGAAGAGAAAATCTCGGCGGTTAAGGAATGGCCGCGGCCGAAGGATCTTCATGAGTTGAGGTCATTCCTGGGACTTTGCACGTATTACAGGCGATTCATCCCAGGATTTGCAAACGTTGCCAGCAGTTTGCACGAGCTCACCAAAAAGAATCGGCTATTTAATTGGGAGAAGCCGCAGGAGCAAGCGTTCATTCACCTGAAGGAATTGCTCTGCAGTGCGCAGATCCTTGCTGTTCGGCTAGACGTTCGTATATGCGTAAGTTAGCACCGAAAAGAAATTAAACTGAAAAAGCTGAATTAGGCCAAAAGAAACAACGTCTCGAGTTGTTGAGTGGCAAAGAACAACTGACTTTATTTCATGTAGTAAATTACTGTATTAACAAGTTAGTAGATATAATGTAGTTATGGCAAAGAGTGAACTGTATATGTAATGATGACTTAGTGTGTATATGAAAGTAAGTACTTGTAGCTATGATAGTATAAGTTATAGAAATTATGGTAACTTCATAGGGTAAATTACGATACATGCCGCCCACCTCGGAGTACAAACGACGATTAAGTCCAGATAGGCCTGTTGTGTCATGGTACTTTGTTGTTGCTTTCGAGACTTGTTATGTTGTTATTATCTTGATCTAAAGGCAAAGGGCAAATCTTTGCAATAGAACGCTTAAAGCTCCCTGAAGATGTTCTAAGAGTAACAACTCTGATCAATCCGTCAGGTCCAGGATGGCATACCTCTACCCGAGCCAATGACCATTTGGTAGGTGGTAACCGATCATCCTTGACAAGAACGAGTTGTCCGGGGTGAATAGATGATGACCGAGTAGCCCACTTCGGCCGCTGCTGCAACTGGTGTAGATAGTCGGTAAGTTGGAACTGTTGGAACAGTTGCTGAATTAATTGCCATCTGCTCATAAGGTTGGGGGGACTCGAACAGTGATCAGGTTCTGGAATTGACGTTAGTGGTTGTCCAATTAAAAAATGCGCCGGTGTCAGCACATCTTGATCTAATGGATCATCTCGTAACGGCATGAGTGGCTGTGAGTTCAATATCGCCTCGATTTGAGATAAAAGCGTGCTTAATTCTTCATATTGTTAAGGAGATGCAAGCGGACCGTTAAGTTCGAAAACTCTCTGGAAGCGGGGATGGGAATGATGTCAACTTCCAATGGAATTGTCAGAGCGTTCTAGAGATTTCCTATGGGGAACTTCCAACGGCGAACGTTCGAGATGGTGGACCGAGAGCTATATAAGCGCGAACACTCGCCCTTTTACATTCATTCAGTTTGTGGTATAAAACAGCGTGTGACAAGTCGGTGTGATCAACCAAGGTGAAAAGAAAAGCTTTCAATAAAGGTTTGTGTATTGTGTAATAAAGTTTAAAGTGGATTGTACTGTGTAATAAAGCTTAAAGTGGATTGTATTGGATAATAAATAAAAGTGGTGAAGCTACACAGATAATTGATCTGTGGTGAAAGAAATAAAAGTGTGTGTGTGTTTTTAATTGGGAAAACGTAGAAAATTGTAGTTTATCGCAATCCAGCGGTGCGAACCCTATTTGGTGTGGGGATTGAATAAATTCGTAACATTTGGTGTCAGAAGTGGGATTGCGAGTAAACGAGTGAAACTTTATTTGAGTTGTGAAGTGAATTATTGCAAAAGTGAGATAATGGTAAAATTGGAAAAGTTGACAATTGAACAACTGAAAAAAGAGCTGGATGCCCGGGAATTATCCATAGTGGGAAGTAAAGCCAACCTGGTGGAGAGACTGCGATCGGCGTTGCGGGAAGAAGGTGTCGACTGGGAGAGTTATGAATTCGGGGTGGAGAAGCCGTCGACATCCACTGAGCCAGCGTTCGATATGCAGCAAATTCTCGGGGCTATGAATGCTATGAGTGCTTCTCTGAGTCAGAAACTGATGGAAAATTCCACTTCTCTGAGTCAGAAACTGATGGAAAATTCCACTTCTCTGAGTCAGAAACTGGAGGAAAATTCTACTTCCCTGAGCCAGAAGTTGGGGACGGTAGAAGAGATGCTAGAGAACAATCGAGAAAGCTTGAGAGACATCCAGCAAGCCGTTAACGATCGATTCCAGAATGTCGAAGAGAAGATTGAGACACTGGACAAGAAGGTTCTAGATCTCGAGAATAGTCAAGAAAAGAGAATCGAGTCACTGGAATCGAGGTTCGACATGAAGGTTCTGGAACTCGAGAAAACTATCCAGAACGTACAGCATCAAGGAATCGTCGTACCGACTGCAGCATCAAAATTCACAGCTCCCAACTTCGACGGCAAGAGCGCTTTTAACATCTTTAAGCTCCAGTTCGAGACAACAGCGGAACGGAATCAATGGGGAGAGGAAGATCGTGTGGCTGCCCTAGTAATTTCCCTTAAAGGTGAAGCAGCTGACGTTCTACAGACCATCCCGGAGACCCAGAGAAGGAACTACACAGCCATATGGGATGCTCTTCATCGAAGATACGGCAGTGAGCACATGCAGGAAATGCACAAGCTGGAACTTAAAGGACGCAAGCAGCGTGGAAATGAAACCATCCAGCAGTACGCTGCCGACATCGAGAGGCTGTCTCATCTAGCCTACGCGGATGTTCCAGTTGATGTGGTGGAGAAACTAAAAACGGATTCCTTCATCCAAGGGCTAAGGGATCCCGATACGCAACGAAGCCTGATTCTCCTGCCGAAGACATCTTTCAAGGAGACAGTTGCCAGCGCTCTCGCATGTGAAACATCGCTCTTGATATGCCGACCTTCCATCAAACTACGGCGCATATCTCAAGACAAGGATAGTTCGAGAACAACAACGGCGAGTAGGAGTGGTTCATTCCCGGGTAGATGCTACATCTGCGACCAGCAGGGGCACATTGCGAGGAACTGCCGTCTGCGGAGAAAGCGTTCCCTCAGCAAATTGCGACGTAATTCCAGAGCAACGACAGTGAGTAGGAGTCGCTCGTTCCCAGGTAGCTGCTATATCTGCGACCAGCAGGGGTACATTGCAAAAGACTGTCGTCTGCGGAGAAAGCGTTCTTCCAGCAAATTGTGGAGTAGTTCCAGAGAAACAACGGTGAGTAGGAGCTGCCCGTTCCCAGGTAGATGCTACATCTGCAACGAGCAGGGGCACATGGCGAGAAATTGTCATCTGAGAAGAAGGCGTTCGAGGTTTGATTCGCGAAAAGGAGAACAAGCGAGAGCACGCGAATACCGGAAGGGAAGCAGCCATAGAAATGCGGATGCAATTACGAGCCGAAATCGCGGCGTTGAATGCAAGCATTGTTCACGTGCGGAAGCCAAAGAAGAGGTCACCGATATCCGTCGTTTCCATGTGCTGCCAGAAGATGCTTGGAGTGCCGAGAAGGTTGGAAGAAAGCAGCGAGATGATGCCGATCTGGCAGTCATCATTGACTACCAAGAACGAGGTTTTCGACCAAGTTGGCAGCAAGTATCCAGTGAAAACCCAATCGTGAAAGCTTACTGGGCTCAATGGCAGAGTTTGAAGCTGAAGAACGGTTGCCTCTACCGCAGTTGGGAAAGTGAGGACGGGAATATTGTAAACGATCTGCTGGTAATTCCGAAAGGACAAATCGAAGAGGTCATCCGAGAATACCACGAGGGACCAAGCGGGGGTCATCTTGGTGTTAACAAGACTGTAGAAAAGATTAAGAGACGTTTCTACTGGGTAGGATGCCATGAGTCGGTTACGCGTTTCATTCGCAGGTGTGAACAGTGTGCGAAGGCAAAGGGTCCAGTTAGGAAAACTCGAGGAAATATGCAGCAGTACAATGTTTTAGCACCGTTCGAACGTATCGCAATGGACATTGCAGGCCCATTCCCAACGAGCAACGCTGGAAACAAGTACGCGCTAGTGGTGATCGATTACTTCAGCAAGTGGCCTGAGGTGTTTTGCATCCCGAACCAGGAAGCCAAAACCATTTCGGATGCATTCGTGAATAACTGGGTTTCGCGTTATGGAGTACCAATGGAACTACACTCAGACCAAGGGAGAAACTTCGAGTCGTCGGTGTTCAAGGAACTCTGTGACATGCTAGGTATCAGAAAGACGCGGACAACACCATTACATCCACAATCTGATGGCATGGTCGAAAGGTTCAACCGGACGATGGAGGAATACCTGAGGAAAGTCGTCGTCGGAGATCAGAAGGACTGGGATGAACATCTCCCCCTTTTTCTAATGGCATACCGTTCGGCACAGCACAATTCAACGGCAACAACACCCGCCGAAGCCATTTTTGGAACTGATCTCCGACTTCCATCGGACTTGAAGTTCGGCGTGGTACCACCGACAACTAGCGGCAGGGAAGACTTCGTAACCGAAAAGAAGGAACAGCTGAACTCCATCCATCAGTTCATCCGGGAGCGACTGAACTTAGTCAGCGATAAAATGAAGGCGCGATACGACTTGAGGGCGAATACTTCTGGATTCGAGACCGGACAATTGGTATTGCTGTACAACCCACAACGGAAAAAAAGGCTTGTGCCCCAAATTGCAATCAGCCTGGGATGGACCATATGAGGTCATCAAGAAACTCAATGACGTGGTATACCGGATACAGCAGAGGGGAAACAGACGGGCGAAGTATAAAATTGTCCACGTAGAGAGGTTAGCACCATATTACGGAGAAGGGTCCAATCGCTTGTTCGAGGACGAACAAGTTTAGGAGGAGGGCAGTGTTAAGGAGATGCAAGCGGACCGTTAAGTTCGAAAACTCTCTGGAAGCGGGGATGGGAATGATGTCAACTTCCAATGGAATTGTCAGAGCGTTCTAGAGATTTCCTATGGGGAACTTCCAACGGCGAACGTTCGAGATGGTGGACCGAGAGCTATATAAGCGCGAACACTCGCCCTTTTACATTCATTCAGTTTGTGGTATAAAACAGCGTGTGACAAGTCGGTGTGATCAACCAAGGTGAAAAGAAAAGCTTTCAATAAAGGTTTGTGTATTGTGTAATAAAGTTTAAAGTGGATTGTACTGTGTAATAAAGCTTAAAGTGGATTAATAATAAATAAAAGTGGTGAAGCTACACAGATAATTGATCTGTGGTGAAAGAAATAAAAGTGTGTGTGTGTTTTTAATTGGGAAAACGTAGAAAATTGTAGTTTATCGCAATCCAGCGGTGCGAACCCTATTTGGTGTGGGGATTGAATAAATTCGTAACAATATGATAACGCTCTATCAAGCAAAATTCTCCGCAAATGGTGCTTTGTCGACTTAACCGCAGCTTCCCAAATACCGCCGAAGTGCGGTGAACCTGGTGGGATGAAGTGCCATGTTGTTCCCATACCAGCTAACTCGGCACCGGCAGGATTATTCTCTTGACGATAGTGAAGCAAACTCTTGCGGAGCTCCCGGTCTGCTCCAATGAAATTTGATCCACAATCACTGTATAAATCACTGCATATGCCTCGACGGGATGTAAAACGCTTGTAAGCAGCAATAAATGCTGCTGTCGACATATCAGTTGTTAGCTCCAAATGAATTGCCCTGGTGGCAAGACAGACGAAAACGCAGATGTATCCCTTGGTGTGGATAATTCTTCGTCCCATATTCTGGCGGATAGATATCGGCCCTGCATAGTCAACACCAGACTTGAGAAATGGGCGACATGATTGCACTCTGGGCGCTGGCAGATTTCCCATGAGCTGCGTTGCTACTTTGGCGGTTTGGCGGTGGCATATGATACATCGTTGAATGTATTTTCGTACTTCGTTTCGACCACCCAGAATCCAAAAACGCTGACGGGTATAGCTAAGCGTTGTCTGGACTCCTCCATGAAGTGTCATCATGTGTGCGCGTGCAATCACAAGTCTAGAAAGAAAACTTGTTTTAGATAAGATGAATGGATGTTTCTTACCAAAATTAATGAGGGCTTCTTGAAGACGGCCTCCAACTCTTAACAAACCATCTTTATCTACCCAAGCTGCAAGTTTAATGAGTGGGCTTCGATTGCTTATTGGTTTGTTGCGCTTCAAGGATGAAATCTCGTCTAGAAAATCGTAGTGTTGATCTAATTTAATGCAAGTCGATTCAGCTAGCACTAACTCGCTGTGTCTCAAATATTCCTGATTTCGTTTGGACAGTGGCTGCTTGCAGTTCAGAATAAAACGCCTACAGTAAGCAACTATCCGTACCAGCTTCCCAATCGAAGAGTACTTAGTTAATACGGACCACCTCTCAGACCCACACGTGGTGTGGGAGGAAATGCTATTTGACTCGTTCGACCACGGTTTTGATGGATTTGGCAAGGGCGGTGGGGGCCATTCCGTTGATCTCTTTTTCAACCAAGAGGGTCCGGTCCACCAAATGGTGTGCGATGCAAGTTGTTCCGGCAGCAGACCTCTCGATGCGCAATCCGCGGGATTGTCGTCGGTGGGCACATAACGCCAGTGTGAACAGTCAACCACATCCTGAATTTCTGCGACGCGATTGGCCACAAACGTTTTCCATTGGCTCGGCTCACCTCGGATCCATGCTAAATTCAGAGTGGAGTCGGACCAAGCGGTCATCGGTGCGTTTTTGAAGAAACTTATTTTTCTGAGTTCCTTAATGAGTCGTGACAACAACACTGCAGCACATAGCTCAAGGCGAGGAATGCTTGTGACCTTGAGTGGAGCTACTTTGGTTTTTGCCATTAGAACACTCACTTGAATATTGCCGTCATCATGCGTGACCCGTGCATACACAACAGCACTGTAAGCCAGACTGGACGCATCACTGAATCCATGGAGCTCACACGCCAGATGATTCTCATCCGTTCCTATCCACCGATCAAGTTTGATTGCGTGCGTTGAGCGGAGGTGGTCGTAAAATAGTGTCCATGCCGACTGAAGTTCCCCCGGCAATGGATAATCCCAATGTAATCCTGTTGACCACAACTTCTGAAGGAATATCTTACCTAATATTATAGAGGGCGCAAGCCATCCCAACGGATCGAAAAGCTAAGCGATGGTACCTAGGACTTGACGCTTTGTGACATTGATTGGCGACTGGAGTGGTACCTCGATCGAATATGAAAATGTATCTTCTGTTGAACTCCAATGAAGGCCTAGAGCTTTAATTCCTTCTACCTTAGAACTAAGACTCACTTTACTGTCCAGCAAATCCTTCGATAAACCGGTCAACACTTCTGGCTCGTTAGATGCCCATTTCTTCAAATTAAAGCCCCCTCCTTTTAGTAACGTGATCAGATCATCTCTGCGTTGTATTGCCTGATGTATGTTGCTTCCACCCGAGAGGATATCATCCACATACGACTCTTTGAGAAGAATTTTTGCTGCATCTGGAAACTGTGCACCATCATCCTCGGCTAGTTGATGAATTGATTTTATCGCAAGATAGGGAGCACAACCCAATCCGTACGTATTTGTTAAAAGTCTATAATCCACTATATTTCCTGTTTGGGGGCTTCTCCATACTATTCTTTGAAGATCGCAGTCTCTCCTATCCACTTGTATCTGGCGATACATCTTTTCTATGTCAGCTTTAAATACCACTTTATGTATTCGCCACTGTGTTACAATTGCCGGTAAGCTTCTTTGCAACTTTGGACCCACGTAAAGGCAGTCGTT
The DNA here is from genome assembly GCA_951905685.1 of Eumerus sabulonum. Lineage (NCBI taxonomy): Eukaryota > Metazoa > Arthropoda > Insecta > Diptera > Syrphidae > Eumerus > Eumerus sabulonum. The sequence goes on from OX645060.1 coordinate 96,853,541, forward strand.
TAATGATACTCCGTTTGGTAGCCGATAGGATCCATTAAATACAACGCGGAATTTGGCCGATTCCGTGTCCTTGGTTGCTACTGCATGATGTGACAAATAAGCGATGTGATTAGTACTGTTAGCGCCCTGTTCTAAAACTTCTTCCATATGCCCCAAGGTGAGGTAATCCCTCATGAATTTATAGTACTGTTCTCGAAGAGCATGATCTTTTTCAAATCGCCGTTCCGTATGCAAAAGTAGACGAATAGCGTGTTGGCGAGTTTGGGAAAAGTCTTCAGTTTCGAGTGTTGGTTTGCGTGAAAGACGAACAGCATATCGCCCTGAACTGTCCCTTTTGTACGTTGCGTTGAAAAAGGCCTCACAAATCTTTTCGTCTTTTGATAGCAACGGAATATCCCCATGAACATCTTCCAATGACCAAAACCGCCGAAGTTGTTGTTCCAGACCTAAGCAAGAGTGGGCATCCAATCCACCTGCGGGAATGTTAATTGTAAGTGAACATTTGCGTATATACCCATTACTAGCAGTATTTCCACTCAGGATCCAACCAAGAGTTGTGTTCTGAGCTAATGGCGAGCCCAATTTACTCGGTTCGATACCTTCGATGACAATTTGGCTAAAAATATCTGCTCCCAGTAAAAGGTCAATGCGACTGGCATGATTATAATGGGGATCGGCTAATGGCAAATCGTTTAAGTGATCCCATTTCCGTGATGAGACTCCCTTTGAAGGAGAATAGCTTGAGACATGATTAATAACAAGTGCTTGGACTGGATACTCGAATTCCTTATTGTAACATGATGCGATTTGTATGCTCACCAAATTGCGAATTTCTACTATATTCTGAGATGACAGACCACACACCTTTATGTTGACCCTTACCTTTTGAATTCCTAATCGTTGTATCGCACATTCAGAAATAAAGCTCGCTTGTGAGCCCTGGTCAAGCAAAGCTCTTAGCTTGTGATATGTTCCATCCACACTGCGGACCATAACCCACGCTGTTGCTAATAAGACGTCATTGAGAACTACTTGTTGTGTGTGATGAGACTGGATATTGTTTACTTCGTTTGGTGCACATTCGGAAATAGTGGGCGAAGTTGACGATGCTGGTGGTGAACATAATGGCTGATGTATCATTGTGTGATGTTTTCTATTACATTGTTTACACCTGCTGACAGACGGACAGGTACTTGCTGAATGATCAGATTTAAGGCAATTGAAGCACAGATGTGCCTTCTGAACTAACGTTCTCCTCTCTGATATTGACTGTGATCGAAACTGTGGGCAATACGTTATGTTGTGTTTCTCTGCACATATTATGCACTTATTAGCGGATGCAATATGATGCGACTTAAACATTGCCTTTCCTGATGTGAGCTGATGACCACTAAGTTTTGATGAATCGGGTTTACTACAGATGGATTCGAGTGTGCGCAGACGATTCTCCAAGAAATCAAGCAGTGTTTTGGTTTTTGGTATATCCGTTCCTGAACCAATTGATACCTCCCAGTCTCGGCGGCTCAAGGGATCAAGCTTTAAGGTGAGATGGAAAATGATCCAATCATCCCATTCATCTACCGGTCTTCCGAGATTCCTCAATGCATCTAACATATCCCTTGTAGTGTCTAGTAAACGACGAACCTCGCTGGTAGATTCTCCCTTTGAGGGTTGAAGAGTAGCGAATTTTTTTTTAAATATGACATGGTAATGATACGCTTATTCTCGTAACGATTCTTTAACGCTTCCCAAGCCACGTCGTATTTAGATTCTTGAATTCCAATGTTCTTCAGCAGTAAAGCAGCATCACCAGTTACATGTTCCTTGAGGTGAGACAGCTTGTCTACCTTGGAAATTGGTGCGTTGTGAACAATGCTTGTAAATAAATCTCGAAACGACATCCAGGATAAATAGTCACCCGAGAATGTGGGTATATTGATTTTTGGGAGGTTACCCAATACCGCTGGAGAGGAGATGGCGTTTCTGCTCTGGGTTGTTTCGGGTGAAGACTTTTCATCCAAAAGATCTAATAAATAGCCCAGAGTTTCACAAAAGGTATTCTCAATATCGTTATACTTATCTTTTATGAAGTAATCTGCTTGAAGATCTTCATCATCGGCCGTGGTTGACAACTGATCGTGATGTTGTTGGAATTTCAGCCAGTATGACTTCAACAGTTCGATACGTGTTTTTGTGTAGCTCACAGTCTGATTTGTTTTCCCAGCTTTACCGAAATTTACGCGAAAATTCTTTATAAGCGCCATTGTGACGTTTTGTTTTTTCCACAACTCTTCCATAGCGTACACGACTAATGAGTCTCAGCCAAATATAAGTTATGAAGTGAAAAAAAACGAAAAACAGTTTTCTTTTGCCGCAATAACCGAATGCTATGTGTCAACGCATTTACAATGGCAAAGCTTGCGGTACAATCGTCTGACCACAGCAGTTGCGAAAAAATTGCAATAACTAATAGCCACAAGTCTTTGTGAAATAAACTCAAGCAAAACGTTCGATCCGGCTCGAAGGACCAGAATGTTCGGCTAGACGTTCGTATATGCGTAAGTTAGCACCGAAAAGAAATTAAACTGAAAAAGCTGAATTAGGCCAAAAGAAACAACGTCTCGAGTTGTTGAGTGGCAAAGAACAACTGACTTTATTTCATGTAGTAAATTACTGTATTAACAAGTTAGTAGATATAATGTAGTTATGGCAAAGAGTGAACTGTATATGTAATGATGACTTAGTGTGTATATGAAAGTAAGTACTTGTAGCTATGATAGTATAAGTTATAGAAATTATGGTAACTTCATAGGGTAAATTACGATACACTTGCATATCCTGCCCCGGGAGAAAAGTTTATTTTGGACACCGATGCGAGCGGACATGGAATCGGAGGAGTACTCTCTCAAATGATTGACGGGCGAGAACGGGTCATCGCTTACTACAGTAGGATCCTATCGAAGCCGGAGAGGAACTACTGTGTAACTAGGAGGGAGCTTTTAGCCGTGGTTGACTGTGTCAAGCATTTCCACAAATATTTCTATGGCCAAGCTTTTCATCTTAGGACGGACCACGCAGCGTTGAGATGGCTGCTGCAGTTCAAAATCCCGGAAGGCCAGCTTGCTAGATGGATAGAGAGAATCCAGAGTTATGACTTCAGTATCGAACACCGGAAGGGAAGCAGTCATGGAAATGCGGATGCATTATCGAGGCGACCTTGCGATGTTGAATGCAAACATTGTTCACGCGCCGAGACCAAGGAACAGGTCACCGACATCCGTTGTTTCCAGGTGCTGCCAGAAGATTCCTGGACTGTCGAGAAGGTCGGAAGGAAGCAGCGAGAAGATGCCGATCTGGCAGTCATCATCGACTACCAAGAACGAGGTTTTCGACCAAGTTGGCAGCAAATATCCAGTGGAAGCCCAATCGTGAAAGCTTACTGGGCTCAATGGCAGAGTTTGAAGCTGAAGAACGGTTGCCTCTACCGCAGTGGGGAAAGTGAGGACGGGAACATTGTAAACGATCTGCTGGTAATTCCGAAAGGACAAATCGAAGAGGTCATCCGAGAATACCACGAGGGACCAAGCGGGGGTCATCTTGGTGTTAACAAGACTGTAGAAAATATCAAGAGACGTTTCTACTGGGTAGGATGCCATGAGTCGGTTACGCGTTTCATTCGCAGATGTGAACAGTGTGCGAAGGCAAAGGGTCCAGTTAGGAAAACTCGAGGAAATATGCAGCGGTACAATGTTGGAGCACCGTTCGAACGTATCGCAATGGACATTGCAGGCCCATTCCCAACGAGCAACGCTGGAAACAAGTACGCGCTAGTGGTGATCGATTACTTCAGCAAGTGGCCTGAGGTGTTTTGCATCCCGAACCAGGAAGCCAAAACCATTTCGGATGCATTCGTGAACAACTGGGTTGCGCGTTACGAAGTACCGCTGGAACTGCACTCAAGGAAGGAACTTCGAGTCGTCGGTGTTCAAATAACTCTGTGACATGCTAGGTATCAGAAAGACGCGGACAACACCATTACATCCACAATCTGATGGCATGGTCGAAAGGTTCAACCGGACGATGGAGGAGTCGTCGTCGGAGATCAGAAGGACTGGGATGAACATCTTCCCCTTTTCTTAATGGCATACCGCTCGGCACAGCACAATTCAACGGCAACAACACCCGCCGAAGCCATTTTTGGAACTGATCTCCGACTTCCATCGGACTTGAGGTTCGGCATGGTACTACCGACAACTAGCGGCAGGGAAGACTTCGTAGCCGAAAAGAAAGAGCAGCTGAACTCTATCCATCAGTTCATGCGGGAGCGACTGAACTTGGTCAGCGATAAAATGAAGGCGCGATACGACTTGAGGGCGAATACTTCTGGATTCGAGACCGGACAATTGGTATTGCTGTACAACCCACAACGGAAAAAAGGCTTGTGCCCCAAATTGCAATCAGCCTGGAACGGACCATATGAGGTCATCAAGAAACTCAATGACGTAGTATACCGGATACAGCAGATGGGAAACAGACGGGCGAAGTATAAAATTGTCCACGTAGAGAGGTTAGCACCATATTACGGAGAAGGATCCAATCGCTTGTTCGAGGACGAACACGTTTAGGAGGAGAGCAGTGTTGCGGAGATGCAAACGGACCGTTAAGTTTGAATTTCGCTGTCGAAGTTCGAAAACTCTCTGGAAGCGGGGATTGAAATTATGTCAACTTCCAATGGAATTGTCAGAGCGTTCTAGAGATTTCCGAAGGGGAACTTCCAACGGCGAACGTTCGAGACGGTGGACCGAGAGCTATATAAGCGCGATCACTCGCCCTTGACATATTCAGTTTGTGGTATAAAACAGCGTGTGACAAGTCGGTGTGATCAACCAAGGTGAAAAGAAAAGCTTTCAATAAAGGTTTGTGTATTGTGTAATAAAGTTTAAAGTGGATAGTATTGGATAATAAAGTTTAAAGTGGATAGTATTGGATAATAAAGAAAAGTGGTGAGGCTACACAGATAATTGATCTGTGGTGAAAGAATTAAAAGTGTGTGTGTTTCAATTTAAATAAAAAGGACAATTGTAGTTTATCGCAATCCAGTGGTGCGAACCCTATTTGGTGTGGGGATAGAATAAATTCGTAACAATATTTAATAAACTGTTTCTTTTTCAGCCGAGCACATCGATGGCGGGAAAAAAAACGAAAAGAATTACTTGTTTGATCTTCGACATTGACTCCATTGACCGAGGACTACAGAGGGAAGCGCCATAGCAGGTACAAGAAGTGTTGAAGGAATTTATCGATGAAGACATGGCACTATGAAGTACTCAAAAACCAAACACGTGGTATTCTGCATTGCTTTCGAAAGGAAAATCCTCGCCACCGCGACACGGGTTGTGAATATATTAAAAGTGAAGGCAATTCATTCGCCATCATCACAATCAGATGAGGCAAGGAGTACTTTTACTCTTGACTTGTTGGAGCAGCCCATGTTTGAGATTTTGAAAGAACTGAATATTATTTATGTTAATTTTAGTATCTATGCATAGTATTTTAAAAGTGAAATAAATTTAATTCATTTTCGCGTGTATGGATATCTTATTTAAAAAGTGAATTGTCTTGAAGTTATTGTCATAAGTTTGTGTATATTATAGCAAGGCTGAGATGGATTTAAGAGTGTATATATTATGCGTATAATGAATTGACGTTACTTTCGCTGTAAAAGAAAATTTTAATTAAATTAAATGAAAATAACTGGGGTTTTGCAGTACCCCGCCGAGGAGGGACGCCGCGAAATAAACATTCGATGGCGTTGGTGCTATTCGGATCCGGACTCGTTCATCGTGCGTCAGAGTCCAACACACTAACTTCCGCGCCTTCTGTTAATTTCCTTTTATATTAATAATTTTTTATTAATTTTTTTTTTGTTGTTGAAGGCTTCTGCTATCCGCTGGAGCACTCAGACGCAAACACTGGTCCATTGTACTCCAGACAGACACTTTACATTACTGTATTTTCCCAGTTTTCCGGAGAAAAATTTGAAGGAGCTTCAGTGATGTAGAGCTAAGGGATTCGGTACACACCACGTCGGCTCCGAGTTTCCGCTTTAGGGTGCGCCACCGTGCACGAGCAAAGGCGGAATAATCACAGAGGAAATGCTCTGCAGTATCATCCTCCTCTTCGCCACATGCAGCACGGGTAGGCGTCTTCCTAATGCCGAGCACGTAGAGATGCTTGGCAAAAGTGCAATGGCCCGTGATAACTCCCACAAGCCTTCTGCCGTCGACTCTCCTTAAAGACAGGAGGAATTCTGCAGATTTTTTTTGCAGACATCAGGGCATACGCGCTTAGTCATCCTGCACCCTGGACAGTCCCACCATCTACGGTTGTGTGTATTAAATACGAAATCGTTAATGTAGGAAGCTTGTTCAGGTCCTGAGAAGCTCTCTTCTGAACCCATTCTGGCGAGTTTATCAGAAATCTCATTTCCTGGGATCCCAGAGTAGCCTAGAACCCACACAAGCCTTAATGAATTTAGTCTGCCGACTTTGTTCAGGAAACACTAATTTGGAGCTAGTTAAGGAGTTACACACAGCTTTTAGTTCAGCTTGGCTGTCACCACAGACGCATATGCTCTCCCCCTTCCACCTGTGCTTCACAACGTAGTGCATGTCGCATTAGGATTGCGTATATCTCTGATTGGAAGACAGACGCATATTTTCCTAAGGAGAAGTGCAGTCGGATGTTTTCGCACTCAAAGAAGACCCCAGCACCGGACCCCCGCCAAGACCTGGATCCATCCGTGAAAATGCGAAGATTATCCTTTCCAGGTTCAGTATCCAGCCATAGCCAATCCTGACGCCATGGAAACTCGGCTGTGAAATTACGGCGCAGTAGAATAACGGGCTTCGGTGTGTCAGAAGGCATGTCAATGAGACAAGGGTCGCATGACAATTCTTGCGCAAGCACGCCGTTATTCCTATGCGAGCTATACCAAAAGCCATTTCTCTTCAGACGAGACATGGTTTTCAGAGCACACCCTCTGATAAATATATCAAGAGGAGGAAGGCTCATCATAGCATCTAGAGCAGCGCCCGGCGTGCTGGGGAAGGCCCCCGTGCAGCTGAGACAAACCGTTTTTTGGAGTTTGGTGAAAGAGACCACGACGTGTTTGCGTTTTAGTCTGTTCCACCAGACAACCGATGCATATGAGATTATAAGTCTTATCATTGCCGTGTAGATCCAGAGGACCTTTGCCGGTGATAAACCCCATGTTTTGCCAAAAGCTCCTTGCATTCCCAGAAAGCTGACAATGCTTTGGTGGTTTTTGACACAACATGCTTTGACCAAAGAAGCTTGCTATCTAAGATGACTCCCAGATACTTAGCCTCCTTGGATATCAGGATGGAAGTGCCTTTTAGTACCGCTGAGTTATGTCAGTATTTTTCCTCCTTCTCGTAAAAAGAACGCCATCGGTCTTAAGAGGATTGACTGACAGCCGATTTCTAGTACACCAATCATCGATCACATTTAGCGCCGCCTGTGCTTCGAGACGGACAGTCGCCAAACATGAGCCGCGAGAAAGAATGGCGATATCATCTGCATAGCCCTGGGCATAGATTCCAGAGGCATTGAGAGCATCAAGTAGAGAATCGACCACCATGCACCATAACAACGGAGACAGGACGCCACCTTGCGGGCAGCCCATGTTTACGCCGGATTTGGCATACTGGTTGAGGCCTGCATCAGCGGTCAATGTCCTGTGCATGAGCATTGCTTTGATCCATAGAACCATTGCTTCATCTACGCCATGACGTCTGGCAGCGTTGCACATGCTGTCAAAAGTTGCATTACCAAAAGCTCCCTCAATGTCGATGAAAATGCCCAGCGCGTACTCTTTCCTTTCGAGCGCGCATTCAATTGTCCCAACTAGGTTCTGAAGCGCAGTCTCGCAGGATTTTCCGTGCTGGTAAGCATGTTGAATCTCCGAAAGAGGGTGCATTCGAAGGGGAACTTTGCGCACGTACAACTCTACCAGTCTCTCCATGCTTTTCAGCAGGAAGGATGTTAGACTAATTGGACTGAAGCTCTTGGCAAGTGAGTAGTCCTCTTTTCCTATTTTGGGAATGAAGTCCACTTTCACTGTGCGCCAAGTAATGGGTATGTGAGCAAGTGCTAAACTAGCAGTGAAAATTCTTTTCAGAGTAGGAAGCAGCTGCCTTATACCTTTTTGCAGCATAACAGGATATATCCCGTCGGTGCCCGGCAATTTGAAGCCACCGAAGGATGCCATAGCTTCAGTCGTAACCACGCGCGACGCAATATACCAGCTACGCCGAGTTGTTTTCATCGTTCCAGTTGCAGTTTTCCTTGAAGGAGTGTGCTTCGAGCCGATGTCGATCTGATTTCCCGGGAAATGAGTCCCAAACAGTAAACTACGAGTTTCCGCTTTAGACTCAGTAATAGTACCATCAGATGTGCATCTAGCTTTGCCGGTTTTCCCCATTTGAGGACTTTAACCAACTTGCTAGTCGCACTCAGAGACTTGATCTCTTCGCAGAAGGTCCTTTAAGAATCGTTCTTCGATTTACGAATAAGTTTCTTATATTCTTTCTTCTTCGACCGATACTTGCTCCAGTCATCTTACGAATTCGATTTGAGCGATCTATTCAGAAGAATTCTGGCTTGCCTGCGAGGACTTTGAAGCTCGCCATTCCACCAGGGGGCCAATTTTCTGCAGGGAGGTTTGCTGACAGGACATGCGAGTTCAAAACAACTGGTGATGACGCTATTCAGGTTATGAACAGCGTTCTCTACCAATTGTTTCGTTCTAAGTTTAGGTAGGGCCTGAGTGGATTTCTCAAGCTCCTCTCTAAACCGTACCCAGGCCGTCCTTCTCGGATTCCGTCTAGGTTGCAAGGAAGAGATTCCACAACCCAATCGGAATTCGATATACTTATGGTCCGACAGCGTAGCATCAGGCAGGACTCGCCAGTTAGTGATGTCCTTCACATATCTGTTGGATAGGGTCAGGTCAATCACCTCCTGTCGTCTTGTCGTAACAAATGTTGGTTGAGAGCCAACATTGTTGATGGTGAGGTCAGACGAGAGAGTAAAGTCTAAGAGATGGTCCCCTCTTGTACTGCATTTGCTGCTGCCCCAAGCAGTGTTTTGGGTATTAGATCGCAACACTTGCTGCACAGTACTCTACGCGTTCAGAAACTTCCTTCGGTGTTGGAGGTAATATCGAGTCGTAGGGAAAGTAGGCAGACGCAACGACGAAGTGTTCTATTGCTCCATGCGTTTTGGATCTCCTTCTGGGAGGAAGGGGTTTTGTTGTGTGATGTGCCCGCCTCCAAGGAGTGGTTTTTGTCTTTCTTCGCCTTCTGGCCTGTGCTTTGATCCTTCTGGTTCACCACAACTGCCATTGGACTCCGATTTCCCACCGCCCCACCGGAGAGGGAGGCATCGCACACTCTCTCCCTAGCGAGGCTATCCATAGCGATGGTCTTCCGTTTGCGGGAGCCTTTGCCTTTTTCGGTTAAAGCACCTGCTCCCTTCGGACGACGGTTCGGGACAGCCTTACCAGTTCGAGGATTGCTAGGACCCGTAACGACTTCGCCTTCTGCGTTCAGAGTCTGCCTGTCAGCCCCGCCACCTTTTTCGGCGGCAGCCATAGCAGAAACCTGATAGCTTCCGGCTCCGTCAATACGGGAACTGATCACGCTCTTACTGGGTAGTTGAACCTTCCCAGTTCCACCTTAGCGGTTTCCCGTGCCGCGCCATTGTTTGTGTCGCCTCCGCTCTATGTACCGCTCATGCTCAGTCGGATCAGGTGGTCAGACAGTCAGCCACAGGGGCCGATGTCGTTCCGGGCTGCCGTAGGGTTAAAAACGAATGTTGGGGCCTCCAGAATCCTTGCCCCGGCCGCGATCAAAGAGGTAGCGGGTGGATTTCCGCTGCTGAGAAAGCTATTAAAATGTGGATTCCTACATGCGCAAGTATCTGAAAAAATGGGCCATGTCTTTTAGTTGGGGTTATTTTGTAAAAAAATTAAATGAACCCCGTTCACCCCTATATCTTTTCTCCAAGGCTTAATCCACACTTTTTTTTTTCTTTTTTTCGATTCCAAAACTCTGACCAAATTAAATAATCTTTAAACTATTTCTTCATCACCACGGCTGTCAGTATCCATTTCCTCAATGGCCAATGTTGTATACTCTGACAGTTGGTGTACGTTTTCTGAATTCAATTTAACAAATAGGATCAAACAAAATCCTTACGATAATAATCTTTGGAGTTCTGTCCGTAAACGGTTTTTTTTTTGCATTTTTAATTCATTTTATTTCAAGAAAAACTTATAGCTATCTTATGTGCTAGACAAAATGATTAAAACTAGCTTATATTATAACTAAAATTAGTGTCTTACTGACCCTAAGCGGGCACTCTAAAACAAACAATATACATATACTTAAACTATGTCTTTCGACAACTTAATATTAATAGTGACTGAATTACTTTTATTATTTTTTTTGCCAAGAAAATATGCTAAAAACTTAGCGTAATAACGGGTGTATGAGGGTGTATATACAACTTACGATCTAACTAAAACTAACTAATTCGAACTTAATCTATCGTAACTAAAATGTATATACAAAAGTTATATACCTTATATATAACATATATATAAATCTGTTGAGTTTGTAAGCATTTTTTTTTTTTTTTTGTTGTTGTTTATTTATCCTTATTATCTTAAGATCATTTATTTTAATCATTGCACTATATTTTATTTGCACTCAATGACCGCTTTCGCAATATCAGCGATATTATTTCGCTCTTAATGACCTGAAGTGCATTCTGCACTATCATGCATATTGTAATAAAATATTTTGGCACGAGTTGCTTGCAGTGTGCGGTGTCCCATGAATTGTCAGCATTATGATGTTTTTGAATTCTCGTGTAATTTAATCTCTGCTTCACATTTTTAATTGCAGTTAATTGATTTATTGTTGCATTTTATTATACTTAAGTAAGCTAAATTTTTGTATAAATATCAATCGATCAATAAAGTTATTTCATTCCGAAAAAATAGTTGGAATCCTTTGCAAACCATTGTTATCATAGTGCTTCACTGTGAAAACACAGCCTTCATAGTGTATCTACTGTGAGCTGGCCAACATTTAAAAATCGATAGAAGAATCGATTTAACATTTGGTGACCCCGACGTGATTGTTTCTCCCGTCAGTGGTAAGAAACAAGTGTTGAAATATTTTGAAGCGCTATCAAGGCCTTCAAATTCTTAAGGTCAATTGACATTGAAGACTTCTATAGAAGTTATAGAAAAAGAAGAATGTCAAAGATGACATCAATAGAAGAAAAGGCCACAAGGCAGAAGGAGACCGGAGAAAACATTCAACGATTAATAACCAATTATAAGAAGGATGGACAAGACCGCAAAACTCTCCCGTACTACCAGAAGCTTGTGTCCAAATTACATGATCTATGGACGAATTTTGAGTCCTAAGATTCAGATATACGTGATGAACAACCGAGTGAATTATCTCATCCATATTATACAAATCAGTACTATGACTCCGTCAAGACGATCTATCTTAAGTATATGGAAGATTTCCAATCAAAAATTAAACTGTTTGAGACAAGGAAGGAAGATATTTACAAGTCCCCATCACAGGAGGAAGAATCTCAACAAATACTTAAGCTAGCTGACGAGTCAAATTCAACCATCAGTAAACCTGGCACACAAGGAGCTAGGTCCTGTTCAATCAACATCGAGTCAGAGTTTCACCCTGGTCATGAATTAACCAGGGGTCAAAATCAAGACATACAAAGGCTAATTCGTCGACAAGAAGTCATGACTACTACTCTACACAGAGCACTAAGCCAGGCAGAGCGCACTGAAGAGTCAAGACAGTTTTATGAGCTTCAAAAGAAAACCATCCAGAGACATTGGATACAAATCGAAGATATCCACAATTCAATTTGGGAACTGATGGAAAACCCAGTAATTGCCGGGTATGACGAAAATGAATTCATCAACCTAGAAGAGAAGATACATCAATCCTTAATTAAACTAGCACAAATCCAAGAAGACGACCTGATGGGTGAGCCATCAGGGTCAACAAAAATGAACCCCCCTGTTATGTATGGGGTAGTGTCTGTAATTTCTAAAAACGATTATTTTTCTTATTTCTCTAATATTACCATAAATACTGATAATTATCCTCCTCTTCAGGTATTGACAGGTGAAAGAGTAATCATACATGGTGTAATAACTGTCACAGTGCAAAATACTTTCCATTTACCTTTAGTAGTGATCAATTCGGAAAGAAACTTTAAGCCTCTGGTTGGCAGGAACTGGATAGATGTAATGTTTCCCCGTTGGAGGGCATTTTTTGACAGTGGGGTCAAGGTAAATGTTTTGCAAAATAGTGTAGATTATGAATTTTTAGGGGAAATCAAAGAAAAGTTTCCAAAACTTTTTAAAATTTCAAACGAGCCAATCAAAAATCTTGAAGCAGAAATAGTTTTAAAACCAAATGCAAATCCAAAGTTTTTTAAGCCATATGCCACACCCATAAGCTTAAGAGCTGAGATAGAGAAAGAGTTGGACAGTATGTGTAAACAGGAAATAATAAAACCTGTTCGGTATAGTAAGTGGGCAGCCCCCATAGTATGTGTTCTAAAAAAAGATAAGACGGTACGGTTATGTGGAAATTTTAAGGTCACTATTAATCCTGAAGTGCAAAATGATGTGTATCCTTTACCCTTAATAGATGAAATTCTTGCGAGTCTAAGTGGATATCGAATATTTTGTTCGTTAGATTTAAAGGGTGCTTACCTGCAGCTATCCGTTACCGAAGCCTCGCGGGAGTTTTTAACTATAAACACGCACAAGGGACTTTTTACATTTTTAAGATTACCGTTTGGAGTGTCTTCGGCGCCCATGATTTTCCAAAAGACCATGGACGTAATGTTACAGAATCTTGAAGGGGTTACAGCCTATTTAGACGATATTTTAGTGGCAGGTAAATCCTTAACGGATTGTAAAGCGAAGCTATTCTCAGTCTTAAAACGGTTAGAAGAGTACAGAGTAAAGATTAATTGGGAAAAATGTATATTTTTCAAAGAGAATTTAGAATATTTGGGTCACACAATTTCTCCGCTAGGAATAAGCCCATCGAAATCTAAAATGGAATGTATTGTTTCAGCTCCGTCCCCCGTAAATATTGTACAATTACAAAGTTACTTGGGTTTGATCAACTTCTATGCTAAATTTTTGCCTAATAGCTCCACGGTTTTAGCTCCACTATATAAGCTTTTGCGAAAAGATGAGCCTTTCAAATGGACCAAGGAATGTCAGGAGGCATTTGAAAAAAGTAAACTACTGTTAATTAATAACAATTTGTTGACTCCTTTTAATCCAATTTTACCAATCGTCATCACATGTGATGCCTCACCATATGGTGTGGGCGCGATTTTAAGCATTGTGGATGACGGAATTGAAAAACCGTGCTATATGATCTCTTCTACGTTAAGCTCGGCTGAACGTAATTACTCCCAGCTACATAGAGAGGCTCTGGCCGTCATTTTTGCTATCAAAAGATTCCATAAGTTTGTTTATGGTTATAAATTTGTGGTATACACAGACCATAAACCATTGGAAAGCTTATTGGGGGATCAGAAGGCGTTAAGTAGCATTGTGTCTATTCGTTTTCATCGGTGGATTTTGTTTCTTTCGGGATATGACTGTAAGATTAAATATAGACCAGGAGCGAAATTGCAGAATGCGGACGGTTTATCACGACTTCCTCAAAAATTACCCACTAATATTGAGGAGGGTGAAATGAATTCTTTTGATTTTAGTGATGTATACCCTTTAACAATAAAAGAAATAGGCTAGGCCACAGGTGAAGAGATGTTGTTAGTGAGGGTGAAGGAGCACGTACAAAAGGGATGGTTGGAAAATGTTGAGAAATTGTGTAGAAAAAATACAAAACTCAAAGAGGTATTGCCATTTTATCGAATCAGAGGATCGTTATATTTCGAGAGTGAGTGTTTGTTTTATGGGGATAGGGTTGTGATACCCACAAAATACCAAAATAGGGTGTTAGGGATATTGCATGATCAACATGTGGGTATTGTGCGCATGAAACTTATGGCCCGATCGGCTGTTTGGTGGCCACAAATTGATAAGGATATTGAACAATATGTAAATAACTGTTATACTTGTTTAAGAGGTGGCAATAAAAGTAAAGATTGTCCAAATTTCACTTGGCCCAAAACGTGTTTTCCATTCGAAAGATTGCACGTCGATCTATTCCAGTTTGCGGGCGTTGATTTTTTGATTGCAGCTGATGACTTCAGCAAGTGGATTTCAATAGACATTTTGTCCAGACCCACTACGACGGTAATAATTGAAAAACTAAAAATCTTGTTTGCTACTTTCGGTTTTTGCAAGACATTAGTGAGTGACAATGGTCCTCAATTTTCCAGTTTCGAATTTAAAATGTTCCTAGATAGAAACGGAATTAAATATATGCCTAGCCCAGTATATCACCCCCCCAGCAATGGTCTAGCCGAGAGAGCGGTAAGTACTTCCAAAAAGGCTTTTATTGCATATTTAAATGAGCACAAAAATTTGCATAAACTTTCAGTACAATCGAAAGTACTGAATTTTTTATTCAAATACAGAAATACACCCTCAACTGTGACAGGTATTCCGCCATGTGAATCAATATTCTCTTATAAGCCTCGAACTTTACTAACCTATATTAATCCTCTTATTAAAGAAAAGAATGAAATTGAGTATAAAAATGAATATAAAGATAAAAAATTGAATAGTTATAAGGAATTTAAAAAAAATAAGAAACCGAATTTCGATTTACAAGTAAAGGAGAAGGTTTTATATATGAATCCAGAAAATTGTTATGCTAAATGGATTCCAGCTATAATAATCAAACGTGTTAGCAATTTAGTATATATCATTGAATGTAATAATAGGAGAAAAATTGTACATAGAAATCAATTAAAAAAATTAAAAGTACAAACGTATATACCAAATCAACCTGAGGTAGTTCCCCAAAAAGAATGTAATATGGGAAATGAGGCAATATGTACCCCTTGAAGAAGATGTAACAGGTAAAAGGGATGGAATAAAGAAATCCGATGACGTTGTCGAGTGCTATAGAGATCGACTGCGATCATACAAGAAATTGTTAAATTCTTAATTACAGACACATATACATAGCTAAGTACTATAACATTGTATGTTTTTTTTTTCTTGATGATTTGATTTGATATTGTATTTAAATGGATTAATGACTTTATTTTTTTTTTAAGGAGGAGGTAATGTTATGTATGTATAGTGTTAAGCAACCCAATGTATATTCTCTCTCTTTTAAGTCAGTCAATAAATGAACTTGAACTGGGTCGGTTGTCGTTTTGACTCATACAAAATACTCCCTAAAATAGTGCTACCGAAATTCGATGGGGATTATTTAAAATGGCCTCAATTTCATGATCTGTTTAGCCAGATGGTAGACAAACAAAAAATGTCTTACTGTGAGAAAATATTCTACCTTAAAACAAATCTAACAGGAGAAGCAGAACGAGTCATAAGGCATGTGACTCTGTCCGAAGACAATTACCTGTCAGCTAGGAAGTTGCTACAAGAGAGGTACAGTAATCCCAGACTGCAAGTGTCCGCTCTCCTCAACCGACTTATTAGTCAACCGTCCCGATCGTTAGAGGAAGCATCCGCTGTGGCAATAAAGTGCCATCATGACACAATACAAGAATGTATGCATGGCCTCATTAATCTTGGCGTGGATATCGGAACATGGGATCCTATACTACTCCACATATTCATGAAGAAATTAGATAAGTCAACTCACGCGCTGTACGAACAACCCTTGACCAACCCCAAGGAATTGCAATCGCTGGACAACTTTCTAAAGTTTCTCGAGACTCGTTTCCAGTCATTAGAGGCAATTGGCGTTAAGAGCAGCAGAAGGGATGATGAGGAGAGAAGGCGAAATTACTCAAAGGTGAAAGGTTCCATCACCACTTAGAAGAAAGATTGTACGTTGTGCAAGGCGCAGCATCAACTATATGCTTGTCGTACCTTCCTTAATCTAGCGCCTTCAGAACGATTGAATCATGTTAGAAAAAACAATTTATGCGTAAATTGTTTCCAGGATGGACACACATCCGTCAACTGCAAACTGCGAAGCTGTACTAAATGTGCTAAGAAACACAACTCCTTAGTGCACTTGCCTAAATTTACCCAATCAAAATCGAGTGCACCAGATTCGAATTCTGATACTGCACCACCAAATCCACGAACATCCGGTATATTTGAGCAAAATAATTCAACACTAGCAGCGTTAGACAAGAACAAGAAAGAGGGTTACGTATTCCTTAGCACCGTCATCATAAAACTGATTGATCGAGACGGTTCATCCATCAACTGTCGCGCGATTTTAGATTCCAGTTCACAAATCAACATCATTACAGAAAGAATGATTCGAAAATTAAATATGCCGCTGTCAGTTCGCCCGATGATCATCCAAAGTATTGGAAATTCTAAGAGGGATTCACATAGGAGAGCCAACATTAGACTACATTCTAATACCACCAACTTCACCACCAGACTCGAAGCAATAGTATTGCCGCAAATTATATCTCCTCAGCCAACACAAACTTTTGACATATCTACATGGAAAATTCCCGAGAATATCAAACTAGCCGACCCTCAATTCAACATACCAACCAACATCGACCTACTTATAGTAGCCGAGTTTTTCCATCAATTACTCTGTGTTGGGCAAATTAAACTTGGAACCGATCTACCACTATTACAAAACACATTGTTAGGGTGGATAGTCACCGGAAAGATAAACAAAGAGTCATCATTAACTAAAGCATGCGGAATACTTACCCAAGAATCTTCTCTTGAACAAACGATCAGCAAATTTTGGCAAATTGAAGACGCTCCGAGCGCCACATCAAGGCGCACGCTTGCAGAAGAAAAATGTGAAGAATGTTTTAACCAATCAACATCAAGAGATGCAGCTGGAAAATACGTCGTCAGTCTACCCTTTTCTGATGACCCAAATAAACTAGGATTATCTAGTGACATTGCTCTCAGTCGATTTCACGAGTTAGAGCGCAGGTTTAATCGGCACCCGGAACTGTAGAAACAATACGTTGAATTCATGAACGAGTACATCCGATTAGGGCACATGACCGAGATTGACCTCCAATCAATTCCAACGCCACACTACTTTCTGCCCCATCACTGCGTTCTTAAGCCAGAGAGTAGTACAACGAAATTAAGAGTCGTTTTTGATGCGTCGGCAAAGACGTCATCTAATCTGTCATTAAATGACGTACTGTATGCTGGGCCGACAATTCAAGACGAATTATTCACTATACTATTGCGTTTTAGATTACCAAGATTTGTCATAAAGGCCGATATTCAAAAAATGTATCGACAAATACGTATTCGAGAAGAAGACCAACATTTCCAGCTAATATGGTGGCGACCCAAGCAAGCTCAATCTATTAAATGTTATAAGCTTCGCACCGTGACGTACGGGACCACTTCAGCTCCTTATCTTGCTACGAAATGCCTCCAAGTTTTAGCTCAAGAATATTCTGCGAAATATCCATTGGGCTCGCAAGTTTTGCTCAAGGACTTCTACGTTGATGATGTCATGTCTGGGGCAGACAGTATAACAGAAGCCAAAGACATTCAATCGCAACTGTCATCATTGTTGCGAGAGGGAGGGTTCCAATTAAGAAAATGGTCTTCAAATAACCAACAATTGCTTGAAAATGTTCCTTGGGAAGATCGGGAAATTTCTCTGACCGACGACAACAACGAAGAAGCAGTCAAAACCCTTGGATTAATGTGGCGTCCAAAATAAGACATCTTCTGCATAAAAACGAATTACAAAACATCAAAGAGATTCACAAAGAGGCCCGTAGCCTCTGATATAGCGCAACTATTCGATCCACTTGGAATTGTCGCTCCAGTAGTAATCGTCGCCAAGCTTTTTCTGCAAGAATTGTGGGAACTCAAATACGACTTGGATGCTGCCTTACCAGAAGAGATGCACACCAGGTGGAATAATTACTATCAAGGTCTCCGAGAATGGAGGGCATGGGCTCGGACATACAGGGTAAAGTTGTTGATTGCTCTCAACCTGGCGAGATGCCAGCAACGATCCCTGTTTAAATGCCCGGGTCAAGTTGACATACGGCCTCCTCGCGGCGCCCTCTGGATAGCCTCTTCAACAACCGTTGGGAGGTGAACAAACGTATGCAGCGAAGAAAACCCCGACCAGAATGGCGGTTGTGCGGCGGGCTAACAATCCGCCCACGTAAAAAAACCCAAAGTTATGAATGAGCAAGATGCCTCGGATATACGGACGGATACTCGACGACGACAACGCACGAAAAAGGAACACGATTTGCGAGTATGCTCCTGGAATGTCAGAACCCTGTACACTCCCGGAGCTGCTCATAAACTAGAAGGAATCCTCACGCAGTACAAGGCGGATATTACTGCGGTCCAGGAAATACGCTGGATAGGAAACGGTATGATTAGGAAGAAAAATTGCGACATTTATTACAGCTGTCACAAAAGGTTGCACTTACTGGGATGCGGATTCGTCGTGGGAAAGCGGTTAAGGTCGAAGGTCATCGACTTTAAACCTATAAGTGATCGCCTGGCTGTGATCCGCATCAAAGGCAGATTTTATAACATCAGCCTTATATGTGCACACGCCCCTACCGACGAGGCTGAAGACCCTATCAAGGAGGACTTCTATGACCTCCTGGACAACGCCTACGGAGCTTGTCCGGAGTACGATGTAAAAATCGTGCTCGGGGACTTCAACGCCAAAATCGGAAAGGAAAACACCCTTGGCGGAGTGATCGGAAAGCACAGCCTCCACGATACAACAACAGATAACGGCTTCCGACTCGCTGACTTTGCGACAGCTCGTAATGCGGTGATAAGTAGCACAAGATTCCCCCGCAAGCGAATCCACACAGCAACCTGGCGATCTCCGGACGGTCGAACCGCCAACCAAATCGACCATGTGCTCATTGACGCAAGGCACGCGTCAAACATCCTGGATGTGCGAACATTCAGAGGGGCAAATGTCGACTCTGACCACTTCCTCGTAGCAGCAAGATTCAGAGCTCGACTGTCCAATGTCAGAAAGCTGCACCAGCCCATCAGGAGGAGGTTCGACATTGGGCGCCTGAGCACACCGGAGGTTGCCAGAGTCTACAGGGAGCAGCTGAGCGAAAGACTCTACGGTATGCCTACGTCGAACACAAATGCCAATAATATGTGGCTGCATTGCCGCTCAGCCATTCAGGAAGTAGCCGAAACCACCTTAGGATACCTACCACCCCCGACAAGAAACCCGTGGTATGATGGCGAGTGTGAGCAGAAAAAGGCAGCAACCGACGAGGCGTACCAAAAGGCGCTGCAGAGGAAAACCAGGGCAGCGCGAGAAGAGTACCGAGCCAGAAGAAGGGAGGAGAAGAAACTACTGCGACAAAAGAAAAGAATCTTCGCAGCCTCCCAGCTCAAGGATATCGAGGAGTCTAGGGATAGACATAAAATACGAGCCTTTTACAAGAAAGCCAAAGGCCTTGCAGGAGGCTTCAAAAAGGGCACCCTGGCTCTTCGAAACTGCGAGGGTAATCTTGTCACCGACCCGCAGGGAATAGTGGATGTATTTAGGCAGCACTTCCAGCAGCTGCTTAACGAGCATGACCAAGAGAGAGTGGTAGGGACTGAGGAAATCCCAACTCCAGCCGCTGAAGTAGTCCTCCCACCCAGCATAGAAGAAGTCGGCACAGCTATTCAGAAGCTGAAGAACAACAAGGCCGCAGGCTCAGATGGCTTGCCATCAGAGCTCTTCAAGGCTGGCGGCGATGTTCTGGTAGGGAGCATGCACCAGATCATCTGCAGAATTTGGGAAGATGAGAGCATGCCCGACGACTGGAATACCAGCTCTATATGCCCCATCCACAAAAAAGGCGATCCTACCTCTTGTAAGAACTATAGAGGTATATCCCTGCTCAATGTCGCATACAAGATCCTGTCCAGCGTATTGTGTGAACGTCTAAAACCATTTTGCACCGCACTAATCGGCAGCTACCAGTGCGGCTTCCGGCCCGGCAAATCAACTATAGACCAAATTTTCACACTTCGACAAATCCTGGAAAAGACCAACGAGTTTCAAATCGATACACACCATCTTTTCATCGATTTCAAAGCCGCATACGACAGCATTCATCGTGAAGCACTGTTTGGGGCGATGGCCGAATTCGGGATCCCGGTAAAACTGATCCAGTTGTGTCGCGCCACGCTAAAAAACACGCGATGCACCGTGCAACTCGGTTCTAGGACCTCGGAACCATTCGAAACATGCACCGGATTTCGGCAAGGAGATGCGCTGTCATGTGACTTCTTCAACCTGGTGCTGGAGCAGATAGTGCGACGGGCAGGCGTCAACAGGGAAGGCACTATCTTTTACAAGTCCATCCAGCTGCTAGGATACGCGGATGATATCGACATCATCGCGTGTTCTCGCCGTGGCATTGTGGAAGCATTCACGGCGATTGAAGAACAGGCGGAACGAATTGGCCTTAAGATCAATGAGGACAAAACGAAATACATGCTGTCAAGCAAAAACCAATCCGTCGCTCACCACCTGGGACAAAACATAACAATTGACAGCTACAATTTCGAGGTAGTTAAGGAGTTTGTCTACCTCGGGGCAAACGTAAATTCCACAAATGACACCACAGTGGAGATCCGGCGTAGAATCGCCCTTGGCAACCGCTGCTACTTCGGT
Organism: Eumerus sabulonum; assembly: GCA_951905685.1. Lineage (NCBI taxonomy): Eukaryota > Metazoa > Arthropoda > Insecta > Diptera > Syrphidae > Eumerus > Eumerus sabulonum. The sequence goes on from OX645060.1 coordinate 96,874,447, forward strand.
TTGTCCAAACAACTGGGGTCAAAACTCCTCACTCGAAAGACCAAAGTCATGCTTTACAAAACGCTCATTCTGCCAGTCTTGCTGTACGGAGCCGAAAGCTGGACGATAAGCAGGACAGCGGAGCTGATTTTGGGTTCTTTCGAAAGAAAAATTCTGCGCCGGATATTTGGTCCTGTCTGTGAGGAAGGTGAATGGAGAAGAAGACACAACCGCGAACTCTACGAGCTGTACCAAGATGTGGATGTAGTCCGGAAAGCAAGGACCCGTCGACTACACTGGCTCGGCCACATCGAGCGCATGGACATCAACGCTCCAGCTAAGAGGGTCTTCGACTCCGAGCCTCCTGGTTCGAGAAGAAGAGGAAGACCGAACCTCCGTTATAAAGACCAAGTAATCGCGGATGTAAGACGTCTTGGTCTTGACAACTGGAAGCAGCGTGCCCGGGACCGTCAAGGATGGAAGGCAGCTATAGCTCAGGCTCAGATCCTCCATGGATCGCAGGCCTGATAAGTAAGTAAGTAAGTAAGGTCTCCGAGAATTAGATAAATTCCAAATTCCTAGACATGTTTTTGGTCATCATATTGTCTCATCAATGCGAATTCATACGTTTGCAGATGCCTCAGAGAAAGCTTATGGAGCTGCTGTGTATATCAGATCACTTAATAAAGACGGCACAATCGTAGTGCGACTATTGTGCTCAAAATCTCGAGTTGCACCAACTACCAAGACGGCGTCAGGCACTAGATCGATGACGATTCCGCGTCTAAAACTATGCGCGGCGTTATTAGCCGCCGAACTCTCAAAGCGAGTCAAGGCTGACCTAAAATTGGACAACGCCCATAGTTTTCTGTGGTCTGACTCTCAGATTGTATTAAGTTGGATAAACTCAAATGCAGAATCCTTCCAGACCTTCGTTGGACGTAGAGTCGCCAAAATCCAATCTCCAACCAATACTAATCAATGGCGATATGTGCAGTCAGCCGAAAATCCAGCCGACGTTTTATCCAGGGGTATATCCCCAGAGAAATTACAGGATCACATGCTATGGAAATATGGTCCAAGATTTTTGCATGGCTCAGAATCAATTTGGCCACCCCCATACAAATTCAGCAAAACAAGGACAGATGAAAAGAAGGAAGTTGCCGTATTGACCACTAATGACAATGATCACGAGCAAGACATTTTCCATGGAATAAGGCATTCCAACTCATTCAACAAACTTAAGATTATCATAGCCTACTGTATACGATTTGTCAAATTATGCAAGTCAGGCAAATTTGAAGATACACTTAAGTCCGCCAGACAAAACACAAAAAAGATCGTAAAGAGGGCGTGGCCATTATCAGCTTTGGAGCTAGAAATCTCGTTGCAACTCATTGTCAAGAAAATCCAAAATCACGGGTTCCATAAAGACATACGCTTTTTGAAAACACATAAGGAACTAGAAAGGGAAAGTCCATTGAAAGGACTTGCTGCATTTTTGGATCAAGATGATATTCTGCGAGTTGGGGGCAGAATTCAAGCATCCAGTTTATCTTACGACAGCAAGCATCCGATGTTATTACCATATTCTCACCCATATGTTAAAATGCTCATGACTGATCTGCATCTCAACAATAATCATATTGGGCCCCAAGGCCGTCTGGCAATTACGAGACAGCGATTTTGGCCACTTAAAGGCAAGGATATTGCCCGCTCCATTGCCCAGCACTGCACATTTTGCATCAAGGCAAGGCCACAAATGTATTCACAAATGATGGGGAATTTACCAGCAGCAAGAGTGCAACCAGCGCGTCCATTTATCAATACAGGAGTGGATTTTCGCGGTCCATTATGGGTTCACTACCGAACGAGAGGAAGCCGACCGCAAAAATGTTACTTATCCACATTTTGCTGTTTCGCTACAAAGGCGATTCACATTGAAGTCGTTAGTGACTTAACTACAGATGCATTTCTTGGAGCCTTACGAAGATTTATGAGTCGACGCGGCCACATTAAAAATTTGTATTGCGATAATGCCACCAATTTTGTCGATGCCAACAACCAACTAGAAGAACTCAAGACAAGCATATATTCAAATCAAGCACAAAACAAAGCCATAACTTCATGCAGTTCCGAAGGCATCGATTTTCATTTTATTCCTCCACGAGCACCACATTTTGGAAGATTATGGGAAGCAGCTGTCAAATCTGCAAAACATTTGCTCCTATGTAAAATAGCCACAGCTTCACCAACATACGAAGAGATTTGTACAGTCACCACAGAAATAGAAGCAATTTTAAATTCAAGACCTCTAACATCAATGTCCAACGATCCAAACGACTTAACTGTATTAACACCGGGTCATTTCTTGATTGGGGACTCCCTAAAGGCAGTTGTTGATAACAAGGCTGAGCCGATCAAGGGGACTTTGTTAACAAGGTGGAAGTTAGTATCACACATCAAACGGGAATTTTGGAGTCGATGGTCTCAAGAATATTTAAATGAACTACAAAATCGAACAAAATGGAAAACGCAGTCTAACAACATTAAACTTGGCACCGTGGTCATAATGAAGGAAGACAACACTCCCATTATGAAATGGCCGCTAGGCAGAATCGAAGGGGTACATTACGGAAGGGACGGTTTGGTTCGTGTCGCAGATGTACGAACAAAATCCGGCATTTTGCGACGTCCAATACACAAACTTGCACCACTTTTAGAAACCAATGAAGTTCAATCCGAACTTCAAACAGATATGTCATCATCCGAACGAAAACGAAGAAACGATAATTCTGAACCTAATGAACCATCATCCTCAAAGGCAACAAGGAAAACAACAACTCCAACTAAGACCCACTCGACAACCTCGAGCTCGTGTACTACATTATTGTTTATGTGCCTAATTTTTCCGATTGTATTTGCAATTGACATAGAGGTCATAAAATTCAACAACTCCTCACCTGGAATTCATTTTCAACGATACGGAACAGTAAGCCTGGTTCATGACAAATGGAATCTTGTGGTGTATTATAATCTCGAGCCATATCAGGAAGAACTCCAAGCGTTAGAAAACTGTACTACAATACTTCAGCATATTTGTAATAAACTATCTTCCAAGGACCTCTGCACCCAAGTTATGCAACAACTCCAGCTCATTAAACATGAACTAGAAGAAGATAATATAATTCCCTCATTCAAGTCCTCTGTAAGAACTAAACGAGGCGCCATCGACGTTGTCGGGAACGTAGCAAATTCACTCTTTGGAATTCTGGATTCAAGGTACGCCAGTGAAATATCTCAACAAATACGAGGAATTCAAACGAACGAAGACCATCTTATGAAACTTTTAAAAAATCACACCTTCATTTTGGACTCAACAATCAACATCATGAAATTAAGCCAAGGCGATATGGCTAAACGACAACGTGCACTTGATAATCAACTCAGTATGTTATTCAATCATATAAACAATGTCTCCGAAGAGTTATATCAAACGAAGATGAGGGAACTATTTCTTACCTGGTGCACTCACGCTACGCTCATAGTCATCAACATTCAAAGAGTGCAAACATCCATAGCAGACGTTTTGTTAGATACATACCAAGGACGAGTCAACCATCTGTTAGTCACTTATCAACAACTTAAAATTGAAGTGAGCAAAATAAGAAATCATCTTCCACCAGGGCTTCGGATGCCAGTAGAACCTGAACAAATACTACAGCTCTATAGATTAATGAACGTCAAGGGACATGTTATTTCCAACAACATTATCTTCAGCATAGAGCTGCCCTTACTCGGATTTGAAGAACTTATAGCATATAAATTGATTCCCATCCCAGCACCAATTAATACCACGTACATAACTATTCAACCATCAACAGACATTCTAGCTGTGAGTGCTCATCATGACCAATATTATCCCATGACCGAAGATGAATGGTTTAGATGCACTACAATTAATGGAAATGATCACCTATGTAAGCAAACTCATCCCGTCTACCAATCCGGAGCTAATTTGAGTCTGTGTGAGATCAACTTACTCAACAATAATTCAGATCTATCAATGTGTGAGCTTAAATTCATCAAGGCCAATTCTGTTTGGACCAAACTTCCTGATATAAACCAATGGATATTTGCCGTCAACAAGGAAACCACGCTTAATGTAGCTTGCAAGCGCCAAACCTCATTTATAGTGATAAGCAGAAATGGTTTGCTGAAACTTCAACCCTACTGTGTGGCAAAGGATAAGCATTTGACACTTCAAGGGCAACAAATCTACTCGTCTAAAGTTCAAGCTTCATATACCAGATTAGTTCATGATATAAATTTTCAAAATGTAATTCCGCTAGCTACAATGCAATACAATGGATCATATGCCGACTCCTTCAATCAAGAGTTGAATGAACTTCGAGAGCAGATCAAACTTCAACAACTGGAATTACCCACTCAGATCCACTATCACAACATTCCTCACACTATCATAAGCTCTATAGGATTTCTCATCATTATCGTAATATTTGGGTTCTTAGCTTTCAACGGAATCAAGAATGGATGCCGACGCCGTCAGATAACCTCTCCACCAACCCCGTCCTCACGGACAGCACGATCCTCAAGTTACACCATATCAGTTTAAGTTCATTGTTTCTGATGAACCCATAGCTCATCAGCGCGGGGCAGGATGTTGAGTTTGTAAGCATTTTTTCTTTTTTTTTTTTTTGTTGTTGTTTATTTATCCCTATTATCTTAAGATCATTTACTTTATTCATTGCACTATATTTTATTTCCACTCAATGACCGCTTTCGCAATATCAGCGAAATAATATCCTCTTAATGACCTGAAGTGCATTCTGCACTATCATGCATATTGTAATAAAATACTGTTGCGGAGATGCAAACGGACGGTTAAGTTCGAATTTCGCTGTCGAAGTTCGAAAACTCTCTGGAAGCGAGGATTGGAGTGATGTCAACTTCCAATGGAACTGTCAGAGCGTTCTAGAGATTTCCGAAGGGGAACTTCCAACGGCGAACGTTCGAGATGGTGGACCGAGAGCTATATAAGCGCGAACACTCGCCCTCGACATTCATTCAGTTTGTGGTATTGAACAGCGTGTGAAAAGTCAGTGTGATCAAACGGTGTGAAAATACAAGCTCTCAACTAAGGTTTGTTTGTGTAATAAAGTTTAAAGTGGATAGTATCGGATAATAAAGAAAAGTGGTGAAGCTACACAGATAACTGATCTGTGGTGAAAGAAATAAAAGTGTGTGTGTGTTTTTATTCGGATAAGAAGGACAATTGTAGTTTATCGCAATCCTGTGGTGCGAACCCTATTTGGTGTGGGGATTGAATAATTCGTAACATTTGGTGTCAGAAGTGGGATTGCGATTAAACGAGTGGAACGTTTATTTAAATTGTGAATTGCACAAAGTGAATTGTTAAGAGATAGAGAAAATGGTGAAATTGGAAAAGTTGACCATCGAACAACTGAAAAGAGAGCTGGATGCTCGGCAGTTATCCACAGTGGGAAGTAAAGCCAACCTGGTGGAGAGACTGCGATCAGCGTTGCAGGAAGAAGGTGTCGACTGGGAGAGTTACGAATTCGGGGTGAAGAAGCCGTTGATATCTACTGAGCCAGCGTTCGATATGCAGCAAATTCTCGCGGCTCTTAATGCTATGAGTCAAAGGATGGAGGAAAATTCCGCGGCCGTAAGCAGAAAGTTGGAGAAAAATTCCGCTTCTCTGAGCCAGAAACTAGATCAAAGGCTGGAGGAAAATTCTGTTGCCGTAAGTAGAAAGTTGGAAGAAAATTCCACTTCCCTGGGCCAGAAGCTGGAGACGTTAGAAGGGATGCTAGCGAATAATCGAGAAAGCCTAAGAAACATCCAGCAGACAGTCAACGATCGATTCCAGGACGTCGAAGAGAGAATCGAGACATTAGAATCGCGGTTCGACAAGAAGGTTCTAGATCTCGAGAATAATCAAGAAAAGAGAATCGAGACACTAGAATCGAGGTTCGACAAGAAGGTTCCAGATCTCGAAAATAATCAAGAAAAGATAATCGAGACTATGGAATCGAGGTTCGACAAGAAGGTTCTGGAACTCGAGAAAACCGACCAGAACGTTCAGCGTCAAGGAATCGTTGTACCGACTGCAGCATCGAAATTCACAGCTCCCAACTTTGACGGCACGAGCGCATTTAACATCTTTAAGCTCCAGTTCGAGACAACAGCGGAACGGAATCAATGGGGAGAAGAAGATCGTGTGGCCGCTCTAGTAATTTCGCTTAAAGGCGAAGCGGCTGGTGTTCTACAGACCATCCCGGAGACCCAGAGAAGGAACTACACAGCCTTATGGGAAGCTCTTCATCGAAGATACGGCAGTGAGCACATGCAGGAGATGCACAAGCTGGAACTTAAAGGACGCAAGCAGTGTGGAAACGAGACCATCCAACAGTATGCTGCTGACATCGAGAGGCTATCCCGTCTTGCCTACGCGGACGTTCCAGTTGATGTGGTGGAGACGCTAAAAAGGGATTCTTTCATCCAAGGGCTAAGGGACCCCGACACGCAACGAAGCTCGATTCTCCTGCCGAAGACATCTTTCAAGGAGACAGTTGCCAGCGCTCTCGCATGTGAAACATCGCTCTTGATATGCCGACCTTCCATCAAACCACGGCGCATATCTCAAGACCAGGATAGTTCCAGAACACCAATGGCGAGTAGGAGTGGTTCATTTCCGGGTAGATGCTACATCTGCGACCAGCAGGGGCACATTGCGAGGAACTGCCGTCTGCGGAGAAAGCGTTCCTTCAGCAAATTGCGACGTAATTCCAGAGCAACGACAGTGAGTAGGAGTCGCTCGTTCCCAGGTAGCTGCTATATCTGCGACCAGCAGGGGCACATTGCAAAAGACTGTCGTCTGCGGAGAAAGCGTTCTTCCAGCAAATTGTGGCGTAGTTCCAGAGAAACAACGGTGCGTAGGAGCTGCCCGTTCCCAGGTAGATGCTGCATCTGCAACGATCAGGGGCACATGGCGAGAAATTGCCATCTGAGAAGAAGGAGTTCGAGGTTTGATTCGCGAAAAGGAGAACAAGCGAGAGCACGCGAATACCGGAAGGAAAGCAGCCATAGAAATGCGGATGCATTAACGAGCCGAACTCGCGGCGTTGAATGCAAGCATTGTTCACGTGCGGAAACCAAAGAAGAGGTCACCGATATCCGTCGTTTCCATGTGCTGCCAGAAGATGCTTGGAGTGCCGAGAAGGTCGGAAGGAAGCAGCGAGAAGATGCCGATCTGGCAGTCATCATTGACTACCCAGAACGAGGTTTTCGACAAACTTGGCAGCAAATATCCAGCGAAAGCCCAATCGTGAAGGCTTACTGGGCTCAATGGCAGGCTTTGAAGGTGAAGAACGGTTGCCTCTACCGCAGTGGGGAAAGTAAGGACGGAACCATTGTAAACGATCTGCCTGTAATTCCAAAGGGAGGAATCGACGAGGTCATACGGAGAATACCACGAGGGACCAAACGGGGGTCATCTTGATGTTAACAAGACTGTAGAAAAGATCAAGAGACGTTTCTACTGGGTATGATGCCATGAGTCGGTCACAAATTTCATTCGCAAGTGTGAACAGTGTACGAAGGCAAAGTTTCTAGTTCGGAATACCCGAGGAAATATGCAGCAGTACAATGTTGGAGAACCGTTCGAACGTATCGCCATGGACATCGCAGGCCCATTCCCAACGAGCAACGCTGGAAACAAATACGCGCTGGTGGTGATCGACTACTTCAGCAAGTGGCCTGAGGTGTTTTGCATCCCGAACCAGGAAGCCAAAACCATTTCGGATGCGTTCGTGAACAACTGGGTTGCGCGTTATGGAGTACCAATGGAACTGCACTCAGACCAAGGAAGGAACTTCGAGTCGTCGGAGTTCAAAGATGGCATGGTCGAAAGGTTCAACCGGACGATGGAGGAATACCTGAGAAAAGTCGTCGTCGGAGATCAGAAGGACTGGGATGAACATCTTCCCCTTTTCTTAAAGGCATACCGTTCGGCACAGCACAATTCAACGGCAACAACACCAGCTGAAGCCATTTTCGGAACTGATCTTCGACTTCCATCGGACTTGAAGTTCGGCGTGGTACTACCGACAACTAGCGACAGGGAGGACTTCGTAACCGAAAAGAAGGAACATCCGGGAGCGACTGAACTTGGTCAGCGATAAAATGAAGGCGAGGTACGACTTAAGGGTGAACTCTTCTGGATTCGAGACAGGACAATTGGTATTGCTGTACAACCCACAACGAAAAAAAGGCTTGTGCCCCAAATTGCAATCAGCCTGGGACGGACCATATGAGGTCATCAAGAAACCCATCCCAGGCTGATTGCAATTTGGGGCACAAGCCTTTTTTTCATTGTGGGTTGTACAGCAATACCAATTGTCCTGTCTCGAATCCAGAAGAGTTCGCCCTTAAGTCATATCTCACCTTCATCTTATCGCTGACCAAATTCAGTCGCTCCCGGATGAACTGATGGATGGAGTTCAGCTGTTCCTTCTTTTCGGTTACGAAGTCCTCCCTGCCGCTAGTTGTTGGTAGTACCACGCCGAACTTCAAGTCCGATGGAAGTCGAAGATCAGATCCAAAAATGGTTTCAGCTGGTGTTGTTGCCGTTGAATTGTGCTGTGCCGAACGGTATGCCATTAAGAAAAGGGGAAGGGGAAGCCAGTCCTTCTGATCTCCGACGACGACTTTTCTCAAGTATTCCTCCATCGTCCGGTTGAACCTTTCGACCATGCCATCAGATTGTGGGTGTAATGGTGTTGCCCGCGTCTTTCTGATACCTAGCAAGTCGCAGAGTTCTTTGAACACCGACGACTCGAAGTTCCTTCCTTGGTCTGAGTGCAGTTCCATTGGTACTCCATAACGCGCAACCCAGTTGTTCACGAATGCATCCGAAATGGTTTTGGCTTCCTGGTTCGGGATGCAAAACACCTCAGGCCACTTGCTGGAGTAATCGATCACCACCAGCGCGTATTTGTTTCCAGCGTTGCTCGTTGGGAATGGGCCCGCGATGTCCATGGCGATACGTTCGAACGGTGTTCCAACATTGTGCTGCTGAATATTTTCTCGAGTTTTCCTAGCTGGCCCCTTTGCCTTCGCACACTTTTCACACTTGCGAATGAAATTTGTGACCGACTCATGGCATCCTACCCAGTAGAAACGTCTCTTGATCTTTTCTACAGGCTTGTTAAAACCAAGATGACCCCCGCTTCGTCACTCGTGGTATTCTCGGATGACCTCGTCGATTTGTCCTTTTGGAATTACCAGCAGATCGTTTACAATGTTCCCGTCCTCACTTTCCCAACTGCGGTAAAGGCAACCGTTCTTCAGCTTCAAACTCTGCCATTGAGCCCAGTAAGCTTTCACGATTAGGCTTTCACTGGATATTTGCTGCCAACTTGGTCGAAAACCTCGTTCTTGGTAGTCGATAATGACTGCCAGATCGGCATCTTCTCGCTGCTTCCTTCCGACCTTCTCGACAGTCCAGGTATCTTCTGGCAGCACATGGAAACGACGGATGTCGGTGACCTGTTCCTTGGTTTCGGCGCGCAAACAATGTTTGCATTCAACATCGAAAGGTCGCCTCGATAATGCATCCGCATTTCTATGACTGCTTCCCTTCCGATATTCGCGTGCTCTCGCTTGGTCTCCTTTCGACGAGTCCGACCCCGGACGCCTTCTTCCCAGATGGCAATTTCTCGCCATGTGCCCCTGCTGGTTGCACATTTAGCATTTAACTGGGAACAGGCGGCTTCTACTCACCGTTGTTTCTCTGGAACTACGCCGCAATTCGCTGGAAGGATGCCTTCTCCGCAGACGACAGTTTCTCGCAATGTGCCCCTGCTGGTCGCAGATATAGCAGCTACCTGGGAACGAGCGACTCCTACTCACTGTCGTTGCTCTGGAATTACGTCGCAATTTGCTGGAGGAACGCTTTCTCCGCAGACGGCAGTTTCTCGCAATGTGCCCTTGCTAGTCGCAGATGTAGCATCTACCCGGGAATGAACCACTCCTACTCGCCTTTGGTGTTCTGGAACTATTCTGGTCTTGAGATATGCGCCGTAGTTTGATGGAAGGTTGGCATATCAAGAGCGATGTTTCACATGCGAGAGCGCTGGCAACTATCTCCTTGAAAGATGTCTTCTGCAGAAGAATCAAACTTCGTTGCGTATCGGGGTCCCTTAGCCCTTGGATGAAAGAATCCGTTTTAAGTTTCTGCACCACGTCAACTGGAACATCCGCGTAGGCTAGATGAGACAGCCTCTCAATGTCGGCAGCGTACTGCTGTTGCGGAGACACAAACCAACGGTTAAGTTCGCATTTCGCTGTCGAAGCTCGAAAGATCTCTTGAAGCGGAGATTGGAATGATGTCAACGGCGTAATGCTAACTGTCAGAGCATTCTAGAGATTTCCGAAGGGGAACTTCCGACGGCGAACATTCGAGAAGGTGGACCGAGAGCTATATAAGCGCGAACACTCGCCCTCGACATACATTCAGTTTGTGGAATTGAACAGCGTGTGATCAATCGATGAAACAGTGGGAAAATAAAAGCTTCAATAAGGGTTTGTGTGTGTAATAAAGTTTAAAGTGTTCAATAGAATTTTGATAATAAAGAAAAGAGGTGAAGCTGCACAGATAATTGATCTGTGGTGAAACAAGAAAAGTGTGAGTGTTTTATTTCGGATAGAAAGACAATTGTAGTTTATCGCAATCCAGTGGTGCGAACCCTATTCCGTGTGGGATTGAATATTTCGTAACAATATATTTTAAGGGTCGAAATCCTTCGTTCGGCTGCGCTCGCCACGATGCAGCAAATGCTTGTTGGTTTTTTTAATACACCGATACTATACGTGTGGTCTCAGTTAAGAACGACGTGGTGAAATGTCAGAGCTGTGGTTTACTGTAAAGAAACAATTTGTTTTGACAACCCCCTGTTTTGGTTTTGTAATCCGGAGCTTGCTGGCAACAGTGTAGTTGCGAAAGCGAAATCTCGGGAATTTAGGGAATAAAATCACGCAATTACGTGTCCTGTTTAAATTAAAATGTACGCTGGAAGGAAACATTTAGCATCTCAAAAAAAAGGCAATGCCTCGTACGTATTGTGGTTATAATCTCAATCAAAAGTGCTTGTTTTTATATGATAAACTATTTTTGTTTTACCAATCGAAGCTACGGTTTTTCGTAAAAATAAGTAAAAATTAGTATTTGCTAATCAAATACTTATTACTTGCCGAATATGGTGGTGACGGAATGGGGTGAACATTATTATATTGTTACGAATTTATTCGATCCCCACACCAAATAGGGTTCGCACCACTGGATTGCGATAAACTACAATTGTCCTTTTTGTCCGAATTGAAAACACACACACTTTTATTGTTTCACCACAGATCAATTATCTGTGTAGCTTCACCACTTTAATTTATTATTCAATACTATCCACTTTAAAGTTTATTACACAAACAAACTTTTATTGAGAGCTTTTACTTTCACACTGTTTGATCACACTGACTTGTCACACGTTATTCGATACCACAAGCTGAATATATGTCGAGGGCGAGTGTTCGCGCTTATATAGCTCGCGGTCCACCTTCTCGAACGCTCGCCGTTGGAAGTTCCTCTTCGACAATCTCTAGAACGCTCTGACGATTCCATTGGAAGTTGACATCATTCCAATCCCCGCTTCCAGAGAGCTTTCGAACTTCGACAGCGAAATTCGAACTTAACCGTCCGTTTGCATCTCCGCAACACTGCCCTCCTCCTAAACTTGTTCGTCCTCGATCAAGCGATTGGATCCTTCTCCGTAATATGGTGCTAACCTCTCTACGTGGACAATTTTATACTTCGCCCGTCTGTTTCCCATCTGCTGTATCCGGTATACCACGTCATTGAGTTTCTTGATGACCTCATATAGCCCGTCCCAGGTGGATTGCAATTTGGGGCACAAGCCTTTTTTCCGTTGTGGGTTGTACAGCAATACCAATTGTCCGGTCTCGAATCCAGAAGTATTCGCCCTCAAGTCGTATCGCGCCTTCATTTTATCGCTGACCAAGTTCAGTCGCTCCCGGATGAACTGATGGATAGAGTTCAGCTGTTCTTTCTTTTCAGTTACGAAGCCTTCCCTGCCGCTAGTTGTCGGTAGTACCACGCCGAACTTCAAGTCCGATGGAAGTCGGAGATCAGTTCTAAAAATGGCTTCAGCTGGTGTGTTGCCGTTGAATTGTGCTGTGCTGTGAAGAGGGGGATATGTTCGTCCCAGTCCTTCTGATCTCCAACGACGACTTTTCTCAAATATTCCTCCATCGTCCGGTTGAACCTTTCGACCATGCCATCAGATTGTGGGTGTAATGGTGTTGTCCGCGTCTTTCTGATACCTAGCATGTCACAGAGTTCTTTGAACACCGACGACTCGAAGTTCCTTCCTTGGTCTGAGTGCAATTCCATTGGTACTCCATAACGTGCAACCCAGGTGTTCACGAACGCATCCGAAATGGTTTTGGCTTCCTGGTTCGGGATGCAAAACACGTCAGGCCACTTGCTGAAGTAATCGATCACCACCAGCGCGTATTTGTTTCCAGCGTTGCTCGTTGGGAATGGGCCTGCGATGTCCATTGCGATACGTTCGAACGGCGCTCCAACATTGTACTGCTGCATATTTCCTCGTGTTTTCCTAACTGGACCCTTTGCCTTCGCACACTGTTCACACCTGCGAATGAAACCCGTAACCGACTCATGGCATCCTACCCAATAGAAACGTCTCTTGATCTTTTCTACAGTCTTGTTAACACCAAGATGACCCCCGCCTGGTCCCTCGTGGTATTCTCGGATGACCTCTTCGATTTGTCCTTTCGGAATTACCAGCAGATCGTTTACAACGTTCCCGTCCTCACTTTCCCAACTGCGTTAGAGGCAACCGTTCTTCAGCTTCAAACTCTGCCATTGAGCCCAGTAAGCTTTCACGATTGGGCTTTCACTGAATACTTGCTGCCAACTTGGTCGAAAACCTCGTTCTTGGTAGTCGATGATGACTGCCAGATCGGCATCTTCTTGCTGCTTCCTTCCGACCTTTTCGACAGTCCAGAAATCTTCTGGCAGCACATGGAAACGACGGATGTCGGTGACCTGTTCCTTGGTTTCGGCGGGCAAGCAATGTTTGCATTCAACATCGCAAGTTCGCCTCGATAATGCATCCGCATTTCCATGACTGCTTCCCTTCCGGTGTTCGATACTGAGGTCGTAACTCTGGATTCTCTCTATCCATCTAGCAAGCTGGCCTTCCGGGTTTTTGAACTGCAGCAACCACCTCAACGCTGCGTGGTCCGTCCTAAGATGAAAAGCTTGGCCATAGAGATACTTGTGGAAATGCTTGACACAGTCAAGCACGGCTAAAAGCTCCCTCCTAGTTGCACAGTAGTTCCTCTCCGGCTTCGATAGGATTCTACTGTAGTAAGCGATGACCCGTTCTCGCCCGTCAATTGTTTGAGAGAGTACTCCTCCGATTCCATGTCTGCTCGCTTCGGTGTCCAAAATAAATTTTTCTTCCGGGACAGGATATGCAAGAATCTGCGCACTGCAGAGCAATTCCTTCAGGTGAATGAACGCTTCCTCCTGCGGCTTCTCCCACTTGAATGGCCGATTCCTTTTGGTGAGCTCGTGCAAACTGCTGGCAACGTTTGCAAATCCTGGGATGAATCGCCTGTAATATGTGCAAAGTCCCAGGAATGACCTTAACTCATAAAGATTCTTCGGCCGCGGCCATTCCTTAACCGCTGAGATTTTCTCTTCATCTGTATGGACTCCTTCTGCAGTCACCACATGTCCCAAGTACTTCACCTCGTTCTGGAAAAGCGAACATTTCTTCGGGCTTAGTCTCAGTCCGGCTGCTTGAATACGTTTCAGTACCTCTTCAAGCTTCTTAAGTTGATCGTCGAAATCCTTGCCCATGACAATTATGTCATCCAGATAGACAAGGCAAGTCCTCCAGTGAAGTCCTCTTGGTACCCGGTTCATAAGTCTTTCGAAGGTGGCTGGCGCATTGCAAAGACCGAGGGGCATCACAGAGAATTGCCACAACTCTCCCCCGGCAGTGAACGCGGTCTTTTCCTTGTCTTGCTGGTCAAGCTCTATTTGCCAGTATCCAATTTGCAAGTCCAGCGTCGAGAACCACTTTGCACCAGATAGTGTGTCTAGGGTGTCGTCGATTCTCGGTAAAGGATAGCTGTCCTTCTTCGTGACGTCGTTCAGCTTCCTATAGTCCACGCAGAATCGGGTGCATCCATCCTTCTTCTTAACAAGCACTACTGGCGAACTCCATGGGCTTGCAGATGGTTCGATCACGCCCTTCTTTTCCATCTCGTCGATTAGTTTGACCACCTCGCCTTCTTTCGCCAAAGGTACCCTCCTCGGTGGTTGCCGGATCGGTCTAGAGTCCCCTGTGTCTATTCTGCGCTTCACAATTGATGTTCTTCCACAGTTCTTACCATTTGCAAAAACTGTCCAATATTTACGAAGCAGGGAGAGTGCTTTACTTTTCTGCTTCTCCACTAGGTGTTGCGTCCACTCTCTGGCTATTGCTTTTAAGAAGGCTTTGTTGGACTGGATTTCCTGTGGTTTCTTATCTTCGCAGTTCATAATGGCGGCAGCTTCTTGGCCCTGAGCGATGGTTGTTCCTTTTTGTATTGTCTTAGGTGTACTGGCAGGATTCAGGACTCGTACTGGAACCAGTTGGTCTTGTCGGGGTTCCACGAGAGCCCTTCCAACAACTATATCGCAGGGTCGATTTCTTTTGTCGGGCTCGACCACCCACATTCGGCTTGTCCCCGCATCCTCTTCTAACGTTGCCCAAACCACAGCTTCTGCATTTGGGGGAACTGTTTGGCGCGCTTGCACGACTATTTGCCTGACCTTGTTTCCCTGTCCATTATCTATTGTTAATGGGAGCTCCAAGTTGCCATACTTCATCACTTTTTGGTTGAGGCCCAATGTGAAGCCATGCCTAATCATGAAGTCGACGCCGATTATGATTTCATCAGGGATGTCCGCAACGATGAAATCATGCTGAAACTCGACGGTACCCATCGTAATTCTTTTCTGGACCTTTCCCTTAACTTCCGCCTTCTAACCAATTACTGTACGAAGCCTTACCTCGGAAAAAGTTCCGATGTCGGAAAACAATCCGCTTCGGATGACTGAATGAGTTGCGCCCGTGCCCAACGTCAGCAGATATCGTCGCCCGTCCATCGTTCCCTCGATGACTAGGCTGGTTGCACCCCTACAGATTCGGGATACGAGGATGCTGGGGCACTCCAATGTGGGAGCCGGCGCATGCCCCTCTGCACTGACTCGTTTTAGTTTAACGGATTGTTAGGTGCACCTTTTGCACCTCCACGTTCGCGTTTACTCCCTTGGTCTCTTTTTGGCGAACTAGACCTCGAACGCTTCCTTCGCAGACGGCAGTTCCTCGCAATGTGCCCCTGCTGGTCGCAGATGTAGCATCTACCCGGGAATGAACCACTCCTACTCGCCGTTGTTGTTCTGGAACTATCCTGGTCTTGAGATATGCGCCGTAGTTTGATGGAAGGTCGGCATATCAAGAGCGATGTTTCACATGCGAGAGCGCTGGCAACTGTCTCCTTGAAAGATGTCTTCGGCAGGAGAATCAGGCTTCGTTGCGTATCGGGGTCCCTTAGCCCTTGGATGAAAGAATCCGTTTTAAGTTTCTCCACCACATAAACTGGGACATCTGCGTAGGCAAGGTGGGATAGCCTCTCGATGTCGGCAGCATACTGTTGGATGGTCTCGTTTCCACACTGCTTGCGTCCTTTAAGTTCCAGCTTGTGCATCTCCTGCATGTGCTCACTGCCGTATCTTCGGTGAAGAGCTTCCCATATGGCTGTGTAGTTCCTTCTCTGGGTCTCCGGGATGGTCTGTAGAACACGAGCTGCTTCGCCTTTAAGCGAAATTACTAGAACCGCCACACGATCTTCTTCTCCCCATTGATTCCGTTCCGCTGTTGTCTCGAACTGGAGCACAGAGATGTTAAAAGCGCTTGTGCCGTCGTAGTTGGGAGCTGTGAATTTCGATGCCGCAGTAGGTACAACGATTCCGTGATGTTGAACGTTCTGGACAGTTTTCTCGAGTTCCAGAACCTTCTTGTCGAACCGCGATTCCAGTGTCTCGATTATCTTTTCTTGATTATTTTCGAGATCTAGAACCATCTTGTCGAACCTTGACTCCAGTGACTCGATTCTCTTTTCTTGATTATTCTCGAGATCTAGAACCTTCTTGTTGAATCACGATTCTAGTGTCTCGATTCTCTCTTCGACGTCCTGGAATCGATCGTTGACTGTCTGCTGGATGTTTCTTAGGCTTTCTCGATTATTCTCTAGCATCCCTTCTAACGTCTCCAGCTTCTGGCCCAGGGAAGTGGAATTTTCCTCCATCTTTTGATGTATGGTTGCTTCTAGTCTCTGGCTTATGGAACTGGAATTTTCCTCCAACTTTTCTAGTTTCTGGTTCATGGAAGCACTCATAGCGTTCCTAGCTGCGAGAATTTGCTGCATATCGAACGCTGGCTCAGTAGATGTCGACGGCTTCTCCACCCCGAATTCGTAACTCTCCCAGTCGAATCCTTCTTCCTGCAACGCTGATCGCAGTCTCTCCACCAGGTTGGCCTTACTTCCCACTGCGGATAATTCCCGAGCATCCAGCTCTCTGTGCAGTTGTTCGATGGTCAACTTCTCCAATTTCACCATTTTCTCTATATCATAACAATTCACTTTGTGCAATCCACAATTTAAACAAACGTTCCACTCGTTTACTCGCAATCACACTTCTGACACCAAATGTTACGAATTTATTCAATCCCCACACCAAATAGGGTTCGCACCACAGGATTGCGATAAACTACAATTGTCCTTTTTATCCGAATTGAAAACACACACACTTTTATTGTTTCACCACAGATCAATTATCTGTGTAGCTTCACCACTTTTATTTATTATCCAATACTATCCCCTTTAAAGTTTATTACACAAACAAACCTTTATTGAGAGCTTTTACTTTCACACTGACTTGTCACACGTTATTCGATACCACAAACTGAATATATGTCGAGGGCGAGTGTTCGCGCTTATATAGCTCTCGGTCCACCGTCTCGAATGTTCGCCGTTGGAAGTTCCCCTTCGGAAATCTCTAGAACGCTCTGACAATTCCATTGGAAGTTGACATCATTCCAATCCCCGCTTCCCCTTTCCGAAGGGGAACCTCCAACGGCGAACGTTCGAGACGGTGGACCGAGAGCTATACACGCGCGAACACTCGCCCTTGACAGACATTCAGTTTGTGATATAAAACAGCGTGTGACAAGTCGGTGTGATCAACCAAGGTGAAAAGAAAAGCTTTCAATAAAGGTTTGTGTATTGTGTAATAAAGTTTAAAGTGGATAGTATTGGATAATAAAGTTTAAAGTGGATAGTATTGGATAATAAAGAAAAGTGGTGAAGCTACACAGATATTTGATCTGTGGTGAAACAAAGAAAAGTGTGCGTGTTTCAATTTAAATAAAAAGGACAATTGTAGTTTATCGCAATCCAGTGGTGCGAACCCTATTTGGTGTGGGGATCGAATAATTCGTAACATTTGGTGTCAGAAGTGGGATTGCGAGTAAACGAGTGAAACTTTATTTGAGTTGTGAAGTGAATCATTGCAAAAGTGAGAAAATGGTAAAATTGGAAAAGTTGACCATTGAACAACTGAAAAAAGAGCTGGATGCTCGGGAATTATCCACAGTGGGAAGTAAAGCCAACCTGGTGGAGAGACTGCGATCGGCGTTGCAGGAAGAAGGTGTCGACTGGGAGAGTTATGAATTCGGGGTGGAGAAGCCGTCGACATCTACTGAGCCAGCGTTCGATATGCAGTACATTCTCGCGGCTCTGAATGTTATGAGCCAAAAACTCGATCAAAAGTTGGAGGAAAATTCCACTTCTCTGAGCCAGAAACTGGAGAAACTTGTGGAAAATTCCGCGGCCGTAAGTAGAAAGTTGGAGGAAAATTCTACTTCTCTAAACCAGAAACTAGAGAAACTGGAGGAAAATTCTACTTCCCTGAGCCAGAAGCTGGAGACGGTAGAAGAGATGCTAGAAAACAATCGAGAAAGCTTGAGAGACATCCAGCAAGCCGTTAACGATCGATTCCAGAATGTCGAAGAGCAAATCGAGACACTGGACGAGAAGGTTCTAGATCTCGAGAATAGTCAAGAAAAGAGAATCGAGTCACTGGAATCGAGGTTCGACATGAAGGTTCTGGAACTCGAGAAAACTATCCAGAACGTACAGCATCAAGGAATCGTCGTACCGACTGTAGCATCAAAATTCACAGCTCCCAACCTCGACGGCAAGAGCGCTTTTAACATCTTTAAGCTCCAGTTCGAGACAACAGCGGAACGGAATCAATGGGGAGAGGAAGATCGTGTGGCTGCCCTAGTAATTTCCCTTAAAGGTGAAGCAGCTGACGTTCTACAGACCATCCCGGAGACCCAGAGAAGGAACTACACAGCCATATGGGAAGCTCTTCACCGAAGATACGGCAGTGAGCACATGCAGGAGATGCACAAGCTGGAACTTAAAGGACGCAAGCAGCGTGGAAACGAGACCATCCAGCAGTACGCTGCCGACATCGAGAGGCTGTCTCATCTAGCCTACGCGGATGTTCCAGCTGATGTGGTGGAGAAACTAAAAACGGATTCCTTCATCCAAGGGCTAAGGGATCCCGATACGCAACGAAGCCTGATTCTCCTGCCGAAGACATCTTTCAAGGAGACAGTTGCCAGCGCTCTCGCATGTGAAACATCGCTCTTGATATGCCGACCTTCCATCAAATTACGGCGCATATCTCAAGACCAGGATAGTTCCAGAACAACAACGGCGAGTAGGAGTGGTTCATTCCCGGGTAGATGCTACATCTGCGACCAGCAGGGGCACATTGCGAGGAACTGCCGTCTGCGAAGGAAGCGTTCGAGGTCTAGTTCGCCGAAAAGAGACCAAGGGAGAGAACGCGAACGTGGAGGTGCAAAAGATGCATCTAACAATCCGTTAAACTAAAACGAGTCAGTGCAGAGGGGCATGTGCTGGCTCCCACATTGGAGTGCCCCAGCATCCTCGTATCCTGAATCTGTAGGGGTGCAACCAGCCTAGTCATCGAGGGAACGATGGACGGGCGACGATATCTGCTGACGTTGGACACGGGCGCGACTCATTCAGTCATCCGAAGCGGATTGGTTTCTGACATCGAACCATTTTCCGAGGTAAGGCTTCGTACAATAACTGGTGAGAAGGCGGAAGTTTGGGGAAAGGTCCAGAAAAGAACTACGATGGGTACCGTTGAGTTTCAGCATGATTTCATCGTTGCGGACATTACTGATGACATCATAATCGGCGTCGACTTCATGATTAGGCATGGCTTCACATTGGACCTCAACCAAAAATTAATGAAGTATGGCAACTTGGAGCTCCCATTGACAATAGATAATGGACAGGGTAGCAAGGTCAGGCGAATAGTCGTGCAAGCGCGCCAAACAGTTCCCCCGAATGCAGAAGCTGTGGTTTGGGCGAAGATAGAAGAGGATGCGGGGACAAGCCGAATGTGGGTGGTCGAACCCGACAAACGAAATCGACCCAGCGATATCATTGTTGGAAGGGCTCTGGTGGAACCCCGACAGGACCAATTGGTTCCAGTACGAGTCCTGAATCCTGCCAGTACGCCTAGGACAATACACAAGGGAACAACGATCGCTCAATGCCAAGAAGCTGCCGCCGTTATGAACTTCGAAGATAAGAAACAACAGCAAATCCAGTTCAACAATGCCTTTTTAAAAACAATGGTCAGAGAGTGGACGCAACATCTAGTGGAGAATCAAAAAAGTAAAGCACTCTCCCAGCTTCGTAAATATTGGACAGTTTTTGCAGATGGTAAGAACTGTGGAAGAACATCAATTGTGAAGCACAGAATAGACACAGGGGACTCTAGACCGATCCGGCAACCACCGAGGAGGGTACCTTTGGCGGAAGAAGGCGAGGTGATCAAACTAATCGACGAGATGGAAAAGGAGGGTGTGATCGAACCATCTGCAAGCCCATGGAGTAGTGCTAGTTAAGAAGAAGGATGGAAGCACCCGATTCTGCGTGGACTATAGGAAGCTGAACGACGTCACGAAAAAGGACAGCTATCCTTTACCAAGAATCGACGACACCTTGGACACACTATCTGGTGCAAAGTGGTTCTCGACGCTGGACTTGCAAATTGGATACTGGCAAATAGAGCTTGACCAGCAAGACATGGAAAAGACCGCGTTCACCGCCGGGGGAGAGTTGTGGCAATTCTCTGTGATGCCCTTCGGTCTTTGCAATGCGCCAGCCACCTTCGAAAGACTTATGAACCGGGTACTAAGAGGACTTCACTGGAGGACTTGCCTTGTCTATCTGGATGACATAATTGTCATGGGCAAGGATTTCGACGATCACCTTAAGAAGCTTGAAGAGGTACTGGAACGTATTCAAGCAGCCGGATTGAAATTGAGCCCGAAGAAATGTTCGCTCTTCCAGAACAAGGTGAAGTACTTGGGACACGTGGTGACTGCAGAAGGAGTCCATACAGATGAAGAGAAAATCTCAGCGGTTAAGGAATGGCCGCGGCCGAAGAATCTTAATGAGTTAAGGTCATTCCTGGGACTTTGCACATATTACAGGCGATTCATCCCAGGATTTGCAAACGTTGCCAGCAGTTTGCACGAGCTCACCAAAAAGTATAGGCCATTCAAGTGGGAGAAACCGCAGGAGGAAGCGTTCATTCACCTGAAGGAATCGCTCTGCAGTGCGCATATCCTGTCCCGGGAGAAAAGTTCATTTTGGACACAGATGCGAGCGGACATGGAATCGGAGGAGTACTCTCTCAAATGATTGACGGGCGAGAGCGGGTCATCGCTTACTACAGTAGGATCCTATCGAAGCCGGAGAGGAACTACTGTGTAACTAGGAGGGAGCTTTTAGCTGTGGTTGACTGTGTCAAGCATTTCCACAAATATCTCTATGGCCAAGCTTTTCATCTTAGGACGGACCACGCAGCGTTGAGGTGGTTGCTGCAGTTCAAAAACCCGGAAGGCCAGCTTGCTAGATGGATAGAGAGAATCCAGAGTTATGACTTCAGTATCGAACATCGGAAGGGAAGCAGTCATGGAAATGCGGATGCATTACCGAGGCGACCTTGCGATGTTGAATGCAAACATTGTTCACGCGGCGAGACCAAGGAACAGGTCACCGACATCCGTTGTTTCCAGGTGCTGCCAGAAGATTCCTGGACTCTCGAGAAGGTCGGAAGGAAGCAGCGAGAAGATGCCGATCTGGCAGTCATCATCGACTACCAAGAACGAGGTTTTCGACCAAGTTGGCAGCAAATATCCAGTGAAAGCCCAATCGTGAAAGCTTACTGGGCTCAATGGCAGAGTTTGAAGCTGAAGAACGGTTGCCTCTACCGCAGTTGGGAAAGTGAGGACGGGAACATTGTAAACGATCTGCTGGTAATTCCGAAAGGACAAATCGAAGAGGTCATCCGAGAATACCACGAGGGACCAAGCGGGGGTCATCTTGGTGTTAACAAGACTGTAGAAAAGATCAAGAGACGTTTCTACTGGGTAGGATGCCATGAGTCGGTTACGCGTTTCATTCGCACTGTTCACACGTGTGCGAAGGCAAAGGGTCCAGTTAGGAAAACTCGAGGAAATATACAGCGGTACAATGTTGGAGCACCGTTCGAACGTATCGCAATGGACATTGCAGGCCCATTCCCAACGAGCAACGCTGGAAACAAGTACGCGCTAGTGGTGATCGATTACTTCAGCAAGTGGCCTGAGGTGTTTTGCATCCCGAACCAGGGAGCCAAAACCATTTCGGATGCATTCGTGAATAACTGGGTTTCGCGTTATGGAGTACCAATGGAACTGCACTCAGACCAAGGGAGAAACTTCGAGTCGTCGGTGTTCAAAGAACTCTGTGACATGCTAGGTATCAGAAGGACGCGGACAACACCATTACATCCACAATCTGATGGCATGGTCGAAAGGTTCAACGGACGATGGAGGAATACCTGAGAAAAGTCGTAGTCGGAGATCAGAAGGACTGGGATGAACATCTTCCCCTTTTCTTAATGGCATACCGTTCGGCACAGCACAATTCAACGGCAACAACACCCGCCGAAGCCATTTTTGGAACTGATCTCCGACTTCCATCGGACTTGAAGTTCGGCGTGGTACTACCGAAAACTAGCGGCAGGGAAGACTTCGTAACCGAAAAGAAAGAACAGCTGAACTCTATCCATCAGTTCATCCGGGAGCGACTGAACTTGGTCAGCGATAAAATGAAGGCGCGATACGACTTGAGGGCGAATACTTCTGGATTCGAGACCGGACGATTGGTATTGCTGTACAACCCACAACGGAAAAAAGGCTTGTGCCCCAAATTGCAATCAGCCTGGGATGGACCATATGAGGTCATCAAGAAACTCAATGACGTGGTATACCGGATACAGCAGATGGGAAACAGACGGGCGAAGTATAAAATTGTCCACGTAGAGAGGTTAGCACCATATTACGGAGAAGGGTCCAATCGCTTGTTCGAGGACGAACAAGTTTAGGAGGAGGGCAGTGTTGCGGAGATGCAAGCGGACCGTTAAGTTCGAAAACTCTCTGGAAGCGGGGATTGGAATTATGTCAACTTCCAATGGCGTAATGCTAATTGTCAGAGCATTCTAGAGATTTCCGAAGGGGAACTTCCAACGGCGAACATTCGAGAAGGTGCACCGAGAGCTATATAAGCGCGAACACTCGCCCTCGACATGCATTCAGTTTGTGGTATTGAACAGCGTGTGACAATTCAGTGTGTGATCAAACAGTGGGAAAATAAAAGCTCTCAATAAAGGTTTGTTTGTGTAATAAAGTCCAAAGTGTTCAATAGGATTTGGATAATAAGGAAGAGTGGTTGAGCTGCATAGATAATTGATCTGAGCCCTATTTGGTGTGGGTTGAAAAATTCGTAATAAGATTATAGCACCAATACAGTCTCCCCGCGAAATAATAAGCAAATACGCAGAACAAATATATATAACTCAGATGTAATTCTTGTATTTTCTCATAATTTATTTATTACTTACTATCGCTCAAATAGTTAACGATTCTATTAGGTGAATAAGTACATACCTAACTTCGATTGTCGCCCGTATTCTGGCATACCTCAGTGATGCCTTATAAGTCACAACAACCTCACAAGAGTGTGGTGAGTCACAACTTGTGAGGTTTTCGTATTCTAACCAAAACCTCCCAAGTTGTGAGCATCACAGTAACTGTCAAAATTGTGATGTCCGATTGAGCAGCTCACAAGTCGATCACAAGACATAAGATGGAGGAAGAATTTTTGTTCCTGCTTCGTGTAAATGAAATAAACAAAAATGAGGAAAAAGGTAAAAATATGTATTTATGTCTTGTTGGACAGTATACAAATTTATAAACATTTCTTTTGTTTTTTAGAATACAACGTAGACGAATTTATGGGAATTTGCGGGGAAGAAATAACCCATTTTCATGATAGCTGTTTTAGAAAATTTTTTCGTTTTGAAATCTCGCTTCAGATACTTGTTGTTATTACTACCTTATAAAAAATGATTTGCTATTATATTTCCGTTTTTTTTTTTTTTTTTTCTACTGACTGCGTTTTTTTTTTTTTTTTGTTTTCTACTGACTGCTCGATTGATTGAAAGTGATAGCTGTCAAAAAAAGTAATTTTCAAGCATATAATACATTCACCACAGTGTGGTGACTATTATTCTGTGTTTTCTTGTGATGTGTTTGCCTGAATACCAAACAGCTGATTACTCACAAGAAACCTCACAAGAGAGACATCACAATTTAAGCATAACTGAGTTTGTGAGTGTGACCACGTCACAGTCAGAATAGGGCTGTGTAATTGATAAAACCCCGTGCTTTTGATTTATCATGGTGTGAGTCTCGAGCCGTCAAGAGAGACGGTGTCGAGCAGGGATAACGAATGAGATACCTATCTTTTGGCTTTGACAGGCATTTTGACAACTAGCCCCTACAAACGCGTTGCGGTTTGACGACGTCTTGACTATGTCATTCTGCCTTGTTCCGACCAGGGATAAAGAATGAGATACCAATCTTTTGGCTTTGACAGCCATTTTGACAACAAGCCCCTACAAACGCGTTGCGGTTTGACGGCGTCTTGACTATGTCATTCGACGTCTTGACTATGTCACTCGACGTCTTGACTCTTAAGTCAAAAGCGTTGTTTTTAAAGCGGCCTCTAGACGCTCAATATTATTGTGCAAAATATTGCACAATTTTATTGGCTTGCAGCCCCAGACGGTTCAATATTTTTCCCAATAATTTAGTTGACCGCTCATATTTGTATTAAAAGTCAAAAGCGTTTTGATTTTCCGCAATATATCGCACAATCTTGCAATATTATCTACAGACGAACAATAATATTGTGCAATATCAAATATTGCACAATACTATTAGGCGTCTAGGGGCCGCTTTAATTACAAAAGCAACAACCAACTCCTGCGAGGATCAACGGGCAGACGTACGAAAGTTTGGTATCTCATTCTTTATCCCTGGTTCCGACCTGGTACCGAGTCTTGACTCTACGCATCGACCACTTGAGACTATCATTGTGTTAGTCAAAAGCGTCGTTTTTAAACGGAGAATAACACGCATAGTATCCGTGTAATAAAAACAAAAAAAAACCAACCCTTGCGGGGATCAACAGGCAGACGTGCGAAAGATTGGTATCTCATTCTTTATCCCTGGTGTCGAGCCAAGGCTGCATGCCATAGTCAAGCTGCCCTCAAGCCACACAGAGTTTGTTGGTACCATAGATAAATGAACAAGATGGCTTTTGATAGGCACTTTGACAGCTAGCCCCTTCAAACGCTTTTCGGTTTGACGGCGTCTTGACTATGTCATTCTGCCTTGTTCCGACCTGGTACCGACGGCTAGTCAAGTGTAGAGCAGGGATAAAGAATGAGATACCAAACTTTCGTACGTCTGCCCGTTGATCCCCGCAGGGGTTGGATGTTGTATTTGTAATTAAAGCGGCCCCTAGACGCCTAATAATATTGTGCAATATTTGATATTGCACAATATTATTGTTCGTCTGTAGATAATATTGCAAGATTGTGCGATATATTGCGGAAAATCATAACGCTTTTGACTTTTAATACAAATATGAGCGGTCAACTAAATTATTGGGAAAAATATTGAACCGTCTGGGGCAGCAAGCCAATAAAATTGTGCAATATTTTGCACAATAATATTGAGCGTCTAGAGGCCGCTTTAAAAACAACGCTTTTGACTTAAGAGTCAAGACGTCGAATGACATAGTCAAGACGTCGAATGACATAGTCAAGACGCCGTCAAACCGCAACGCGTTTGTAGGGGCTAGTTGTCAAAATGGCTGTCAAAGCCAAAAGATTGGTATCTCATTCTTTATCCCTGGTGTAGAGTCACTACACATCGACGTCTTGAGACTATCGTTAAGTTAGTCAAAAGCGTCGTTTGAAAACGGAGAATAACACGCATAGTATCGGTGTAATAAAAACCAAAAAAACCAACTCTTGCGGGGATCACAGGGCAGACGTAGGAAAGTTTTCCATCTTGTTCATTTATCCATGGTTGGTACAATCTGTCAAAAATGGCTGACAGAGTGTCAGACCGATCGGATTGCCGTCTCATTCAAAATCTATGGTTCAGTTCAGAGTTTTTTTTACATATGCAAGTTCGATGGGTAGTTTGAACAAAGCGTATTTATCTGGATTTCTGTGCAGATTGTGTTCGGAAATCCATAAAGTTGTCTTTCATATATATAGTCCGTTTGGGAGAGAATTGTCCATAGCTAAAAAAATTAACGGATATTTACCAGTTACGGTACTTTAGTGATTATTGTTCATACGCCAGCTTTTATATATATATATTATTTTTTTTTTGTGGTATTGGTATGTAATGCAGATTGAGCCGACGGATCCACTTCCAAAAACCATATGTAAGACTTGTTTGCACAGAGTGGAAGAACATTATGATTTACTACTGCGGCTGTCAGAGGTTAGAGCGATTGTAACGATGAAACAAAAAACCAAATTATAAAGTTAATTTTTGGTGAGAAGTAATATGTGCAGGTGTCAACAATAAAAATGTCTTCGAACATTTGTTCCTATGATCATTCTTTGAAATAGTTTCAAGTGGCAAGTTTGTAGAAATATATGCATATGTACGTTTGTTTTCCCATGTGGTCCTGGTTTTTTATTTAATTAAGTTAAACCATATTTTCTTTATACATACATACATAGCTACATATGTGTTTGCATATGTAAGTGTATTTACGTTATCTTTTGCCTGGTAAGTTGCCACAAAAACAAATAGTAAGTATATTTAAATGAAAAAACACCTACAGGATAGGAATCATTAAGGGGGATTCCGATTACAGAGGTAGAGAGTTTTGACAATTCGTCGTCAACATACTAAAACCTCGTCAGTCCAAAAAACATTTTTCAGGAGGCACAAAAAGCATTCAAAAATTCAACAGATTTCCATCAACTGTTTTCAATTTTGTGGTTATGGGTCCACCTGCATTATTGAGGCTGTATACACGAGAATATATCACCCAAAAAAAACCGGTTTTGTGGGAGAGGGAGCTGAAGGTTGCGGTACGAAACGGAGTACCATTTTCCTCCGCAAATTTAGTGGGTGAACAGAAGTGGAAAACTAATACATATACAACTCTTCAGTTTTCGAGTCCGCACTTTTTTGCCTGGTGTTGCGCTTCAATCGTCATTGGTCTTTCAAGCAGTGAACATTGGAAAAAACAAAGGGACATTTTAGTGCGTGGTTGCACTTAATATCTCTGTCAAAGGAAATATCTCTTTCAAATGAAATGTCAAAAAGACAGGAACACTAACACAATTGAACAAGGTTCACATATACAATTTTTTCCTCTAGAAAAATGAATCCCGTGTATCCTTCAATGTAGAGCATCAAACCGGTCTTCCTGCTGCTAGCGATATTCTCGTGTATATAGGCCCATTCAAAGATATCATTAATTAAACCCTAAATTATTTATGCCCGTATCACCGTTCGCGAGTCGAACGTTCGCCAGCCGTCGAACTAACAGGGATTAGTGGTGAGACTGCTATCGCAATCACTGCTACTCAGAACCATAGATAAATTAACAAGATGGCAATCTCGATGGCTTTGACAGGCATTTTGAAAACTAGCCCCTACAAACTCGTTTCGATTTGACGGCGTCTTGACTATGTCATTCTGCCTTGTTCCGACGTCTTGACTCTAAGTCAAAAGCGTCGTTTTTAAAGCGGCCTCTAGACGCTCAATATTATTGTGCGAAATATTGCACAATTTTATTGTCTTGCTGCCCCAGACGGTTCAATATTTTTCCCAATAATTTAGTTGACCGGTCATATATGTATTAAAAGTCAAAAGCGTTCTGATTTTCCGCAATATATCGCACAATCTTGCAATATTATCTACAGACGAACAATAATATTGTGCAATATCAAATATTGCACAATGCTATTGGGCGTCTAGGGGCCACTTTAATTACAAGTACAACAACTAACCCTTGCGGAGATCACAGGGCAGACGTACGAAAGTTTTACATCTTGTTAATTTATCTATGCTCAGAACTATGTTCTTCGCTCGGAGCAGAGAGCAACCAGGGATAAAGAATGAGAAACCAAACTTTCGTACGTCTGCCCGTTGATCCCCGCAGGGGAGGTTGTTGCCTTTGCCATTAAAGCGGCCCCTAGACGCCTAATAATATTGTGCACTATTTGATATTGCACAATATTATTGTTCGTCTGTAGGTAATATTGCAAGATTGTGCGATATATTGCGGAAAATCAAAACGCTTTTGACTTTTAATACAAATATGACCGGTCAACTAAATTATTGGGAAAAATATTGAACCGTCTGGGGCAGCAAACCAATAAAATTGTGCAATATTTCGCACAATAATATTGAGCGTCTAGAGGCCGCTTTAAAAACGACGCTTTTGACTTAGAGTCAAGACGTCGGAACAAGGCAGAATGACATAGTCATGACGCCGCCAAACCTCACGTGTTCGTAGGTGCCAACTGTCAAAGTGCCTGCCAAAGCCAAAAGATTGGTATCTGATTCTTTATCCCTGCGAACTAAGCCGATCGAGGTATCACGGTTCGCGAATCTTTTCATTCGCCTGGAATTCACCCAAATTCACTCGCTGACAATTGACTGAATGTCAATTCACTGGTTCTGTCAAATGTCATAAATATATTTGAAATAAATTGTGTATTTGAAAAAGGAAAACAAATTCAAAATGTTAAGTAGTGTTTTATTTTTTTCAAATGATTGCGATAAAGAAAATATAGGAAACATGAGTAGAGTAAGAAGGCAGATAAGAGACTGCTCTAATCCATTAGAGCTTCCTAATAATTTGTGAGTATGATAATATCAAATAAGAATGTTTGTTCAGTATAGAATTTCTAGATTTGTTTCCAACTTTCGCCTGAGCAAGGACGCATTCGTTTTTGCTCTTGAAATAATCAAGGATGAATGCCGGAGCTCCCGCAGTTTTGCGATTCCGCCCATATTAAAGTTGGCGTGTGTGCTCCGGTTTTTTGCTAGTGGTAGTTACCAATCTAGTGTCGGAAACGACTTTGATTTGGGACTAGCGCAAGCCAGTGTTTCGGGTATACTGTCCGAAGTCCTAGAAATTTTTCAAAGAACCATTTGCCCATCCCAGATTCGTGTTGAAATGTCCGGAACGGAAAAACAGCAAGCCAGAAGTTATTTTTACACGAAGTGCGGTATACCGGGTATAATTGGTTGTGTAGATGGTACCCATATCGGGATTATCGCTCCCCATCATTTAAAGCATCAGTTTTTGAACCGAAAAGGATATTTTAGTTTAAATGCTGTCATCGTAAGTTTCGAAATTTGTTTTATCTTCTCTCACATTTTATATACATATACATATACTCGGATTATAGGCTCGTGACCACAACATGGTCATCCGGTATATTGATGCAAGACATCCTGGCTCTTCACACGACTCATTCATATGGAACTCATCTGAACTAAGGCAAATACTGGAGAGAATGTGGCAAAATAATGAATTGGCGATGTATCTTGGTAAGCCTTCTATTGCGTATTCTAATAAAAGTCAACTTAATTGAAACGTGATCATATTTTAGGAGATTCAGGATATCCGCTGTCACCATACCTTTTAACACCATATAGGAATGCAGATAGTGGATCACGGGAAGCTCGTTTCAACACGAAGCATGCCCAAGGACGCAACATCATCGAAAGTACGATTGGTGTTCTGAAGAGCCGGTTCAGATGCCTTTTGAACGAGCGAAAATTACACTATTCACCTCGGAAGTCTTCAGAAATCGTGAACGCTTGTTGCGCATTGCATAACATATGCAAACAATTTGGAGTGCGCGCGCAGGAAAGCGAAGTGGAACCACAAGCAGAAGTAACAACCTCGGAAGAATTTGAGTATCCATACAATAGCGCTACTTTAGAAGGCGAACGCATTAGGAACAACATATTAAATAATATGTAATATAAATAATATATTAATATTAACTTAAATCACATTCCATACTAAACACATATTCCATACAAAATTCAAATAAATAAAAAAAAAAAACATACTAAAAATTCACTTATCAACGCAAAGATTTTAGTTCTTACTTACTTACTTACTTATCAGGCCTGCGATCCATGGAGGATCTGAGCCTGAGCTATAGCTGCCTTCCATCCTTGACGGTCCCGGGCACGCTGCTTCCAGTTGTCAAGACAAAGATGTCTTACATCCGCGATTACTTGGTCTTTATACCGGAGGTTCAGTCTTCCTCTTCTTCTCGAACCAGGAGGCTCGGAGTCGAAGACCCTCTTAGCTGGAGCGTTGATGTCCATGCGCTCGATGTGGCCGAGCCAGTGTAGTCGACGGGTCCTTGCTTTCCGGACTACATCCCCATCTTGGTACAGCTCGTAGAGTTCGCGGATGTGTCTTCTTCTCCATTCACCTTCCTCACAGACAGGACCAAATATCCGGCGCAGAATTTTTCTTTCGAAAGAACCCAAAATCAGCTCCGCTGTCCTGCTTATCGTCCAGCTTTCGGCTCCGTACAGCAAGACTGGCAGAATGAGCGTTTTGTAAAGCATGACTTTGGTCTTTCGAGTGAGGAGTTATGACCCCAGTTGTTTGGACAAGCCGAAGTAGCAGCGGTTGCCAAGGGCGATTCTACGCCGGATCTCCACTGTGGTGTCATTTGTGGAATTTACGTTTGCCCCGAGGTAGACAAACTCCTTAACTACCTCGAAATTGTAGCTGTCAATTGTTATGTTTTGTCCCAGATGGTGAGCGACGGATTGGTTTTTGCTTGACAGCATGTATTTCGTTTTGTCCTCATTGATCTTAAGGCCAATTCGTTTCGCCTGTTCTTCAATCGCCGTGAATGCTTCCACAATACCACGGCGAGAACACGCGATGATGTCGATATCATCCGCGTATCCTAGCAGCTGGATGGACTTGTAAAAGATAGTGCCTTCCCTGTTGACGCCTGCCCGTCGCACTATCTGCTCCAGCACCAGGTTGAAGAAGTCACATGACAGCGCATCTCCTTGCCGAAATCCGGTGCATGTTTCGAATGGTTCCGAGGTCCTAGAACCGAGTTGCACGGTGCATCGCGTGTTTTTTAGCGTGGCGCGACACAACTGGATCAGTTTTACCGGGATCCCGAATTCGGCCATCGCCCCAAACAGTGCTTCACGATGAATGCTGTCGTATGCGGCTTTGAAATCGATGAAAAGATGGTGTGTATCGATTTGAAACTCGTTGGTCTTTTCCAGGATTTGTCGAAGTGTGAAAATTTGGTCTATAGTTGATTTGCCGGGCCGGAAGCCGCACTGGTAGCTGCCGATTAGTGCGGTGCAAAATGGTTTTAGACGTTCACACAATACGCTGGACAGGATCTTGTATGCGACATTGAGCAGGGATATACCTCTATAGTTCTTACAAGAGGTAGGATCGCCTTTTTTGTGGATGGGGCATATAGAGCTGGCATTCCAGTCGTCGGGCATGCTCTCATCTTCCCAAATTCTGCAGATGATCTGGTGCATGCTCCCTACCAGAACATCGCCGCCAGCCTTGAAGAGCTCTGATGGCAAGCCATCTGAGCCTGCGGCCTTGTTGTTCTTCAGCTTCTGAATAGGTGTGCCGACTTCTTCTATGCTGGGTGGGAGGTCTACTTCAGCGGCTGGAGTTGGGATTTCCTCAGTCCCTACCACTCTCTCTTGGTCATGCTCGTTAAGCAGCTGCTGGAAGTGCTGCTTAAATACATCCACTATTCCCTGCGGGTCGGTGACAAGATTACCCTCGCAGTTTCGAAGAGCCAGGGTGCCCTTTTTGAAGCCTCCTGCAAGGCCTTTGGCTTTCTTGTAAAAGGCTCGTATCTTATGTCTATCCCTAGACTCCTCGATATCCTTGAGCTGGGAGGCTGCGAAGATTCTTTTCTTTTGTCGCAGTGGTTTCTTCTCCTCCCTTCTTCTGGCTCGGTACTCTTCTCGCGCTGCCCTGGTTTTCCTCTGCAGCGCCTTTTGGTACGCCTCGTCGGTTGCTGCCTTTTTCTGCTCACACTCGCCATCATACCACGGGTTTCTTGTCGGGGGTGGTAGGTATCCTAAGGTGGTTTCGGCTACTTCCTGAATGGCTGAGCGGCAATGCAGCCACATATTATTGGCATTTGTGTTCGACGTAGGCATACCGTAGAGTCTTTCGCTCAGCTGCTCCCTGTAGACTCTGGCAACCTCCGGTGTGCTCAGGCGCCCAATGTCGAACCTCCTACTGATGGGCTGGTGCAGCTTTCTGACATTGGACAGTCGAGCTCTGAATCTTGCTGCTACGAGGAAGTGGTCAGAGTCGACATTTGCCCCTCTGAATGTTCGCACATCCAGGATGTTAGACGCGTGCCTTGCGTCAATGAGCACATGGTCGATTTGGTTGGCGGTTCGACCGTCCGGAGATCGCCAGGTTGCTGTGTGGATTCGCTTGCGAGGGAATCTTGTGCTACTTATCGCCGCATTACGAGCTGTCGCAAAGTCAGCGAGTCGGAAGCCGTTATCTGTTGTTGTATCGTGGAGGCTGTGCTTTCCGATCACTCCGCCAAGGGTGTTTTCCTTTCCGATTTTGGCGTTGAGGTTCCCGAGCACGATTCTTACATCGTACTCCGGACAAGCTCCGTAGGCGTTGTCCAGGAGGTCATAGAAGTCCTCCTTGATAGGGTCTTCAGCCTCGTCGGTAGGGGCGTGTGCACATATAAGGCTGATGTTATAAGATCTGCCTCTGATGCGGATCACAGCCAGGCGATCACTTATAGGTTTAAAGTCGATGACCTGCGACCTTAACCGCTTTCCCACTACAAACCGCATCCCAGTAAGTGCAACCTTTTGTGACAGCTGTAATAAATGTCGCAATTTTTTTTCCTAATCATACCGTTTCCTATCCAGCGTATTTCCTGGACCGCAGTAATATCCGCCTTGTACTGCGTGAGGATTCCTTCTAGTTTATGAGCAGCTCCGGGAGTGTACAGGGTTCTGACATTCCAGGAGCATACTCGCAAATCGTGTTCCTTTTTCGTGCGTTGTCGTCGTCGAGTATCCGTCCGTGTATCCGAGGCATCTTGCTCATTCATAACTTTGGGTTTTTTTACGTGGGCGGATTGTTAGCCCGCCGCACAACCGCCATTCCGGTAGGGGTTTTTTTCGCTGCATACGTTTGTTCACCTCCCAACGGTTGTGCCGTCTATTTTTGTCCGCTTCCGCCTGGGCTTTCCGGACCTCTTTTGCTTTGCGCAACGAGAGTTTCTCCTTTTTTAGCTCGACACATTTTCTGGTGTAACGAGCTATTTCGGCCCAAGATTCCTCCATCCGATTCATTGCGGAGAGAAGATCTGACTGAACTTCAGTCTGGGATTTGAGCAACTGCAATGTTTGGCTGGCAGTGCTGGTAGAGTAGTCGCAATCTAGGGTATTAGACAGCCTTTTTGAAGTTAAAGGCGTGTTATGCTCTTCCAATACATGCTGTTCATGCTCTGTCGGAGATGGCAAAGTCGTTATACTTCCACCAAAAGCGTTACCGTCGGAATGAACAGCATGCTGTAATCCCTGCAGTCGTTCACTGCACTTTCCAATGGTGACAGGGATAATTGCACATATGGCCCACCCCCTGTGGCCACAAGTTCCTGTTTGTTAGACGCAATTGTTTTTTTTTAATTTTAGTTTGTAATCCAGCCAAACCTAAAATTTCAAATATATATATACATATGTACATATATTGCGAAATACTTTACCTTGTACCACTCTTTCCCATCACGCGTAGGTGGCCCCAAACAGTTCAGCTCGGCCGCAAATGTTTCCCAGCACTCCTTTTGTGTCTTCTTAGAGGAGCCAAATACACCTATTCCCTTGGCAATGTTTGGATTTGTCTCCATCAGCTGCACCAGCTTACTGAACTGATGACTGTTGGTTTTCTCCAAAATCGAAAAAGAGGAAATGCCTATTACTTGAAATTCATGCATTTTATTTGTTATTACTTACATTTTCCTGTGTTCCATCATTATTATAAATACTTTTCTTAAATTAATTGAACGTTCGCCTTCCAGTCACCAACTTTTTGTGTTCGACTGAATTCGACATAAAAAACAGCAATCCAGTCGAACGTTCGCCAACGGTGATACGGTGAAATCGTAGTTCGCCGAAATGTTGACATTTGAGTCGAATGCCATCTGCGCGACTCGCGAATGGTGATACGAATTTGTGTGACTCGACTCATTTTTCGTTCGACTCGCGAACGGTGATACGGGCATTAATTGAATCGAGTTTTTCATCTTACATACATACATAGATACATTTTCAGTGGCCCGCATGTTCCACTAAAAGAGTCGCGGGAGTAATGCGCGCACGCGGGATCTCCAGGCCACTCGATCCTCCGTCATCGACTCTAACTCATAAGGAGCTATGCTCAAGCGCACACAGGCGAGTTTTTGGACTAGGTTCAACCACCTCGTCCTGGGTCTGCTAAGCAGTCGCCTGCCTGATTGTATTGCATCCAAGGCACGCTTCGGAAGTCGCGATGATGGCGACATTCGTCTTACGTGAGCATAGCATAGCCCTTTCCGTTCGGAGAAGCAGCTGCTTAACATTGGGCTCCCCGCGTACTGCCGTGTTTCTCACCCTATCCCGGGGAGTAACTTCCACAACAGCACGAAGAAATCTCATTTCGGCAGCTTGTATTCGCGATCTTATTCTTTCGATCAATACTCAAATTTCATGACCATAGGTGAGAGTTGGAACAAATTCTGAATAAAAAACCGCTAACTTGGCTTTGACACCAAGCACGGTCTTCCTGGGGTGGAATCGGCTAAGGTGATTTGTGACAAGTGACAGTCACATTCGCGGTTTCGGTATCGTGTAAGGTGATAGTCACTGTGATTGTCACATTTTTGTGACAGTTTTCTGGTGACAGCTATTTAGCTATCACTTTCATATGTTCTGTGCGTGTGATATGGCTTTTGTGTGTTTTATAAAATAGAAAATATGTGTTTCCGTGCTTGGAACTATTTTCAAGCGTAGATGAAGAGTTCAATGAGACATTGATGGAAGTTAGAATTCTGAGGAAGAATTCGAGAAATCGGTCTAAGTCGGTTTCCTTTCCCTGTACGCCGACAAAATGTATAATTGGCCAATAAATGAATTGAATGCAATAATAGCATTTCTTATATGTACATTATTTACTTTTCCCAGTATTTGTGCAAAACAATCGATGAAAACGGCCCGGATCTTAATTTCAAAATTTCTTTTTACCTAACAGCTGTCTTAAAGCAGCCCTACACGGCGAACATGTCCGCCGATTTTGTTCGTGAATTTGCTGTGAATGTCGCCGAGTAAACATAAATAAATAACCATAAGCGCAACCACTTGTGTTTATTTATCGTACATGTTTACCCTCTGAAGAATCAGCACGAAATTAATGTTCTCCAAATGTGTTCGCCGTGTAGACAGTAACGCAAACGAACGGATTCGGCGAACATGTTCGCCGTTTAGGGCTACCTTTATCTGTCAGTTACTCCGAAAAAGCAAGTGTTGCTCCCTTTCTAAACTTTTTTTGTGATAATCTTACCCGATACCAACAGATGATGATAGTCACATATGACTGTCTCCAAGGT
Organism: Eumerus sabulonum; assembly: GCA_951905685.1. Classification (NCBI taxonomy): domain Eukaryota; kingdom Metazoa; phylum Arthropoda; class Insecta; order Diptera; family Syrphidae; genus Eumerus; species Eumerus sabulonum. The sequence continues at coordinate 96,909,839 of OX645060.1, forward strand.
GACTATCACCTTAGCCGATTCCACCCCTTATTTTTTTTTTTTTTGTTTTTTTTTACACATGGGGCTAGTGCTACTCTTAGCAATATGGCACTGCGACCTTTGCAGATCTATTGTGCCTGCTAGCCGATTAGCCGAGTAGCCTCTCAACCTCTATAATGAAGTTGAGAATGCTTCTCGTAGGAGCCAGGGTGATCCCCTCAGGAGTCACAACTTCACTGAGAAGGATGCGCTTCCTAAGATGGCAGAGTGCAGCACACTCACACAGTACGTGTTCTGCCGTCTCATCGTCCTCTAAACAGAGCCGACACACAGTTTCAGACGAGAGACTAATTTTATTTAGATGATATCTCAGACCGCTGTGTCCCGTTAGCTAGCTGATATCCCCTCTCGGGAAAATGTTGCTAGCTGATATCCCCTCTCGGGAAAATGTTGCAATATGGACATGTGGCCTGCGGGTCTACATGGCATATTTGTTCCCGAGCAGAGGATTCTGATTGCACTGCGTAATGCCACCTTTTTGATAAAAAGGTGCAGTGGAACGAGTCCAGTGAGTTCTTCTTGTGCTGCCGTAGGGCAGGACGGCACAGCGCCTGTGATGCCGAGACACGCTAGTCTCTGAAGGCGTTGATGCTTAATAATAGTAGTTTTTTGTTCAACTTTTGTCCACCATACGGTGGACCCGTAGGTAACGATAGGCCTTACTATCGCGGTATATAACCAGTGGACCACCTTAGGTTTAAGCCCCCAGGTTTTACCGTAGGTGCGTCGGCAGGCCCACATGGCCTTAGTCGCTTTCATGAGTTTATTTTTCATGTTGGAGTTCCAGTTGAGTTTGCGGTCTAGGTCAATACCTAGATATTTTACCTCCTCTGAAAATCCTATGTGTGTTCCATTTAGAAGGATTGAGCAGGGTTGTACATTTCTCCTCCTTGTAAATGGGACTAAGATTGTCTTATTTGGGTTAATAGATAACCTCTCTCTGCCACACCAGTCAGAGATGAATTGGAGCGCAAGTTGCATGCGTTCACAGGCAGTGACCTCGCACTTGCCCGTAACAATAACTACTAGGTCATCAGCATATCCAATGACCTCGTAGCCCAGAGTGGTCAGCTTGCGTAATAGATCGTCGATGACTATCGACCAAAGCAGTGGTGAGAGGACTCCCCCTTGTGGGCATCCTCTGACCGCCGATACTGTCACTGAGACCTCTCCGTATGTGGCTGATATAATACGGCTATTTAGCATCGCCCTAATCCAGTGATTAGTGGGATGGTCCACACCCCTGCAGGATAATGCGGTGGTGATCGAATCATAGCCAGTATTATCGAAGGCCCCCTCTATATCGAGGAGGGCGCAGATTGCGATCCCCTTTTGTGTGAAACTATTTTCAATGCACGTCACCAAGTGGTGTAGTGCGTTTTCGGTAGATCGCTCTTTGCGATATGCATACTGGTTCGGGGTGCAGAGGTGTCTGGTTTTCCAGGATACCTCTGATGTGGAGCTCTATCAGTTTCTCCATTGTTTTTAGGAAGAACGAAGTCAAACTGATAGGGCGATAGGATTTAGGTTGATCGCTTGGTTTCCCAATCTTGGGGATGAAGACAAGATTGACCTCTCTCCAAGCCCGGGGTATGTATCCCAGGTTGAAGCAAGACCTAAATAGAACCATCAGTGATGGTAGAATTGTATTCAAACCCCTCTGTAGGATCGCAGGAAAGACACCGTCTTTGCTTGGAGCCTTGTAGGGTTTGAATGAGCCAATTGCCCATTTAACCCTGTCAGGGCTGAATAGTCTTCCAGAGAGGCTATTTGTTCTACTGTCGATGTTTTCTGTGACGTTAATCTGATCGTCAGAGGACATCGAGTAGGGAGTAGAACCAGGGAAGTGCACCTCGAGCAAGGTCTCCAGGGTCTCCCTGCGGTTGACGGTGAAGGTGCCGTCTGATTTGCGAAGCAGCCCGAGCCCATTTGTGTGCTCTCGAGAGAGTGTTTTCTGGAGTCGGGCTGCAGTTGGAAGCGAGTCTATATTCTCGCAATGCTTCCTCCAAGACGTTCTCTTGGATTTCCTTAGTTCGAGGTTGTACTTAGTTAGAGCAGATCTATAATCAGTCCAACTATTGTACCGTTTTGCTCTATTAAACAGCGATCTCACCTGCTTCCTTAGGGACTCAAGCTGACTGTTCCACCAGGGCATACAACGTTTTTTTGTAGTTGACCTGGGTGTACAGCTGTCTCTAAAGGATGAGATGAGTGCTGTATTGAGCTGGTAGGGCGCTTCGTCGATGTCGTCTATTGATTTAATCGACTTAGGGAGCATGTCCTCTTTAGCGGCGAGTTGAGCTTGGAACCGAGCCCAATTTGTTCGTTTGGGCTGATATCCGGGCTCAACCTCAGTTGCCTCACTAGAGATGTTGAATCTGATATGCTGATGATCAGATAGTGAGGTTTCATTGGAGACATGCCAGTCCCCAATCACATTTGAGATAAACTGGCTAGAGATAGTGAGGTCTAGCACCTCTTTCCTAACCGCGTTCATAAATGTGGGTTTGTTGCCTCTATTGGCAACGGTGAGATTGTTACTTATAATAAATTCAAAAAGTGACTCACCTCGTTTGTTGGTATTGCTGCTGCCCCATTCCATATGGTGCGCGTTGGCGTCGCATCCAATTACCAGGTGGTGTTTCTTCTGGTTGCAATACCTAACCAGATCCTGGACTTCTGTAGGAGGGACTTGTTGACCGTCTCCAGGAAAGTAAGCGGAGGCGCATACAACCTCCCTTACTCCTCCATCGGTGGGGACTTCCACAATGACGGCTGCCAGGTCCCTTGTAATGAATTCTGGAATGGGGAGAAAATTTAGGTTAGTGCCGATCACACATGCGGCCCTAGGAGAAAAATCTCCTGTGGCGTAAATTAATTTACGCGACCTGTTTTGCAGGCCCATAATCTTACCTTTATGGACCCATGGTTCTTGGATTAGCCCAATGCTGATCCTGTCGCGGTACAGTCGTAGGCTAAAGGTGTCCGAGGCACCTTTGGCATCGTGCAGGTTGCCCTGCAGCACACGCAGCCCACCCATTATTTGCGACGGTAGGCCGGATCCTTCGTTCTGTAAGGCTTGTTGTTGCCTCGCCTGAAGTTTCCGACCCGATGGGAGTGATCCTCTGTTCTACTTCCCATCGAAGATTCCCCTTTTTTCGTTGGGGGATGTTTCTTTCCCTTGTTTGGGCGACCTTTAGTGGTCGTCGGCTCAGACGTGGCAGCGGGTTTTGGTTCGTCACATCTGGGCGTGTCTACTATAGCAATAGGTGCAACCACCATATTGCTGGCTGTAGGTTTTCCTACTACAGTAGCAGGTGCAACCACCATACTGCTGGTTGTAGGTTTTCCTATTGCGGCAGTAGGTGCATCCACCATACTGCTGCTTGTAGGTTTTCCTACAGCGATTGGTGCTACATCCAAGGATGTTTTCGCCTGGCTTTTGACAATCATCTTGACGATTTCAAATCTGTAGGCCACTTGGCACTTAAGTTCCATCAGTCGAGCCAAGGATTTGTCACTGACTGCTAGAACTAAGTGCAGGAGGTTTTTCTCCTTGTTTGACGTGCTTTGCATGACTCTCCAGTTCTTTGCATGTAAGTCGTCATTTTGCGAGTCCAGCATCGCCAACACCTTCGTGATGGGTAGGCCGGCGCTTTGTGGGAAGTAGCCCCGTACGATATGCGGTTTCGGGAAAGCTTCTTCTTCCACAAGCATAATATCAAGTCCACTTTTGTCCTTGATGGCCGTAAAATTGGTTTTCATCCAATCGGCCGTAGCTGGGTTGTCACACACAAAGTATAACCACCCTGACTTGTAGGTCGATCCCCTAAAGCGAGGTTTGGGTCCTTTACCCGACAGCTCGATGGAGGTGTCGACTATAGCCTCCTGAACGGCTGCCATCTGCGCTGTAGTGAGGGGGTTCGTTCCTAAGTCCTTAGGGACGATGCCGAGTCGGATCCTCCCAGCTACACTACTGTAGCTCTTTTTATCGACCTGATGTTTGCCGATTTTGCTGCATTTAGCAGCCTGGTCTGGTGGAGTAGTGTCTGCGGAACGAACACGTTTCAGTTCCGGACCCTTACTCACAGGGGTTGATTTTGCAAAGACTAGGGCTCCATCTCTAGTTTTGCCCTGCATCATAGCAGCTTTAAATCGTCGCTGCTCCGACGATTTGAGCTTGACGAAGCCACCAGGTGGTACAGGCTTTTCCTCTACGTTCTTGATGGTTTCGTTCCTACTTACACTTGGGAGTTCATCCGAGAGCATACTCACAGAGTCTCCGCCAAGTGTGGTATCGGAATCACAGAGTGAAGATATATCTTCAGCTTTCCGTTCGGCTGCAATGCCAGCACAAGTTGCCGGCATCACTTCCCAATTTTTAGCCGCTGAGGACTCACAAGCCCTAGCAGGCGATGACGTTAGAGAGTCATCAGTCTCTTCAAAAATATTTATTTTGTCAATTGTTCCCACGAGAACACGGGAAAGAACGGTCACCTGCAGCGGAGCCCGAGACACTGCAGGAAGGCTGTATTGAAATCGGAGGTCGCCCGGTATCCGAAGTTCGCATACTAGTAGCTAAGCACCCTCTTAGCCATGCATCCGTCGGCGTATGCTGTTCCACCTTGGAGTTAGGGGAGTAGGGGAGTGATGGGTACAGAGGAAGGGGAGAGGTAGGGAGGGGTCCGTAACTGCTTCTTAGCTTCCGGTTCCTCTAGAGATTAACTCTCGAGAGTCATTACCTGTACTGAGCCTCCGTACCACGACAAGGTTAGCAGTTGTCACGGAAGTCCACCCCTGATTACAGATCTTCCAAGCTGTTTCAAAATTGACCCAGCTTGGCCAATCCTGCAGGAAAGCTCAGTATTACTCCTCCCATCACTCGTGAAGAAGACCGCGAGATACTTAATGCCCATATCACAATACTGCGTTAGCGCTAGCTTCGAGTGACGTTTAACATTCAACACAGGCAATTCAATGGGGCAGCCTTAAATACTGCGTTGGTGCGAGGCTCCTTACGATTGTCAAAAAATAAGAGAAAAATGAGAGGGAGAGAATACGTAAACTCACGTAACCACAGCAGACAAAAGTCAAACACGTCGAAAATTTCTGTGCGTTTGACAGCTGTTGATAGCTTTGCTGTGTAAATATATATGCTGTAATTGTGAATTCTGTGTTTTTCTGTAGAATATTTCGAACAAAGGTAATTATTTATTGATTTTATTACTTAAAAACGGGCATTTAATAAAAAAAACATTATTTCAGATGTCATTCGAAGAAAAGTTGATTTCGATGGTAAGGGACGACGCATTCCTCTACAATACAAGATCGAAATTATATAAAAATGTATTGAAGAGGAATGCGCGTTGGGACGAAATCGGAAAGGAACTGAACAGATCAGGTAATTATCATGCAATATATGGGAATCTTTTCTTTTAAACGTAAATAAATTAATATTCCCTTTAGCTAAAGAATGTAAACAACGCTGGAGAAGTCTCCGAGATAGGTTTGTGAGGGAGAAAAGAAAGCTAGATCTCCCCTCGGGAAGTGAAGCTGCGGATGTGGAGAAATGGGAGTTCTATGACTCTATGGAATTTTTAATTCCATCGGTCGAAAATAGAGTGTATGTACATTTGCATATGTATATAAACACGCACTTATGCATTTGGAATTTATTTTTTGGTTATTTGTAAGAAAATGTTTTTTTTTTTTCATTTGCATACAATTCGGAAACTACCACAGTAGCCAAGAAGACTTCAGCAACACCAACGACCCATCATCTCCATTGGATCTCGGAGACTTCTCGTTTCCGGCAGTGCAAACACCGAGGAGAAGGCCAGCGGTGAAGGGCACTGAGGCGGCGTTCTCGAAGTTCCTGGAGGAAATCAAAGTGACGGTGAATGAGAACCTTGTCGTCCAGCAAAAAACTCCCATTCACGAGTTCATGCAATGCATGGCGAACCGTATGGTCCCGCTTTCCCAAGCAGCGCAGTGTAGACTGCAGAATTTGATATGTAATGCTGTGAAGTTTGCATTGTCAAATTGTATGAATTACATAACTAATTACTATTCGAACACACCTTACTATTTGTACTGTCAAACAGACTTGGCATATTATATTCAAATATATCTCTTCCTATTGTGCACTCGAAGGCGACGGACGTGTTTTGCTATACATATAATTAACAGGTTATGGGCCCAGTGTTCTCATTAGTAAAACAAAAAAAAATTTAAATATCTTATAAACACATAGACTTGAAAATCCTTTTGCGATTACTTTGTAATATAATAGTAGTGTTGCGAGAAATTAATTTCGGGTTCGCGGAAGCACGGATTACAAACGTAGAAAAGGATTAGTTTGGGGAACACGCTGGGTTGTCTGCGCGAAAGAAATTCTTTTCTTCAAAATGGACGGCGAAACAATTAAAATTGACAAGCTTCAATGTGCAGAACAATGGTGCACATGGAAATTCCAAATTCGCATACTTTTAAATGCTGGAGATTTGTTCGAAGTCGCAACTGGAGAAGATCAGCCGCCGACTGTGGTAGAAACAGATGCAAGAACCAAAACTGCATTTATGGATTGGCAACAAAAAGATAGGAAGGCACAGAAAATTATCGCCACCAGCATAGGCCAGGGAATTTTAGTGCACATCATGCATTGCACAACAGCTTTCCAGATGTGGTCTAAGTTATGTGCAATTTATGATCAAAAATCTAAAACTAGTATTAATATGTTGCAACAGCGTTTTTATGGATTTCAGAAGGATCAGAATGATGACATAGCAACTCACATAAGCAAATTGGAAAGCTTAACTCAACAGCTAAGAGAAGCCGGAGAAACTGTTTCTGAATCCATGCTAATTACGAAGGTGTTAATGACACTGCCCGATCGATTCGCCCATTTTTTCAGTGCTTGGGAGTCGACAGATATAAAGCAGCAAACCATCGATAATCTAAGATCGCGTCTTATAATGGAAGAATCAAGGCTAACTGACCATCAAAGCAATATTTCCAACACTGCACTTTTCACCAAAAAAGGTAAAAGATTTCATCAGCAATACCATAGCACCCATAGCAACGGTAACACAAGTAATCAAAAACGCCCAGGTAAATGTTTTCTATGCAAACAATTTGGTCACTGGAAGAAAAATTGTCCAAGAAAAAATGATAATAAAAAACTTGTTAGCTATGCTCATCGTGACACACCATCTGACGATAGTTGTGATGCACTTGAGTGTTACAGTAGGTGAGCATGTTACACCTGATGATTGGGTTCATGACTCGGGTGCGAGTGAACACATGTGTTTTCGACGGGATTGGTTTAGTACATACAAAGAACTATCAACGCCAGTACTAATAACCATTGGCAACGGTTCGCATATAAAAGCTTTCGGTAAAGGAGAAATAAATATCTATGCGTTTGACTATCAGGGTTGGGTTAAAAAACGTTTAACAAATGTCTACTTTGTGCCAGACATCAAGGTAAATCTTTTCTCTTCGGGAAGCGCACTGGACAAAAACTACAGTTTAACATCGGATAGTAAAAAATGTGAAATCTCAAATATAGGATAAGGTGATTGCGATTGGAATCAGATGCGGACGGCTCTACAAAATGCTCTTCAGAATAAACATCGCTGCAAATTATGTGTCAAAGGTTGAAGCACTTGATGCATGGCATTACAAACTAGGTCACATGTGCATTAAACAAATTAAGATGATCTTAAATCAACGTGGCATCGAATTTGTTGGTATTCCGGATTTCTTTTGCGATGCTTGTGCCGTTGGTAAGATGCACCGTTCACCATTTGAAAACAGCCAGTCTAGGGCGAAGGATGTTGGAGTTCTAGTACATACTGACTTGTGTGGTCCGATGTAGACCCAGTCATTGGAGGATCCAGGTATTTACTTTTATTCAAAGATGATTTTTCTAATTATAGGACCATCTACTTTATGAAAGAAAAGTCTGAAGTTTCTAAATTCATTGAACGTTTTTTAAATGAAGTAAAGTCGTTGTATGGTCGTGATATAAAGATTCTACGTTCAGATAATGGTCTGGAATATAAAAACAAAACGGTACACGATATTTTATTTCACCGTGGTATTCGTCATCAAACCTCGGTTCCTTATACACCTCAGCAGAATGGTAGAGCTGAGCGAGACTTGCGTTTCATAGTAGAAACGGCAAGAACAATGCTTCATGCATGTAATATGCCTCTCACTCTATGGTCCACCAATTAATAACTTAAGGACATTTGGCAGTGAAGTATTTATTCACATCCCAAACGAGAAACGACAAAAATAGGACAAAAAGGCCAAATTTGGAATATTCGTTGGTTATTCTGACAATTCCAAAGGATATCGAGTGTGGATACCAGAATCAAATAAAATACAATTATCCAGAGATATCTTGTTTAAAGAAAAGTCATTTTTTAAACCAAAAGATTTGAATGAAACTATTGATCCGAAACAAGCTCCTTCGTTAGAGAAAGAAGACATACAAAATGGTGATGAACGGTATAGCTCAGCGGAAGAAGGAAGATCTTCGGACACTGAGCAAGTGGGAGAAATACAGGAAACGGAAAAAGCACAAAGATACAATCTTCGAAGTAGATCTAGACAAAGTACTCAAGAGAAAGAGACTCTGTATGCAATTATTCAAAAGGGACACGCTTTTCTTACTATGTGCTATGAACCCTCAACATACGACGATGCAATTAAATCAGACAGTTATGAGAAATGGATAGCTGCGATGGATGAAGAGATAGAGGCTCATCCTTTGAATAAAACCTGGGATTTGGTTGATCATCCAAACAACAAGACTATTATAGCGTCGAAATGGGTTTTTAAGGTAAAGTTGTCTTCGCAAAACGAGATCCTGCGCCACAAAGCACGATTGGTTATAAAGGGCCATAAACAAGTGGAAGGAGTCGATTTCACTGAAACATTCAGTCCCGTTGCAAAATTCACATCCATACGCACAATTCTGGCTATAGCGGCATCTAAAAATTTAATTTTAACTCAGTTCGACGTAAAGACTGCCTTTTTGAATGGAAAATTAGATGAAGATATTTTTATGTCCCAACCACGTGGGTACGACGATAGAACAGGGCGAGTCTGTAAGCTCAATAAAACTCTATATGGTCTGAAACAAGCTTCGAGAAATTGGAATCTTACCATTAGCAAGCTTTTGAAGGATTTTAAGTTCGTCGTTTGTGCAGGTGATCCGTGTTTATTTGTACTTCGAAAAGAGGAACGAATAACATTTTTGGCGCTCTACATTGATGATGGGTTGGTTGCAGCAACAAATCAAAGAGACACGCAAGATGTAATAGATTACCTACAGCAACATTTAGATATAACAACTAGTAATGCAGATTACTATCTTGGAATTAAAATAAATAGAAGTTTCAATGGAACAATAAAAATTCACCAATCTGCATACATTCAACGCCTACTAAATCGATTCAACATGGCTGATTCAAAAGGAGTCTCTACACCATGTGAAGTAAACCAACAAACGCTGCTTGTTTCATCATCAACTGACAAGGATACACTATCATATCCTTACCGTGAAGGTGTTGGGTCTTTAATGTATCTAGCGGTCGCAACAAGACCCGACATTTCATATGTTGTTGGAGTTTTGAGCAGGTTTCTGGATAACCCTTCTCCGACTCATATCAAAATAATCAAAAGGGTTTTTCGTTATTTAAATGCGACTCAAAGCACAGGTACACACTTTATGAAATGTAATAAATTAGTTCTTTCGTGTTACAGTGACTCGGACTACGCTGGTGACATTGAAACAAGGTGTTCAAAAAGCGGTTATTTGTTCCTTGTGGGACAATCTACTATCTCTTGGGGCTCACGAAGACAGCGATGTACGGCATTATCTTCGACTGAAGCGGAGTATGTTGCAGCATCTGAAACGATTAAGGAGTTGATGTGGCTGAAAGGGCTAATTAAAGTTCTCCTCCCTGAAATAGCAGAACGACCTACTCTACATCTAGACAATCAAGGTGCCATTAAACTAATAAGGAATCCCGAATTTCACTGCAGAACAAAACATATAGACATAAGAATACATTTCATTTGAGAAAAATTTAATGATAAACTTTTCCAATTACATTTTGTTCCTAGTAATGATCAATTAGCAGATATGTTTACCAAGCCATTAACAAAAGCCAAGTTTGAAAGATTTAAGATGATTATAAATGTTACAGCTTAAGTTTTATTATAATTTAACAATGAGTGGGAGTGTGAAGTTTGCATTGTCAAATTGTATGAATTGCATAACTAATTACTATTCGAACACACCTTACTATTTGTACTGTCAAACAGACTTGGCATATTATATTCAAATATATCTCTCTCTTCCTATTGTGCACTCGAAGGCGACGGACGTGTTTTGCTATACATATTGTTGCGGAGATGCAAGCGGACCGTTAAGTTCGAAAACTCTCTGGAAGCGGGGATTGGAATGATGTCAACTTCCAAGGGAATTGTCAGAGCGTTCTAGAGATTTCCGAAGGGGAACTTCCAACGGCGAACGTTCGAGACGGTGGACCGAGAGCTATATAAGCGCGAACACTCGCCCTTGACAGATATTCAGTTTGTGGTATAAAACAGCGTGTGACAAGTCGGTGTGATCAACCAAGGTGAAAAGAAAAGCTTTCAATAAAGGTTTGTGTATTGTGTAATAAAGTTTAAAGTGGATTGTACTGTGTAATAAAGTTTAAAGTGGATTGTATTGGATAATAAATAAAAGTGGTGAAGCTACACAGATAATTGATCTGTGGTGAAAGAAATAAAAGTGTGTGTGTGTTTTTAATTGGGAAAACGTAGAAAATTGTAGTTTATCGCAATCCAGTGGTGCGAACCCTATTTGGTGTGGGGATTGAATAATTCGTAACATTTGGTGTCAGAAGTGGGATTGCGAGTAAACGAGTGAAACTTAATTTGAGTTGTGAAGTGAATCATTGCAAAAGTGAGAGAATGGTAAAATTGGAAAAGTTGACAATTGAACAACTGAAAAGAGAGCTGGATGCTCGGGAATTATCCACAGTGGGAAGTAAAGCCAACCTGGTGGAGAGATTGCGATCAGCGTTGCAGGAAGAAGGTTTCGACTGGGAGAATCACGAGTTCGGGGTGGAGAAGCCGTCGACATCCAGTGAACCAGCATTTGATATGCAGCAAATTCTCGCAGCTATGAATGCTATGAGTGCTTCCATATCCCAGAAATTAGATCAAAAGCTGGAGGAAAATTCCGTTGCCGTAAGTACTTCTCTGAGTCAAAAGCTGGAGGAAAATTCCATCTCCCTGAGCCAGAAATTAGATCAAAAGCTGGAGAAAAATTCCGTTGCCGTAAGTACTTCTCTGAGTCAGAAACTGGAGGAAAATTCCACTTCCCTGGGCCAGAAGCTGGAGACGTTAGAAGGGATGCTAGAGAACACTCGAGAAAGCTTAAGAAACATCCAGCAGGCCGTCGACGATCGATTCCAGAACATCGAGGAGAGAATCGAAACACTAGAATCGAGGTTCGACAAGAAGGTTCTAGATCTCGAAAATAACCAAGAAAAGATAATCGAGACTATGGAATCGAGGTTCGACAAGAAGGTTCTGGAACTCGAGAAAACTGTCCAGAACGTTTTGCATTAAGGAATCGTTGTACCAACTGCAGCATCGAAATTCACAGCTCCCAACTTTGACGGCACGAGCGCATTTAACATCTTTAAGCTCCAGTTCGAGACAACAGCGGAACGGAATCAATGGGGAGAAGAAGATCGTGTTGCCGCTCTAGTAATTTCGCTTAAAGGCGAAGCAGCTGGTGTTCTACAGACTATCCCGGAGACCCAGAGAAGGAACTACACAGCCATATGTGATGCTCTTCATCGAAAATACGGCCGTGAGCACATGCAGGAGATGCACAAGCTGGAACTTAAAGGACGCAAGCAGCGTGGAAACGAGACCATCCAGCAGTACGCTGCCGACATCGAGAGGCTGTCTCATCTAGCCTACGCGGATGTTCCAGTTGATGTGGTGGAAAAACTGAAAACGGATTCTTTCATCCAAGGGCTAAGGGACCCCGATACGCAACGAAGCCTGATTCTCCTGCCGAAGACATCTTTCAAGGAGACAGTTGCCAGCGCTCTCGCATGTGAAACATCGCTCTTGATATGCCGACCTTACATCAAACTACGGCGCATATCTCAAGACCAGGATAGTTCCAGAACAACAACGGCGAGTAAGAGTGGTTCATTCCCGGGTAGGTGTTACATCTGCGACCAGCAGGGGCACATTGCAAATGACTGCCGTCTGCGGAGAAAGCGTTCCTTCAGCGAATTGCGCCGTAATTCCAGAGTAACGACAGTGAGTAGGAGTTGCTCGTTCCCAGGTAGCTGCTATATCTGCGACCAGCAGGGGCACATTGCAAATGACTGTCGTCTCCGGAGAAAGCGTTCTTCCAGCAAATTGTGGCGTAGTTCCAGAGAAGCAACGGTGAGTAGGAGCTGCCCGTTTCCAGGTAGATGCTACATCTGCAACGAGCAGGGGCACATGGCGAGAAATTGTCATCTGAGAAGAAGGCGTTCGAGGTTTGAGTCGCGAAAAGGAGAACAAGCGAGAGCACGCGAACACCGGAAGGGAAGCAGTCATGGAAATGCGGATGCATTATCGAGGCGACCTTGCGATGTTGAATGCAAACATTGTTCACGCGCCGAGACCAAGGAACAGGTCACCGACATCCGTTGTTTCCAGGTGCTGCCAGAAGATTCCTGGACTGTCGAGAAGGTCGGAAGGAAGCAGCGAGAAGATGCCGATCTGGCAGTCATCATCGACTACCAAGAACGAGGTTTTCGACCAAGTTGGCAGCAAATATCCAGTGAAAGCCCAATCGTGAAAGCTTACTGGGCTCAATGGCAGAGTTTGAAGCTGAAGAACGGTTGCCTCTACCGCAGTTGGGAAAGTGAGGACGGGAACATTGTAAACGATCTGCTGGTAATTCCGAAAGGACAAATCGAAGAGGTCATCCGAGAATACCACGAGGGACCAAGCGGGGGTCATCTTGGTATTAACGAGACTGTAGAAAAGATCAAGAGACGTTTCTACTGGGTACGATGCCATGAGTCGGTTACGCGTTTCATTCGCAGGTGTGAAAAGTGTGCGAAGGCAAAGGGTCCAGTTAGGAAAACTCGAGGAAATATGCAGCAGTACAATGTTGGAGCACCGTTCGAACGTATCGCAATGGACATTGCAGGCCCATTCCCAACGAGCAACGCTGGAAACAAGTACGCGCTAGTGGTGATCGATTACTTCAGCAAGTGGCCTGAGGTGTTTTGCATCCCGAATCAGGAAGCCAAAACCATTTCGGATGCATTCGTGAATAACTGGGTTTCGCGTTATGGAGTACCAATGGAACTACACTCAGACCAAGGGAGAAACTTCGGGTCGTCGGTGTTCAAAGAACTCTGTGACATGCTAGGTATCAGAAAGACGCGGACAACACCATTACATCCACAATCTGATGGCATGGTCGAAAGGTTCAACCGGACGATGGAGGAATACCTGAGAAAAGTCGTCGTCGGAGATCAGAAGGACTGGGATGAACATCTTCCCCTTTTCTTAATGGCATACCGTTCGGCACAGCACAATTCAACGGCAACAACACCGCCGAAGCCATTTTTGGAACTGATCTCCGACTTCCATCGGACTTGAAGTTCGGCGTGGTACTACCGACAACTAGCGGCAGGGAAGACTTCGTAACCGAAAAGAAAAAACAGCTGAACTCTATCCATCAGTTCATCCGGGAGCGACTGAACTTGGTCAGCGATAAAATGAAGGCGCGATACGACTTGAGGGCGAATACTTCTGGATTCGAGACCGGACAATTGGTATTGCTGTACAACCCACAACGGAAAAAAGGCTTGTGCCCCAAATTGCAATCAGCCTGGGACGGACCATATGAGGTCATCAAGAAACTCAATGACGTGGTATACCGGATACAGCAGATGGGAAACAGACGGGCGAAGTATAAAATTGTCCACGTAGAGAGGTTAGCACCATATTACGGAGAAGGATCCAATCGCTTGTTCGAGGACGAACAAGTTTAGGAGGAGGGCTTTGTTGCGGAGATGCAAGCGGACCGTTAAGTTCGAAAACTCTCTGGAAGCGGGGATTGGAATGATGTCAACTTCCAAGGGAATTGTCAGGGCGTTCTAGAGATTTCCGAAGGGGAACTTCCAACGGCGAACGTTCGAGACGGTGGACCGAGAGCTATATAAGCGCAAACACTCGCCCTTGACAGATATTCAGTTTGTGGTATAAAACAGCGTGTGACAAGTCGGTGTGATCAACCAAGGTGAAAAGAAAAGCTTTCAATAAAGGTTTGTGTATTGTGTAATAAAGTTTAAAGTGGATTGTACTGTGTAATAAAGTTTAAAGTGGATTGTATTGGATAATAAATAAAAGTGGTGAAGCTACACAGATAATTGATCTGTGGTGAAAGATATAAAAGTGTGTGTGTGTTTTTAATTGGGAAAACGTAGAAAATTGTAGTCTATCGCAATCCAGTGGTGCGAACCCTATTTGGTGTGGGGATTGAATAATTCGTAACAATATAATTAACAAATGCCATTTCGGAGGAGCTCATAAGAGAAATGGAGGAATAAAAAGAGTTTCTTTGTATAAATGTTTGTTTTATTTCATAAATGTTAAATTTTGTTTGCGTTTAAATAAGAAGTTATTTGTTCTCTCATGGCAAAAGCTATTCTGGGTGAGTTGTGAGCTCCTATTATGTCTGCTTGAGGAAGCGGTGTAATTTCATTTCTCCCAAGACCTCTGATAAGAAGATCACCGTTCTCATCATATGAGTCGACGAACTCAGGTGTGCAATAGGCAGCTTCATTCAACTTGATGAAATTGTGTAGGACTGTGGTGGCTTTTACGATTTTGTCAGCATTTGCTGGTAGCATATGAAGTGTTGTTCGAAGTATACGTCACTTTGCTACCAAAATACCAAACGCGTTTTCGATAACACGGCGAGCTCGAGACAATCGTTTATTAAAATAATACTTTTCAGCATTTAAATTTCTGCCTGGATAAGGGCGCATTAAATACGGCGTCAAGGGAAATGCTGCATCTCCAACCAAGTAGTGGTTGCAGCAGAAGTCGGAGTTAGGAAGCAATTTTGGTGGAGGCATATTCAAATTTCCGGACATAATTGTGCGCCCAAAGGGTGACTGTGAGAAAGTACCACCATCACTCTGACTTCCGTACGCTCCAATGTCAACTGATGTGAACGTATATGAGGCATCACAAACAGCGAGTGGAACAATCGAATGATGCCCCTTATAATTGAAGTACTCCGATCCGGCACCGAGTGGACACTGTATATTTATATGTTTGCCGTCAATTGCACCCACACAGTTCGGAAGATTCCACAGCTGCTCGAAATCTTTTGCAATACTTTCCCAGTCGTTCTCATTTGGTGGAGATAGATAAAGGGGCGTCAACGATTCCCACAGAACGTCGCAGGTTTCATAGATTATTTTCAGCACTGTTGAGTATCCCATTCGAAACATCCACGCCAGGACTTGCTTGGGTACTCCTTGGGACAGATACCTACAATTTACAATTGGTACAAAGTTAGGTTCATTAATTTTATAATGGAATACATACAGGAGAACCAAAAATAATCTGGCACTAGGTTCGATTGGTTTCCTCCATGACGACTTTACAAGACGAGGTTCAATCAGCGAGCGTAGAATTTCAAATGTTTGCGGAGACATTCTTGTTATTTTGTAAAAATGCTCCGGATCCCTTTCCATCATCTGATGGAAATTTGTTTCATAGAATCCATTTGATTCTCTGCAGAGATTAAGCTCGCGAATCCACCACCGTCTTTCTGCCGTTCTCTCCATTTCCTCAACCATTTCACATGCTTTATAGCAGTGGTAGGCTATTTTCACTATCTTAACTGTTTTTTCAATTTTTTCCAATGCGATTATATTACTTACTTACTTATCAGGCCTGCGATCCATGGAGGATCTGAGCCTGAGCTATAACTGCCTTCCATCCTTGACGGTCCCGGGCACGCTGCTTCCAGTTGTCAAGACCATGATGTCCTACATCCGCGATTACTTGGTTTTTATACCGGAGGTTCGGTCTTCCTCTTCTTCTCGAACCAGGAGGCTCGGAGTCGAAGACCCTCTTAGCTGGAGCGTTGATGTCCATGCGCTCGATGTGGCCGAGCCAGTGTAGTCGACGGATCCTTGCCTTCCGGACTACATCCACATCTTGGTACAGCTCGTAGAGTTCGCGGTTGTGTCTTCTTCTCCATTCACCTTCCTCACAGACAGGACCAGATATCCGGCGCAGAATTTTTCTTTCGAAAGAACCCAAAATCAGCTCCGCTGTCCTGCTTATCGTCCAGCTTTCGGCTCCGTACAGCAAGATTGGCAGAATGAGCGTTTTGTAAAGCATGACTTTGGTCTTTCGAGTGAGGAGTTTTGACCCCAGTTGTTTGGACAAGCCGAAGTAGCAGCGGTTGCCAAGGGCGATTCTACGCCGGATCTCCACTGTGGTGTCATTTGTGGAATTTACGTTTGCCCCGAGGTAGACAAACTCCTTAACTACCTCGAAATTGTAGCTGTCAATTGTTATGTTTTGTCCCAGGTGGTGAGCGACGGATTGGTTTTTGCTTGACAGCATGTATTTCGTTTTGTCCTCATTGATCTTAAGACCAATTCGTTTCGTCTGTTCTTCAATCGCCGTGAATGCTTCCACAATGCCACGGCGAGAACACGCGATGATGTCGATATCATCCGCGTATCCTAGCAGCTGGATGGACTTGTAAAAGATAGTGCCTTCCCTGTTGACGCCTGCCCGTCGCACTATCTGCTCCAGCACCAGGTTGAAGAAGTCACATGACAGCGCATCTCCTTGCCGAAATCCGGTGCATGTTTCGAATGGCTCCGAGGTCCTAGAACCGAGTTGCACGGTGCATCGCGTGTTTTCTAGCGTGGCACGACACAACTGGATCAATTTTACCGGGATCCCGAATTCGGCCATCGCCCCAAACAGTGCTTCACGATGAATGCTGTCGTATGCGGCTTTGAAATCGATGAAAAGATGGTGTGTATCGATTCGAAACTCGTTGGTCTTTTCCAGGATTTGTCGAAGTGTGAAAATTTGGTCTATAGTTGATTTGCCGGGCCGGAAGCCGCACTGGTAGCTGCCGATTAGTGCGGTGCAAAATGGTTTTAGACGTTCACACAATACGCTGGACAGGATCTTGTATGCGACATTGAGCAGGGATATACCTCTATAGTTCTTGCAAGAGGTAGGATCGCCTTTTTTGTGGATGGGGCATATAGAGCTGGTATTCCAGTCGTCGATTATATTGTATGTATGTATGTATGTTGGCGTTACAGTCCATGAAGAACCTGAGCCGAGCTTCTCTCAATCACCCATGTTGTGTGTGATTTAATTTTCACATAGGTGAAAGGGACCTACAGTTTATTGCCGGTTCCGAACGGCTGATTTCGAGAAGCTTTTCATGACAATTTTACTACAGGGGGTTTTGTCAGAACTCCGCTGAGGAGAAACACCGTGAAAAACACGTTCGATGACATCGGCGTCAGAGGCCAGCACACTACCCACTGCGCCACGGTGCTCTCACCATCGTCGATTATATTACTCATTTTTAATATTCTTTTGGAAATGTACACAAAATACGAAAAGGCGTTTGATGAAATTTGACAGTTTTGACTTGAAAACAGCTGATAAATTTAAAATGTCACTTCAACGCACGTTCGAAGCATTTCTCGTAACACGTAAGGAAGCTCGCACCAATGCAGTATTGTGATATGGGCATAAACTTCTCCACCTGCTTCAATGGGACTCCACTAACATGTAGAGTGCATTGGACAGGTGTTCTGGAAATAACCATAACCTCGGATTTGTCCACGTCAACCCTCATTCCAGCATCAGCACATACGGTCACAAACTTATCTAGCGTGCGCTGAAGTTCCATCTGGGAGGATGTGAGGACAACTAAGTCATCTGCAAAAAGAAGTTGACCTATCCTCAACTCTCCCAATGTAAAGCACTCCTCGCCTCGACTGCGCTGGCAACATCCAGTCCATATATATATAATGAAAAGGAGAGGTGACAAGACGCACCCTTTGTGAAGTCCATCGCCCACGGTGAAAGGTGTTTATTTACTACCATTAACCCGAACGCAGCTGCTACATTTGTGTATAGAGACTGAATGGCCCTCAACAGAGGACCATCAATCCCATACTCCTGCAGAACCCTCCAGGATTTGCCTCGAGGAACTCGGCCTTTTCCATATCTACTGTTTGGGATTGAGCAGCTCCGAAAATTGCTCGCTCCATCTGCGTAAGATGTCCATCTCATTGGAAGGCAACACACCATCTTTGGATTTAACTCCTTCGATGATGTTGAATTTCCTTCCTCTGAGCCGGTTTGTCAGAACACCTTTTTCGCAGATCTATGGTCGCCCTCCAACTTCTCACCCTATCAAGGGCCGCATCAATTTCATCCAGGAAAGTGGCATACTCAGACTCTAGATTCGGTGCATCCCGAGTGAGTTTTAAGATCGCGACTCTCCCTCCTAATGGTATCCACACCAATAACCTGTTTGCCAGCCTGGGACATATGAGTATCCCTACTCCCGCCTGTGCAGACATTTGAGGTGCAGCTCCCGACAGGAAGAGTTTCCACCCGTCCGAAAGGTCCACAGTTTTATATCCTCTCTGCTTTGTCGAAGAGATACTTACGATATCTAACCGATACCTGACAGTTTCCTCAACCAGCTCGTGATACTTCCCTGTGAGTGATGAGACGTTCCACGTGCCCATCCTAAGACGATGCCGTTGTCTGTTGCACTTTACTCCCCGCACGCACTGGTTAGTGCATGGCGTGATAACCTCCCCACCTCCGTAATGGCTGACGAGGCCACTGCCGGGTTGCTCGTGACTTCTTCGGGCTAAGCCCGACCGGCTGCCGACAGACCGGCCACTGGACGCTCGCATACTGCCACCATTTAGGCCTGGCTCCGAATGGGGCGCTGGCACACCAGGGTAGGCGATTTCCGAGGCTGCTCTTCTCTTCGTCGTCATGGGGGCTTGCGCTTCGTTAGCCAGGTTTGGTCGGTACGAAAATGAATTCGCACACCCCAAACCCTTATTATAAGAAATGGCAAACACTGTTGAAAATGATAGAAAAATTACATTGCTATTTCTTTTTGTTTTTTATTAGACATTATGATTAATTATGTTAATACCAAGTTTATTATAATATTATAATGTAATTACACTGCGTATTCATATACTGAACATTTTCAACACTATTTTTCAGTATATAATTCATGTAAAAAAAACTCGTAAGTCCTGATTTTTTCTTCAGGGAAGATAATAATTTGTGTAAGAACCTCGTAAGTCCGACATACGAGGTTTTGTTAGTTTTTTTTTTTCATCTGTGGAGTTACGAGGATTTTAATTGTCCGGTAGGAGCGCTAGTTTAATTCTTAGACTTACGAGGTTATTTCCATTCGATTTCTCGATTTTTTTCCTTTATGGAAGTGAATTCCACCAAAAAACGGACTTACGAGGTTTTGGTATGTTGACGACGTATTGTATTTTTTTCTGCTGTGGGATACAATTTTATTTGCATACTTGTGGGCCTAAAGAAAGTCTGCGTTGGCATGTGGCTGCATAAACATACGCATAGGCATACTTTTAGGACTAGTTAGTAATCCAGGTGATGCGTACATTCATGAAAACATCTAGTTCTTGGGGGTTATTTTGTATTGCTATAGTATCGGAAATTTATTCGGAAATCGGTATTTTGTACGGCTATAGCAAATGTGACAGAATTCGCTTTCGGAAATGAAAAGTAATGCCGATTCCGATATCCGAGGTAAGGCATTTTGAAAACGCGGTTTTGTAGATCTCGATGAAATAAGCACAAAAAATTAAGTACCAATTTTCTCGTTTTCGCCTAGTTTAGGAGATATTAAGGTTTACAAATTCATTTTTTCCTATGGATTTCTTAGAAAATTTTGTTTGCATACTTGTGGGCCTAAAGAAAGTCTGCGTTGACATGTTGCTACGTAAGCGTACATGCATAAAATGTAGGCATACTTTTAGTACTAGTTAGTAATCCAGATGATACATGCATTCATGTATGTATACACCTAATTCCTTTTTTTTTATATGACAAATACGTTCGTGTGAAAAAACATGGATATATGTACATGCATATGTGCCCATTTCCAAATCGAAATAAGGCCAATTAAAAAACAGGATACTGTTTAAGTTCATTCTAATCTGTCTAGCGGTTACGCCATTACTTACTTTGAAGGCGCTACAGTTCGGGGTGAACCAGGGCCTCAACCAACAAGCCGCTTCGAATGCCGCACGCATAGTTGGTTGAGGTCCCTTTCCACCTGTGCGCGCTACCTAAATTGCGGTCGTCCTCTGCTGCGTCGTCCCTCGGGGTTGGAGTCGAAGACTCTTCGGGCCGGAGCGGTGATGTCCATTCGCTCTACATGGCCTAGCCATCTTAGACGTTGGATCCGAAGACGTCTAACTAGGCCGATGTCGCTGTACAGCCCGTACGGTTCTGGGTTGAATCTCCTCCACTCTCCGTTTACACAAACGGGACCAAAGATTGCATGCAGAATTTTTCTCCCGAAAAGCCCAAGATCCTCTTCATCCGCCTTTGATAACGTCCAAGCCTCAGCGCTATAGGGGAGGACCGGGATGATTAAGGTTTTGTAGAGGGATATCCTAGTTTTTCGAGAGAGGGCTCTACTACTCAATTGCCTCTTGAGCCCAAAGAAGCAGCGGTTGACAAGAGTTATTCTGCGTTTTATTTCAGCGCTGGTGTCGTTGCTGCTTGTCACTTTCGAGCCAAGGTAGACGAAGTAGTTGACTACTTTAAAAATATAGCTGCCGAAGGTGACGTTCTGACCAACATGTCGGTGTTGCGCGTGTTTCTTTGATGACAACAAATATTTGGTCTTTTCCCCAATAACTCTTAGACCCACTTTAGCCGTTTCTGTTTCAATGCTTGCGAACGCCTCATTGACGTCTCGCTTTGTCCGTCCAATAACGTCAATGTCATCTGCATAGGCACGCAATTGGGTAGACTTGAAGTAGATCATACCTCTTGTATTGGCCGCAGAGTCCCGCACGATCTTTTCAAGTATGATGTTAAAGAAATCACATGACAGTGCGTCACCCTGTCTTAAATCCATTTTAACATCGAAGGGCGCAGTTAGTTAATGGAGCAGCGGGAATTCTGCATAGTCATCCTGCATAGTCTGATGAGTTTGGCAGGAATGTTAGAACATGACAGGGCTCTGCATAACTCGTCTCTATAAGCACTGTCATACGCAGCTTTAAAATCGATAAAAAGATGGTGCGTGTCGACCTGGAATTCATGGGTCTTCTCCAAGATCTGCCGTAACCACACTGGTAAGAACCTATCAGATTGTCCACGAACGGTTTTAGGTTTGCGCTTCGTTAGCCAGGTTTGGTCGGTACGAAAATTAATTCGCACACCCCAAACCCTTATTATAAGAAATGGCAAAATGATAGAAAAATTACATTGCTATTTCTTTTTGTTTTTTATTAGACATTATGATTAATTATGCTAATACCAAGTTTATTATAATATTATAATATAATTACACTGCGTATTCATATGCTGAACATTTTCAACACTATTTTTCAGTATATAATCCATGTAAAAAAAACTCGTAAGTCCTGATTTTTTCTTCAGGGAAGATAATAATTTGTGTAAGAACCTCGTAAGTCCGACATACGAGGTTTTGTTAGTTTTTTTTTTCATCTGTGGAGTTACGAGGATTTTAATTGTCCGGTTGGAGCGCTAGTTTAATTCTTAGACTTACGAGGTTATTTCCATTCGATTTCTCGATTTTTTTCCTTTATGGAAATTCAAAAAAGTTAATTCCACCAAAAAACGGACTTACGAGGTTTTGGTATGTTGACGACGTATTGTATTTTTTTCTGCTGTGGGATACAATTTTATTTGCATACTTGTGGTCCTAAAGAAAGTCTGCGTTGGCATGTGGCTGCGTAAACATACGCATAGGCATACTTTTAGGACTAATTAGTAATCTAGGTGATGCGTACATTCATGAAAACATCTAGTTCTTGGGGGTTATTTTGTATTGCTATAGTATCGGAAATTTATTCGGAAATCGGTATTTTGTACGGCTATAGCAAATGTGACAGAATTCGCTTTCGGAAATGAAAAGTAATGCCGATTCCGATATCCGAGGTAAGGCATTTTGAAAACGCGGTTTTGTAGATCTCGATGAAATAAGCACAAAAAATTAAGTACCAATTTTCTCGTTTTCGCCTAGTTTAGGAGATATTAAGGTTTACAAATTCATTTTTT
This sequence comes from Eumerus sabulonum, assembly GCA_951905685.1. NCBI lineage: Eukaryota > Metazoa > Arthropoda > Insecta > Diptera > Syrphidae > Eumerus > Eumerus sabulonum. The sequence continues at coordinate 96,932,330 of OX645060.1, forward strand.
CCTATGGATTTCTTAGAAAATTTTGTTTGCATACTTGTGGGCCTAAGGAAAGTCTGCGTTGACATGTTGCTACGTAAGCGTACATGCATAAAATGTAGGCATACTTTTAGTACTAGTTAGTAATCCAGATGATACATGCATTCATGTATGTATACACCTAATTCCTTTTTTTTTATATGACAAATACGTTTGTGTGAAAAAACATGGATATATGTACATGCATATGTGCCCGTTTCCAAATCGAAATAAGGCCAATTAAACAAACAGGATACTGTTAAAGTTCATTCTAATCTGTCTAGCGGTTACGCCATTACTTACTTTGAAGGCGCTACAGTTCGGGGTGAACCAGGGCCTCCACCAACAAGCCGCTTCGAATGCCGCACGCACAGTTGGTTGAGGTCCCTTTCCACCTGTGCGCGACACCTAAATTGCGGTCGTTCTCTGCTGCGTCGTCCCTCGGGGTTGGATTCGAAGACTCTTCGGGCCGGAGCGGTGATGTCCATTCGCTCTACATGGCCTAGCCATCTTAGACGTTGGATCCGAAGACGTCTAACTAGGAATCTCCTCCACTCTCCGTTTACACAAACGGGACCAAAGATTGCATGCAGAATTTTTCTCTCGAAAAGCCCAAGATCCTCTTCATCCGCTTTTGATAACGTCCAAGCCTCAGCGCCGTAGAGGAGGACCGGGATGGTTAAGGTTTTGTAAAGGGATATCCTAGTTTTTCGAGAGAGGGCTCTACTACTCAATTGCCTCTTGAGCCCAAAGAAGCAGCGGTTGACAAGAGTTATTCTGCGTTTTATTTCAGCGCTGGTGTCGTTGCTGCTTGTCACTTTCGAGCCAAGGTAGACGAAGTAGTTGACTACTTCAAAAATATAGCTGCCGAAGGTGACGTTCTGACCAAGATGTCGGTGTTGCGCGTGTTTCTTTGATGACAACAAATATTTGGTCTTTTCCCCAATTACTCTTAGACCCAATTTAGCCGCTTCTGTTTAAATGCTTGCGAACGCCTCATTGACGTCTCGCTTTGTCCGTCCAATAACGTCAATGTCATCTGCATAGGCAAGCAATTGGGTAGACTTGAAGTAGATCATACCTCTTGCATTGGCCGCAGAGTCCCGCACGATCTTTTCAAGTATGATGTTAAAGAAATCACATGACAGTGCGTCACCCTGTCTTAAATCTTTTTTAACATCGAAGGGCGCAGTTAGTTAATGGAGCAGCGGGAATTCTGCATAGTCATCCTGCACAGTCTGATGAATTTGGCAGGAATGTTAGAACATGACAGGGCTCTGCATAACTCGTCTCTATAAACACTGTCATACGCAGCTTTAAAATCGATAAAAAGATGGTGCGTGTCGACCTGGAATTCATGGGTCTTCTCCAAGATCTGCCGTAACCACACTGGTAAGAACCTATCAGATTGTCCACGAACGGTTTTAGGCGCTTACACAGTATGGAAGAGAGGATCTTGTCTTATCCCTGTGTAATTGGCGCAGTCATAGGGGTCTCCTTTTTTATGGACCGGGCAGACGATACTGGGATTCCATTCATCGGGCATGCGTTCTTCCGACCATATCTTGCAGATGGGTTGGTGCATGTTGACCAGCTCATCGCCAGCTGCTTTAAACAGTTCCGCGGGGAGTCCGTCTGCTCCAGCAGCTTTATAAGGCTTAAGTTTCGATACCGCTATCTTAACATCGTCTAGATCAGGTGGACGGGATTCTCCTTCATCTTCGTCCATTGTGAATAGTTCGCTCTGCCTGACGGCGGCATTTTGACTATCGTCGCCGTTATACAGTCTGCAGAAGTGGTCCTTCTACAATCTCAGCATCGACTGTGACTCCACTACTAGTTATCCGTGTTCATCCCTGCAGGCTTCTGCTCTGGCTTTATAGCCTTGGCATGTTCGCTTTACTATCTGGTAAAATTTTCGAACGTCGTTCCTGCAGTAACATCTCTCCATCTCGGTAAAACTATTCAAAGTTTTGTATTAAATCGTCGTTTTCAAGTATTTGTTCATGATTTTGCGTCGGATGTAATTCATTTTATTGTAGGTGTGCCTCAAGGTTCTGTCCTCGATCCCGTCTTCCACTCTGCGAAGTTGCGATTTACGCTGATGATACCGCCATATTAGCTTCGCATGAAATTGGTCTCAATATTGAGACGAATCTAAAGCATGCAGCTGAAGTGGAAAATTAAACTTAATACCGAAAAAAACTCAAGCTATCTTTTTCACTAGAAAAAGAAAACCTTTTTTTCTTCCATCTAGTCAACTTACTATCAACGGTCGCGCAATAAAGTGGAAATCTTCCGTAAAATGCCTGGGCATATATCTTGACTTTTAAGAGCCACATCACCGAAACACTTAATAAAGCGAACATTGGAATAAGAATACTATATCCGTTTATTAATATAAAGTCATGTCTTTCATAAGAAAATAAAATAATAATTCATAAAACTATATTTCAACCAATTTTGCTATACGGCTGTCAGGTTTGGGGCAACTGTGCTAAGTGCCACATTAAAAAGCTACAACAAATGCAAAACAAACTATTAAAAATGATGCTAAATTTGCCTTGGCATTACTCAACACTACATCTACACACTAGAGCTAATGTTGAATTGATCTCATTGAGGATTTGCAAACCTAATGATAGTTTCATGACTAATTGCGATATTTCAGACAATCCTTTAACCAACCAGCTGAACCTGCTATAATGCAACACTTGTTTTTTTTTTTTTTTTTTTTCGGCCAACTTTCATTTGAGGTTTTTGTTTTCATTTGTTTTCCTCAGTTTATTGTATTCTATCATTCTCCCCATTGTAAATTAAATAATTTGTATAATATTTCAGTACAAAGATATGAATCACGTCTCTGTAAATCTATTAGGTAAATTATGCGATAACACATTTTTTTGTAAATTTTAAATGAAATTAATAAATATCTATCTATCTCTCCATCTCCCCGATCTCGCGCTTCTCGTGCTCTTTCTTTTTCCTTTTCAGAAGTGCATGCTCCTCCCTCCTTTTCTGTTCATATAGCTCGCGGGCAGCTGTCGTCCGTCGATGCAATGTGGCCATGTATGCATTCTGTTTCTCTACACGGGCCTGTCTGCACTCATCATCAAACCAGGGGTTTCTCTACGGTGGTGGCTCGAAACCGAGTACATCTGAGGCAGCCTCTCTAATGGCGTTCTGACAACGACTTCATTGATTGCTGTTCTATGGTTTCTGCAGATTGCATCGGGACTTGAGAGAGCTTGAGGGAGACTTGATCGGCGAAGGTCCTGGCGGTCTCCTGCGATTTCAGCTTTCCGATGCTAAATTTTGGTGTTCTTAGTCGACTCCGTTGACTCCGAGAAATTCACATCCGTACCCTGGCTTTTTTTTTCAACTTTGTATGTGTATGAGGCAAACACCGTGGCGCAGTGGGTAGTGTGTTGGCCTCTGACGCCGATGACACGGGATCGAATCCCGACACAGCCATGTCATTGAACGTGTTTCTCACGGTGTTTCTCCTCAGCGGGGTTCTGACAAAACCCCCTGTAGTAAAATTGTCATGAAAAGCTTCTCGAAATTCGCCGTTCGGAACCGGCAATAAACTGTAGGTAACTTTCACCTATGGGAAAATTAAATCACACACAACATGGGTGATTGAGAGAGGCTCGGCTCAGGTTCTTCATGGACTGTAACGCCAACATACATACATACATACATACCCTGGCTGCAACCAGGCAATGATCCGAGTCGATGTTGGCTCCTCGAAAGGTTCGGACATCTAGGATGCTGGGGGAGTGTCTGCCGTTGATCGCAATTTGATGAATTTAGTTGGTTGACGATTTATCGAAAGACCGCCAGGTCCCCTTATGGATGTTGAGGTGTGTGAATCGTGTACCTGCTACTACCAGATAATGTCAAGCCATAAAGTCCACTAGCCTTAGTCCGTCTTCTGACGTGGTGTTGTGTAGGCTGTGCTTTCCAATGGCCCGTTCAAAGACAGCTTCCTTACCCAGCTTCGCATTGAAATCTCGTAGAACGATTTTGGTTTCATAGCTGGGACATTGCGCATACGTTCTGCCTAGAAGATCATAGAAGCCGTCTTTATATCTGTCATCTTTCTCCTCTGTGGGGGCGTGGACACTTAATAAGCTTATATTGCCGAGATTTGCCTTGATGTGGATAGTTATGAGGCGTTCGCTTACATAGTGAAAGCTTAAGGCTTTTTTCCTGAGTCTGCCTCGAATAACAAATCCGCATCCGAATAAGCGTTGTTTATTTTCTCTGTAGCAGTTTCCGTAGTAGATATCACAATTCTTTTTTTTTTTTTTTTTTTTTTTTTTTTTTTTTTTTTTTTTATTATTATTATTTATTTCATGAAAAACATTATGAACAATCTATTATATACATATAACTAAAGAATAATAAAAGATTTTTATGAAATAATTAGAAACATTCTATTGTCGAAAGACAAGTGGCGAATGAACCATCAGAATAAATTGGACATTAATGTAGGTTGTGGGGTCATTTAGTGCAAAAAATCAAATTCAATTCAAGTTCTTTGATTACAATATTGTTAAATGAAAAATTCAATTAAAGAAAAGAGATACACCAAAACATACGTTTAGACTATAACATTTAGTAATGAATCTATTTGCTTAAAATTAAATGTAAATAGAAACAGTTTCAGTTTTTTCAAGAATAGCACTTCAGTCATCTCACTTCTCAGATTAAAAGGTAGGTTATTGAACAAGCGGGGCGCAGTAACATTATAAAAATGTGAAAAATGTGATTTTCTTACTGTAGGTATGTTCACTAAGAATTGGTTATTGACACGTAAATTATGGGAAACGCACCATCTTGAAGGGTAATAACCAGATCTATTGAAAAATACTTCAAGAACCTTATAAAAATATAAGTGTTTTAAAGGAAGGGTATTAAGTCTCTTGAACAACTCAAAACAGTGAGTCCTGCGATTAACTTTGAACAAGATACGAAGCGCATGCTTTTGTTTAACAGTTAAGGGATCTATTTTATTAGAGTGAGTACCACCCCAACAAGTTAGCCCATATTGCAGCTTAGATTTAAATAATCCATTATAAACAAGCTTTAAGATGGGTAACGTGCAATATAGACTAAGATGGTAAATTTGGCGTAGAACATTATTTAGGTATTTGGATAGGTGTGAGGTATGATCCTTCCAACTTAATTTGCAATCCAAAATTATCCCCAGATATTTGAAACTTTCAACTTTTTCTATATTAAAGCAACCACCCGAGCAGTTATTACCAGCATTGAAAGAGGACTTATTAAGTTGATGAAGACAAGTATACAGACTGTACTTAGTGCAACTAGGCGAATGATATATCAACTCTATGTCTTCAGATGCGACACCTGAAATGTTGAAGATCATAAACTTGGTTTTTTCACTTATAATAAGCTTATGAGAACAATACCATTTACGAAGGATTGCTAGATCATAGTTGACCGATGTATACATATTAAAATAGTTTAATTCAGAATACGACAAAGATGTATCATCAGCAAAAGCTGTTACAATGCCTTTAAAAGGTTGGATAAAAAGGGAATTAACATAAATAAGAAATAGGATCGGACACCTAAATTTATAACTTTTTCCGAGCTCCAACTATCTTTAATTTTCACCATCTGTCTACGATCTCTTAAATAAGAAGCAAACCAATTGTATACAAAGCCCCTGAAACCAATTCTATATAATTTTTGAAGTAGTTTGGTATGATCCACCAAATCAAATGCTTTAGTTATATCAATAAATAAAGCAGCCGCTGTTCCGGAGTTGTTTAAAGTTTGATATAACTCACTACAAAGTTTCAAAACGGCGTCTTCAGTCGACCTCCCTTTTCTGAAACCATTTTGAGAATCGCTTAGGAAATTAATTTTGTTCAAAAAGGACGACATCCTTGTTTTCATGGCTTTCTCAAAAACTTTGGCAAAAACAGAAAGAAGAGAGATAGGACGATAGTTGTTAAGACTCGTGGTTTCTCCTTTTTTGAACAGTGGGATGACAATGGCTAGTTTAAGTGCATCTGAAAATACACCTTTATGGATGCTAAGGTTGAAAATGTACATTAAGATATCAGAAACATTGTACGAAATGTTCTTTAAAATATTATTGGAAATCATATCATTTGAACTGGAACTAGATGTTTTCAGTGACATTATAATATTATGAATCTCCAATGAAGTAAAATCTTCAAAGAAAAAGCTTTGAGCGTTAAGGCACTCTTCAATAATACCATCTGAACATTGACATGAGTTTCCTGGAGTAGTGTAATCAATATTAGTATTTATATTTGAAAAATGATTGATAAATAGATTAGCCAAAGAAGTTGGATCATTAATTAAGGAAGAACCATCCTTTATAGAAATAACAGTTTCAGGTTTTTTTTTATTAAGGATTTGATTTACTATGTCCCATTCCTTCTTAGAGTTACCAAAGCTTTCCGCAAACTTTGTTCTGTAATAATTTTCTTTGCATCGCGGAATGTCAGCTTTTAGTTCAATACATAGTTTGTCGTAACGTGTTTTAAGTCTGGAATTCAACGGATGTTTTCTAAATTTAGCATATAGTTTATTTTTTAAATTAATTTTCTTGAGTAAATGCGCATTCATCCACTCTTTTAAATATACCCGTTTTTTATTATAAATACACCGACTGTTGTTTGAAATATGAAACTGAAGTTTCTCCAAAAAGATCTTAAAGGCAACTGAAGGATCATCAGTATTATGCACTTCATCCCAAAATTCAAAAGCTAAGTCAGAGTTAAGCGCAAAAAAATCAACTTTATTGACTGAGTTCATGCAGTTCGACTTATGCCTGGGAATGTGACTATCCAGTTGTATGGTGGTTAATCTATGATCAGTGATCTTAACATCATATACTTCTGTTCCATAAGTAATGGTATTGTTCCTATGCAGCCGAATATATATATGATCTAAGCATGATGATTCTCTAGTAGGCTTGTTAACCAAAGAGCTAAAGCCAAAGGAAGATAACATCGCCAAAAAATGATCGGCATCAGAGCTGTTAGATAAAATATCAATATTAAAGTCGCCTAGGAGAATTTGGTTTTTACATATAGAGGAATCTAAAAACTCAGAAAATTCAACCAGGAAATCTTTGACAGTAAATGAGTGCAATCTGTATACTCCGACAAAATTGTATTGAACGCCAGACAATTTAAAATTTAAGCAAATTAAGTCAGCACATAAAAGATTAGGTTTTACAACATCACAAACAATGTCACTCCTATAAAAAACCGCCACCCCACCAGCTGAATAAGAATTATTGCAAGACGCCGCGAATATAAAATTAGGAATATGAAAGTTCTCAATTTCAAACTCATAGATCCAAATTTCTGAGACAAATATTAAATCAGGTAAATGACTGAGAGAACCGAGATGAGCAAGAAATAAATCGAAATTTTTACGGAGACTGCGTATGTTTTGATGAATTGCTGAAAAGCCTGAATAATCTACCATGTACGGATGATGAATACAAAAACAATTCGGTGTTCTATTAGGTAAATGAGAAAAGCAAGTTATACTACTTATACTATCATTATGAGAATTTAATAAAGAGAAAGAATTTATAGCACTAGTCATAGCAAATAATTATTAAGAAATAATAAAACCATTTTTAGAAAAATCCTCATAATTTAGTAGTTTTATTGCCTTGTCGCCTTCTCTCCTTCTGATGAAAACATATGAATCCCTTATCCATACATATTTGCATTTGTTTTGGGATTTAAGTTGCTTAGCTTTCTGCAAAAGAGATCTTGTGTACGCTGTGAGACAGTCGTTGATGTAAATGCGGGAATTGTTGTTGTCTGCAAATAGTTTGAGTTTTTTTTCTCTCAAAGTGCTCATTATTTGCTTCTTCCGCAAGAGAGAAGTAAACCTTACAGCCACAATGGATGGACGGGCAGTGGCATTATCTTTGGTTGTTGTCTTATTTATTTTCAAAACGCAGGACTCGATGTCATTTGGTTCTAAATGCACTCCTACATTCTCAGTTAGAAGTTGAATGACCTTCTCTTTTGCATTTGCATAACACAAGTTAGGCATACCCACGATATCAACTGCATTTTGTTTCTCTTTTTGCTCCAGTACATTGACTTTGGACTCTAAAATGTTCACCGTGACCGAAAGAGCGGCATTTTTTTCTTCAAGAGATTTGATTTTGCCAAGAGCATCTGAATTTATTTGTTGTAATTTCACAATCTCTTGAAACAGCATTTCAAGTGTTATATTTTTTTTCTCAGCAATATAATCTTTGAGGGATGCAGCAGTAAAATCATGGTTCCCAGAAGAAGCAGCAGAGCAAGAAGCAGTTGATGAAGTAGGACCGGAGCAGTGTTTTGGTTGATTGGTGATGTTAGATGTTGAGGAAAGAGATTGGATAGGTAACTCATTTACCGAAAGAGACCTACGACGTTGTCCAGAACAGACTTCGCACTTGTAGGACAGCTCACTGTTCTCATAATATTCGACATCTCTTTTTTCTAACTTTGCACACTTAGCATGTACGTAATTGTTGCAACACTTACATTGAATTTTAAGTTCCTTAAATCTATCGACTTTTAAAAAGCACAATGCACACTTCATTTTCAGTATTTTTCACTTAAGCAATCCAAAAACAACAAAGTAAAAACCTGTCAGTACAGTTCATTTATTAAATTAAGTGTTAAAAAAAGAAAACTGAATAAAATCAAGAGCGATTTGCACAGACGTGTGACCCCTACAACTTCTGTGATCGCTTCTTCATCCGCTTTTTGCCTGGCAGTCTGAAGAGTTGACCAGTTGTCCGGCTGCTCCTGATCTGTTGAGTGACCTAACGTTCCAGGTTCAGATCCGAAATTCGTTTCCTTTTAGACGTTTTCGGGGGTCGTCAACATGTAATCCGTCCGTATCCGAGGCTGTTAGTTGTCCCTGAACGCTGTTAGTTGTCCCTAAGCGCAACACCCAACCTGGAGGGCCAGGTTCCTCTTTCCCCATGAACAAGGGGTCGGGTCGCTGCACACATTGTTTCACTACCTGGCGGGTGCCAGTATAGCTATCCAGGGGAGGCCATGCGGAGGCTGTGTGTCGACTTGGATTGAACAGAGACAGAGATCGAAGCTGGCGTTTGCCAAGTTAAGTTAGAAACACATACAGGCTTATGTATGTGTGATATAATGTGTCAGACGCACGCAACCACAATTCGCAACACACAATCTGGCTTCAAGTCAGCTGCACGTAGAGAGTTTAGTTTCACAAATTTCTCACAACACAATGAAGGTTAGGTTAGGTTAAGTTTATGCCCCTAAGCATGCAAACAAAATTCTGTCCCACAGGCTAAAAAAATAATGATGGCACGATGCCGATATTCGAGGTAATGCATTTTGAAAACGCAATTTTAGATCTCGATGAAATAAGCAGAAAAAATAAAGTACCAATTTTCTTGTTTTCGCCTAGTTTAGGAGATATTAAGGTTTAAAAGTTAATTTTTTCCTATGGATTTCTCAGAAAATATTATTTTTTTAGTCTGTGGGACAAAATTTTGTTTGTATACTTAGGGCCATAAAAAAAAAAAAAATATTACGATATGTTGCTGCATGAACTTCATGCATAAAAGGTAGGCATACTCTTAGGACTAGTTAGTAATCCAGGTGATACATACATTCATGTATACACCTAACTCTGTTTTTACATGACAAATACGTTCGTGTGAAAAAACCTGTATATAGATATGTACATATGTCTGTGGTCACAAGTCAAAATCGCCTAACTCGACTTAGGTCAAAATTGAGTTATTCATCCCACAAGACACAGGGTATTCAAATCTATATGCAATACATTTTTTATGTCGCTGTTAATAAAATTGTAGAAGTTGTAAAAACTTAAGCAAGGCTTAAGTCGATATTCCTAAACTTTTATATTGGTAAAACAACGTAACTTCAATTTTTCAAGTTTGACTGCCTAACTCAACCTTAGCTAATTATTGTCCTTGCTTTCACATCGGTAAAATAATCTAAGTTGAATTAGTCACCTTCCCATTTGTTATTTTTGATTTTGGAATAACAACCTGAGTTAAGATAAGCGGGTATTCCCCTAAATACAGAAAACAAAAAAATGTTTTAACTTCAGTTTGGGTGGTTATTCCAAAACGTGCTTTAATTTCAAATGACATGGGCCATTTTTGAAAATACATTCTCAAGCTTAGCTGTTATTCTAAACCATAATACCGGAAGGGTGTGGAATAAGTCGAAATAGGTTGTTCTTCCAACTAAATTAAAATACGAAGAAATTTAAAACGGCGTCATAACTGAAGTTAGGCTGTTGTGTCAGTAGTGTTGTGCATTATTATTACGGTGCAGGGCATATTATTACTTATTTCTAAACAAAAAATTCGTGTAAAAATGTCTTTTCGTGCGAGCAATATGATAGAAATGCTAGGTCAAAAAACAGAGGTACATTTAACAATATTTTTTAGCGTTAGGACTGTATGTAAGTAACTTGTAATGAACTTATGTATTCAATTCAGCGAACGAAACAGAAACACAAAAGGACTTATCAATAAGTGATTGTCTTCAAAAACTGACCTCCAATAAATTAAACGAGCTTTTGAATCAACAGTAGCCGATAGCGCATGAAAATACCTCATCTTTGCATTTATGTGACTTTGGTGTTGATTTAATTAAGAGTAAGTGCATATGCATTTGCTTAATTATTCAGTGTATGGAATGTGCATACACATATCCTTATTTTTATTATAATACTTACGTAATATAAAATATCACTTAAAAATTTACTTTAGATACACTATTTTCAACTGTTCTTAAAAGTTCATGTGATGTATCGTCAGGAATCATTGAAGAAGTACCTATTTCAACGGGCATCAATAAGGAGAAAATCTCTGAGTGGGGAAATTCAGATGATTCACTTAAAGATCCAGACTTTATTGCATCGTCGGGTGATCCGAGTGACGAAGATTGTGAAGAATTGTCACGACTTAGGACACAAATTGAGAATGCATTACGAACTCCGCCAAATAAAAAAAATATCAGACATCAGAAAAAGACTTTCCGAAATAGTGGACTACGTTACGAGACACATTCTGGAATCGTACGAAAAGCAAGGGAATGCATGGAATTCGATCAATGTCGAAAAAAGTGTCGAAGTAAGGTATTATTGCATGATATTGAGACTTTGTTCAACCACTACTGGTCTTTGGGATCTTACGATCAACGAATATTACACATTGGCTCGTTGATATTAGTCGAAGACAAAAAATGTGACACAATAGTCAATTCAAATAAGCGCAAATGAAATCGTGAATTAACCGTTAAGTAGACTTTTGGACCAGCGGCTTTATTAGACTTAAGTCAAGACTCAAGACTTAAGTCTAATAAAGCCGCTGGCGCAGACGGCCTGTCTGCTGAGCTTTTCAAGGCGGCTGGAGATGAGCTGGTAAGGTGCATGCACCATCTCATCTGCAAGGTATGGTCGGATGAAAGCATGCCCGACGAATGGAATCTCAGCATCGTTTGCCCGGTCCATAAGAAAGGAGACCCCTATAACTGCGCCAACTATAGGGGAATAAGTCTCCTTAACATCGCATATAAGATCTTCTCTGCCGTATTGTGTGAATGCCTGAAACCGTTTGTGGATAACCTGATCGGCTCTTATCAGTGTGGTTTCAGACCAGGTAAATCCACAATAGATCAAATATTTACGCTACGGCAGATCTTGGAGAAGACCCAGGAATACCAAATCGACACTCACCACCTCTTCGTCGATTTCAAGGCCGCGTATGATAGCGTATATAGAGACGAGCTGTACAACATCCCTGTCAATCTCGTCCGACTGTGCAGGATGACAATGGAGAATTCTCGCTGCTCCATTAAGGTCGGTAATGAGCAAACCGAGACCTTTGATGTTAAAAAAGGATTTAGGCAGGGCGACGCGCTGTCGTGCAACTTTTTCAACATCGTCCTTGAAAAGATCGTGCAAGTCACTGGCCAACACAAGAGGTACGACTTTTTTCAAATCTACCCAATTGCCGACGATATTGACGTAATTGGACGAAAACAGCAAGACGTCAATGAGGCTTTCGTGAGCATTGAGGTAGAAGCGGCTAAGATGGGTCTCAAGGTTAATGAGCGTAAAACCAAATATCTGCTCTCATCTAAAAGAGACGGACAACACCGACGTATTGGCCAGAACGTCACCATGGGCGGATATAACTTTGAAGTGGTCAAGGAATTCGTCTACCTTGGCTCACTGATTACCAGCGACAACAACACCAGCGCTGAGATAAAACGCAGAATCACTCTTGCCAACCGCTGTTTCTTTGGGCTCAAGAGGCAATTGAGAAGTAGAGCCCTCTCTCGGAAAACCAAGGTGACACTATATAAGATCTTGATCATCCCAGTCCTCCTTTACGGCGCAGAGGCTTGGACCTTAACAAAAGCGGATGAAGATGCCCTTGGTCGTTTCGAGAGGAAAATTCTGCGCACAATCTACGGTCCCGTTTGTTCAAACGGTGTATGGAGGAGAACATATAACGAAGAACTGCACGGGTTGTACAGGGACATCGGCCTGGTACGACGTCTACGGATACAGCGTCTAAGGTGGCTAGGCCATGTAGAGCACATGGAAGATACAGCTCCGACCCGAAAAGGCGCGGCAGAGGACGGCCGCCTCAACGGTGGCGCACGCAGGTGGAAGGGGACCTCAACCAACTGGGCGTGCGGCACTGGAAACAGCTGGCCAAAGACTGTGCCGGCTGGAGACGCTTGTTGGTTGAGGCCCAGGTTCACCACGGACTGTAGCGCCACCTAAGTAAGTAAGACTTTTGGATTAAATGGCAGTGTAGTAGATGAATGCCGTAAACATTTTACTCAGTGCTCCGTTGAAACTGATAGCTTCATTAGAAGTGTAATCAAAAGGAAAATGTCCTGCCCCTTAATTCCGTTAACAGACCTTCGTGGAAAAAAAACCCTCCAAATAAAATAAGTTCGACCAAGGAGCTAGAAGTAAAGGAACACATTAACAAATTCCCAGCTGTTGAAAGCAATTATACGAGGCGTGATACTGCTAAGAAGTATTTGAATGCCGATCTGAACCTTTCAATAATGTATAAATTATACACAGAAAGCACTGAAGTACCAGTTAGTCTTCCAAAATATTCAGAAATATTTAAAACAATGAACTTAAAATTTAAATTACGGAAGCTAGATACTTGCGCAACATGCGAAACACTAATAGCAAAAATTAAAGTAGCTCCGAATGAAGAGGAAAGGACGACTCTAGAAGAAGAACAAAAACGACATTTGGATAAGGCAGAAATGGGATATGCTGAGAAGAGAAAGGACAAGGAAAGTGCAAAAAAGAATAAAAACATAAAAGCCTTTGCTTTTGATTTGCAACAGTGCCTACCCACACCATTTTTGAGAAATTCTCTTAGTTTCCACAAACGTCAGCTCTGGACATTTAACCTAACAATACATGACCTGAAGACTAACACCGCTATATGTTTTATGTGGCACGAGGGAATTGCTCGGAGAGGTGGCAACGAAATATCGTCCTGCATATACAAGCACCTAAAAATGACTGCAACTCATACTGATCAAATCGTTTTTTACAGCGATTCTTGTTCAGGACAAAATAAAAACTCGTTTGTTGCCATTATGTTCCTAGTATTTATAAATAGTGTTGCGTACAAATACCCACCAAAAACCTTTTCCGCTCCATCCCTCCCTCTCCCGTATTTCGACCCATCATTTTGGTCCGTTGCTCTCTTTTGAGGGTGCTCTCGGTGCATACGCGGATCAGGAGGATCTTGCGGTATCGTGGTCCGACTCGCTTGAGGGGGCAACAAAGCAGGTAAGACCGGACGGACGGTCCGACAGCAGGGACGGACGGTCCCCAAATGCCGACAACAGGGACGGACGGTCCCAAACGCCGACAACAGGGACGGACGGTCCCCATCGAGACCACGACAAAGGCGAAGGCCCCACCCTAACTAAATAATTGTTTGAGCAAAAGAAGAATGTCACCCCCAATCAGTAAAGTGTCGTCTAAAAGCAAATGAATGTCGAAACCCCAAAAGAATTGTAAACCCAGTGAATAAATTGTTGTCTCGCCCCTATATGTTCAAAGAGAAAAAAAATAGAATCATTGTAAATACTTGAATTGTGAGCGGGTAGCTCGACATTCGGCAAGGGTTTCGATACTTACAAGTCCCTCGAAGACAAAGGAGTGCTTGAGTGCACCTAATCACCGGGTTATTCGAGGGAGACGTTTAATTTTATAACTTTTAGTACAACCGGGGTGGTGAATGCTTCCGTTACCCAAGACAACAACCTCCTCCCATCGGAGCTGAATGGAGTGAGTGTGGAGGCTATTGGAACTCTGGAGGTGATTCCCTTTGTTCCTATAGCCAAATGGACTTGGGCGAATTCTCACACACCACCTTAGGCTTCAACCGCCAGAAGGACAGGGCGGGGCGAGAAAGCCAGTAATTTATCTCAATTAAAGGAAAAAAGGAAATAGAGAATCCTAAAAATTAAACAGCAAATAAGTGTGAAGAAAAATCACCCGATTGGATTAAACTCGCCAGACCCGGGAGTTTAATCCAAAATAAAGATGGCCGAATTCGCCCCAAATGTGTGTGTGGCGTGTGTGCGAACCGGTTGGAGGGGGTAGACGGGAAGGTAACCCGTGAAAACAAAGCAATTGGAGAAGAACTGTGCAAGTGACAAGACGGTTGGTGAGGGGACAGTGGCCACCACCTGAGAAAAAAACAGAGAACAAAAGTAAACAAGAAAAAGGCAGAGCAACACATGAAAGGAAGGGAAGAAAAAAAAACCAGTGGAACATAAAAGGCGTGAAGCGGAGGCAGGAAGCGTGAAAAAGGAGGAGTAGCCCAAGTATTCACCAGTCCCCGGGAAGTATTCCTTTCACATATTTAATTTGTTTTTTTCACCCCCCCTCGAATTACCCACTATTCCCCAACCCCTAACCAACTGACCCGTTTTGGGAATCGCGTCTCCCATTACGGATGCCGAGCACCCCGCATTCATTAAGCGGAAAGAGATAAAACCCAAAATAAAGTGTCCCCCCTCATTTCTAAACGAATCTGGTCGTTTCCTTTTTAGTTTTCGTAGTTTTCACAAAACTACGTGGCGCCCTATATCTCCCGACCACCGAATCCCCGAACCCATCCCTCAGGAGCTAGCCGTGTGCGCACTGAACGCGCGCCCCCCAGCTGTTGTGTCAATCTGACACAACATTAGCAATCCATCATTCGACTTTATCGATCACAAGTTCTTAGAACCCGGGCATACCCATATGGAGTGCGACAGCGATCACGCATTAATTGAAAAAAAGGAGAAAAAACGAGTGTTCAAATCCATGTGCCAAGAGACTGGTATCAGTTTATCAACTCAATTGGACCTAAGATGGATGTAGTCGAAATGAAGAGCTCGGATTTTTTCAACTTTAATGAGCTCGCAAAAACAAAATTTCGATTCAAAAGAGTTAATGAAAATGGCGAAATATTTATTTGGAATGCTATAAGATGGCTTCGCTACAATAGGGGTGTAGTATCGGCTCGCCAATGCACGCACGCGCTCCCAATCGTGGCTGAGTACGAACTACTCATCCTGTTCTGCATGCACCCGAGACAATATGATTAGGTGTGGAAGAGGGTAGAGTGTAATGCTAAGCTTGAGTGCAAGCTGTGTGGTGACATAACTCACACCTGTTACACCATACTTACTTATGTATTTGAATACTAAAGTGCATGATTACTCATGCTGTTAAACCAATGGTGTCAATATAATGATGCCAATATACTAATGCTTTTTTTTTTTTTTTATTGTTTTTTTTTTCGTTTCGTTTATTAACATACAAAATTCAATTTCTTATTTTGGAATCCTTTGTTTTGTTTTTTTTTTTTTTTTTAACAATTCATTTTTACTTTACATATCTCTGTTCCTCTTTAATCTTGAATAGCTTTCCACTCCCCTTCTACCTTCTTTAAGTGATCAATGTTTCTTCTTAATTTCTGTTTCATTATTTCTAACTACAACATATATATATGTATCTCCTCCCTTTCTACTTTCTACTGCGTGTTGGGGAGGACTGAAGTTTGAGTAAAATCTTAAAATGAACTTCCAAAACACTGCAAAAATACAGTGTGCCACTGACAGAACCATTTAAACATCTTTTAACCAAAAAGCTAATGAAAAACAGTAAACTGAACGAACACTGGAATAGTGAACAGGACGACGTTGCTGGCCAATATCCAATCATTAGGATATGATAATGTCGAAGAGCGAACACAGGTTATTGCAGATGCAAGCCCAGTTGGGCTAGGGGCAGTTTTGCCCCTAAGAATCATAAGAATCATTGCATGTGGCAATACGACATTGACGGAATACGAACGAAGATACAGTCAAACGTAAAAGGAAGCACTTGCGTTAGTTAGGGCTATGGAACATTTTAATATTTATCTTTTTGGCAAAGAGTTTGATAAGGGACCATATACCATTGGAAATCATTTTTAAACCTACCAAATATTTAAACATCGTCAATAAAATGAGCTACCCTTTCACAAGCAATCAACATTTTCTCCATGATCTTTCAAAGTGGGAACGTTTGGAGAAACCCACTTAGACGACCTCCTCACTTCCTCTATGATGTCGCATTCTAAAAGTTATTTTATCTTTGCCTCTACTTTAGCTTTCAAGGGAATAGGGACCCTTCTATATGGTTTTGATACGGGCTTAATAGATTCGTCAATTGGTATTTCAACAACAGTATCCTTAAATTTTGGAGATGCGACGTTTCTTATGCTATTAACGTAAATACGGGTTTCAAGAACTTTGAGACCGATAGCTGTGTTTATTCCTAGCAAATTATTAGTTCGGCTCTAAATAGCATAGAACGTGGCTTTTTTTGTTTTCTCGCCGATCTTTACTACTGCTTCGAAACATCCAGTAACACCCAATGGAATTCTACTACAGTAAACAAAAAATGTCTTGTTTGGTTTTTTATCAACGTGAAAAACATCTATGCGTTTATTTCTTCTTTATCTAAGTAATCAATTTCATATCCTCTTTTTTGTTTTTTCTTCCTGTCAAAGTTGTCTCTTTCTGATTCGAAACTTCCGCTTTTGTGCAAACTTGGTTCTACAATATTGGCGAAAACGCTCAAAATTATCACAGCCATAGCACTTTTTATTCCTTGCTGGGCATTTTACTTCCTGTGTCAAGTGTTTCTTGCTGCCGCAGCACACTACCCCCTTATATTTTCGGTGGTTTGAGGTTTGCAATTGATCAATTTCTAATTTTATTAATATCCTGATTCATAGACTTCTCTCAATAATTGTATAGTTGTTCCTTAACATCCTCCTGTGTTTTGGCTTCTTTTATGAAAATATCCAGAGTAATTTCTTCACCCTTAGTTAACATTTTTTTCCTCAATTCACCTGAACTAACTTTGTCTGCAATATGGCCAATTAGATTTCCATCGCCTTTACTAAAAATGTTCAGCCTGATTTCTTAGTCTAATCCAGAATTTCTCAAACTTCTCTCCTATCTCTTGTTTCATCAGCCTAAAGATGTGTCGCTTAAATACGTTACTTTGCTTAGGAAGAAAATATTCCTCCAATTTTTTAACAGCTATATCAAACACATTATCGTCCTTCGTTGGATCTGCGTTTGCTCCTGGCAAATTATAGAAAATCTCTTGTATCCCCAAGCCACCAGTATGCACTGCACTCTTCTTTACATGAGATTCAATGTTCGCAGCTTCCAAGTAAATGTTTAACGCCCTCTTAAATTTCCCCACTTCACGCCTACCAAAGTGGTGTCTCCCTCAGTATCAAAACATTCTAGTGGTGTTATATTCTTTTCCATTTCTATGCCAAAAACGTTACTGATTATTATTAGTAATTATAGATGATAATTAATTTATATAAAACGCCCAATTATTCACAAGTGCTAATGCCTATGTACGTAAACGCACATATGTATGTACCAATACACTTGTATACACGAGTATCCATATCCATTTTTAACACTTCAATGTACGTACATGTGTGCATGCATTCTGCATGCACATGCTTGTTGCATATCATTTGATTTTGCCTTTACTCTCTTCCAATTTAATGGAACAGTAACAAGTGGTTACTTGCTTAACTGCCCTTTTAACATGCACGTACATACATACTTAATTACTTTGATGGCGCGACAGTTCGGGGTGGACCAGGGCCTCAACCAACAAGCCTCTCCGCCCGGCCCGATCTTTGGCCGGCCGCTTCCAGTGCCGCACGCTCAATTGGTTGAGGTTCCTTTCCACCTTAAATGCGGTCGTCCTCTGCTGCGTCGTCCCTCGGGGTCGAAGACTCATCGGGCTGGAGCGTTGATGTCCATTCGCTCTACATGGCCTAGCCATCTTAGACGTTGGATCCGAAGATGTCTAACTAGGTCGATGTCGCTGTACAGCCCGTACAGTTCTTGGTTGAATCTCCTCCTCCACTCTCCGTTCACACAAACGGGAGCAAAGATTGCACGCAGAATTTTCCTCTCGAAACGCCTAAGAGCCTCTTCATCCGCTTTCGAAAACGTCCAAGCCTCAGCGCCGTAGAGGAGGACCGGGATGATTAAGGTTTTGTAGAAGTGTTCAGTTCGATTACTTATGTGCTGCCTATACGCACATGACCTAGTTTAAGTCCAGGTTTTACTTCACGTCAACAACAACCACAACAAACCATCATGCTGACGCCACCATAACAATCGGAATATTCATTGGGTCAAGCCAACGGCCTATTATGCCGACGCTGCATTACCGCCAAGTGCTCTAGTTTTAAGTACATATTGTAAATGTTTAGGATAAGCAATATTTATGTATAAAAGACGGGAAATAATAAAGAACAAATGTCAGTATTGACTTACATTGATACGGATCGTATTTCATTGGACTGACTGGTGAACAAGTTTAAGTGCTTGCGTCACACACACTATTGGTGAACAAGTTTAAGTGCTTGCGTCACACACCATTTCAAATATCAAGTCTATGCGCTTGATATTACAAACTAACTTCAGAAAAACGCTTCTGACCATTTTGGTGATCCCGACGTGATTCGTCACGTATCAGATCAAGATAAACCACAAGGCCTTCTTCTGCAATAAAGGGAAGGCAAACAAGGCTGACCAACATACACGGGCGTCAATTTCTCCGAAATCAAGATGACAACATTTGAAGAACTCATTGTGGAACAGTTGGCAACCGGCCAAGAAATCCAACGCATCATAACTAACTTCAAAAAGGACTCCTTAGACAGAAGAAAGTCAAGGAGCTACTTTGAGGAACGACTTCAGCGTCTTCAAGAGCACTGGAGTACTTTCAAACACACAGATTCGAAGATAAATTCATTGCCGAACGTTCCTGTCGAGCATGATTACTTCGTCAATCGATACTTCTCCAAAATCTCAGCATTAGCTGAAGAGTATAAGGGTCGTTTCCAAGACGGAATACGGACGACATCGGACATCGAAGAACAATCAACCACATCAAGGGTTGAACCACTGAAGGCATCGACTGAAACAGTGGAACAAAATCCACCAAAAATCATTGGTGCGATACGAAGACAAAGGGCAATCATGTGCTCCCTCAGAAGACTAATCGAGGAATTATCTTCGAGGCAAAACGAACCCATGCAGTATTACGAATTGAAACGTAAAACAATTGAACAGTTCTGGCAACAGATAGAATGCCTGAACTACACAATATGGGAGTTGACTGATGACCCTGCCGCAGTTGGGTACAGTCAATCAGAATTCATTGCCATAGAGGCAATAGTAGAAGAAAACCTTACTAGTTTAGCAATAAGGCTACAAACACAAAAAATTGGAGATACCGAAGATAGCCCATCCACTGGCATGACAATTCAAAATTCGTTAACCTTACCAAAGGTAACAATTACAAAATTTGATGGCGATTATTTGAAGTGGAGACAATTTTTTGATATGTTCTCACAAATGGTCGACAAGCAACCAATACCAAGCATACAAAAAATGTGGTATCTCAAAACTCATCTTAGTGGAGAAGCCAAGAACCTCATCCGTCATTTAGCGCTCACGGAGGACAATTACCGAACCGCATGGGCTATCCTTCAAGATCGATACAACAACATAAGGGTTCTTACGTCAACCCTTGTGCAAAAAATACTTGGACAACCAAGGCAAATGCAAGCTCAACCATCAGCACTAGCCATTAAAACCCTTCACGATACGACGCAAGAATGTTTGATGGCACTATGCAACATCGGTGTGGACACCTCAACATGGGACTCCCTACTACTTCATTTGCTAGTAAATAAATTAGACCAAGGAACAAGGATCCTGTATGAGCAATCTCTCAAGAAGCCGAAGGAATTGCAGTCAATCAAGGAATTCCTAACGTTTCTTGAGAACCAATTCCAATCACTGGAATCTATTGGACAAAGGAAAAATGAGACTTCACCTCGATCTTGTGCATCGTTAACTTCCAATCAAAATAGTAAGGCCCGTTGCAAGGTTTGTGAAACCGGAACACATCCGTTATTTGCCTGCAACCAGTTCATACAACTACAGCCAGTAGAGCGCATACGAGTTG
Organism: Eumerus sabulonum; assembly: GCA_951905685.1. Classification (NCBI taxonomy): domain Eukaryota; kingdom Metazoa; phylum Arthropoda; class Insecta; order Diptera; family Syrphidae; genus Eumerus; species Eumerus sabulonum. Next base: position 96,953,018 of record OX645060.1, read on the forward strand.
TGCAAAGGCATAAGCTGTGCCTTAACTGTTTAAGAAGTGGCCATGGGGCAAACAAGTGTGTTTCAAGAAGTTGTTCAAGGTGCGATAAAAAACACAACACGCTGCTACATATTGAGAGCAACACCAACGGATCGGCTAGCAATAAACATCAAAATGACACAGCAAACAACAGTAACAATCCTCAAGGTGGAACACGACCATCAATGACACTAGCCGCATCCAAAAGCCCAGAAGGGCATTGTTCAAGATTTTAACGAGGGTTCAGAGGCACCCTGTCACTCATCAATACCTGACAGCTCATGTCAGCCGTGACGGGGACTTTCTGCCTCTTTCCTTCGTCCGTTTTGGGTGTTGGGGTGTGTGACAGCTAGCATCCAGACGTAGGCACGTGGAAGAAATTGAACAATATTAAAATAACCCCTGTACATAATAAATAAAAGTTTTCAAGTCACATTTGGTTTTAACAATACATTCTAATTAACATTTGGTGCCTCCTGTGAGGAATTTTGCATGCAGTAGAAATGACAGAATTAAATTTACGGATGGGGGCGATAAATGCCATCAAACGGGTTCACGAACGTGTATGTGGAGGAATTTTGCATGCAGTAGAAATGACAGAATTAAATTTACGGATGGGGGCGATAAATGCCATCAAACGTGTTCACGAACGTGTATGTGGTGTGGATTCTGGCGAATGTGATGCTTCCCAACTCGAGCAGGAATTAAGCTCAGTTGTGGCACATTATAATCGCTTCGTAAAAAATCACGAGGTGCTAGTAGGCCAGGCAAAGGAAGGAGAGCTTGAAGCACATGATGAGCTCTGGGCACAGATGGAGAGTACATACAACAAGACGTGTGTCGTTCTCAACAGACGATTACGCGAACCAGATCCACATTCCAATCAACACATGGTTCCCGTTACTACGCCAGCGAACAACTTCGATTTGAAATTAGACCCACTGGTCATTCCGTCTTTCGATGGCTCGTTACACAACTGGCTGGGTTTCAAAGATGCCTTTGAGACTTTGGTGCATGAGCAGGAGTACCCAGAAGCTTACAAATTGAATAAACTTCGGCAAGCGGTGTGCGCAACCAAAGTGCCGCTGATGGGCGGATTGTATTCTGGCGGTTACCAAGAAGTGTGGAAAGCGTTGAAGGAGCGGTTCGATAATCCAAAACTGCTGGCTGAAATACATGTTGCTCGTTTTCTGAACATCAAGCCAGTATCAGATGAAACGTCAAAAACTCTTCAGATAATTGTGGATACGGTGCATGAATCACTAAGGGCTTTACGTGTCATGCAGTGGCCAGTGGATAGTTGGGATGCATTGGCGGTCCCGATCGTTATTTCAAAACTTCCATCGACGACGCAGCGGGAGTGGTGTCTCTACTGTTCCTCCAATCAGATCCCGCGCCTGGCGGCTCTGCTGAAGTTCTTAGAAAAACGAGCACACAGTCTCGCTACGGAATTAGTAAAGGTCTCCACTCGCTGTGAATCACAATCATCACGTCAACAACATCGTATGTTACCTTTGGTAAAATCACATCTGGTGACAGTTGATGAAGGGAAATGTGCGCATTGTCAAGGAGTTCACCGAATTTCACGATGTCAACTTCTCATTGCTATGAACCCGGATCAACGTTTCGATGCCTTGAAGAACTCCCGTTTATGCTTCAACTGTTTAAAACAGGGACATACTTCCAGACAGTGTCCCTCTGGCGGATGTAAGCGGTGTGGCCGTAAGCATCATACATTGTTCTGTCGTGAATCGGAAATGCTGGCCACGATTTCGTCAAGGTCAACTATGCAGCCTACAGAAGCAAACCATATCGCCCACGTCACTGACCCATTAGTGGGGGCGCAATCATCTTTGTGACTATCAACGCCCGTGATCACCTGCCTCACTCGTGACCACTGCATTGTCCTGGTTGCAACAGCGCGTGCATATGCATACGGGGATTCATCTGTACAACACGTAGCTCGTATCCTCTGCGATCCAGGATCGCAGGTAAGTTTTGTCTCAGATAAGTTTGCTCACCTTTTGAATCTCCGCAGGAGTAAGTATGCAGTCACAGTGGAAGGCATCGGTGCTTTCGCACATACCAATACTAAAGGCAGCGTCAAGCTCAAGCTCAAGTCAATTTACTCCAATTTTGTATTGATGGTCAATGCATTGGTTCTTCCGTCAATAACCTCAACTCTTCCAACGGTGCAAGTTGACGTGAATCAGTGGCATCATTTGGTTGGTCTTCAGCTGGCCGATCCTTCGTTCGGTACACCTGCTGATATTGAGGTACTTCTTGGCTCAGATGTCTGGGGTCTGGTCATTAAAGAGGGTGTAGTCAATGGCAATTCAGACGAGCCCCATGCTCAACAAACGGAATTCGGATGGGTTGTTTTTGGACCTGTTGCAGCAACTCCTACGGCAGCATTGCAACCGCATACCTTTCACGCTCGTGTGTGTGAAGATGATATTGGATTGGAGGACCTTGTGCAGAAATTCTGGAAACTTGAAGAGGTGCCTGGTGAGAACGTAAACGACAATGAGTGTGATCGCATATTTGCCACTACACATTCTAGGACAGGGGATGGGCAGTGGTGTTTATCCCCTTTCGTCCTGATGCAACACAGCTTGGGGACTCATATCAACAGGCCTTACAGCAATTCTACAGCTTAGAACGGCGCCTGTCTGCCAATAAAGAACTATGGGAAAAATACGTCGCATTCTTACGTGAATACGCTGCGCTTGGGCACATGGAGCGTGTGGATCAATCTGACGACCACACCAATTGCTACTATATTCCCCATCATGCCGTTACGGATAAGTTTCGAGTCGTGTTCAACGCTTCTGCAAGGACAAGTACTGGTGTTTCCCTGAACGACATACAATTGGTTGGTCCTACCATTCAGGATTCGTTACTCAATATACTGCTCCGTTTTCGTCGCTTCCACATTGCTCTCACTGCTGATGTGGAAAAAATGTTCCGACAGATACTCGTCACTCCTCAACATCGCGATTACCAGCGGATCATATGGAGGGAATCACCATCTGTCCCGATCGGAATTTATCGGTTGACAACGGTAACCTACGGCATGGCTTCCAGCCCATATAATGCGATACGGACACTACATCAGTGCGCAAATGACAATTTTGGCGCAGTTACAAGCGGCGAGGACGCATTGGCTGCGCGGGATACCATACTTACGTCGTTTTATGTAGATGACTTCCTTACGAGCTGCAACTCAATGCACGATGCTAAACTCCTAGCTACCAATGTTGATAGGATTCTTGCAGCTGGACACTTCAATTTGCGCAAGTGGAGCTCAAACAGTCAGCAAGTGGTAAATCATATAACTGGAGAGACTACATCTACTGAGGAACTTGTTATCCGTCCGTCGACGACATCTGTTCTTGGTTTGCAATGGGATCCAGTTACTGATCACTTCCTGTTCAGGGTGTCATTGGATCCCCAGCCTAAGACTCCAACGAAGCGGCGGGTCTTAAGTGAAGTGGCACGACTGTTCGATCCAACGGATTTACTGGCTCCTGTGGTGGTTACTGGGAAGATCTTCATTCAAACACTTTGGGCCAAGGGCATCACTTGGGATGCCCCTCTCACAAGTGAACTGTGTGAAGCATGGCTTAAATTCCGCAGTGGGCTCGAAGCTTTACATCACTTTACAATCCCACGATGGTTGGGAATGGAGAATGGAACCACAACTGTTCTTCATGGTTTCTGCGATGCGAGTGCGCGTGCATACGCTGCGGTCATTTATACGAGGACAATTGGATTGGACAAGCAGGTTCGAATATCACTACTAACTGCACGCACCAAGGTTGCCCCGATACACGGTACTACAATTCCTCGCCTGGAACTCTGTGCTGCAACCCTACTAGCTTCAACGCTTCGAAATGTCCGTGACGTATTTGGTCTCACAGATACACCGTATTACTTATGGTCGGACTCGAGTATCGTATTATGTTGGATACATAAGCAACCTTCGACTCTTAAACCCTATGTTGCAAATCGAATCAGTCAAATACAGAAACTGACGTCTCCCAATTGTTGGCATCACGTTCGGACGGCTCAAAATCCTGCTGATTGTGCTAGTCGGGGCATCGGGGGTCAGGAGTTTTTAAGGCATAAGCTCTGGCTACAGGGCCCGGAGTGGTTGAAGGATGCTGGGACACCTTTGGGGAGATATACGTCGCTCACCCCAGTCGAACTAGATGTCATGACAAGCGAAGAGAAGGTAGTTATAACAACGATGGTTACCTCGATGGTGTTCGAACTGCAAACACGACGAAAGGATGGTCAGGTTATTCCTTTGACGGAGCGTTTTAGTACACTCACACGACTATTGCGGACAGTGGTATATGTTTTGCGGTTTTCCCCAAAAAGGCGTCATTCCCGGACTTGCATCATTGGTGCAGATGAACTAGAAACTGCATTAAACTCGCTTATCAAGATCGAGCAGTCCAAGAGCTTCAGTACCGATATCATCCGACTTCGTGCGAAGTCCAGCCTTTCCAGTTCCAGCCGATTGCTTCCGCTCAACCCTCTTCTCGATGAAAATGGTATCTTGCGGGTGGGTGGTCGACTCCACAAAGCATCTGTTCCTCATGATCATCGCTTCCCAATCATCTTGCCGAGGAATGGTGCTCTCGTTTGGTTGCTGATCAAAGATACACATGATGACACTCTACACGGTGGCACACAGCTAATGTTGCAGATGCTTCGCAGTCGCTTCTGGATCTTGAACGCTAGACAATCTATTCGGACCTACATACATAACTGTGTCGTCTGTCGACGTCACCGTAGTGCAACTATCATCCAGCAAATGGCACCATTACCAGAACACCGGGTGAATCCTGCTAGGCCTTTCATCGCATCAGGTGTCGATTACTGCGGTCCCTTTACACTGCGCACTGGAACGAAAAGGTCCCGATCGACAGTCAAGGCTTATCTGGCTCTATTCATTTGCATGGCAACGAAGGCGGTGCACATAGAGGTCGTAGATGATCTATCATCGCAAGCATTTTTGGATGCGTATACACGGTTCATTAGTAGACGTGGACCATGCCGAGACTTATACAGTGACAACGGCACAGCGTTTGTTGGAGCCAACCGGCTTCTTCAGAAGGATTTGGCGATTTGGCAAGGGGAGCAGACCCAACAGTCATTAGCGCATATGGGCACCCGCTGGCATTTCATTACCCCACGCGCACCACACCAGGGTGGGTTATGGGAGGCTGCAATCAAGTCTGCGTAACGACATTTGGTTCGATTGGTCGGGGCACAAAGCTTATGGTACACCCAGCTGCAAACATTGGCGGTGCGCATAGAGGCGTGCCTCAATTCTCGTCCTCTTACACCAATACACGACGATCCAGAGGAGAAGTTTGCACTTACCCCAGGCGATTTTCTCATTGGAGCTCCTTTGATTGCCGTTCCAGAACCAAATATCACCGACGTCCCCATCAATCGTGTCAAACATTGGCAGTGGCTACGGCAGGTACATCAACGCTTTTGGCAACGGTGGAGCGACGAGTACTTGTCTACCTTGCAAACGCGCAGCAAGTGGCAGCGGCGTGTGGGGAACGTACAGTTGGGCGATATTGTGGTCGTTCGTCATGACAACCTAGCGCCGACGCACTGGAGATTGGGCCGCGTGGTTGAAGTCCATCCGGGTAGTGATGGATTGATACGCAACGCTACTTTGAAGACAGCAAATGGTATGTGCACCCGGGCAGTACAGAAACTATGTCGAATCCTGGAACCTGACTACCTCGAACGGAGTTCGACCGGGCAGGATGTTCAAGATTTTAACGAGGGTTCAGAGGCACCCTGTCACTCATCAATGCCTGACAGCTCATGTCAGCCGTGACGGGGACTTTCTGCCTCTTTCCTTCGTCCGTTTTGGGTTTTGGGGTGTGTGACAGCCAGCATCAAGACGTAGGCACGTGGAAGAAATTGAACAATATTAAAATAACCCCTGTACATAATAAATAAAAGTTTTCAAGTCACATTTGGTTTTAACAATAAATTCTAATTAACAGGCATCACTACGTCCTCCTCAGCACAGCCATCATTGAACTGGTGGTAACCAATGGACAGAAGACGACATGTAGAGCCATCTTGGATTCCGGCTCTCAAGTGAACCTGATTACCACACGCCTAGTGAAGAGATTAGGCCTTCATACAAGAAATACTTTAATGAATATCCACGGCATTGGCAATGGCAAGAAAGAAGCCCACCAACGTGTAAATGTTCAACTACAATCAAGAACAACTGCCTTCACTACTCGTCTAGAAGCCTTTGTCCTACCACATATCATAGCAGCACAGCCTTCGCAACATTTTAACATCTCGTCATGGCCAATACCGAAAAATATTCCATTGGCAGATCCCAACTTCAATCATCCAGACAAAATCGATGTACTTCTCGGTGCAGAGTTTTATCATCAACTACTCTCCATCGGACAAATACGGCTAGCAGACGATCTACCGATGCTCCAAAACACAGTTTTTGGCTGGATATTGGTTGGTAAAATAGCTGAACCCAGATCAATTACAGCAACATGCGGAATTGCTACTTATGATGACAACGACCTACATCAGATGATTGAACGTTTGTGGAGTCTCGACGAAGTTGAACCAGCACGTAGTAATCTATCAAGAACCGAAAACATGTGCGAAGCTCATTTCGCTCAAAACACACGTAAGGGTGCTGATGGACGCTTCATTGTCAAACTACCATTTCATGAAGGTCCGGAAGCTCTAGGCAATTCCAGGGAAATAGCAGTTAACAGGTTCCTGGCCCTGGAGCGACGTTTGGAGAAAAACCAGGAAATAAGGGAGCAGTACATTCAATTTATGAGGGAATACGAAGAATTGGGTCACATGACCGAAATCGACTTCAATGACATGGTTGAACCAAACTACGTGGTTCCTCATCATTGCGTGTTTAAGCCCGACAGCAGCACGACTAAACTACGAGTAGTTTTCGATGCTTCGTGCAAGACATCATCCCGAAAATCGTTAAACGACATTATGTATACTGGCCCCACTGCACAGGGTGAATTATTTTCGTTACTACTCCGATTCCGGTTACCACGATATGTCTTTTGCACAGATATTCAAAAAATGTATCGGCAAATAATCATTCATCCAGACGATAGACGATACCAAACAGTCGTATGGAGAACAGATGCAAGGAGACCCTTACGCTACTACCAGCTAAATACGGTAACCTACGGCACCAGAGCAGCATCATATTTAGCCACGAAGTGCTTACAGCAACTAGCAAGGGAAAACAGCGAAGTGCTGGCATTAGGCGCTCATGCTCTCCACAACGATTTTTATGTCGATGACTGCCTAACTGGAAATGACAATTTATCGACCGCATTAGAAACACAAATTCAACTCACAACCATCTTAAAGAGTGCAGGATTTAAGCTTCGAAAATGGTGCGCAAATCATCCCCACTTACTACAAGGTATCGCAGCAGAGGATAAGGAAATCGATCTCGACTTCAGCAACGAAAACAATGCGTCAATCAAGGCACTGGGACTGACATGGCAACCGAAAAGTGATACATTTTGTGTTAAAACTAACTTAAGCGCAACAAATAGAGTAACAAAACGAATTGTCACTTCAGACCTTGCCAGATTATTCGATCCATTAGGCGTGATGGCCCCAGTAGTTGTTACAGCAAAAATATTCGTCCAAGAGTTATGGCTACTGCAGCTATCGTGGGATGAAGCACTACCAGCCGAGCTGCATACAAGATGGATAACATTTCGAAATAACTTAAGGGAACTTAACAATTTTCAATTTCAACGCCACATGTTTAACAATAGTGTTCCAACAGCATATCAAGTCCACGCATTCTGCGATGCATCCGAAAGGGCCTATGGGGCAGTTATATACCTAAGGACAATTATGAAGGATGGAAGAATAGTCGTAAGATTGCTATGTTCCAAATCGAGAGTTGCCCCACTAAAGAAACAAACCTTGCCAAGATTGGAATTGTGCGCTGCAGTCCTAGGCGCTCAGCTAGGAGCCAGAATTAAAACTGACCTGAGACTCACGGATACACCCACATTCCTTTGGACTGATTCTGAAATCGTCCTTGCCTGGATTAACTCCCCTTCTTCATCGTTCCAAACGTTTGTGGCCAATCGAGTTGCGGTCATACAGGGACTTACACTTCCCGAGCAATGGCGACATGTATCATCAAAACACAATCCAGCGGACGTATTATCAAGGGGCCTTCAACCAGCTAAGTTACCATCTTGCACACTTTGGTTTTATGGCCCGGTTTTCTTAACTGGTCATCAAGATATGTGGCCATCAAAGTATATTAAGGAGCTCTCAATCCCAGAAGATACAGAGAGAAAGCGAAAATTACCAACTGTAGAAACAGCTACTTGTAGTCCCAATCAAGACATGATTTACAAGATTAACCACCACAATTCGTTTAAAACTCTTCAAAGAATAACTGGATATGTGCTACGCTTTTGTAATCATTCAAGATGCATCAAGGCCCAACGACAAATTGGTGTACTATTGACACCAAGGGAGCTAGAAGATGCACTCATCATCATAGTTCGAGCAATGCAGGCTTTTGACTTTATGGATGAAATCAGTGACCTGCAGATCTACAAGGAACTAAGACAGAACAGCCACTTCAACAGCCTCGCCCCATTCCTGGATGATAAGGGAATTATTCCAGTTGGAGGCCGATTAGAGGCTGGAATACTGCCATTTGACGGAAAGCATCCAATGCTTCTTCCATACAATAATCCTCTAGTAAAATTATTGATGCAAGAAATCCACGAGAAGCATAGCCACTGTGGCCCCCAAACATTACTGGCACATATTAGACAACGATTTTGGCCAATCAAGGGCAAGATAATGGCACGATCAATAGTACACCACTGCGTGAAATGCAGCAGAGCCAAACCTCAGTTACTTCAACAAATTATGGGGAACCTACCGCCATCAAGAATCACGCCAACAAGGCCATAAACACAGGAGTTGATTACTGCGGACCATTTTGGATACATTACAAAATTCGCGGTAAACGACCTCAAAAGGCTTATGTAGCAATCTTCTGCTGCTTCGCCACAAAAGCAGTACATATAGAGCTTGTAAGCGACTTATCTACCGAATCATTTATTGGAGCGCTGAAACGATTCATCGGTCGTCGAGGACATTGCCAGCAGCTATACTGCGACAACGCAACAAATTTTGTAGGAGCAAATAATCAACTGTCTGATTTGGAAAACGTTATTTACTCAGAAAAGGCGCGTACTGCGATAATAAAGGAATGCAGTAGTAATGCGATACACTTCAACTTCATTCCTCCAAGGGCGCCACATTTTGGAGGTCTCTGGGAAGCAGCAGTGAAATCAGCAAAACACTTGTTAAGAAGGAGTGTATCCACAGCATCATTAACGTATGAAGAGTTGGAAACGGTACTAGTTGGTATCGAAGCTATCTTAAACTCCAGACCACTCACGCCACTTTCAAATGACCCTAACGATCTAACAGCATTGACACCGGGACACTTTCTGATCGGAGAACCCCTTACTGCTCAAATTGACACACACGCAGTTCCGATGAAACAAACTCTTCTGACTAGATGGAACTTGGTTTCACATCTCAAATACGAATTTTGGAAGAGATGGTCCCAGGAATACCTTACCGAACTTCAATACCGCCACAAATGGAAGAAATCGTCCAAGAATATCAACCCGGGGGACATGGTCATTGTAAAGGAAGACAATGTTCCGGCACTTCAATGGCCGCTCGGTAGAATTATTAAAACTTATAAGGGTGATGATGGTGCTGTTCGAGTAGTCGATGTTAAGACAACGTCCGGGATCTGGAAACGTCCAATTCACAAATTAGAACCACTACCCATTGAGAATGAAGTCAACAATGACACCTCATCTGGGAATATAAATGGACAATCAATGCATAGCACCCAAGCACCAGAACTAGTACATACAACACCAGCCAAAAGGCGAAGAACATGTGGCACCAGTGGAATTGCGTCACTAGTAACACTTTGTCTAATCCTGCTGATGGTAATCAGTAAAAATATCGAAATCAGCAAATTCCAACCCAAGCTCGGAATCTACTTTGAAGACATTGGCTCAGCACAAATAGCGACAAGCGAATGGAACTTCATTGTACATTATAATCTTATTCCGTTAATAGAAGAATATAACGCATTATTCAATGGAACATTAACGCTCAACCATTTATGTCAAGAGATTCAGCAGGGAAGCGTCTGCACAAACACACTAAATCAATTTCAACATATACTAACCGAACTACAATCTGAAAATATGTTTTTACCAAGCAACCGAACTAAAAGAGGAGCCATTGACATAGTTGGAAAAATTGCTAATTCTCTATTTGGAGTATTAGATTCGGAATATGCAGTACAAATGACAAGCACAATAGAGCAAATCAGCACAAACGAAAATCACATGTTAAGGCTACTTAGAAATCAAACCTCAGTTATCGACTCAACAATAAACATTGTTAAACAAGACCAAACAGTTATCAAAAATAGATTTGATCAGATCAACAAGCAATTAAGTGAAATAACGGTGATAACGGTGAGGAAAGCTATCAAGTCAAAATGTCTCAGATCATCACATCCCTCTCATCTCAACTTATTTTAATGATAATTAACATTCAAAGAATGCAATCATCGCTTATTGATGTACTCACGGACACTCATCACGGCAAAATCAGTTCACTGTTGTTGTCAACGCAGCAACTAAAAGTGGAGCTGAAAGTCATCAACACTCACTTACCACCATTTCTAAAGATACCGGTAGATGACGAAGATCTTTTAAAGCTATACAGACTGATGACAGTAAAGGGAGGCATAACGGACAATCGAGCCATATTTTGGATCACTCTTCCATTGGTAGACCAAGAACACTACGAGCTGCTTAGGATGACAACTATACCAACCTTCATAAACAACACCATGATATCAATCACCCCCGTGCACCAATACTGGCTCTGAACGCGCATCGCGACCAATACTTTCCAATTCAGTCCACCACGTTAGAAGGCTGCATCAATTTAAGCGATGGACAATATCTATGTCTCAACGTACAATCAAGGTACAGCGAAGGAGCAGAGGTCTGCTCTTGCGAAGTAGGTCTGTTCAACAACGAAACAAACCCTACGTGTGTACTACACAAATCTAAAAAAAAACTCAACTTGGGTTCAACTTGAGCACAAAAACCAATGGTTGTATGCTACAAACACCCCTTCACGACTTACTGCGATCTGCGGAAGGGAAAATGTACAAATGCTCTTAGAAGGTTCTGGAATGCTAACGTTGCAGCCAGGATGTCTATTGAGGCAAAAATTCATCACCATCCAGGGTCATAACACCTTCTCCACCAAATTGAAAGGGTCCTACACAAGCCTTGGAACCATATCAGAAGTTTCACTACCAGAGCACCAAAAGCTATTGTTCCAAGAATTCAATGCCACGCACTATGATACCCAACTTAAAAATCTAATAGACCTACAAGAGATTATCTTACAACAGGAAGTTCTTGACTTACCTCATAAGCTTCAAGTTAGCAGTCATCACAGCTTCGCAATTGGATACCTGGCTCTCACATTGTCAATTATATTAATCATCTACATAATCCGGAAACACAAAATAACAAGATCGGCAGTTATCACGAAGACACCACAGCCAACACTTCAATCAACACAATCAAACTCGGATTTCGTTGTCACCATTGCCTAGTTCGTTGAATAGCCATTCAACGCGGGGGAGAATGTTCAGTTCGATTACTTATGTGCTGCCTATACGCACATGACCTAGTTTAAGTCCAGGTAATACTTCACGTCAACAACAACCACAACAAACCATCATGCTGACGCCACCATAACAAACGGAATATTCATTGGGTCAAGCCGACGGCCTATTATGCCGACGCTGCATTACCGCCAAGTGCTCTAGTTTTAAGTACATATTGTAAATGTTTAGGATAAGCAATATTTATGTATAAAAGACGGGAAATAATAAAGAACAAATGTCAGTATTGACTTACATTGATACGGATCGTATTTCATTGGACTGACTGGTGAACAAGTTTAAGTGCTTGCGTCACACACACTATTGGTGAACAAGTTTAAGTGCTTGCGTCACACACCATTTCAAATATCAAGTTTATGCGCTTGATATTACAAACTAACTTCAGAAATCGCTTCTGAACAAGAAGGATACCTTAGTTTTCCGAGAGAGGACTCTACTACGCAATTGCCTCTTGAGCGCGATGAAGCAGCGGTTGGCAAGAGTTATTCTGAGTTTTATATCAGCGCTGGTGTCGTTGCTGCAAATGGTTCTGTATAGCTCGTCTCTATAAGCACGTACACGTACATATTTGTATAAATTTTATCATGCGCACTTTTCTTTATTTTAATTGTTTTCCAATATAATGGATCGGCCAGGTTAATAAACTATTTGATATTTAAGTGATCAGTTCAGTAGAACAGCTTTTCATATAACCACCATTTAAGACATTTTCTTTCCATTTATTGTATTTTTTTTTTTTTTTCAATTTAATGAACTATCCAACTGAATGGAAACAGACAAATAATAATAAATTTAATTTAATAAATTATTTTTCTATTCCCATTTAATGGAGATCTTTCTTCGTCTTGTTTGAAACATACTTTTCTATTTAATTTTCTCTAACATCAGTTGAAGTTTTCGTTTTCTCTTCCAATTGAATGGAAAAATCAACTTCATTTTAAGTTTTCTTTCACATTCCAATTAAATGGAAAACAACTTGTTCAAAATTTTGTATTTGCTTTCAATTTCCAATTTCCCATTCCCATTTTCCAATTTATTTACCTAAACAGTTACAAATATGTAGTAACTAACCCCATTTAAATGGGTTATTTTTTGTACTCACCGGATTATTTACTTCAACAGTTGTGATTGCTTGATTTGACTGGTTTTTTCCTGTTTTTTGATTGCTTATCAAAATTCACTATTTTTATTTGCTTATACATGTGTACATATGTATGTATCAATTCACTACATTAATTCCCTTTCTTTTGACGTGACAACGTCTATTAAATCGGTTAGCGCTGAAATATGGTATGCCGAAACGCAAAAAACGCAGAAAAATGTAGACTAACCGCGTGAGTAGGCGTGGCCTAGCGAATGTGTAGTAGTGAGCTCGCGCGAAAATGACCAACATGTCAGATAAAAAAAAATTCGGCGTCGCTTAGTGGAATTAAATCAAATAAAATCATATCATAGACCTATTGTTGATAGAATATTAGAAATAAAGAACACTTAAACGTTTGAGTATAAAAATGTCTTATTCAATTAAATACATGTATAATACTGTAATATGAAAATAAAACATTGAAATCAATAAAAAAATTATATGTAATTGTTGAATATATAATATTTATACCTCATTCATAAAATCGTATAATAGACGTTGTCACGAAATAATGGATTTGGCTAGTAACAGCCAATCTAATAACAGTTTTTTTAATTTGCTTTTACTCTCGTCGCCAAATGTAGTATCGGCTCGCCAATGCACGCACGCGCTCCCAATCGTGGCTGAGTACGAACTACTCATCCTGTTCTGCATGCACCCGAGACAATATGATTAGGTGTGGAAGAGGTGTGAGAGTAATGCTAAGCCTGAGTGCAAGCTGTGTGGTGACATAACTCACACCTGTTACACCATACTTACTTATGTATTTGAATACTAAAGTGCATGATTACTCATGCTGTTAAACCAATGGTGTCAATATAATGATGCCAATATACTACAAGGGGTTTAGACAAGATATTGTACAAAACTTCACTATGTGACGATGAACTCTTTAAAACACTGAGCGTGGGAAAGCGAGGGATAATTTCTCTTGACGAAAGGGAACTTCCAAAAATTAGTGCAGTTCCGTACATGTCTGTGGAGAAAAAAAAGAGATCTTAATGAGTTGCAAACGTTCATAGATCCAGAATTTCATTCATTTTATAACAATCTCCAATCCATAGCTGATGAATTTAATACTCAGCCAGACCTTACCGAGGTGGATGAAGACGATTTTTCACTTTAAATTTCAACGTTACCCCTTAATTATTTTTATTTTCTGAAAATTACTTTTGTGTTTACTTGTTTACACCATTTTTTGTTTTCGCATGGAGAAAAATTGAATTTGTTTGGTTTCGAAAATTAATAAAAACTCCTTTTGACTATGATGATAGGTACGTTGTTAATATTCTATGCAAACAATAAATACCCTTTTAATTTCCAGAAAATAATTAAGACAAACTAGAGATATAAAAGCAAAGTGAAGATAGAATTTGCAATTACTTTGACCATAGTAGAGAAAAACAACCTAACTTGACCTTGGTTTGCGTAATTTCTATTTCTTTGTATGGAATAACAGCTTAACTCAACCTAGGTTTTTTCTTAGTAAAAACCAAAGCACATCAAAATAGTTTACGTTTCTTATTTCTAATTTGCAATTAACTACTTTAAAAAAAAAACGTCAGACCATAGGAGGAGTGGAAGAGATAGGAAATGCCCTCACCTTTGTGAAAAATTTAAACCGATATGGTAATCTCCTAATTTCCCAGACCAATTTAAAACTTTAAACACGTCTCCTGAAAAGTACGGAAAAACGACTTAGGCGATTTTACCTTCTGACCACAAGACCGCTAGACCGATTTAAATTAATTTTGACAGTATCCCGTTTGTTTGATTGTTCTTATTTCGATTTGGAAATGGGCACACATGTACATATGCATGTATATCCAAATTTCTTCACACGGACGTATTGTCATGTTAAAACAGAATTAGGTGTATACATGAATGTACAGTGGCCCGAATAAATATACATACCCCCATAAGAATTCGACTTTTCCCCCTTAGACACATTTTAAAGAAAAATAAAAAATACAGTTAAGGCTACATCAATAAATTATCCAAATTTTATAACCCACTTTCAGAAAAATGTTGAACAGTTAGAAAAGAAGACGGAAAAAATAATTTTTGAACACAAAAAAGTATACATACTCAGCATATATAGTTCAAAAATAAATAAAATTCAATTAAATTCAGATTTCGTTAATTTTTACTTAATGCTAGCTAGTATCTCGAGGGACCTCCCCTATTTTCAAGAAAAGCTTGAAGCCAATTTTTCATAGAAAGAACAAGCTTCCTTGTAGTTTCTGTTGAAATTTTGGATAATTTTCAGAAAGAGCATTATTCAGGTCTTCTCTCGTACCTACCTTCCTTTTTCTAACTCGACGGTCTAGCTCTTCCCACAGATGCTCAATGGGGTTTAAATCAGGGAACGGGGGAGGGGAATGGAGTTGTTTAGGCACATTGTAGAGAAGCCAAAGTCGTCCAACTTCTGCAGTACGTTTTGGATCGTTATATTGTTGGAAATACCACCCTTGGGATAACCCCAATTTCTGATCTGTAGATACAAAAAGCGATCCATATTTCCTTCAATAAAATGTAAATTCCCTGTCCCAGCCACCGACATGCACCCCCACACCATTATCGAACCACCACCATATTTGACGGTTGACATAACATTCTTCGGGAGAAGTTCTTCATTTTTTTTCCTCCAGACTCTGATTTTACCATCACTTCCGAACAAATTGAACATGCTTTCGTCACTGAACATCCCGTTTAGCCAAAAAAGTTCATATTTTTCAACAAATTTTTTCGCAAAATCAAGACGTTTTTGCAGGTTTATGTCACTGATAAGGTTTTTTTTTCTAAGAATAAGACTGTGATAGTCATTATCTCTCAACACTAAGTGGATTGTCTCTGAGTGGACCGATATTTGATGTTCATTTTCGACTGTTTTTGAAATATCCACCGCAGTTATTTTCAGTTTTTTTCGCCCAAAATTCAGAATTTGCCTCTTTCTGCGGCTATTTATTTTAGGCGGTCGTCCACTTCTTGGTTTGCTCAAGAGAGAATTATTTATCCGGGGACTTCTCAATACTGTCTGAACAGTTGATTTAGATTTAGCCACAATTTCCGCTATTTCCTTTAAAGATTTGCCTTCTTTTTTTAATTGTACTGTTTGTTCCCGTACTTCTAGACAAATTTCCTTTGATTTCTTGGCCATTTTTAAAAGTAGCGCAACCGTCTCCAACTAATAACAATCAACTAATGAGGAGTGCCACATAACAAGCTAATCACAATGTCAAAAGTAGCTGTTGTGTATTTTCTATAAAAAAAAAACCAATGGCGTATGTATACTTTTTTGTGTTGGCTTTAGTGATTTTCTGCTCTCTTGCAAAAGTACGGTTATTTTATCAAAAAGCAGGCAGTTAATATAACTATGGTTAGTATTTTGAAGCATACCCTACGATTTCATAACATAAGTATGGTTGAAAATACTACAACTCGAGAATATAAGGGGGTATGTATATATATTTGAGAGCACTGTGGCGCAGTGGGTAGTGTGTTGGCCTCTGACGCCGATGACACGGGAACGAATCCCGACACAGCCATGTCATCGAACATGTTTTTCACGGTGTTTCTCCTCAGCGGGGCTCTGACGAAACCCCCTGTAGTAAAATTGTCATGAAAAGCTTCTCGAAATTCGCCGTTCGGAACCGGCAATAAACTGTAGGTCCCTTTCACCTATGGGAAAAATGAAATCACACACAACATGGGTGATTGAGAGAAGCTCGGCTCAGGTTCTTCATGGACTGTAACGCCAGCATACATACATACACATGTATATTTATTTGGGCCACTGTATCACCTGGATTACTAACTAGTCCTAAAAGTACGCCTACCTTTTATGCATCTAAGTTCATGCAGCAACATGTCGTCGCCAATTTATTTCATGACCCTAAGTATGCAAACAAAATTCTATCCCACAGCAGAAAAAAATAATATTGTCAAAATACCTTACCTCGATAATCGGAATCTCCCCTGCTTAGTCTTCGATGGTGGTTTTTGTTGTTGTGTCTTGACGCAACAGAATTAAATAAAATTAAACAAATAGTAACATATATACATACAATAACAATAATAACATATATGTACATATGTAGATACATAACTATGTATACTTATGCGTAGAGGTAAGCAAATAAGTGATTAATTAATTAATAAATATGTACGATACAATTAACATAGAAATAATACGTAGATAAAGGAAATAAACAAATTAGTACAAAAATAAAAAAACCGGCCAAGTGCGAGTCGGACTCGCGCACGAAGGGTTCCGTACCATCTGTATATATAAATATAAAAAAGACGCTGTATGTTACCTCATCAGTCATCACATTTGTTGTATTATGACAGATCTTGGTTGCAGGCAGGTTATCGGCATATTACTTTGGTAATCAAAGATCTTCTTGATGAGATATAGTTGATCATCAAAGTATCAGAAATACATCATCTGTGAAAATTTCAACTGTCTAACTATCACGGTTCATGAGATACAGCCTGGTAACAGACGGACGGACGGACGGACAGCGAAGTCTTAGTAATAGGGTTCCGTTTTACCTTTGGGTACGGAACCCTAAAAATGGGAAAGAAGAATAAATATGAAATTAAAAGTGATGGGTTAATTATATGACAATTGGGACTTTCTCAAAATTGAATTTACTTTTCAACGAAATCTCCTATCAGAGCAACACGCTTTTCCATAAAATATTACATTTTTTTTAACCATTCGAAAAAAGAAATAAATGGTTAATACCTACTCGGCAAAATAAGCTTTTTTTGCATCGATCAATTTTTCATTGGATGAAAATCTAATTTGCCGAGCTATTTCTTTATATTAGGAAATAAGAAATATTGGCACGGAGACAAGTCCGGAGAAAAGAGTGAATGGGAAAGCAGTTTAAATCGTATTTCACCTAATTTTGTTTTGCTGCTCCGGAGCAATGAACTGGTGTGGTATCGTGGTGAAGCAACATTTTCTTCTTCTTCAAAATGGCCGTTCATAAATAATTCTGAGTTAAATTTACTAATAAATTGGCACAGTACCATTTAGTAATCCTTTTTCTATGGAATCAATGACTTTCCCGGGCAACGGAACCGTTTTTGCCACTTTTATTTTTTTATTGCTCATTCAAAATAACGTTATTGTTTGAAGTGGTTAAAATCTCAGCTATCTCGCGATTTTTGAACCATCGACCACGGATTTGGTTGACCATTCCTTCCGTTGTAATGTCATTTGGACGTCCTAGCCAATCAACCACATTTATGCTGGTCTACCACAAGAAATTGAGTAAACCACTTTTGTATCATTTCATGCGAATGAGCAGTCTCCATAATGTTTTTCAAGTCCGTCTTTAGTTTCTTTAACAGTTTTGCATTTTGGCCAAATGCCTGCTGCAAAGCTTTTACCCAAATCACGAACATAAAAAAGTTTAAATTTATAATATAAAAGAAATGTTCTTGAAATTTGATAAGGACATGTGTTTGATATAAAAATGTAACCGCAAGTAGTAATTAAGAACCATGCTCGAACAAGAGCTTACATGTTTCTTTACCC
This sequence comes from Eumerus sabulonum, assembly GCA_951905685.1. NCBI lineage: Eukaryota > Metazoa > Arthropoda > Insecta > Diptera > Syrphidae > Eumerus > Eumerus sabulonum. The sequence goes on from OX645060.1 coordinate 96,971,591, forward strand.
GCAGGCTTTGCAAGTGCCACAAAACATACAAGAAGATGTAAAAACGTAATTTTTCTTATTGATGATGAACCGGTGTGTCAACGGTGTGTGCTCTTGTAACAGAAAATCATCGAGAAAAAGATTAAACAATCGATGGTTCAAAAATGAAATCATAGCGGGAAACACCTCACATCTGTGGAAGGTAAAATTGATTATCGAGCTGTTAACAATAGAATTTTTAATCCCCATTTTCAAAACCGCATATCATCGTCTCCTAGGAAAAGAAGGTATTCTTTCTATCTTTCCCTCAACAATTATACAACTTCAAAGTTTTAAAGTTTAAAGTTAAAAGTTTAAATGCTCGATAACCATCCGGTTCTTCTGTCACACTATTTTACATTCGCCCTTATTAAAAAAAAAAAAAAACATTTGAACATATCTCTCCTCATCAGAGTTGAGTGTATTCGTGGTGCATAGTCGGTCGCTGTTGGAGGCGAGCTAAGTATTCAGCCCTTCACTTTTCCCAAAATTCCTTTTTCATTCTTTGAATCAGTTGCCGTCTCTCTAAGCAGATTAGCATAATTCCGCTTTTTTCTTTCCTTTTCTTTTTAATGTGGTAAGCGTGCACTCAAAGTTTACCGCCTTATTATGTTGATGACACAGTGTGAGCCGAAGGTATAGAGGTAAGAATAGAGGGGATAACGATGGACGTTGCTCTAACCGAATCCGGTTGGGATTTTCAGATTCGATTCTATATATTTTACGGTACGTCCGACGTGTGTGGCGGGTAAATTCTTGAAGGGGCAATATGCAATGGGCTATCTTTAGAGAATTTACTGTGGAAGTAACGATATAATATGAGGAGACAAGAGACGTACCTACAATTTTTTATTGAATCTTTCCCTATCCTATCAGTTTCAACGCGCGATGTTGTATTCTGTCTACCCGGTGCAATAAAGTGCTAGATGCACCGGATCAAACATGAGCTTAGATTATAGCCAGATCGAAGGGTAAGAAAAATTTCTTGTATCTACGTAAAAGGCCTAGGCATTTCGCAACATTTTTGGTGACACTAAATATGTGGTCGTTCCAACTGAGATTGCTAGTGACAGAAATGCCCATAATGGAAAGCTTTTCAGTTTCTAAGATGCAAATGCCATTTGTGGATAATGACTACGAGTCGTTGGTACACTTGGGCCACAGAAGACAGCACTGTATTTTTAGAGACTCGCGCAGGTTCAAGAGTTTTTATAGTCTCTTATGATGTGTTTACACACACAACCTGAACGGAGTGCAGTGGTTTGGGTCGTTGATGCTCTTTCACTACTCTCAGGGGTGGATATCCTAGAAAGGACGAGAGCCGACCGAATTCCGCGTTGGTTATAGTCCGTAGTAATTCGTTCGAGCACTTTAGTATTGCATACGCAGAGGATGAATTTCAGTTGACCATATGCTATGAGTGTTATGCCTGCAGCAGTATGTCTGGTCACTTTCCATTCACAACTGCGTTGCATACTTTTTGTCCGTATAGGAATTACTTTTTCTTGGCTATGAAGTGAATTTGAACTATAGACCTTCCGCTCGGCGATCGATGATGTTAACCACTGCACCACGGCCACCCCCGTGATGCTGTCGATGTCGATGTGGAAATCTTCAAATGCAATATGAGGCCGACAACGCGTGCTCATAGTAGTGTGAAATTTGATTCATTAATAGCGCCACCCTTCGAGTTAATTATTACAATTTTTGTTTTTATTACAACTAAGTCAATTGACTTATCAAGCAGTTTCCCGTTCTCCAGCTAATCACATTTATTAAGCAGTCTACCAGTGAAAGTTCCTGCAATCAGCAGAATGTTTGCGGTTAAGGTTCGTCGCGCTACATCAAGTGGCCTTGTCTTTTGAAGACTTTTTAACAGGTTCCATACTTATATTAATTCAAGAGCCGCATTATTGTTATGACCTTGCAGTCGACCTCTATGTTTCCGGGCGAAAAGTTTAGCTTAATTTTCTGTATTTTCAATGTTTAAATCACGATGAAAAATGAGAAAGGGTTTCAGAGACAAAACAGATTCCTGGAGAACACCAGCATTTAAAAAGTCGACATCAGACTTGAATCTGCCCAAAACAACTTGAGTTGAACGGTTCAAAAGGAAGTTTCGAATGCCTTGAACAAGAGTCTCATCGATTTCAAAACCACGCATTTTCGACAAAATGGCTTCGTGCCAAGCCCTGTTAAATGCTTTTGAAATATCCCTGCCAACTATGTTGCTTTCACCTTCTTGATAAAGCGATCGATTGCACTTTTCGATGAGATATGCCATCAAATCACTAATAAATCTGTTGCTGCGGAAACCATACTGTCGGCCATTGAGGAATTTTCGCTATTCAAGGGATTTCAATAACTGATAGTTGATCAATGTCAAGGAAGGGACATTAGTGCAGTGGGTTGATAGTTGGAGGGAGAAGAAGATTAATCTTTTTAGGGGATGGGCTGGGCAAATGCTGTTTTCTCCCTACTTGGAAAAAGTTCAGAAGCGTAGGAAAGGTGGAAAGGCTTACAAAGTGGTTTTGCTAACGTAGAAGAACACCTCTTCAGAACCATTGGGGAAATGCCATCTGAACCAGTCAATTTGTGTATATCGAGATCTTTGAGAACTCTTGCAACTGTACAAGTACGCGTACTAGTATAGGCGAAAAAAAAAAGTTGCAAGCCGGGAGATGCGAGTTAGCTATGAAGTGAGCAGCAAGAAAGTTTTCTTTGTCTAAGTTTGTGATAGCTAGAATGTTGTTGTGGATAAGTGTTGGTATAGACGGAAACAACGTATATACATTTTCCGATTTCCTTCAGAATTGTTGGTCTTATAGGCCCGGAAACTTACTTCCTTCAGGCCAATGGCCTTTTTACAGCTTATTTCATAACACTTATTATTCTTTGACCTAGTGCCTTTAATCCTACTAGGAATAAAACTCGGCGGAATCAATTCGGATAATATTGATAATAGTGATAGCGGCGGCATCCACGTCGTTGTCGAGGAAACACAACGACCAATTAAAGCTCCGGAAGAAGCTGAAATGGCCGCACCAGTCGACTTCCTCGTATAGCCATTATGTTCTATTTGGAGCTTTATCCCTAAATGCATAGTGGGCGTATGAGAATTCGGCTGATATTACACAACGTTCGTACGAACCAAGAGGCGATACGACATCAAAAATCTATGAGTATTTATCAGGTTGGGAAGTAACGAACAATTCCTGTGTATTGGCGGTAAGACTAGATCGGGTATACGAGACAGCTTATCCACGAGTTGAGTTAGTTGATATAACTCATTCCCCTGGATGTTGTTTGTCTAGAGTGTTGAAGGCACGAAGAATTGTGTTCATTCAAATCGCCTGGTAAAACGGGAACAGGGTAAGCATTATTCTTTGAATAGAGTATGATAGTTTATCAGGCGCATCAAATGTTATGTTTCTCTCTAGGCTTGGGCTTCTGTAAAAAAAAAACAGCAGTGAATTTGAAATTCACATGTATGTATGTTGGCGTTACAGTTCATGAAGGACCAGAGCCGAGCTTCTCTCAATCACCCATTTTGTGTGTGATTTAATTTTCCCAAAGGTGAAAAGGACATACAGTTTATTGCCGGTTCCGAACGACGATTTTCGGGAAGCTTTTCATGAAAATTTTACTACAGGAGGTTTTGTCAGAACCCCGCTGAGGAGAAACAGCGTGAAAATACGTACGATGACATGGCTGTGTCGGGATTCGATCCCGTGTCATCGGCGTCAGAGGCCAACACACTACCCACTGCGCCATGGTGCTCTACCGTTTAATACCCTCAATAAACAGATTTTGAGTGAAACTTGAACACTAGCTCGTCGTCCCTTCAAATGGTAAAAAACCACTGCACATAAGAAAAAAAAAAAAATGGGCGTATAATTTGAAAATATTTTTTTATTTAATTCAAACCCAACCGTTTCCTTAGTTTATTCTGTTCAGAATGCTATGTATTACTACACTTTTGTTTTTTATTATGAATTGTTGAATGAATTTTGTTATTTTTGTTTTTCTTATTTTAAGCAGTATTGACATGAATAATAAATGTATTATAACGTAATTTAAAAATGTTTCATTTAACGCCTTTTACACACGCCTAAATGTTTCATTCATTTCAGTTTCCTTAGTCTTGTCCGATACCGTATGTATGTGGTATCAACATTGTAATGTACATAATGAAGCTGGAAATCAGCTTTCCAAGGGTTAATACCAAGTGACCGGAGGCACTAAATTATTACGAATAAAACAAGAACCCAGTACAGTGGGAGTTTATAACGTGTCCAAATCGATATTTTTTAATTCCATTGCCCGGTGCTCAACTAGCTCCAACAGATTCAACAGTCAATTGTTCAAGGCGCAACCAGTCCTGAACAATATCAACTATTCACGTCTGCGAGGCTCATAAAGCCCCGAAACAGTCCCTGGAAAAGTACAGAGAACATGTTTTTCATTAATACTCTGTAAAGCCATGTCCCCACTAGAGCCTATTCGCCCACTATTCGAATAGAGAGCTATAATGGAAACGCTTTAATCAATATTAGGTCTCTATTAGGTGTCTATTCTCTTACTACTTTTTCAGAGCTCTCTATTCTCGAATAGATTCGCTCACTTTGGAAAATAATTCAAAATTAATTGAGTCAAAATTGTAAACATGTACTCCATTGTTTATGTTTTGGCATTCATAAGTTTGTGGCGTGTTTTCAATGGGAACGGTCTAAACTTTAGAGAGTGAATAGCGAAGTGAGCGAATAGTAACTTAGTGGGGACATGGCTTAATACTACATGGCGCAGCCGCACCATAAACCGCCAACACTGGGTCTAAATGGAAATCTGCGAGATAATTGGAAGAAATTCAAGACCCATTTCTCAATTGACGCAACCGCTACAAAAACGGATAAGGACGAAGGATCAGTCAGAATAGCAAGGTTTCTAGGTTGTGCTGGGACCGAGGCAATTGAGTTGTACAATACGTTCGAACTCGCAGAAGATGAAGCTAAGAGTTACGATTCAGTACTCGACAAATTTGAACAATACTGTAATCCTAGAAAAGCGAATATAGTTTACGAAGGTTTTCTATTCTACACAAGGAATCAAAGAGAAGAAGAACCCTTTGAGCACTTCTTAAAGGACATGTCGGCACTAGCAGATAGCTGTAATTTTGGAACTGAGAAGGATTCGATGCTAAGAGGTCGCATTGTTCTCGGAATCGGAGATGGGACAGTACAGGCGCAACTACTCAAACAAATTTATTTAACATTGGCAAAGGCAATTGAAATTTGTCGGGCGGCGCAAGTAAAAATGAAGCAGGCAGACGGGCTTACTCGGCACAAACAACAGGAGCTGGTGCATGCAGTGATAAAAAACGAGGGCAGTAATATTGTTAGTAAAAATTTCGAAAAAAGTGGCCTAAAAACAAATAAAAATACAAGCTTTAATTCTATATTTGTAAAAGGAAATGCAACTTCATCTGGGAGTAATGGAAAATTTAATCAAAATTATAGTAAAGGAAGACCATGTGCGTACTGTAATTACATCCATGAGAAAGGGAGATGTCCCGCATATGGGAAAAGATGTGCTTCTTGTTCTTCTTCTTTGATGGCGCTACAGCCCATGAAGGACCAGAGCCAAGCTTCTCTCAATCACCCATGTTGTGTGTGATTTATTTTTCACACAGGTGAAAGGGACCTACAGTTTTAATGCCGATTCCGAACAGCTTGAGTCGAGAAGCTTTCTCATGGCAAGTTTACTACGGGGGGTTCTGCCAGTACCCCGCCGAGAAGGAACGTCGCGAAATAAACATTCGATGGCGTTGGTGTTATCGGGATCCGAACTCGCTCATCGTGCGGCAGAGTCCAACACACTAACTACTGCGCCACGGCGCCCTCGGAAAAGATGTGCTGCTTGCGGTAAATCCAATAATTTCGCTACGATTTGTCAACAAAAACCGAAACAGGTTAGTGATCTGGCGGTAAAATATGACTCTAACTGTGAATGTGATGATGAGGTGTTCTATGTTGATTCATGGACAGCGTAGAGATAGGCTCGTCACCTTGGATGAAAAAATTGCTTCCGCGAAATAACAATTTAATTGAATTCAAACTCGACACCGGTTCAAGGGCTTATATTTTACCCAAAAGTATCGTTTTAGGATTAAAACTCAAGCCAAAGATGAGTACATGTGAGGTTAGATTGGAAGCATATGGACGTTTTTATATGCATATTTTAGGCAGAATCCAATTGAATGTGAGCTACAAGGAAAAATCATATTCGCTAGATTTTATCGTAGCAAACGTAAAGTCGCAACCCTTATGTTATCAATTTAGTCAAGAATTGACTCGGTTGAGCAAGAAATGCATCTGATTTAAGTACAAAGAATTGTTCACATGCTATGCACGTTTTTCGGACAAATGTAGTATTGAGCTTAAAGATAACGCAAAGGCAGTTAACAAGGCACCAAGCAGGCTGCCCCTTTGTTTGTTTTTTTTTTGAAGGCTTCTGCCTTCTGCCTGGTTCATTGAACTCCCGAAAGACACCTTGTATGTATGTATGTTGGCGTTACAGTTCATGAAAGAACAAAGCCGAGCTTCTCTCAATCACCCATGTTGTGTGAGATTTTATTTTCCCTTAGGTGAAAGGGACCTACAGTTTATTGCCGGTTCCGAATGGCGAGATTCGAGAAGCTTTTCTTGACAATTAAACTACAGGGGGTTTTATCAGTACCCCGCTGAGGAGAACAACCGTAAAAATACATTCGATGACATCGCTGTTGTCAGAATTCGATCCCATGCCATCGGCGTCAGAGGCCAACGCACTACCTACTGCGCCACGGCGCCCTCGAGATAGACACCATACATTACTGTATTTTTCCCGTTTTACGGAGAAAAATGAGAAGAAGCTTAAGTGATGGAGAGCTAAGAAATTCGGCGTACAGCACGTCAGCCACCGGGCGCCACCGTGCGCAAACAATGGCGGGACAGTTACAGAGTCAATGCTCTGCAGTGTCATCCTCCACGCAACAAGCAGCACAGATAGGTGTCCTACTTATGCCAAGGATGCGGAGATGCGTAGCAAAAATGTAATGGCCCGTAAGGACTCCCACAAGTCTTCTGCAGTCGATTCTCCTTAAAGACAAGAGAAATGCTGCGGATTTCTTGCAGACATCAGGCCATACGCGCTTTGTCATCCTGCATCCTGGTTTATTCCTCCATCTACGGTTGTGTGTATTAAGCACCCAGTCGTTAATGTGGGTATTAACCGTGAACGCAGGTAGACCTAGAGCGGATTCAGGTCCTGAGAAGCTCTCCTTTGAACCCATTCGGGCGAGTTCATCAGAGTCATACAAGCCTTAATGAATTTAGTCTACCGTCGCTGTTCAAGGCAAAGGACTAACAAAGGCCCCGTAGGAGTAGCATCTATCCGACGGATACTGGCCTGCTAAAAATCGAGAAGAGCCACCGCAGCCGAACATCTTGCGGCACTGTTAGTAAGTCCCATCCCCACCTCCTCGTGGGACCATCTGGAGATTTCCTATGGAAATCGCAGACGGGGAAGGGCGAACGGCGAGCGTCCTGCGCCAAAAAACAGGATTAGTCGGTTGGGCTACGGCCCAGTAAGCCGTAACCGTAAAAAACCACAAACTCCGAAACAACCACGAGCCTCGGATATAACGGACCCGATTTATGTTGACGACCCTTGCAAAAAACGAAAAAAGGACAATGATCTTTGGCTTTGTACGGGAAATGTTCGGTCCCTAAACAGGCCACGTTCAGCCGAACAACTTGCGGACGCCCTAGACCGCTATAAAGCGAACATAACCGCCATCCAGGAAGTGCGATGAAATGGACCGGGTACAAAGCGGATGAAAAACTACGATACTTACTACGGCGACTGCTATAGGGAGAGAGGGCAATGATTGTTTGGATGCGGAATTGTTTTTCGAGGCGGACTAAGGCAAAAAGTCCTAAGCTTTTGGCATGTTAGCGAACACCAGCCTGATCTGCGTCCACGCCCCCTCGGAAGACAGGGATGACTCCGCCAAAGATGAGTTCTACGATCTCCTAGACAGAACGTATGCCCAATGTCCTAGCTATGACATCAAAATTGTACTAGGAGACTTCAATGCTAAGCTGGGTAAGGAAAGCATCTTTGAACGAGTCATCGGCAAACATAGCCTACACGACACGACACCTCCGATAACGGGCACCGGCTGATTGATCCTGCTATGGTGCGAAATCTCCTTCTAGCCAGTACGCGCATCCCGCACCTCGATATACACAAAGGCACCTAACGGTCTTTTGATCAATCGGCTACCAACCAAATTGATCCCATCGCGATAGTTAACTCAAGATAGAACAATAAAATCATAAAATCAGTTCACTTATAATAAGATGTTTATTCGTTCACATATGATCTTAGACTAACTTATAACTGGAAGAACTCAAAGCAACAAAAGAAATTACTGTTTTTATAAATTTGTTCCCTAGCGCCTTTTGGCGCAAAAGTTAATCCCACACATATTTATTTGGCGCCAAACGTTATCCTCATGAAGACAACTTCTTGTTCAGCTGGACTGGTTGTTGGCTTGGGAAAGATGTTAGAGATGTGCCCATTCAGGTATGTGTGCACATAACTCCTCCCCTCGAAGATTGTGACCGTCACCCGAAAATACTGTTGCGGAGATACAAACCGACGGTTAAGTTCGAATTTCGCTGTCGAAGTTCGAAAGCTCTCTGGAAGCGGGGATTGGAATGATGTCACTCGCCCTCGACAGACATTCAGTATGTGGTATTTAACAGCGTGTGACAAGTCAGTGTGATCAAACAGTGTGAAAATAAAAGCTCTCAATAAAGGCTTGTTTGTGTAATAAAGTTTAAAGTGGATTGTATTGGATAACAAATAAAAGTGGTGAAGCTACACAGATAATTGATCTGTGGTGAAAGAAATTTTACAATTAACAATTCTTCATTCTTTCCTTTCATTTTTATAAACATTTAAAATAACAATTAACAATTAAATATAAAGGAAAATAAATAAAATATCAATCCTTAACATATTGTTACGAATTCATTCGATCCCCACACCAAATAGGGTTCGCACCACTGGATTGCGATAAACTACAATTGTCCTTTTTATTTAAATTGAAACACACACACTTTTAATTCTTTCACCACAGATCAATTATCTGTGTAGCTTCACCACTTTTCTTTATTATCCAATACTATCCACTTTAAACTTTATTATCCAATACTATCCACTTTAAACTTTATTACACAATACACAAACCTTTATTGAAAGCTTTTCTTTTCACCTTGGTTGATCACACCGACTTGTCACACGCTGTTTTATACCACGAACTGAATGAATGTCAAGGGCGAGTGTTCGCGCTTATATAGCTCTCGGTCCACCGTCTCGAACGTTCGCCGTTGGAAGTTCCCCTTCGGAAATCTCTAGAACGCTCTGACAATTCCATTGGAAGTTGACATCATTCCCATCCCCGCTTCCACAGAGTTTTCGAACTCAACGGTCCGCTTGCATCTCCGTAACGCTGCCCTCCTCCTAAACTTGTTCGTCCTCGAACAAGCGATTGGATCCTTCTCCGTAATATGGTGCTAACCTCTCTACGTGGACAATTTTATACTTCGCCCGTCTGTTTCCCATCTGCTGTATCCGGTATACCACGTCATTGAGTTTCTTGATGACCTCATATGGTCCGTCCCAGGCTGATTGCAATTCGGGGCACAAGCCTTTTTTCAGTTGTGGGTTGTACAGCAATACCAATTGTCTGGTCTCGAATCCAGAAGTATTCGCCCTCAAGTCGTATCGCGGCTTCATTTTATCGCTGGCCAAGTTCAGTCGCTCCCGGATGAACTGATGGATAGAGTTCAGCTGTTCTTTCTTTTCGGTTACGAAGTCTTCCCTGCCGCTAGTTGTCGGTAGTACCACGCCGAACTTCAAGTCCGATGGAAGTCGGAGATCAGTTCCGAAAATGGCTTCGGCGGGTGTTGTTGCCGTTGAATTGTGCTGTGCCGAACGGTATGCCATTAAGAAAAGGGGAAGGTGTTCATCCCAGTCCTTCTGATCTCCGACGACGACTTTTCTCAGGTATTCCTCCATCGTCCGGTTGAACCTTTCGACCATGCCATCAGATTGTGGATGTAATGGTGTTGTCCGCGTCTTTCTGATACCTAGCATGTCACAGAGTTCTTTGAACACCGACGACTCGAAGTTTCTTCCTTGGTCTGAGTGCAGTTCCAGCGGTACTCCGTAACGCGCAACCCAGTTGTTCACAAATGCATCCGAAATGGTTTTGGCTTCCTGGTTCGGGATGCAAAACACCTCAGGCCACTTGCTGAAGTAATCGATCACCACCAGCGCGTATTTGTTTCCAGCGTTGCTCGTTGGGAATGGGCCTGCGATGTCCATTGCGATACGTTCGAACGGTGCTCCAACATTGTACTGCTGCATATTTCCTCGAGTTTTCCTAACTGGACCCTTTGCCTTCGCACACTGTTCACATCTGCGAATGAAACGCGTAACCGACTCATGGCATCCTACACCGTAGAAACGTCTCTTGATCTTTTCTACAGTCTTGTTAACACCAAGATGACCCCCGCTTGGTCCATCGTGGTATTCTCGGATGACCTCTTCGATTTGTCCTTTCGGAATTACCAGCAGATCGTTTACAATGTTCCCGTCCTCACTTTCCCAACTGCGCTAGAGGCAACCGTTCTTCAGCTTCAAACTCTGCCATTGAGCCCAGTAAGCTTTCACGATTGGGCTTTCACTGGATATTTGCTGCCAACTTGGTCGAAAACCTCGTTCTTGGTAGTCGATGATGACTGCCAGATCGGCATCTTCTCGCTGCTTCCTTCCGACCTTCTCGACAGTCCAGGAATCTTCTGGCAGCACCTGGAAACAACGGATATTGGTGACCTGTTCCTTGGTCTCGGCGCGTGAACAATGTTTGCATTCAACATCGCAAGGTCGCCTCGATAATGCATCCGCATTTCCATGACTGCTTCCCTTCCGGTGTTCGATACTGAAGTCATAACTCTGGATTCTCTCTATCCATCTAGCGAGCTGGCCTTCCGGGTTTTTGAACTGCAGCAGCCATCTCAACGCTGCGTGGTCCGTCCTAAGATGAAAAGCTTGGCCATAGAGATATTTGTGGAAATGCTTGACACAGTCAACCACGGCTAAAAGCTCCCTCCTAGTTACACAGTAGTTCCTCTCCGGCTTCGATAGGATCCTACTGTAGTAAGCGATGACCCGTTCTCGCCCGTCAATCATTTGAAAGAGTATTCCGCCGATTCCATGTCCGCTCGCATCGGTGTCTAAAATAAACTTTTCTCCCGGGACAGGATTTGCAAGGATCTGCGCACTGCAGAGCAATTCCTTCAGGTGAATGAACGCTTCCTCCTGCGGCTTCTCCCACTTGAATGGCCGATTCTTTTTGGTGAGCTCGTGCAAACTGCTGGCAACGTTTGCAAATTCTGGGATGAATCGCCTGTAATACGTACAAAGTCCCAGTGGATAGTATTGGATAATAAAGTTTAAAGTGGATAGTATTGGATAATAAAGAAGAGTGGTAAAGCTACACAGATAATTGATCTGTGGTGAAAGAAATTTTACAATTTTACAATTAACAATTCTTTATTCTTTCCTTTAATTTTCATAAACATTTAAAATACTTACTTACTTACTTATCAGGCCTGCGATCCATGGAGGATCTGAGCCTGAGCTATAGCTGCCTTCCATCCTTGACGGTCCCGGGCACGCTGCTTCCAGTTGTCAAGACCAAGATGTCTTACATCCGCGATTACTTGGTCTTTATACCGGAGGTTCGGTCTTCCTCTTCTTCTCGAACCAGGAGGCTCGGAGTCGAAGACCCTCTTAACTGGAGCGTTGATGTCCATGCGCTCGATGTGGCCGAGCCAGTGTAGTCGACGGGTCCTTGCCTTCCGGACTACATCCACATCTTGGTACAGCTCGTAGAGTTCGCGATTGTGTCTTCTTCTCCATTCACCTTCCTCACAGACAGGACCAAATATCCGGCGCAGAATTTTTCTTTCGAAAGAACCCAAAATCAGCTCCGCTGTCCTGCTTATCGTCCAGCTTTCGGCTCCGTACAGCAAGACTGGCAGAATGAGCGTTTTGTAAAGCATGACTTTGGTCTTTCGAGTGAGGAGTTTTGACCCCAGTTGCTTGGACAAGCCGAAGTAGCAGCGGTTGCCAAGGGCGATTCTACGCCGGATCTCCACTGTGGTGTCATTTGTGGAGCTTACGTTTGCCCCGAGGTAGACAAACTCCTTAACTACCTCGAAATTGTAGCTGTCAATTGTTATGTTTTGTCCCAGGTGGTGAGCGACGGGTTGGTTTTTGCTTGACAGCATGTATTTCGTTTTGTCCTCATTGATCTTAAGACCAATTCGTTTCGCCTGTTCTTCAATCGCCGTGAATGCTTCCACAATGCCACGGCGAGAACACGCGATGATGTCGATATCATCCGCGTATCCTAGCAGCTGGATGGACTTGTAAAAGATAGTGCCTTCCCTGTTGACGCCTGCCCGTCGCACTATCTGCTCCAGCACCAGGTTGAAGAAGTCACATGACAGCGCATCTCCTTGCCGAAATCCGGTGCATGTTTCGAATGGTTCCGAGGTCCTAGAACCGAGTTGCACGGTGCATCGCGTGTTTTTTAGCGTGGCAACACACAACTGGATCAGTTTTACCGGGATCCCGAATTCGGCCATCGCCCCAAACAGTGCTTCACGATGAATGCTGTCGTATGCGGCTTTGAAATCGATGAAATGATGGTGTGTATCGATTTGAAACTCGTTGGCCTTTTCCAGGATTTGGCGTAGTGTGAAAATTTGGTCTATAGTTGATTTGCCGGGCCGGAAGCCGCACTGGTAGCTGCCGATTAGTGCGGTGCAAAATGGTTTTAGACGTTCACACAATATGCTGGACAGGATCTTGTATGCGACATTGAGCAGGGATATACCTCTATAGTTCTTGCAAGAGGTAGGATCGCCTTTTTTGTGGATGGGGCATATAGAGCTGGTATTCCAGTCGTCGGGCATGCTCTCATCCTCCCAAATTCTGCAGATGATCTGGTGCATGCTCCCTACCAGAACATCGCCGCCAGCCTTGAAGAGCTCTGATGGCAAGCCATCTGTGCCTGCGGCCTTGTTGTTCTTCAGCTTCTGAATAGCTGTGCCGACTTCTTCTATGCTGGGTGGGAGGACTACTTCAGCGGCTGGAGTTGGGATTTCCTCAGTCCCTACCACTCTCTCTTGGTCATGCTCGTTAAGCAGCTGCTGGAAGTGCTGCTTAAATACATCCACTATTCCCTGCGGGTCGGTGACAAGATTACCCTCGCAGTTTCGAAGAGCCAGGGTGCCCTTTTTGAAGCCTCCTGCAAGGCCTTTGGCTTTCTTGTAAAAGGCTCGTATTTTATGTCTATCACTAGACTCCTCGATATCCTTGAGCTGGGAGGCTGCGAAGATTCTTTTCTTTTGTCGCAGTAGTTTCTTCTCCTCCCTTCTTCTGGCTCGGTACTCTTCTCTCGCTGCCCTGGTTTTCCTCTGCAGCGCCTTTTGTTACGCCTCGTCGGTTGCTGCCTTTTTCTGCTCACACTCGCCATCATACCACGGGTTTCTTGTCGGGGGTGGTAGGTATCCTAAGGTGGTTTCGGCTACTTCCTGAATGGCTGAGCGGCAATGCAGCCACATATTATTGGCATTTGTGTTCGACGTAGGCATACCGTAGAGTCTTTCGCTCAGCCGCTCCCTGTAGACTCTGGCAACCTCCGGTGTGCTCAGGCGCCCAATGTCGAACCTCCTCCTGATGGGCTGGTGCAGCTTTCTGACATTGGCCAGTCGAGCTCTGAATCTTGCTGCTACGAGGAAGTGGTCAGAGTCGGCATTCGCCCCTCTGAATGTTCGCACATCCAGGATGTTTGACGCGTGCCTTGCGTCAATGAGCACATGGTCGATTTGGTTGGCGGTTCGACCGTCCGGAGATCGCCAGGTTGCTGTGTGGATTCGCTTGCGAGGGAATCTTGTACTACTTATCACCGCATTACGAGCTGTCGCAAAGTCAGCGAGTCGGAAGCCGTTATCTGTTGTTGTATAGTGGAGGCTGTGCTTTCCGATCACTCCGCCAAGGGTGTTTTCCTTTCCGATTTTGGCGTTGAAGTCCCCGAGCACGATTTTTACATCGTACTCCGGACAAGCTCCGTAGGCGTTGTCCAGGAGGTCATAGAAGTCCTCCTTGATAGGGTCTTCAGCCTCGTCGGTAGGAGCGTGTGCACATATAAGGCTGATGTTATAAAATCTGCCTCTGATGCGGATCACAGCCAGGCGATCACTTATAGGCTTAAAGTCGATGACCTTCGACCTTAACCGCTTTCCCACGACAAATCCGCATCCCAGTAATGCAACCTTTTGTGACATTTCTTTCTTATCATACCGTTTCCTATCCAGCGTATTTCCTGGACCGCAGTAATATCCGCCTTGTACTGCGTGAGGATTCCTTCTAGTTTATGAGCAGCTCCGGGAGTGTACAGGGTTCTGACATTCCAGGAGCATACTCGCAAATCGTGTTCCTTTTTCGTGCGTTGTCGTCGTCGAGTATCCGTCCGTGTATCCGAGGCATCTGCTCATTCATAACTTTAGGTTTTTTTTACGTGGGCGGATTGTTAGCCCGCCGCACAACCGCCATTCTGGTCGGGGTTTTTTTCGCTGCATACGTTTGTTCACCTCCCAACGGTTGTTGAAGAGGCTATCCAGAGGGCGCCGCGAGGAGGCCGTATGTCAACTTGACCCGGGCATTTAAACAGGGATCGTTGCTGGCATCTCGCCAGGTTGAGAGCAATCAACAACTTTACCCTGTATGTCCGAGCCCATGCCCTCTCGTAGATACTGGTAGTAATAAATCATTTATTAGTCCACATATTGCAAATAACTTCCAAATTAAAAGAATAGACCCCATAGAAATTAAGATGGTTTTCAATAAGCAATAAGATAATCAGGAAATAGTTATTGAAGGGCTATCTGAATTCAAAACAATGAAACCGCTCCCTTTTTTAGTTTT
The DNA here is from genome assembly GCA_951905685.1 of Eumerus sabulonum. Lineage (NCBI taxonomy): Eukaryota > Metazoa > Arthropoda > Insecta > Diptera > Syrphidae > Eumerus > Eumerus sabulonum. Next base: position 96,986,720 of record OX645060.1, read on the forward strand.
CAAGTTTCATGAATATTTTGATGGTCTTATCGGAATGGATATAATGAAAGACTTAGAAATGAATGTCGACCTCAAGAAATCTTGTTTAGAAAATCAGCATTGTAGAGTGCCATTTAGCTTTAAAGGCAATTTGATAACACGGGTATATACTATACCCGAACATAGCAAAGGTATTTGTCCTCTCCCCGTAGACAACGAGGAAGGGAGCATTTTTATAAAACCAACGGAAATTAAAAAAGGTCTTACTATTTCTGAAGGTATTTATCTTGCAAAAAATTGGCGCTCCTATGTAGAAGTTGTTAATTCTTTAGATATACCACAAAGTTTTTCCTTAGAACAATCAATAAAATCTCACCTGCTTAATCCCAATAACATCACGGAAATTCACAACTTGTCAATTAAAAATAATGAGAACCTTAATTATAATATACGTGATTTGCTTCGTGTTAACCATTTAAACATAGAGGAGCAAAGGGCTATCAAGAAAATTTGCCAGAAGTATAGACACATTTTCTTTCAATCCTTGTCTTTTTCAAGCCAAATTAAGCATCATATAAAGACGAAAGACGATATACCCGTTTATACGAAATCCTTTCGTCATCCAGAAATTCACAAAGACGAAATCAAAATTCAAATTTCTAAAATGTTGGACGAAGGTGTTATACGTCCCAGCTATTCTCCATAGTCGTCTCCTATATGGATAGTTCCAAAAAAAAGGGACACCACCGGAAAACAAAAATGGCGGTTAGTAATCGACTACCGAAAGTTGAATGAAAAGACCGTTGACGACAAATACCCGATACCGAACATCCTTGATGTCTTAGATAAGCTTGGAAAGTGTATGTATTTCAGTACACTAGACTTGGCGTCCGGGTTTCATCAAATCCAAGTCAATGAAAAAGACATTCCCAAGACCGCATTTTCCGTTAATAACGGACATTTTGAATTTTTACGGATGCCTTTTGGCCTTAAAAATGCCCCATCCACTTTTCAACGAGTTATGGATAATGTCTTACATGACTTGCAGGGCAAAATATGCCTTGTGTACATGGACGATATAATCGTTTTTTCCACGTCTTTGCAAGAGCATATGGAAAACTTGGAGCAGGTATTCAAGAAACTTGAGGATGCTAATTTTAAAATTCAGCTTAATAAGTCGGAGTTCCTTCGAAAAGAAGTTGCCTTTCTAGGCCATTTGGTTACATCCGAAGGTGTTAAGCCAAATCCTGATAAAATCCGAGCCATAAAAGATTTTCCGATTCGAGAACACCTAAACAAATAAAATCCTTCTTGAGATTGCTTGGTTACTACAGAAAATTCATTAAAGATTTTGCTGCATTGATCAAGCCTATGACACAATGTTTACGAAAAGGATTCCATGATTCAAAATACATTGACTGTTTTAATGCCTGTAAGGACATAATATGCAACCACCCACTTTTGCAATATCCAGATTTCTCAAGTCCATTCAATGTTACAACAGATGCTAGTAACGTTTCAATAGGCGCTGTTTTGTCTCAAGGACCAGTTGGTTCTGATAAGCCAGTTTGTTTCGCAAGCCGGACTTTATCAAAATCTGAACAAAACTATAGTACTATTGAAAAAGAGCTACTTGCAATCGTATGGGCCACAAAATATTTTCGTCCTTACCTATATGGCAGGAAATTTTTAATTATTACGGACCATAAGCCTTTGACGTAGCTTTTTTCACTTAAAGAGCCCAACTCAAAGTTAGTGCATTGGCGTTTGTATTTAGAACAATATGATTATTCCATCATGTACAAAAAAGGTGGACAGAACTCAAATGCGGATGCTTTATCAAGAGTTGAGTTACATACTAATGAATGTAAAGAGCCCCAAGTAGACGATTTGGATCATATGTCCACAGCCAATAATATTGATGAATTTGATAACGCCGATACTGTACATTCGGCACGAGAAAATATGTGTGATGGTATTCCTATCTCCGAGAGACCATTAAACGAATTTTCAAATCAGTTGATTATACTGGAAAATCAGAAATACAACGCTCTGCATTCCACATTCCGTATTCTGTTTAAAAGAAAAAAACGGTATAAACTGGAATGCAGAAATATATCCAACGAAGCAACCATAATTGACATTTTTAAAAACTACATAAATACAAGAAGACTTACCGCCATTTTCGCCGATGATACCACATTCCAAACGATTCAATCTGTTTACTCTAAATTCTTTCACACGTCTATGATCAGGTTAGTAAGGTGTACAATCATTTTAAAGGATGTGGTTGAACCAGACGAGCAAGAAGAAATTATTAGGTCATATCATTCAAAATCAAATCACAGAGGAATAATAGAAACCGTAGAGCATATAAAAAGAAACTTCTTTTTTCCAAACCTGAAAAATTTAGTGACTCGAATCATAAAAAACTGTACAACTTGCAAGACCCAAAAATACGATCGAAATAGGAAGCCCCTCAAATATGAGATGTCGGAATCACCAACCTATCCACTTCAGATAATACACTTAGATATATTCCATGCGCAAAAACAGTACTTTTTAACGATCCTTGATAAATTTAGCAGATTTGCTAGTGCATATCATATTCCGTCTCCTAACAGTATTCATATAACAAAGTCACTTAAACATTTCTTCTCCAATCATGGGTTGCCAACAAAAGCCATTACTGATGATGGAAGTGAATTTATCTCTACCATACTAAAAGATTTCTTAGATATGTATCAAATTCACCACCACAAAACGTGTGTAAAAAACTGCACGGGCAATGCACCCGTTGAAAGACTACACTCAACTCTTTTAGAATTGATTCGACTAATTAGAGCCAAGTCTCCAAAGACATCAATAATACAATTCAATTCAATTCATTCGGCAACTAAACTTTCCCCCTTCGAATTGCTTACAGGTCATATGAATAATGGTAGAAATATTTTCTCTTATAAAAAGACCAATTCGGAGCAGGAATATTTGCGTGAACATATTAAAAAATATGATGAGCTTAAGAAGATTGCATTAACGATAAACAATAGAAACAAAACGCGACTTGAACCTCCTTCGTATAGTGTTAATGAAACCATTTTTGAAAGAAATAAACTTGAACCACGATTCGTAAAGCAAATTGTAGTGCGATATAATAAAATAACGCTCGATTCAGAATGTCATAAAATACATAAACAAAATGTGAAACAAAAGTGAAGAATTTTTTGATTTTGCGTGGCTGATGTGGAATTAAAACTACGTTTCATTAGAAAATATTCTCGGTAAATGGAAATATGTATTAATATATTAATCTTTGGAGCAACACGCCTCTAGTTTTAGTATTTCAAGTACCCTATCCCTATTCCTTCCCACAACCGTCTAAATAGGTACATACATGAGTATATCAACAAGGTAAGGCAAAATGGTATTCTTACGAAATATTCAATCCCCACACCAAATAGGGTTCGCACCACTGGATTGCGACAAGCTACAATTGTCCTTTTTATCCGAATAAAACACACACACTTTTATTTCTTTCACCACAGATCAATTATCTGTGTAGCTACACCACTTTTATTTATTATCCAATACAATCCACTTGAAACTTTATTACACAAACAAACCTTTCTTGAGAGCGTTTATTTTCACACTGTTTGATCACACTGACTTGTCACACGCTGTTAAATATCACAAACTGAATGTCTGTCGAGGGCGAGTGTTCGCGCTTATATAGCTCTCGGTCCACCTTCTCGAACGTTCGCCGTTGGAAGTTCCCCTTCGGAAATCTCTAGGACGCTCTGGCAATTCCATTGGAAGTTGACATCATTCCGATCCCCGCTTCCAGAGAGCTTTCGAACTTCGACAGCGAAATTCGAACTTAACCGTCGGTTTGTATCTCCGCAACACTGCCCTCCTCCTAAACTTGTTCGTCCTCGAACAAGCGATTGGATCCTTCTCCGTAATATGGCGCTAACCTCTCTACGTGGACAATCTTATACTTCGCCCGTCTGTTTCCCATCTGCTGTATCCGGTATACCACGTCATTGAGTTTCTTGATGACCCCATATGGTCCGTCCCAGGCTGATTTGGGGCACAAGCCTTTTTTTCGTTGTGGGTTGTACAGCAATACCAATTGTCCTGTCTCAAATCCAGAAGTATTCGCCCTCAAGACGTATCTCGCCTTCATTTTATCGCTGACCAAGCTCAGTCGCTCCCGGATGAACTGATGGATGGAGTTCAGCTGTTCCTTCTTTTCGGTTACGAAGTCCTCCCTGCCGCTAGTTGTCGGTAGTACCACGCCGAACTTCAAGTCCGATGGAAGTCGGAGATCAGATCCAAAAATGGCTTCGGCGGGTGTTGTTGCCGTTGAATTGTGCTGTGCCGAACGGTATGCCATTAAGAAAAGGGGAAGATGTTCATCCCAGTCCTTCTGATCCCCGACGACGACTTTTCTCAAGTATTCTTCCATCGTCCGGTTGAACCTTTCGACCATGCCATCAGATTGTGGGTGTACTGCTAGGTGATACCTAGCATGTCACAGAGTTCTTTGAACACCGACGACTCGAAGTTCCTTCCTTGGTCTGAGTGCAGTTCCATTGGTACTCCATAACGCGCAACCCAGTTGTTCACGAACGCATCCGAAATGGTTTTGGATTCCTGGTTCGGGATGCAAAACACCTCAGGCCACTTGCTGAAGTAATCGATCACCACCAGCGCGTATTTGTTTCCAGCGTTGCTCGTTGGGAATGGGCCTGCGATGTCCATTGCGATACGTTCGAACGGTGCTCCAACATTGTACTGCTGCATATTTCCTCGAGTTTTCCTAACTGGACCCTTTGCCTTCGCACACTGTTCACACCTGCGAATGAAACGCGTAACCGACTCATGGCATCCTACCCAGTAGAAACGTCTCTTGATCTTTTCTACAGTCTTGTTAACACCAAGATGACAGTCTTGTTAACCGAGGATGACCTCTTCGATTTGTCCTTTCCGAATTACCAGCAGATCGTTTACAATGTTCCCGTCCTCACTTTCCCAACTGCGGTAGAGGCAAGCGTTCTTCAGCTTCAAACTCTGCCATTGAGCCCAGTAAGCTTTCACGATTGGGCTTTCACTGGATATTTGCTGTCAACTTGGTCGAAAACCTCGTTCTTGGTAGTCGATGATGACTGCCAGATCGGCATCTTCTCGCTGCTTCCTTCCGACCTTCTCGACAGTCCAGGAATCATCTGGCAGCATCTGGAAACAACGGATGTCGGTGACCTGTTCCTTGGTCTCGGCGCGTGAACAACGTTTGCATTCAACATCGCAAGGTCGCCTCGATAATGCATCCGCATTTCCATGACTGCTTCCCTTCCGGTGTTCGATACTGAAGTCATAACTCTGGATTCTCTCTATCCATCTAGTAAGCTGGCCTTCCGGGTTTTTGAACTGCAGCAGCCATCTCAACGCTGCGTGGTCCGTCCTAAGATGAAAAGCTTGGCCATAGAGATATTTGTGGAAATGCTTGACACAGTCAACCACGGCTAAAAGCTCCCTCCTAGTTACACAGTAGTTCCTCTCCGGCTTCGATAGGATCCTACTGTAGTAAGCGATGACCCGTTCTCGCCCGTCAATTATTTGAGAGAGTACTCCTCCGAATCCATGTCCGCTCGCATCGGTGTCCAAAATAAACTTTTCTCCCGGGACAGGATATGCAAGAATCTGCGCACTGCAGAGCAATTCCTTCAGGTGAATGGACGCTTCCTCCTGCGGCTTCTCCCACTTGAATGGCCGATTCTTTTTGGTGAGCTCGTGCAAACTGCTGGCAACGTTTGCAAATCCTGGGACGAATCGCCTGTAATGTGTGCAAAGTCCCAGGAATGACCTTAACTTATGAAGATTCTTCGGCTGTGGCAATTCCTTAACCGCCGAGATTTTCTCTTCATCTGTGTGGACTCCTTCTGCAGTCACCACATGTCCCAAGTACTTCACCTCGTTTTGGAAGAGCGAACATTTCTTCGGTCTCAATTTCAGTCCGGCTGCTTGAATACGTTCCAGTACCTCTTCAAGCTTCCTAAGGTGATCGTCGAAATCCTTGCCCATGACAATTATGTCATCCAGATAGACAAGGCAAGTTCTCCAGTGAAGTCCTCTTAGCACCCGGTTCATAAGTCTCTCGAACGTGGCTGGCACATTGCAAAGACCGAAGGGCATCACAGAGAATCGCCACAACTCTCCCCCGGCGGTGAACGCGGTCTTTTCCTTGTCTTGCTGGTCAAGCTCTATTTGCCAGTATCCACTTTGCAAGTCCAGCGTCGAGAACCACTTTGCATCAGATAGTGTGTCCAAAGTGTCGTCGATTCTCGGTAAAGGATAGCTGCCCTTCTTCGTTACGTCGTTCAGCTTCCTATAGTCCACGCAGAATCGGGTGCTTCCATCCTTCTTCTTAACTAGCACTACTGGAGAACTCCATGGGCTTGCAGATGGTTCGATCACGCCCCCCTCTTCCATCTCGTCGATCGGTTTAATCACCTCGCCTTCTTTCGCCAAAGGTACCCTCCTCGGTGGTTGCCGGATCGGTCTAGAGTCCCCTGTGTCTATTCTGTGCTTCACAATTGATGTTCTTCCACAGTTCTTACCATCTGCAAAAACTGTCCAATATTTACGAAGCAGGGAGAGTGCTTTACTTTTCTGCTTCTCCACTAGATGTTGCGTCCACTCTCTGGCCATTATTTTCAAGAACGGTTTGTTTTTCTGGATTTCCCGGTGTTTCTTATCTTCGCAGTTCATAACGGCGGCAGCTTCTTGGCATTGAGCGATCGTTGTTCCCTTGTGTATTGTCCTAGGTGTACTGGCAGGATTCAGGACTCGTACTGGAACCAATTGGTCTTGTCGGGGTTCCACGAGAGCCCTTCCAACAATTATGTCGCTGGGTCGATTTCGTTTGTCGGGTTCGACCACCCACATTCGGCTTGTCCCCGCATCCTCCCCTATCTTTGCCCAAACCACAGCTTCTGCATTCGGGGGAACTGTTTGGCGCGTTTGCACGACTATTCGCCTGACCTTGTTACCTTGCCCATTATCCATTGTTAATGGGAGCTCCAAGTTGCCATACTTCATCACTTTTTGGTTGAGGTCCAATGTGAAGCCATGCCTAATCATGAAGTCGACGCCGATTATGATGTCATCAGTGATGTCCGCAACGATGAAATCATGCTGAAACTCGATGGTCCCCATCGTAACCCTTTTCTGGACCTTTCCCTTAACTTCCGCCTTCTCACCAGTTACTGTACGAAGCCTTACCTCGGAAAAAGGTTCGATGTCAGAAACCAATCCGCTTCGGATGACTGAATGAGTTGCGCCCGTGTCCAACGTCAGCAGATATCGTCGCCCGTCCATCGTTCCCTCGATGACTAGGCTGGTTGCACCCCTACAGATTCGGGATACGAGGATGCTGGGGCACTCCAATGTGGGAGCCAGCGCATGCCCCTCTGCACTGACTCGTTTTAGTTTAACGGATTGTTAGGCGCACCTTTTGCACCTCCACGGTCGCGTTCACTCCCATGGTCTCTTTTTGGCGAACTAGACCTCGAACGCTTTCTTCTTTCAGGAATGAACCACTCCTACTCGCCGTTGCTGTTCTCAAACTATCCTGGTCTTGAGATATGCGCCGTAATTTGATGGAAGGTCGGCATATCAAGAGCGATGTTTCACATGCGAGAGCGCCGGCAACTGTCTCCTTGAAAGATGTCTTCGGCAGGAGAATTAGGCTTCGTTGCGTATCGGGATCCCTTAGTCCTTGGATGAAGGAATCCGTTTTTAGTTTCTCCACCACATCAACTGGAACATCCGCGTAGGCTAGATGAGACAGCCCCTCGATGTCGGCAGCGTACTGCTGGATGGTCTCGTTTCCACGCTGCTTGCGTCCTTTAAGTTCCAGCTTGTGCATCTCCTACATGTGCTCACTGCCGTATCTTCGATGAAGAGCGTCCCATATGGCTGTGTAGTTCCTTCTCTGGGTCTCCGGGATGGTCTGTAGAACGTCAGCTGCTTCACCTTTAAGGGAAATTACTAGGGCAGCCACACGATCTTCCTCTCCCCATTGATTCCGTTCCGCTGTTGTCTCGAACTGGAGCTTAAATATGTTAAAAGCGCTCTTGCCGTCGAAGTTGGGAGCTGTGAATTTTGATGCTGCAGTCGGTACGACGATTCCTAGATGCTGTACGTTCTGGATAGTTTTCTCGAGTTCCAGAACCTTCATGTCGAACCTCGATTCCAGTGACTCGATTCTCTTTTCTTGACTATTCTCGAGATCTAGAACCTTCTTGTCCAGTGTCTCGATTCTCTTTTCCTGGTTATTTTCAAGATCCAGAATCTTCTTATCGAACCTTGACTCCAGTGACTCGATTCTCTTTTCTTGATTATTGTCGAGATCTAGAGCCTTCTTGTCGAATCTCGATTCTAGTGTCTCGATTCTCTCTTCGACGTCCTGGAATCGATCGTTGACTGTCTGCTGGATGTTTCTTAGGCTTTCTCGAGGGTTCTCTAGCATCCCTCCTAACGTCTCCAGCTTCTGGCCCAGGGAAGTAGAATTTTCTTACAACTTTCTACCTACGGCCGCGGAATTTTCCTCAAGTTTTTGATCGAGTTTTTGGCTCTGAGCATTCAGAGCCACGAGAATGTGCTGCATATCGAACCCTGGCTCAGTAGATGTCGACGGCTTCTCCACTACGAATTCGTAACTCTCCCAGTCGACACCTTCTTCCTGCAACGCTGATCGCAATCTCTCCACCAGGTTGGCTTTACTTCCCACTGTGGATAATTGCCGAGCATTCAGCTCTCTTTTTAGTTGTTCGATTGTCAACTTTTCCAATTTCACCATTTTTTCTATCTCTTAACAATTCACTTTGTGCAATTCACAATTTAAATAAACGTTCCACTCGTTTACTCGCAATCCCACTTCTGACACCAAATGTTACGAATTCATTCGATCCCCACACCAAATAGGGTTCGCACCACTGGATTGCGGTAAGCTACAATTGTCCTTTTTAGTTAAATTGAAACTCACACACTTTTAATTCTTTCACCACAGTTCAATTATCTGTGTAGCTTCACCACTTTTCTTTATTATCCAATACTATCCACTTTAAACTTTATTATCCAATACTATCCACTTTAAACTTTATTACACAATACACAAACCTTTATTGAAAGCTTTTCTTTTCACCTTGGTTGATCACACCGACTTGTCACACGCTGTTTTATACCACGAACTGAATGAATGTCAAGGGCGAGTGTTCGCGCTTATATAGCTCTCGGTCCACCGTCTCGAACGTTCGCCGTTGGAAGTTCCCCTTCGGGAATCTCTAGAACGCTCTGACAATTCCATTGGAAGTTGACATCATTCCAATCCCCGCTTCAAGAGAGTTTTCGAACTTAACGGTCCGCTTGCATCTCCGCAACAATATTGTTGCGGAGATGCAAACGGACGGTTAAGTTCGAATTTCGCTGTCGAAGTTCGAAAGCTCTCTGGAAGCGGGGATTGGAATGATGTCAACTTCCAATGGAATTGTCAGAGCGTTCTAGAGATTTCCGAAGGGGAACTTCCAACGGCGAACGTTGGAGACGGTGGACCGAGAGCTATATAAGCGTGAACACTCGCCCTTGACATTCATTCAGTTCGTGGTATAAAACAGCGTGTGACAAGTCGGTGTGATCAACCAAGGTGAAAAGAAAAGCTTTCAATAAAGGTTTGTGTATTGTGTAATAAAGTTTAAAGTGGATAGTATTGGATAATAAAGTTTAAAGTGGATAGTATTGGATAATAAAGAAAAGTGGTGAAGCTACACAGATAATTGAACTGTGGTGAAAGAATTAAAAGTGTGTGAGTTTCAATTTAACTAAAAAGGACAATTGTAGCTTACCGCAATCCAGTGGTGCGAACCCTATTTGGTGTGGGGATCGAATGAATTCGTAACATTTGGTGTCAGAAGTGGGATTGCGAGTAAACGAGTGGAACGTTTATTTAAATTGTGAATTGCACAAAGTGAATTGTTAAGAGATAGAAAAAATGGTGAAATTGGAAAAGTTGACAATCGAACAACTGAAAAGAGAGCTGAATGCTCGGCAATTATCCACAGTGGGAAGTAAAGCCAACCTGGTGGAGAGATTGCGATCAGCGTTGCAGGAAGAAGGTGTCGACTGGGAGAGTTACGAATTCGTAGTGGAGAAGCCGTCGACACCTACTGAGCCAGGGTTCGATATGCAGCACATTCTCGTGGCTCTGAATGCTCAGAGCCAAAAACTCGATCAAAAACTTGAGGAAAATTCCGCGGCCGTAGGTAGAAAGTTGGAGGAAAATTCTACTTCCCTGGGCCAGAAGCTGGAGACGTTAGAAGGGATGCTAGAGAACCCTCGAGAAAGCCTAAGAAACATCCAGCAGACAGTCAACGATCGATTCCAGGACGTCGAAGAGAGAATCGAGACACTAGAATCGAGATTCGACAAGAAGGTTCTAGATCTCGACAATAATCAAGAAAAGAGAATAGAGTCACTGGAGACAAGGTTCGATAAGAAGATTCTGGATCTTGAAAATAACCAGGAAAAGAGAATCGAGACACTGGACAAGAAGGTTCTAGATCTCGAGAATAGTCAAGAAAAGAGAATCGAGTCACTGGAATCGAGGTTCGACATGAAGGTTCTGGAACTCGAGAAAACTATCCAGAACGTACAGCATCTAGGAATCGTCGTACCGACTGCAGCATCAAAATTCACAGCTCCCAACTTCGACGGCAAGAGCGCTTTTAACATCTTTAAGATACAGCAGTGAGCACATGCAGGAGATGCACAAGCTGGAACTTAAAGGACGCAAGCAGCGTGGAAACGAGACCATCCAGCAGTACGCTGCCGACATCGAGAGGCTGTCTCATCTAGCCTACGCGGATGTTCCAGTTGATGTGGTGGAGAAACTAAAAACGGATTCCTTCATCCAAGGGCTAAGGGATCCCGATACGCAACGAAGCCTAATTCTCCTGCCGAAGACATCTTTCAAGGAGACAGTTGCCAGCGCTCTCGCATGTGAAACATCGCTCTTGATATGCCGACCTTCCATCAAATTACGGCGCATATCTCAAGACCAGGATAGTTCGAGAACAACAACGGCGAGTAGGAGTGGTTCATTCCTGGGTAGATGCTACATCTGCGACCAGCAGGGGCACATTGCGAAGAACTGCCGCCTGCGAAGAAAGCGTTCGAGGTCTAGTTCGCCAAAAAGAGACCATGGGAGTGATCGCGACCGTGGAGGTGCAATAGGTGCGCCTAACAATCCGTTAAACTAAAACGAGTCAGTGCAGAGGGGCATGCGCTGGCTCCCACATTGGAGTGCCCCAGCATCCTCGTATCCCGAATCTGTAGGGGTGCAACCAGCCTAGTCATCGAGGGAACGATGGACGGGCGACGATATCTGCTGACGTTGGACACGGGCGCAACTCAGTCAGTCATCCGAAGCGGATTGGTTTCTGACATCGAACCTTTTTCCGAGGTAAGGCTTCGTACAGTAACTGGTGAGAAGGCGGAAGTTAAGGGAAAGGTCCAGAAAAGGGTTACGATGGGGACCATCGAGTTTCAGCATGATTTCATCGTTGCGGACATCACTGATGACATCATAATCGGCGTCGACTTCATGATTAGGCATGGCTTCACATTGGACCTCAACCAAAAAGTGATGAAGTATGGCAACTTGGAGCTCCCATTAACAATGGATAATGGGCAAGGTAACAAGGTCAGGCGAATAGTCGTGCAAACGCGCCAAACAGTTCCCCCGAATGCAGAAGCTGTGGTTTGGGCAAAGATAGGGGAGGATGCGGGGACAAGCCGAATGTGGGTGGTCGAACCCGACAAACGAAATCGACCCAGCGATATAATTGTTGGAAGGGCTCTCGTGGAACCCCGACAAGACCAATTGGTTCCAGTACGAGTCCTGAGTCCTGCCAGTACACCTAGGACAATACACAAGGGAACAACGATCGCTCAATGCCAAGAAGCTGCCGCCGTTATGAACTACATAGCCATATGGGAAGCTCTTCACCGAAGATACGGCAGTGAGCACATGCAGGAGACGCACAAGCTGGAACATAAAGGACGCAAGCAGCGTGGAAACGAGACCATCCAACAGTATGCTGCTGACATCGAGAGGCTATCCCATCTTGCCTACGCGGACGTTCCAGTTGATGTGGTGGAGAAGCTACAACGGATTCTTACATCCAAGGGATGAGGGATCCCGATACGCAACGAAGCCTGATTCTCCTGCCGAAGACGTCTTTCAAGGAGACAGTTGCCAGCGCTCTCGCATGTGAAACATCGCTCTTGATATGCCGACCTTCCATCAAATTACGGCGCATATCTCAAGACCAGGATAGTTCCAGAACAACAACGGCGAGTAGGAGTGGTTCATTCCCGGGTAGATGCTACATCTGCGACCAGCAGGGGCACATTGCAAGAGACTGTCGTCTGCGGAGAAAGCGTTCCTTCAGCGAATTGCGACGTAATTCTAGAGCAAAGACAGTGAATAGGAGTCGCTCGTTGCCAGGTAGATGCTACATCTGCAACCAGCAGGGGCACATGGCGAGAAGTTGCAGTCTGGGAAGAAGGCGTCCGAGGTCGGATTCGCCAAAAGGACATCAAGTGAGAGCACGCGAATACCAGAAGGGAAGCAGCCTTAGAAATGGGGAAGCGTTAACGAGGCAACCTTGCGATGTTGAATGCGACATCCGCTGTTTCCAGGTGCTGCCAGAAGATTCCTGGACTGTCGAGAAGGTCGGAAGGAAGCAGCGAGAAGATGCCGATCTAGCAATCATCATCGACTACCAAGAACGAGGTTTTCGACCAAGTTGGCAACAAATATCCAGTGGAAGCCCAATCGTGATAGCTTACTGGGCTCAATGGCAGAGTTTGAAGCTGAAGAACGGTTGCCTCTACCGCAGTTGGGAAACTGAGGACGGGAACATTGTAAACGATCTGCTGGTAATTCCAAAAGGGCAAATCGACGAGGTCATCCGAGAATACCACGAGGGACCAAGCGGGGGTCATCTTGGTGTTAACAAGACTGTAGAAAAGATAAAGAGACGTTTCTACTGGGTAGGATGCCATGAGTCGGTTACGCGTTTCATTCGCAGGTGTGAACAGTGTGCGAAGGCAAAGGGTCCAGTAAGGAAAACTCGAGGAAATATGCAGCAGTACAATGTTGGAGCACCGTTCGAACGTATCGCCATGGACATCGCAGGCCCATTCCCAACGAGCAACGCTGCAAACAAATACGCGCTGGTGGTGATCGATTACTTCAGCAAGTGGCCTGAGGTGTTTTGCATCCGGAACCAGGAAGCCAAAACCATTTCGGATGCGTTCGTGAACAACTGGGTTGCGCGTTATGGAGTACCAATGGAACTGCACTCAGACCAAGGAAGGAACTTCGAGTCGTCGGGGTTCAAAGAACTCTGTGACATGCTAGGTATCACCTAGCATTACACCCACAATCTGATGGCATGGTCGAAAGGTTCAACCGGACGATGGAAGAATACTTGAGAAAAGTCGTCGTCGGGGATCAGAAGGACTGGGATGAACATCTTCCCCTTTTCTTAATGGCATACCGTTCGGCACAGCACAATTCAACGGCAACAACACCCGCCGAAGCCATTTTTGGATCTGATCTGCGACTTCCATCGGACTTGAAGTTCGGCGTGGTACTACCGACAACTAGCGGCAGGGAGGACTTCGTAACCGAAAAGAAGGAACAGCTGAACTCCATCCATCAGTTCATCCGGGAGCGACTGAGCTTGGTCAGCGATAAAATGAAGGCGAGATACGTCTTGAGGGCGAATACTTCTGGATTTGAGACAGGACAATTGGTATTGCTGTACAACCCATAACGAAAAAAAGGCTTGTGCCCCAAATCAGCCTGGGACGGACCATATGGGGTCATCAAGAAACTCAATGACGTGGTATACCGGATACAGCAGATGGGAAACAGACGGGCGAAGTATAAGATTGTCCACGTAGAGAGGTTAGCGCCATATTACGGAGAAGGATCCAATCGCTTGTTCGAGGACGAACAAGTTTAGGAGGAGGGCAGTGTTGCGGAGATACAAACCGACGGTTAAGTTCGAATTTCGCTGTCGAAGTTCGAAAGCTCTCTGGAAGCGGGGATTGGAATGATGTCAACTTCCAATGGAATTGCCAGAGCGTCCTAGAGATTTCCGAAGGGGAACTTCCAACGGCGAACGTTCGAGAAGGTGGACCGAGAGCTATATAAGCGCGAACACTCGCCCTCGACAGACATTCAGTTTGTGATATTTAACAGCGTGTGACAAGTGAGTGTGATCAAACAGTGTGAAAATAAAAGCTCTCAAGAAAGGTTTGTTTGTGTAATAAAGTTTAAAGTGGATTGTATTGGATAATAAATAAAAGTGGTGAAGCTACACAGATAATTATCTGTGGTGAAAGAAATAAAAGTGTGTGTGTTTTATTCGGATAAAAAGGACAATTGTAGCTTGTCGCAATCCAGTGGTGCGAACCCTATTTGGTGTGGGGATTGAATATTTCGTAAGAATACCATTTTGCCTTACCTTGTTGATATACTCATGTATGTACCTATTTAGACGGTTGTGGGAAGGAATAGGGATAGGGTACTTGAAATACTAAGACTAGAGGCGTGTTGCTCCAAAGATTAATATATTAATACATATTTCCATTTACCGAGAATATTTTCTAATGAAACGTAGTTTTAATTACACATCAGCCACGCAAAATCAAAAAATTCTTCACTTTTGTTTCACATTTTGTTTATGTATTTTATGACATTCTGAATCGAGCGTTATTTTATTATATCGCACTACAATTTGCTTTACGAATCGTGGTTCAAGTTTATTTCTTCGATCATTTCTTTCAAAAATGGTTTCATTAACACTATACGAAGGAGGGTCAAGTCGCGTTTTGTTTCTATTGTTTATCGTTAATGCAATCTTCTTAAGCTCATCATATTTTTTAATATGTTCACGCAAATATTCCTGCTCCGAATTGGTCTTTTTATAAGAGAAAATATTTCTACCATTATTCATATGACCTGTAAGCAATTCGAAGGGGGAAAGTTTAGTTGCCGAATGAATTGAATTGAATTGTATTACTGATGTCTTTGGAGACTTGGCTCTAATTAGTCGAATCAATTCTGAAAGAGTTGAGTGTAGTCTTTCAACGGGTGCATTGCCCGTGCAGTTTTTTACACACGTTTTGTGGTGGTGAATTTGATACATATCTAAGAAATCTTTTAGTATGGTAGAGATAAATTCACTTCCATCATCAGTAATGGCTTTTGTTGGCAACCCATGATTGGAGAAGAAATGTTTAAGTGACTTTGTTATATGAATACTGTTAGGAGACGGAATATGATATGCACTAGCAAATCTGCTAAATTTATCAAGGATCGTTAAAAAGTACTGTTTTTGCGCATGGAATATATCTAAGTGTATTATCTGAAGTGGATAGGTTGGTGATTCCGACATCTCATATTTGAGGGGTTTCCTATTTCGATCGTATTTTTGGGTCTTGCAAGTTGTACAGTTATTTATGATTCGAGTCACTAAATTTTTCAGGTTTGGAAAAAAGAAGTTTCTTTTTATATGCTCTACGGTTTCTATTATTCCTCTGTGATTTGATTTTGAATGATATGACCTAATAATTTCTTCTTGCTCGTCTGGTTCAACCACATCCTTTAAAATGATTGTACACCTTACTAACCTGATCATAGACGTGTTAAAGAATTTAGAGTAAACAGATTGAATCGTTTGGAATGTGGTATCATCGGCGAAAATGGCGGTAAGTCTTCTTGTATTTATGTAGTTCTTAAAAATGTCAATTATGGTTGCTTCGTTGGATATATTTCTGCATTCCAGTTTATACCGTTTTTTTTTCTTTTAAACAGAATACGGAATGTGGAATGCAGAGCGTTGTATTTCTGATTTTCCAGTATAATCAACTGATTTGAAAATTCGTTTAATGGTCTCTCGGAGATAGGAATACCATCACACGTATTTTCTCGTGCCGAATGTACAGTATCGGCGTTATCAAATTCATCAATATTATTGGCTGTGGACATATGATCCAAATCTTCTACTTGGGGCTCTTTACATTCATTAGTATGTAACTCAACTCTTGATAAAGCATCCGCATTTGAATTCTGTCCACCTTTTTTGTACATGATGGAATAATCATATTGTTCTAAATACAAACGCCAACGCACTAACTTTGAGTTGGGCTCTTTAAGTGAAAAAAGCTACGTCAAAGGCTTATGGTCCGTAATAATGAAAAATTTCCTGCCATATAGGTAAGGACGAAAATATTTTGTGGCCCATACGATTGCAAGTAGCTCTTTTTCAATAGTACTATAGTTTTGTTCAGATTTTGATAAAGTCCGGCTTGCGAAACAAACTGGCTTATCAGAACCAACTGGACGCCAAGTCTAGTGTACTGAAATACATACACTTTCCAAGCTTATCTAAGACATCAAGGATGTTCGGTATCGGGTATTTGTCGTCAACGGTCTTTTCATTCAACTTTCGGTAGTCGATTACTAACCGCCATTTTTGTTTTCCGGTGGTGTCCCTTTTTTTTTTGAACTACCCATATAGGAGACGACTATGGAGAATAGCTGGGACGTATAACACCTTCGTCCAACATTTTAGAAATTTGGCTTTTGATTTCGTCTTTGTGAATTTCTGGATGACGATAGAATTTCGTATAAACGGGTATATCGTCTTTCGTCTTTATATGATGCTTAATTTGGCTTGAAAAAGACAAGGATTGAAAGAAAATGTGTCTATACTTCTGGCAAATTTTCTTGATAGCCCTTTGCTCCTCTATGTTTAAATGGTCAACACGAAGCAAATCACGTATATTATGATTAAGGTTCTCATTATTTTTAATTGACAAGTTGTGAATTTCCGTGATGTTATTGGGATTAAGCGGGTGAGATTTTATTGATTGTTCTAAGGAAAAACTTTGTGGTATATCTAAAGAATTAACAACTTCTACATAGGAGCGCCAATTTTTTGCAAGATAAATACCTTCAGAAATAGTAAGACCTTTTTTAATTTCCGTTGGTTTTATAAAAATGCTCCCTTCCTCGTTGTCTACGGGGAGAGGACAAATACCTTTACTATGTTCGGGTATAGTATATACCCGTGTTATCAAATTGCCTTTAAAGCTAAATGGCACTCTACAATGCTGATTTTCTAAACAAGAATTCTTGAGGTCGACATTCATTTCTAAGTCTTTCATTATATCCATTCCGATAAGACCATCAAAATATTCATGAAACTTGAAAACTAAAAAAGGGAGCGGTTTCATTGTTTTGAATTCAGATAGCCCTTCAATAACTATTTCCTGATTAACTTATTGCTTATTGAAAACCGTCTTAATTTCTATGGGGTCTATTCTTTTAATTTGGAAGTTATTTGCAATATGTGGACTAATAAATGATTTATTACTACCAGTATCTACGAGAGGGCATGGGCTCGGACATACAGGGTAAAGTTGTTGATTGCTCTCAACCTGGCGAGATGCCAGCAACGATCCCTGTTTAAATGCCCGGGTCAAGTTGACATACGGCCTCCTCGCGGCGCCCTCTGGATAGCCTCTTCAACAACCGTTGGGAGGTGAACAAACGTATGCAGCGAAAAAAACCCCGACCAGAATGGCGGTTGTGCGGCGGGCTAACAATCCGCCCACGTAAAAAAAACCTAAAGTTATGAATGAGCAGATGCCTCGGATACACGGACGGATACTCGACGACGACAACGCACGAAAAAGGAACACGATTTGCGAGTATGCTCCTGGAATGTCAGAACCCTGTACACTCCCGGAGCTGCTCATAAACTAGAAGGAATCCTCACGCAGTACAAGGCGGATATTACTGCGGTCCAGGAAATACGCTGGATAGGAAACGGTATGATAAGAAAGAAATGTCACAAAAGGTTGCATTACTGGGATGCGGATTTGTCGTGGGAAAGCGGTTAAGGTCGAAGGTCATCGACTTTAAACCTATAAGTGACCGCCTGGCTGTGATCCGCATCAGAGGCAGATTTTATAACATCAGCCTTATATGTGCACACGCTCCTACCGACGAGGCTGAAGACCCTATCAAGGAGGACTTCTATGACCTCCTGGACAACGCCTACGCATCTTGTCCGGAGTACGATGTAAAAATCGTGCTCGGGGACTTCAACGCCAAAATCGGAAAGGAAAACACCCTTGGCGGAGTGATCGGAAAGCACAGCCTCCACTATACAACAACAGATAACGGCTTCCGACTCGCTGACTTTGCGACAGCTCGTAATGCGGTGATAAGTAGTACAAGATTCCCTCGCAAGCGAATCCACACAGCAACCTGGCGATCTCCGGACGGTCGAACCGCCAACCAAATCGACCATGTGCTCATTGACGCAAGGCACGCGTCAAACATCCTGGATGTGCGAACATTCAGAGGGGCGAATGTCGACTCTGACCACTTCCTCGTAGCAGCAAGATTCAGAGCTCGACTGTCCAATGTCAGAAAGCTGCACCAGCCCATCAGGAGGAGGTTCGACATTGGGCGCCTGAGCACACCGGAGGTTGCCAGAGTCTACAGGGAGCGGCTGAGCGAAAGACTCTACGGTATGCCTACGTCGAACACAAATGCCAATAATATGTGGCTGCATTGCCGCTCAGCCATTCAGGAAGTAGCCGAAACCACCTTAGGATACCTACCACCCCCGACAAGAAACCCGTGGTATGATGGCGAGTGTGAGCAGAAAAAGGCAGCAACCGACGAGGCGCAACAAAAGGCGCTGCAGAGGAAAACCAGGGCAGCGAGAGAAGAGTACCGAGCCAGAAGAAGGGAGGAGAAGAAACTACTGCGACAAAAGAAAAGAATCTTCGCAGCCTCCCAGCTCAAGGATATCGAGGAGTCTAGGGATAGACATAAAATACGAGCCTTTTACAAGAAAGCCAAAGGCCTTGCAGGAGGCTTCAAAAAGGGCACCCTGGCTCTTCGAAACTGCAAGGGTAATCTTGTCACCGACCCGCAGGGAATAGTGGATGTATTTAAGCAGCACTTCCAGCAGCTGCTTAACGAGCATGACCAAGAGAGAGTGGTAGGGACTGAGGAAATCCCAACTCCAGCCGCTGAAGTAGTCCTCCCACCCAGCATAGAAGAAGTCGGCACAGCTATTCAGAAGCTGAAGAACAACAAGGCCGCAGGCACAGATGGCTTGCCATCAGAGCTCTTCAAGGCTGGCGGCGATGTTCTGGTAGGGAGCATGCACCAGATCAGCTGCAGAATTTGGGAAGATGAGAGCATGCCCGACGACTGGAATACCAGCTCTATATGCCCCATCGACAAAAAAGGCGATCCTACCTCTTGCAAGAACTATAGAGGTATATCCCTGCTCAATGTCGCATACAAGATCCTGTCCAGCGTATTGTGTGAACGTCTAAAACCATTTTGCACCGCACTAATCGGCAGCTACCAGTGCGGCTTCCGGCCCGGCAAATCAACTATAGACCAAATATTCACACTTCGACAAATCCTGGAAAAGACCAACGAGTTTCGAATCGATACACACCATCTTTTCATCGATTTCAAAGCCGCATACGACAGCATTCATCGTGAAGCACTGTTTGGGGCGATGGCCGAATTCGGGATCGCGGTAAAACTGATCCAGTTGTGTCGCGCCACGCTAAAAAACACGCGATGCACCGTGCAACTCGGTTCTAGGACCTCGGAACCATTCGAAACATGCACCGGATTTCGGCAAGGAGATGCGCTGTCATGTGACTTCTTCAACCTGGTGCTGGAGCAGATAGTGCGACGGGCAGGCGTCAACAGGGAAGGCACTATCTTTTACAAGTCCATCCAGCTGCTAGGATACGCGGATTATATCGACATCATCGCGTGTTCTCGCCGTGGCATTGTGGAAGCATTCACGGCGATTGAAGAACAGACGAAACGAATTGGTCTTAAGATCAATGAGGACAAAACGAAATACATGCTGTCAAGCAAAAACCAATCCGTCGCTCACCACCTGGGACAAAACATAACAATTGACATCTACAATTTCGAGGTAGTTAAGGAGTTTGTCTACCTCGGGGCAAACGTAAATTCCACAAATGACACCACAGTGGAGATCCGGCGTAGAATCACCCTTGGCAACCGCTGCTACTTCGGCTTGTCCAAACAACTGGGGTCAAAACTCCTCACTCGAAAGACCAAAGTCATGCTTTACAAAACGCTCATTCTGCCAGTCTTGCTGTACGGAGCCGAAAGCTGGACGATAAGCAGGACAGCGGAGCTGATTTTGGGTTCTTTCGAAAGAAAAATTCTGCGCCGGATATGTGGTCCTGTCTGTGAGGAAGGTGAATGGAGAAGAAGATACAACCGCGAACTCTACGAGCTGTACCAAGATGTGGATGTAGTCCGGAAGGCAAGGATCCGTCGACTACACTGGCTCGGCCACATCGAGCGCATGGACATCAACGCTCCAGCTAAGAGGGTCTTCGACTCCGAGCCTCCTGGTTCGAGAAGAAGAGGAAGACCGAACCTCCGGTATAAAGACCAAGTAATCGCGGATGTAGGACATCTTGGTCTTGACAACTGGAAGCAGCGTGCCCGGGACCGTCAAGGATGGAAGGCAGCTATAGCTCAGGCTCAGATCCTCCATGGATCGCAGGCCTGATAAGTAAGTAAGTATCTACGAGAAATTTAAGCTTAAAAGGGACAATGCTTTTTATTGTTACGTAAGGTAAAGAACAGGAATTGTAGTTGTTGATGTCTTAATATCCGATTGGAAGTTCGAGGCTCTATGTTGGCGTTACAGTCCATGAAGAACCTGAGCCGAGCTTCTCTCAATCACCCATGTTGTGTGTGATTTCATTTTCCCATAGGTGAAAGGGACCTACAGTTTATTGCCGGTTCCGAACGGCGAATTTCGAGAAGCTTTCATGACAATTTTACTACAGGGGGTTTTGTCAGAACCCCGCTGAGGAGAAACACCGTGAAAAACACATTCGATGACATGGCTGTGTCGGGATTCGATCCCGTGTCATCGGCGTCAGAGGCCAACACACTACCCACTGCGTCACGGTGCTCTCAAGTTCGAGGCTAGCATTTGAAAATTTGAGTCGTCGATTTCATTCTTTTGGGTGAAATCATGTGAAAAGGTTTGGCAACAACACTGCGGCTTGTGTAGTAAGTGGTTATTTTTTGTTGTTCTATTGTCTTGGTTGGAATGGGTTTCAATATTGTGCATATAGTTCTTCCTAAGTGGTTGGTGCTTACCAGATGTTGTGGGTGTAATTTGTGTATTAGCACTTGTAACATCCATAGGTTTCTGTAGTTTGGATCGACTGGAAAGTGAGGGTTTAGATCTATTTTTGTAAGTTTGAGAAAAGATGCGCTGACTATTTGTGGGTTGAGAAGAAGAAAACGATTGATTAACGCGTGAAGTGGTTGGTTGAATATACGGTGTATTGCTAGCGTGGGGGTACTGATTTGTATTACAAAGTGTATGTTGTTGATGATATGGGGAATAAAATGGTAATGTCGGCTTAGGAAGTCGGGAAGCGGTGTGAAAAGGATGCGTGAGTGTAGTTGGCGTATTGTTCCTGCAGTAACTGAATTGTTGTAGGTAGTGGGGGTCTCTAAAATATAAACAATTTTGTTCCTTTAGGCAAAAATTCAAGGCTTCGGAAAGTTTGGCAGGCCGCATTGCTCTAATAGTTGCGCCTAGTGGTTCACTTAAGCCCGATAGAAACGTGTTTAAGCACATTTCTTCATACAATTGGTTTTTGGCCAGAATTACATTACCATTCGTCTCATGAACCCTAACATAGTTTGTCATAGACGAGAAGATATTCATTATTTTCGAGTGGAAACTCTCAACAGTGTCGTTGCATTGCCTGAGTTGGTGAAGGTCACGTATCAAGCACGTTTCGTTTCTTTTGTCCGAATAATGTGCTATTAAATTTTGTTTTATCTCCTCCCAAACGAGTGGTGTCCCGTATGTGTTAAGCACTTCATTTGCTTGCCCTATTATTTTGTTTCGAATTGATCGAAGAATAATTCTATGATAAGTCGTTTCGCTTGATTGATAGATATAATTCAAAATCTCTTCGACGTTACTCAGAAAGTCATATAATAGGCGAGGATTGCCATCAAATTGTGGTAAGTCCTTAACTGCATCTGGTACTCTTAGAGAGTTAAAGATTTCCATTGAAACGTTAATGCTCATTTGCTCAGGTTGATTAGATGCGTGGTCGATAGTGGAATCGCAACTACTGCTAAGCTTTTCGAATTTTGATTTATATGGACAATTTAAAGAGCAACGTGCCTTTACAATTTTTTTAAATTCTGGTTTGTGTGAAGGCATGGGAATCGGACCGACTAAATATGAACAAGAGAACAAAGTAGGACTTACCTAATGGATGGTATGAAGCTGATGTTGTTGCACTAGTTCTGAGTTTCGCTAGTTTCGTTTTCTCCACGTGTTTTTTTTGGTTTCAGCGTTGTTTTTTGGTCGATTGTTTTTTAAATTTTAAAACGCAGCACATACGTTTATTATATCTATATGTATGTATGTTTTGTTTATATCTTTGTTTGTATTGTTCTGTTGTTTTTGTTTTATTCCTAATTTTTTCTTTGGAACAGTTTATTGTTTAGGAAGTGTACGAAAATATTTGATTTCTACACTTGACACATTTAGTTCGCACGCGATGTACTATTTCTGTTTTTCTTTCTCTATTTATTCGAATTCGCGACTTCACAATTATTGCTCGTGTTTCCGACTGCGCCAATTAACTCAAGATGGAACAATTAATCATAAAATCAGTTCACTTGTAATAAGATGTTTATTCGTTCACATACGATCTTAGACAAACTTATAACTAGAAGAACTTAAAGCAACAAAAGAAATTACTGTTTTTATAAATTTGTTCCCTAGCACCTTTTGGCGCAAAAGTTAATCCCACACATATTTATTTGGCGCCAAACGTTATCCCCAAGAAGATAACTTCTTGATCAGCTGGACTGGTTGTTGGCTTGGGAAAGATGTTAGAGATGTGCCCATTCAGGTATGTGTGCACATAACTCGATCGACGTCAGACACTCCTCCACTATTCCTGATGTTCGAACTTTCCGAGGGGCTAACATCGACTCGGACCACTATCTTGTAGTAGCCAAGATGCGCTTACGGATATCACGAACGCAGCGGAGTAGAGTAAGAATACAAAGTCATGACGTCGGAAAGCTACTATCGCCAGAAACCGCTCGTGCTTTTACCGATCGCGTCTCCCTTAAGCTCTCCAATACACCTCAATCCTCCACGCTATCAATAGAACAGAAGTGGAGCCTTTGTAAACAAGCCCTGAAAAGCTCTGCATCCGAAGTTTTGTGTTTCAAGGCTCCACCACGTAGAAACACCTGGTTCGATGACGAGTGCAGGAGGATTCATACAGCGAAGCAGGATGCATATAAGGCCGGGCTGCATAAAAGAACAAGAGCAGCTCGTGACCTCTACGAGTTAAAAAGAAGGGAAGAGCATAAGCTCAGGAGAAAGAAGAAAGAGCACGAGAAGCGCGCGATTGAGGACTTGGAGAGGTGTTACTGCAGGCGGAACGGAAGCCTGGTGGGGACGAGAACGGACACCTAGTAGTAGAATCGCAGTCGATGTTGAGAATATGGAAAAACCACTTCTGCAGACTGTATAACGGCGATGTTAGTCAATATACCACTGTCAGGCAGAATGATCCTATTCTATTCGACGAAGACCGCAGAGAACCCCGTCGCCCTGACCATGACGAAGTTAAGATTGCCATATCGAAACTCAAGTCGAATAAAGCTGCTGGCGCAGAGGGACTAACTGCCGAGCTCTTCAAGACAGCTGGGGATGACCTGGTTAGGAGCATGTACCAGCTCATCTGTAAGATATGGTCAGAGGAAAGCATGCCCGAGGAATGGAGTCTCAGCATCGTATGCCCTATCCACAAGAAAGGAAACCCCTCTGATTGCGCCAACTACAGAGGAATAAGCATCCTTAACATCGCTTACAAAATCTTCTCTGCCGTTTTGTGTGAACGCCTGAAGCCTTTTTTAAATAACCTAATAGGTCCTTATCAGTGCGGATTCAGGCCAAGGAATTCCACCATCGACCAAATCTTCACACTACGGCAGATCCTGGAAGAAAACAATGAATTTCAAGTCGACACTCACCACCTATTTGTCGACTTCAAAGTCGCATACGAAAACGTAATTAGAGACGAGCTATTCAACGCTATGTCTACCTTTGTCATACCTGCTAAGCTCATCAGACTATGCAGGATGACTTTGGAGAATGCTCGCTGCTCCATCCGAATCGGTGAATACCTTTCCGATAGTTTTGATGTCAAAAAAGGATTTCGGCAGGGCGATGCGCTGTTGTGTGATTTCTTCAACATCATATTGGAAAAGATTGTGCAAAAATCACTGTCCAATACAAGAGGCACAATCTATTTCATATCCTCGCAACTCCTTGCATACGCCGACGATATTGACATAATAGGTAGATCACAGCGAGATGTCAATGAGGCGTTTGCGAGTATTGAGATAGAGGCGGCGAAAGTTGGTCTGGCGGTAAACGAGGGCAAAACCCAATATATGCTGTCATCAAAAAAGGACGCTCACCACCGACGTCTTGGCCAGAACGTTTGTATTGGCAGATATAAGTTCGAGGTGATTAAGGACTTCATCTACCTCCGCGGTGACCTGGAACAACGACATCAATTCCGAAATCAAACGCAGAGTCACTCCTGCCAATCGCTGTTTCTTTGGGCTCAGGAGGCAATTGAGTAATAGAGCCCTCTCCCAAACGACAAAGTTCACCCTATATAAGACCCTTATCATCCCGGTCCTGTTGTACGGCGCAGAAGCATGGACACTATCAAAAGCGGATGAGGAGGCCCTTGGTCGGTTCGAGAGAAATATTTTGCGCGTGGTTTTCGGGCCTATAAGCGCAGACGGGGGATGGAGGAAAAGACTCAATCACGAACTTTACGGGCTGTACATCGACATGAGCCTAGTCAGGCGTCTACGGACTCAACGCCTAAGATGGCTGGGCCATGTAGAGCGAATGGACACCACAGCTCCAGCCCGGAGAGTCTTTGAATCCAACCCCGAGGGACGAAGAAGCAGAGGACGGCCGCACTTAAGAAGGCGCACACAGGTG
Organism: Eumerus sabulonum; assembly: GCA_951905685.1. Taxonomy (NCBI): domain Eukaryota; kingdom Metazoa; phylum Arthropoda; class Insecta; order Diptera; family Syrphidae; genus Eumerus; species Eumerus sabulonum. Next base: position 97,011,961 of record OX645060.1, read on the forward strand.
GAAGGGGACCTCAGCCAACTGGGTGTGCGGCAATGGAAAAGGCTAGCAATAGATCGTGCTAGATGGAGGGGCATGTTGGTTGAGGCCCAGGTTAAGAAGAAGAAGTCTCTGTTCAAGAAGGACTTGAGTTCAAGCACTAATTTGGAGCTAGTTAAGGGGTTGCACATAGCCTTGAGGGCAGATTGGCTGTCACTGCAGACGCATATGTTTTTCCCCCTCCATTCCATTCCCCATATCCATTAGGATTATGTATATTTCTGATTGGAAGACAGACGTATATTTTCCATTTGCAGTCGGATGATTTCGCGCTCAAAGAAGCCCAAGCACCGGATCCCCGCCCGGTCGTGGAGCCATTCGTGAAAATGTGAAGACTATCCTTCCGCCATGGAAACTCGACTGTGAAATTACGGCGCAGTATGATATCCATGAAACAGGGGTCGCAGGACAATTCTTGGGCAAGCACACTGTTATTTATATTCGAGTTGTACCAAATGCCATTTCTCTTCAGACGAGACATGGCTTTCAGAGCACACCCTCTGATAAATATATCAAGAGACGGAAAGTTCATCATAGCCTCTAGGGCAGCGCCCGACGTACTGGGAAAGCTCCCGTGCAGCTGAGACAAACCCTTCTGTGGAGTTCCGTGAAAAAGACTACGACATGTTTGCGTTTTAGTCTGTTCCACCAGACAACCGATGCATATGGGATTATAGGTCTTATCAGTGCTGTGTTGATTCAGTGGACCTTTGCCGCTGATAAACCCCATGTTTTGCCAAAAGCTCCTTGCATTGCCAGAAAGCTGACAACGCTTTGGTGGTTTTTGACTCAACACGCCAGAGTCAGAGAAGCTTGCTATCTCAAATGACTCCTAGATACTTAGCTTCCTTGGATATCGGAATGTAAGTGCCTTTTAGTACCCTTTGAGTCATGTCAGTATTTGTCCCCCCTTCTCGTGAAGAGAATGACATCGGTCTTAAGAGGATTGAACGACAGCCCATTTCTGGTACACCAATCATCGATCATATTTAGCGCCGCCTGTGCTTGGAGACGGACAGTCGCGACATCATCCGCATAGGCCTGGTCATAGATTCCAGAGCCATTGAGAGCATCAAGCAGAGAGTCGACCACCATGGACCATAACAGCGGAGACAGGACGCCACCTTGCGGGTAGCCCCTGTTTACTCCGGATTTGACACATGGGTTGAGGCCCGCACCAGCGGTCAATGTCCTGTGCACAAGCATTGCTTTGATCCACAAGACCAGTACTTCATCTACGCCATGATGTCTGGCAGCGTTGCACACGCAGCCGAATGTTGTGTTATCAAAAGTTCACTCAATGACAATGAGGACGCCCAGCGGGCACTCTTTCCTTTCGAGTGCGCATTCAATTCTCCCGACTAGGTTTTCAAGCGTAGCCTAGCAGGATTTTCCGCGCTGATAAGCATGTCGCATCTCCGAAAGAGGACGCATTCGAAGCGCAGCTTTGCGCACGTGCAAATCTACCAGTCTCTCCATGCTTTTCAGCAAGAAGGATGTTAGACTAATTGGTCTAAAACTCTTGGCGAGTGAATAGTTCTCTTTTACTATTTTGGGAATGAAGACTACTTTCATCGTGCGGCACGATTAGGAATGTGAGCAAGTGCTAGGCTAGCAGTGAAAATTCCTTTCAAAGTAGGAAGCAGCTGCCTTATACATTTTTGCAGCATAACAGAATATATCCCGTCGGTGCCTGGCAGTTTCTCTTAAAGGAGTGTGCAACGAGCCGATAGCGATCTGATTTCCCGGTAAATGAGTCTGAAGCAGTAAACTAAGAGTTTCCGCTTTAGACTCAGTAAAGGTATACCATTAGATTTTCTGAGTGCATCTAAGCTTTGTAAGTTTTCCCCGTTCGAGGACCAATTTGCTAGTCGCACTCAGAGACTTGATCTCTTCGCTCCTATAAGAATCGTTTTTCGATTTACGAACAAGTTTCTTATATTCTTTCTGCTTCGACCGGTACTTGTTCCAGTCATCTTCCGAATTCGGTATGAGCAATCTATTCAGATGAATTCTGGCTTCCCTGCGAGGACTTTGGAGCTCGGTATTCCACTAGGCGACTAATTTCCTGCAGAGAGGTTTGCTGACAGGACATGCGAGTTCAAAACAACTGGTGATGGCGCTATTCAGGTTATGAACGCCGTTCTCTACCAATTGTTTCGTTCTAGGTTTAGGAAGGGCCGGAGTGGATTTCTCAAGCCCCTGTCTAAGCCCTACCCAGTCCGGCCTTCTCGGATTCCGTCTCCGTTGCAAGGAAGAGATCTCAACTTAATCGGAATTCGATGTATTTATGGTCCGACAGCGTAGCATCAGTCAAGACTCGTCAGTTAGTGATGTCCTTCACATATCTGTTGGATAGGGTCAAATCACCTCCTGTCGTCTTGTCGTAACAAATGTTGATTGAGAGCCAACATTGTTGATGGTAAGGTCAGACGAGAGAGTGAAGTCTAAGAGACGGTCCCCTCTTGTACTGCATTTGCTGCTGCTCCAAGCAGTGTTTTGGGCATTAGATCGCAACACTTGCTGCACAGTACTCTACCCGTTCAGAAACTTCCTTCGGTGTTGGAGGTAGTATCGAGTCGTAGGGAAAGTAGGCAGACGCAACGACGAAGTGTTCTATTGCTCCGTGGGTTTTGTAACTTACTCAAGCCGCCGCCAGATCTTGTCCACAAAAGTGTCCAAGTTTAGTTGCCGATAATGAGTTCGATATGATGAGGCCGACCCTTGGCCTTTCGGATCTCCCATCATAAAGAATCGTAGCATCACGTATACCAAGAGCAGTATAGGCGTTTTCCCGTGGCACACCATCGTTGGTGTCGCCTCCGCTGGATGCACCGCTCATGCTCAGTCCGACCAATTGTTCAGACAGTGAGCCGCAGGAGTCGGTGTCGTTCCGGGCTGCTGGAGATTTAAAAATGGATGTCGAGGCCTCCAGAATAAGGTACAGAGTACATGGAAGCAAATGGAAAACAGGGGCATAATATCGAAGGTTCCTTCGGAATAGGTACACAATATGGCGGTAATAGAAAAAAAGTCATTAAAATATTGTCTAGATCCTAAAGAATTAAATGAGTGTATTAAAGAAGAATATTTCATAGTACCAAAGTTTGAGGATTTTAGAACTGAAATGAAAGGGATGACATTTTTCTCAGTGCTTGACTTAGTTGAAGGATTCCGGCAAGTAGAACTTACTGGTGAATCCAAGAATCTCACAGTCTTTTCGACTCCATTAGGGGTGGCTGTGGTGCAGTGGTTAACATCATCGACCGCCGAGCGGAAGGTCTATAGTTCAAATTCGCTTCGTAGCCAAAGAAAGTAATTCCTATACGGACAAAAATATGCAACGAAGTTGTGAATGGAAAGTGACCAGACGTACTTCTGCAGGCATAACACCCACAATATATGGTCAATGGAAATTCATCCTCTGCGTATGCAATACTTAAGTGCTCGAACGAATTACTACCGACTATACCCAGCCCGGAATTGATCGGCTCTCGTCCTATCCAGGAAAACCACCCTTGAGAGTAGTGAACGAACATCAACGACCCAAACCACTGCACTCCGTTCAGGTTGTGTGTCTAATAACACATCATAAGAGAATATAACAACTTTTGAACCTGCACGAGTCTATAAAAAAAAAAAAAAAATTCGGTTCCTACCGATTTAATGTGCTACCTTTTGGAATAAGGATAGCACCAGAAAAGTTTCAAAAACTGAACACAAAGTATTTTGGGGACTTAAAGGTACTATGATGTCACCTACATATATGTAGAATGTTATTTCACCATGTGCATGTGTATGTTTGTTTTAGCTACGTGAGTTCGGAGAATTGGTGTATAAAAACAACAAACTTCAAGTGAAAACTGGCAATTCGTTTACTTAAAAAAACAAAAAAAAGAAACAAGGGAATTCACAATTTCCAAGAAAAAAAGTAATTCAGTATAAAAAAAAACGTGACTTCGGAATATTTTCGCCTTTGCTTCCACTTCTCTTTTCCTTTTCTTCTTCCGTAATCTTCTCGTCGAACTTCCTTCCTTCACGGTTACTTTGCGAATGCCTCCAACTTTCGTTTTGTTTCTTTTCCTTTCCTGTTTCTTTTCATGACTTTTCGGTTTTTGTTTCTTGACCTACATTACCTTTTCTGTTCCTTTCAGACTTTTCATTTCGTAACTTCTTTCTCTCTTTTCCTTACTGACGGATCGGCACGGGACGGAACTGATCGTTCCCATCATCCTCACCCACACGGCCATCCTGAAGTTCGGCTGCCTCAGCCGAAGGGACGTAGACACAACTTCCTTCACCTTCAAGATCATCGGAATCTGACTCTGACTGGAATGCACACCACCGCTTCATGTAATCCGCTGCCCCTCGTGATTTTCCACCTTTCTGACCACGTATCGGTCATTGCGGTTTACCTTTATTACTTCGTAAGGACCTAGAAATTTGGGGTATAACTTTTGGCCCGTGGTGAACTGAGTCTTCTGTATGGCAACAAGATCTCCCAGACTGTACATGACTGCCTTCTTCCTCTTCCTGTCGTAGGTGCCTTTGTTTTCTTTCTGGATCTCTTGTATCTGTCTCCTTGCCTCTGCCCTCATCTCGGAACGGTCTTCTTCAAACCTAGCTACTATCTCGTCTTCCAGTAACTGCTTCAGGTGGACGTCGTTTTTTGTGGTCATCTTTACGCCGAACATGAGCTCGAATGGCGTTTTACCTGTGCTTCGCGAAATGGTTGCATTGATTGCGCATTGCATTGGATAATGGTCTTATTCACCCTTTCCACCTGTCCATTCCCCCTCTGGACACCTGTCGTCACCAAGTGATGAGCAATGTCCCTCTCTGAACAGTACTTCTTAAAGTCATTGGATGTAAATGCTGAACCCTTGTCCGAAATCAAGAGTTTTGGGTGTCCAAAAATTTGGGCCTGAAGTTCAAGGCGGTTGATGACTTCATTGGAGTTGGTAGTTTTGGTCGTATGTATCCAAGTGAACTTGGAGAATGCATCCACTATCACCAAGACAAACCGGTAGTTCTTCGCGGTAGACGGGAGTGGCCCCATGTGATCCACATGGTAGGTGTGCAACGGCTGGTCAGGCTTGACGATTGGATGCAGAAAGCTCTCCCTTTTACCAGTCTTTTTAGCAGCCAGGATACATGCAATGCAGTTGCTCACAACGTTCGCAATCTTCTGGTCTATCTGTGGAATATAGTAATCTTCCTGAATTAATTTTGAAATCTTACCGCAACCGAAATGTCCTCTCTCATGAACTATACGTATGAGCTGTTTCTGTAGGGATTTCGGAACAACTAACAAATAGGCTCCATCAACGAATTTATACAATGCATCACCCCTGATAACGTAATCTTCATATGAGCCAGACTGCGCGAGAATCCCACGGATAGCGGTACAGAAGTCGTCCTTCAATTGAGACTGTTTTATTGCTTTAAGCGACCCATCTTCGATTGTACCGACACTGACTGGATGTCGGCTAAGTGCGTCGACATGTCGCATTGCGGTGCCCGACCGGTGTTTGACCTCACAGTTGAACTCTTCTAACTGCAAAGCCCAATGGGCGATTCTACTATTAAGTGTTTTTTTCGCCATTGTCAGTTTAAAGGCTTGACAGTCCGTAAAATTCGAATCGCAAGCCAAGCAAATAGATACGAAACCTTTTTAAGGCTTTAATTATTGCGAGTACCTCCAAGTCGTAGCTCGGATACCTTCTTTCAGTGTCATTCGGCTTTTAACTTAGAAAGAATACGGGATGGTAGTGGTCGTCATCATGCTTCTGTACTAGAACTGCTCCGTACCCATCCTTGCTGGCGTCAGTGTGCAATTGTGTTGGCAGTTGTGGGTTGAACAGCTTCAACACAGGCTCTCGACATAGTAGATCCTTCAGGGTCTTAAAGGCCCCCAGACGAACTTGGAGTCTGATTTGATCATGTCGGACAGAGGTTTTGCTATAACGGCGTAGCCTGGGATGAATTTTCGAAAATATCCCGTCAATCCAAGAAACTGCATAACTGCCTTAACGCTCTTCAGATTCGGGAACCTTTTGATTGCCAACGTTTTTTCTTCAGATGGTTTAATGCCACCATTCTTTACAACGTGGCCAAGAAATGTTACCTCAGTTTGCAGAAAAGCACACTTTTTCCAGTTTATAAGAAGCCCGTTCTCCTCAGCCACTCCCAGGACTTCCCTCAGTTTTGCAACACCTTCCGCTTCGGACCTTGAAGGAATGATCAGGTCATCTACGTACGCAAGGACTGTTTCCTGTCGCATTAAATGTTGTAAGATTACGTTGACGTATCTTTGGAAAACAGCCGGAGAATTACACAACCCAAACGGGACATTGTTAAATTCGAAGTGGCCGTCTGGTGTAACAAAAGCCGTATACTTCTTGCTAGCTTCTTCAACATCCACATGGAAAAACCCGTTTTTGAGGTCAAGAATGGAAAACACCTTCGCGCTGTGCAACTGCTCCAAAACCTCTTCTATTATCGGTAAGGGATACCGATCCTTTAATATGTGGCGGTTTAATTGCCGTTAATCGACGCAAAGTCGATGTGAACCATCTTTCTTGCGTGCCAAGACAATCGGACTAGCAAAATCTGAATCACTATTTCGAATTATCCCCTCTCGTAGCCAATCCGTCAGCTGTTGATCAACAACTTCTTTTTCTAATGGAGCCAAACGTCGTGGTCGCTGATAAATAGTTTTTTCGTCATCGAATACGATTTTCATTTGTACCCTGGTTGTTCCCGGACGTTTTGGAGAATATTGCTGGATCATCTTTCCCACTTCTTTTCTCATGACTGGATTCTTGATCCCGTTTAAACGTTCGGCTAGCTCATATTCGTTGCAAGAAATTAAATTTACTCGTGCCAGCGGGTTATTATCTGTAACGGATTTCTTGCAAATCTGTGCTAGGCCATCTTCAACTGTAAGGCTGATCTCGGGGAGTAGATTTTTACCTAATGGAAACTCATAGGACAACCAATTATCGGGTACAAAATGACAAATCAACTTGTAATACTCGCCTGCAATTTCCATTTCAATGGATGTAGCTCCCAGAGTTTTAGCGGGTTGGACGGCGAACGCAATGGCCTCAGTCCCCTCGTACTGCATGCTCCCTATTCCTATGACCTTTCGAAGACTGTTTCTGGCCAAAGTGAGGTCACTACCAGTATCTATCAGAGCTTGAAATTCGTGGCCACACACCTTTACTTGTGTCGTAACATCTGGTACTGTCAGCTTGTTGATTCTTGAGTACTGGGTCGGAGTGGGTTCGGGACAACTCCTGGCAATGTGCCCGAACTTATTACATTTGAAACACCGACTACCTCTGTCTCGATTGGGATAATTCTGAGACTGATGAGAGAGCGCCCCACAGTTTTTGCATCCAGATTGTTGCTGTGAACCACTCGTTTTTGTAGCAGTGGATGAACCTGCCCTAGACGTCGAGGTGTTTGTAGTACGTGCCTGGTCAGCTTTTAACTTCTCGTATGACTTCAGTCCCTCCTTTAATTGCTCCAATGATCTCGCTTGGTACAGGATGCTTTTATTCAGGGCGTCATCTGGAATACCACTGATTATATACGACAGGATATGAATTTCGTCTATCGTTCCTCTGGACGCAATTTTCTTCATCCTGTAAAAATACTCCAAGAAGGATTCTTCTTTGCTTTTGGTAGCCTTCTCCAACGTCTTGTACACATTCTCATGTTCGGGTCGGCCAAATTCTTTCAATAAAAATAACCTTACTGAATTCCAATTGCATATTGCAGATTCCGATTCTAACGCTAGTTTGGCGGCCACAAATAGTAAACGTCTTGAATATGGAAATGTTTGCACTTCTCCCCAGTTACAAACTGTAGAAACCTTCTCGAACTCAGAAATCCATGTCTCTGCACACTTTCCGCCTTCGCCGCTAAATTTTTCTAGCGCCTCTTCCACATCCTTGAACTGGAATGGATTCTGTACAGGAATAGTTTGCTGGGCTCCCACAGGGGAGCTTCGTCTTTAGAAGAACTCATCATAAATTTAGACTCACGATCTGATTTGTGAGGATTCCCTCGCAAGCGAATCCACACAGCAACCTGGCGATCTCCGGACGGTCGAACCGCCAACCAAATCGACCATGTGCTCATTGACGCAAGGCACGCGTCAAACATCCTGGATGTGCGAACATTCAGAGGGGCAAATGTCGACTCTGACCACTTCCTCGTAGCAGCAAGATTCAGAGCTCGACTGTCCAATGTCAGAAAGCTGCACCAGCCCATCAGGAGGAGGTTCGACATTGGGCGCCTGAGCACACCGGAGGTTGCCAGAGTCTACAGGGAGCAGCTGAGCGAAAGACTCTACGGTATGCCTACGTCGAACACAAATGCCAATAATATATGGCTGCATTGCCGCTCAGCCATTCAGGAAGTAGCCGAAACCACCTTAGGATACCTACCACCCCCGACAAGAAACCCGTGGTGTGATGGCGAGTGTGAGCAGAAAAAGGCAGCAACCGACGAGGCGTACCAAAAGGCGCTGCAGAGGAAAACCAGGGCAGCGCGAGAAGAGTACCGAGCCAGAAGAAGGGAGGAGAAGAAACTACTGCGACAAAAGAAAAGAATCTTCGCAGCCTCCCAGCTCAAGGATATCGAGGAGTCTAGGGATAGACATAAAATACGAGCCTTTTACAAGAAAGCCAAAGGCCTTGCAGGAGGCTTCAAAAAGGGCACCCTGGCTCCTCGAAACTGCGAGGGTAATCTTGTCACCGACCCGCAGGGAATAGTGGATGTATTTAAGCAGCACTTCCAGCAGCTGCTTAACGAGCATGACCAAGAGAGAGTGGTAGGGACTGAGGAAATCCCAACTCCAGCCGCTGAAGTAGTCCTCCCACCCAGCATAGAAGAAGTCGGCACAGCTATTCAGAAGCTGAAGAACAACAAGGCCGCAGGCTCAGATGGCTTGCCATCAGAGCTCTTCAAGGCTGGCGGCGATGTTCTGGTAGGGAGCATGCACCAGATCATCTGCAGAATTTGGGAAGATGAGAGCATGCCCGACGACTGGAATACCAGCTCTATATGCCCCATCCACAAAAAAGGCGATCCTACCTCTTGTAAGAACTATAGAGGTATATCCCTGCTCAATGTCGCATACAAGATCCTGTCCAGCGTATTGTGTGAACGTCTAAAACCATTTTGCACCGCACTAATCGGCAGCTACCAGTGCGGCTTCCGGCCCGGCAAATCAACTATAGACCAAATTTTCACACTTCGACAAATCCTGGAAAAGAAACAAAAACCGAAAAGTCGTGAAAAGAAACAGGAAAGGAAAAGAAACAAAACGAAAGTTGGAGGCATTCGCAAAGTAACCGTGAAGGAAGGAAGTTCGACGAGAAGATTACGGAAGAAGAAAAGGAAAAGAGAAGTGGAAGCAAAGGCGAAAATATTCTGAAGTCACGTTTTTTTTTATACTGAATTACTTTTTTTCTTGGAAATTGTGAATTCCCTTGTTTCTTTTTTTTTGTTTTTTTAAGTAAACGAATTGCCAGTTTTCACTTGAAGTTTGTTGTTTTTATACACCAATTCTCCGAACTCACGTAGCTAAAACAAACATACACATGCACATGGTGAAATAACATTCTACATGGTGTCAGAAGTGGGATATGGACGTGAAAAAAAAAAAAACCGTAACAGATAATCATTGACTTTGGGTAGATTTCAATTGGGTTTGCCGTTGCCATATCAGTGGTGTGATCAATGACAAAACGGTGTGAGTTGGACACGTTAACAGTCAAAGAATTGCAAACGATTTTGAGGCAACGTGGTCTACCAGTTCGATATAATCAGAAAAAAAGAACTTATTACGCGTGTTAGGAATATTTATGATCGAAAATTTGTGGACGCGGAAAACATTTCCCTACATAGCGAAGGCCGTGAAAGTGATAGTGACAGTTCCGTTTTAACTGTGCCGAGCAACGGAGATCCGTTACTAATTCACAAATCAGATCTTACTTACTTACTTATCAGGCCTGCGATCCATGGAGGATCTGAGCCTGAGCTATAGCTGCCTTCCATCCTTGACGGTCCCGGGCACGCTGCTTCCAGTTGTCAAGACCAAGATGTCTTACATCCGCGATTACTTGGTCTTTATACCGGAGGTTCGGTCTTCCTCTTCTTCTTAAACCAGGAGGCTCGGAATCGAAGACCCTCCTAGCTGGAGCATTGATGTCCATGCGCTCGATGTGGCCGAGCCAGTGTAGTCGACGGATCTCTGCCTTCCGGACTACATCCACATCTTGGTACAGCTCGTAGAGTTCGCGGTTGTATCTTCTTCTCCATTCACCTTCCTCACAGACAGGACCAAATATCCGGCGCGGAATTTTTCTTGTGAGCGACTCACCACGAACTTTACGGGCTGTACAGCGACATGAGCCTAGTCAGGCGTCTACGGATTCAACGTCTAAGATGGCTGGGCCATGTAGAGCGAATGGACACCACAGCTCCAGCCCGGAGAGTCTTTGAATCCAACCCCGAGGGACGAAGAAGCAGAGGACGGCCGCCCATAAGATGGCGCACACAGGTGGGAGGGGACCTCAGCCAACTGGGTGTGCGGCAATGGAAAAGGCTAGCGAAAGATCGTGCTAGATGGAGGGGCATGTTGGTTGAGGCCCAGGTTCACCCCGAACTGTAGCGCCCACTAAGAAGAAGAAGAAGAAGTTTCTACGTGATAGGGATTTTACCCCTAAGCACAACCTCTAACCTGGAGGGCCAGGTTCCTCTTTCCCCAGGAACAAGGGGTTGGGTCCCTGGCCTGAATCCGCACTGGTAAGGACCTATCAGCTTATTTACAAAAGGCTTCAGGCGTTCACACAAAACGGCAGAGAAGATTTTGTAGGCGATGTTAAGGAGACTTATTCTCTATAGTTGGCGCAATCAGAGGGGTTTCCTTTCTTGTGGATCGGGCATACGATGCTGAGACTCCATTCCTCGGGCATGCTTTCCTCTAACCACATCTTACGGATGAGCTGGTGCATGCTTCCAACCAGGTCATCCCCAGCTGCCTTGAAGAGCTCAGCAGACAGTGCGTCTGCGCCAGCAGCTTTATTCGACTTGAGCTTCGATATGGCAATCTTAACATCGTCGAGGTCAAGGGGACAGAGTTCTCTGCGGTCTCCGTCGATTAGAAATGGATCATTCTGCCTGACAGCGGTATATTGACTAACATCGCCGTTATACAGTCTGCAGAAGTCGTTTTTCCATATTCTCAGCATCGACTGCGGTTCTACTACTAGGTGTCCGTTCTCATCCCTGCAGGCTTCAGTTCTGGCTTCATAACCTTGGCATGTTCGCGTTATCTGTTGATAAAACTTTCGAACGTCACGCCTGCAGTAGCACCTCTCCAAATCCTCAATCGCGCGCTTCTCGTGCTCTTTCTTCTTTCTTCTAAGAAGCTTATGCTTCTTGGACGTAGAAACCTACTTGTTCCGAAACAATAACAAGCCTCGGATGCAGACGGATACAAAGCTGACGACCCCTGCAAACGACTAACGGACTTGAGAGTCTCCACCTGGAATGTTAGGTCCCTTAGCAGACCGAGTGCAGGTGATCAATTGGAGCAGATATGACCGCACTCCAAGAAGTGCGATGGGATGGACCAGGCAAAAAGCGGATGAAAAACTGCGACATATACTACGGGAACTGCTTCAAGGAAAACAAACAGCGCCTATTAGGATGCGGATTCGTTATTCGAGGAAGACTTCGAAAAAAAGTCTTAAGCTTCCGAGACATAAGCGAACGCCTCATAACATTCCGCATCAAAGCTAAATTTGGAAACATTAGCTTAATATGCGCTCACGTCCCAACGGAAGAAAAGGACGATAGACTCAAAGAAGAATTCTACGATCTCCTAGACAGAACATATGCCCAATCTCACAGGTACGACACAAAAATAGTCCTAGGAGATTTTAGTGTGAAACTGGGCAAAGAGGACATATTTGAGTCGCGATTCTCCCATCTCAACCTCCACAAGGGTACCTGGCGGTCTTCTGATAAATCGACCACCAACCAGATTGATCACATTGCGACCGACGCCAGACACTCCTCCTGTATTCTCGACGTACGAACCTTCCGAGGGGCCAACATCGACTCGGACCACTACCTTGTTGTAGCCAAGGTAAGAATGAGGATATCAAGAATGCTTAGGAGTCGAGTAGGACTACGTAAGTTTGACGTCGGAAAGCTACAATCGCAAGAGACTGCCAGAATCTTTGCCGATCGTGTCTCCTCCAAGCTCTCTCAAAACCCGCCCACAGCAGCACAAACAATAGAGCAGGAAGGGGCGTATTGCCAGATCGCCGTCAGAGACGCTGCCTCAGAGGTGCTGGGTTTCAAACCGCCACAACCTAGAAACCCCTGTTTCGATTAACAATGCGAACAAGCCCATGCAGCAAAACAAGAGGCATATAAAGCCATGCTGCAACGACGGACAAGAGCTGCTCGCGAAATCTATGAGCAGAAGAGAAGAGAGGAACACACGCTTTTCGGAAGAAAGAAGAGAGAGCAACGAAAGCGTGAGATCAGGAGATGGAGGGATGCTTCCGCAGGAATGACGCCCGTGAGTCTTACAATAACGTAAAACGAACATGCCGTGGCTACAAAGCCAGAGCGGCGGCCTGCAGGGATGAAAATGGAGAACTGGTAGTAGAGTCGCAGTCGATGCTGAGGATTTGGAAAGACAACTTCTGCAGACTGTATAACGGCGATGATAGACAAGATACCGCTGTCAGGCAGAACGAGCCATTCGTAATGGACGGCAACGAAACAGAATTCAGTCCACCCGACCTAGACGAAGTCAAAATAGCGATATCAAGACTTAAGTCTAATAAAGCCGCGCGCGCAAACGGCCTGTCTGCTGAGCTTCTTAAGGCGGCTGGAGATGAGCTGGTAAGGTGCATGCACCATCTCATTTGCAAGGTATGGTCGGAGGAAAGCATGCCCGACGAATGGAATCTCAGCATCGTTTGCCCGGTCCGTAAGAAAGGAGACCCCTATAACTACGCCAACTATAGGGGAATAAGTCTCCTTAACATCGCATATAAGACCTTCTCTGCCATATTGTGTGAACGTCTGAAACTGCTTGTAGATAACCTGATCGGCTCTTATCAGTGTGGTTTCAGGCCAGGTAAATCCACAATAGACCAAATATTTACGCTACGGCAGATCTTGGAGAAGACCCACCATCTCTTCGTCGATTTCAAGACTGCATATGACAGCGTGTATAGAGATGAGCTATACAAAGCCATGTCTAATTTTAACATCCCTGCCAAAGTCGTCCGACTGTGCAGGATGACAATGGAGAATTCTCGTTGCTCCATTAAGGTCGGTAATGAGCAAACCGAAACCTTTGATGTTAAAAAAGGATCTAGGCAGGGTGGCGCGATGTCATGCAACTTTTTCAACATCGTGCTTGAAAAGATCGTGCAAGAGTCACTGGCCAACACAAGAGGTACGATTTATTTCAAGTCTACGCAATTGCTTGCGTACGCCGATGACATTGTCGTGATTGGACGGACACAGCGAGACGTCAATGTGGCCTTTGTAAGCAATGAGGTAGAAGTGGCTAAGATGGGTCTCAAGGTTAATGAGGGTAAAACCAAATATCTGCTTTCATCTAAAAGAGACGGACAACACCAACTTATTGGCCTGAACGTCACTATGGGCGGATATAACTTTGAAGGGGTCAAGGAATTCGTCTACCGTGGCTCACTGATGACCAGCGATAACAAAACCAGCGCTGAGATAAAACGCAGAATCACTCTTGCCAAACGCTGTTTCTTTGGGCTCAAGAGGCAATTGAGAAGTAGAGCCCTCTCTCGGAAAACCAAGGTGACACTATATAAGACCTTAATCATGCCAGTCCTCCTTTACGGCGCAGAGGCTTGGACCTAAACAAAAGCGGATAAAGATGCCCTTGGTCGTTTCGAGAGGAAAATTCTGCGTACTATCTACGGTCCCGTTTGTTCAAACGGTGTATGGAGGAGAAGATATAACGAAGAACTGTACGGGTTGTACAGCGACATCGGCCTGGTACGACGTCTACGGATACAGCGTCTAAGATGGCTGGGCCATGTAGAGCGAATGGATACCACAGCTCCAGCTCGGGCGACTTTGAATCCAACCCCGAGGGACGAAGAAGCAGAGGTCGGCCGCACTTACGATGGCGCACACAGGTGGAAGGGGACCTTAACCAACTGGGCGTGCGGCGCTGGAAACAGCTGGCCAAAGACCGTGCCAGCTGGAGGCGCTTGTTGGTTGAGGCCCAGGTTCACCACGGATTGTTGCGCCACCTAAGTAAGTAAGTAAGTATTCCAGTCGTCGGGCATGCTTTCATCTTCCCAAATTCTGCAGATGATCTGGTGCATGCTCCCTACCAGAACATCGCCGAAGCCTTGAAGAGCTCTGATGGCAAGTCATCTGAGCCTGCGGCCTCGTTGTTCCTTAGCTTCTGAGTAGCTTTGCCGAATTCTTCGATGCTGGGTGGGAGGACTACTTCAGCGGCTGGAGTTGGGGTTTCCTCGGTGCCTACCACTCTCTCTTGGTCATGCTCGTTAAGTGGCTGCTGGAAATGCTGGAAATTACCTTCGCAGTTTCGAAGAGCCTGGGTGCCCTTTTTGAAGCCTCCTGCAAGGCCTTTGGCTTTCTTGTAAAAGGCTCGTGTTTATCCCTAGACTCCTCGATATCCTTGAGCTGGGAGGTTGCGAAGATTCTTTTCTTTTGTCGCAGTAGTTTTTTCTCCTCCCTTCTTCTGGCTCGGTACTCTTATCGTGCTGCCCTGGTTTTCCTCTGCAGCGCCTTTTGGTACGCCTCGTCGGTTGCTGCCTTTTTCTGCTCACACTCGCCATCATACCACGGGTTTCTTGTCGGGGGTGGTAGGTATTCTAAGGTGGTTTCGGCTACTTCCTGAATGGCTGAGCGGCAATGCAGCCACATATTATTGGCATTTATGTTCGACGTAGGCATAGTAGAGTCTTTCGCTCAGCTGCTCCCCGTAGACTCTGGCAACCTCCGGTGTGCTCAGGCGCCCAATTTCGAACCTCCTCCTGATGGGCTGGTGCAGCTTTCTGACATTGGACAGTCGAGCTCTGAATCTTGCTGCTACGAGGAAGTGGTCAGAGTCGACATTTGCCCCTCTGAATGTTCGCACATCCGGGATGTTTGACAAGTGCCTTGCGTCAATGAGCATATGGTCGATTTGGTTGGCGGTTTGACCGTCCGGAGATCGCCAGGTTGCTGTGTGGATTCGCTTGCAAGGGAATATTTTGCTACTTATCACCGCATCACGAGCTGTCGCAAAGTCCATGAGTCGGAAGCCGTTATCTGTTGTTGTATCGTGGAGGCTATGCTTTCCGAGCACTCCGCCAAGGGTCTTCTCCTCACCGATTTTGGCGTTGAAGTCCCCGAGCACGATTTTTTCGTCGTACTCCGGACAAGCTCCGTAGGCGTTGTCGAGGAGGTCATAGAAGTCCTCCTTAATAGGGTCTTCGGCCTCGTCGGTAGAAGCTAGTGCACATATAAGGCTGATGTTATAAAATCTGCCTCTGATGCGTAGGCACAGCCAGGCGATCACTTATAGGTTTAAAGTCGATGACCTTTGGCCTTAACCGCTTTCCCACGAAAAATCCGCATCCCAGTAAGTGCAATCTTTTGTTACAGCTGTAATTTATGTCGCAATTTCTCTTCCTAATCACACCGTTTCGTATCCCGCGTATTTCCTGGACCGCAGTAATATCCGCCTTGTACTGCGTGAGGATTCCTTCTAGTTTATGAGCAGCTCCGGGAGTGTACAGGGTTCTGACATTCCAGGAGCATACTCGCAGATCGTGTTCCTTTTTCGTGCGTGAATGGCATCTTGCTCATTCATAACTTGTGTTCTTTTAACGTGGGCGGATTGTTAGCCCGCCGCACAACCGCCATTCTGGTCGGGGTTTTGTCGCTGCATACGTTTGTTCACCTCCCAACCGCTCCAGAGGGCGCCGCGAGGAGGCCGTGTGTCAACTTGACCCGGGCATTTAATCAGGGATCGTTGCTGGTATCTCGCCAGGTTGAGAGCGATAAACAAGCGAATTAATTTTGGTGCGGCCCAAATCTGGCTAACGAAGCGCAAACCCCCATGATGACAAAAAGAAGAGTGGCCTCGGAAATTACCTACCCTGGTCTGCCAAGGCCCAATTGGGAGCCGGGCCTAAATAGTTTCAGTATGTGAGCGTCCGGTAGCCGGCTTGTTCCGCTAGACAGCCAGTCGGGCTTAGCCCGTGGGAGGGGAGTCACGCCATGCACTAACCAGTGCGGGCGTATCATCGCTCACAGGAAAGTATCTCGAGCTATTTGAGGAAGCTGCCAGGTATCGGTTAGATATCTCTTCGACGAAACAACGAGAATATAGAACCGTGGATTTTTCGGACGTGTGGAAACTCTTCCCATGGAGAGTTACACCCCGAATTTATGCACAAGAGGGAGTGGAGATACGCACAAGTCCCAGGCTGGGGGACAGGGTATTGGATCGGATACTGTTAGGGGGAAGAGTCGGGTTCTTAAAGCTTAAGCTTGACAGACCAACTTTGGCCCTGGTGCAGGTGTATTTTTGAAGTGAAACTTCTTATGGGACACTTTAGCAGGATTCGGCATGAGAGTAAACTCGTAGAGCTAAAAAATCTGTTAAACATTTTGTTTCCTTTTTTTCCTTTTCTGAAAAGTATGCGAAGATCCGCAGAAAGAGGAGACACCGATAATAGTCGCCGGCATTGTTTATCTAATTACCATTCACTTAAGCAGAGTGAAAGAGGCGGGAAAAGTATACGAAGAACCGCACAAAGAGGAGGCGTCGAGAATAGTTAGGTACTTATTGAGAGTTTATCAATGCATAAATATGTACATGCTCAGTACAGTATACACAAAGGTCAAGCAGTATTTATGTTACTTATTTTTTTTTATTTTATATAAAACTTAGGATTAGTTCAGATTTGTAAGATCTTGCGTAGTAGGGCAAATAAGTCTCAGTTTATCAGAGAGAACATTTGTAACTCGTGCCGACTTATTTGTTAAACAATTCCTTTTCGTAATTTAAAATTATTGAAGTGAAGCTTTTGAAGTGAAACTTTTTTGATAATACATGAGAATGACAAAAAATTTCAATTCCAGTCATTGGCGATGGTAATTGCTTATTTAGATGTTTGTCTTATTTTAATTTTTCAACTCAAGAATGTCATTATATTATTCGATTAATAATAGTGAAATTCGTTAAAGATGGTTGGGACAGTTTTAAAGAATTTATATGTAGGGAAGGAGTATACGAAACGCAAATTTCAAATAATGTAGATTATTATAACCATTTATCGAAACAACATATCTATGGAGGTCAAGTGGAAATAGGTGCTTTTTTACGTATTTTTCCTAATATAAAAATAGTCATACATCAAGATAATAGGCCACCTGTCGTACATGGAAATATTACATCTAATTTTCAATTGATATTGAAATTCAGTGGTATAGTTGATTCGGGACATTACGATATAATTCAATATAATAACGAAAATTGCAAAATAGAAAATATTGAAGATCTCAAAAATTCACCACTTGATACAAAAAAACGTTTTGATGCAGATAAAAAAAGACAATACTACACAAGGAATACATGAGAAAATATAGGATGAAATCAAATCAACAGAAACAAAATATTCAGTCAAATGTTAAAGCCAAAGAGGCTGTATACACGAGAATATATCATCCGAAAAAAAAAACGGTTTTGTGGGAGAGGGAGCTGAAGGTTGCGGTACGAAACGGAATACCATTTTCTTCCGCAAATTTAGTGGGTGAACAGAAGTGGAAAACTAATACTGTTAAATGTAGAATAAATACTATGTAACGACCCTGGCGACAGCGTGCGGTTATCGAAGGAAACAGTCCTATTTCCCGAATGTCAATCTTTCGATCCGCCATTTCGGCATTCTGTCTTTGCCGCCGCACAGGATAACTTGACTCGAGGACCCACGCTGCCGCCAGGAGCCGCCATAACACAAAATTGTAAGAAAAACAATACGTATATACCTTTTGAAATATATTATGTTCCTTTTTAGAAATAAACCGTCAAACTATCAACAGTTCGGAAAGCGAGTTTATTAATTTGGCTGAGTGGATTTTCGAACCATACGCCGCCTGCGTAACAGCTTTATTTAATTTTTGTACTTTGCTTCGTCGACGACCATCTTTTAATTTTGTCCTTTGTTTCGTCGACGACCACCTTTAATTTTGTCCTTGCTTCGTCGACGACGATCCCAAGAATTCACCAGAAGCTGCCGCCGTTCCACGGACAATACTTCGAGGAAGTTACCAGAGGTTGCTGCCGCTCCGTGGACATTCCGGGAATTCGTAGGGGTTGCTGCCAGACAACTGTCGTCAACGGAGTAATAATTGTCGTCTGCATTGTTTTTGATCGCCGTGGTTGCTGTCGCGCAACCGGCAAACAAAATAGTCGCCGCTTGCGACACCGTTATAACGAAAAGCCTTTTTGATCGCTGTGGTTGCTGTCGCGCAACCGGCAAACAGGATAGTCGCCGCCTGCGACGTCGTTATAACAAAAAATCGCCATTATCGCCACGTACCCCAAAGGAAGCCGATGTCCACCGAACAGGAGTTGCGGAGAAGTTCCCGTTTGGCCAAGCCCGCAACGCAAGCCGAAGAGCCCACGCCTAGCATAACGGGCACTAGCAAAGAAGATCAGGAAAGTCCCTCAGACGCCAACGGCATAATGATGGAGCAGACCACAATGGAGGAGATTCACCGACAACTACAAGAGCTGCGCACACAACTGGAAATAGCCCAATCCAACGCGGCAAGTGAAAAAGCAGAACGCCAGCGCATCGAGGAACTACTGAATCAAAGCCAAGTCAACAACGTGGTCAGCATGAATGCACAGTCAATTCACACCAGTTACGCGCGAGAACTCAGTCACTCCGCAGACATAGTCCCAACGCTGCCGTTGCAACCGCAACCCATGCTGCCGGTGAACGCCGTACTGACAACCGCTTCAGCATCGACACGTTCGACTGTCCCGAGGATACCAACTTTCATGACGCCACTGTGGTCCCCACCGTCCTTCAACCAAATATCTGGTCGTGACCCACCGCCAACACTTGTGTCTCCACCACGGAGTCAACGAATCAATGAAGCTAGCCACATGATGGGCAGGAAAATCATCGACCTGCCTGAATATGCGGGTCGACCAGAGGGCTGGCCGATGTTTGCCACCGCATTCGCTGAGTCCACGGCACTGATGAACTACACAAATGTAGATAATATGTTTCGCCTACAAAAATCATTGAAGGGAGCCGCATGGGAGGCTGTCGAGTCTCTACTAATTCATCCAAACAACGTGAACCGTGTGATGTCCACCTTGGAATTCAACTTTGGGCGCCCAGAATGTCTGGTCCGAAGCCAGCTCAGAAAGGTGAGAGAAATTCCACCAATCCCAGAAGCTAAATTAGAGAGCTTGATACCGTTTGCAACGAAGGTACAGAACCTCACGACCTTCTTCGAGGCGAGTGGAATGGTTCAACATCTGTCTAATCCAACCCTGCTGGATGAGCTCGTCGCCAAACTACCTATGAGCAAGCGGATGGAGTGGGCACAACACAGCATCACCATACAGCCATATCCGACCATCGGACATTTCGAGGGGTGGTTGAGTGGGATTGCAAGGCTAGTTAGCCTCGTAGCTCCAGACGTTCTATTGCCCGACGTTAATGCAGATCGTAAGCCGAAACCCAAAGTCGTTCTGCACGCCGTAGGACAACGTACACCAAGCGGAAAATGCCGATACTGCGAGGGCGAACAACATCCATTGCCCAATTGTCCCGCCTTCAGCAAACTGGATGTCGCAGCCAAATGGACATTCGCCAAAAGGAACAAGCTATGCTTCTCGTGCTTGACATACGGACATCGATCAAGACTCTGTAAATCTTCCAGAAAATGCCAGATCGGTGGATGTACGAAGAGTCATCACACGTCCCTTCACGAATTACCAACAACATCAACGTCGACTGACACAGTAAGCGCGGAAAAGGTCATGCTTAGCACAAATACACCGAAGAAAGAAAAGATTATCTTCCGTGTGGTTCCCGTCAGGCTATACGGAAAGAACGTCATTCTAAAAGAGTACGCGTTACTGGACGAAGGATCCTCCGTAACCATTGCTAGCACAGGCCTGGTGAATCGACTGGGCCTGGAAAAGAGCAACGCAATGGACCTCACGCTACAATGGATTACCGAGGGGACTTCTTCAAGGAAATCGCACGTGGTCGACCTCCAAATCAGTGCAGACAGAGACGGCGCAGAGCGATACCAGATGAATGGAGTACGAACTATCGAGGACATAAATCTCCCGATACAAACCCTAAGCGATTCTGATCTCGGGAAAATGGGCAAACATCAAAGAACGGGAATGTTTGAGCTATACAAGAACGTTCAGCCTCAGATCCTGATCGGCCTCGACCACTGCCAACTTGGAGCTCCATTGAAGATACTCGACTCGGGCGAGGGTCTGATTTTTGCTGAGACGAAGCTCGGATGGATTGCCTATGGGAAGTCTGAAAGTACGACCGCCAACAACAAAGTTGCACTCCATATTTCCAATGCCAGAGAAGAAGAAAACGGGCACCTGGGTAAAATCGTCGAAGAATATCTGACCACAGAAAATCTCGGGGTGGAAGGACCAACAAAGCCACTCATGTCTTCAGCCGATGAACGCGCCTTGCAGATCTTAAAAGAAACAACAATCAAGTTAGATGACCGGTACCAGACGGGACTACTGCTGAGAGAAGATACGTTTGAAGTTCCAGAAAGTTACGAGATGGCGAAACTGCGACTGTTGGGATTGGAAAATCGGTTCAAGAGAGATCCTGTGTTTGCATCTCTTTATAAGGACGTCGTGAAGGGGTACCTGGTGAAAGGGTACGCGAGGAAGTTAACAGATGCTGAGATAGGAAGCAAGAATTCGAAAACCTGGTACTTGCCACACTTTGGAGTCAAGAAGGTGAACAAAAGCCAAAAGATACGCCTGGTCTTCGATGCAGCTGCAAAAGTGAACGACGTTTGCCTCAATACGTTCTTGATCAAGGGGCCGGACAACCGACCCCCATTAATCGCCGTGCTGTCCAATTTTCGAATGCGGCCTATAGCAGTATCAGCCGACATACAGGAGATGTACCACCAAGTGCGAATCCGACCGGAAGACCAAGACTTACAGCGATTCCTCTGGCGGGACAAGGAAGACGAAACAATCGAGGAATATGTCATGCAGGTGATGACATTTGGGGCCAGTTGCTCTCCATGCTCAGCCGAATATGTTAAGAACCTTAACGCCTTAAGGTTCTTAGAAAGTCATCCCAAAGCCGTCAGATCGATACTGCAACATCATTACGTCGACGATTATGTAGACAGCTTCA
Organism: Eumerus sabulonum; assembly: GCA_951905685.1. Classification (NCBI taxonomy): domain Eukaryota; kingdom Metazoa; phylum Arthropoda; class Insecta; order Diptera; family Syrphidae; genus Eumerus; species Eumerus sabulonum. The sequence goes on from OX645060.1 coordinate 97,033,494, forward strand.
ACACCATCGAAGAAGCCGTCGAAGTCACCAAATCCGTAGTCTCCATCCATAAGGAAGGAGGCTTCAACTTAAGGAACTTCAAGTCCAGCTCGAAGGAAGTGCTGAACGCACTAGAAGAATCGAATGTCGACGGACGTACTGCCGCCATAAACATGGACGTCGACACTACAATGGAAAAAATCCTGGGAATGTATTGGTGTCCTGAAGAAGACGAATTCATATTTCGACTTAAATTTCCTAGGGTCAACCGGGATATCCTGGAGAAAGACAGGTGTCCAACAAAACGGGAATTACTCTGCATGACAATGTCTGTCTTCGACCCGTTTGGGATAATTGCGAACTTCACCATCTACGCCAAGTTGTTGTTGCGAGCCGTCTGGCAAACCTCTGTCACCTGGGACGAGAAAATTCCTGCCGAAATATATCTTCGCTGGCAGCAATGGAAGTCCAACCTTCCTTCACTGCTGTCGTTGAGGCTGTCAAGATACCATGCGGGATTGAGTGCAGCAGAAAAAATCGTTCTCCACATTTTCGTCGACGCCAGTGGAGAGGCCTTTAGTTCAGTTGCCTACTTCCGGGTGGAGTCTTCTTTGGGAGTATCGGTCACGTTTGTGTGCGGGAAAACTAAATGCGCCCCCCAAAAGCTGATATCTATTCCTCGCCTAGAGTTGTCAGCTGCTGTCTTGGGAATCAGATTGGCGAGATCCATCATGGGATGGCATGAGCTACGCCTAGATGACCAAATTTTCTGGAGCGATTCGAAGACCGTCATCAACTGGGTCCGCTCCGAACCACGTCGCTACAAACAATTCGTGGCGTTCAGGATAGCGGAAGTGCTCGAAAGTACCCAAGCGACGCAGTGGCGGTGGGTGCCGTCAAAACTCAACCCCGCCGATGAAGCCACCCGGGCCAAACATCCGCCGAAGTTCAGCGAGGACAACAAATGGCTGAACGGTCCATCGTTCCTGTTGCTGCCTGAAGAAGAGTGGCCCGCACAGCCCGACGATATCAGTGGCCACGTCTGCAAGGAAGAGGTATCCGCCAGGTATCTCCTACATGCAAGCATGACAAGTAAACCACCATCGCTAATAGACACGTCAAGGTTCGTGAGGTACTCAAAAATGAAGAGGGTGGTTGCCTGGGTGCTTAGGTTCATTAGGCTTTGCCGACATGTATCAAAGGAGAGGGGAGAGCTCTCAGTTAAGGAGATGGATGAAGCCGAACGACTCCTATGCCATCAAGCACAGAGCGAAGTGTTTGCTCGCGAAGTCTCACAGCTAAAGCAGGGTCTACCTCTCGAGAAGAGCAGCAGCATCTTGAAGCTGACGCCATACGTCGATGATTTTGGTCTACTTCGCGTTTATGGTCGCATTGATGCAGCCACGACCGTACCGCTCGGAACCAGGAGGCCAATCATCATGCCAAAGGATCATCCCATAACTAGAGCCTTGGTCGCCCATTACCATCGTCAAATGCGCCATCAGAACGACGATGCCATTACCAACGAAATAAGGCAACGATTTTGGGTACCTCATCTACGCTCTGTCGTTAAGAAGACAAAGAGTGAATGCATGTACTGCCGCATACGGGACGCTAAGCCAAAGCCGCCGCTGATGGGACAGTTACCTAAGGACCGCCTCACGCCATTCGTGAGACCCTTTACTTACACCGGGTTGGATTATTTTGGTCCAGTATGTGTTGCAGTGGGACGTCGCAGAGAAAAACGTTGGGTTGCCTTGTTCACTTGCATGACGGTGAGGGCGGTCCATCTTGAGGTTGCAACCAATTTATCCTCGGATTCCTGCATCCTCTGCATGCGAAACTTCGTGAATCGTCGGGGATTCCCCAAATTGATAAGGAGTGACAATGGGACCAACTTCATCGGAACGAATAACGAACTGGCGACTGTTGGTATCTTCGACAACGACATTATAAAGGCAGAACTCTGTTCAAGGGGCATTGAATGGGTCTTCAACTGCCCGTCCAATCCGCATAGTGGAGGGTGCTGGGAGCGACTCGTCCAAGCAGTCAAAAGGGTCCTAAGATGTTCGCTCAGCGAGATAGCCCCGAGGTTGGAGACTCTGCAGAGCGCACTAATCGAAGCGGAGAATATAGTCAACAGTCGACCACTCACCCATCTACCAGTGTCACCCGAAGAGGAGGAACCGTTGACAGCCAATCATTTTCTCGTCGGCGGAGTGAATTCGACCCAAGCTCCCGGACCAGTGGACATGAAAGCTCTCTGTCTCCGAAAACAGTGGAGAGTAAGTCAACAGATCAAGGACCGATTTTGGAGGAGATGGATGAGGGAGTACTTGCCAACACTCACAAGAAGGTGTAAGTGGACCGAGCGTACGTCATCGCTCAAGGAAGGGGACTTGGTACTGGTGTGCGATGCTGACGTTCCGAGAAGCAAGTGGTTGAGGGGAAGAATCACGAAAGTATTCCCAGGTAAGGACAACCAAGTTCGTTCGGCTGAAGTGAGGACATCTACCGGGACTTTCCGAAGGCCTGCTATCAAATTAGCTGTATTGGACATTGGTGAGGCTTCAACAGGGGCCATGGCGCCTCACGGGGGTGTGGGGTGTTAAATGTAGAATAAATACTATGTAACGACCCTGGCGACAGCGTGCGGTTATCGAAGGAAACAGTCCTATTTCCCGAATGTCAATCTTTCGATCCGCCATTTCGGCATTCTGTCTTTGCCGCCGCACAGGATAACTTGACTCGAGGACCCACGCTGCCGCCAGGAGCCGCCATAACACAAAATTGTAAGAAAAACAATACGTATATACCTTTTGAAATATATTATGTTCCTTTTTAGAAATAAACCGTCAAACTATCAACAGTTCGGAAGGCGAGTTTATTAATTTGGCTGAGTGGATTTTCGAACCATACGCCGCCTGCGTAACAAACACATATACAACTCTTGAGTTTTCGAGTCTGCACTTTTTTTGCCTGGTGTTGCGCTTCAACCGTCATTGGTCTTTCAAGCAGTGAACATCGGAAAAAAACAAAGGGACATTTTAGTGCGTGGTTGCACTTAATATCTCTGTCAAAGGAAATATCTTTTTCAAATGAAATGTCAAAAAGGCAGAAACACTAACACAATTGAACAAGGTTCACATATACAATTTTTTCTTCTAGAAAAACGAATCCCGTGTATGCTTCAGTGTAGAGCATCAAACCGGTCTTCCTGCTGCTAGCGATATTCTCGTGTATACAGGCCCAATGATATTAACAAAGCTGGAATAACAAAAACAAAAATTCCATGTCCATATAAAACTCCAATACAGAGAAAAAGAATATTGTTACGAAATATTCAACCCACACCAAATAGGGTTCGCACCACTGGGTTGCCATAAACCACAATTGTCCTTTTTATCCGAATTAAAACACGCACACACTTTAATTTCTTTCACCACAGATCAATTATCTGTGTAGCTTCACCACTTTTCTTTATTATCCAATACTATCCACTTTAAACTTTATTACACAAACAAAACTTTACTGAGAGCTTTTATTTTCACACTGTTTGATCACACTGACTTGTCTCACGCTGTTCTATACCACAAACTGAATGTCTGTCGAGGGCGAGTGTTCGCGCTTATATAGCTCTCGGTGCACATTCTCGAATGTTCGCCGTTGGAGGTTCCCCTTTGGAAATATCTAGAATGCTCTGACAATTAGCATTACGCCATTGGAAGTTGATATCATTCCAATCCCCGCTTTCAGAGGACTCAACAGCGAAATTCGAACTCAACCGTCGGTTTGTATCTCCGCAACACTGTCCTCCTCCTAAACTTGTTCGTCCTCGAACAAGCGATTGGATCCTTCTCCGTAATATGGCGCTGACCTCTCTACGTGGACAATCTTATACTTCGCCTGTCTGTTTCCCATCTGCTGTATCCGGTATACCACGTCGTTAAGTTTATTGACGACCTCATATGGTCCGTCCCAGGCTGATTGCAATTTGGGGCACAAGCCTTTTTTTCGTTGTGGGTTGTACAGCAATACCAATTGTCCTGTATCAAATCCAGAAGTATTCGCCCTCAAGTCGTATCGTGCCTTCATTTTATCGCTGACCAAGTTCAGTCGCTCCCGAATAAACTGATGGATGGAGTTCAGCTGTTCCTTCTTTTCTGATACGAAGTCCTCCCTGCCGCTAGTTGTCGGTAGTACCACGCCGAACTTCAAGTCCGATGGAAGTCGGAGATCAAATCCAAAAATGGCTTCGGCGGGTGTTGTTGCCGTTGAATTGTGCTGTGCCGAACGGTATGCCATTAAGAAATGGGGAAGATGTTCATCCCAGTCCTTCTGATCCCCGACGACGACTTTTCTCAAGTATTTCTCCATCGTCCAGTTGAACCTGCCATGTCGCAGAGTTCTTTGAACACCGTCGACTCGAAGTTCCTTCCTTGGTCTGAGTGAAGTTCCAGCGGTACTCCATTACGCGCAACCCAGTTGTTCACAAATGCATCCGAAATGGTTTTAGCTTCCTGGTTCGGGATGCAAAACACCTCAGGCCACTTGCTGAAGTAATCGATCACCACCAGCGCGTATTTGTCTCCAGCGTTGCTCGTTGGGAATGGGCCTGCGATGTCCATGGCGATACGTTCGAACGGTGCTCCAACATTGTACTGCTGCATATTTCCTCGAGTTTTCCTAACTGGCCCCTTTGCCTTCGCACACTGTTCACACCTGCGAATGAAATTTGTGACCGACTCATGGCATCCTACCCAGTAGATACGTCTCTTGATCTTTTCTACAGTCTTGTTAACACCAAGATGACCCCCGCTTGGTCCCTCGTGGTATTCTCGGATGACCTCGTCGAATTGTCCTTTTGGAATTACCAGCAGATCGTTTACAATGTTCCCGTCCTCACTTGCCCAACTGCGGTAGAGGCAACCGTTCTTCAGCTTCAAACTCTGCCATTGAGCCCAGTAAGCTTTCACGATTGGGCTTTCACTGGATATTTGCTGCCAAGTTGATCGAAAACCTCGTTCTTGGTAGCCGATGATGACTGCCAGATCGGCATCTTCTCGCTGCTTCCTTCCAACCTTCTCGACAGTCCAGGAATCTTCTGGCAGCACATGGAAACGACGAATATCGACGACCTGTTCCGGGTCGTGAACAATGATTGCATTCAACATCACGAGGTCGCCTCGTTAACGCATCCGCATTTCTATGGCTGCTTCCCTTCTGTTATTCGCGTGCTCTCGCTTGATTTCCTTTTGGCGAATCCGACCTCGGACGCCTTCTTCCCAGACGGCAATTTCTCGCCATATGCCCCTGCTGGTTGCAGATGTAGCATCTACCTGAGAACGGGCGGCTCCTACTCACCGTTGTTGCACTGGAACTACGCCACAATTTGCTGGAGGAACGCTTTCTACGCAGACGACAGTCTTTTGCAATGTGCCCCTGCTGGTCGCAGATATAGCAGCCACCTTGGAACGAGCGACTCCTACTCGCTGTCGTTGCTCTGGGATTACGTCGCAATTTGCTGAAGGAACGCTTTCTCCGCAGACGGCAGTTTCTCGCAATGTGCCCCTGTTGGTCGCAGATGTAGCATCTACCCGGGAATGAACCACTCCTACTCGCCGTTGTTGTTCTGGAACTATCCTGGTCTTGAGATATGCGCCGTAGTTTGATGGAAGGTCGGCATATCAAGAGCGATGTTTCACATGCGAGAGCGCTGGCAACTGTCTCTTTAAAAGACATCTTCAGCGGGAGAATCAGGCTTCGTTGCGTATCGGGGTCTTTTAGCCCTTGGATGAAAGAATCCGTTTTTAGTTTCTCCACCACATCAACTGGAACATCCGCGTAGGCAAGATGGGATAGCCTCTCGATGTCGGCAGCATACTGTTGGATAGTCTCGTTTCCACGCTGCTTCCGTCCTTTAAGTTCCAGCTTGTGCATCTCCAGCATGTGCTCACTGCCGTATCTTCGATGAAGAGCTTCCCATATGGCTGTGTAGTTCCTTCTCTGGGTCTCCGGGATGGTCTTTAGAACACCAGCTGCTTCGCCTTTAAGCGAAATTACTAGAGCGGCCACACGATCTTCTTCTCCCCATTGATTCCGTTCCGTTGTTGTCTCGAACTGGAGTTTAAAGATGTTAAACGCACTCGTGCCGTCGAAGTTGGGAGCTGTGAATTTCGGTGCTGCAGTCGGTACAACGATTCCTCGACACAGAACGTTCTGGACAGTTTTCTCGAGTTCCAGAACCTTCTTGTCGAACTTCGATTCCAAGGTCTCGATTATCTTTTCCTGATTATTTTCGAGATCTAGAACCTTCTTGTCCAGTGTCTCGATTCTCTTTTCCTGGTTATTTTCAAGATCCAGAACCTTCTTATCCAGTGTATCGATTCTCTCTTCGACGCCCTGGAACCGATCGTTGACCGCTTGTTGGATGTCTCTCAAGCTTTCTCGATTGTTCTCTAGCATCTCTTCCAGCTTCTGATTCAGGGAAGTGGAATTTTCCTCCAACTTCCTACTTACGGCAGCGGAATTTTCCTCAAGTTTCTCCAGTTTCTGGCTCAGGGAGGTGGAATTTTGCTCCAGCTTTTGATCTTGTTTCTGGCTTATGGAAGTTGAGTTTTCCTCCAGCTTTCTACTTACGGCAGCGGAATTTTCCTCCATCTTTTGACTCATAGCATTAAGAGCCGCGAGAATGTGCTGCATGTCGAATGTTGGTTCACTGGATGTTGGCGGCTTCTCCACCCCGAATTCGTAACTCTCCCAGTCGACACCTTCTTCCTGCAACGCCGATCGCAGTCTCTCCACCAGGTTGGCTTTACTTCCCACTGTGGACGATTGCCGAGCATCCAGCTCTCTTTTAAGTTGTTCGATGGTCAACTTTTCCAATTTCTCCATTTTCTCTATCTCTTAACAATTCACTTTGTGCAATTCACAATTTAAATAAACGTTATACTCGTTTACTCGCAATCCCACTTCTGACACCAAATGTTACGAAATATTCAATCCCACACCAAATAGGGCTCGCACCACTGGATTGCGATAAACTACAATCGTCCTTTTTATCCGAATTAAAAACAAACACACTTTCTTGTTTCACCACAGATCAATTATCTGTGCAGCTTCACTACTTTTCTTTATTATCCAATACTATCCACCTTAAACTTTATTACACAAACAACCCTTTATTGAAAGCTTTTAGTTTCACACTGTTTGATCACACCGACTTGTCACACGCTGTTCAATACCACAAACTGAATGAATGCTGAGGGCGAGTGTTCGCGCTTATATAGCTCTCGGATCACCTTCTCGAACGTTGGCGGCTTCTCCACCCCGAATTCGTAACTCTCCCAGTCGACACCTTCTTCCTGCAACGCCGATCGCAGTCTCTCCACCAGGTTGGCTTTACTTCCCACTGTGGACGATTGCCGAGCATCCAGCTCTCTTTTAAGTTGTTCGATGGTCAACTTTTCCAATTTCTCCATTTTCTCTATCTCTTAACAATTCACTTTGTGCAATTCACAATTTAAATAAACGTTATACTCGTTTACTCGCAATCCCACTTCTGACACCAAATGTTACGAAATATTCAACCCACACCAAATAGGGCTCGCACCACTGGATTGCCATAAACTACAATTGTCCTTTTTATCCGAATTAAAACACGCACACACTTTTATTTCTTTCACCACAGATCAATTATCTGTGTAGCTTCACCACTTTTCTTTATTATCCAATACTATCCACTTTAAACTTTATTACACAAACAAACCTTTATTGAGAGCTTTTATTTTCACACTGTTTGATCACACTGACTTGTCTCACGCTGTTCAATACCACAAACTGAATGTCTGTCGAGGGCGAGTGTTCGCGCTTATATAGCTCTCAGTGCACCTTCTCGAATGTTCGCCGTTGGAAGTTCCCCTTTGGAAATTCCTAAAATGCTCTGACAATTAGCATTACGCCATTGGAAGTTGACATCATTCCAATCCCCGCTTCCAGAGAGCTTTCGAACTTCGACAGCGAAATTCGAACTCAACCGTCGGTTTGTATCTCCGCAGCAATATTGTTGCGCAGACAAAAACCGAAGGTTAAGTTCGAATTTCGCTGTCGGGGTTCGAAAGCTCTCTTGAAGCGGAGATTGGAATGATATCAACTGTCAACGGCGTAATGCTAATTGTCAGAGCGTTCTAGAGATTTCCGAAGGGGAACTTCCGACGGGGAACGTTCGAGAAGGTGATCCGAGAGCTATATAAGCGCGAACACTCGCCCTCAGCATTCATTCAGTTTGTGGTATTGAACAGCGTGTGACAAGTCGGTGTGATCAAACAGTGTGAAACTAAAAGCTTTCAATAAAGGGTTGTTTGTGTAATAAAGTTTAAGGTGGATAGTATTGGATAATAAAGAAAAGTAGTGAAGCTGCACAGATAATTGATCTGTGGTGAAACAAGAAAGTGTGTTTGTTTTTAATTCGGATAAAAAGGACGATTGTAGTTTATCGCAATCCAGTGGTTCGAGCCCTATTTGGTGTGGGATTGAATATTTCGTAACAATGTACATGAGAGAATATATGAGAAAAAAAAAGAGTTGTTCTAAAGTCAAAAAATTAAATATTATTGATGATACAGAAAATAGATCTTGTGCTAATAGCAATTCTATTATCTATCATGCAATTTCTAATGATAAGAACCAAGTTGAAGAACAGAATGAAAATGGTCAAATAGGAATAAATGACGAAAATATTCTTGGAAATGAAATTTTAATTGATACAAATAACAAATATAGTAACTACAATGACCATACATCAGCTCATAAATATTTCGATAAAGAATTTATTACAAATTCGTTTGGTTATGATTGTTCAGTTTGTGATAGATTATGGTTTCAAAATGATTTGAAGAATATGCCAAAGTCAAGTGATGAGATTATAAAAACCATTATTCCAAACATTGATATTAATAACGTACGAGTGTGTTCTACATGTAAACAGATAATTTCCAAAGAAAAAGTTCCAACTATGAGCACTTACATATAATGGGTTTTAGTTTATAGATAAACCAAGTAATCTTCCAATATGAGAAGGGCTTATATCACCTCGAATACCCTTTATGCAGATTTAGGGGTGGCCGTGGTGCAGTGGTTAACATCATCGACCGCCGAGCGGAAGGTCTGTGGTTCAAAATCGCTTCATAGCCAAGAAAAAGTAATTCCTATACGGACAAAAAAAAGTATGGAACGCAGTTGTGAATGGAAAGTGGCCAGACGTACTGCTGCAGGCATAACACTCACAGTATATGGTCAACCGAAATTCATCCTCTGCGTATGCAATACTAAAAAGTGCTTGAACGAATTACTACGGAATTTGGTCGGCTCTCGTCCTATCTCGCTCTAGGGCAACCACCACTGAGAGCAGTGAACGAACATCAACGACCCCAACCACTGCACTCCGTTCAGGTTGTGTGTGTCAACACATCATAAGAGAATCTCTAAGAAAAAACAAAAAAAAAAAAAATGAAGATTGATGCATGGTCAAGGACAGTATGGAATACCAGGTCAAACTATAAATGTTCCAGTAGAGATTAACACAATGATTAATTGTTAACCTAGAAATATTGATGATGAGCATTGTATTAATGTCCATTTAAAGAAAAGACACATACATAAATCGAGTTATTTGATAGGATTTGTTAAGAAAAATGACATCAAACTATAGTTAGATTATTTGAAAAATACCCCATTATATACATTTTATGATATTAAAGTTGATGACGCATTATCCAGTAAAGGCAATGTGTTACCAGACAATCCAAATCATGAGCTTCTAGAGGATGTACCGATTGAAAAAAGTTTGTTAGCACAACAGAAAACTTTACAATGGGACGATGAGCAATATTTACGAATAGCACCAGGTGAAAATAATATTCCACATAGCCTACTATTTGATGAACATGCTGAAGAGCTGTCATTTCCATCAATTTAATTAGGACATTTTCGTACTTTTAGAGATGGCATCACGGTAACACCTTTTATGATTGCTACAAGTGAGATAAGAAGACCAGATAGGCGTGCTGTTGAACCAAATCATTTATTATACATCGCAGTAAAATTATTAAGATTACGGCTTCATGATTCATTCAAAGTGGCTTTTTAAAAACATTGGAAAAAATAGTAAAACTACACGCCAACAAATTTAATCCGAGGAATATGTCAATAACTGTCTTGAGAGTAATTAAGCCTTTTTACGTTGTATACCAAACTCAGCCCGGTATTGGTCACAAAGAAAAAAAGATTTATTTGCAATGATAAGACAATTGGGAAAACCAACTGTCTTTCTTACCAAAAGTGCAAACAAAATTGGATGGAGAGATTGTTAACTTGTTAATATTCTTCTAGACATACTACAATCAAAAACCTTCAGCCCATTCGGAAAATACAGAGTTAAATTTTATTTTGAGCGAATTGAATTTCAAGAAAGGGGAAGTCCTCATGCGACTTTTGTAGGTCGTCCCGGAAAGTGTGAAAAAAAAAAACTGTTTTTTTATCTTTTTGAATTGTTCTTCATTCACTTCACTGACTAATCGTCTTTGAACAATCGATCCGTTCACCGCTACGGCAGAACACCAACTCCCAGAGATCTTCCAAGCCGAATTACTCCCAGTGTTTTCTTAATGCTGGGTCAGCAAAATGTTTGACTGTTTGGATATACAGATTATCGTTCGTTCCGGGAAGGATTATATTGACCCATGGTTTTCGTCTGTATCTTCGTGGGAAGATGCAGATAGGAGAATGCATCTTTGTGTGGGAGCAAGCAATTATTTATATCTCATTACGTTTGAGATAACCAAAAGTATCCGCTAACCGGATGTCTAATATACTAGGGGAGGAATGTGTCGCATACATAACTTGTGGTTAGATAATGCTCCTCAAAATGCTATGGAGGAAGGAATGAGTGATGCAATAAAATTAATTGATTATCTAATTACAGTTTCAGAATCGGAATCGTCCGACAACATTAAACTGCAAAGACATAGACATACATTCACGTGTTATAAAAAAGTAAAATCAAAGAATAAATCAACGTGTACATTTGAAGCTCCATTTTTACCTGTGGAAAAATAGTGATATCAAAACCAATGCCAAAAGACGATAGAGGATATGCAAATTATTTGAAACAATACAAAACTTTGCGAAGTAATTTAGAAAATAATGATTATCAAAACTTCGAAGATTATTATAGAAGTTACGGAATTTTGAGTGATGATCATTACATAAACATAATAAGAGCTGGAATAAATCGTCCCAGAGTTGAAAAGTGGATTAATCCTTTCAATGCCTTAATTTTTAATAAGAGTAAGTCAAACATGGATATTCAATTCATTACTTACTTACTTACTTACTTACTTATCAGGCCTGCGATCCATGGAGGATCTGAGCCTGAGCTATAGCTGCCTTCCATCCTTGACGGTCCCGGGCACGATGCTTCCAGTTGTCAAGACCAAGATGTCTTACATCCGCGATTACTTGGTCTTTATACCGGAGGTTCGGTCTTCCTCTTCCTCTCGAACCAGGAGGCTCGGAGTCGAAGACCCTCTTAGCTGGAGCGTTGATGTCCATGCGCTCGATGTGGCCGAGCCAGTGTAGTCGACGGATCCTTGTCTTCCGGACTACATCCACATCTTGGTACAGCTCGTAGAGTTCGCGGTTGTGTCTTCTTCTCCATTCACCTTCCTCACAGACAGGACCAAATATCCGGCGCAGAATTTTTCTTTCGAAAGAACCCAAAATCAGCTCCGCTGTCCTGCTTATCGTCCAGCTTTCGGCTCCGTACAGTAAGACTGGCAGAATGAGCGTTTTGTAAAGCATGACTTTGGTCTTTCGAGTGAGGAGTTTTGACCCCAGTTGTTTGGACAAGCCGAAGTAGCAGCGGTTGCCAAGGGCGATTCTACGCCGGATCTCCACTGTGGTGTCATTTGTAGAATTTACGTTTGCCCCGAGGTATACAAACTCCTTAACTACTTCGAAATTGTAGCTGTCAATTGTTATGTTTTGTCCCAGGTGGTGAGCGACGGATTGGTTTTTGCTTGACAGCATGTATTTCGTTTTGTCCTCATTGATCTTAAGACCAATTCGTTTCGCCTGTTCTTCAATCGCCGTGAATGCTTCCACAATGCCACGGCGAGAACACGCGATGATGTCGATATCATCCGCGTATCCTAGCAGCTGAATGGACTTGTAAAAGATAGTGCCTTCCCTGTTGACGCCTGCCCGTCGCATTATCTGTTCCAGCACCAGGTTGAAGAAGTCACATGGCAGCGCATCTCCTTGCCGAAATCCGGTGCATGTTTCGAATGGTTCCGAGGTCCTAGAACCGAGTTGCACGGTGCATCGCGTGTTTTTTAGCGTGGCGCTACACAACTGGATCAGTTTTACCGGGATCCCGAATTCGGTCATCGCCCCAAACAGTGCTTCACGATGAATGCTGTCGTATGCGGCTTTGAAATCGATGAAAAGATGGTGTGTATCGATTTGAAACTCGTTGGTCTTTTCCAGGATTTGTCTAAGTGTGAAAATTTGGTCTATAGTTGATTTGCCGGGCCGGAAGCCGCACTGGTAGCTGCCGATTAGTGCGGTGCAAAATGGCTTTAGACGTTCACACAATACGCTGGACAGGATCTTGTATGCGACATTGAGCAGGGATATACCTCTATAGTTCTTGCAAGAGGTAGGATCGCCTTTTTTGTGGATGGGGCATATAGAGCTGGTATTCCAGTCATCGGGCATGCTCTCATCTTCCCAAATTCTGCAGATGATCTGGTGCATGCTCCCTACCAGAACATCGCCGCCAGCCTTGAAGAGCTCTGATGGCAAGCCATCTGAGCCTGCGGCCTTGTTGTTCTTCAGCTTCTGAATAGCTGTGCCGACTTCTTCTATGCTGGGTGGGAGGACTACTTTAGCGGCTGCAGTTGGGATTTCCTCGGTCCCTACCACTCTCTCTTGGTCATGCTCGTTAAGCAGCTGCTGGAAGTGCTGCTTAAATACATCCACTATTCCCTGCGAGTCGGTGACAAGATTACCCTCGCAGTTTCGAAGAGCCAGGGTGCCCCTATTGAAGCCTCCTGCAAGGCCTTTGGCTTTCTTGTAAAAGGCTCGTATTTTATGTTTATCCCTAGACTCCTCGATATCCTTGAGCTGGGAGGCTGCGAAGATTCTTTTCTTTTGTCGCAGTAGTTTTTTCTTCTCCCTTCTTCTGGCTCGGTACTCTTCTTGCGCTGCCCTGGTTTTCCTCTGCAGCGCCTTTTGTTACGCCTCGTCGGTTGCTTCTTTTTTCTACTCACACTCGCCAACATACCACGGGTTTCTTGTCGGGGGTGGTAGGTATCCTAAGGTGGTTTCGGCTACTTCCTGAATGGCTGAGCGGCAATGCAGCCACATATTATTGGCATTTGTGTTCGACGTAGGCATACCGTAGAGTCTTTCGCTCAGCTGCTCCCTGTAGACTCTGGCAACCTCCGGTGTGCTCAGGCGCCCAATGTCGAACCTCCTCCTGATGGGCTGGTGCAGCTTTCTGACATTGGACAGTCGAGCTCTGAATCTTGCTGCTACGAGGAAGTGGTCAGAGTCGACATTCGCCCCTCTGAATGTTCGCACATCCAGGATGTTTGACGCGTGCCTTGCGTCAATGAGCACATGGTCGATTTGGTTGGCGGTTCGACCGTCCGGAGATCGCCGGGTTGCTGTGTGGATTCGCTTGCGAGGGAATCTTGTACTACTTATCACCGCATTACGAGCTGTCGCAAAGTCAGCGAGTCGGAAGCCGTTATCTGTTGTTGTATCGTGGAGGCTGTGCTTTCCGATCACTCCGCCAAGGGTGTTTTCCTTTCCGATTTTGGCGTTGAAGTCCCAGAGCACGTTTTTTACATCGTACTCCGGACAAGCTCCGTAGGCGTTGTCCAGGAGGTCATAGAAGTCCTCCTTGATAGGGTCTTCAGCCTCGTCGGTAGGGGCGTGCGCACATATAAGGCCGATGTTATAAAATCTGCCTCTGATGCGGATCACAGCCAGGCGATCACTTATAGGTTTAAAGTCGATGACCTTCGACCTTAACCGCTTTCCCACGACAAATCCGCATCCCAGTAAGTGCAACCTTTTGTGACAGCTGTAATAAATGTCGCAATTTTTCTTCCTACTCATACCGTTTCCTATCCAGCGTATTTCCTGGACCGCAGTAATATCCGCCTTGTACTGCGTGAGGATTCCTTCTTGTTTATGAGCAGCTCCGGGAGTGTACAGGGTTCTGACATTCCAGGAGCATACTCGCAAATCGTGTTCCTTTTTCGTGCGTTGTCGTCGTCGAGTATCCGTCCGTGTATCCGAGGCATCTTGCTCATTCATAACTTTAGGTTTTTTTACGTGGGCGGATTGTTAGCCCGCCGCACAACCGCCATTCTGGTCGGGGTTTTTTTCGCTGCATACGTTTGTCCACCTCCCAACGGTTGTTGAAGAGGCTATCCAGAGGGCGCCGCGAGGAGGCCGTATGTCATATTCAATTCATTACCGAAGAATATTCATGTGCTCAGTATGTTGAAGAATATGTTAACAAAACAGGTATCAGTAATTTGCAAAGAGAAATAAGTCATGTTATGGAAGAGTATCCAGAATTTGATATTATAGAAGTAGCAAGAACTTTAGGAATAAAAATAATATCTAGTCAGGAAACTGCTTGGTATTTGCTACGAGAATCTATGTGTAAATGTTCAATAAAAGTAATATTTATACCAACTACTAATGAAGCACTCATCCCATATGATCAATTTACAATTTTTCCACACTTTTGCCATTTTTTTTTTTTTTTTTTTTAGAGACTCGCGCAGGTTCAAGAGTTTTTCATATTCTCTTATGATGTGTTGACACACACAACCTGAACGGAGTACAGTGGTTAGGGTCGTTGATGTTCGTTCACTACTCTCAGGGGTGGTTGTCCTAGACCTAGATAGGACGAGAGCCGACCACATTCCGCGTTGGTTATAGTCCGTAGTAAATCGTTCAAGCACTTTTTAGTATTGCATACGCAGAGGATGAATTTCGTTTGACCATATACTGTGAGTGTTATGCCTGCAGCAGTACGTCTGGTCACTTTCCATTCTCAACAGCGTTGCATACCTTTTGGCGGTATAGAAACTACTTTTTCTTGGCTATGAAGTGAATTTGAACCATAAACCTTCCGCTCGGCGGTCGATGATGTTAACCACTGCACCACGGCCACCCCTTGCCATGTCTGATTGCTTTGAAATGATGCAAATAGGATTCTCGTTGATTTGCAGATTTAACGGAAGCTTCAGTGCTGAATGTGTTGAATTCCGGTACATACAAGAGCTAACTCAATTCCAGTTTGAGCACGTATTGCTGCTAATATAAGTGATATTAGGAACGTTTTCACAGTCCCGCCGATCGTGTCAAGTAAAAATTATCCACCGCTTAAATAAGCCATCAGCGACAGTCTTCATCAGTTGATCTTTTGTTGTTCATTAAACAGTGGAAAATTTGTTTGTACCTTTTATTGCAAAATTGTCGTGTTGTAACCACCCGTGTTCCAGTTCATGATTCAATACATCTCCGGTTTCATGATTTGCCGCTGGCATATGAATTTCAGTCAATATTTTGCCACCCAAAAGCAAACACAAATCTTCGATCAGCACTAATATTTCGTTGTAGATTTCAGCGTTCATTCACAATTCCGAATTCCCTCTCGTAACTGGAAAGCGATGTCATCTTTGTACGTATCCCACAACTGACGTTGGCTAGAAAGCTGGCATGTCGAAATAATCATAGCGAAAATTGTATGAACTTGACTGGCAGGGGAAGAAACTATTGCATCGTCTACCGTTTGACACCAGTGATTCTTGTGTTCAAGCAATTGTAACTGCTGACATGGTTCTCGAGTTACACACATCGTACCATCCACAGTCCGCACTGACTCAAATGAAGTTGTACCGTGAATATTGACCAAACGCAACCGAAGATAGAAGCAATCGTCCTCCCTTGGATGAATTGTGTAAATTCGTCCCAATTCATGTGTCAAGAACACACCTGAGACTCGCGCAGGCTCAAGAGTTTTTTATATTGTTACGAAATTGAATCCCACACCGAATAGGGTTTGTATCACTGGATTGCGATAAACTACAATTATCTACGTTTTATTCAAATTAAAAAACACACTTTTCTTACTTCTCCTCAGATCAAATATCTGAGTACTTCACCACTTTTATTTATTGATACACTCTATTACACACGCAACCCTTTCCCAAAAGCTTTTATTTTCACACTGGTTTATCGACCGAACACACTTTATACCGACTTGTCACGCTCTATTCACTGCCGTAAACTGAATGCATGCCGAGGGCGAGCGTTCGCGCTTATATAGCTCTCGGTCCACCTTCTCGAATGTTCGCCGTCGGAAGTTCCCCTACGGAAATCTCTAGAATGCTCTGATAACTAGCATTACGCCGTTGACAGTCGACGTCATTTCAACTTTCGCTTCACCAGAGCATTCAAACTTCGACAGCGAAATTCGAACTTAAACGTCGGTTCGTGTCTCCGCAACACTGCCCTCCTCTTAAACTTGTTCGTCCTCGAACAGCCGATTTGATCCTTCTCCGTGATATGGCGCTAATCTCTCTACATGGACAGTCTTATATTTCGCCCGTCTGTTTTCCATCTACTGTATTCGGTATGCCACGTCGTTAAGTTTCTTGATGACCTCATATGGTCCGTCCCAGGCTGATTGCAATTTGGGGCACAAGCCTTTTTTTCGTTGTGGGTTGTACAGCAATGCCAATAGTCCTGTCTCGAATCCAGAAGAGTTCGGCCTTAAGTCGTACCTCGCCTCCATTTCATCGCTGACCAAGTTCAGTCGCTCCCGGATGAACTAATGGATGCAGTTCAGCCGTTCCTTCTTTTCGGTTACGAAGTCCTTCCTGCCGCTAGTTGTCGGTAGTACCACGCCGAACTTCAAGCCCGATGGGAGTCGAAGATCAGTTCCAAAAATGGCTCCAGCTGGTGTTATTGCTGTTGAATTGTGCTGTGCCGAACGGTACGCCATTAAGAAAGGGGGAAGATGTTCATCCCAGTCTTTCTGATCTCCAACCACGACTTTTCTCAAGTATTCCTCCATCATCCGGTTGAACCTTTCGGCCATGCCATCAGATTGTGGGTGTAATGGTGTTGTCCGTGTCTTTCTGATACCTAGCATGTCGCAGAGTTTTTTGAACACCGACGACTCGAATTTCCTTCCTTGGTCTGAGTGCAGTTCCAGCGGTACTCCATAACGCGCAGCCCAGTTATTCACGAATGCATCCGACGTTGCTCGTTAGGAATGGGCCTGCGATGTCCATGGCGATACGTTCGAACGGTGCTCCAACATTGTACTGCTGCATATTTCCTGGACCCTTTGCCTTCGCACACTTCTCACATCAGCAAATGAAACGCGTAACCGACTCATGGCATCCTACCCAGTAGAAACGTCTGTTGATCTTGCTACAATCTTCTTAACACCAAGATGACCCCCGCTTGGACCCTCTGGCAGCACATGGAAACGGCGGATGTCGGTGACCTCGCAAAGTCGCCTCGATAATGCATCCGCATTTCCATGACTGCTTCCCTTCCGGTGTTCGATACTGAGGTCATAACCCTGCATTCTCTCTATCCGTCTAGCAAGCTTGCCTTCCGGGCTTTTGAACTGCAGCAGCCAACTCAACGCTGCGTGGTCCGTCCTAAGATGAAAAGCTTGGCCAGAAAGATATTTGTGAAAATGATTGCCACAGTCAACCACGGCTAAAAGCTCCCTCCTAGTTACACAGTAGTTTCTCTCCGGCTTCGAGAGGATCCTACTGTAGTAAGCGATGACAAGTTCTCGCCCGTCAATCTTATGAGAGAGTACTCCTCCGATTCCATGTCCGCTCGCATCACAGGATATGCAAGAATCTGACCACTGCAGAGCAATTCCTTCAGGTGAATAAACGTTTCCTCCTGCGGCTTCTCTTACTTGAATGTCCGATTCTTTATGGTGAGCTCGTGTAAACTGCTGGCCACGTTTGCAAATCCTGAGACGAATCGCCTGTAATATGTGCAAAATCCCAGGAAAGACCTTAACTAATGGAGATTCTTCGGCCGCGGCCATTCCTTGACCGCCGAGATTTTCTCTTCATCTGTGTGGACTCCTTCCGCAGTCACTACATTTCCAAAATACTTCACCTCGTTTTGGAAGAGCGAACATTTCTTCGGGCTCAATTTCAGTCTGGCTGCTTGAATACGTTCCAGTACCTCTTCAGGCTTCCTAAGGTGATCGTCGAAATCCTTGCCCATGACAATTATGTCATCCAGATAGTGAAGGCAAGTCCTCCAGTGAAGTCCTCTTAGTACCTGATTCATAAGTCTTTCGAACGTGGCTGGTGCATTGCAAAGACCGAAGGGCATCACAGAGAATTGCCACAACTCTCCCCCGGCGGTGAACGCGGTCTTTTCCTTGTCTTGCTGGTCAAGCTCTATTTGCCAGTACCCACTTTGCAAGTCCAGCGTCGAGAACCACTTTGCACCAGTGTGTCCAAGGTGTCGTCGATTCTCGGTAAAGGATAGCTGTCTTTCTTCGTGACGTCGTTCAGTTTCCTGTAATCCACGCAGAATCGGGTGCTTCCATCCTTCTTCTTAACAAGCACTACTGGCGAACTGCATAGGCTTGTAGATGGTTCGATCACGCCCTCCTTTTCCTTTGATTAGTTTGATCGCCTCTCCTTCTTTCGCCAAAGGTACCCTCCTCGGTGGTTGCCGGATCGGTCTAGAGTCCCCTGTGTCTATTCTGTGCTTCACAATTGATGTTCTTCCACAGTTCTTACCATTTGCAAAAACTGTCCAATATTTACGAAGTAGGGTGACTGCTTTACTTTCCTGCTTCTCATTGTTTTCAAGAACGCTTTGTTGTTCTGGATTTCCCGGTGTTTTTTATCCTCGCAGTTTATAATGGCGGCAGCTCCTTGGGATTAAGCGATTCTTTTTCCTTTGTGTATTGTCTTAGGTGTACTGGCAGGATTCAGGACTCGTACTGGAACCAGTTGGTCTTGTCGGGGTTTCACGAGGGCCCTTCCAACAATGATATCGCTGGGTCGATTTCTCTTGTGTTGGCCTCTGACGCCGATGACACGGGATCGAATCCCGACACAGCCATGTCATCGAACGTGTTTTTCACTGTGTTTCTCCTCAGCTTGTCATGAAAAGCTTCTCGAAATTCGCCGTTCGGAGCCGGCAATAAACTGTAGGTCCCTTTCACCTATGGGAAAATGAAATCACACACAACATGGGTGATTGAGAGAAGCTCGGCTCAGGTTCTTCATGGACTGTAACGCCAACATACATACATACATACATTATCTATTGTTAATGGGAGCTCCAAGTTGCTCTTCATCACCTTTTTGGTTGAGGTCCAATGTGAAGCCATGCCTAATAATGAAGTCGACGCCGATTATGATGTTATCAGTAATGTCCGCAACGATGAAATCATGCTAAAACTCGACGGTACTCATCGTAATTCTTTTTTGGACCTTACCCTTAACTTCCGCCTTCTCACGAGTTACTGTTCGAAGCCTTACCTCGGAAAATGTTTCGATCTCAGAACCCAATCCGCTTCGGATGACTGAATGAGTTGCGCCCGTGTCCAACGTCAGCAGATATCGTCGCCCGTCCGTCGTTCCCTCGATGACTTGGCTGGTTGCACCCCTACAGAATCGGGATACGAGGATGCTGGGGCACCCCAATGTGGGCGCATGCCCCTCTGCACTGACTCGTTTTAGTTTAACGGATTGTTAGGTGTACCTTTAGCACCCCAGGTTCGCGTTCACTCCCTTGGTCTCTTTTTGGCGAACTAGACCTCGAACGCTTTCTTCGCAGACGGCAGTTTCTCGCAATGTGCCCCTGCTGGTTGCAGATGTAGCATCTACCCGGAAATGAGCCACTCCTACTCGCCGCTGGTGTTCTGGAATTATCCTGGTCTTCAGATATGCGCCGTAATTTGATGGAGGGTCGGCATATCAAGAATGATGTTTCACATGCGTGAGCGCTGGCAACTGCCTCCTTAAAACATGTCTTCGGCATGAGAATCAAGCTTCGTTGCGTATCGGGGTCCCTTAGCCCTTGGGTGAAAGAATCCGTTTTTAGTTTCTCCACCACATCAATTGGTCGGTCCACCTTCTCGAATGTTCGCCGTCGGATTTTCCCCTATGGAAATCTGTAGAATGCTCTGACAACTAGCATTACGCCGTTAACAGTTGACATCATTTCAACTTCCGCTTCACCAGAGCATTCGAACTTCGACAGCGCAATTCGAACTTAAACGTCGGTTCGTGTCTCCGCAACAATCTTCTCCCATGATGTGATACGCACACAACCTGAACGGAGTTCAGTGGTTTGGGTCCTTGATCTTCGTTCACTACTCTCAGGGGTGGTTGCCCTACATAGGACGAGAGCCGACCAAATTCCACGTTGGTTATAGTCCGTAGTAATTCGTTCGAGCACTTTAGTATTGCATACGCAGAGGATGATTTTTTTTCAGTTGACCAGATACTGTTGACCAGTGTTATGCCTGCAGCAGTAAGCCTGGTCACTTTCCATTCACCTCTGTGTTGCATACTTTTGTCTACCGGTTAGCCTTGGTTTCTGCATAATCATTTCTTCGACGATACTTTGTATGTGTAATATCGAGGCATATCCAAGTAAAACAACGTTCTCGCACGGATCACTGGCGCAAGTTGAAAAGAAACTCATTGTGCTGCATTCTCCGCGTTGAAGTACACTCTTTGGCCATTCTCTAAATAAACTGCCAGATGCACAACAGTCGGATGACTCTCATGAATAGCAAATGAAAATGTTTCCCTGAATAATTCGTTGCAGTTAACATGTCGGCCCATTTGAAACTTGCTGATTTCATGTCGTTCATTGCTGATAACCGCCATTTCGACGATTTCACCGAACTGTAATACTCAACACTGATATGTGTTTTGAATGCCTTAGAGAATATTAGCTATTTTGACACGATCCAGGTGTTGTCAACCACGATATCCTTTCTTACTTACTTAGATGGCGCTACAGTTCGGGGTGAACCAGGGCCGCAACCAACAAGCCTCTTCAGCCGGCACGATCTTTGGCCAGCCGCGTCTAGTGCCGCACGCCCAGTTGATTGAGGTCCCTTTCCACCTGTGCGCGCCACCTTAGATGCGGTGGTTCTTTACTGCGACGCCCTGGAGGTTGGAGTCGAAGACTCTTCGGGCCGGAGCGGTGATGTCCATTTGTTCTACATGGCCCATACATCTTAGACGTTGGATCCGAAGAAGTCTATCTAGGCCGATGTCGTTGTACAGCCCGTACAGTTCTTGGTTGAACCTCCTCCTCCACTCTCTGTTTACACAAACGGAACCAAAGATTGCATGTAGAAATTTTCTCTCGAAAAGTCCAAGATCCTCTTCATCCGCTTTTGATAACGTCCAGGCCTCAGCGCCGTAGAGGAGGACCGGGATGATTAAGGTTTTGTAGAGGGATATCTTAGTTTTTCGAGAGAGGGCTCTACTACTCAATTGCCTCTTTAGCCCGAAGGAGCAACGGTTGGCAGGAGTAATTCTGCGTTTTATCTCAGCGCTGGTGTCGTTGCTGCTTGTCACTATCGAGCCAAGGTGGACGAAGTCCTTGACTACTTCAAAAATATAGCTGCCGAAGGTGACGTTCTGACCAAGATGTCGGTGTTGCGCGTCTTTCTTTGATGACAACAAATATTTGGTCTTTTCCCCATTTACTCTTAGACCCACTTTAGCCGCTTCTGCTTCAATGCTTGCGAACGCCTCATTGACGTCTCGCTTTGTCCGTCCAATAACGTCAATGTCATCTACATAGGCAAGCAATTGTGTAGACTTGAAGTGGATCGTACCTCTTGTATTGGCCGCAGAGTCCCGCACGATCTTTTCAAGTATGATGTCAAAGAAATCACATGACAGTGCGTCACCCTGTCTAAAATCTTTTTTAACATCGAAGTTCTTGGTTAGGTAATGGAGCAGCGGGAATTCTGCATAGCCTTCCTGCACAGTCTGATGAGTTTGGCAGGAATGTTAGAACATGACATGGCTCTGCATAACTCGTCTCTTTAAACACTGCCATACGCGGCTTTAAAGTCGACAAAAAGATGGTGCGCGTCGACCTGGAATTCATGGGTCTTCTCCAAGATCTGCCGTAGTGTAAATATTTGGTCTATCGTCGATTTTCCAGGCCTGGAACCACATTGGTAGGAACCTACCAGATTGTGCACGAATGGTTTCAGGTGCTTACACAGTACGGTAGACAGGATCTTGTACGCGATGTTCAGGAGACTTATGCCTCTGTAATTGGCGCAGTCATATGGGTCTAGTTCTCTATTTTCTTATGGACCAGGCAAACGATACTGAGATTCCATTCGTCGGGCATGCATTCTTCCGACCATATCTTGCAGATAAGTCGGTGCATGTTCCTGACCAGCTCATCGCTAGCTGCTTTAAATAGTTCTGCTCCAGCAAATGTATAATGCTATATCGCTAACTTAACATCATCTAGGTCGGATGGACGGAATTTTCTTTCGTCTTCGTCCATTCTGAATGGTTGGGTCTGCCTGACGGCGTCATTTTGACTATCATCGCCGTTATACAACCTGCAGAAGTTGCCTCTCCACAATCTCAGCATCGACTGTGACTCCACTATTAGTTGTCCGTGCTCATCCATGCAGGCTTCTTCTTTTACTTTATAACCTTGGCATGCTCGTTTTACTTTTTAGTAGAACTGTAGAACATCGTTCCTACAATAGCATTTCTCTATCTCCTCGATCTCGCGCTTCTCGTGCTCCTCCTTTTTTTCTTCTCAGAAGCGAATGCTACTCCCTCCTTTTCTGTTCATAGAGCTCGGGGGCAGCTCTCGTCCGTCGATGCAGTAGGCCTGTCTGTATTCGTCATCAAACCAGGGTTTCTCGAAGGTGGTGGCTTGAAATCGAGTACATCTGAGGCGGCCTATCTGATGGCGTTCTGACAACGACTCCGTTGCTGTTCTATGGTTTGTGCAGATTGGACTTGAGAAAACTTGAGGGAGACTTGATCAGCGAAGGTGCTGGCGGCCTCCTGCGATTGCAGCTTTCCGACGTTAAATGTTGGTATTGTTACTCGACTCCGTTGATTCCGAGAAATTCGCATCCGTACCTTGGCTGCATCAAGGTAATGATCCGAGTTGGAGTTGGCTGTCGATTGATTAAAAGACCGCCAGGTCCCGTTATGGACATTGAGGTGAGGGAATCGTGTGCTTGCTAGTATGAGATTATGTTCCGCCATAAAGCCTTAGTCCGCTTTTTGACGTGGTGTTGTGTTGTCTGTGCTTTTCTATGACTCGTTCGAAGATAGCTTCCTTACCCAGCTTCGCATTGAAGTCCCTTAGAACGATTTTGGTGTCATAGTTGGGCCGTTGGGCATATGTTCTGATTAGGAGATCATAGAAGTCGTCTTTATGTCGGTCATCTTTTTCCTCTGTTGGGGCAAGGACACATATTAAGCTTATATTGCCGAGATTGGCCTTGATGCGGAAGGTTATGAGGCGTTCGCACATACTGGAAGCTTAAGACTTTTTTTCCTGAGTCTGCCTCGAATAACATATCCGCATACGAATAAGCGTTGTTTATTTTCTCTGTAGCAGTTTCCGTAGTAGATATCACAGTTTTCATCCTCTTTTTGCCTGGCCCATCCCATCGCACTTCTGGGAGCGCAGTGATGTCTGCGTTATAGCAGTCCAAAGAGTTGACAAATGTCCGGCTGCGCCTGGTCTGATGAGGGTCGTTACCTCCCAGGTGCAGATCCGGAATTCGTTTTCTTTTTGACGTTTGCGGGGGCCGTCAACCTGGAGGCTCAGGTTCCTCCTTCCCCAGGTACAAGGGGTCGGGTCGCTACACACTTTGGTTCACTACCTGCCGGGCGCCAGGATAGCTATCCAGGGAAGGCCACGCGGAGGCTGTGTGTCAATTTGGATTGAGCAAGGACAGAGATCGAAGCTGGCGTTTGCCATGTTAAATGCTGCTTAAGAATGAGTTGTTTCTTTTTCTTTATAAATATATACATACGTATATACAATTATTTTTTATTGTAATAATTGTGATGTGACTAACTGTACATACATCCCACAAGCCCACTAACATGATACTCGCTCTTACGCAGAATATTTTACAGTGCGTAATGCACTTTACATTCGTTGGTACTCGCGTGATGTATATACAATTGGAATCTGGTGACACGCACTGTTATCACCCAATTGCATTTTTTGTTATCTCTCTGCCACTGTAAAATCTGCTGATGCCGGTTACCAACAGCCGATGTTAAGTCTGTGGTTCGATGGTTGTTGTTGAGTGGTAACAGCGTCAGTGGGAAGCAGACTGTACTGGTGTCGGGACAAAAACCATAAAATAAAAAAAATTTAAATTGAATCTCGAGGTGTTTCCTTTTGCCTTTTTTCGTTTCTTTCGTCATGGTTCCCGTTTTTAATCGCATTCCTCAACATAAAATTGGTCCTTCGAGCCGGATACGCGTTTGAACAATAGTAAATTAAAATGAGTTTAAAGGCGAAAATTGCCTGTTCTATAGGGCAAATCACTCGTGCACAAATGTTCGCGCGTAATATTGATACAAATACATTGAGTGAACTTATTACAAATCGGTTGGAAAAGTTAGAAGAGTCGTGGACTTCGTATCAAGCGTTTTATGTATGAAGAATATCTCGCTACGGTTGACGAGGAATCTCTTAATGATTTAATCGCGGAATTCGGTGAATACGAGGAAAGATATTTTTTTGCTCAGGCTGAGATCTCGCGAGCAATTAAAGTTCGTCAGCCGACTCCCTCGCCGAGTGTCGATCCTAATGAAACCATTTTGGAAAGATTAGCCAACCAGCAATCTACGTTCCTGGAAAGGTTAAATGATTCGGAAACAAGAGATATGAATGTGCAATTGCCTAAAATTGTGATTCCGCTATTCTCGGGTGATTATAAGGAATGGCCGTCTTCTCGAGACTTATTTGAAGGATCGGTCGATAGCAATTCAAATCTTACGCTGACTCAAAAATTTCAGTTTTTGAAATCATTTTTATCGGATGAGGCCGCGTCTCTTATTAAACACATCACAATTTCCGACGTTAATTACGCCGAAGCGTGGTCTCGATTGGAAGTTCGGTATAATCAGGAACATCTAATTGTGAAATCATTCATACAATCGTATTTGTCACTTCCATCGATGAACTCACCCAACGTAAACACCTTACGCAAGATTACTGACGGTGCTGACGAAGTCGTGCGGGGGCTTAGTGCACTCAAACACACCTCTCGTGATCCCTGGTTAATCCATCTGTTGGTGTGCAAACTAGATCAAGATTCCTGCCAAGCATGGGCGGAATATTCTTGCTCACAACGTGATCTCACTATTGAAATGCTACTAGATTTTCTCCAGAAACGGTGCAATGCACTGCAATCGTGCCATTCGAACGTTCGTTCCGTTCTTTCGCGTGTTAAACAAGCAACACCCCTTCGTTCCTATGCTCCTGAAATCAAGGAGAAAGAACCACAGTGCTCTCAGTGTTCAGAATCCCATTCCTTACCGCAATGTCCAAAATTTCTTTTACGGAATATTCAATCGCGCCGTGAGTTCGTCAAAAACAATTCACTCTGATTTAATTGTCTTCGGGTTGGGCATTCAGCCAGTAAATGTCGATCTAGCTTTCGATGTCGCGTGTGCAAATCATCTCACCACTCATTAGTTCACTTAGAAGATACAACAGTGAAACCCTTACCAACGATCACCCACTCCCCCTCTTCGTCGCCTACATCGCTTCCATCATTCTCGGGCAATTCTGTAAAATCATTAACCTCACCCACACTACAACTATCACTCGTCAATAACCTCTCGCTAGAATATGATCATTGCAAACAGACTATTCTCCCTACCATTTTGGCAACGGTCAAAGACATTCTAGGTAATCTTATCGTGTGTCGGGTTTTGTTAGATTCAGGATCACAGTCTTCGTTTATTGTGAAATCACTCCCGAAGCGACTCGGTTATCCTCTAACGCATGCGCGTACACCTGTTCGTGGTCTTTCGGCGGTAGATGCGGGTTACACCAATGGACGTATTTCAATTGAACTTTCATCTCTATGCAAGTCAAGAACCTTGTGCGTCAATACCTTTGT
Organism: Eumerus sabulonum; assembly: GCA_951905685.1. Lineage (NCBI taxonomy): Eukaryota > Metazoa > Arthropoda > Insecta > Diptera > Syrphidae > Eumerus > Eumerus sabulonum. The sequence goes on from OX645060.1 coordinate 97,059,739, forward strand.
CCTAACCAAATTAACCTCAAACCTTCCCAGTCAGAATTTCCATAATTCTAGTTGGCCTCACCTTACCGGATTGCAGCTAGCTGATCCGACCTTTAATGTTTCGTCTCCAATCGATGTTCTTCTCGGTGCTGATAAATTATGGTGCATTTTCAAAGCAGGACAAATCAGAGGGGAAGAAGGCACACCTGTAGCCCAAAACACACCATTTGGATGGGTAGTTTTGGGAGAATTCTTCAACAACATTCAGTCGGATGATCCACCAGTTGAATCCTGTCACCTTACTCTGGATATCGACTATTTGTTAAAACGTTTCTGGGAGGTGGAGGAGGCTTCGGCACCAGAGCGTGATTTAGTAAATGATCCAGCTGAGCAACATTTCAGGGATAATTTTCGTCGCGCTGCTGATGGGAAATACATTGTAGCACTGCCCTTTAAAACGCCAGAACCTACTTTTGGTGAAACTCTCGGTCCGGCAGTCTCAAGGTTATATTCTATGGAACGTCGCTTTAAATCGAATCCGGAACTGCATAAATTGTACTCTGACTTTATGACGGAGTGTATTCAACTTGGTCACATGTCTCGCATTTATCCAAATCAACGTGATTCAGGTCCGAATAAACACTTTTATCTCCCGCACCACGCAGTTGTTAAATTAGACAGTTGCACAACACAGTTACGTGTCGTGTTCGATGGTTCAGCTAAGGATTCTAGAGGCGTGTCCTTAAATAATTCGCTTTTGATCGGTCCTCCAATCCAGCGGGATCTTTTCGAAATGTGTTTGCGTTTTCGACAACATCGCGTGGTTTTTACGGCTAATGTCACAAAAATGTTTCACCAAATTGGGGTGACTGGTCAGCACACCGACTTTCAGCATATTGTGTGGCGCAAAAACCCTAATGATGAACTGCAGCATTTTCGTTTGCTCACGGTAACGTACGGCACGGCGCCAGCACCATTTTTATCGGTTCGTGTTCTAAAACAGCTTGCTAACGATTATCAAAACAAGTATCCCATGGCTGCAAGGGTTCTACTTCAAGATGTCTATGTGGATGATGTGATGACAGGATCGAATTCAGTAAATGCATTGATTGCAATTAAATCCGAATTAATATCTTAATAAGCGGAAGCCAAGTTTAAACTTCGTAAGTGGAGCTCCAACAGTTTGCCGTTGCTAGAGACTGTGCCTGAAGAAGATCGTAATTCCTCCATGGTAGATCCTGAGCGTTCGGATCCTATTGTAAAGGCACTTGGTATGTTTTGGGATCCTCTTAACGATACGTATTCCTTTCGAATTTCAAAGTTAACATTCATAACGCCACCGACGAGACGATCATTACTTTCAGAAGTTTCTCGCATCTTTGACCCTCTTGGTTTTCTCGCTCCTTCGGTCGTGCTCTTTAAGATTTTATTTCAGGAGCTATGGTCAGCAGATTTAAATCTTCACTGGGATGATCCTCTACCTGATCCCTTATCGCTGCGGTGGACAAACTATCGGAAGGAACTTCATTTATTGGAACAGCTTCGAATTCCACGTTTCGCATTTGCTTCGCATGAATTTGAACTACATGGATTTTGCGACGCCTCCTCAGTAGCTTACGCCGCCGTCATTTACAGTCGTTGCAGAACCAAAGATGGCAAGTATAAAGTAAACTTGATTGCTGCCAAAACTAAGGTAGCTCCGCTGAAGCCAATATCTATTCCACGGCTTGAACTTTGTGGAGCTGCGCTTCTCACTCGTTTGTTTTCGCTTGTAAATTCTACACTGTCTTCGAAGCCTACAAATATTTTTGCTTGGTGTGACTCCCAAATTGTCCTTCACTGGCTGTCATCACCACCTCGTCGCTGGACTACATATGTAGCAAACCGCATCTCATTCATTCTTGACGCAGTTCCACGCCGTTCATGGTAACATGTAATCTCGGAACATAACCCGGCAGATGGTGCTTCAAGAGGTCTCACTCCTGCTGTTCTTTTGGTACATGACATATGGTGGAACGGTCCGCCATGGCTTTCATTGGATTTATTGGAATGGCCAAAATCCAAATTTAACGTCGAGCATGCTTCAAATATTATCGAAGAGAAGGCGCCCAGTTCGCGAGCGTTGACTGTCGTCTTAACAAATGATTTACTTGATGTACTTATCGCGAGATTTTCATCGTGGAACCGGATGCAAAGGGTATTCGCTTATTGTTGTCGATTTCTCTTCAACTGCCGTCAAACACAACCTAATCGTCGAAACTCCTATCTGCAGTTCATAGAGATACGTCACGCAAGGTTATCCATCTTAAAAATGGTTCAGCTTATATTGTTTAATGCAGATATCGGGACCTTAGTTAAGGGTCGCAAGCTATCATCTCATTCCAAGCTTCGTTCGCTCGCACCGTTCATCGATAATGGGGGAATCTTACGCGTTGGAGGTAGAATTCAACAGGCCTCAGTTTCCTTCAACATTAAACACCCTTTAATATTGTGTGGAAGTTATCCGCTCTCAACGTTAATTATTACAGATCTCCATCGAAAATTCCCTCACCCAGGAGTATCGGAAACATTTGTATTGGTGCGCCAACAATACTGGATTCTTGGTGCCCGCAATCTCATACGAAAAATTATATTTCAATGTAAGCCTTGCTTCCAACTGCGAAGACAAACGTGCCAGCAGATGATGGGCAACTTACCGTCGTATCACCTCCAACCTTGTCGACCATTCCTCAATACCGGGGTGGACTATGCTGATTCGCTGACGATAAAGATGTCTCGAGCTCGAAAACCCCAACTATCTAAAGCATATATCGCCTTATTTGTATGCATGTCCACCAAAGCTATGCATCTGGAGTTGGTTAGCGACCTCACAACAGACGCTTTCATCGCTGCGCTGCGTCGGTTCATCTCTCGTCGCGGAAAATGCGGTAATAATTATTCTGATAATGGATCGAACTTTAAGGGAGCCCAACGGTGTCTGACAGAATTGCAGAGGCAAGCATTCTCATCGGTACACAACAACATTGTATCTGCTGCACTTGGTGAAGACGGAATCGCATGGCATTTTTCACGTCCCTCTGCTCCTCATTTTGGTGGATTATGGGAGGCAGGCGTTAAATCCGTCAAATTCCACCTGCGACGGGTCATCGGATCCACGGTCCTTACGTTTGAAGCGCTCTCTACGGTGTTGTGCCAAATTGAGGCAATTGTCAACTCACGTCCTTTGTGTTGGCTGTCCGAAACTGACATTAACCCACTCAACCCATCCCATTTTCCTATTGGGGAGCCTCTAACAGCACTACCTGAACCTAGCTATGTCGACATCCCAATTAATCGACTGAGTTACTACGAACAACTCCAATCAATGGTCCAAGGCTTTTGGGAAAGATGGCACGTGGAATACTTGACGACCCTTCAGGAGAGGCCCAAATGGCAGCAATCAACCCCCAACCTCAAAATCGGAGACTTAGTTGTTTTAAAGGAACCCAATCAACCTCCAACCAAATGGGTCATGGGCCGCATAACTGATGTCAACTACGGTAGTGATAACCTGGCAAGGGTAGCTACTGTGAAGACAGCCGGCGGCATATTTATTTGTCCCATCACAAAACTGGCATTATTACCGGTTTCCTGAACTCCATCAGGGGGCCGGGATGTTTAAAAATGAGTTGTTTCTTTTCTTTATAAATATATACATACGTATATACAATTATTTTTTATTGTAATAATTGTGATGTGACCAACTGTACATACATCCCACAAGCCCACTAACATGATACTCGCTCCTACGCAGAATATTTTACAGTGCGTAATGCACTTTACATTCGTTGGTACTCGCGTGATGTATGTACAATTGGAATCTGGTGACACGCACTGTTATCACCCAATTGCATTTTTTGTTATCTCTCTGCCACTGTAAAATCTGCTGATGCCGGTTACCAAGAGCCGATGTTAAGTCTGTACTGGTGTCGGGACAAAAACCATAAAATAAATAAAATTTAAATTGAATCTCGAGGTGTTTCCTTTTGCCTTTTTTCGTTTCTTTCGTCATCGTTCTCGTTTTTAATCGCATTCCTCAACAATGCGATAAACTTCTTTGCCCCATTTGCTCGCTCCCTCCTACCACGATACCCATCCTTTCAATTGAGTGATGAGTGTATTATCATTAAAATCTGGTGATACAATAAAATAGAGGGAGACGGAAAACATTCTTACGGTGCTCAAGTGATGCCCAAATTTGAAATTCTGCCAAACACTAACTAGTTTCATCGCACGATTTGGATTTCTGTCCAGAATGTGCAGGGATGTTATGGGAGCACCGGACCAGAGATGCCTTAATTGTAGCCAGATCGGACGGCTGCACGACAGAAGACAGCATTGTATTTTAGAAGAATTATATTCCATCCATTTATGATATGAGTACTGTCGTCAGCGAAGGAATTAATTGGATTCGAAGTAATAGGCAAAAGACAATTGATAAACATCAAGAAGAGAATCGGAGACAAACCAGAGCTCTAAAGAACACCGGCATTCATTTTATGAGAAGCAGACTTAAAGTCTTCCAAAACAACTTGAATATGACGATTAGTGAAGTAGTTTCTAATCCATTGAAGAAAAGACATATAGATCACCCCACAATCTCGACAAAAGAGTTTGGTGCCAATCTCTGTCAAATGCCTTTGAAATATCAAGTGCAACAATCTTACTTTCTGGGATTGTGGAGGGACTTATTCCACCCTCTGTACCCTATTATGAATATTAGGATGTCGAAGTACTCTTTTCACTTTACGAGTGCGGAGTGGACTTGTCGCATGAAGTATTCAGTTGGCTCAATACAGGGAGGACAAGTTGAAATCTGGAAGCAAATAGCTGGCTGCGAAATGTGCAAGTGGTTTCGCCTTGACTAATAAGCTGGCAGCTGGAATGTCATTGTAAATGAGGGTGGAAATAGATGGCGACTAAACTACATCATTATAAACGTATACGGCGAGACTGCGGAACCAGAAAAATAGTGTCATTAGAGCGTACGCAAGTAACTTGAAATGAGAATAGTTACTAATTAGCTGAGTTTCGCTTAGTGCCAAATCAGGCAGATTATATAGAGAGAGGTGGTCATATACAACAAAAAGATTCGACTTCAGCCCACGAATGTTGCTAAAATCTACTATGAATTGCTCACCCAATACAAAATACAAAAATGTGGTCTAGGTGCGACCCGTAAGGGCCATACCACTAACTTCCCAGTGGGAAAAATTAAAACATCTAGTATATATAATTCTCATGTCACGTTCTTGCACACAATGAACTCCGAAACTGTCTACCCGATCTTCACGTTTTTTGATTTTTTAAGTGTGTTTTGCTGGCGTGCCTAAGATAGGATATTTTTTATCACGTTTTTTTTTGATAATTAATTGCAAAATCAACTATTTTTATATTCCATATATATACTACAACTAATTGTGTCTCACCCTTTTTACCTTACCTACGAATTTACATTAAACTACCTTACCATAAATTACCTTTCTTATGTGCCCAATAGATGGCGCCGCGTTTTGATCTCATGTCATTGCTTAGTATTGTTACGAATTTATTCGATCCCCACACCAAATAGGGTTCGCACCACTGGATTGCGATAAACTACAATTTTCTACGTTTTCCCAATTAAAAACCCACACACACTTTTATTTCTTTCACCACAGATCAATTATCTGTGTAGCTTCACCACTTTTATTTATTATCCAATACAATCCACTTTAAACTTTATTACACAATACACAAACCTTTATTGAAAGCTTTTCTTTTCACCTTGGGTGATCACACCGACTTGTCACACGCTGTTTTATACCACAAACTGAATGAATGTCAAGGGCGAGTGTTCGCGCTTATATAACTCTCGGTCCACCGTCTCGAACGTTCGCCGTTGGAAGTTCCCCTTCGGAAATCTCTAGAACGCTCTGACAATTCCATTGGAAGTTGACATCATTCCCATCCCCGCTTCCAGAGAGTTTTCGAACTTAACGGTCCGCTTGCATCTCCGCAACACTGCCCTCCTCCTAAACTTGTTCGTCCTCGAACAAGCGATTGGATCCTTCTCCGTAATATGGTGCTAACCTCTCTACGTGGACAATTTTATACTTCGCCCGTCTGTTTCCCATCTGTTGTATCCGGTATACCACGTCATTGAGTTTCTTGATGACCTCATATGGTCCGTCCCAGGCTGATTGCAATTTGGGGCACAAGCCTTTTTTCCGTTGTGGGTTGTACAGCAATACCAATTGTCCGGTCTCGAATCCAGAAGTATTCGCCCTCAAGTCGTATCGCGCCTTCATTTTATCGCTGACCAAGTTCAGTCGCTCCCGGATGAACTGATGGATGGAGTTCAGCTGTTCCTTCTTTTCGGTTACGAAGTCTTCCCTGCCGCTAGTTGTCGGTAGTACCACGCCGAACTTCAAGTCCGATGGAAGTCGGAGACCAGTTCCAAAAATGGCTTCGGCGGGTGTTGTTGCCGTTGAATTGTGCTGTGCCGAACGGTATGCCATTAAGAAAAGGGGAAGGTGTTCATCCCAGTCCTTCTGATCTCCGACGACGGCTTTTCTCAGGTATTCCTCCATCGTCCGGTTGAACCTTTCGACCATGCCATCAGATTGTGGGTGTAATGGTGTTGTCCGCGTCTTTCTGATACCTAGCATGTCACAGAGTTCTTGGAACACCCACGACTCGAAGTTTCTCCCTTGGTCTGAGTGCAGTTCCATTGGTACTCCATAACGCGAAACCCAGTTATTCACGAATGCATCCGAAATGGTTTTGGCTTCCTGGTTCGGGATGCAAAACACCTCAGGCCACTTGCTGAAGTAATCGATCACCACTAGCGCGTACTTGTTTCCAGCGTTGCTCGTTGGGAATGGGCCTGCAATGTCCATTGCAAATACGTTCGAACGGTGCTCCAACATTGTACTGCTGCATATTTCCTCGAGTTTTCCTAACTGGACCCTTTGCCTTCGCACACTGTTCACACCTGCGAATGAAACGCGTAACCGACTCATGGCATCCTACCCAGTAGAAACGTCTCTTGATCTTTTCTACAGTCTTGTTAACACCAAGATGACCCCCGCTTGGTCCCTCGTGGTATTCTCGGATGACCTCTTCGATTTGTCCTTTCGGAATTACCAGCAGATCGTTTACAATGTTCCCGTCCTCACTTTCCCAACTGCGGTAGAGGCAACCGTTCTTCAGCTTCAAACTCTGCCATTGAGCCCAGTAAGCTTTCACGATTGGGCTTTCACTGGATATTTGCTGCCAACTTGGTCGAAAACCTCGTTCTTGGTAGTCGATGATGACTGCCAGATCGGCATCCTCTCGCTGCTTTCTTCCAACCTTCTCGGCACTCCAAGCATCTTCTGGCAGCACATGGAAACGACGGATATCGGTGACCTCTTCTTTGGTTTCCGCACGTGAACAATGCTTGCATTCAACGCCGCGAGGTCGGCTCGTTAATGCATCCGCATTTCTATGGCTGCTTCCCTTCCGATATTCGCGTGCTCTCGCTTGTTCTCCTTTTCGCGAATCAAACCTCGAACGCCTTCTTCTCAGATGACAATTTCTCGCCATGTGCCCCTGCTCGTTGCAGATGTAGCATCTACCTGGGAACGGGCAGCTCCTACTCACCGTTGTTTCTCTGGAACTACGCCACAATTTGCTGGAAGAACGCTTTCTCCGCAGACGACAGTCTTTTGCAATGTGCCCCTGCTGGTCGCAGATATAGCAGCTACCTGGGAACGAGCGACTCCTACTCACTGTCGTTGCTCTGGAATTACGTCGCGATTTGCTGAAGGAACGCTTTCTCCGCAGACGGCAGTTCCTCGCAATGTGCCCCTGCTGGTCGAAGATGTAGCATCTACCCGGGAATGAACCACTCCTACTCGCCGTTGTTGTTCTCGAACTATCCTGGTATTGAGATATGCGCCGTAGTTTGATCGAAGGTCGGCATATCAAGAGCGATGTTTCACATGCGAGAGCGCTGGCAACTGTCTCCTTGAAAGATGTCTTCGGCAGGAGAATCAGGCTTCGTTGCGTATCGGGGTCCCTTAGCCCTTGGATGAAAGAATCCGTTTTCAGTTTTTCCACCACATCAACTGGAACGTCCGCGTAGGCAAGATGGGATAGCCTTTCGATGTCAGCAGCATACTGTTGGATGGTCTCGTTTCCACGCTGCTTGCGTCCTTTAAGTTGCAGCTTGTGCATCTCCTGCATGTGCTCACTGCCGTATCTTCGATGAAGAGCTTCCCATATGGCTGTGTAGTTCCTTCTCTGGGTCTCCGGGATGGTCTGTAGAACACCAGCTGCTTCGCCTTTAAGCGAAATTACTAGAGCGGCCACTCGATCTTCTTCTCCCCATTGATTCCGTTCCGCTGTTGTCTCGAACTGGAGCTTAAAGATGTTAAAAGCGCTCGTGCCATCGTAGTTGGGAGCTGTGAATTTCGATGCTGTAGTCGGTACAACGATTCCTTGATGTTGGACGTTCTGGACAGTTTTCTCGAGTTCCAGAACCTTCTTGTCGAACCGCGTTTCCAGTGTCTCGATTATCTTTTCTTGATTATTTTCGAGATCTAGAACCTTCTTGTCGAACCTTGACTCCAGTGACTCGATTCTCTTTTCTTGATTATTCTCGAGATCTAGAACCTTCTTGTCGAATCTCGATTCTAGTGTCTCGATTCTCTCTTCGACGTCCTGGAATCGATCGTTGACTGTCTGCTGGATATTTCTTAGGCTTTCTCGATTGTTCTCTAGCATCCCTTCTAACGTCTCCAGCTTCTGGCCCAGGGAAGTGGAATTTTCTTCCAACTTTCTACTTACGGCAACGGAATTTTCCTCCAACTTTCTACTTACGGCCGCGAAATTTTCCTCCATCTTTTGACTCATAGCATTAAGAGCCGCGAGAATGTGCTGCATATCGAACGCTGGCTCAGTGGATGTCGACGGCTTCTCCACCCCGAATTCATAACTCTCCCAGTCGACACCTTCTTCCTGCAACGCCGATCGCAGTCTCTCCACCAGGTTGGCTTTACTTCCCACTGTGGATAATTCCCGAGCATCCAGCTCTTTTTTCAGTTGTTCAATTGTCAACTTTTCTAATTTTACCATTTTCTCACTTCTGCAATAATTCACTTCACAACTCAAATAAAGTTTCACTCGTTTACTCGCAATCCCACTTCTGACACCAAATGTTACGAATTTATTCGATCCCCACACCAAATAGGGTTCGCACCACTGGATTGCGATAAACTACAATTTTCTACGTTTTCCCAATTAAAAACCCACACACACTTTTATTTCTTTCACCACAGATCAATTATCTGTGTAGCTTCACCACTTTTATTTATTATCCAATACAATCCACTTTAAACTTTATTACACAATACACAAACCTTTATTGAAAGCTTTTCTTTTCACCTTGGTTGATCACACCGACTTGTCACACGCTGTTTTATACCACAAACTGAATGAGTGTCAAGGGCGAGTGTTCGCGCTTATATAGCTCTCGGTCCACCGTCTCGAACGTTCGCCGTTGGAAGTTCCCCTTCGGAAATCTCTAGAACGCTCTGACAATTCCATTGGAAGTTGACATCATTCCCATCCCCGCTTCCAGAGAGTTTTCGAACTTAACGGTCCGCTTGCATCTCCGCAACAGTATTGTTACAGAGACACGAACCGACGTCTAAGTTCGAATTTCGCTGTCGAAGTTCGAATGCTCTTGTGAAGCGGAAGTTAAAATGATGTCAACTGTCAACGGCGTAATGCTAATTGTCAGAGAATTCTAGAGATTTCTGTAGGGGAACTTCCGACGGCAAACATTCGAGAAGGTGGACCGAGAGCTATATAAGCGCGAATGCTCGTTCTCGGGATTCATTCAGTTTACGGATGTGAATAGAGCGGGACAAGTCGGTATACAGTGGGTTCGGTCGATAAACCCGTGTGAAAATAGAAGCTTTTGGTAAAGGCTTGCGTGTGTAATAAAGTGTTACAATAAATAAAAGTGGTGAAGTACTCAGATAGTTGATCTGAAGCTAAGTAAGAAAACTGTGTGTTGTAGTTCGAATAAAAAGTTGACAATTGTAATTTATCCAGTGGTTCGAACCCTATTCGGGGTGAGATAAATTTCGTAACGTTATGTACTGCGGTGAATAGTATATCGTACAATCGGATATTGTGTAAATTGTTTGATCATATTGTGATATATATGTTACATTTTATTTTCAAATCTTCATTTTATCAATCAACCGCATGGGAGAGATTACTAATACGATGGTAAGGTATTCTGAGAATATTTTTTTTTGCCTACTTGGGGGCATGAAAAAATGTTGCGATGACATGATGCTGCATAAACCTAAATGCATAAAATGTAGGTATACTTTTAGGAGCAATCAATAATCCAGGGGGTACATACATACATGTATACACCTAATTCTGTTTTTACACGACAAATACGATCCTGAAAAATCCGTATGGCAAAATCTGGAGTTCGTATGTTGGATATACATATATACATACATATTTACATATGAGCCGATTTCCAAATCGAAAAAAAATTCTCTCAGCCAATTACTCATGAGCGCGTGCGTTTAATAATTGCTCCTTGGGTAGTGCACACTTACGAGCAGCTCATAAGTGTGCGTTTCCCTACCCAACCAGAACACTGTCCGAGCAATCTCATATGTATTGGTTGTCTCGGCGGAGAACTATTGGTTGTCTCGGCGGAGAACTATTTTTTGGCCGGGGATTTCAATGCCAAACATGGTGATTGGGGAAATAATGTACTCAACACCAGAGGGAGCATACTAAGCCAATGGTGGGATCTGCGCAATATTGAATACAAAATCAAGTTACTCGCTACGGATAATCCGTCGTTTCCCAGAAGCGGCTCCTATCCGGATCTTATGTTGCTTGACTCACGACTGAGACTGGCTGACACGAACGAATGGTCTACGAACTGTCTACATACTAGAGTTGGGTAGTTCCGGACATGTATAGTTCACGGAACTATGTCCTCTCTCGGACACATGTCCTCTCGTTCCGCAAATTGAACGAAAATAGTTCCATAGTTCCATTCAACCCTTATTCATCAATCACATATGTACAAGACGAAAAAAAAAAACATAAATGCAACGAACATGCTTCTCATACGGTATGAGTTATACCCCGTAGTTTTCACGAAACCCAAAAGTATGGAGATGTGGCGATAAAGCTCGAACAGTTGGTGTACACTGTACAGCACACTGGAACTGAAATGAAGAAAAAAAATGAAAGAATATAATGCCCGCACCGCATTTCGTGAACGAATGTCATACATGTATGTATGCATTCAGGTCCGGACATGGACATGGTTTGCTAGTTCAATATCGGTGCGAGTACGCATACAGGTTCGGACATGGACATGGTTTGCTAGTTCCATATCGGTGCGATAATACATTTAGTTCCGGACATGGACATGTTTTTGATAGTTCCGATAGGTCCGAGTATACATTTAGTTCCGGACATGGACATGTTTTTGCTAGTTCCATATCGGTCCGAGTATACATTTAGTTCCGGACATGGACATGTTTTTGCTAGTTCCATATCGGTCCGAGTATACATTTAGTTCCGGACATGGACATGTTTTTGATAGTTCCGATAGGTCCGAGTATACATTTAGTTCCGGACATGGACATGTTTTTGCTAGTTCCATATCGGTGCGAGTAATGAGTATGCGTTCAGGTCCGGACATGGACATGGTTTGCTAGTTCCATATCGGTGCGAGTATGCATGCATGATTTATGTACATATTTTATTTGTTATTTTCTCAGTTTCTGAAACAAATAAATAAAATGAATAAATGAAATAAACTAAACTAATTTTTTATGGTTGCTTTTGGTTTGAAATGATAATAAAACATGTTCTTAAAAAATCTATCGTAACTTTTCATTTTGCCATTGAATTCAGTAACAAAAAAGCTAAATACATATGTACATACATATGTATTGTAGTTCCGATCAGGAAAAGAACGGTTCCATGTTCGTTCCGCGGTTGGAACTATTTTGCGCATCTCTGCTACATACCGTAGACTACGACAGTGACCATTACGGACTTGGTGCCGTAATCCAAATACCGGACGAGATTGCAGAAATGGCAGAGTATGTCCAAACGCATACGTACGATTATAGTAGGGCACGTTGGTCACGCTTTGCCAACTGCCTGACGAGAACACTCACTTCGAGCGCCTCCTCCCTACCGACCAACAAAAACCTGTCAAACGATGACATTAACAGGAACCTTATACAAATGGACGAAATAATTTAACATACGATGGACAGGACGATATCACGCCAACGGCTTCACTGTACCACTGACGTATACCGAAACGCGATCATAGACGCACTTCACGGCTAGAAAAGTAGACTCCTGTCAAGACTCAAACTCTTGTGTAGGCAGTTTACCGACCGACAAAACTCGGAGGTCAAGAGCCTGAAGTCACTGATTAAAAATCTCCAACAGCTGATCAAAGAAAATTACAAACTATCTGTAAGTCTGCACTGGAACAACAAAATTCGTGCTGTAAAATCCAGCAATGCGAATATGTTTCCGCAGATAAATAAAATATTTAGGAGAAAAAATCAGAACGACATTCAGGATCTCAAGCTTCCGAGAACGTCCGACAACGAACGTCTACTACGTACAGTCAGCATTGATCCAGAGAGCGCTGTTCTGAAGGACGATTTCTTTGTGATCGAGGATCCTCAGGAGAAAGTGGCAACAGTGGGAACTGTCTTCCAGGAAGTGTACAACGTATATGAAAGCATTCGCCAGAACCACGACTTGGAGAACAGAGCCCTGTTAAGCCACTTCTACCTATGAAACGATATCGAACATTGGCGATTCGAGAACCCCGGTTTCACCAGGTTCAATGACGATTTCACGGCAAACAATGCCGTCATCAATGAAGGGGCTAACCCACTATTCGTTTCAACGGAGGATCTCCAGTTGGTCTTCATGTCACTCAGAAAAAAAAAGTCGGCGGGTATTGATGGTGTATCAAATGTTATGCCTAGGTACCTCCCACCAGTGGCTATAGAGAGGTACACCATCCTGTTCAACAACGCACTGAGTAATGCATATTATCCGGTGCATTGGAAAACGGCTGTGGTCCAACCAATCCCTAAGAGAGGCAAAGACTCCTGTAACCCGGCCAATCTCCGGTCGATAAGTCTCCTTCCGAGTATCAGCAAGATCTTCGAGAAGGCAATCCATAGAGCCCTGTCTAAAAGGGCTGAGGACAAAAATATCATTCTGGATAACCAATTCGGTTTCAAGGCAGGAAATGATGCAAGAACCAATGTACGGGTTGACTTGGAAAAAGCCTTCAACACCGTAGAAGGACTCTACTACAAGCTCAAACAGTTGGGCATAAGTAAACCATTGCTATATATGAACTGTGACATGATAAAGGGTAGGAAGTTCGTTGTGAAAATTGCCAACGTGACTTCTACCCAAACATTCGAAATTAAAAATGGACTGCAACAGGGCACAATTTGCTCGCCGATCCTTTTTAACATTAACATCAGCGATCTGATAGTTTCTCTTCGCCAATCGATAGCGTACGCGGACGACTTAATTGCGTACAGATCAGGTCCAACGATCGACGTCATTTTATTGCAGCGTGACTTCGACAAAATTTAGCAGTTCTGTGATGACTGGAATTTGAAAATCAACTTCCAGAAACCAGAGACCAATTTATTCAGAACGCCTTTGCTTAGGGCCTTTAGGGACTCTAGAAAGCACTGGCGAAGGTTCTCAATCCGTGGATGGGACGGGCGTCCACTGGCAGATGGAAATGTAGTCAGATACCTTGTGATCTGGCTGGATCAGTATCCATATTTCGTTAAAAATTTGGAGGCTGTTCTGGCAAGGGCTCGGGGCGCTTTCGCTCTGACAAGATGGCTGTTTCATAGCAACCAACTTGATTCCAGAGTGAAGGCGATTTGCTACATAGCCGTTATCAGGCCCATGATTGTCTGATGTCCTTTTCGGTACAATGTAAGAGCAAGCTTGATGGATTCGAGTGTTTGAGAGACAATGTCTAAGGACTTGTCGGTCATTGCACAGGAGACGGGAATCCGAGTACACAAATTTCTATCCCAACGAAGTTCTATACAATAAGGCAAAGATTGTGCGGATAGCCAATTATCTGATAAAGCTGATTCGAGATCACGTCGCGAGGACAATGACTTCATCTCGGGGCTTACTACCCCAACTGTATGTACCATGAGCGTGAGCGACTTAGCGGCTTTGTCTCTCCGAAAGCATTTAGATCATTTTTGTCTGATCCAGGATAGATTGGCGGTACCGCTAATCTTCCATGTGGCCCGTAATTACGTGGAGCGGCGATTTGTCTACGAGCCCGACGTCGTGCTTGCGAGCCCGAGCGCCTCAGGTTGAGCAGATCGATTTCAAATCACGTTCGAAGTGACGTTGTTCGGCTGCATCAACGCTTGTGGTGGCTGGAGATGACTCCGCGGACGTAAGTACCCCTCTTCAAGGCAAAAAATGCTAACACCAATGGCGTACATAGGGTAGGTTAGGGTGGACAAAGGTAGAATAAGTATAGACATAAAAAAGAAAAAAAAAAAAAAAATGCTGCATACACATTTGTATATGTATATGTTTATATATTTAAAAATATATATATATATATATGTATATTAGTTAAGTTAGTTTAGTATTAGTAAGCTAGTATCGGTTGTCGTCCGATCACCGTAATCAACCAGCGTCACGTGCGATAAGTACTTAGATGAGGGACCGCTTGGAAACACCGCGTGTTGTTAATTTTTTTTTTTTTTGCCTATTATTTAGTTATTTAATTTCTAACGAAAAAAGGCTGGATCGCTGCATAATTACGCGTGGAATGAACCCAATCTTATGTCAATATCATCTTTGGTTCTCGAGATAATCGAGACTAAATTTCCGATACGCACATCCGTACATACGTGCCTTGGTGACCTTGAAACGTGGAGATATGTCAAAATTCGAAATTCGCAAAATCGGCCCCATTACAATAACTTCTCAGTGGTAAGTTAAAAATACAAGCACTATTCGGATGACTTGAAGCAGAACTGCGAAGTGAAATTTCAATTCGTTTTCCAAAATAACGCACCGTCGGGATGTTATACCCATACGGCACATTAGTTCGGTTTAGCAACAAAAATATCAACACTTGAACCGCTATGAATCCGATGCTATAACAGTCTTATCAGCATTTTCAGATTCTAAGAAGTCAAGAAAATCAAAGAAACTCGACAGGATGTTGAGAAGATACCAAAAATGTGGTATAAATCCCAAAATTTGTACCCAAAGTCCAAGTGCCTGTCACTAAGGCACTCCATCCAATCACCTGAGTTAACTATATACTTCGGTATTCTTCGAATTACCAAATAAAAAAACACGCACGAATAACATCTTTGAAAATATTTATTAAAATACCTGTTCGCGGGGGGAGGGAGCGAGCAAACAGAGCAAAAAAGTTGATCGCGTTTAACATGGCAAACGCCAGCTTCGATCTCTGTCCCTGCTCAATCCAAGTTGACACACAGCCTCCGCGTGGCCCCCACTGGATAGCTACCCTGGCACCCGCCAGGTAGTGAACCAATGTGGGCAGCGACCCTTGTTCCTGGGTAAAGAGGAACCTGGCCCTCCAGGTTGGGGGTTGTGCTTAGGGGTAACATCGCTATCACTTAGAAACCAACTAGTTCCGAAACAACAACAGGCCTCGGATACGGACGGATACAAAGTCGTTAAGTTTCTTGATGACCTCATATGGTCCGTCCCAGGCTGATTGCAATTTGGGGCACAAGCCTTTTTTTCGTTGTGGGTTGTACAGCAATGCCAATAGTCCTGTCTCGAATCCAGAAGAGTTCGGCCTTGAGTCGTACCTCGCCTCCATTTCATCGCTGACCAAGTTCAGTCGCTCCCGGATGAACTAATGGATGCAGTTCAGCCGTTCCTTCTTTTCGGTTACGAAGTCCTCCCTGCCGCTAGTTGTCGGTAGTACCACGCCGAACTTCAAGCCCGATGGGAGTCGAAGATTAGTTCCAAAAATGGCTACAGCTGGTGTTATTGAATTGTGCTGTGCCGAACGGTACGCCATTAAGAAAAGGGGAAGATGTTCATCCCAGTCTTTCTGATCTCCAACCACGACATTTCCCAAGTATTCCTCCATCGTCCGGTTGAACCTTTCGACAATGCCATCAGATTGTGGGTGTACCTAGCCTGTGGGGATACCTAGCATGTCGCAGAGTTCTTTGAACACCGACGACTCGAAGTTCCTTCCTTGGTCTGAGTGCAGTTCCAGCGGTACTCCATAACGCGCAACCCAGTTATTCACGAATGCATCCGCAATGGTTTTGGCTTCCTGGTTCGGGATGCAAAACACCTCAGACCACTTGATGAAGTAATCGATTATCACCAGCGCGTATTTGTTTCCAGCGTTGCTCGTTGGGAATGGGCCGGCGACGTCCATGGCGATACGTACGAACGGTGCTCCAACATTGTACTGCTGCATATTTCCTGGACCCTTTGCCTTCGCACACTTCTCACATCTGCAAATGAAACGCGTAACCGACTCATGGCATCCTACCCAGTAGAAACGTCTGTTGATCTTTCTACAGTCTTGTTAGCACCAAGATGACCCCCGCTTGGTCCCTCGCGATATTCTTGGATGACCTCGTCGATTTGTCCTTTGGAATTACAAGCAGATCGTTTACAATGTTCCCATTCTCACTTTCCCAACTGCGGTAGAGGCAACCGCTCTTCAGCTTCAAACTCTGCCATTGAGCCCAGTAAGCTTTCACGATTGGGCTTTCACTGGACATTGGCTGCCAAGTTGGTCGAAAACCTCGTTCTTGGTAGTCGATGATGACTGCCAGATCGGCATCTTCTCGCTGCTTTCTTCCGACCTTCTCGACAGTCCAGGAATCTTTTTCCAGCACATGGAAACGACGGCTGTCGGTGACCTGTTCCTTGGTTTCGGCTCATAAACAGTGTTTGCATTCAACATCGCAAGGTCGCCTCGATAATGCATCCGCATTTCCATGACTGTTTCCCTTCCGGTATTCGCGTGCTCTCGCTTAATCTCGTTTTGGCGAATCCGACCTCGGATGCCTTCTTCCCAGACAGCAATTTTCGCCATGTGCCCCTGCTGGTTGCAGATGTAGAACCTAGCTGTAAACGGGCGGCTCCTACTCACCGTTGTTGCTCTGGAACTATGCCGCAATTTACTGGAAAGACGCTTTCTCCGCGGACGACAGTTTCTCGCAATGTGCCCCTGCTGGTTGCAGATGTAGCATCTACTCGGGAATGAACCATTTCTACTCGCCGTTGTTGTTCTGGAATTATCCTGGTCCTCAGATATGCGGCGTAATTTGATGGAGGATCGACATATCAAGAGCGATGTTGCACATGCGAGAGCGCTGGCAACTGTCTCCTTGAAAGATGTCTTCGGCAGGAGAATCAGGCTTCATTGCGTATCGGGGTCCCTTAGCCCTTGGATGAAAGAATCCGTTTTTAGTTTCCACAACCACAACAACTGGAACATCCACGTAGGCAAAATGGGATAGCCTCTCGATGTCGGCAGCATACTGTTGGATGGTCTCGTTTCCACGCTGCTTGCGTCCTTTAAGTTCCAGCTTGTGCATCTCCTGCATGTGCTCACTGCCGTATCTTCGATGAAGAGCTTCCCATATGGCTGTGTAGTTCTTTCTCAGGGTTTCCGGGATGGTCTGTAGTACATCGGCTGCTTCGCCTTTAAGCGAAATTACTAGAGCGGCCACACGATCTCCTTCTCCCCATTGATTCCGTTCCGCCGTTGTCTCGAGCTGAAGTTTAAAGATGTTAAACGCACTCGTGCCGTCGAAGTTGGGAGCCGTGAATTTCGATGCTGTAGTCGGTACAAAGATTCCTTGACACTGAACGTTCTGGACAGTTTTCTCGAGTTCCAGAACCATCTTGTCGAACCTCGATTCCAGTGTCTCGATTATCCTTTCTTGATTATTCTCGAGATCTAGAATCTTCTTGTCGAACCTTGACTCCAGTGATTCGATTCTCCTTTCTTGATTATTCCCGAGATGTAGAACCTTCTTGTCGAACCTCGGTTCTAGTGTCTTGATTCTCTCTTCGACGTCCTGGAATCGATCGTTGACTGTCTGCCGGATGTTTCTTAGGCTTTCTCGATTGTTCTCTAGCATCCCTTCTAACGTCTCCAGCTTCTGGCCAAATGAAGTGGAATTTTGCTCCAACTTTCTACTTAGGGCAACGGAATTTTCCTCCAACTTTTTATTTACGGCTACGGAATTTTCCTCCAGTTTCTGGCTCAGGGAAGTGGAATTTCCCTCCAACTTTCTACTTACGGCAATGGAATTTTCCTCCAGCTTCTGATCTAGTTTCTGGCTCAGGGAAGCACTCATAGCATTCATAGCCGCGAGAATTCGCTGCATACCGAATGCTGGCTCAATGGATGTCGACGGCTTCTCCACCCCGAACTCGTGATTCACCCAGTCGTCGCCTTCTTCCTCTAACGCTGATCGCAGTCTCTCCATCGGGTTGGCTTTGCTTCCCATTGTGGATACTTCCCGAGCATCCAGCTCTCTTTTTAATTGTTCAATGGTCAATTTTTCCAATTTCACTATTTTCTCACTCTTGCAATAATTCACTTTTAATAGTTAACTTCACAATTCGAATAAACGTTTCCTCGTTTGCTCGCGAACCCACTTCTAACACCAAATGTTACGAAATTTAATCCCACACCAAATAGGGTTCGTATCACTGGATTGCAATAAACTGCAATTGTCTACGTTTTATTCAAATCAAAACACACACTTTTATTTATTTCTCCTCAGATCAACTATCTGAGTACTTCACCACATTTATTTATTGTTACACATTATTACACACGCAAACCTTTACCAAAAGCTTTTATTTTCACACTGGTTTATCGATTGAACACACTGAATACCGATTTGTTACGCTCTATTCACTTCCGTAAACTGAGTGAATCCGAGGGCGAGCGTTCGCGCTTATAAAGCTCTCCATCCACCTTCTCGAATGTTCGCCGTCGGAAGTTCCCCTTCGGAAATCTCTAGAATGCTTTGACAACTAGCATTACGCCGTTGACAGTTGACATAATTTTAATTTCCGCTTCACCAGAGCCTTCGAACTCCGACGGTTAAGTTCGAATTTCGCTGTCGAAGTTCGAAAGCTCTGGTGAGGTGGAAATTGAAATGATGTTAACTGTCAACGGCGTAATGCTTATTGTCCGAGCATTCTAGAGATTTCCGTAGGGGAACTTCCGGCGGCGAACATTCGAGAAATGACATGTCCAAGGTACATAAGTTCCTTTCGGATGTAATGACATGTCTCAGGTTGCAATTTCAATCGATGTTATCGAAGGCGGTTAAGAACCTTAATGAGTCGTGTGTCGTGGTCGTGTAGATCGTACCCATAGATGACGATGTCATCTACGTAAACGAAACATTCAATGCCTTGTAATCCCATTAGTACATTGTTCATCATACTCTGGAATGTAGCCGGGGCATTTTTAAGTCCGAATGGCATACGATTGTACTCGTAATGCCCAGACGGGGTACTGAATGCCGTCTTACTCTTATCCTTTTCGTCCATTAGGATTTGGAACCCTTTGGCTAGGTCAAGCGTACTAAAGTATTGTTACGAAATATTCGACCCCACACCGAATACGGTTCGCACCACTGGATTGCGATAAACTACAATTGTTCTTTTTATCCGAATAAAAACACACACACTTTTCTTGTTTCACCACAGATCAATTATCTGTGTAGCTTCACCACTTTTATTTATTATCCAATACTATCCACTTTAAACTTTATTACACAAACAAACCTTTATTGAAGGCTTTTATTTTCCCACTGTTTGATCACACCGACTTGTCACACGCTGTTTAATACCACAAACTGAACGCATGCCGAGGGCGAGTGTTCGCGCTTATATAGCTCTCGGTCCATCTTCCCAAATGTTCGCCGTTGGAAGTTCCCCTTCGGAAATCACTAGAATGCTCTGACAATTAGCATTACGCCGTTGGAAGTTTCGATCATTCCAATTTCCCCTTCACCAGAGCTTTTGAACTTCGACAGCGAAATTCGAACTCAACTGTCGGCTTGTGTCTCCGCAACAATACTGTTGCGGAGATGCAACCGACGGTTGAGTTCGAATTTCGCTGTCGAAGTTCGAAAGCTCTCTGGAAGCGGGGATTGGAATAATGTCAACTTCCAATGACGTAATGCTAATTGTCAGAGCATTCTAGAGATTTCCGAAGGGGAACTTCCAACGGCGAACATTCGAGAAGGTGCATCGAGAACTATATAAGCGCGAACACTCGCCCTCGACAGGCATTCAGTTTGTGGTATTGAATAGCGTGTGACAAGTCAGTGTGATTAAACAGTGTGAAAATAAAAGCTCTCAATAAAGGCTTGCTTGTGTGATAAAGTTTAAAGTGGATAGTATTGGATAATAAATAAAAGTGGTGAGGATATACAGATAATTGATCTGTGGTTAAACAAGAAAAGTGTGTGTGTTTTTATTCGGATAAAAAGGACAATTGTAGTTTATCGCAATCCAGTGGTGCGAACCCAATTTGGTGTGGGTTGAATATATCGTAACATTTGGTGTCAGAAGTGGGATTGCGAGTAAACGAGGAAACGTTTATTCATAGTGTGATTTGGACTATTAAAAGTGAATTAATAAAAGAGTGAGAAAATGGTGAAATTGGAAAAATTGACCATCGAACAACTGAAATGAGAGCTGGATGCTCGGGAATTATCCACAGTGGGAAGTAAAGCCAACCTGGTGGAGAGACTGCGATCAGCGTTGCAGGAAGAATGTGTCGACTGGGAGAATTACGAGTTCGGGGTGGAGAAGCCGTCGACATCCAGTGAGTCAACATTCGACATGCAGCACATTCTCGCGGCTCTTAATGCTATGAGTCAAAAGTTGGAGGAAAATTCCACTTCCCTGAGCCAGAAACTTGAGGAAAATTCCGCTGCCGTAAGTAGAAAGTTGGAGGAAAATTCCACTTCTCTGAGTCAGAAACTGGAGGAAAATTCCACTTCTCTGAGTCAGAAACTGGAGGAAAATTCCACTTCCCTGAGCCAGAAACTTGAGGGAAATTCCGCTGCCGTAAGTAGAAAGTTGGAGGAAAATTCCACTTCTCTGAGTCTGAAACTGGAGAAAAATTCCACTTCTCTGAGTCAGAAACTGGAGGAAAATTCCACTTCTCTGAGCCAGAAACTGGAGAAACTTGAGGAAAATTCCGCTGCCGTAAGTAGGAAGTTGGAGGAAAATTCCACTTCCCTGAATCAGAAGCTGAAAGAGATGTTAGAGAACACTCGAAAAAGCTTAAGAAACATCCAGCTGGCTGTCGACGATCGATTCCAGAATGTCGAAGAGAAAATTGAGACACTGGAGAAGAAAGTTCTAGATCTCGAGAATAATCAAGAAAAGAGAATCGAAACACTGGAGTCGAGGTTCGACATGAAGGTTCTAGATCTCGAGAATAATCAAGAAAAGATAATCGAGACACTGGAGTCGAGGTTCGACAAGAAGGTTCTGGAACCCGAGAAAATTGTCCAGAACGTTCAGCATCAAGGAATCGTTGCACCGACTGCAGCAGAGAAATTCACAGTGCCCAACTTCGACGGCACGAGTGCGTTTAACATCTTTAAACTTCAGTTCGAGACAACAGCGGAACGGAATCAATGGGGAGAAGAAGATCGTGTGGCCGCTCTAGTAATTTCGCATAAATGCGAAGCAGCTGGTGTTTTACAGACCATCCCGGAGACCCAGAGAAGGAACTACACCGCCATATGGGAAGCTCTTCATCGAAGATACGGCAGTGAGCACACGCAGGAGATGCACAAGCTGGAACTTAAAGGACGCAAGCAGCGTGGAAACGAGACCATCCAACAGTACGCTGCCGACATCGAGAGGCTATCCCATCTTGCCTACGCGGATGTTCCAGTTGATGTGGTAGAAAAACTGAAAACGGATTCTTTCATCCAGGGGCTAACGGAGCCTGATTCTCCCGCCGAAGACGTCCTTCAAGGAGACAGTTGCCAGCGCTCTCGCATGTGAAACATCGCTCTTGATATGCCGACCTTCGATCAAACTACGGCGCATATCTCAATACCAGGATAGTTCCAGAACAACAACGGCGAGTAGGAGTGGTTCATTCCCGGGTAGATGCTACATCTGTGACCAGCAGGGACACATTGCGAGAAACTATTTTCTGTGGAGAAAGCGTCCCTCCAGCAAATTGCGGCGTAAGTCCAGAGCAACAACAGTGAGTAGGAGTCGCTCGTTCCCGGCTAGATGCTACATCTGCGACCAGGAGGACCACATTGCGAGAAACTGCCGTCTGCAGAGATAGCGTTCATCCAGCAAATCGCGGCGTAGTTCCAGGGAAACAACGGTGAGTAGGAGCCGCCCGTTCCCAGGTAGATGCTACGTCTGTAACCAGCAGGGGCACATTGCGAAAAGTTGCCGTCTGGGAAGAAGGCGTCCGAGGTAGGATTCACCAAAAGGGGATCAAGCGAGAGCACGGAATACCGGAAGGGAAGCAGCCATAGAAATGCGGATGCACTAACGAGCCGACCTCGCGGCGTTGAATACAAGCATTGTTCACGTGCGGAAACCAAAGAAGAGGTCCCCGATATCCGTCGTATCCATGTGCTGCCAGAAGATGCTTGGAGTGCTGAGAAGGTCGTAAGAAAGCAGCGAGAAGATGCCGATCTGGCAGTCATCATCGACTACCAAGAACGAGCTTTTCGACCAACTTGGCAGCCAATGTCCAGTGAAAGCCCAATCGTGAAAGCTTACTGGGCTCAATGGCAGAGTTTGAAGCTGAAGAACGGTTGCCTCTACCGCAGTTGGGAAAGTGAGGACGGGAACATTGTAAACGATTTGCTGGTAATTCCAATGGGACGAATCGACGAGGTCATCCGAGAATACCACGAGGGACCAAGTAGGGGTCATCTTGGTGTTAACAAGACTGTCGGAAAGATCAAGAGACGTTTCTACTGGGTAGGATGCCATGAATCAGTCACGTGTTCCATTCGCAGGTGTGAACAGTCTGCGAAGGCAAAGGGTCTAGTTAGGAAAACTCGAGGAAATATGCAGCAGTACAATGTTGGACCACCGTTCGAACGTATCGCCATGGACATCGCAGGCCCATTCCCAACGAGCAACGCTGGAAACAAATACGCGCTGGTGGTGATTGATTACTTCAGCAAGTGACCTGAGGTGTTTTGCATCCCGAGTCAGGAAGCCAAAACCATTTCGGATGCATTGTGAACAACTAGGTTGCACGTTACGGAGTACCGCCTGAACTGCACTCAGACCAAGGAAGGAACTTCGAGTCGACGGTGTTCAAAGAACTCTGCGACATGCTAGGTATCAAAAAGACACGGACAACACCATTGCACCCACAACCTGATGGCATGGTCGAAAGGTTCAACCGGACGATGGAGGAATACTTGGGAAAAGCCGTCGTCGGAGATCAGAAGGACTGGGATGAACATCATCCCCTTTTCTTAATGGCGTACCGTTCGGCACAGCACAATTCATCGGCAATAACACCAGCTGAAGCCATTTTTGGAACTGATCTTCGACTCCCATCGGGCTTGAAGTTCGGCGTGGTACTACCGACAACTAGCGGCAGGGAGGACCTCGTAACCGAAAAGAAAGAACAGCTGAACTCCATCCATCAGTTCATCCGGGAGCGACTGAATTTGGTCAGCGATAAGATGAAGGCGCGATACGACTTGAGGGCGAATACTTCTGGATTCGAAACAGGACAATTGGTATTGCTGTACAACCCACAACGAAAAAAGGGCTTGTGCCCCAAATGCAATCAGCCTGGGACGGACCATATGAGGTCATCAAGAAACTCAATGACGTGGTATACCGGATACAGCAGATGGGAGGCAGACGGGCGAAGTACAAGATTGTTCACGTAGAGAGGTTAGCGCCATATTACGGAGAAGGATCCAGTCGCTTGTTCGAGGACGAACAAGTTTAGGAGGAGGGCAGTGTTGCGGAGACACAAGCCGACGGTTGAGTTCGAATTTCGCTGTCGAAGTTCGAAAGCTCTCTGGAAGCGGGGATTGGAATTATGTCAACTTCCAATGGCGTAATGCTAATTGTCAGAGCATTCTAGAGATTTCCGAAGGGGAACTTCCAACGGCGAACATTCGAGAAGGTGCACCGAGAGCTATATAAGCGCGAACACTCGCCCTCGACATACATTCAGTTTGTGGTATTGAACAGCGTGTGACCAGTCGGTGTGATCAAACAGTGTGAAAATAAAAGCTCTTAATAAAGGTCTGTTTGTGTAATAAAGTTTAAGGTGGATAGTATTGGATAATAAATAAAAGGGGTTAAGCTACACGAATAATTGATTTGTGGTGAAACAAGAAAAGTGTGTGTGTTTTTATTCGGATAAAAAGGACAATTGTAGTTTATCGCAATCCAGTGATGCGAACCCTATTTGGTGTGGGGGTTGAATATTTCGTAACAGTATTTTAAATTTCCTAATTGGTCTAAAATATCGTTTATGGTTGGTAGTGGATAGGCATCTCCAAAAGTCAATTCGTTTAGTTTCTTGAAATAGACCACTACCCTCCAACGTTTTGAACCTTCTTTGACTGATTTTTTGGGGACTAAAAGCAGGGGCAAATTCCATGGACTATAATTTGGTTGTAGTATGCCGTCTTCCACTGTTTCATTAACCTGTTTATGAATTTCCTTCTTCGGCTTCTTCAGTTATTACCTTGTGTCGTACTGAGTCTGTATATGACAGGTGATCCCCTTCAAAATGGAACAGGTCATTATATTCAGGACAGATTTTAAGGATCGACCGTTTTTCTTCGTCCTTGCAGTGGTCTACTTCAATTAGTGACTCTATTTTACTTAGTCGGTTTGTTATGGAATTTTTTTTTTTCCCCTCTAACTTACTTACTTACTTACTTAGGTGGCGCTACAGTCCGTGGTGAACCTGGGCCTCTCTAATCCCACTCTAAATTGATTGTGTCAATATTGATTTTTTGGTCTGTTTCCAAAGTGTTCATTAGAAGTACCTTAATTTTTGCGTTATTAGGTTTGGCTCGTAGGGGCAGCACCTATCCCACGGATGCTGGCTTGCTAAAAAGCGAGAAGAGCCACCGCAGTCGAACATCTTGCGGCACTGATAGTAAGTCCTATACCCACCTCCTCGTGGTGCTATCTGGAGATTTCCTATGTAAATTGCAGACGGGGAAGGGCGAATGGCGAGCCTCCTGCGCAAAAAAAACAGATTTAGTCCCTTGGGCTACGGCCTGGTAAGCCGTAACCGTAAAAAAACCACAAGCCTCGGATATAACGGACCGGATTTATGTTGACGACCCTTGCAAAAAACGAAAAAAGGACAATGATCTTCGGTTTTGTACGTGGAATGTTAGGTCCCTCAACAGGTCACGCCCTAGACCGCTATAAAGCGAGACCGCAGAGAATTCTGTCCACCTGACCTCGACGAAGTTAAGATTGCCATATCGAAGCTCAAGTCGAATAAAGCTGCTGGCTGCTGAATTGAGTCTCAGCATCGTATACCCAATCCACAATGAAGGAGACCCCTCTGATTGCGCCAACTATAGAGGAATAAGTCTCCATCGCGTACAAAATCTTCTCTTCCTTTTTGTGTGAACGCCTGAAGCCTTTTGTAATTAAGCTGATAGGTCCTTATCAGTGCGGATTCAGGCCAGGATAGTCCACCATCGACCAAATCTTTACACCACGTCAGATCCTGGAAAAAACCAATGAATTTCAAGTCGACACTCACCACCTATTTGTCGACTTCAAAGCCGGGCTCAGTGGCACGGGGAAGGGTGAATGGCGAGCCTCCTGCGCCAAAAAAAAACAGGATTAGTCGGTTGGGCTACGGCCTAGTAAGCCGTAACTGTAAAAAAACCACAAACTCCGTAACAACCACAAGCCTCGGATATAACGGACCGGATTTATATTGTAAAAAACGAAAAAAGGACAATGATTTACTCAAAATCAAGTGAGAAATACTCCAAACGGTGCAATGAACAAAAAGCCTGCTCATAATAATCAGCTGAGAAATACTCCGTCCAAAATAATAAACTCGGATGTAGCTGAATTATGGACTCGTTTTGAAGAGCACTTTGCTTCGCTCACAGAGGATTTAAATGTAAAATTGGCTCAATATTCGGCAAGGGATGAAAGAATTCTCGGTAAAATCAATGAGATTGAGTCAGGACTATTAAAAAAGGTAACTGAACTCCAAGGTCGGTGTAACGAACTTGAGGCACGAATTGACTCTTTAGAGAGGGAACAAATAAGTTCCGATGCTGTCTTAGTGGGCATACCAGCTGCTGAAAATGAAGACCTTGACGAAGTATTTGGGAACCTCTGCACTTCTCTTAATATCCCAAAACCGCCAATGAAAACGATTTTTCGTGCAAAATCCAATGCTGCTAATAACAAACGCTCCACGAATGATGGCATAATAATTCTCAAATTCACCAATTCCTTTGAGAAAAACAAATTGCTGCGAAGGTGCTTATCAAAATATAAACAAACCAAAGCTGGACTGTCTCTTCGAGATGTTGGGATACCCTCAGATCAAAGAATTTACATCAATGAAAGTCTGACGAAGAGCAATTATCTCTTGCATAGACATGCTTTAAAGCTGAGATCCGAGATAAAAATCTTCTCCGTTCACACCTACAATGGACAAGTATGTTCGTAAGCTGAGTGGCGATTCTCTTTTGATAACCTGCAAAGAAGACTTCGAGAAGCTAAATTAACACAGATTAATTATGTATGTAAAAATAGTTTATATTGTAATCCTCTCCTTTTTGTCCTTTCTCTCATCTTATATTCTTTAACTTTCACCTCTCCTTAACCTTCTTCTTTCTCTCTTCTTCTCTAAATTTGTTTATTTTTGTTTTTAATGAAAAGTCGCGGCTTTTATATAATATTCCTCTTAATGCCCTAAGTCATTTTCCTTTTTTATTGATCCGTGTTTTCCCTCTTCTGTTGATGACATTTTTTTTTCTTTTTTTTTGTTTTTTAATTTACATTTATAACAAATATTTTTGCTCAAGGGAGCGATACTAATCCACTTATGAGTTGCATGAACAAAACAAAGACGCTTTTAAACATTTCATCCAACTTTAAAAATAGTTTACGTATATGTCATTTTAATATACAAAGCATAAGGCATACAATTGATGAAGTGCGAAATTTGTTTGGTAGCCAGTGCATGGACATAATCTGTATGTCTGAGACTTGGCTACAACCGGAAATGAAATCCGATTTCTTCACTATGCCTGGTTACAATCTATTTCGTGGTGATCGATTGAATGGAGCATGTGGTGGGGTTGCCATGTATGTGAAAAAATCTCTAAAATGTAATTTGGTAAAGAAATAAATGACTTAGACGTTTTTGAGTGTGTTTTTGTTGAAATATCGTTCAATAACGAAACATTTTTAGTGGGAACAATGTATATGGCACCAAGAGTTGCGAACTTTTCTCTTGTGAGGGATGTCTTAGAAGATGTCGGAACTCAATATACTGAAATAGTTTTATGTGGTGATATGAATATGGATATTTTAAGAGGGCAAAACAAAAATTTTTCGGAAATGGTAGAATATCTGGCTTCATTTCGCAAATACGTCGAATCCTACTCATTTTCGTCCTAACAAGATTCCTTCTCTTATAGATGTTTGCCTTGTGTCTCAAACCGATCTTATATCTCACTATGATCAAATAGCCGTTTCCGGTTTTTCTCATCATGATCTGCTTGTAATTATTCTAAATATTAATCCAACGACAATTAATGAAAAAATACGACAGTTCCGAAATTTTTCTTCAATTGATATACCCGCGTTGTTTGAGAACTGCCAACGCTTAAATTGGTCAAATCTTTACCGTACATCGGATGTTAATACTCAGGTTTATATTTTCGAGGAATACATAAACTACCTGTTTAACAAGTACGTTCCTCCTAAAATTAAAACCATTAAAAATATAAAAGTCCCTTGGCTTAATGAGCAGATTAAAAATATGATAGCATAGCGTGACACACTCTATTACAGATGGAGAAGATTCAAATGTCCGCTTATGTTCAGCCAATATAAGAGTGCACGGAATTCTGTGACCTCTCTAATTCGGAACAGTAAAAGAACGTATTATCAACAGAAATTCAGTGTAAACCAATCTAGCTCAGCCTTTTGGAAATCAACAAAACAAATTGGCATTCGTACTGTCACACCCACACAGTGTAATGTGAATGTTGACGAGCTTAATGAAAAGTTTGTTAATTCCGCTTCACTTAGTAGGGATGAAATTGATTTTGACTTTTTTCGCTCCGATCTCATAAGCACCTTACCATATTTCTCGTTTCAATGTATAGATGAAGTTCGTGTTGGGCTTTCAATTTTTTCAGTGAAATCAAAGGCAGTGGGCCTTGATGATATTAATCCAATTTTTATTAAAATTCTTTTACCCATTATATGCAAATATATTACCCACTTATTCAACACTATTATCACAACAAGCCGTTATCCCGATAGGTGGAAAAGTGCGAAAATTATTCCTCTTCCTAGATCTAATAACACTGATTTTAGACCAATTGCAATCTTACCCTTTCTCAGTAAGGTGTTTGAAAAAATTATAAGTAAGCAAATGAGAAACTTTCTAGAGGAACACAAACTTATATCGAAATCGCAATCAGGGTTTCGCAGTAGACATAACTGCATAACGGCACTTCTCAAAGTATCGGATGATATTCGTTTTGGTTTCGAGAGCCATATGATGTCTGTACTCGTATTTTTGGATTTCTCGAAGGCGTTGACGCCGTAAACCACTCCATACTTTTGTATAAACTTAAAAATTCAATATTACTTTGAGGATTCTGTTTGCAAGCTCATGGCATAATACCTTTGCAAAAGAACACAAGCTGTTCATTACCAATGCAATAAATCAGCTACTCTGCCAATCATAACAGGAGTTCCCCAAGGCTCTGTTCTAGGCCCCCTACTATTTACGTTATTTATAAATGACATTTGTAAGAGCATAGAGCATTGCGATCATCATATTTATGCGGATGATGTGCAACTCTACAAGACTTATCCAACATCCGAAGAGTCAGCTGCACTAATTGATTTAAACAAAGACCTCAACTCTTTGTATATATGGTCTAAAAAGAATCATTTAGATCTTAATCCATCAAAAACGAAAGCTCTTAAGATAAACAGGGGTAATGTAGATACAAGATCCATATTACTGCAAATGAATAATTGTGACATTGAGGATGTATCTAAAATAAAAAATCTCTGAGTTTATTTCAATCAGTCCCTTAATTGGAGTAACCACATTAATTATATTGTTGTCAAGATTTATTGCATACTTCGGGGACTAAGTCCTACGACACATTTCTTCAAACGGATGCTAAACTTAAGCTTATTAAGGCTTATGTCTTACCATTTATTATATATGGTTGTGAACTATTTTCAGGTGTCAACTACGAACAATCTCGAAAATTAAACGTTGCCTTTAATAATTGTGCCAGGTATATATTTAAGTTGGATCGGTATGCCCACATTTCAGACTATACTTAAAGAATTATTGGTTGTTCACTCAACAGTTTTTTGAAATATCGAACAGTCCTCACATTACATAAAATAATACACACTAAATCACCAGAATACCTGTATTCGAAGTTAAATTTTGCGCGCTCACAAAGAACCTTAACTTTATTACCTCCCAAACATAGGTTTTTAATAACCAGTCGTCAATTTTTTGTGAATGCAATTCGCCTTTGGAACACACTCCCTCCCACCATCAGAAGAGTGGCCACGGCTCATTGTTTCAAAAAATCACTTTTTGGGTTCTTTAGGCAAATAGAGGCTTAGATAAATATTATTATTATTTTTCAATTCTTTCTTATTTTATTTTCTTTCTATCTCTCCCCCTCTTTCTCCCTCTCTCTTCCAAGCTTTTTATATATATATGTTTGCTATGTACCTTTATACCTTTTTACCTGCTACCTTCTTCTTCTATTTTCCTCTTACCTTTTGATTCCTTGTAACTAGTTATAAGAACATTATTGTAAATAAAATTTTTAAACCTATGTATGTACATTACCTATGCATATCAGAAAAGTTAAAGCTTAATTGTATAGAGATATTTAATGGTAATAAACGAAATAAATAAATAAATAAGATCTTCGGCTTTGTACGTGGAATGTTAGGCTCCTAAACAGGACACGTGCAGCCGAACAACTTGCGGACGCCCTAGACCGCTATAAAGCGAAAATCACCGCCATCCAGGAAATGCGATGGAATAGACCGGGTATAAAGTGGATGAAAAACTGCGATATTTACTACGACGACTGCTGTAGGGAGAGAGGGCAACGATTGTTTGGATGCGGATTTGTTGTTCGAGGTGGACTAAGGCAAAAAGTCCTAAGCTGTCGGCATGTGAGCGAACGCCTCATAGCAATTCGTATTAAGGCTACATTTTTTAACATCAGCCTGATCTGCGTCCACGCCCCCACGGAAGACAAGGATGACTCCGCCAAAGGTGAGTTCTACGATCTCCTAGACAGAACGTATGCCCAATGTCCCAGCTATGACATCAAAATTGTACTAGAAGACTTCAATGCTAAGCTGGATGAGGAAAGCATCTTTGAATGAGTCAACGGCAAACATAGCTTACACGACACCACCTCCGATAACGGACATAGGCTGATTGATCTTGCTACGGGGCGAAATCTCCTTCTAGCCAGTACGCGCTTCCCGCACCTCGATATACACAAGGGCACCTGGCGGTCTTTTGATCAATCGACTACCAACCAGATTGATCACATTACGATCGACGTCAGACACTCCTCCACTATTCTTGATGTTTCAAATTTCCGAGGGGCTAACATCGACTCGGACCACTATCTTGTAGTAGCCAAGATTCGCTTACGGATATCACGAACGCAACGGAGTAGAGTAAAAATACAAAGTTATGACGTCGGAAAGCTACCTACGCCTGAAGACTTTTGTAAATAAGCTGATAGGTCCTTATCAGTGCCAAATCTTCACACTACGGCAGATCCTGGAAAAAACCAATGAATTTCAAGTCGACACTCACCACCTATTTGTCGACTTCAAAGCCGCATACGACAGCGTAATTAGAGACGAGCTATACAACGCTATGTCTACCTTTGACATACCTGCTAAACTCATCAGACTATGCAGGATGATTTTGGAGAATGCTCGCTGCTCCATCCGAATCGGTGAACTCCTTACTTATGGTTTTGATGTCAAAAAAGGATTTAGGCAGGGCGATGCGCTGTCGTGTGATTTCTTCAACGTCATATTGGAAATGATTGTGCAAAAATCACTGACCAATACAAGAGGCACAATCTATTTTAATTCCTTGCAACTCCTTACATACGCCGACGATATTGACATAATAGGTAAATCACAGCGAGATGTCAATGAGGCGTTTGCGAGTATTGAGTTCGAGGCGGCGAAAGTTGGTCTGGCAGTAAACGAGGGCAAAACTAAATATATGCTGCCATCCAAAAAGGACGCTCACCACCGACGTCTTGGCCAGAACATTTGTATTGGCCGATATAAGTTCGAAGTAGTTAAGAACTTCGCCTACCTTGGCTCCGCAGTGACTTGGAACAACGACATCAGTTCCGAAATCAAACGCAGAATTACTCTTGTCAATCGCTGTTTCTTTGGGCTCAGGAGGCAATTGAGTAATAGAGCCCTCTCCCGAACGACAAAGTTGACTCTATATAAGACCCTTATCATCCCGGTCCTGTTGTACGGCGGATGAGGAGGCCCTTGGTCGGTTCGAGAGAAAGATTTTGCGCGTGATTTTCGGGCCTATAAACGCAGACAGGGGATGGAGGAAAAGATTCAACCACGAACTTACGGGATTCAACGCCTAAGATGGCTGGGCCATGTAGAGCGAATGGATACCACAGCTCCAGCTCGGGCGACTTTGAATCCAACCCCGAGGGACGAAGAAGCAGAGGTCGGCCGCACTTACGATGGCGCACACAGGTGGAAGGCGACCTCAGCCAACTGGGTGTGCGGCAATGGAAAAGGCTAGCAAAAGATCGTGCTAGATGGAGGGGCATTTTGGTTGAGGCCCAGGTTCACCCCGATCTGTTGCGCCCGCTAAGAAGAAGAAGAAGATGCGTTAAGAATATTGCCACAAAAATATTTTTCTTAATTGGTAAGCAAAAACAAATTATATGGATATATATGTATATGTATATTTTTAGGGTTCCGTACCCAAAGGTAAAACGGAACCCTATTACTAAGACTTCGCTGTCCGTCCGTCCGTCCGTCTGTCACCAGGCTGTATCTCATGAGCCGTGATAGTTACTTACTTACTTACTTAGGTGGCGCTACAGTCCGTGGGGAACCTGGTCCTCAACCAATAAGCGTCTCCAGCCGGCACGGTCTTTGGCCAGCTGTTTCCGGTGCCGCACGCCCAGTTGGTTGAGATCCCCTTCCACCTGCGTGCGCCACCGCTGAGGCGGCCGTCCTCTGCCGCGCCTTCCTTCCGGAGTGGATTCGAAGACTTTTCGGGTCGGAGCTGTATCTTCCATGCGCTCTACATGGCCTAGCCACCTTAGACGCTGTATCCGTAGACGTCGTACCAGGCCGATGTCGCTGTACAACCCGTACAATTCTTCGTTATATCTTCTCCTCCATACACCGTTTGAACAAACGGGACCGTAGATAGTGCGCAGAATTTTCCTCTCGAAACGACCAAGGGCATCTTCATCCGCTTTTGTTAAGGTCCAAGCCTCTGCGCCGTAAAGGAGGACTGGGATGATCAAGGTCTTATATAGTGTAACCTTGGTTTTCCGAGAGAGGGCTCTACTTCTCAATTGCCTCTTGAGCCCAAAGAAACAGCGGTTGGCAAGAGTGATTCTGCGTTTTATCTCAGCGCTGGTGTTGTTGTCGCTGGTCATCAGTGAGCCAAGGTAGACGAATTCCTTGACCACTTCAAAGTTATATCCGCCCATGGTGACGTTCTGGCCAATACGTCGGTGTTGTCCGTCTCTTTTAGATGAAAGCATATATTTGGTTTTACCCTCATTAACCTTGAGACCCATCTTAGCCGCTTCTACCTCAATGCTCACGAAAGCCTCATTGACGTCTTGCTGCTTTCGTCCAATTACGTCAATATCGTCGGCGTACGCAAGCAATTGCGTAGACTTGAAATAAAT
Organism: Eumerus sabulonum; assembly: GCA_951905685.1. Lineage (NCBI taxonomy): Eukaryota > Metazoa > Arthropoda > Insecta > Diptera > Syrphidae > Eumerus > Eumerus sabulonum. The sequence goes on from OX645060.1 coordinate 97,093,083, forward strand.
CGTACCTCTTGTGTTGGCCAGTGATTCTTGCATGATCGTTCAAGCACGATATTGAAAAAGTTGCACGACAGCGCGTCGCCCTGCCTAAATCCTTTTTTAACATCAAAGGTCTCGGTTTGCTCATTACCGACCTTAATGGAGCGGAGAGAATTCTCCATTGTCATCCTGCACAGTCGGACGAGTTTGACAGGGATGTTAAAACTAGACATGGCTTTGTACATCTCGTCTCTATATACGCTGTCATACGCGGCCTCGAAATCGACGAAGAGGAGGTGAGTGTCGATTTGGTATTCCTGGGTCTTCTCCAAGATCTGCCGTAGCGTAAATATTTGGTCTATTGTGGATTTACCTGGCCTGAAACCACACTGATAAGAGCCGATCAGGTTATCCACAAACGGTTTCAGGAGTTCACACAATACAGCAGAGAAGATCTTATATTCGATGTTAAGGAGACTTATTCCCCTATAGTTGGCGCAGTTATAGGGGTCTCCTTTCTTATGGACCGGGCAAACGATGCTGAGATTCCATTCGTCGGGCATGCTTTCCTCCGATCATACCTTGCAGATGAGATGGTGCATGCACCTTACCAGCTCATCTCCAGCCGCCTTGAAAAGCTCAGTAGACAGGCCGTCTGCGCCAGCGGCTTTATTAGACTTAAGTCTTGATATCGCTATTTTGACTTCGTCTAGGTCGGGTGGACTGAATTTTGTTACTTCGTAGTCCATTGCGAATGGCTCATCCTGCCTGACAGCGGTATCTTGTCTATCATCGCCGTTATACAGTCTGCAGAAGTGGTCTTTCCAAATCCTCAGCATCGACTGCGACTCTACTACCAGTTCTCCATTTTCATCCCTGCAGGCCGCCACTCTAGCTTTGTAGCCATGGCATGTTCATTTTACCTTATTGTAAAACTTACGGGCGTCATTCCTGCGGAAGCATCTCTCCATCTCCTCGATCTCACGCTTTCCGTGCTTTCTCTTCTTTCTTCTGAAAAGCGGGTGTTCCTCACTTCACTTCTGCTCATAGATTTCGCGAGCAGCTCTCGTCCGTCGTTGCAGCATGGCTATATATGCCTCTTGTATTGCAGCCTGGGCTTTTTCGCATTGTTCATAGAACCAGGGGTTTCTAGGTGGTGGCTGCTTGAAACCCAGCACCTCTGAGGCAGGATCTCTGACGGCGCTCTGGCAATGAGCCCATTCCTGCTCTATTGCTTGTGCTGCTGTGGGCGGATTTTGAGAGAGCTTTGAGGAGACACGATCGGCAAAGATTCTGGCAGTCTCTTGCGATTGTAGCTTTCCAACGTCAAACTTACGTAGTCCTACTCGACTCCTAAGCATTCTTGATATCCTCATTCGTACCTTGGCTACAACAAGGTAGTGGTCCGAGTCGATGTTGGCCCCTCGGAAGGTTCGTACGTCGAGAATACAGGAGGAGTGTCTGGCGTCGATCGCAATATGATCAATCTGGTTGGTGGTCGATTGATCACAAGACCGCCAGGTACCCTGGTGGATGTTGAGATGGGGGAATCACGTGCTTGCTACAAGGAGGTTACGCCCCGCTGGGAAATCGATTAGCCTTAAGCCGTTGTCGGATGTGGTGTTATGGAGGCTATGCTTTCCTATGATCGACTCAAATATGTCCTCCTTGCCCAGTTTAGCATTAAAATCTCCTAGGGCTATTTTTGTGTAGTAGCTGGGACATTGGGCATATGTTCTGTCTAGGAGATCGTAGAATTCTTCTTTGAGTCGATCGTCCTTTTCTTCCGTTGGGGCGTGAACGCATATTAAGCTAATGTTTCCAAATTTAGCTTTGATGCGGATTGTTATGAGGCGTTCGCTTACATCTCGGAAGCTTAAGACTTTTTGTCGGAGTCTTCCTCTAATAACGAATCCGCACCCGAATAGGCGCTGTTTGTTCTCCTTGTAGCAGTTCCCGTAGTAGATGTCGCAGTTTTTCATCCGTTTTTTGCCTGGTCCATCCCATCGCACTTCTTGGAGTGCGGTTATATCTGCTTTATAGCAGTTGAGGGTTTGCTCCAATTGATCGCCTGCACCCGGCCTGCTAAGGGACCTCACATTCCAGGTGCAGACTCTCAAGTCCGTCAGTCGTTTGCAGGGGTCGTCAGCTTTGTATCCGTCCGTATCCGAGGCTTGTTGTCGTTTCGGAACAAGTAGGTTTTTACGTGATAGGGATGTTACCCCTTAACACAACCCCCAACCTGGAGGGCCAGGTTCCTCTTTCCTCAGGAACAAGGGTTGGGTCGCTGCACACATTGGTTCACTACCTGGCGGGTGCCAGGGTAGCTATCCAGGGGGGGCCACGCGGAGGCTGGGTGTCAACTTGGATTGAGCAGGGACAGAGATCGAAGCTGGCGTTTGCCATGTTAAACGCGATCAACTTCTTTGCTCTGTTGCTCGCTCCCTCCCTCCCCAACCGTGATAGTTAGACAGTTGAAATTTTCAAATGATGTATTTCTGTTGCCGCTACCACGACCAATACTAAAAACAGATCAAAATTAATATTTAAGGGGGGCTCCCATACAACAGACATTATTTTCATCCAAAAAATCCCCTTGGTGACATACTGAACTAAGGTTAGTCGACAATATCCCACAACCAGTAGCAAACTTCCCAGTTTTGATCTCTTTTGTGTCTTTGATGAATTAATCCTAGCTGCAAACCTTTCCCCCAAACCTGCGTAACACCTTTATTTAATTTTTTACTTGGTTCGTCGTCGACGATCCCAAGAATTCACCAGAAGCTGCCGCCGTTCCACGGACAATACTTCTAGGAAGTCACCAGAGGTTGCTGTCGCTCCGTGGATATTTCCGGGAATTCGTAGGGGTTGCTGCCAAACAACCGTCGTCAACGAAATAATTATCGTCGTCTGCATTGTTTTTTTATCGCTGTGGTTGCTGTCGCGCAACCGGCAAGCAAGATAGTCGCCGCCTGCGACATCGTTATAAGGAAAAGTTTTCTGATCGCTGTGGTTGCTGTCGCGCAACCGGAAAACAGGATAGTCGCCACCTGCGGCACCGTTGTAACAAAAAAACCGCCATTATCGCCACATACCCCAAAGAAAGGCGATGGCCATCGAACAGGAGTTGCCTAGCGTAACGGGCACTAGCAAAGAAGGCCAGGAAAGTCCCTCAGACGCCATCATGGAGCAGACCACAATGGAGGAGATTCACCGACAGCTACAAGAGCTGCGCACGCAACTGGAAGTAGCCCAATCCAACGTGGCAAGTGAAAAAGCAGAACGGCAGCGCATCGAGGAGTTACTGACTCAAAGCCGAGTCAACAACGTGGTCAGTATGAATGCATCATCAAGGCACACCAGTTACGCGCGAGAACACAATCACTCCGCAGACATCGTCCCAGCGCTGCCGTTGCCACCGCAACCCATGCTGCCGGTGAACGCCGTACTGACAACCGCTTCAGCATCGACACGTTCAACTGTCCCGAGGGTACCAACTTTCATGACGCCACTGTGGTCCCCACCGTACTTCAACCAAATATCTGGTCGTGACCCACCACAAACACCTGTGTCTCCACCACGGAGTCAACGAATCAATGAAGCTAGCCCCATGATGGGCAGGAAAATCATCGACCTGCCTAAATATGCGGGTCGACCAGAGGGCTGACCGATGTTTGCCACTGAATTCGCTGAGTCCACGGCACTGATGAACTACACAAACGTGGATAATATGTTCCGCCTACAAAAATCATTGAAAGGAGCCGCATGGGAGGCTGTCGAGTCTCTACCAAATCATCCAAACAACGTGAGCCGTGTGATGTCCACGTTGGAATTCAACTTTGAGCGCCCAGAATGTCTGGTCCGAAGCCAGCTCAGAAAGGTGAGGGAAATTCCTCCAATCCCAGAAGCTAAACTAGAGAGCTTGATACCATTTGCAACGAAGGTACAGAACCTCGCCACCTTCTTCGAGGCGAGTGGAATGGTTCAACATCTGTCTAATCCAACCCTGCTGGATGAGCTCGTCGCCAAACTACCTATGAGCAAGCGGATGGAGTGGGCACAACACGGCATCTCAATACAGCCATATCGGACATTTCGAGGGGTGGTTGAGTGGGATTGCAAGGCTAGTTAGCCTCGTAGCTCCAAACGTGCTATTGCCCGACGTTGATGCAGACCGTAAGCCGAAGCCCAAAGTCGTTCTGCATGCCGTAGGACAACGTACGCTAAGCGGAAAATGCCGATACTGTGAGGGCGAACAACATCCATTGTCCAATTGTCCCGCCTTCAGCAAACTGGACGTCGCAGCCAAATGGACATTCGCCAAAAGGAACAAGCTATGCTTCTCGTGCTTGAGATACGGTCATCGATCAAGACTCTGTAAGTCTTCGAAAGAGTGCCAGATCGGTGGATGTACGAAGAGTCACCACACATCCCTTCACGAATTACCAACAACATCAGGGTCGACTGACACAGTAAGAGCGGAAAAGGTCATGCTTAGCTCCAATACACCGAAGAAAGAAAAGATTATCTTTCGTGCTGTTCCCGTCAGGCTATACGGAAAGAATGTCATGCTAAAAGAGTACGCGTTACTGGACGAAGGATCCTCCGTAACCATTGCTAGCACAGAACTGGTGAATCGATTGGGCCTGGAAAAGAGCAACGCAAAGGACCTCACGTTACAATGGATTACCGAGCGGACTTCTTCAAGGAAATCGCACGTGGTCTGTCTGTGCAGACAGAGACGGCGCAGAGCGATACCAGATGAATGGAGTACGAACTATCGAGGACATAAATCTCCCGATACAAACCCTGAGCGATTCTGATCTCGGGAAAATGGGCCAACATCAAAGAAAGGGAATGTTTGAGCTTTACAAGAACGTTCAGCCTCAGATCCTGATCGGCCTCGACCACTGCCAACTTGGAGCTCCACACTCGACTCGGGCGAAGGTCTGATTTTTGCTGAGACGAAGCTCGGGTGGATTGCCTATGGGAAGTCTGAAAGTACGACCGCCAACAACAAAGCTGCACTCCATATTTCCAATGCCAGAGAAGACGAAAACGGGCACCTGGATAAAATCGTCGAAGAATATCTGACCGCAGAAAATCTCGGGGTGGAAGGACCAACAAAGCCACTTATGTCTTCAGCTGATGAACGGGCCTTGCAGATCTTAAAAGAAACGACAATCAAGTTAGATGACCGGTACCAGACGGGACTACTGTTGAGAGAAGATTCGTTTGAAGTTCCAGAAAGTTATGAGATAGCGAAACTACGACTGCTAGGATTGGAAAATCGGTTCAAGAGAGATCCTGTGTTTGCGTCTCTTTATAAGGACGTAGTGAAGGGGTACATGGTGAAAGGGTACGCGAGGAAATTAACAGATGCTGAGATAGAAAGCAAGAATTCGAAAACCTGGTACTTGTCACATTTTGGAGTCAAGAAGGTGAACAAAAGCAAAAAAATACGTCTGGTCTTCGATGCAGCCGCAAAAGTGAACGACGTTTGCCTCAATACGTTCTTGATGAAGGGGCCGGACAACCGACCTCCATTAATCGCCGTGCTGTCCAATTTTCGAATGCGGCCTATAGCAGTATCAGCCGACATAGAGGAGATGTACCACCAAGTGCGAATCCGACCGGAAGACCAAGACTTACAACGATTCCTCTGGCGGGACAAAGAAGATGAAACAATCGAGGAGTATGTCATGCAGGTGATGACATTTGGGGCCAGCTGCTCTCCATGCTCAGCCGAATATGTTAAGAACCTCAACGCCTTAAGGTTCTTAGAAAGTCATCCCAAAGCCGTCAGATCGATACTACGACATCATTACGTCGACGATTACGTCGACAACTTTAACACCTTCGAAGAAGCCGTCGAAGTCACCAAATCCGTAGTCTCCATCCATAAGGAAGGAGGCTTCAACTTAAGGAGCTTCAAATCCAGTTCGAAGGAAGTGCTGACTGCCCTAGAGGAATCGTATGTCGACGGACGTACTACCGCCATAAACATGGACGTCGATACTACACTGGAAAAAGTCCTGGGAATGTGTTGGTGTCCTGAAGAAGACGAATTCATATTTCGACTTAAATTTCCTAGGGTCAACCGGGATATCCTGGAGAAAGACAAATGTCCAACAAAACGGGAATTACTCTGCATGACGATGTCTGTCTTCGACCCGTTTGGGATGATTGCGAACTTCACCATCTACGCCAAGTTGTTGTTGCGAGCCGTCTTGCAAACCTCCGTCTCCTGGGACGAGAAAATTCCTGCCGAAATATTTCTTCGCTGGCAGCAATGGAAGTCCAACCTTCCTTCACTAATGTCGTTGAGGCTGTCAAGATACCAGGCAGGATTGAGCGCAGCAGAAAAAATCGTTCTCCACATTTTCGTCGATGCCAGTGGAGAGGCCTTTAGTGCAGTTGCTTACTTCCGGGTGGAGTCTTCCTTGGGAGTATCGGTCACGTTTGTGCGCGGGAAAGCTAAATGCGCCCCCCAAAAGCTGATATCTATTCCTCGCCTAGAGTTGTCAGCTGCTGTCTTGGGAATCAGGTTGGCGAGATCCATCATGGGATGGCATGAGCTACGCCTAGATGACCAAATCTTCTGGAGCGATTCGAAGACGGTCATCAAATTCGTGGCGTTCAGGATAGCGGAAGTACTTGAAAGTACCCAAGCGACGCAGTGGCGGTGGGTGCCGTCAAAACTCAACCCCGCCGATGAAGCCACCCGGGCCAAGCATCAGCCGAAGTTCAGCGAGGACAACAAATGGCTGAACGGTCCATCGTTCCTGTTGCTGCCTAAAGAAGAGTGGCCCGCACAGCCCGAAGATATCAGTGGCCACGTCTGTAAGGAAGAGGTATCCGCCAGGTATCTCCTACATGCGAGCACGATAAGTAAACCACCATCGCTAATAGACACGTCAAGGTTCGTGAGATACTCGAGAATGAAGAGGGTGGTTGCCTGGGTGCTTAGATTCATTAAGCTTTGTCGACAAGTATCAAAGGAGAGGGGAAAACTCTCAGTTAAGGAGATGGACGAAGCCGAACGACTCCTATGCCATCAAGCTCAGAGCAAAGTGCTTGCTCACGAAGCCTCACAGCTAAAGCAGGGTCTACCTCTCGAGAAGAGCAGCAACATCTTGAAACTGACGCTATACGTCGATGATTTTGGTCTACTTCGCGTCTATGGTCGCATAGATGCAGCCACGACCGTACCACTCGGAACCAGGAGGCCAATCATCATGCCGAAGGATCATCCCATAACTAGAGCCTTGGTCACCCATTATCATCGTCAAATGCGCCATCAGAACGACGATGCCATTACCAACGAAATAAGGCAACGATTTTGGGTACCTCATGGAGCGTAGATGAGGTACCCAAAATCGTTGGTCGTTAAGAAGACCAAGAGTGAATGCATGTACTGCCGCATACGGGATGGTAAGCCAAAGCCGCCTCTGACGGGACAGCTACCTAAGGACCGCCTCACGCCATTCGTGAGACCCTTTACTTACATCGGGTTAGACTATTTCGATCCAGTATGTGTTGCAGTGGGACGTCGCAGAGAAAAACGTTGGGTGGCTTTGTTCACTTGCATGACGGTGAATGCGATCCATCTCGAGGTTGCAACCAATTTATCCTCGGATTCCTGCATCCTCTGCATGCGAAACTTCGTGAATCGGCGGGGAGTCCCCAAATTGATAAGGAGTGACAATGGGACCAACTTTATCGGAACGAATAATGAACTGGTGACTGTTGGTATCTTCGACAACGACCTCATAAAGGCAGAACTCTGTTCAAGGGGCATTGAATGGGTCTTCAACTGCCCGTCCAATCCGCATAGTGGAGGGTGCTGGGATCGACTCGTCCAAGCCGTCAAAAGGGTCCTAAGATGTTCGCTCAGCGAGATAGCCCCGAAGTTGGAGACTCTGCAAAGCACACTAATCGAAGCGGAGAATATAGTCAACAGTCGATCGCTCACCCATCTACCAGTGTCACCTAGGGAGGAGGAACCGTTGACGCCCAATCATTTTCTCGTCAGCGGAGTGAATTCGACCCAGACTCCCGGACCAGTGGACATGAAAGCTCTCTGTCTCCGAAAACAGTGGAGAGTAAGCCAACAGATCAAGGACCGGTTCTGGAGAAGGCGGATGAGGGAGTACTTGCCAACACTCACAAGAGGGTGTAAGTGGACCGAGCGTACGTCATCGCTCAAGGAAGGGGACTTAGTACTAGTGTGCGATGCTGACGTTCCGAGAAGCAAGTGGTTGAGGGGAAGAATCACGAAAGCGTTCCCAGGTAAGGATAACCAAATTCGTTCGGCTGAAGTGAGGACATCTACCGGGACTTTCCGAAGGCCTGCTATCAAATTAGCTGTATTGGACATTGGTGAGGCTTCAACAGGGGCCATGGCGCCTCACCGGGGGGTGGGATGTTAAATGTGGAATACATACTATGTAACGACCCTGGCGACAGCGTGCGGTTATCGAAGGAAACAGTCCTTTTTCCCAAATGTCAATATTTCGATCCGCCATTTCGGCATTCTGTCCTTGCCGCCGCGCAGGAGAACTTGATAAGAGAACCCACGCTGCCGCCAGGAGCCACCAAAACACAAAAATGTAAGTGAAATATCACGTGTATACCCCTCTAAATATATTACGTACTTTGTAGAAATAAACCCGTCAACAGTTTGGAAAACGAGTTCTATTATTTTTCGCTCAGTGGATTTTCGATACCATACGCCCCCTGCGTAACAGTCATCATACAAAAAATGTGATTTAATGTGATGACTGATGAGGTAACATACATAGTCTCTTTCATATTTATATATACAGATGGTACGGAACCCTTTGTGGGCGAGTCCGACTCGCACTTGGCCGGTTTTTTTTTTTTTTACATGTGTATGTGTATCTTTTGTACCCTTAACCGTCTGTTGAAATACTCAAGCGAAATTCGGGAGTCGCAGGTTTTATGTACATATATGTATGTCTATTTGCGAAGTCTGTTCAGTTTGAAAGTGAGAGGATGTTAGGGGACTACATTGATTGTTTGGTTTGTTTTGGATCGTGTTATTCTTTTAGAAGTTGTAAGTTGTCGGTTTGTATGAGCTTGGACTTTTTGCCGACTTGTATTACTGTGTTTTCGTCTCATAGAATTTTGATTACCTCGTATGGTCCTTCCCATAAAGAAGAAAACTTATTTCGTCTTATCTGATTTTTCATCAGAACTTTGTCACCTACGTTAAAAACCTTTGTTTTGCTATTTTTGTCGTAGTGTAGCTTCATCTTTTGTTTTTTGTCGCACAGTTGTTCTCGGGAAATTTTATAGCCATGTTGTAGTCGAGCTTTAAGTTCGCTTGCGTAGTTGTCATAGTTGTACGAAATTTGGGGGTTCTGGTGAGTGAACTGGATATTTTTGCAGGATAACCATACAAAAGTTCGTGTGGACTATAAGACGTGCTAGTGTGCGGGGTCGTATTGTAAATGAACATGGAATAGGGGAGCCATGTTTCCCAAGTGAGCGGGTCCTGGATCACATGGTGTCTCAAATATTCTGCTAATGTCTTGTGGCTGCGTTCAAGTGCGCCGTTGGTCTGAGGATGATACAGGGAAGTTTGCAACTTTTTTGTTTTCAGTATTTTACACACTTCTTTGAAGAGGTTACTGAGGAAGTTCGTATCTTGATCTGTTAATATTGAATCAGGAATTCCGAATCGATAAGTTATTCTCTCTATTAGCATACGAGCTATTGTGTTGGCTTCTGCATTTGGTATTGCGATGGCTTCGCTAAATTTTGTTAGGTCATCTTGGAAAGTTAATATGTACTTATTGTTGTCGTAACTGACGGGTAGTGGACCCACAATGTCCAAAGCTATTCGCTCGAAAGGTGTCTTACTTGGGGTTGTCAGTTTTAAAGGTATTCTCGTATTTCTGGACGACTTATTCTTCTGACACGATTCGCATTTTCGGATGTACTCTATCGTATCCCGGGTGATGGTTGGCCAGTAATATGTTTGTTTTATACGTTTTAAAGTGCGTGTTATTCCTTGGTGCCCGCCGAAAGCGGACGCGTGGTATTCATGCAGTTTTTGTCCTATGTCTTCTGGTTTCTCTAGTATCAATCGTGTATCAATGTGTATGTATATGTTCATATGTTCTTGTTTGAAAGTAGCGCGTGATGGCGTTTTTATTTCATCTTGGTTATTTCCGCTAGGTGGAAGAAATTGCTAATGAACTTAACCCTTTTTCTTTGCAATTTTTGAGGGATGTTTGTAGACAATTGGTTAGGATTTGGTGGTCAGAGGTACTTCTTAAAGGGATTGGTAAAGTGGCTATATTATAATAATAATTTGTTTGTGATAGGGTTAAGGTTTGTCCTATTTCAGGTTTTAAGAAATCCCGAAATCGTTTTCGTAATAGTTCTTCGTCAGGACATTCTATAAGGGGAAGGAGTATAATTCTGAATGGGGCCTTATTGTTTGAAAATATTTTATCCGTTTTTTCGATAATATTCAAACTTGCAGTGAATTAAGTATTCGTGTTTATTGATACTTTAGGGTTTTTGCTTTCCATGTTGAGAATCTGTTGTTGACTTCTAGTGGTTCACAGTACCTTGCTCTCCTCTTCATCTGCCAATCGGACGCGACTAAGAGCGTCGGCTATGGAGTTACTTTTGCCTGATTTGTGTACAATTTTATACTCACATTCAGATGCGCCAGCGTAAAAGTCTTGAAGTTGGATTTTTTGTAAAATGAATCAATATGGTCAGTGCATATTGTAAACTTTTTTCCGAAAACGTACGGCCGGAATTGTTTTAGGGCATAAGTAATAGCAGGTAACTCTTTTTCGGAAGTCGTGTACCGTGTCTCTGCGTCGTTTAAGGTGCGGCTGGCGAAAGAAATTGGTTTGTCTTCTCCTATTGGACCTTGGGAGAGAATTGCTCCTAATGCTATGTCGCTTGCATCTGTTGTGATAATGAATTCTTTGCTGAAGTCAGGGTAAGTGAGAATGGGGAGTTTTATAATTTATTCTTTTAGTTTCCTGAACGACTCATCACAAAAAGCATCCAATTTAAAAATAACGTTTTTCCTCAATTGTTTTGTTAGGGGTTTGGCCTGCGAAGTTAGGAATAAATTTTCTGTAGTATCCCACGAAACCGAGGAATGATTTAATATCTCTGGTTTCTCGGGATCTGGTTTAATTCCCTCTTCGGAAATGACATGTCCAAGGTAGATAAGTTCCTTTCGGATGTAATAACACTTCTCAGGTTGCAATTTCAAACGATGTTATCGAAGACGGTTAAGAACCTTAATGAGTCGTGTGTCGTGGTCGTGTAGATCGTACCCATAGATGACGATGTCATCTACGTAAACGAAACATTCAATGCCTTGTAATCCCATTAGTACATTGTTCATCATACTCTGGAATGTAGCCGGGGCATTCTTAAGTCCGAATGGCATACGATTGTACTCGTAATGCCCAGACGGGGTACTGAATGCCCTCTTACTCTTATCCTTTTCGTCCATTAGGATTTGGAGGAACCCGTTGGCTAGGTCAAGCGAACTAAAGTATTTTAAATTTCCTAATTGGTCTAAAATATAGTTTATGTTTGGTAGTGGATAGGCATCTCCAAAAGTCAATCCGTTTAGTTTCCTGAAATCGACGACTACCCTCCAACGTTTTGAACCATCTTTGCCCGTTTTTTTGGGGACTAAAAGCAGGGGCGAATTCCACGGACTATAACCTGGTTGTAGTATGCCGTCTTCCACCGTTTCATTAACCTGTTTATGAATTTCCTTCTTCGGCTTCTTCAGTTATTACCTTGGGTCGTACTGAGTCTGTATATGACAGGTGATCCCCTTCAAAATGGAACAGGTCATTATATTCACGACAGGTTTTAAGGATTGGCCGTTTTTTTTCGTCCTTGCAGTGGTCTACTTCAATTAGTGACTCTATTTTACTTAGTCTGTTTGTTATGGAATTTTTTTGTTTTTCCTCTCTAACTTACTTACTTACTTACATAGGTGGCACTACAGTCCGTGGTGAACCTGGGCCTCTCTGACTATCTTGAAATTATTAAGATAATCCCACTCTAAATTGATTGTGTGAATATTGATTTTTTGGTCCGTTTCCAAAGTAATCATTAGAAATACCTTAATTTTTCCGTTATTAGGCTTAGCTCGTAGGGGTAGCACCTATCCGACGGATGCTGGCCTGCTAAAAAGCGAGAAGAGCCACCGCAGTCGAACATCTTGCGGCACTGATAGTAAGCCCTATCCCCAACTCCTCGTGGTGCCATCTGGAGATTCCCTATGGAAATTGCAGACGAGGAAGGGCGAATGGCGAGCCTCCTGCGCCAAAAAACAGGATTAGTCGATTGGGCTACGGCCTAGTAAGCCGTAACCGTAAAAAAACCACAAACTCCGAAACAACCACAAGCCTCGGATATAACGGACCGGATTCATGTTGACGACCCTTGCAAGAAACGAAAAAAGGACAATGATCTTCGGCTTTGTACGTGGAATGTTAGGTCCCTCAACAGGTCACGCCCTAGACCGCTATAAAGCGAGACCGCAGAGAATTCTGTCCACCTGACCTCGACGAAGCTAAGATTGCCATATCAAAGCCCAAGTCGAATAAAGCTGCTGGCTGCTGAATTGAGTCTCAGCATCGTATACCCAATCCACAATAAAGGAGACCCCTCTGATTGCGCCAACTATAGAGGAATAAGTCTCCTTAACATCGCGTACAAAATCCTCTCTTTTGTAATTAAGCTGATAGGTCCTTATCAGTGCGGATTCAGGCCAGGAAAGTTCACCATCGACCAAATTTTTACACTACGTCAGATCCTGGAAAAAACCAATGAATTTCAAGTCGACACTCACCACCTATTTGTCGACTTCAAAGCCGGACTCAGTGGCACGGGGAAGGGTGAATGGCGAGCCTCCTGCGCCAAAAAAACAGGATTAGTCGGTTGGGCTACGGCCTAGTAAGCCGTAACTGTAAAAAAACCACAAACTCCGAAACAACCACAAGCCTCGGATATAACGGACCGGATTTATATTGTAAAAAACGAAAAAAGGACAATGATTTACTCAAAATCAAGTGAGAAATACTCCAAACGGTGCAATGAACAAAAAGCCTGCTCATAATAATCAGCTGAGAAATACTCCGTCCAAAATAATAAACTCGGATGTAGCTGAATTATGGACTCGTTTTGAAGAGCACTTTGCTTCGCTCACAGAGGATTTAAATGTAAAATTGGCTCAAATTTCGGCAAGGGATGGAAGAATTCTCAGTAAAATCAATGAGATTGAGTCAGGACTATTAAAAAAGGTAACTGAACTCCAAGGTCGGTGTAAGGAACTTGAGGCACGAATTGACTCTTTAGAGAGGGAACAAATAAGTTCCGATGCTGTCTTAGTGGGCATACCAGCTGCTGAAAACGAAGACCTTGACGAAGTATTTGGGAACCTCTGCACTTCTCTTAATATCCCAAAACCGCCAATGCAAACGATTTTTCGTGCAAAATCCAATGCTGCTAATAACAAACGCTCCACGAATGATGGCACAATAATTCTCAAATTCACCAATTCCTTTGAGAAAAACAAATTGCTGCGAAGGTGCTTATCAAAATATAAACAAACCAAAGTTGGACTGTCTCTTCGAGATGTTGGGATACCCTCAGATCAAAGAATTTACATCAATGAAACTCTGAGGAAGAGCAATTATCTCTTGCATAGACATGCTTTAAAGCTGAGATCCGAGAGAAAAATCTTCTCCGTTCACACCTACAATGGACAAGTGTATGTTCGTAAGCTGAGTAGCGATTCTCTTTTGATAACCTGCAAAGAAGACTTCGAGAAGCTAAATTAACACAGATTAATTATGTATGTAAAAATAGTTTATATTGTAATCCTCTCCTTTTTTCCTTTCTCTCATCTTATATTCTTTAACTTTCACCTCTCCTTAACCTTCTTCTTTTTCTCTTCTTCTCTAAATTTGTTTATTTTTGTTTTTAATGAAAAGTCGCGGCTTTTATATAATATTCCTCTTAATGCCTTAAGTCTTTTTTTATTGATGTGTGTTTTCTCTCTTCTGTTGATGACATTTTTTTTTTTCTGTTTTTTTGTTTTTTAATTTATATTTATAACAAATATTTTTGCTCAAGGGAGTGATACTAATCCACTTATGAGTTGCATGAACAAAACAAAAACGCTTCTAAACATTTCATCCAACTTTAAAAATGGCTTACGTATATGTCATTTTAATATACAAAGCATAAGGCATAAAATTGATGAAGTGCGAAATTTGTTTGATAGCCAGTGCATGGACATAATCTGTATGTCTGAGACTTGGCTACAACCGGAAATGAAATCCGATTTCTTCACTATGCCTGGTTACAATCTATTTCGTGGTGATCGATTGAATGGAGAATGTGGTGGGGTTGCCATGTATATTGTTACGAATTTATTCAATACCCACACCAAATAGGGTTCGCACCACTGGATTGCGGTAAACTACAATTGTCCTTTTTATTTAAATTGAAACACACACACTTTTCTTTGTTTCACCACAGATCAATTATCTGTGTAGCTTCACCACTTTTATTTATTATCCAATACTATCCACTTTAAACTTTATTACACAATACACAAACCTTTATTGAAAGCTTTTCTTTTCACCTTGGTTGATCACACCGACTTGTCACACGCTGTTTTATACCACAAACTGAATGAATGTCAAGGGCGAGTGTTCGCGCTTATATAGCTCTCGGTCCACCGTCTCGAACGTTCGCCGTTGGAAGTTCCCCTTCGGAAATCTCTAGAACGCTCTGACAATTCCATTGGAAGTTGACATCATTCCATTCCCCGCTTCCAGAGAGTTTTCGAACTTAACGGTCCGCTTGCATCTCCGCAACACTGCCCTCCTCCTAAACTTGTTCGTCCTCGAACAAGCAATTGGACCCTTCTCCGTAATATGGTGCTAACCTCTCTACGTGGACAATTTTATACTTCGCCCGTCTGTTTCCCATCTGCTGTATCCGGTATACCTCGTCATTGAGTTTCTTGATGACCTCATATGGTCCGTCCCAGGCTGATTGCAATTTGGGGCACAAGCCTTTTTTCCGTTGTGGGTTGTACAGCAATACCAATTGTCCGGTCTCGAATCCAGAAGTATTCGCCCTCAAGTCGTATCGCGCCTTCATTTTATCGCTGACCAAGTTCAGTCGCTCCCGGATGAACTGATGGATAGAGTTCAGCTGTTCTTTCTTTTCGGTTACGAAGTCTTCCCTGCCGCCAGTTGTCGGTAGTACCACGCCGAACTTCAAGTCCGATGGAAGTCGGAGATCAGTTCCAAAAATGGCTTCGGCGGGTGTTGTTGCCGTTGAATTGTGCTGTGCCGAACGGTAAGCCATTAAGAAAAGGGGAAGATGTTCATCCCAGTCCTTCTGATCTCCGACGACGACTTTTCTGCGGTATTCCTCCATCGTCCGGTTGAACCTTTCGAACATGCCATCAGATTGTGGATGTAATGGTGTTGTCCGCGTCTTTCTGATACCTAGCATGTCACAGAGTTCTTTGAACACCGAGTCTGTATATGACAGGTGATCCCCTTCAAAATGGAACAGGTCATTATATTCACGACAGGTTTTAAGGATTGGCCGTTTTTTTTCGTCCTTGCAGTGGTCTACTTCAATTAGTGACTCTATTTTACTTAGTCTGTTTGTTATGGAATTTTTTTGTTTTTCCTCTCTAACTTACTTACTTACTTACATAGGTGGCACTACAGTCCGTGGTGAACCTGGGCCTCTCTGACTATCTTGAAATTATTAAGATAATCCCACTCTAAATTGATTGTGTGAATATTGATTTTTTGGTCCGTTTCCAAAGTAATCATTAGAAATACCTTAATTTTTCCGTTATTAGGCTTAGCTCGTAGGGGTAGCACCTATCCGACGGATGCTGGCCTGCTAAAAAGCGAGAAGAGCCACCGCAGTCGAACATCTTGCGGCACTGATAGTAAGCCCTATCCCCAACTCCTCGTGGTGCCATCTGGAGATTCCCTATGGAAATTGCAGACGAGGAAGGGCGAATGGCGAGCCTCCTGCGCCAAAAAACAGGATTAGTCGATTGGGCTACGGCCTAGTAAGC
The DNA here is from genome assembly GCA_951905685.1 of Eumerus sabulonum. Classification (NCBI taxonomy): domain Eukaryota; kingdom Metazoa; phylum Arthropoda; class Insecta; order Diptera; family Syrphidae; genus Eumerus; species Eumerus sabulonum. Next base: position 97,109,206 of record OX645060.1, read on the forward strand.
CGTAACCGTAAAAAAACCACAAACTCCGAAACAACCACAAGCCTCGGATATAACGGACCGGATTCATGTTGACGACCCTTGCAAGAAACGAAAAAAGGACAATGATCTTCGGCTTTGTACGTGGAATGTTAGGTCCCTCAACAGGTCACGCCCTAGACCGCTATAAAGCGAGACCGCAGAGAATTCTGTCCACCTGACCTCGACGAAGCTAAGATTGCCATATCAAAGCCCAAGTCGAATAAAGCTGCTGGCTGCTGAATTGAGTCTCAGCATCGTATACCCAATCCACAATAAAGGAGACCCCTCTGATTGCGCCAACTATAGAGGAATAAGTCTCCTTAACATCGCGTACAAAATCCTCTCTTTTGTAATTAAGCTGATAGGTCCTTATCAGTGCGGATTCAGGCCAGGAAAGTTCACCATCGACCAAATTTTTACACTACGTCAGATCCTGGAAAAAACCAATGAATTTCAAGTCGACACTCACCACCTATTTGTCGACTTCAAAGCCGGACTCAGTGGCACGGGGAAGGGTGAATGGCGAGCCTCCTGCGCCAAAAAAACAGGATTAGTCGGTTGGGCTACGGCCTAGTAAGCCGTAACTGTAAAAAAACCACAAACTCCGAAACAACCACAAGCCTCGGATATAACGGACCGGATTTATATTGTAAAAAACGAAAAAAGGACAATGATTTACTCAAAATCAAGTGAGAAATACTCCAAACGGTGCAATGAACAAAAAGCCTGCTCATAATAATCAGCTGAGAAATACTCCGTCCAAAATAATAAACTCGGATGTAGCTGAATTATGGACTCGTTTTGAAGAGCACTTTGCTTCGCTCACAGAGGATTTAAATGTAAAATTGGCTCAAATTTCGGCAAGGGATGGAAGAATTCTCAGTAAAATCAATGAGATTGAGTCAGGACTATTAAAAAAGGTAACTGAACTCCAAGGTCGGTGTAAGGAACTTGAGGCACGAATTGACTCTTTAGAGAGGGAACAAATAAGTTCCGATGCTGTCTTAGTGGGCATACCAGCTGCTGAAAACGAAGACCTTGACGAAGTATTTGGGAACCTCTGCACTTCTCTTAATATCCCAAAACCGCCAATGCAAACGATTTTTCGTGCAAAATCCAATGCTGCTAATAACAAACGCTCCACGAATGATGGCACAATAATTCTCAAATTCACCAATTCCTTTGAGAAAAACAAATTGCTGCGAAGGTGCTTATCAAAATATAAACAAACCAAAGTTGGACTGTCTCTTCGAGATGTTGGGATACCCTCAGATCAAAGAATTTACATCAATGAAACTCTGAGGAAGAGCAATTATCTCTTGCATAGACATGCTTTAAAGCTGAGATCCGAGAGAAAAATCTTCTCCGTTCACACCTACAATGGACAAGTGTATGTTCGTAAGCTGAGTAGCGATTCTCTTTTGATAACCTGCAAAGAAGACTTCGAGAAGCTAAATTAACACAGATTAATTATGTATGTAAAAATAGTTTATATTGTAATCCTCTCCTTTTTTCCTTTCTCTCATCTTATATTCTTTAACTTTCACCTCTCCTTAACCTTCTTCTTTTTCTCTTCTTCTCTAAATTTGTTTATTTTTGTTTTTAATGAAAAGTCGCGGCTTTTATATAATATTCCTCTTAATGCCTTAAGTCTTTTTTTATTGATGTGTGTTTTCTCTCTTCTGTTGATGACATTTTTTTTTTTCTGTTTTTTTGTTTTTTAATTTATATTTATAACAAATATTTTTGCTCAAGGGAGTGATACTAATCCACTTATGAGTTGCATGAACAAAACAAAAACGCTTCTAAACATTTCATCCAACTTTAAAAATGGCTTACGTATATGTCATTTTAATATACAAAGCATAAGGCATAAAATTGATGAAGTGCGAAATTTGTTTGATAGCCAGTGCATGGACATAATCTGTATGTCTGAGACTTGGCTACAACCGGAAATGAAATCCGATTTCTTCACTATGCCTGGTTACAATCTATTTCGTGGTGATCGATTGAATGGAGAATGTGGTGGGGTTGCCATGTATATTGTTACGAATTTATTCAATACCCACACCAAATAGGGTTCGCACCACTGGATTGCGGTAAACTACAATTGTCCTTTTTATTTAAATTGAAACACACACACTTTTCTTTGTTTCACCACAGATCAATTATCTGTGTAGCTTCACCACTTTTATTTATTATCCAATACTATCCACTTTAAACTTTATTACACAATACACAAACCTTTATTGAAAGCTTTTCTTTTCACCTTGGTTGATCACACCGACTTGTCACACGCTGTTTTATACCACAAACTGAATGAATGTCAAGGGCGAGTGTTCGCGCTTATATAGCTCTCGGTCCACCGTCTCGAACGTTCGCCGTTGGAAGTTCCCCTTCGGAAATCTCTAGAACGCTCTGACAATTCCATTGGAAGTTGACATCATTCCATTCCCCGCTTCCAGAGAGTTTTCGAACTTAACGGTCCGCTTGCATCTCCGCAACACTGCCCTCCTCCTAAACTTGTTCGTCCTCGAACAAGCAATTGGACCCTTCTCCGTAATATGGTGCTAACCTCTCTACGTGGACAATTTTATACTTCGCCCGTCTGTTTCCCATCTGCTGTATCCGGTATACCTCGTCATTGAGTTTCTTGATGACCTCATATGGTCCGTCCCAGGCTGATTGCAATTTGGGGCACAAGCCTTTTTTCCGTTGTGGGTTGTACAGCAATACCAATTGTCCGGTCTCGAATCCAGAAGTATTCGCCCTCAAGTCGTATCGCGCCTTCATTTTATCGCTGACCAAGTTCAGTCGCTCCCGGATGAACTGATGGATAGAGTTCAGCTGTTCTTTCTTTTCGGTTACGAAGTCTTCCCTGCCGCCAGTTGTCGGTAGTACCACGCCGAACTTCAAGTCCGATGGAAGTCGGAGATCAGTTCCAAAAATGGCTTCGGCGGGTGTTGTTGCCGTTGAATTGTGCTGTGCCGAACGGTAAGCCATTAAGAAAAGGGGAAGATGTTCATCCCAGTCCTTCTGATCTCCGACGACGACTTTTCTGCGGTATTCCTCCATCGTCCGGTTGAACCTTTCGAACATGCCATCAGATTGTGGATGTAATGGTGTTGTCCGCGTCTTTCTGATACCTAGCATGTCACAGAGTTCTTTGAACACCGACGACTCGAAGTTCCTTCCTTGGTCTGAGTGCAGTTCCATTGGTACTCCATAACGCGAAACCCAGTTATTCACCAATGCATCCGAAATGGTTTTGGCTTCCTGGATCGGGATGCAAAACACCTCAGGCCACTTGCTGAAGTACCACTAGCGCGTACTTGTTTCCAGCGTTGCTCGTTGGGAATGGGCCTGCGATGTCCATTGCGATACGTTCGAACGGTGCTCCAAAATTGTACTGCTGCATATTTCCTCGAGTTTTCCTAACTGGACCCTTTGCCTTCGCACACTGTTCACACCTGCGAATGAAACGCGTAACCGACTCATGGCATCCTTCCCAGTAGAAACGTCTCTTGATCTTTTCTACAGTCTTGTTAACACCAAGATGACCCCCGCTTGGTCCCTCGTGGTATTCTCGGATGACCTCTTCGATTTGTCCTTTCGGAATTACCAGCAGATCGTTTACAATGTTCCCGTCCTCACTTTCCCAACTGCGGTAGAGGCAACCGTTCTTCAGCTTCAAACTCTGCCATTGAGCCCAGTAAGCTTTCACGATTGGGCTTTCACTGGATATTTGCTGCCAACTTGGTCGAAAACCTCGTTCTTGGTAGTCGATGATGACTGCCAGATCGGCATCTTCTCGCTGCTTCCTTCCGACCTTCTCGACAGTCCAGGAATCTTCTGGCAGCACATGGAAACGACGGATGTCGGTAACCTGCTCCTTGGTTTCGGCACGTGAACAATGTTTGCATTCAACATCGCAAGGTCGCCTCGATAATGCCTCCGCATTTCCATGACTGCTTCCCTTCCGGTGTTCGATACTGAAGTCATAACTCTGGATTCTCTCCATCCATCTAGCAAGCTGGCCTTCCGGGTTTTTGAACTGCAGCAACCACCTCAACGCTGCGTGATCCGTCCTAAGATGAAAAGCTTGGCCATAGAGATATTTGTGGAAATGCTTTACACAGTCAACCACAGCTAAAAGCTCCCTCCTAGTTACACAGTAGTTCCTCTCCGGCTTCGATAGGATCCTACTGTAGTAAGCGAAGACCCGTTCTCGCCCGTCAATCATTTGAGAGAGTACTCCTCCGATTCCATGTCCGCTCGCATCTGTGTCCAAAATAAACTTTGCTCCCGGGACAGGATATGCAAGAATCTGCGCACTGCAGAGTAATTCCTTCAGGTGAATGAACGCTTCCTCCTGCGGCTTCTCCCACTTGAATGGCCGATTCTTTTTGGTGAGCTCGTGCAAACTGCTAGCAACGTTTGCAAATCCTGGGATGAATCGCCTGTAATATGTGCAAAGTCCCAGGAATGACCTTAACTCATGAAGATTCTTCGGCCGCGGCCATTCCTTAACCGCTGAGATTTTCTCTTCATCTGTATGGACTCCTTCTGGAGTCACCACGTGTCCCAAATACTTCACCTTGTTCTGGAAGAGCTAACATTTCTTCGGGCTCAATTTCAATCCGGCTGCTTGAATACGTTCCAGTACCTCTTCAAGCTTCTTAAGGTGATCGTCGAAATCCTTGCCTATGACAATTATGTCATCCAGATAGACAAGGCAAGTCCTCCAGTGAAGTCCTCTTAGTACCCGGTTCATTAGTCTTTAAAAGGTGGCTGGCGAATTGCAAAGACCGAAAGGCATCACAGAGAATTGCCACAATTCTCCCCCGGCGGTGAACGCGGTCTTTTCCTTGTCTTGCTGTTCAAGCTCTATTTGCCAGTATCCACTTTGCAAGTCCAGCGTCGAGAACCACTTTGCACCAGATAGTGTATCCAAGGTGTCGTCGATTCTCGGTAAAGGAAAGCTGTGTTTCTTCGTGACGTCGTTCAGCTTCCTGTAGTCCACGCAGAATCGGGTGCTTCCATCCTTCTTCTTAACTAGCACTACTGGCGAACTCCATGGGCTTGCAGATGGTTCGATCACGCCCTCCTTTTCCATCTCGTCGATTAGTTTGATCACCTCGCCTTCTTTCGCCAAAGGTACCCTCCTCGGTGGTTGCCGGATCGGCCTAGAGTCCCCTGTGTCTATTCTGTGCTTCACAATTGATGTTCTACCACAGTTCTTACCATCTGCAAAAACTGTCCAATATTTACGAAGCAGGGAGAGTGCTTTGCTTTTTTGATTCTCCACTAGATGTTGCGTCCACTCTCTGACCATTGTTTTTAAGAAGGCTTTGTTGGACTGGATTTGCTGTTGTTTCTCATCTTCGCAGTTCATAACGGCGGCAGCTTCTTGGCATTGAGCGATCGTTGTTCCCTTGTGTATTGTCCTAGGTGTACTGGCAGGATTCAGGACTCGTACTGGAACCAATTGGTCTTGTCGGGGTTCCACCAGAGCCCTTCCAACAATGATATCGCTGCGTCGATTTCGTTTGTCGGGTTCGACCACCCACATTCGGCTTGTCCCCGCATCCTCTTCTATCTTTGCCCAAACCACAGCTTCTGCATTCGGGGGAACTGTTTGGCGCGCTTGCATGACTATTCGCCTGACCTTGTTACCTTGTCCATTATCCATTGTTAATGGGAGCTCCAAGTTGCCATACTTCATCACTTTTTGGTTGAGGTCCAATGTGAAGCCATGCCTAATCATGAAGTCGATGCCGATTATGATGTCATCAGTGATGTCCGCAACGATGAAATCATGCTGAAACTCGATGGTCCCCATCGTAACTCTTTTCTGGACCTTTCCCTTAACTTCCGCCTTCTCACCAGTTACTGTACGAAGCCTTACCTCGGAAAAAGTTTCGATGTCGGAACCCAATCCGCTTCGGATGACTGAATGAGTTGCGCCCGTGTCCAACGTCAGCAGATATCGTCGCCCGTCCATTGTTCCCTCGATGACTAGGCTGGTTGCACCCCTACAGATTCGGGATACGAGGATGCTGGGGCACTCCAATGTGGGAGCCAGCGCATGCCCCTCTGCACTGACTCGTTTTAGTTTAACGGATTGTTAGGTGCACCTTTTGCACCTCCACGGTCGCGTTCACTCCCATGGTCTCTTTTTGGCCAACTAGACCCCGAGCGCTTTCTTCGCAGGCGGCAGTTCTTTGCAATGTGCCCCTGCTGGTCGCAGATGTAGCATCTACCCGGGAATGAAGCACTCCTACTAGCCGTTGTTGTTCTCGAACTATCCTGGTCTTGAGATATGCGCCGTAGTTTGATGGAAGGTCGGCATATCAAGAGCGATGTTTCACATGCGAGGGCGCTGGCAACTGTCTCCTTGAAAGATGTCTTCGGCAGGAGAATCAGGCTTCGTTGCGTATCGGGGTCCCTTAGCCCTTGGATGAAAGAATCCGTTTTTAGTTTTTCCACCACATCAACTGGAACATCCGCGTAGGCAAGATGGGATAGCCTCTCGATGTCACCAGCGTACTGTTGGATGGTCTCGTTTCCACGCTGCTTGCGCCCTTTAAGTTCCAGCTTGTGCATTTCCTGCATGTGCTCACTGCCGTATCTTCGATGAAGAGCATCCCATATGGCTGTGTAGCTCCTTCTCTGGGTCTCCGGGATGGTCTGTAGAACACCAGCTGCTTCGCCTTTAAGCGAAATTACTAGAGCGGCAACACGATCTTCTTCTCCCCATTGATTCCGTTCCGCTGTTGTCTCGAACTGGAGCTTAAAGATGTTAAATGCGCTCGTGCCGTCAAAGTTGGGGGCTGTAAATTTCGATGCTGCAGCCGGTACGATGCTTCCTTGATGCTGAACGTTCTGGATAGTTTTCTCGAGTTCCAGAACCTTCTTGTCCAGTGTCTCTATTCTCTTTGCCTGGATATTTTCGAGATCTAGAAGCTTCTTGTCGAACCTTGACTCCAGTGTCTCGATTCTCTTTTCCTGATTATTCTCGAGATCTAGAACCTTCTCGTCGAACCTCGATTCTAGTGTCTCGATTCTCTCTTCGTCGTCCTGGAATCGATCGCTGACTGCCTGCTGGATGTCTCTCAAGCTTTCTCGATTGTTCTCTAGCATCTCCTCTAACGTCTCCAGCTTCTCTAGTTTCTGGCTCAAGGAAATGGAATTTTCCTCCAGTTTTTCTAGTTTCTGGTTCATGGAAGCACTCATAGCATTCATAGCCGCGAGAATTTGCTGCATATCGAAGGCTGGCTCAGTGGATGTCGACGGCTTCTCCACCCCGAATTCATAACTCTCCCAGTCGACACCTTCTTCCTGCAACGCCGATCGCAGTCTCTCCACCAGGTTGGCTTTACTTCCCACTGTGGATAATTCCCGAGCATCCAGCTCTTTTTTCAGTTGTTCAATGGTCAACTTTTCCAATTTTACCATTTTCTCACTTTTGCAATGATTCACTTCACAACTCAAATAAAGTTTCACTCGTTTACTCGCAATCCCACTTCTGACACCAAATGTTACGAATTTATTCAATACCCACACCAAATAGGGTTCGCACCACTGGATTGCGGTAAACTACAATTGTCCTTTTTATTAAAATTGAAACACACACACTTTTCTTTGTTTCACCACAGATCAATTATCTGTGTAGCTTCACCACTTTTATTTATTATCCAATACTATCCACTTTAAACTTTATTACACAATACACAAACCTTTATTGAAAGCTTTTCTTTTCACCTTGGTTGATCACACCGACTTGTCACACGCTGTTTTATACCACAAACTGAATGAATGTCAAGGGCGAGTGTTCGCGCTTATATAGCTCTCGGTCCACCGTCTCGAACGTTCGCCGTTGGAAGTTCCCCTTCGGGAATCTCTAGAACGCTCTGACAATTCCATTGGAAGTTGGAATTGTTGCATCTCCGCAACACGGTGGAGACGGTGGACCGAGAGCTATATATGCGCGAACACTCGCCCTTGACATTCATTCAGTTTGTGGTATTAAATAGCGTGTGACAAGTCAGTGTGATCAAACAGTGTAGAAAATAAAAGCTCAATAAAGGTTTGTTTGTGTAAAGTGGACAGTATTGGATAATAAATAAAAGTGGTGAAGCTACACAGATAATTGATCTGTGGTGAAAGAAATAGAAGTGTGTGTGTTTTTATTCTTTCAAGAAGAACAATTGTAGTTTATCGCAATCCAGTGGTGCGAACCCTATTTGGTGTGGGGATTGAATAAGTTCGTAACATTTGGTGTCAGAAGTGGGATTGCGAGTAAACGAGTGAAACTTTATTTGAGTTGTGAAGTGAATCATTGCAAAAGTGAGAAAATGGCAAAATTGGAAAAGTTGACAATTGAACAACTGAAAAAAGAGCTGGATGCTCGAGAATTATCCACAGTGGGAAGTAAAGCCAACCTGGTGGAGAGACTGCGATCGGCGTTGCAGGAAGAAGGTGTCGACTGGGAGAGTCATGAATTCGGGGAGGAGAAGCCGTCGACATCCACTGAGCCAGCGTTCGATATGCACCAAATTCTCGCGGCTATGAATGCTATGAGTGCTTCCCTGAGCCAGAAATTAGATAAAAAATTGGAGGAGAATGCAACTTCCATAGGTCAGAAACTAGAGAAGCTAGAGACGTTGGAAGAGATGCTACAGAACAATCGAGAAAGCTTGAGAGACATCCAGCAAGCCGTCAACGATCGGCTCCAGGGCGTCGAAGAGAGAATCGATACACTGGATAAGAAGGTTCTGGATCTCGGAAATAACCAGGAAAAGAGAATCGAGACACTGGACAAGAAGGTTCTGGAACTCGAGAAAATTATCCAGAACGTACAGCATCAAGGAATCGTAGTACCGACTGCAGCATCAAAATTCACAGCTCCCAACTTCGACGGCAAGAGCGCTTTTAACATCTTTAAGCTCCAGTTCGAGACAACAGCGGAACGGAATCAATGGGGAGAGGAAGATCGTGTGGCTGCCCTAGTAATTTCCCTTAAAGGTGAAGCAGCTGACGTTCTACAGACCATCCCGGAGACCCAGAGAAGAAACTACACAGCCATATGGGATGCGCTTCATCGAAGATACGGCAGTGAGCACATGCAGGAAATGCACAAGCTGGAACTTAAAGGACGCAAGCAGCGTGGAAACGAGACCATCCAGCAGTACGCTGCCGACATCGAGAGGCTGTCTCATCTAGCCTACGCGGATGTTCCAGTTGATGTGGTGGAGAAACTTAAAACGGATTCCTTCATCCAAGGGCTAAGGGACCCCGATACGCAACGAAGTTTGATTCTCCTGCCGAAGACATCTTTCAAGGAGACAGTTGCCAGCGCTCTCGCATGTGAAACATCGCTCTTGATATGCCGACCTTCCATCAAATTACGGCGCATATCTCAAGACCAGGATAGCTCCAGAACAACAACGGCGAGTAGGAGTGGTTCATTCCCGGGTAGATGCTACATCTGCGACCAGCAGGGGCACATTGCGAGGAACTGCCGTCTGCGGGGAAAGCATTCCTTCTGCAAATTGTGGCGTAGTTCCAGAGAAACAACGGTGAGTAGGAGCTGCCCGTTCCCAGGTAGATGCTACATCTGCAACGAGCACATGGCGAGAAATTGTCATCTGAGAAGAAGGCGTTCGAGGTTTGATTCGCGAAAAGGAGAACAAGCGAGAGCACGCGAATACCAGAAGGGAAGCAGTCATGGAAATGCGGATGCATTATCGAGGCGACCTTGCGATGTTGAATGCAAACATTGTTCACGCGCCGAGACCAAGGAACAGGTCACCGATATCCGTTGTTTCCAGGTGCTGCCAGATGATTCCTGGACTGTCGAGAAGGTCGGAAGGAAGCAGCGAGAAGATGCCGATCTGGCAGTCATCATCAACTACCAAGAACGAGGTTTTCGACCAAGTTGGCAGCAAATATCCAGTGAAAGCCCAATCGTGAAAGCTTACTGGGCTCAATGGCAGAGTTTGAAGTTGAAGAACGGTTGCCTCTACCGCAGTTGGGAGAGTGAGGACGGGAACGTTGTAAACGATCTGCTGGTAATACCAAAAGGGCAAATCGACGAGGTCATCCGAGAATACCACGAGGAACCAAGCGGGGGTCATCTTGGTGTTAACAAGACTGTAGAAAAGATCAAGAGACGTTTCTACTGGGTAGGATGCCATGAGTCGGTTACGCGTTTCAATCGCAGGTGTGAACAGTGTGCGAAGACAAAGGGTCCAGTAAGGAAAACTCGAGGAAATATGCAGCAGTACAATGTTGGAGCACCGTTCGAACATATCGCAACGGACATCGCAGGCCCATTCCCAACGAGCAACGCTGGAAACAAATACGCGCTGGTGGTGATCGATTACTTCAGCAAGTGGCCTGAGGTGTTTTGCATCCCGAACCAGGAAGCCAAAACCATTTCGGATGCATTTGTGAACAGCTGGGTTGCGCGTTATGGAGTACCAATGGAACTGCACTCAGACCAAGGAAGGAACTTCGAGTCGACGGTGTTCAAAGAACTCTGTGACATGCTAGGTATCAGAAAGACGCGGACAACACCATTACATCCACAATCTGATGGCATGGTCGAAAGGTTCAACCGGACGATGGAGGAATACCTGAGAAAAGTTGTCGTCGGAGATCAGAAGGACTGGGATGAACATCTTCCCCTTTTCTTAATGGCATACCGTTCGGCACAGCACAATTCAACGGCAACAACACCCGCCGAAGCCATTTTTGGAACTGATCTCCGACTTCCATCGGACTTGAAGTTCGGCGTGGTACTACCGACAACTAGCGGCAGGGAAGACTTCGTAACCGAAAAGAAAGAACAGCTGAACTCTATCCACCAGTTCATCCGGGAGCGACTGAACTTGGTCAGAGATTAAATGAAGGCGCCATACGACTTGAGGGCGAATACTTCTGGATTCGAGACCGGACAATTGGTATTGCTGTACAACCCACAACGGAAAAAAGGCTTGTGCCCCAAATTGCAATCAGCCTGGGACCGACCATATGAGGTCATCAAGAAACTCAATGACGTGGTATACCGGATACAGCAGATGGGAAACAGACGGGCGAAGTATAAAATTGTCCGCGTAGAGAGGTTAGCACCATATTACGGAGAAGGATCCAATCGCTTGTTCGAGGACGAACAAGTTTAGGAGGAGGGCAGGGTTGCGGAGATGCAAGCGGACCGTTAAGTTCGAAAACTCTCTGGAAGCGGGGATTGGAATGATGTCAACTTCCAATGGAATTGTCAGAGCGTTCTAGAGATTTCCGAAGGGGAACTTCCAACGGCGAACGTTTAAGACGGTGGACCGAGAGCTATATAAGCGCGAACACTCGCCCTTGACATTCATTCAGTTTGTGGTATTAAATAGCGTGTGACAAGTCAGTGTGATCAAACAGTGTAGAAAATAAAAGGTCAATATAGGTTTGTTTGTGTAAAGTGGACAGTATTGGATAATAAATAAAAGTGGTGAAGCTACACAGATAATTGATCTGTGGTGAAAGAAATAGAAGTGTGTGTGTTTTTATTCTTTCAAGAAGAACAATTGTAGTTTATCGCAATCCAGTGGTGCGAACCCTATTTGGTGTGGGGATTGAATAAATTCGTAACAATATGAAAAAATCTCTAAAATGTAATTTGGTAAAGAAATCAACTGACTGAGACGTTTTTGAGTGTGTTTTTGTTGAAATATCGTTCAATAACGAAAAATTTTTAGTGGGAACAATGTATATGGCACCAAGAGTTGCGAACTTTTCTCTTGTGAGGTATGTCTTTGAAGATGTCGGAACTCAATATACTAAAATAGTTTTATGTGGTGATGTGAATATGGATATTTTAAGAGGGCAAAACAAAAATTTTTCGGAAATGGTAGAATATCTGGGGCTTCATTTCGCAAATACGTCGAATCCTACTCATTTTCGTCCTAACAAGATTCCTTCTCTTATAGATGTTTGCCTTGTGTCTCAAACTGATCTTATATCTCACTATGATCAAATAGCCGTTTCCGGTTTTTCTCATCATGATCTGCTTGTAATTATTCTAAATATTAATCCAACGACAATAAATGAAAAAATACAACAGTTCCGAAATTTTTCTTCAATTGATATACCCGCGTTGTTTGAGAACTGCCAACGCTTAAATTGGTCAAATCTTTACCGTACATCGGATGTTAATACTCAGGTTTATATTTTCGAGGAATACATAAACTACCTGTTTAACAAGTACGTTCCTCCTAAAATTAAAAACACTAAAAATATAAAAGTCCCTTGGTTTAATGAGCAGATTAAAAATATGATAGCAAAGCGTGACACACTCTATTACAGATGGAGAAGATTCAAATGTCCGCTTATGTTCAGCCAATATAAGAGTGCACGGAATTCTGTGACCTCTCTAATTCGGAACAGTAAAATAACATATTATCAACACAAAATTCAGTGTAAACAAACCTAGCTCGGCCTTTTGGAAATCAACAAAACAAATTGGCATTCGTACTGTCACACCCACACAGTGTAATGTGAATGTTGACGAGCTTACTGAAAAGTTTGTTAATTCCGCTTCACTTAGTAGGGATGAAATTGATTTTGACTTTTTTCGCTCCGATCTCATAAGCACCTTACCATATTTCTCGTTTCAATGTATAGATGAAATTTGTGTTGGGCTTTCAATTTTATCAGTGAAATCAAAGGCAGTGGGCCTTGATGATATTAATCCAATTTTTATTAAAATTCTTTTACCCATTGTATGCAAATATATTGTTGGGGAGATGCAAGTGGACCGTTAAGTTCGAATTTCGCTGTCGAAGTTCGAAAACTCTTTGGATACGGGGATTGGAATGATGTCAACTTCCAATGGAATTGTCAGAGCGTTCTGGAGATTTCCGAAGGGGAACTTCCAACGGCGAACGTTCGAGACGGTGGACCGAGAGCTATATAAGCGCGAACACTCGCCCTCGACATTCATTCAGTTTGCGGCAGAAAACAGCGTGTCGCAAGTCGGTGTAAAGTCGGTGATAAAGTTTAAAGTGGATAGTATTTGTTAAAGACCGGAGGGATGTTCTTGAATAAATCGCAATAGTAGTAGCAGTAGCACTACTATTATTACTATCATTTATTTCTAAAAAGGAATTTTGACAATATATCATAGCGTTATATATAGACATGTACATACCGCGGTTTGCACTTCCCTCCTCGCTGGCTTCAACACGAATGAAACACGACGCGAGGATCATTGACAGCCAAGGAAGTGCCAACCGCAGCAGATACAATTTCGGCTTCTAGATGGCGTTGAAAGGTTATGGGTGCGCACGCATTTGGATTGATCACATCCCTGCCCCCGTGAATCCGCCCGATCCACAATCGACGAAATCCAAAACAGCTAATTTTGACACCGGACGACGTAACACCCCTGTTTCGGTAGAAACGTCAGCTTTTCTTATTTCTCCATCTGCACCTCGATAAGTTCGTACGACTTTCCCTTTTCGCCATTGCCGTCTTGGAACATTCGCGTCACAAATAATCACCAGATCGTTCTCCTTGATAGGCGTTGTCCTTTGGCACCATTTGACTCGGCGGGTAAGGGTTGGTAGGTACTCGAGTATCCACTTCTTCCAGAACCGATCTCGTAGCTGGCGAGCGATTCTCCATTGTTTTCGCAGAATGCACGGTTTTTCGTTCGGCTCGTGCAACCCTGGTGTCTGTGCAGTGTTGGCGGATCCCAGCAAGAAATGATTGGGCGTAAGCGGCTCTTCTTGGTCGACGGTCACAGGCAGATGAGTGAGTGGCCGAGAGTTAACGATATTTTCGGCCTCAATCATCAAGCTTTGCAGTGTGTGTTCACGTGGGGAGACTTCCTTCAACGTATGATGCAGTACGCGCTTGACTCCTTCAGACGGATTGTTCGGGCAATTGAACAACCATTCAACTCCTTTGATCGACAGCTCATTCCGAATGTGTTTGCAGTCGAAGACCTCTGTGAAACGCTTGGCCTCCAGATCCGCTCCGATGAAATTTTTCCCGTTGTCGCTGCGTATTCGCAAGGGTGTTCCTCGACGATTGATGAAGTTGCGAATGGCTAAAATGCAAGCGTCCGTTGACAAATCTTAAGCTATCTCCAAATGTACGGCTCTCACTGTGAGACAAGTGAACAGTGCTATCCATCGTTTTTCCACCCGGCGACCAATTGACACAGTAAGCGGACCAAAATAATCGAGACCCGTATATGTAAATGGTCTTACGTACGGCGTCACACGATCCTCAGGTAAGGGGCCCATTATAGGCGTTATCGGCGTAGCCTTGGCGATGCGACAAGTATTGCAATTAGCGACGACGCTGCGCATAACTTGGCGCAAGCGAGGAACCCAGTACTTGCGTCGAACCTTGCAGATCGTAGCCTCGATGTTTTGATGCTTCATCTCCTGGTGATGGTGAGCTACCAACAGCTTGGTGAAACGATAATGCGATGGTAGAATGATTGGTCGTTTGGCGGCATAGGAGAGCCAACTAGCGGCATCGATTCGTCCATAAACTCGCAGAAGGCCCTCACTGTCGAGATACGGCGTAAGACCAGTCAATTCGCTTCCCTCCGACACAGGTAAGTTACACTGGATTCGTTCCATCTCACTGCCGTAAGCCTCCTGTTGAACTAGTTGGCACACTAGTCTCACTGCAGCGGTCATCTCGTCCGCGCTGAATCCACCATGTTCATCATCTTGATCCACTCTGCGGCATCGTTTAAGGAATCTTTGCACCCAGGCCATGGTTCTCACGAGCCTTTTAAAGATAGAAAAACGGTTAAAATCTATCACACAGCTACTTACCGCCATCAAGGAGTATTCTGGGCGTAGTTCCTCCTCGCGGTCATGGGGTTCATGTATTGCGGTGTTCACTGGCCAACGTTCCTGGGCCTCACGTAGATATGTCGGTCCCTTCAGCCAACGGGACGACGGGGCAAAGTTCACACATGCCTTGGACCTTGTAGCGTCATCGGCTGGATTCTCGGAGGATGGGACCCATCTCCAACTGGACTGATCAGTGGATGCCATTATCTCCGCAATCCTATGAGCGACGAAGGGCTTGTACCGTCGATGCTGGCTGTTGATCCATTTGACTATAGTCGATGAATCGCTCCATAGAACCGTCCGACTGACGTTGACGGAATGTCCCTCCAGCACAGTTCTGCTGAGGCGAGAGCCCAATACGGCAGCCTGGAGCTCAATCCGTGGTATGGTCATCGTTTTTAGTGGCGCACATCTTGTTTTAGCGCAGATAAAGACTACGTTGACTGTGCCATCTTCTTGCACGACTCTCCAATATGCAACGGCGGCAAATGCATCCTCACTACCATCAACGAAGGTGTGAAGCTGGAGATCTTTGGGTTTCCCGGCAGGAAAATAAAACCGAGGAACGGCAAAGTCAACGACCTTTGGCAATTGTATGCGCCATGTATTCCAAAGCGCGGAGATTTCTTCAGGTAGAGTCTCGTCCCATAAAATTTCACGGCGCCAGACCTCGCGCATTATTATCTTCGCGGCAACAACAAAGGGGCTCAAGAATCCCAACGGGTCGAACACCGACATAACTATGCTCAACAGTTCTCGCTTGGTTGGACGTCTTAGTCCTGTCAACACGTCTTTGGGCACACGTTGGAATCTAAGCTTATATTGAAAGTTCTGTTGATATTGTTGGTTTTCCAATTGGCAATAATGACAACGCTTTAAACAAGACAAAGCAATTAATTAAAAACACTTTGTCCATTGACGTTACCGATGACAAAATTGCCAAATGTTACGTGAAGAAGGTGCAATCTAAAACTTCAAAATTGCGTTCCATAATTCGCGTTCAATTTACGGATCACACAACGAAGCAACGAATAATGAACGCAAAAAGAATTTACAAAAAAAATCTCAGCACAGTAACTTTGGATGCCGATGACGATAAGAACAACAACAAAGGAAGAAGCAGCAGCTCACGCAACAACAGTGGGATCTACATTAACGATTCTCTCACGGCGTACACGCAGGCTCTCTTCATGAAGGCGAAAGTGACAGCAAAACAAAAGGAGGCAAAATATGTATGGTACAACAATAACCAAATTCTAGTCAGAAAAGTGGAAGGTGGAAAAGTCGTCTCGATTCGATCATTTAATGACCTCGCACTTATTTAGTAGCGTCCAAGTATGAATGACATTGCCTATTTGATAGATGACTTTTCTACCTCCCACAATTGTTCTACTAACGACTTTAATGTATTTGTAAACAACAATGAAAAATTTTGTATTGTTCATCAAAATATCAGGAGTTTAAGAGAAAACTTTACAGCCCTTGTCACCCACATTGACTCTTTTAATTTCATCCCAGATATTGTCTTTGTCTCAGAGATTTGGATATATGATTTTGAAAAAAATGATTACACTATTCCTGGTTTTAGCTTTTTCGCTAATACGAATGAGAATTACGCTGCTGGTGGTGTAGGTTGCTTCGTGAAAAATATTTACAAAGTCCTCGATGTTATCTGTCTTGATCTCTCTAGTGCTGATGTGTTAAAGATTGCCGTCAGTATTGGATGCGAAGTATATGTCTTTTTGTGCGTATATAGATTACATATGTTCAATGTCTCAGTATTTATAAATGAACTTGCTGGTCTATTAGATAAAGAAAAATCAAAAAATTTAATCATCTTAGGGGATCTTAATCTGAATATTTTGGAAACTAATGATTCCATTTTAAATTACTTGGCCCTATTAGCTTCCCATGGTTTAACTTGCCTTATCAATGAACCTACTAGGCCTGTTTCAGGTAAATGCCTGGACCATATTTTTGCTCGATTCAAAAATATTTCTTTGAGCAATTGTGAAAATTTTATTCTAAGCCTAATGATAACTGATCACTCGATGGTTGGACTTTTAGTTAAGAAATTAAACTCAAAAATTAATAAAATTACGAAGTTGAATACTAAAGAAATTAAAATCAACCTTAGAAAATTGAATACCTGTTTAATGTTTGAATGTTGGGAAAATGTTTTTTCTTGTGGTGATGCCTCTACCGCCTGTACGGCATTCATTAATTCACTAAGTAAACATGTTTCCAATTGTACAACTTCTGTGATAACGAAAAATGCATGTAAAAGACTTAAACCATGGATCTCGACGTACTTATTACAGAAAGTAAAATACAAAAACAAACTTGGTCTGAAATGTAAAAGGTTCCCTAATAACTCCAGCTTAAGGTTGAAATATAACAAATTGCGTTCTGAACTTAAAAAGGAAATTCCGATATGTCGCGATGTTTACTACCGTAATCAGTTTGATGCAGTTAAGGGTGATTTAAAAAATGCTTGGAATTTAGTAAATAACATTCTCAATAAACCTTCTTCCACTAAAAAGCCTACTATTATTCAAGTCGGTCAATGTGAAGTATCTGATCAATTTGCAATCGCCAATGAATTTAATTCTTACTTTACGAATGTAGCTAGGAGTCTATTGCCTTCTCGAACACTGAATTACTGCACTTTGTGTAAATCTTCGTACCTTCGTCCTGAACAGTCCCAAAGTAATAGTTTTGTCTTCAAGCCTATAACGCCTTTTGAAGTGCTTAAAGCGATTGGCACTCTAAAAAAATCCAATTCTTGTGGTGTAGATAATATTCCCAGTATTGTTGTCAGAAAAATTGCTTGCTTTGTTTTGGATGTATTGGTGTATATTTTTAACTGTTGTGTTTATGAAGGGGTCTTTCCGGAAGCTTTTAAATGTGCAGATGTTATACCTCTGCTTAAGAAAGGCACTGATACGGAAATATCAAACTATAGGCCAATTTCGCTTCTTCCAGTTCTGAGTAAAGTTTTTGAAAAACTAATGAAAAATAGAATAGTTAACTTTCTCAACTCTATCAAGTTCTTCAGTTATTCTCAATTTGGGTTTCAAAAAGGGAAATCAACAGAAGATGCACTGTTGCAATTTTGTTCACATTTAATGTCTAACCTAGACCAGAAAAAATGTACGGCAGGATTATTTATAGACATCACCAAAGCCTTTGATATGGTTGACCATAATATATTGCTAGGTAAATTGGAAAAAGCTGGTTTTCGCGGATTTATACTGGAATGGTTTAAATCATATCTTACAAATAGAGCTCAAAGGGTCAAACTAGATGATATAAGGAGCGAAATCAAATATTTGAATTTAGGAGTTCCCCAGGGCTCTGTGTTGGGACCTATCTTGTTTCTAATTTATATAAACTCATTGTTTTCACTTAATTTTAAAGGAAAGCTTACCGCTTTCGCCGACGACGTCGGTTTTTCCTATGGCTGCAGTAGTCCTTTGAATCTGGTCTCTGACATTAATTGGGACCTAGACTTATTGAGAAAGTGGTTTGCACATCATAATTTGATAATAAGTTCCAAAACTAAAATAATGTTCTACAGTCTGTCAGCAATTAACTTTGATCCCCATATTTATTTCCATGCGCCTGAGTGTCAAAGATATAAATTATCCTTTTGTAACTGTACTGATTCTTACCCATCCTATTGTAGTGACGCAAATTGTAACCAACATTGTTTCTTAATCGAAAGAGTTGATAAGTTTAAATATCTAGGACTTATTATTGACCAAAGAATGAGTTTCATTAACCATGTAGATTCCCTAAGAAAGTATCTTCGAAACACTCTCAGACACTTCTTTTACCTCAGCAAGATCTGCTCTAAACAACTCCTTAGAACGATATACTATGGAATCTTCGATTCTAAGCTACAATACGGTATCGCGTGTTGGGGAGGTGTTTATTTTCATAGAATACAACCGCTACTATATTTGCAAAAAAATGTGTTAAGAAAAATTTGTCGGAAACCCAGTAGACACCCTAGTTATTCATTGTTTTGTGACGTAAAAATTCTTCCTGTTCGTCATTTATATTGTTTTAAGGTCTTAAGAACCTTCTTTATGAGGTCGGGAAATCGCAATTACCGTTTAATTTCGGCTTATAATTTACGTGGAAATTACACATATATGTTACCTGTACCTACTTTTCATACCACTGCTTTTCGTAATTTTTACTCCATTTCATCTTATCGGTTATTTAATAAACTCCCTCAGTCACTCAGGGCAATTTCAATGTCTGGTTTGTTTTTAAAAAGAGTAAAATGTTGGCTATTTAGCTTTAACTACACCAGGCTAGAATCATTAATGTCATGTTCACTCCTTTAATTTTAACTATTGACGACCTATGAGTTAACCGTTTATCTAAAAACTGTTGCTTATTTAATATTTCATTTCTTACAATGTACATTTCTTTCTTTCTTTTATGTAATTTTACCGTATTATAATTCAATCGTGCTATTATTTATTTCAAAATATTTACTAATTAATTTTTATTCTATTTTTATTTGATGTAAGCTCTAGTTTTAAATGATGATAGTTCAATATATGTATATCTATTTTATGTGTTTTCTTTAATGTTACCCCACAAGTTTAATTACCTTTTAGTTTAGTTTTAAGTACCATGAAGTGGCATTCGACACTATTTTTAATTACTTGTAATCAAAATACAGAATGTCACCAAATTTCTTTATTCTTATGTAATTGTAAATTATTGTAATTCTTTATTAAAGCTGCTAAATACATACATACACATACATACATACATACAGTTGTCACTGGATGGTTGCCAGAACATGCCCAAAATCTCTTCAGCTCGAAAAAGGCTTTCTTCTTCAGGTGGTGGGTCAAGCTTGTTGTGCCTCAATGCTTTGAGGAGTGCCTCTGAGTTGGACGTGAAGTTTCTCAGGTGAAAACCAGCAGCTTTATGTATTTCTCGAACTTGCATCGATATGTCTATTGCACGTTCTTCTGACTCAAAACTGTCCACGAAGTCGTCAACGTAGTGGAAATTTATAATAGCCTTGATGGCACGTGGGTCATAGTAGTCAGTCTGTTCCAATGCGTTTTTGGTCTTGACGTACTGGGCAGAACAGGGCGAGCATGCTGCTCCGAACGTCATGACATTCATCTGGTATATGTCCGGCGGCTTATTCTCGTTACCATCTCGCCACAGGAACCTCTGAGCACACCTATCCTCGCAGCGAACTCGGATTTGGTGGAACATATCCTTGATATCTCCGCATACTGCGACGGCTCCTTCCCGGAAGTTGAAAAAAATCAGTGGCAGTGGTTGGTACTCCTGTGTTCCTTTCAACAAGTAGGAGTTAAGTGAGACTCCTTTCACTTCGGCGGCAGCGTCGAATACAATGCGCAGTTTTTGTGGCTTGTTAGGGTTAACGACTCCAAAGTGTGGCAAATACCAGGTCCTTGGACTTTTGACGGCGGCTTCGGCTGGTTGTAACTTTCGAGCGTACCCATTTTCGACATGGCTTCGAACGATCGACCTGTAGGTGGTAGCGAAGTCTACGTTCTCCCTCATCTTCCGCTCAACCCCTTCAAGGCGTTTAAGAGCCATCGGAAAACTGTCAGGCAATTGGATATCGTTACCTTTCCAAAGCAATCCGGTTTCAAATCGTCCGTTGATCCTCTTCGTCGTTGCTTTCAGGATACTCCCTGCGAGGCGATCCTCGTCTGTCTCGAGTGGTGGCGACGGTCTTACACCAAAACTCTCCGTCCGGAAATAGTCACTGACCAAGTCGTGCAGGGTTACGTCAACAGGATTGGTACAAGTTAGGAGACAAGATGGTGTGGCGAGCATGTTCCTTCCCGACGGACCGAACACAACCCAACCAAGCTTTGTGAGAGTAGCATATGGTCCGCCCTTGCGCAAATGATATGCCTTCTTTGACATCCCTAGATGACAGTGATCCAGTCCAAGTGATCCAGTTTTGGTACGGCACCGGTGTACGGCTGAATCGGCAACTCTTTCATGCGTCTTGTGAGGGCGCCCAAGTCTTGCTTACTTAGAGTTTGCACCGGCAGTCTTAGATTATGAACTCCATATACACTTCGAAGCGGATGTTTCTTTGTCATTCCCCGTCCTCTGATGTGCAAATCAACAACGATTGCTGGTTCTTGTGTTCGTCTACCTGCGACCCATTGTAAATTAAGCTGACGATGACTTCCATTCAGACCCAACTCGTTGATCAGATCGGCGTCCAACATGGATATAGATGATCCTTCATCGAGTAAGGCAAAAACGTCGACGACTTTATTCGGCCCATAGAGCGTAACGGGCACGACACGGAATAGGAACTCTTTGTTGTTAGCAGCGTCCTCCTTGGTAGACAAAACACTGCTGGGGCCATAAGTTGAGTTTTCTCGTTCGTCGTTAATTGTACGCAATCTCTCTTGGTTAGATTGCGCCTCATGAAGCAGCTTATGGTGTCTTCGCTGACAGCCTTCTACGGAACAGAAGTTCCTCACATAACAATTTCGGATGGCATGGCCTCTTTGTAAGCATGTAAAGCATAGGCCGTGTCGCTGACGCAATAAAGTTTTTGCACTCAGTGGTCTTATGTGTGCCTTTACATATAGGGCATACGATGTCACCTTGTTGTCGCCTACCCCCAGCGGTGTGCAATACTGGCAGACGCCGTTTAGGATCTCTTTCTTCATTATCCTGCACCGAACAGACCAGCCTTGCCACATCCGACAGCCAATCGCTGAAGTTCGTTATGTTTGGGTACGGATGAATCTGCGACGCGTACTTTGCCCACTCCAATCGTCGGCTCATCGGCAACTTCGACACAAGCTCCCTTAGTAGCGTCGGGTTCGCTATGTGTTGCTGCCCATCGACCGATTGAAGGAACACCGACAAGTTTCTGGCTTTTGTGGCGAACGGTATGAGACGAGCCATATTATTTTCGTTAATAGGTGGTATGTCCCGCACTTGGCTCAGCTGGCTGCTTATCAGCTGCTCTGGTCGACCAAAGCGGAATCGGAGCTCTTCTATAATGTTGCCAACGTTGCAAGGGTGGATTAGAAGTGATTTGACTACTTCCCTTGCTTCCCCTCGGAGACATTTCTGAAGTCTTTGGTTGTTTTCAAGGTCAGTATAACCGTAGGCGTTGGTTGATGTTACGAACGTATTATAGAACATTGGCCATTCGTCAGGATTTCCTGCAAACGATGGCAAGTCTTGAACCTTACGCGGAACTGCAGCATACACGGCAGTGGAAGGCGACTGATTGATGGCATTGTTCGGCTGCATAGTTATATGTGGCGGCTGCATATGTATATATGACGGCTCTATGTTTATATATGGCGGCTGCGTATTTATATATGGCGGCTGTGTATTTATGTATGGCGGCTGTGCATTTATTGGCGGCTGTGTATATAGATGCGGCGCGTATATATGCGGCGGCTGTGCATGTGAGTATGGCAGCTGCAATGATAAATATGGCGGCTGTGCGATGGCATGCGTTGACGAGACCGTTGCTACTGCGCAATTACTTTGTTTCGTCGATATGCGTGGATCGCTTTCCGAGGACATGGGCTCAAACTTGGATGCGTTGCATTGAGCATCGTTGTCCTCCCTCGCCCTCTGCAGACCACCAAGCTGAACTTGAAGGGCGGCAATTTGCGCTTGGAGTGCCTGAACGGTTCCTCGTTCAGACGCACACACCGAGCTCGATCGGGACGAGGCGGCAGTGGCACCGAAAAGAGCTGCGGAGTCGTCTAAAGCCCGCGCCGCGGCGGCAGAGGCAGCGTGGCTAAGTATCGTTGGTGTTTCCGTGACGTCCACCACTGGCATGGGTGGAGTCCGACTAGACGGCGGCGTGTGAATCATTCCAACGGCTACTGCGCACTCCCAATGCGCAACAAATGTACACACGCGAAATGAAGCTCGCGAAATAAAGCTGTTAAAGACCGGAGGGATGTTATTGAATAAATCGCAATAGTAGTAGCAGTAGCACTACTATTATTACTATCACTTATTTCTAAAAAGGAATTTTGACAATATATCACAGCGTTATATATAGACATGTACTTACCGCGGTTTGCACTTCCCTCCTCGCTGGCTTCAACACGAATGAAACACGACGCGAGGATCATTGACAGCCAAGGAAGTGCCAACCGCAGCAGATACAATTTCGGCTTCTAGATGGCGTTGAAAGGTTATAGGTGCGCACGCATTTGGATTGATCACAGTATTGGATAATAAAGTTTAAAGTGGATAGTATTGGATAATGAAGAAAAGTGGTGAAGCTACACAGATAATTGATCTGTGGTGAAAGAATTAAAAGTGTGTGTGTTTCAATTTAAATAAAAAGGACAATTGTAGTTTATCGCAATCCAGTGGTGCGAACCCTATTTGGTGTCAGAAGTGGGATAGAATAATTCGTAACATTTGGTGTCAGAAGTGGGATTGCGAGTAAACGAGTGAAACTTTATTTGAGTTGTGAAGTGAATCATTGCAAAAGTGAGAAAATGGTAAAATTAGAAAAGTTGACAATTGAACAACTGAAAAGAGAGCTGGATGCTCGGGAATTATCCACAGTGGGAAGTAAAGCCAACCTGGTGGAGAGACTGCGATCAGCGTTGCAGGAAGAAGGTTTCGACTGGGAGAGTTACGAATTCGGGGTGGAGAAGCCGTCGACATCTACTGAGCCAGCGTTCGATGTGCAGCACATTCTCGCGGCTCTTAATGCTATGAGTCAAAAGCTGGAGTAAAATTCCATCTCCCTGAGCCAGAAATTAGATCAGAAGCTGGAGGAAAATTCCGTTGCCGTAAGTACTTCTCTTGGTCAGAAACTGGAGGAAAATTCCATTTCCTTGGGCCAGAAGCTGGAGACGTTAGAAGGGATGCTAGAGAACAATCGAGAAAGCCTGTTTCTTAAGCTTTCCAGCAGACAGTCAACGATCGATTCCAGGACGTCGAAGAGAGAATCGAGACACTAGAATCGAGATTCGACAAGAAGGTTCTAGATCTCGAGAATAATCAAGAAAAGAGAATCGAGTCACTGGAGTCAAGGTTCGACAAGAAGGTTCTAGATCTCGAAAATAATCAGGAAAAGATTATCGAGACACTGGAATCGCGGTTCGACAAGAAGGTTCTGGAACTCGAGAAAACTGTCCAGAACGTCCAACATCAAGGAATCGTTGTACCGACTGCGGCATCGAAATTCACAGCTCCCAACTTTGACGGCACGAGCGCATTTAACATCTTTAAGCTTCAGTTCGAGACAACAGCGGAACGGAATCAATGGGGAGAAGAAGATCGTGTGGCCGCTCTAGTAATTTCGCTTAAAGGCGAAGCAGCTGGTGTTCTACAGACCATCCCGGAGATCCAGAGAAGGAACTACACAGCCATATGGGAAGCTCTTCATCGAAAATACAGCAGTGAGCACATGCAGGAGATGCACAAGCTGGAACTTAAAGGACGCAAGCAGCGTGGAAACGAGGCCATCCAACAGTATGCTGCTGACATCGAGAGGCTATCCTATCTTGCCTACGCGGATGTTCCAGTTGATGTGGTGGAAAAACTAAAAACGGATTCCTTCATCCAAGGGCTAAGGGACCCCGACACGCAACGAAGCTTGATTCTCCTGCCGAAGACATCTTTCAAGGAGACAGTTGCCAGCGCTCTCGCATGCGAAACATCGCTCTTGATATGCCGACCTTCCATCAAACTACGGCGCATATCTCAAGATCAGGATAGTTCCAGAACAACAACGGCGAGTAGGAGTGGTTCATTCCCGGGTAGATGCTACATCTGCGACCAGCAGGGGCACATTGCGAGGAACTGCCGCCTGCGAAGAAAGCGTTCGAGGTCTAGTTCGCCAAAAAGAGACCATGGGAGTGAACGCGACCGTGGAGGTGCAAAAGGTGCACCTAACAATCCGTTAAACTAAAACGAGTCAGTGCAGAGGGGCATGCGCTGGCTCCCACATTGGAGTGCCCCAGCATCCTCGTATCCCGAATCTGTAGGGGTGCAACCAGCCTAGTCATCGAGGGAACGATGGACGGGCGACGATATCTGCTGACGTTGGACACGGGCGCAACTCATTCAGTCATCCGAAGCGGATTGGTTTCTGACATCGAACCATTTTCCGAGGTAAGGCTTCGTACAGTAACTGGCGAGAAGGCGGAAGTCAAGGGTAAGGCCCAGAAAAGAATTAAGATGGGTACCGTCGAGTTTCAGCATTATTTCATCGTTGCGGACATTACTGATGACATCATAATCGGCGTCGACTTTATGATTAGGCATGGCTTCACATTGGACCTCAACCAAAAAGTGATGAAGTATGGCAACTTGGAGCTCCCATTAACAATAGATAATGGACAGGGTAACAAGGTTAGGCGAATAGTCGTGCAAGCGCGCCAAACAGTTCCCCCGAATGCAGAAGCTGTGGTTCGGGCAAAGATAGAAGAGGATGCGGGGACAAGCCGAATGTGGGTGGTCGAACCCGACAAACGAAATCGACCCAGCGATATAGTTGTTGGAAGGGCTCTCGTGGAACCCCGACAAGACCAATTGGTTCCAGTACGAGTCCTGAATCCTGCAAGTACACCTAGGACAATACACAAGGGAACAACGATCGCTCAATGCCAAGAAGCTGCCGCCATTATGAACTGCGAAGATAAGAAACAACAGCAAATCCAGTCCAACAAAGCCTTCTTAAAAACAATGGTCAGAGAGTGGACGCAACACCTAGTGGAGAAGCAGAAAAGTAAAGCACTCTCCCTGCTCCGTAAATATTGGACAGTTTTTGCAAATGGTAAGAACTGTGGAAGAACATCAATTGTGAAGCACAGAATAGACACAGGGGACTCTAGGCCGATCCGGCAACCACCGAGGAGGGTACCTTTGGCGAAAGAAGGCGAGGTGATCAAACTAATCGACGAGATGGAAAAGGAGGGCGTGATCGAACCATCTGCAAGCCCATGGAGTTCGCCAGTAGTGCTAGTTAAGAAGAAGGATGGAAGCACCCGATTCTGCGTGGACTACAGGAAGCTGAACGACGTCACGAAGAAGGACAGCTTTCCTTTACCGAGAATCGACGACACCTTGGATACACTATCTGGTGCAAAGTGGTTCTCGACGCTGGACTTGCAAAGTGGATACTGGCAAATAGAGCTTGAACAGCAAGACAAGGAAAATACCGCGTTCACCGCCGGGGGAGAGTTGTGGCGATTCTCTGTGATGCCCTTCGGTCTTTGCAATGCGCCAGCCACCTTCGAAAGACTAATGAACCGGGTACTAAGAGGACTTCACTGGAGGACTTGCCTTGTCTATCTGGATGACATAATTGTCATGGGCAGGGATTTCGAAGATCACCTTAAGAAGCTTGAAGAGGTACTGGAACGTATTCAAGCAGTCGGATTGAAATTGAGCCCGAAGAAATGTTCGCTCTTCCAGATCGAGGTGAAGTACTTGGGACATGTGGTGACTGCAGAAGGAGTCCATACAGATGAAGAGAAAATCTCAGCGGTTAAGGAATGGCCGCGGCCGAAGAATCTTCATGAGTTAAGGTTATTCCTGGGACTTTACACATATTACAGGCGATTCATCCCAGGATTTGCAAACGTTGCCAGCAGTTTGCACGAGCTCACCAAAAAGAATCGGCCATTCAAGTGGGAGAAGCCGCAGGAGGAAGCGTTCATTCACCTGAAGGAATTGCTCTGCAGTGCGCAGATTCTTGCATATCCTGTCCCGGGAGAAAAGTTTATTTTGGACACAGATGCGAGCGGACATGGAATCGGAGGAGTACTCTCTCAAATGATTGACGGGCGAGAACGGGTCATCGCTTACTACAGTAGGATCCTATCGAAGCCGGAGAGGAACTACTGTGTAACTAGGAGGGAGCTCTTAGCCGTGGTCGACTGCGTCAAGCATTTCCACAAATATCTCTATGGCCAAGCTTTTCATCTTAGGACGGACCACGCAGCGTTGAGATGGCTGCTGCAGTTCAAAAACCCGGAAGGCCAGCTTGCTAGATGGATAGAGAGAATCCAGAGTTATGACTTCAGTATCGAACACCGGAAGGGAAGCAGTCATGGAAATGCGGATGCATTATCGAGGCGACCTTGCGATGTTGAATGCAAACATTGTTCACGCGCCGAGACCAAGGAACAGGTCACCGATATCCGTTGTTTCCAGGTGCTGCCAGAAGATTCCTGGACTGTCGAGAAGGTCGAAAGGAAGCAGCGAGAAGATGCCGATCTGGCAGTCATCATCGACTACCAAGAACGAGGTTTTCGACCAAGTTGGCAGCAAATATCCAGTGAAAGCCCAATCGTGAAAGCTTACTGGGCTCAATGGCAGAGTTTGAAGCTGAAGAACGGTTGCCTCTACCGCAGTTGGGAAAGTGAGGACGGGAACATTGTAAACGATCTGCTGGTAATTCCGAAAGGACAAATCGAAGAGGTCATCCGAGAATACCACGAGGGACCAAGCGGGGGTCATCTTGGTGTTAACAAGACTGTAGAAAAGATCAAGAGACGTTTCTACTGGGTAGGATGCCATGAGTCGGTTACGCGTTTCATTCGCAGGTGTGAACAGTGTGCGAAGGCAAAGGGGCCAGTTAGGAAAACTCGAGGAAATATGCAGCAGTACAATGTTGGAGCACTGTTCGAACGTATCGCAATGGACATTGCAGGCCCATTCCCATCGAGCAACGCTGGAAACAAATACGCGCTAGTAGTGATCGATTACTTCAGCAAGTGGCCTGAGGTGTTTTGCATCCCGAACCAGGAAGCTAAAACCATTTCGGATGCATTCGTGAATAACTGGGTTTCGCGTTATGGAGTACCAATGGAACTGCACTCAGACCAAGGGAGAAACTTCGAGTCATCGGTGTTCAAAGAACTCTGTGACATGCTAGGTATCAGAAAGACGCGGACAACACCATTACATCCACATTCTGATGGCATTGTCGAAAGGTTCAACCGGACGATGGAGGAATACCTGAGAAAAGTCGTCGTCGGAGATCAGAAGGACTGGGATGAACATCTTCCCCTTTTCTTAATGGCATACCGTTCGGCACAGCACAATTCAACGGCAACAACACCCGCCGAAGCCATTTTTGGAACTGATCTCCGACTTCCATCGGACTTGAAGTTCGGCGTGGTACTACCGACAACTAGCGACAGGGAAGACTTCGTAACCGAAAAGAAAGAACAGCTGAACTCTATCCATCAGTTCATCCGGGAGCGACTGAACTTGGTCAGCGATAAAATGAAGGCGCGATACGACTTGAGGGCGAATACTTCTGGATTCGAGACCGGACAATTGGTATTGCTGTACAACCCACAACGAAAAAAAGGCTTGTGCCCCAAATTGCAATCAGCCTGGGACGGACCATATGAGGTCATCAAGTCACTCAATGACGTGGTATACCGGATACAGCAGATGGGAAACAGACGGGCGAAGTATAAAATTGTCCATGTAGAGAGGTTAGCACCATATTACGGAGAAGGGCCCAATCGCTTGTTCGAGGACGAACAAGTTTAGGAGGAGGGCAGTGTTGCGGAGATGCAAGCGGACCGTTAAGTTCGAATTTCGCTGTCGAAGTTCGAAAACTCTTTGGATACGGGGATTGGAATGATGTCAACTTCCAATGGAATTGTCAGAGCGTTCTAGAGATTTCCGAAGGGGAACTTCCAACGGCGAACGTTCGAGACGGTGGACCGAGAGCTATATAAGCGCGAACACTCGCCCTCGACATTCATTCAGTTTGTGGTAGAAAACAGCGTGTGACAAGTCGGTGTGATCAACCAAGGTGAAAAGAAAAGATTTCAATAAAGGTTTGTGTATTGTGTAATAAAGTTTAAAGTGGATAGTTTTGGATAATAAAGTTTAAAGTGGATAGTATTGGATAATAAAGAAAAGTGGTGAAGCTACACAGATAATTGATCTGTGGTGAAAGAATTAAATGTGTGTGTGTTTCAATTTAAATAAAAAGGACAATTGTAGTTTATCGCAATCCAGTGGTGCGAACCCTATTCGGTGTGGGGATCGAAAAATTCGTAACAATATTACCCACTTATTCAACACTATTATCACAACAAGCCGTTATCCCGATAGGTGGAAAAGTGCGAAAATTATTCCTCTTCCTAAATCTAATAACACTGATTTTAGACCAATTGCAATCTTACCCTTTCTCAGTAAGGTGTTTGAAAAAATTATAAGTAAGCAAATGAGAAACTTTCTAGAGGAACACAAACTTATATCGAAATCGCAATCAGGGTTTCGCAGTAGACATAACTGCATAACGGCACTTCTCAAAGTATCGGATGATATTCGTTTTGGTTTCGAGAGCCATATGATGTCTGTACTCGTATTTTTGGATTTCTCGAAGGCGTTTGACGCCGTAAACCACTCCATACTTTTGTATAAACTTAAAAATCAATATTACTTTTAGGATTCTGTTTGCAAGCTCATGGCATCATACCTTTGCAAAAGAACACAAGCTGTTCATTACCAATGCAATAAATCAGCTACTCTGCCAATCATAACAGGAAACAGGAGTTCCCCAAGGCTCTGTTCTAGGGCCCCTACTATTTACGTTATCTATAAATGACATTTGTAAGAGCATAGAGCATTGCGATCATCATATTTATGCGGATGATGTGAAACTCTACAAGACTTATCCAACATCCGAAGAGTCAGCTGCACTAATTGATTTGAACAAAGACCTCAACTCCTTGTATATATGGTCTAAAAAGAATCATTTAGATCTTAATCCATCAAAAACGAAAGCTCTTAAGATAAACAGGGGTAATGTAGATACAAGATCCATATTACTGCAAATGAATAATTGTGACATTGAGGATGTATCTAAAATAAAAAATCTCTGAGTTTATTTCAATCAGTCCCTTAATTGGAGTAACCACATTAATTATATTGTTGGCAAGATTTATTGCATACTTCGGGGACTAAGTCCTACGACACATTTTCTTCAAACGGATGCTAAACTTAAGCTAATTAAGGCTTATGTCTTACCACTTATTATATATGGTTGTGAACTATTTTCAGATGTCAACTACGAACAATCTCGAAAATTAAACGTTGTCTTTAATAATTGTGCCAGGTATATATTTATGTTGGATCGGTATGCCCACATTTCAGACTATACTTAAAGAATTATTGGTTGTTCACTAAACAGTTTTTTGAAATATCGAACAGTCCTCACATTACATAAAATAATACACACTAAATCACCAGAATACCTGTATTCAAAGTTAAATTTTGCGCGCTCACAAAGAACCTTAACTTTAATACCTCCCAAACATAGGCTTTTAATAACCAGTCGTCAATTTTTTGTGAATGCAATTCGCCTTTGGAACACACTCCCTCCCACCATCAGAAGAGTGGCCACGGCTCATCGTTTCAAAAAATCACTTTTTGGGTTCTTTAGGCCAATAGAGGCTTAGATAAATATTTTTAGACGCTGAGAAAAAAACCAAAAAAATATAACGCTTAACTTTATTTCAACTTAATTAAAATGAGAGGTCGAAAACGTAACCTCTCGTTGTGAGCTCGTGCACCGAAAAGAAAAGAACGTGAAGTCGTCGCTCGTTTTTCCACGTGAAGTTGTCGCTAGTTTTTCCACGTGAAGTTGTCGCTAGTTTTTTCCAAGTGAAGTTGTCGCTCCTTCACCACATGAAGTTGAAGTTGTCGCTCGTTCCTTCTCCTCCCGACGTTGTGTGGTGTTGCCAGTGTTGGCTGAGCGCACCCTTAAGTCTCCGCCACAGTGCCCCCCCAGAAGGCTTGAGCACTCCGCGAATACGAGGTCTACGCGGGTGCGAGAAGGCTGAGTTGAAACGACTTGTGGCGGTTGTGGATCACCTGAGGTAGGTGTATGCGGGTGTGGGTTTTCGTGCTGTGAGCTTTCAAGGTAAGCTGGTTTTAATCGGTCGATCGAAATCTTCGTAGGCTTTCCCTTAATGACGAGGGTGAAGAATTTCTCGGAACGTTGACTTATCCTATAGGGTCCTTCGTAAGGTGGAACGATGGAAGCCTTGACGGAATCATTCCGGACGAAAACGTGAGTTGAAGTCTGTAAGTCGGGGTGAACGAATGGGCGCTGTTGCGTATGCCAAGCCGTTGGTTGTGGGCCTGTTTGGATCATTGTTTTTCGAAGGTCTTTGATGAATTCGGTTTGCGTGCGATAGTCGTGGGCCGGTGCCAGCAAGTCGGCAGGAAGCCTGAGGGTCGTGCCATATACCAATTCCGCTGGTGTGGACTTGATGTCTTCTTTGAAAGTTGAGCGTAAGCCGAGAAGAATGAACGGAAGCCGTTTTACCCAATGTACGGAGTCGTTGCAGTTGATTGCGGCTTTCAGTGTTCTATGGAATCGCTCAACGATCCCGTTCGACTGCGGGTGATATGCGGTAGTCATAGTATGGTTTGTTCCCATGCACTTGCAGAGCTCTGTAAAAAGCGAGGAGGTGAACTGTCTTCCCTGGTCGGATGTGATCTGGGAAGGGACTCCGAAGCGGGCAATCCAACCACTGATTAGTGCGTTTGCACAGTTAATGGCTGACATGTCCGTCATCGGGTACGCTTCCGGCCACCTAGTGTAGCGATCGATCGCTGTAAGCAGATAGCGATATCCTTGGGCTGGTGGGAATGGTCCTAGGATGTCGATGTTGATATTGGCAAAGCGCTGGTCGGGCGTAGGGTAGCGATGGAGCGTAGACTTTGAATGGCGTTGTACCTTCGTTTGTTGACAGGGGATACACGTTTTTGCGAAGTTGGCGCAGTGCTGGCGTATGTTGGGCCAGACGAAACGTTCGGTCATAAGGCGAACAGAGGCGCGACGTCCGGGATGTGAAAGATTGTGTGTTGCATCGAAGAATGCCTTGCGGAGGTCTTTTGTAATAAACGGTCGTACTCGGTTGTACGATACATCGCAATAGATTGGCTTGTCTAGGTGAGGGAAAGAGAACAATGTCAGTTGTAGTGAGGTCATAGGATTACCTTTGAGT
Source organism: Eumerus sabulonum (assembly GCA_951905685.1). Lineage (NCBI taxonomy): Eukaryota > Metazoa > Arthropoda > Insecta > Diptera > Syrphidae > Eumerus > Eumerus sabulonum. The sequence goes on from OX645060.1 coordinate 97,141,124, forward strand.
ATTTGTTGAAGCTCAGCGTCTTTTTCCTGCGATCTCGCTAGTTTTGAGTAAAGGTCGTCTTTCATGTTTAACGCTTCGATGCGCGATAACAAGTCTGCTGCGTGGTTATCTTCCCCCTTTATGTAACGGATGTCGGTAGTATATTCGCTTATAAACGATAGGTAGTTCGTTTGCCTCGGTGACGTTCTCTCGGGGCGTTGTCTGAACGCGAAGGTAAGCGGCTTATGATCCGTTTGGATGTGAAATTTGCGACCTTCCAGCAGATCTCGAAAATGACGGATGGCCAAGTACATTGCGGTGAGTTCTCTGTCGTACGTGGAATAACGTTGCTGCGTTACGGAGAATTTTTTTGAAAAATAACCAAGGGGTTCCGCTACGTTATTTACCAGTTGGTGTAATGCGGCACCTGCTGCTACGGTTGATGCATCGGTGACCAGACTCAATTCTGCTTCTGCTACCGGGTGTGATAGGCGCACCGCTTGAGCGAATAGTTGGCGGCAATTGTCGAATGCTTTGTTCGTGGCCTGAGACCAGGTCAGAGTCGATTTGTCGTTTTTTCGGTTACCTGGGACCATCGTTAGTAGAGGAATTTGTACGGCGGCGGCATGGGGCATGAACTTGCGGTAGAAATTTATCGTCGCGAGGAAGCCTTTTAGCTGTTTCACTGTCTCTGGTCGCTTAATTCGTTGGATGGCCTCTATCCGTGAAGGAAGGGGAGCTATTCCGTCGCTGGTTATTAGGTGGCCGAGAAACTCCAGCGTTGGCTGTCCGAATACGCACTTAGCCACATTAATCGCCAGGTTGTGACTGCTGAGCCTTCCTAATACTTCTTTTAAGTGATGGCGATGCTCTTCGATGCTTGTCGATGCGATGCAGATGTCGTCCATGTACGGAAATACGAATGAGAGTCCGCGCAGCACGTCGTGTATTAGCCGCTGAAGTGTCTGAGCGGCGTTGCGGAGCCCGAAGGTCATATGGGTGAATTCATATAAGCCAAAGGGCGTTATAATAGCGGTCTTCGGGATGTCGGCTGGGTTGATGGGAACCTGGTGGAAGGCTTTTTGTAGGTCTATTTTAGAGAAAACGGACTTACCCCTGAGGATATTTGCGAAGTCATGCAAATATGGAAGCGGGTAACGATCGGGTACGGTTATTGCGTTCAGGTTCCTGTAGTCCCCGCAGGGCCTCCACGATCCGTCCGGTTTACGCACCATGTGCAGAGGGCTGGACCAGTTTGATTTCGATGGTCGGCAGATCCCAGCGCGCATTAGTAGCTCGAACTCTTTTTTTGCGGCATATAGTTTGTCCGGCGGTAGACGTCGTGCCCGTGCTGAACAGGGCGGTCCGTTCGTTTCGATGAAATGTACTGCTTCGGAGTTTGTCGGCGCTCCCGGCGGTGCAAGGCGAGTGATGTTCGGAAATTCCCTGACGATGTCGGCGAATGGGGCGTTATGGTCGATGAGTTGCGGAGATGGCTGGTTGCTGGTTATGGCGAAGAGCGATGTTGAAGACGAGTTGGTGCGCGAGTCGATAAGGCGGGCTCTTTTGACGTCCACCATTAGATCGTGGTGTTGAAGGAAATCGGCGCCTATGATTGGAGAGGTAACGTCGGCAACGATGAAGGTCCACGCAAAAGGACGAGCGAGGCCGAGGTTGAGCTCATGTGTTACTTCCCCGTACACTTTGATGGGAGAGCGGTTTACGGCGAACAACTTCATAGTGGTTGGGCGCGGTTTTTTTGACGACGATGATGGTGGAATGCAGGATACTTCGGCACCTGTGTCGACAAGAAAATGGAGGTTAGTGTTATGCTCACGTAAACAGAGGCGGTTAACCGAGGCTGAAGTTCTTTGAAGTTCTAGTGATGTATCCGAGGGCGGCGGTCGTAGTCACGACTGTTGCGATGGGTTGGGTAGCGGCGTCCGCCGGAAACGACAGGGTGGGCGGCAGTTATTTGCCCTATTGCCGAAGCTGCGATGGAACCAACACTCGTCGAATTGCTCGATGGATTGTTCACGTCTACGCTGGCTGGAAATGCGTGTTTGAATAGTGGGCGGTGAGTGACGGCCTGGCCGTGATCGTGGTAGTTGTTGTCCACGTTGTCTAGTAAGTAGCTTGGAGAGCTCCAACACCAATTGAACACCTTCAGGCGAGTCGATGTCATCTTGGCGCGCGCTATTGTTGGGATTCGATGCGGTTGGTTCTACTGCGTTTAGCTGGCGGAGTTCCACGTTTTCCATAACCGCATCAGCAATTCGGGTCTTGTCGGCTGCAGAACCCTTTGCCACGACAATCGCTGCGTGAACGGATTGGGGAAGACGGGCGGCCCATAGGTCGAGTAGCACCTGTTCGCTGAGTGATCCTTTTGCTGCCTGTACCATTTCGTAGTAGAGCTGGCTAGGTTTCCTATCGCCTAACGGCATGTCGTGGAGTACGCGGCGGAGTCTTTTCTGCTGGCTGTCAGCGAAATAACTGATTAGCTGGGTGCGGATGTAATCGTATTTTTCGCGTTCCGGGGCTGCATCGATTATAGGTCGCAATTCTGTGATGTGTGCGATCGGCAATTGCGAGCAAACGGTGTCGAACTTACGGGGGTCGTGTGCAATTCCGGAAGCTCGGAAATAGAAGTCCAGTAAAAAAAACCAATTGTCGACATCCGACTCAGCGAACGGTGGCATGTGGAGGCGGGCGTAATAATTTGCGGCGACGTCCACGTGGGAGTTTGCTTCGGGTTGTGACGTTCTCCCGCCGCCACACTGATTCTCCTGTTCATCGGAGGACATCACGTCGGGGTCACCACTTTAGACGCTGAGAAAAAAACCAAAAAAATATAACGCTTAACTTTATTTCAACTTAATTAAAATGAGAGGTCGAAAACGTAACCTCTCGTTGTGAGCTCGTGCACCGAAAAGAAAAGAACGTGAAGTCGTCGCTCGTTTTTCCACGTGAAGTTGTCGCTAGTTTTTCCACGTGAAGTTGTCGCTAGTTTTTTCCAAGTGAAGTTGTCGCTCCTTCACCACATGAAGTTGAAGTTGTCGCTCGTTCCTTCTCCTCCCGACGTTGTGTGGTGTTGCCAGTGTTGGCTGAGCGCACCCTTAAGTCTCCGCCACATATTATTATTATTTTTCAATTCTTTCTTATGTTATTTTCTTTATATCTCTCCCCCTCTTTCTCCCTCTCTCTTCCAAGCTTTTTATATCTATATGTTTGCTATGTACCTTTATACCTTTTTACCTGCTACTTTCTTCTTCTATTTTCTTCTTACCTTTTGATTCCTTGTAACTAGTTATAAGAACATTATTGTAAATTAAATTTTTAAACGTATGTATGTACATTACCTATGCATATCAGAAAAGTTAAAGCTTAATTGTATAGAGATATTTAATGGTAATAAACGAAATAAATAAATAAATAAGATCTTCGGCTTTGTACGTGGAATGTTAGGCTCCTAAACAGGACACGTGCAGCCGAACAACTTGCGGACGCCCTAGACCGCTATAAAGCGAAAATCACCGCCATCCAGGAAATGCGATGGAATGGACCGGGTATAAAGTGGATGAAAAACTGGGATATTTACTACGACGACTGCTGTAGGGAGAGAGGGCAACGATTGTTTGGATGCGGATTCGTTGTTCGAGGTGGACTAAGGCAAAAAGTCCTAAGCTGTCGGCATGTGAGCGAACGCCTCATAGCAATTCGTATTAACGCTAAATTTTTTAACATCAGCCTGATCCACGTCCACGCCCCCACGGAAGACAAGGATGACTCCGCCAAAGGTGAGTTCTACGATCTCCTAGACAGAACGTATGCCCAATGTCCCAGCTATGACATCACAATTGTACTAGGAGACTTCAATGCTAAGCTGGGTAAGGAAATCATGTTTGAACGAGTCATCGGCAAACATAGCCTACACTACATCACCTCCAGTAACGGACACAGGCTGATTGATCTTGCTACGGGGCAAAATCTCCTACTAGCCAGTACGCGCTTCCCGCACCTCGATATACACAAAGGCACCTGGCGATTTTTTGACCAATCGACTACCAACCAGATTGATCACATTGCGATCGACGTCAGACACTCATCCACTATTCTTGATGTTCGAACTTTCCGAGGGGCTAACATCGACTCGGACCACTATCTTGTAGTGACCAAAATGCGCTTACGGATATCACGAACGCAACGGAGTAGAGTATGAATACAAAGTTATGACGTCGGAAAGCTACTATAGCCAGAAACCGCTCGTGCTTTTACCGATCGCGTCTTCTAAAGCTCCGCATCCGAAGTTTTGGGTTTCAAGGCTCCACCACGAAGAAACACCTGGTTCGATGACGAGTGCAGGAGGATTCATACAGTGAAGCAGGATGCAAATAAGGCCTCGTATAAAAGAACAAGAGCACCGTGGCGCAGTGGGTAGTGTGTTGGCCTCTGACGCCGATGACTCGGGATCGAATCCCGACACAGCCATGTCATCGAACGTGTTTTTCACGGTGTTTCTCCTCAGCGGGGTTCTGACAAAACCCCCTGTAGTAAAATTGTCATGAAAAGCTTCTCGAAATTCGCCGTTCGGAACCGGCAATAAACTGTAGGTCCCTTTCACCTATGTGAAAATGAAATCACACACAACATGGGTGATTGAGAGAAGCTCGGCTCAGGTTCTTCATGGACTGTAACGCCAACATACATACATACATACACATAAAAGAACAAGAGCAGCTCGTGAGCTCTACGAGTTAAAAAGAAGGGAGGAGCATAAGCTTCTTAGAACAGAGAAGAAAGAGCATGTGAAGCGTGCGATTGAGGATTTGGAGAGGTGTTACTGCAGGCGTGACGTTCGAAAGTTTTATCAACAGATAAAGCGAACATGCCAAGGTTATAAAGCCAGAACGGAAGCCTGCAGGGAAGAGAACGGACACCTAGTAGTAGAACCGCAGTCGATGCTGATAACATGGAAAAACCACTTCTGCAGACTGTATAACGGCGATGTTAGTTAAAATACCGCTGTCAGGCAGAATGATCCATTTCTAATAGACGGAGACCGCAGGGAATTTTGTCCCCCTGACCTCGACGAAGGTAAGATTGCTATATCGAAGCTCAAGTCGAATAAAGCTGCTGGCGCAGGCGAACTGTCTCCTGAGCTCTTCAAGGCAGCTGGGGATGACCTGGTTGGGAGCATGCACCAGGTCATCCTTAAGATATGGTTAGAGGATAGCATGCCCGAGGAATGGAGTCTCAGCATCATATACCCAATCCACAAGAAAGGAGACCCCTATGATTGCGCCAAATATAGAGGAATAATTCTCCTTAACATCGCCTACAAAATCTTCTCTTCCGTTTTGTGTGAATGCCTGAAGCCTGTTGTAATTAAGCTGATAGGTCCTTATCAGTGCGGATTCAGGCCAGGAAAGTCCACCATCGACCAAATTTTCACACTACGTCAGATCCTGGAAAAAACCAATACATTTCAACTCGATACTCACCACCGATTTGTCGACTTCAAAGCCGCATACGACAGCGTAATTAAAGACGAACTATACAACGCTATGTCTACCTTTGACATACCTGCTAAACTCATCGGACTATTCAGGATGACTTTGGAGATTGCTCGCTGCTCCATCCGAATCGGTGAACACCTTACCGATAGTTTTGATGTCAAAAAAGGACTTAGGCAGGGCGATGCGCTGTCGTGTGATTTCTTCAACATCATATTGGAAATGATTGTGCAAAAATCACTGGCCAATACAAGAGGCACAATCTATTTCAAATCCTCGCAACTCCTTGCATACGCCGACGATATTGACATAATAGGTAGATCACAGCGAGATGTCAATGAGGTGTTTGCGAGAATTGAGATGGAGGCGGCGAAAATTGGTTTGACGGTAAACGAGGGCAAAACTAAATATATGATGCCATCAAAAATGGACGCTCACCACCGACGTCTTGGGCAGAACGTTTGTATTGGCAGATATAAGTTCGAGGTAGTTAAGGACTTCGTCTACCTTGGCTCCGCAGTGACCTGGAACAACGACATCAGCTCCGAAATCAAACGCAGAATCACTCTTGCCAATCGCTGTTTCTTTGGGCTCAGGAGGCAATTGAGTAATAGAGCCCTCTCCCGAACGACAAAGTTGACTCTATATAAGACCCTTATCATCCCGGTCCTGTTGTACGGCGGATGAGGAGGCCCTTGGTCGGTTCGAGAGAAAGATTTTGCGCGTGATTTTTGGGCCTATAAACGCAGACGGGGGATGTAGGAGAAGATTCAGCCACGAACTTTACGGGCTGTACAGCGACATGAGCCTAGTCAAGCGTCTACGGATTCAACGCCTCAGATGGCTGGGCCATGTAGAGCGAATGGACACCACAGCTCCAGCCTGGAGAGTCTTTGAATCCAACCCCGAGGGACGAAGAAGCAGAGGACGGCCGCACTTAAGATGGCGCACACAGGTGGAAGGGGACCTCAGCCAACTGGGTGTGCGGCAATGGAAAAGGCTAGCTAAATATCGTGCTAGATGGAGGGGCATGTTGGTTGAGGCCCAGGTTCGGCCCGAACTGTAGCGCCCGCAAAGAAGAAGAAGAATGTCTCGCCTAGAATTATTTGCTGTTTCTTTGTTATTATTTCAGACGGCGTTAATTGGTTAAATGGAATTTCAACTACCTGTTGGCTCCTTTGTTTTAAGATAATGAAGGAATTATTTATTTTTCCCTGTTTTTTATTGTTGATCTCGGTCTTATGCTCTGCTGAGGTTTCTTTCGTCCTAGTCTCGTTGTCTGCCGGAATTTGTGTCTTATTTTCCGCTTGGCTGGGTTTTCTAATAGGATTTCCTCAGGTGATACAAGAATCATCCCGTCTAGGTTATCCGTCAAATTTGGAAGCCTACTGGGAATTGGTCTACTCCTTGTTTGTTCGGGGTACTTTTGTTTGATTTCTGGTCCGTTTTGAGTTGCGGAGTCATATGTCGGTTCCCATTTTGATTTTGTTTCTACTCCAGTGTCGTTATGGTACACTGTGTTAATAGTAGAGGAACAAAGATATGTTAGGTTAGACCCGTTGGTTGCAAACTGGAGTTCGCCGGTAATTGCATTAGGGTTTGGTCGCCTCAGGTCGCACCGTTTAGCACTAATATCATATTTTCCAGCATTACCCGTAGGTACTGCCTCGGAAGGTATGGCTTCTTGGCGTTTTTCTAAGGGGTTCACTTCTTTATATGTTTTAGAGGTTATTGTAAGTTGCCTTCTGATATTCTGAGGGGGTGGATATTCATTGAATACCTTTCCTAGCCCAGAAATAATAGCAGTAGAATTAGGTTCAAAGGGATTAATAATTAAGAAAATTTCCCGGTAGTTAATGTAGCATTTGTATTTAATTAAAAAGTCGTTCCGAATTATACCGTCGAAGTTTTGTTGGGTCTGGTGGTCAAGGATGTGAAAGGGGTGTGATATTTTAATTGAATCTCCTTCCATTTGGAAAAGCAAGGTTTCAGTGGTCATATTGGAACTTGTCAGCTTCTCACCGCTCATAGTGGATATTATCATATCTCTATTTAGTAAAGGCGAGTTGGTGGAGCTCCATATGATACTGATTTCAGCACCAGTGTCTATGATTAGATCTCTGTATTTTCCCTCCTCGAAAGGGACCTGTATCCTTTACAAATTGTTATTAGGAACGAGGGGGATTTTTATTGAGAATGTGGTTGGGGGTGTACATCGGCCTGGATTGTTAGTCGGGGAGAGTTGCCGTTTTCCTCCTCCCGACGGGGTCGTTTCCCGTATTGTTGTTCAGTGTGTGGGGAAGTTGTTGTACATGATGAAAATTAACCTGTCGACTTGAGCCGGCACTGATTCTCCGTATGATGGGATTTGTTGAAATAGCCGCATCGAATTGTTTGCGGGTTGCACTGTGCTTCATTCTTCTTAACGGTACGGGGAATGAAATTTGGCAAATTGGTGTTCCGATAACAGGTTGCCAAAGTGTGGCCTGTTTTATTGCAGGTCTGACAGATGGGTCGAGGGGTGTTGTTTCTTGTCGAAAATGTGGAAAAGGTGTTGTCGTGATGTTGCGATCAGGCACCGACTCGTCACGTCGAGGGAAGAGTGCCGAACGGAGAGAGAAGGGAAAAAAGACGAATGGTTAATTTTAAGTTTTTATTGTTTTCTTATTTAGTTCTGCTTGGTTCTGCTTTGATGTAGGGGTTCGTCCTTCACTATTTGCCGCTGCTCTGCATTTCAACGAAAATTACCATCCTTTTATAGGAGGATTTTGGTTGAATCGCAATCCCCTCCAACACACCAAGTGCCAAAGGGCACTTTTGACTTGGGTTAAAAATACTGAGCATAATCATTATGTCGCAACTTATCCGTACCCCATACCATTAGCATAGCGCTCATAGCACTTGCCTGCATATGCATTTCCGATCAATCAGCATTTGCGCACTATTAACTGGTCATGCATGTCATACACACTTCACTAATTGGTTTTCCAATTGCGGGAAATGCTATCTCAGCATTCCACGGTATGGAGTGGTCGTGAATGTTATTCATGCTTTGTTAATCGCCTTTACTCCAATCCAATCGTGTGAAATGCATTATCGGCATTTCACAGTGTTTTGGAGTTTTCCCTTCTTCGTCACTTGTTTACGTATTGCTCGGGTTCGAGCATTATTTACGAAGTGACATATGAAGAGGGAATAGGCGCGAGTGCCAACATTGACCTAGTGCTGACAAATTGGGGTTGATTGTATATTATGCAATTTATGTGCATTTGTTGGTGGTGGTCTAGTGGTTTAGTTGCGACAAAACGGTGAAACGAGTTTCGTTATTACAGTGTTTGCATGGCGTGTGTAATGGAGTGGAATGTGTAGAGTGTAGTGCATCGTAGTGCTATTATGCGTACGGTGGAGGATGCAGTGCAATGTAGTGCAATCACTACATCCTCCTCCCCTATGTAAAAGAAAATTGACCTTGAAGAGGTTAATTTTCTGCAAAGTAATTTCGAATTACATGCTTAATTTGGTTTTATTTGGTCTTTGACATTTTTTGTTTTTCGCTTACATTTTACGTGTCTTATGTCTAAATATTTGGTTTGTACATGCTTAATTTGTTTTTTTTTTTTTTGACAACATATTTTTTTTTTTACATTTTACGTGTCTCATGTCTAAATATATAATTTAACTATTAGTAAAATTTTAGTTTTTTTTTTTTTTTTTTTTTTTAGATTCAACAACATTTCGTATTGCCATTTATATTTAATAATGCCAACTTAGTCTATACTTATAAAAAATTTACGTGAAATTTGGTACGTAGCTATTCTCTCTAATTTCTCTCTTTTTTTTTATCTTTTAAATGTCTAATACAAGTTCTGGGGTTTTATTATTAGTTTTGTTTAGGGTTAATGTGGGTCGCTTCGTAGTCTGTATTTTGTTAGTCTTTTCTTGATTGCTTCCAACTTTATAGATACGATATCTTTTATAAGAGGTAACAATCAGGATTATTGTAATTATTGTATAACCTAGTATGTAGTTGTGTATATGGTGTATGTTTAGGGATGTCAGTGTTTTCGCTTCGTCGATTTTTAATTCACTTAGTTGTTGGGATATTGATTCTATTTCGTCAATACTAGAGAATTTTATGAAGGCTAAGTTGCTTGAGGGGTTTGGGAAACTTTCAAGGTTCGGAGTAAAAAGTGTTGAGATATTTAATGAGGGGGTAAAGGATTTGGAGATCGTCGTGGTTTGTTCGTTGTATACGTGGATAATCACGTATCTTTTCGTATCTTTATATAGCATTCTCCTGATAGTTCAATTGTCGCGGTATCCTGGAGGGTAAAAGTTGTGACGCTTTCGCCACATATTTCGTCTATGAAAAGTTGTCGAGGGAAGAAAATAGCCATTTGTTTTGTTGTGATAATTGGATCCATACCGTTGAGCGGTTAGATTGTTTTATATTACATGAGTTAGGAATAGTTTTACTTCTTTTTAGCAATCGGATTGTACAATCTGCGTCTTCGCTGTTTGCGTTGAATAGAGGACGTGTAAGGGGGCATAAAAACTTGTTGTTTTGGGATACGCATTGATGCAGTTCTTCCGTGTTTAGGGTGCAGTATTGTTCTTTATTAGAGTCGAGTAGGATGTAGTTAGTAGTTGGTTGTATGAACACAAAATTTCCTTTATGTTTGGTTGGTAAAGGGGTTTTTTTTTTTTTTTTTGTTTGTTGAAGGCTTCTGCTATCCGCTGGAGCACTCAGACGCAATCACTGGTCCATTGTACTCCAGACAGACACCTTACATTACTGTATTTTCTCCGTTTTCCGGAGAAAAATTTGAAGGAGCTTCAGTGATGTAGAGCTAAGGGATTCGGCACACACCACGTCGGCTCCAAGGGTGCGCCACCGTATGCGAGCAAAGGCGGGACAATAACAGAGGAAATGCTCTGCAGTATCATCCTCCTCTTCGCCACATGCAGCACAGGTAGGCGTCTCACTGATGCCGAGCACGTAGAGATGCTTGGCAAAAGTGTAATGGCCCGTGATAACTCCCACAAGCCTTCTGCAGTCGATTCTCCTTAAAGACAGGAGGAAAGCTGCAGATTTTTTGCAGACATCAGGGCATACGCGCTTAGTCATCCTGCAACCCGGACAATCCCTCCATCTACGGTTGTGTGCGTTAAATACACAATCGTTAATGTAGGAATTTACCGTGGATGTAGGTAGACCTAGAGCGGGTTCAGGTCCTGAGAAGCTCTCCTCTGAACCCATTCCAGCGAGTTCGTCAGAGGTCTCATTTCCTGGGATCCCAGAGTGGCCTGGAACCCATACAAGCCTTAATGAATTTAGTCTGCCGACTCTGTTCAAGAAGGACTTGAGTTCAAGCACTAATTTGGAGCTAGTTAAGGGGTTACCCACAGCTTTTAGTGCAGCTTGGCTGTCACTACATACGCATATGCTTTCCCCCTTCCACCTGTGCTTCACAACATAGTGCATGGCCATTAGGATTGCGTATATCTCTGATTGGAAGACAGACGCATATTTTCCTAAGGAAAAGTGCAGTCGAATGTTTTCGCGCTCAAAGAAGACCCCAGCACCGGACCCCCGCCCAGATCTGGAGCCATCCGTGAAAATGCGAAGACTGTCCTTTCCAGGTTCAGTATCCGGCCATAGCCAATCATGACGCCATGGAAACTCGACTGTGAAATTACGACGCAATAGGATAACGGGCGTCAGTGCGTCAGAAGGCATGTCCATGAGACAGGGGTCGCAGGACAATTCTTGCGCAAGCACATCGTTATTCCTATGCGAGTTGTACCAAAAGCCATTTCTCTTCAGACGAGACATGGCTTTCAGAGCACACCCTCTGATAAATATATCAAGAGGTGGAAGGTTCATCATAACATCTAGAGCAGCGCCCGGCGTGCTGGGGAAAGCCCCCGTGCAGATGAGACAAACCGTTCTTTGAAGTTTGGTGAAAGAGGCTACGACGTGTTTGCGTTTTAGTCTGTTCCACCAGACAACCGATGCATATGAGATTATAGGTCTTATCATTGCCGTGTAGATCCAAAGGACCTTTGCCGGCGATAAGCCCCATGTTTTGCCAAAAGCTCCTTTGCATTGCCAGAAAGCTGACAGCGCTTTGGTGGTTTTTGACTCAACATGTTTTGACCAGAGAAGCTTACTATCTAAGATGACTCCTAGATACTTAGCCTCCTTGGATATCGGGATGGAAGTGCCTTTTAGTACCAGCTGAGTCATGTCAGTATTTTTCCTCCTTCTCGTAAAGAGAACGACATCGGTCTTAAGAGGATTGACTGACAGCCCATTACTGGTACACCAATCATCGATCACATTTAGCGCCGCCTGTGCTTTACGACGGACAGTCGCCAAACATGAGCCGACAGAAAGAATGGCGACGTCATCCGCATAGGCCTGGGCGTAGATTCCAGAGGCATTGAGAGCATCAAGCAGGGAATCGACCACCATGCACCATAACAGCGGAGACAGGACGCCACCTTGAGGGCAGCCCCTGTTTACGCCAGATTTGACACACTGCTCGAGGCCTGCATCAGCGGTCAATGTCCTGTGCATGAGCATTGCTTTGATCCAGAGGACCAGTGCATCATCCACGCCATGATGTCTGGCAGCGTTACACATGCTGTCAAAAGTTGCGTTATCAAAAGCTCCCTCAATGTCGATGAAAATGCCCAGCGCGTACTCTTTCCTTTCGAGCGCGCACTCAATACGCCCAACTAGGTTCTGAAGCGCAGTCTCGCAAGATTTTCCGCGCTGGTAAGCATGTTGCATCTCCGAAAGAGGGTGCATTCGAAGGGCAACTTTTCGCACGTGCAACTCTACCAGTCTCTCCATGCTTTTCAGCAGGAAGGATGTTAGACTAATTGGTCTGAAGCTCTTGGCAAGTGAGTAGACCTCTTTTCCTATTTTGGGAATGAAGACCACTTTCACTGTGCGCCAAGGAATGGGTATGTGAGCAAGTGCTAGACTAGCAGTGAAAATTCTTTTCCCTCCCTTCTTCGGGCGCCTTGTCGTGGCGGGAGGCTTAAGAGGTCGTAGACCTCGAACTAAGACTCGAAGACCCAAAAATGAATGGACAAACCAAAGGAATTGTGTACTCCAGGTGGTACCCGCAGCAGCGGAAATCCACCCGCGACCTCTTTGATCGCGGCCGGGGCAAGGATTCTGGAGGCCCCAACATTCATTTTTAACCCTACGGCAGCCCGGAACGACACCGGCCCCAGCGGCTCACTGTCTGACCACCTGGTCCGACTGAGCATGAGCGGTGCATCCAGCGGAGGCGACACCAATGATGGCGCGGCACGTGAAACCGCAAAGGTGGAACGCGCTCCTGAATTGGGACGTACTGCTGAATGCACTGCTAAGTGCCCAAAAAGTAGAGGTAAGAGGCGTGCCCGAAAATTGTGCAAAGAGGCTGACAAAGCCGAAGGCAGAATGGTCGAGGCTAAACCTCTGGGGGAACCAGTTAAGAGGGTTAGGTCGACGGAGGTATCTCGTACCGAAATTGATCCGACCCTCCTTCCTGAGCTCCACCCCTCTCTCAAAGGTGCGCAGCGCGGAAAGCGTCGGCGATTGGGAAAGGCTGCTAAAGGAGGCATAAGCATGTCTGCACTTTCGGCATGCGCCTCCAACTCTCTTCCTCTTACTGGGAAGGTTCAACTACCCAGTAAGAGCGTGATCAGTTCCCGTAATGACGGAGCCGGAAGCTGTCAAGTTTCTGCTATGGCCAGCGTTGCCGCCGAAAAAGGTGGTGGGGCTGACAGGCAGACTCCGAACGCAGAAGGCGAAGTCGTTACGGGTCCTAGCAATCCTCGAACTGGTAAGGCTGTCCCGAACCGACGTCCGAAGGGAGCAGGTGCTTTAACCGAAAAAGGTAAAGGATCCCGCAAACGGAAGACCGCCGCTGGGGATAGCCTCGCTAGGGAGAGAGTGTGCGATGCCTCCCTCTCCGATGGGGCGGTGGGAAATCGGAGTCAAATGGCAGATGTGGCGACCCAGAAGGATCAAAGCATAGGCCAGAAGGCGAAGATAGCCAAGAACCACTCCTCGGAGGCGGGCACATCACACAACAAAACCCCTTCCTCCCAGAAGGAGATCCAAATGACCGTAAAGAGTCGAGAGAAGCAGCTCTCTTATAAAGAGGCGGCCATCTCCTCTGAAAAGGTCAGGATAGCTTTTATCCAGATCAATCTACAGCATTGCAAGGCCGCTACTGCTCTTTTAAATAGTAGAATTGCATGTAGTAGAACAAATCATCACATTGTATCCATTCAGGAACCGTGGGTGTGGAATAATCGCCTATGTGGCCTTGGTGGTATACGTGATGCTATGATTCTTTATGATGAGCGATCCGAAAGGCCTAGGGTCGGCCTCATCATATCGAATTCACTATCGGCACCCAAACTTGGACACTTTTGTGGACAAGATCTGGTGGCTGCTCGAGTAAGCTACAAAACGCACAGAGCAATAGAACACTTCGTCGTTGCGTCTGCCTACTTTCCCTACGATTCGTTACTACCTCCACCACCGAAGGAAGTCTCTGAACTCGTAGAGTACTGTGAAGCCAAAAAGATAGGTCTCATCTCGTGTTGCGATGCTAATGCCCAAAACACTGCTTGGGGCAGCAGCAAGTGTAACACAAGGGGGGACCGTCTGTTGGACTTCATTCTCTCGTCTGACCTTACCATCAACAATGTTGGCTCTCAACCAACGTTTATTACGACAAGACGACAGGAGGTGATTGACCTGACCCTATCCAACAGATATGTGAAGGACATCACTAACTGGCGAGTCTTGCCTGATGCTACGCTGTCGGATCATAAATATATCGAATTCCGATTGGGTTGTGAGATTTCTTCCTTGCAGCCTAGACGGAATCCGAGAAGGACGGACTGGGTACGGTTTAGAGAGGAGCTTGAGAAATCCACTCAGGCCCTACCTAAGCTAAGAACGAAACAATTGGTAGAGAACGCTGTTCATAACCTGAATAGCGTCATCACCAGTTGTTTTGAACTCGCATGTCCTGTCAGCAAACCTCCCAGCAGGAAATTGGTCCCCTGGTGGAATGCCGAGCTCCAAGGTCTTCGCAGGGAAGCCAGAATTCTTCTGAATAGATCGCTCAAATCAAATTCGGAAGATGACTGGAACAAGTATCGGTCGAAGCAGAAAGAATATAAGAAACTTATTCGTAAATCGAAGAACGATTCTTATAGGACCTTCTGCGAAGAGATCAAGTCTCTGAGTGCGACTAGCAAGTTGGTTAAAGTCCTCAAACGGGGAAAACCGACTAGGCTAGACGCACTCAGAAAATCTGATGGTACCTTTACTGAGTCTAAAGCGGAAACTCTCAGTTTACTGTTTGCGACTCATTTCCCGGGAAATCAGATCGACATCGGCTCGTTGCACACTCCTTCAAGGGAAACTGCAACTGAAACGATGAAAATAACTCGGCGTAGCTGGTATATTGCGTCGCGCGTGGTTACGACTGAAGCTATTGAATTTGCTGTGGCATCCTTCGATGGCTTCAAATCGCCGGGCACCGACGGGATATATCCTGTTATGCTGCAAAAAGGTATAAGGCAGCTGCTGGTAAAGGGGTACTTTTGTATATATGGAAATTCTCAATTAGAGGTAGCGGTACTTTGATTTCGTAAATAATTTCGTCATCGTGTATAGCTACTCTTGTTGTGCTTGTCTGATACAATGACAAAATATTATTGTCCTTGGTGGTATAAGGTAGTTTTGTGTTTAATGGCATTTCTTGTTTTATTCTTGTTAGTATTGTTCTTAGTTGTTCGTGGGAGATGATAGCTGGGTGTGGTTTGCCATGTTTTACATCGGTAACCAAGTCGAGTAAGTCGTCAAGTGTATTTTGGTATCGTATGATTATAAGAGTGACTAGAGAGGTCAGGGATTCTATTTTCGAAAGGGTGTCTGTATTTGAATTAATAAGTCTGTCTAATGTCTTTTTTGTATTTTCTAGTTTTGAGCTTATGGCCAGCTTTTGGTTTTCCATTGCAGCTTCTGATTTACTAAATATGTTTTTGGTCGTTTCTAGGATAAGGGCTTGTTTTTTCACTAAGGAAAGTACATGTTGTTCGTCGTATTTAAGTTTTTCGATCTGTCTATTGTAGGTCTTGGCGTCATCTGTGTCTAAAGTACTGAACAGGGTTTTGCTGAGTGTTCCTACGGCGTCGAACAACGCCCTTTTACTGCGGTGCTTAGGGGTAAGTGAGATATACTTATTTTGGATTTCCATCATCAGATGGTTGATTTCTGAAATTGCACCGTCGCAAATTATTCGGAAGTGTCTTGTTTCTTTCAGCGTTTTACAGAGGTTGTTGATTTCAATAGTGAAGTTGGCGGCGTGTGCCAGGGCCTTTGTGAAGTGCGTTAGGTCATAGTATACGACAAGTTTCCACTCTTGATTGTACAATTCTGCCGTTCCAACTTTGGTGTTGGAATTGGTGTGATTATTAAATGTCCATAGATGGCGTATAATAACCCAAGGAAAACGACGGTGAGTTTCATTTCTGAAGAGATGCTAACGATCGTTACTTTACCAGCTTTTTATTTATGCTACATGCGTGTTGTGGGTATACAGAAAGTGTTGGGGTTATCTATTCTAAGTAAGGATTTTCGCAATTTGCTATAATATCCTCCAGTTCGGAATCAATCTTGAGTTCTGTGCGGGGGCTGAGTAGGTATTGGCTTGCCCATGTGTCTCTTTGAAGTGGCGGAGAATGTGCGAAAGGATATGAGCTGTGTCGAGGGGGTTGCCTTAGGATGTATGTGGGGCATAATCCTATCCCGAAATTTTCTTCGTTAACTCCGAAGCTTATTAGATCCCCGAAGTGGAGTTGTACTGCGCTGAGGCCTATTCTCTTGTATTTTTTTTGTTTTGAAGATTTTGCAAACTTCCTTAAATAGATTGCTAAGAAAGTTTGTTCCTTGGTCTGTAATTATAGAGTCTGGAATTCCGAACCGGCATATCAAGCGTTCGACCAGCGTTCGAGCTATGGTTGAAGCTTCTGCGTTAGGTATCGGTATGGCTTCTGAGAACTTAGTCAGGTCGTCTTGGAATGTTAATATATATTTGTTGCTATGGTGACTATCGGGAAGTGGATCTACTGTATCAAATGCTATGCGCTCAAATGGTGTTTTACTTGTGGTAGTTATTTTCATAGGGATTTTATTATTTCTAGATAATTTGTTCTTTTGGCATGATTCGCATTTACGGATGTATTCAGTTGTGTCTTTTGTGATAGTAGGCCAGTAGTAATATCTTTTAATTCGTCTTATAGTTCTGGTCACACCTTGATGACCACCAAATGGTGACTCGTGGTTTTCGTGTAAGACTTTTAGAATATCGTTAGTGTCAGTCAGGAATAGTCTTTCGTCGGTAAAAGGTATATGTCTTGCATTTGGAAGATTTTTTCAAGGAGCTTTTTGAAAATATTCCTAGAGTCATTATCGGTTGCTGCCAGGCCGAAACCTAATGACTTACCGTCCGTTAGTTTTAATTTAATGTCGTTAAGACAAGATTCGGATATTTGTTGATCTCTTGGGCTTCTAAATGGAATGGGTAGGGTCGTAACAAGGAAGTTTGATTTATTATCTGACTGGAAAGTGGACGTTTCTCCTAGGTGTGGTTTAACGAAGTTGGGTAATCTTTTCTTTACGATTTCTTCTTCTATTGATTCACTTAGGGGTAGTATTATAATTTTGGGGTCTATTTGTTTGGAGGGGTCTATTTGTAAATAGAACCATTTTTTTTCGAATAATTTGAAACTAGGGGGAATCTCTATGTTGTCTGAAGAGTTTGTATTGGATTTCTGTGCTATGTCCTTATCTGGAGCTTTACTTTAGAGTGTCCGTTTTTGATTTCTAGTTGTCACTAAAACTTGGGTTGAGTTTACTTTGTCGTTTTGCACTCGGCTAAGTGCGTCTGCATTGGTGTTGTATTTACCCTTTTTGTGGGCAATTCTATATTCATACTCTTCCATTAGGATCCTCCAACGCATGAGCCTGGAAGTGGGGTCTTTTCGTCCAATCAACCATTGTAGAGAGCTGTGGTCAGTAACGATGGTGAATTTTTGACGTGACAACGTCTATTAAATCGGTTAGCGCTCAAATATGGGATGCCGAAACGCAAAAAACCCAGAAAAATGTAGACTAACCGTGTGAGTAGGCGTGGCCTAGCGAATGTGTAGTAGTGAGCTCGCGCGAAAATGATCAACATATCAGATAAAAAAAAATTCGGCGTCGTTTAGTGGAATTAAATCAAATAAAA
Organism: Eumerus sabulonum; assembly: GCA_951905685.1. Classification (NCBI taxonomy): domain Eukaryota; kingdom Metazoa; phylum Arthropoda; class Insecta; order Diptera; family Syrphidae; genus Eumerus; species Eumerus sabulonum. The sequence goes on from OX645060.1 coordinate 97,158,936, forward strand.
TCATATCATAGACCTATTGTTGATAGAATATTGGAAATAAAGAACACTTAAGCGTTTGAGTATAAAATTGTCTTATTCAATTAAATACATGTATAATACTGTAATATGAAAATAAAACATTGAAATCAATAAAAAAATTATATGTAATTGTTGAATATATAATATTTATACCTCATTCATAAAATCGTATAATAGACGTTGTCACGAAATAATGGATTTGGCTAGTAACAGCCAATCTAATAACAGTTTTTTTCCATAGATATACGGTCGGATGGCAAAGGACTAACAAAGGCCTCGTAGGGGTAGCATCTATTCGACGGATGCTGGCCTGCCAAAAAGCGAGAAGAGCCACCGCAGTCGAACATCTTGCGGCACTGTTAGTAAGTCCTATCCCCACTTCCTCGTGGTGCCATCTGAAGATTTCCTATGGAAATTGCAGACGGGGAAGGGCGAATGGCGAGCCTCCTTCTCCAAAAAGCAGGACTAGTCGGTTGGGCTACGGCCTAGTAAGCCGTAACCGTAAAAAAACACAAACTCCGAAACAACCACAAGCATTGGATATAACGGACCGGATTTATGTTGACGACCCTTGCAAAAAACGAAAAAAGGACAATGGTCTTCGGCTTTGTACGTGGAATGTTAGGTCCCTAAACAGGCCACGTGCAGTCGAACAACTTGCGGACTCCCTAGACCGCTATAAAGCGGATATCACCGCCATCCAGGAAATGCGATGGAATGGACCGGGTATAAAGCGGATGAAAAACTGCGATATTTACTACGGCGACTGCTATAGGGAGAGAGGGCAACGATTGTTTGGATGCGGATTTGTTGTTCGAGGTGGACTAAGGCAAAAAGTCCTAAGCTTTCGGCATGTGAGCGAACGCCTCATAACAATCCGTATCAAGGCCCAATTTTTTAACATCAGCCTGATCTGCGTCCACGCCCCCACGGAAGACAAGGATGACTCCGCCAAAGATGAGTTATACGATCTCCTAGACAGAACGTATGCTATGACATCAAAATTGTACTAGAAGACTTCAATGCTAAGCTGGGTAAGTAAAGCATCTTTGAACGAGTCATCGGCAAACATAGCCTACACGACACCACTTTCGATAACGGACACAGGCTGATTGATCTTGCTACGGGGCGAAATCTCCTTCTAGCCAGTACGCGCTTCCCGCACCTCGATATACACAAAGGCACCTGGCGGTCTTTTGATCAATCGACTACCAACCAGATTGATCACATCGCGATCGACGTCAGACACTCCTCCACTATAATTGATGTTCGAACTTTCCGAGGGGCTAACATCGACTCGGACCACTATCTTGTAGTAGCCAAGATGCGCTTACGGATAGCACGAACGCAACGGAGTAGAGTAAGAATACAAAATTATGACGTCGGAAAGTTACTATCGCCAGAAACCGCTCGTGCTTTTACCGATCGCGTCTCCCTTAAGCTCTCCAATACACCTGAATCCTCCACACTATCCATAGAACAGAGGTGGAGCCTTTGCAAACAAGCCCTGAAAAGCTCTGCATCCGAAGTTTTGGGTTTCAAGGCTCCACCACGAAGAAACACCTGGTTCGATGACGAGTGCAGGAGGATTCATACAGTGAAGCAGGATGAATATAAGGCCTCGCTGCATAAAAGAACAAGAGCAGCTCGTGAGCTCTACGAGTTGAAAAGAAGGGAGGAACATAAGCTTCTTAGAAGAAAGAAGAAAGAGCACGAGAAGCGCGCGATTGAGGATTTGGAGAGGTGTTACTGCAGGCGTGACGTTCGAAAGTTTTATCCACAGATAAAGCAAACATGCCAAGGCTATAAAGCCAGAACGGAAACCTGCAGAGATGAGAACGGACACCTAGTAGTAGAACCGCAGTCGATGCTGAGAATATGGAAAAACCACTTCTGCAGACTGTATAACGGCGTTGTTAGTCAATGCACCGCTGTCAGGCAGAATGAATTCATTTCTAATCGACGGAGACCGCAGAGAATTGTGTCCCCCTAACCTCGACGAAGTTTAGATTGCCATATCCAATCTCAAGTCGAATAAAGCTGCTGGCGCAGACGGACTTTCTGCTGAGCTCTTCAAGGCATCTGGGGATGACCTGGTTGGGAGCATGCACCAGCTCATCCGTAAGATATGGTCAAGGAAAGCATGCCCGAGGAATGGAGTCTCAGCATCATATGCCCGATTCACAAGGAAGGAGACCCCTCTGATTGCGCCAACTATAGAGGAATAAGTCTCCTTAACATCGCCTACAAAATCTTCTCTGCCGTTTTGTGTGAACGCCTGAAGCCTTTTGTTAATAAGCTGATAGGTCCTTATCAGCACGGATTCAGGCCAGGGAAGTCCACCATCGACCAAATCTTCACACTACGGCAGATCCTGGAAAAAACCAATGAATTTCAAGTCGACACTCACCACCTATTTGTCGACTTCAAAGCGGCATACGACAGCGTAATTAGAGACGAGCTATGCAACGCTATCTCTACCTTTGACAAACCTGCTAAACTCGTCAGACTATGCAGGATGACTTTAGAGAATGCTCGCTGCTCCATCCGTAACGGTGAACACCTTACCGATAGTTTTGATGTCAAAAAAGGATTTAGGCAGGGCGATGCGCAGTCGTGTGATTTCTTCAACATCATATTGGAAATGATTGTGCAAAAATCACTGGCCAATACAAGAGGCACAATATATTTCAAATCCTCGCAACTCCTTGCATACGCCGACGACATTGACATATCGACGCGTTATATCATCGTCGGCTATGTGTATTATTGCGTGGATTATGGAAACGAGGGGGCTGCGAATCTGTATAGGATTTGGGTAACCGTTCCCGATTTTTGTTAACCCTTGTTATAAAGAGATCTCGACACCTGATACCGTGTTCATTAAGATCCATCTGGAGGTTGGTTCGTAGTCGTAGGATTCCATCCTGTGATTAGCAAGAGAACAAGAGGTTTAATTGGATGTTTTGAAATTGGGTTTTGGTTTTGGTCATTCTTGTAGTAGCTGTAAGTCGTTGTTGTGTACTAGTTTGGTTTTGTTTCCCATTTTCATTATAGTGTTTTCGTTGGATACTATATTAGTAACTTCGTACGGTCCGTTCCATAGGGCTGAAAGTTTGTTTTGCCTCTTTTGGTTTCACAGCAGAACTTTGTCACCTATGTTGAAATTTTTGGTTTTAGTGTGTCTGTCGTAGTAGGTTTTAGCTTGTTCTTTTCTTTTTTGTAGAATCTCTCTAGCTATTTTGTATCCGTTTTGTAGTTGGCATCTAAGTTCGTGTGCAGAGTTGTCGTAGTTGTATAAAGCTTGGTGTTGAATATTTAATTGCAAGAGATCTGGCAATGCTAATGAACTTGTCAAATGAACTTGTCAGATGAATGACTTGTCAGTCTCTTCGATGTCATTACATGGGAATTAATTACAGCAAGACAACGCATAACCTCCAGCACTGGGAAGAAATACTCCAGAATTAAAATATAAAGGATTAAGAAGTATTGTAATGTAAATATAGTAAATAAAGAATTAGAGTGAGAATATATTACAAATTGGCGACGAGGATTTCTTCTTGATATACAAAGGCGGCGAGGATTTCTTCTTAAAACTACATTGCGAGAGGTCATTTTCACATGGATCATCGGAGCACATGGTAAGGTAGGTAACTTTTACTTTACATGGACTAGACTTATTACGAATTTACGAGTACATACATTAATGACAAGACAAAGACAAATTCGGTACGCATTATCGATAATAAAAAAAAAAAAAAAAAACGGACATGTCACAACTGGAACACGCCATAGCACAAATTTCACAAGTCTTAGCTCGACTTACAGCAAATAACGAATATGACCAAACCAATAAAGGGGATTGCAGGGGGCTACAACTAGCAGCTTTTGATGAAGCAAACGAGAGTTTTGAATCGTACCTTCAGAGAATAGGAAATTATTTAGAGATCCGCGAACTTAAAACAGAAACTCCAGAGAATGAAAATAAACGCGTGCAGACTTTCCTTAATTGCTTAGGTCCGAAGCTGTATCACACCTTAACATGTCTTACTGCACCTGAAGAGCCCAAAACAAAAAAATATACAGAACTGGTAGAATTACTTCGGAATCACATATGTCCAAAACCTAGTGAGGTCGCAGAGCAACACAAGTTCACATTACGTACACAACATGAGGGGGAATCGATTGCGAACTTCCAAGCTGATCTTAAAAAAATTGCATCCAAATGTAATTTTGTGTGTGAAAGTTGTAAAAAGTCGACAATTTCCACTCATTTACGATCCCAATTTATAAGGGGCATACGTGATAATGAAATAAGAGAGAGAATGCTGCAGTTGGAATCGACTGGGACGTTTGATGAAATATGTAAAAAAGCTTTGGCAATAGAGGCGTCAAAGGTTGAAAGTAGAGAAATTCGGAGTCATACGCAAAATTCATTACATTCATTAAGAAAGGGTTGGGTCAAACCTGGAGGAGCAAGGGAGCATGAAGAGGACAGAGAACAATTTCGAAGCAATGGGCCAAGAAGCGTGGCTGTGAAGAATCTATAGGGAAGATGTTTCAAATGTGGAAAGACTATCCACAAGGCAAATGCATGCAAAGAAAAAAACATAAAATGCAAAAATTGTGGCAAGCAAGGGCATCTACAATCTGTCTGTTTAAAGCGAGTTGTGGCGGAGCAAAAATCCATTGAGGTGGAAGAAGAAACCATTTATAATGACGATGAATACAACTACTTTATAAACAACTTCGAGATAAACGGATTGGAGCACGATAAGATAATGAAGAAATTATGGCTCGATGAAATTGAATGCACAATGGAATTAGATACGGGCGCTGCTGTCTCAACAATATCAGAGAACAGTTTTAATAAACTATGGCCAGCAAAAAAGCTGAAGCCCACCTCGATGAAGTTAAAAACGTATACAGGAGAAATTATTGATCCTGTGGGAGTATGCACTATGAAAGTGTCTTACAGCAACAATGAGACCTTTGGTGAATTGTAAGTCCTTCCTCATAATGTAGCACCTATTTTGGGACGCGGATGGATACGAGATTTAAAAATGGCGATAAACTCAATCGAAGAAGTTGAAAATACTAAAGTATCAGAAGACCAATGCAAGCAAGAAATTAACAAGCTTCTTGATGAATATATCGATATATTTACCGAAGAAGTTGGGAAAATTCCTAGTCATGAATGCACTATAGAGCTCCAAGATAAAAATACCAAGCCAATATATGTATATGAAAGCCCGGCCAGTGCCATATGCGCTTCGCCAAAAGATCGAAAGCGAAATAGACAGATTAGAAAAAGCAAATATCATTACAAAAATTACAAATTGTCAATGGGGAACTCCGATAGCTCAAGTAATTAAGAAGAACGGTGATCTTAGATTATGTGCAGATTACAAGTCTACGATAAATAAAGTTATTAAAGACGATAAATATCCTATTCCACGCATTGAGGATATCTTCGCAGAAATTGGTGGGGGCAAATATTACTGTGTTTTGGACTTACACCAAGCCTACCTTCCCATGCCAGTTGATGATATAACTGCTCGTTTGCAGGCACTTAGTACACATAAGGGCCATTTTAAGGTAAATCGTCTTATGTTTGGATTGAAGGTAAGTCCAAACGTTTGGCAGAGGTACATGGATATGATTTTTGGAAATATACCTAATGTTACTTGTTTCTTTGATGATATTCTGATACGAGGCAATACCCTCAAGGAGTTAAGCTGTACATTGAGAACGGTTTTCAAGATCCTACGCGAAAAAGACCTGCACATCAACAGACCCAAATGTCAATTTCTTTTAAAGTCTGTGTCGTATCTGGGTCACATAATTGACTAAGAAGGTATAAAGCCAAAACCGGACAAGGTCCGGGCAATAGTGGATTGCAAAATTCCAAGCAACGTGTCGGAACTAAGAACCTTTTTGGGCCTTGCGAACTATTATCAAAAATTCATACCTGATCTTTCGTCGAAACTTTTTCCGTTGAATAGTCTGGAGGGCATGGGCTCGGACATACAGGGTAAAGTTGTTGATTGCTCTCAACCTGGCAAGATGCCAGCAACGATCCCTGTTTAAATGCCCGGGTCAAGTTGACATACGGCCTCCTCGCGGCGCCCTCTGGATAGCCTCTTCAACAACCGTTGGGAGGTGAACAAACGTATGCAGCGAATAAAACCCCGACCAGAATGGAGGTTGTGCGGCGGGCTAACAATCCGCCCACGTAAAAAAAACCCAAAGTTATGAATGAGCAAGATGCCTCGGATACACGGACGGATACTCGACGACGACAACGCACGAAAAAGGAACACGATTTGCGAGTATGCTCCTGGAATGTCAGAACCCTGTACACTCCCGGAGCTGCTCATAAACTAGAAGGAATCCTCACGCAGTACAAGGCGGATATTACTGCGGTCCAGGAAATACGCTGGATAGGAAACGGTATGATTAGGAAGAAAAATTGCGACATTTATTACAGCTGTCACAAAAGGTTGCACTTACTGGGATGCGGATTTGTCGTGGGAAAGCGGTTAAGGTCGACTTTAAACCTATAAGTGATCGCCTGGCTGTGATCCGCATCAGAGGCAGATTTTATAACATCAGCCTTATATGTGCACACGCCCCTACCGACGAGGCTGAAGACCCTATCAAGGAGGACTTCTATGACCTCCTGGACAACGCCTACGGAGCTTGTCCGGAGTACGATGTAAAAATCGTGCTCGGGGACTTCAACGCCAAAATCGGAAAGGAAAACACCCTTGGCGGAGTGATCGGAAAGCGCAGCCTCCACGATACAACAACAGATAACGGCTTCCGACTCGCTGACTTTGCGACAGCTCGTAATGCGGTGATAAGTAGCACAAGATTCCCTCGCAAGCGAATCCACACAGCAACCTGGCAATCTCCGGACGGTCGAACCGCCAACCAAATCGACCATGTGCTCATTGACGCAAGGCACGCGTCAAACATCCTGGATGTGCGAACATTCAGAGGGGCAAATGTCGACTCTGACCACTTCCTCGTAGCAGCAAGATTCAGAGCTCGACTGTCCAATGTCAGAAAGCTGCACCAGCCCATCAGGAGGAGGTTCGACATTGGGCGCCTGAGCACACCGGAGGTTGCCAGAGTCTACAGGGAGCAGCTGAGCGAAAGACTCTACGGTATGCCTACGTCGAACACAAATGCCAATAATATGTGGCTGCATTGCCGCTCAGCCATTCAGGAAGTGGCCGAAACTACGTTAGGATACCTACCACCCCCGACAAGAAACCCGTGGTACGATGGCGAGTGTGAGCAGAAAAAGGCAGCAACCGACGAGGCGTACCAAAAGGCGCTGCAGAGGAAAACCAGGGCAGCGCGAGAAGAGTACCGAGCCAGAAGAAGGGAGGAGAAGAAACTACTGCGACAAAAGAAAAGAATCTTCGCAGCCTCCCAGCTCAAGGATATCGAGGAGTCTAGGGATAGACATAAAATACGAGCCTTTTACAAGAAAGCCAAAGGCCTTGCAGGAGGCTTCAAAAAGGGCACCCTGGCTCTTCGAAACTGCGAGGGTAATCTTGTCACCGACCCGCAGGGAATAGTGGATGTATTTAAGCAGCACTTCCAGCAGCTGCTTAACGAGCATGACCAAGAGAGTGCGGTAGGGACTGAGGAAATCCCAACTCCAGCCGCTGAAGTAGTCCTCCCACCCAGCATAGAAGAAGTCGGCACAGCTATTCAGAAGCTGAAGAACAACAAGGCCGCAGGCTCAGATGGCTTGCCATCAGAGCTCTTCAAGGCTGGCGGCGATGTTCTGGTAGGGAGCATGCACCAGATCATCTGCAGAATTTGGGAAGATGAGAGCATGCCCGACGACTGGAATACCAGCTCTATATGCCCCATCCACAAAAAAGGCGATCCTACCTCTTGTAAGAACTATAGAGGTATATCCCTGCTCAATGTCGCATACAAGATCCTGTCCAGCGTATTGTGTGAACGTCTAAAACCATTTTGCACCGCATTAATCGGCAGCTACCAGTGCGGCTTCCGGCCCGGCAAATCAACTATAGACCAAATTTTCACACTTCGACAAATCCTGGAAGAGACCAACGAGTTTCAAATCGATACACACCATCTTTTCATCGATTTCAAAGCCGCATACGACAGCATTCATCGTGAAGCACTGTTTGGGGCGATGGCCGAATTCGGGATCCCGGTAAAACTGATCCAGTTGTGTCGCGCCACGCTAAAAAACACGCGATGCACCGTGCAACTCGGTTCTAGGACCTCGGAACCATTCGAAACATGCACCGGATTTCGGCAAGGAGATGCGCTGTCATGTGACTTCTTCAACCTGGTGCTGGAGCAGATAGTGCGACGGGCAGGCGTCAACAGGGAAGGCACTATCTTTTACAAGTCCATCCAGCTGCTAGGATACGCGGATGATATCGACATCATCGCGTGTTCTCGCCGTGGCATTGTGGAAGCATTCACGGCGATTGAAGAACAGGCGAAACGAATTGGCCCTAAGATCAATGAGGACAAAACGAAATACATGCTGTCAAGCAAAGCCCAATCCGTCGCTCACCACCTGGGACAAAACATAACAATTGACAGCTACAATTTCGAGGTAGTTAAGGAGTTTGTCTACCTCGGGGCAAATGTAAATTCCACAAATGAAACCACAGTGGAGATCCGGCGTAGAATCGCCCTTGGCAACCGCTGCTACTTCGGCTTGTCCAAACAACTGGGGTCAAAAATCCTCACTCGAAAGACCAAAGTCATGCTTTACAAAACGCTCATTCTGCCAGTCTTGCTGTACGGAGTCGAAAGCTGGACGATAAGCAGGACAGCGGAGCTGATTTTGGGTTCTTTCGAAAGAAAAATTCTGCGCCGGATATTTGGTCCTGTCTGTGAGGAAGGTGAATGGAGAAGAAGACACAACCGCGAACTCTACGAGCTGTACCAAGATGTGGATGTAGTCCGGAAGGCAAGGAGCCGTCGACTACACTGGCTCGGCCACATCAAGCGCATGGACATCAACGCTCCAGCTAAGAGGGTCTTCGACTCCGAGCCTCCTGGTTCGAGAAGAAGAGGAAGACCGAACCTCCGGTATAAAGACCAAGTAATCGCGGATGTAAGACATCTTGGTCTTGGCAACTGGAAGCAGCGTGCCCGGGACCGTCAAGGATGGAAGGCAGCTATAGCTCAGGCTCAGATCCTCCATGGATCGCAGGCCTGATAAGTAAGTAAGTCACATACAAAATCCGAAAAGAACTATTCCCAACTAGATAAAGAGGCTACAGCTATCTATTGGGGTCTACAAAAATTTTTTTAATACTGTTACGGCCGAAAGATTACACTCATAACAGACCATCAACCGCTTGCCAGGATTCTGCATCCGCACAAGGACTTACCGGCTTTATCAGCACTACGTTTACTGCACTATGCAAATTTTATGTCCGGATTCGACTATAACATCAAATATAGAAATACGAAACTGCATGCAAACGCCGATTTTCTCTCTCGATTTCCTATTGAAAAACCTCAAAATGAAGATGACTTGGACAGCAGCTCAACCTTCCTTATGAATCACATGTCAATTCTACCAGTTACAAGGGACGAGATTAAGAAGTTGACATTAAAAGATCCTGAATGCGTTCGATATTACACTGCTCTACAATCTGGAAGCTCCTTACCCAAAGGAGAAAATATCACCGAATTCTCCCTACAGAATGGATGTATTTTTAAGGGCATACGCATTATGATTCCTATGCTTTTACGAAAACGCGTTCTGGAGGAACTACATACAGCACATACTGGCATGGTACGCATGAAAGCACTGGCCAGGAGCTATGTATGGTGGAAAAATATAGACAAGGACATTGAAGACTTATGCAACAGCTGTATAAACTGCGCCAAAATTAAACCCAATGTGAAGAAGGTACAAGTACATCCATGGGAATGCCCAAGGGGACCATGGGAGCGTTTACATTTGGACTATGCTGGTCCATTCATGAACAAATCGTTTTTGATAATTGTTGATGCATTCTCAAAATGGGTAGAAGTAATTCCACAAAACAATACGAACACTACTTCGACGATAGATGCATTACGAGACATTTTTTCAAGATTTGGACTTCCATTAAAAATCATAACAGATAATGGCCCGCAGTTTCGCTCATTCGAATTTAAGAAAATTTTGACTTCTCCGCTCCATATCATCCAGCTACAAATGGGCAGGCAGAAAGATTTGTTCAGACAATAAAACAAGGTCTGAGGGCTATGGAAGCGGAGTCCGGGAATCTTAATGAAAAATGATGTACCCTGTTAATGCAGCACAGGAAATTACCAAAGAGCACTACAGGAATAAGCCCATCTGAATTAATGTTAAATCGTCAAATAAGGACTAAAATAGATCTTGTTAAAAGAGAATCATTTATTAAAATGAAAGACGACTACCAATATAAAAAAATCCAGAGTATAATATTCGAATCCACCATTCGAAACATGCACCGGATTTCGGCAAGGAGATGCGCTGTCGTGTGACTTCTTCAACCTGGTGCTGGAGCAGATAGTGCGACGGGCAGGCGTCAACAGGGAAGGCACTATCTTTTACAAGTCCATCCAGCTGCTAGGATACGCGGATGATATCGACATCATCGCGTGTTCTCGCCGTGGCATTGTGGAAGCATTCACGGCGATTGAAGAACAGGCGAAACGAATTGGCCTTAAGATCAATGAGGACAGAACGAAATACATGCTGTCAAGCAAAAGCCAATCCGTCGCTCACCACCTGGGACAAAACATAACAATTGACAGCTACAATTTCGAGGTAGTTAAGGAGTTTGTCTACCTCGGGGCAAACGTAAATTCCACAAATGACACCACAGTGGAGATCCGGCGTAGAATCGCCCTTGGCAACCGCTGCTACTTCGGCTTGTCCAAACAACTGGGGTCAAAACTCCTCACTCGAAAGACCAAAGTCATGCTTTACAAAACGCTCATTCTGCCAGTCTTGCTGTACGGAGCCGAAAGCTGGACGATAAGCAGGACAGCGGAGCTGATTTTGGGCTCTTTCGAAAGAAAAATTCTGCGCCGGATATTTGGTCCTGTCTGTGAGGAAGGTGAATGGAGAAGAAGACACAACCGCGAACTCTACGAGCTGTACAACGATGTGGATGTAATCCGGAAGGCAAAGATCCGTCGACTACACTGGCTCGGCCACATCGAGCGCATGGACATCAACGCTCCAGCTAAGAGGGTCTTCGACTCCGAGCCTCCTGGTTCGAGAAGAAGAGGAAGACCGAACCTCCGGTATAAAGACCAAGTAATCGCGGATGTAAGACATCTTGGTCTTGACAACTGGAAGCAGCGTGCCCGGGACCGTCAAGGATGGAAGGCAGCTATAGCTCAGGCTCAGATCCTCCATGGATCGCAGGCCTGATAAGTAAGTAATAATATTGGGGATTTGGTCCAAATTCGATAGTACTCAATCAAAGCCTGTAAGTGGAAATTTGGAGTTATTTGGTCACGGAGAAGAGAACTCCACTATGAGATCATGATAGACGGTGAAAAAGTTATTCGGCATGTTGACCAGATATGCCACACCAAATGCAACCCTGTTAACGAAAAACTGAATTACAACGACGAGACAGAACCAACAGACATACACAGACCCGATATAGTACCGACTAAAACGAACCTACCAGCCTTACCATGTAGCCAAGCCATAAGCCAACCTGAACAACAGAACACTAAAGAAACTATTCCAAGTGAACCACCGAGTCAAGACGTGCAAGATGATTCAGGACAATCCAAGTCACACACTGGGGTTCCAAGATCTAAGTCACCACCAGACGATAACCAAGTCGAGCCTCGGCGTTCCACACAAAATAGAAGGGCTCCAGAGAGGTTGCAGTACACAGCATTTTCTTCGCGAGAGGAAAGGTGTTGAATATTTAATTGCAAGAGATCTGGCAATGCTAATGAACTTGTCAAATGAACTTGTCAGATGAATGACTTGTCAGTCTCTTCGATGTCATTACATGGGAATTAATTACAGCAAGACAACGCATAACCTCCAGCACTGGGAAGAAATACTCCAGAATTAAAATATAAAGGATTAAGAAGTATTGTAATGTAAATATAGTAAATAAAGAATTAGAGTGAGAATATATTACACTTGGGGTGGTCTATTAAGTGAACTGGGGATCCGTGCGGGAAACCCGTATAGTAGTTCGTAGGGAGTGTATGTTGTGCTACTATGACGCGTAGTATTATATACGAACATGGCGTGTGGCAGCCATGTGTCCCAAGTGAAAGGGTCTTGGTTAACATAATGTCGGAGATATTCGGCGAGTGTTCTGTGGCTGCGTTCTAAGGCGCCATTAGTTTGGCGATTTGGGGGGGGGGGGGGGGGGGGTTCTTTTGGCATGATTCGCATTTACGGATGTATTCAGTTGTGTCTTTTGTGATAGTAGGCCAGTAGTAATATCTTTTAATTCGTCTTATAGTTCTGGTCACACCTTGATGACCACCAAATGGTGACTCGTGGTTTTCGTGTAAAACTTTTAGAATATCGTTAGTGTCAGTCAGGAATAGTCTTTGGTCGGTAAAAGGTATATGTCTTGCATTTGGAAGATTGTTTTTGAAAATATTCCTTGAGTCATTATCGGTTGCTGCCAGGCCGAAACCTAATGACTTACCGTCCGCTAGTTTTAATTTAATGTCGTTAAGACAAGATTCGGATATTTGTTGATCTCTTGGGCTTCTAAATGGAATGGGTAGGGTCGTAACAAGGAAGTTTCATTTATTATCTGACTGGAAAGTGGACGTTTCTCCTAGGTGTGGTTTAACGAAGTTGGGTAATCTTTTCTTTAAGATTTCTTCTTCTATTGATTCACTTAGGGGTAGTATTATAATTTTGGGGTCTCTTTGTTTGGAGGGGTCTATTTGTAAATAGAATCATTTTTTTTTCGAATGATTTGAAACTAGGGGGAATCTCTATGTTGTCTGAAAAGTTTGTATTGGATTTCTGTGATATGTCCTTATCTGGAGCTTTACTTTCGAGTGTCCGTTTTTGATTTCTAATTGTCACTAAAACTTGGGTTGAGTTTACTTTGTCGTTTTGCACTCGGCTAAGTGCGTCTGCATTGGAGTTGTATTTACCCTTTTTGTGGGCAATTCTATATTCATACTCTTCCATTAGGATCCTCCAACGCATGAGCCTGGAAGTGGGGTCTTTTCTTCCAATCAGCCATTGTAGAGAGCTGTGGTCAGTAACGATGGTGAATTTTTTTCCATAGATATACGGTCGGATGGCAAAGGACTAACAAAGGCCTCGTAGGGGTAGCATCTATCCGACGGATGCTGGCCTGCTAAAAAGCGAGAAGAGCCACCGCAGTCGAACATCTTGCGGCACTGTTAGTAAGTCCTATCCCCACTTCCTCGTGGTGCCAACTGAAGATTTCCTATGGAAATTGCAGACGGGGAAGGGCGAATGGCGAGCCTCCTGCGCCAAAAAGCAGGACTAGTCGGTTGGGCTACGGCCTAGTAAGCCGTAACCGTAAAAAAACACAAACTCCGAAACAACCACAAGCATTGGATATAACGGACCGGATTTATGTTGACGACCCTTGCAAAAAACCAAAAAAGGACAATGGTCTTCGGCTTTGTACGTGGAATGTTAGGTCCCTAAACAGGCCACGTGCAGTCGAACAACTTGCGGACTCCCTAGACCGCTATAAAGCGGATATCACCGCCATCCAGGAAATGCGATGGAATGGACCGGGTATAAAGCGGATGAAAAACTGCGATATTTACATCGACTCGGACCACTATCTTGTAGTAGCCAAGATGCGCTTACGGATAGCACGAACGCAACGGAGTAGAGTAAGAATACAAAATTATGACGTCGGAAAGTTACTATCGCCAGAAACCGCTCGTGCTTTTACCGATCGCGTCTCCCTTAAGCTCTCCAATACACCTGAATCCTCCACACTATCTATAGAACAGAGGTGGAGCCTTTGCAAACAAGCCCTGAAAAGCTCTGCATCCGAAGTTTTGGGTTTCAAGGCTCCACCACGAAGAAACACCTGGTTCGATGACGAGTGCAGGAGGATTCATACAGTGAAGCAGGATGAATATAAGGCCTCGCTGCATAAAAGAACAACAGCAGCTCGTGAGCTCTACGAGTTGAAAAGAAGGGAGGAACATAAGCTTCTTAGAAGAGAGAAGAAAGAGCACGAGAAGCGCGCGATTGAGGATTTGGAGAGGTGTTACTGCAGGCGTGACGTTCGAAAGTTTTATCAACAGATAAAGCTAACATGCCAAGGCTATAAAGCCAGAACGGAAACCTGCAGGGATGAGAACGGACACCTAGTAGTAGAACCGCAGTCGATGCTGAGAATATGGAAAAACCACTTCTGCAGACCGTATAACGGCGTTGTTAGTCAATGTACCGCTGTCAGGCAGAATGATCCATTTCTAATCGACGGAGACCGCAGAGAATTGTGTCCCCCTAACCTCGACGAAGTTAAGATTGCCATATCCAAGCTCAAGTCGAATAAAGCTGCTGGCGCAGACGGACTTTTTGCTGAGCTCTTCAAGGCATCTGGGGATGACCTGGTTGGGAGCATGCACCAGCTCATCCGTAAGATATGGTCAAGGAAAGCATGCCCGAGGAATGGAGTCTCAGCATCATATGCCCGATTCACAAGAAAGGAGACCCCTCTAATTGCGCCAACTATAGAGGAATAAGTCTCCTTAACATCGCCTACAAAATCTTCTCTGCCGCTTTGTGTGAACGCCTGAAGCCTTTTGTAAATAAGCTGATAGGTCCTTATCAGTACGGATTCAGGCCAGGGAAGTCCACCATCGACCAAATCTTCACACTACGGCAGATCCTGGAAAAAACCAATGAATTTCATGTCGACACTCACCACCTATTTGTCGACCTCAAAGCCGCATACGACAGCGTAATTAGAGACGAGCTATGCAACGCTATGTCTACCTTTGACATACCTGCTAAACTCATCGGACTATTCAGGATGACTTTGGAGATTGCTCGCTGCTCCATCCGAATCGGTGAACACCTTACCGATAGTTTTGATGTCAAAAAAGGACTTAGGCAGGGCGATGCGCTGTCGTGTGATTTCTTCAACATCATATTGGAAATGATTGTGCAAAAATCACTGGCCAATACAAGAGGCACAATCTATTTCAAATCCTCGCAACTCCTTGCATACGCCGACGATATTGACATAATAGGTAGATCACAGCGAGATGTCAATAAGGCGTTTGCGAGTATTGAGATGGAGGCGGCGAAAAGTGGTTTGGCATTAAACGAGGGCAAAACTAAATATATTCTGTCATCAAGAAAGGACGCTCAGCACCGACGTCTTGGGCAGAACGTTTGTATTGGCAGATATAAGTTCGAGGTAGTTAAGGACTTCGTCTACCTTGGCTCCGCAGTGACCTGGAACAACGACATCAGCTCCGAAATCAAACGCAGAATCACTCTTGCCAATCGCTGTTTCTTTGGGCTCAGGAGGCAATTGAGTAATAGAGCCCTCTCCCGAACGACAAAGTTGACTCTATATAAGACCCTTATCATCCCGGTCCTGTTGTACGGCGCAGAAGCATGGACACTATCAAAAGCGGATGAGGAGGCCCTTGGTCGGTTCGAGAGAAAGATTTTTCGCGTGATTTTTGGGCTTATAAACGCAGACGGAGGATGGAGGAGAAAATTCAACCACGAACTTTACGGGCTGTACAGCGACATGAGCCTAGTCAGGCGTCTACGGATTCAACGCCTAAGATGGCTGGGCCACGTAGAGCGAATGGACACCACAGCTCCAGCCCGGAGAGTCTTTGAATCCAACCCCGAGGGACGAAGAAGCAGAGGACGGCCGCACTTAAGATGGCGCACACAGGTGGAAGGGGACCTCAGCCAACTGGTTGCGCGGCAATGGAAAAGGCTAGCGAAAGATCGTGCTAGATGGAGGGGCATGTTGGTTGTGGCCCAGGTTCACCCCGAACTGTAGCGCCCACTAAGAAGAAGAAGAAGATATACCGTCGAAATTGTCGTAGCGCAAAACCGATTGCCAGTAGCTCCTATTCGGTAGTGGTATACCGTGTCTCAGCAGGATTTAGCGTATGGCTGGCAAGAAAAATAGGTTTGTCATTGCCAATTAGCCATTGTGATAACACGGCTCCAACCGCTAGGTCACTAGCGTCGGTTGTTACTAGGAATTCTTGGTTAAAATCGGGATATGCCAAAACGGGTGGATGGATCATTTTTTCCTTCAAGGTTCTGAAGGACTCATCACAAAAGCATCCCATACGAAGTTAATGTTTTTTCTTAGTAATCGCGTTAAAGGTTTTGACAATTCTGCAAAGCTAGGAATGAATTTTCGGTAGTAGCCTACAAAGCCGAGGAAAGTCTTGACATCTTTGGCCTTCTTCGGTACAGGGAAGGTATTTACGGCTTTAATTTTCTCGGGATCGGGTTTTATTCCTTGTTTCGAAATGATGTGTCACAGGTATATTAATTTCTTTCTAATAAAATGGCATTTGTCAGGTTGGAGTTTCAGATTATGATCACGGAGACGGTTGAGGACTGTAATTAGTTTTTTATTGTGATCGTCTAGATCGTACCCATAGATGACAATATCATCCATGTAAACAAAGCATTCTATGCCCTGTAGTCCCATTAGAACGTTATTCATTAGTCGTTGAAATGTGGCTGGTGCATTTTTGAGATCAAAGGGCCTACGATTATATTCATAATGCCCAAATGGTGTGCTAAACGCTGTTTTTTGTTTATCCTTCTCGTCCATTAGAATTTGGAGGAAGCCTTTGGCAAGGTCCAGAGTACTTAAGTACTTGGCTCTACCCAGTTGGTCCAAGATGTCCGTAATGTTAAGTAGAGGGTAGGCGTCTCCAACGGTCAGCTCGTTCAGCTTCCTGAAATCGACCACCACTCTCCAACGTTTGGTACCATGTTTTCCCGGTTTTTTCTGTTACTTTATTATGTCTTTTTGATGTGGTATGTGTTAAATGATCGCCTTCGATATAAAATAAATCGTTGTATCTTGAGTCGGTTTCCTACCGGATTCATTTGGTATTGTATTGAGTTAAATTCGTTCAACGGTTTCCATTCAATGTCAACGTTTTCTTGATTTATGTTTTCTTCATGATCTGAAATGTTTATCATGAGGACCTTAATTTTGCTATTTTCTGGTCTTGCTATCGTGTTACCGAGAAAAACATTTGGGTTAATTTGTTTCTTGTGAATTATTACATCTCCAATCTTAGGTTTGTAATATTTATCGAAAAAGGGGAATTCAATTATTTGCTGACTTCGTGCTTTGATTCTGAATATTTTATTATTTTGTTGCTTAGGCTCTTCTATTGCTGAGGCTTTTTCTTTTTGCTCAGGCTTATTAGTTATTGCTGAGGCCTTTTCTTTTTGCGCCATGGATTGCTTATGACGGTGAGTTAGAGATTGTGAGGTAGTTCTTTCAGGTTGATGGCTTGGTGAACCCTTTGATCCGGCCCGTAGACAATCGGATTCAAGGTTAGGTTCTGCTTTAGACGTTACAATGTTTCCCAAACCAATGTCTGTATGTCGCACTGGTTTGTGTGTGGAACTTGTCTGATCAGCATGATAAGCCCCAGTTATTGAACGTTCGATCTCTTTGCTGTCGTCGCTTGCACTCTCTTGTGGCTTTATTTTTATCTGGTTATCTTTGTAATCAATTGTACATCGAATTTTTTTTTAAAAAATCGTCGCCAATGATTCCGTCGTATGTCAGATGTATGTGATTAGGCATTTCTTGGAACGGATGGTCCAAAAGAATCGGGTGATCTTCTGTTTGGAATTCCAAGGTTCCTGTAATTTCTCCAATCGAAGTCAGTGAATCCCCTGAAATTGTTGATATAGAGCACTCGTGTTTAGCTGGGTTGTGTGGTGTTTCCTTCGTCTTCAGCAGGCTGATATCGGCGCCTGTATCGATCAAGAATGTAAGAGCTTTTCCTGTCGATGGGTTAAATTTTATTCGTATCACTGGGTCCTTGTATTCGGGACAAAATGATACGACCAAGGTTGAATTTGGGGAGAGATCATTTATGCGTCGTGCTGTACCTGGCCTCGGGATAGACTGACGGCGGCATCCTCCTGAGTCATCTCGTTTCCCGTCTCATTAGAGGGGTTATGCTGCGTATTTGTGACAGTGTGATACCTAGCGTTATATCGTGGGTCATAGTTTCGCGGCCTGTTATTAGAGGTATTGTGGTTGTTGGGAGGTTGTTCCCGTCGTGGATTTGGTTGGGGGGTTTGGCCCTGTACTTGTAGATGCGCCAACCGAGTTCTACATTCGCTTAGTGAATGATTCCATCGGTTGCAATATGTACATCTTAAGGTTTGTACCTCTCTTTTAACCGGTCTTGGTATGAAATTGGGAATAGGGGTGTTTCTGAAGCAGGTTTGGGACGTATGTCCTGCTTTGTTACAGGTTTGGCAGGCCTGGGGTTGACTTTGGTTGAAAAAGCAAGTGGCAGATGCATGCCCAATTTTTCCACAGGCCAAACAAGGCGGTCTGAAATACGAGGGGGGAGTTGAAGTGGATCCAATGCCTCCCAATCGTATAGATTGTTCAGTGGCGTATTCTATTGCTGACCTTAAGGTCTGCGTATTACGTGCCTTTACAAGGAGTCTCAGATTGGGGTCCTTTAGGCCATCCTCAAAAGACCGTATGGCTGTCATTTTGTTTTCCTCCAGCAGGAAAGTTTGTGCGGCCGCGTCTGACGTACTACCATAAGTAGCTCTGTCTAAGAGGTATAGTGAGCTGACATCCTATCGCCATAGTCCTTCACGCTTTCTTTGCTCCCTTGTTTAGCCAAAATCAGTTTGTTTTAAGCGGCGGATCGCGAGATGTGTTCCTTGAGCTGGTTTTTTAATTCGGTTACCAGATCTACCCATTTCGAAAGGGTCTTATATTGGACTAACTCGAATGCTGGCCGCTGGAGTCTGGTTTTATCGATAGCTAAGAAGAGAGTATGTTGATTTTCATCTCTGATGTAGGAGAAGAGGGTGTCTCCACAAGAGATGAACTTAGGTAATTCGTTTGGGTTGCCGTCGAACACAGGGATGATCGTGTTGACGTCAGCCAAACTGATTTTTACCTCCATGACTGGGTGTGGGGTTTTATGGGTTTTTGTTAAGGGTTCGTGGAAAGGTAGAGTTGCGAAGAGCTCTACCGCAGTTTTCTTCGAACGAGTGTAAATTTTAGATTTGGGGAGGAGAGAGAATAAAAATCGACTAAATGAAACCGGTGTAGATAAGTCAAAGAGTAACAGTTACTGTCGTGTGCTTAGTGTGTTTAGTTTTCAAATAACTAACTTACTTAAATAATTTATATATTAATTATACCTTGGCTCTAATATTAGCTGGTGCTGGTGTTGAAGGTCGTTCTTGGGTGTTGGTGCTGGTTCTTGATTGGTACTGGCTGGTGATGCTGGTTGTAGTGGCTGAGTGATGGAACTTAGTTTTTATTATATATTCACTTTTTTTTTTAATTTTCTTGTTCACTTTTTCCGATGTTATAGCCCCGGAGACGCTTGATCACTTTACAAACACTGCAAAAAAACATTTCACTTAAGTCACCTTACTTTTACTGGTGTATAGCCCCAGTAACGCCTCGAGTACTAGACAGACTCGTATTTGGTAGCGGAATCCTTTTGATCATCCCACCGCTGCCACCAAAATGTTGCGATCAGGCAGCGTGCTTCCTCACGTCGAGGGAAGAGTGCCGAACGGAGAGAGAAGGGAAAAAAGACGAATGGTTAAGTTAAGTTTTAAGTTAAGTTTTTATTGTTTTCTTACTTAGTTCTGCTTGGTTCTGCTTTGATGTAGGGGTTCGTCCTTCACTATTTGCCACTGCTCTCTGCATTTCAACCAAAATTACCATCCCTTTTATAGGAGGATTTACCATTAGCATAGCGCTCATAGCACTTGCCTGCATATGCATTCCGATCAATCAGCATTTGCGCACTATTAACTGGTCATGCATGTCATTCACACTTCACTAATTGGTTTTCCAATTGCGTGAAATGCTATCTCAGCATTCCACGGTGTGGAGTGGTCGTGAATGTTAGTCATGCTTTGTTAATCGGCTCGCCTTTACTCCAATCCAATCGTGTGAAATGCATTATCGGCATTTCACAGTATTTTGGAGTTATCCCTTCTTCGTCACTTGTTTACGTATTGCTCGGGTTCGAGCATTATTTACGAAGTGACATATGAAGAGGGAATAGGCGCGAGTGCCAACATTGACCTAGTGCTGACAAATTGGGGTTGATTGTATATTATGCAATTTATGTGCAATGGTTGGTGGTGGTTTAGTGGTTTAGTTGCGACAAAACGGTGATACGAGTTTCGATATTACAGTGTTGGCATGGCGTGTGTAATGGAGTGGAATGCGTAGAGTGTAGTGCATCGTAGTGCTATTATTCGTACGGTGGAGGATGCAGTGCAATGTAGTGCAATCACTACAGTGGCTTTTGCGTAGAGATTGATCGATGGCGTAAGATATGGCCCCTTTGAATTTGTAATTTGTAATTTATTATTATTTAAAATCCTCAAAAAATTAAGGATGACATCTTTTAAATTTGCCGAGCTTAAGAGACTCTGACGATTAGGATTTACATTAACATTGATATTCATATACATATGTAAATACTAGAATAAAATTAAAACTAAAACTTAAAATTAACTAATTGAAAATGAAGAAGAAGGAAAGAGGAAACTAAAGAAAAGAAGAAGAAAGACGAGAGCATTTCACTAGTCATTTTCCGCAAGATATTTAAAGCATTTCAACTTGAAGACTTTTGTGCTTGTCGCTTGCTTGATGTGGAGGGGTAGCTTATTCCAAAGTTGAACCGCATTCACAAAAAATTGTCGAGACGTTGCTAAATATTTGTATCTAGGGACAATTAATAATGAGGCACGCTGAGCCCTAGCAAAACGAATACTCTTGTAGAGATATTCGGGTTCTTTGGTGTTAATTATTTTCTGTAATAGTAGCAAGGTACGGAATTTGAACAGCGATTTGAGAGAACAGCCTACTATTTTTTTGGCGAATTCGGAAATGTGTTCATGTCTTTTAATGCCGTATATATATCGGGCGCAGCTATTGAACGCCACATTTAATTTATTGAAGGACTCATAGTCCAATTTAGAAAAAAAATCGCATCCATAGAGTAATATAAGCAAGATGTAGGATGTCACAAGCTTTTGCTTAACGTCCGTGGGTAAGTAGTTTGTAGTAGGACTAAGGCCTCTAAGAGCACCGTATACTTTTGAAGCTACACTATTTATGTGAGTGTTCCAGCACAGGCTCCGATCGAAGTGGATACCCAAGTTCTTTATTTTAGACTCAAATTCAATGGGTAAGTTGTTTATTTTTAATGGGGGTAGTTCCAATGTTGTTCTGCATCTATCTAGTAGTATAGTCTAAGCTTATTGGTTGTCGATCAAAGATAGACCCGATTTAAGTCGTGCGAGAGCAACTCCATATGTGAAACACAGCTTGACTTAGGGAACATGGAATATACTTGTATATCATCAGCATAAATATGATATTTGGAGGTAGACAAACATTTATAAACATCATTTATAAAACAAGAAAATAGAAGCGGACCTAATACTGAGCCTTGCGGAACTCCAGAGTAGACACGGAGATTAGAGGAACGTTTATTATTACAGAACACGTATTGGGATCGATCCGAGAGATAAGAGGACATAAGATGACATGTAGAACCCTCACAAAGAAATTGCTTTTTTAATTTTTCTAGTAACAAGTAATGTTCTACGCTATCGAAGGCTTTGGAAAAGTCTAGGCAAACTAATACACCAACCATAACCTTATCCATTCCTACACGGATATCTTCGCAGACTTTGAGCAGAGCCGTAGTACAATTGCGCTTAGCACGAAAGCCAGATTGTAATTCAATAGTGAGTTTATTGTATTCTAGATGGGACTTAAGTTGACTACTTACTATACTTTCGAATACTTTGCTTAGAAATGGAAGGATTGCAATTGGCCGATATTTGGGTATCGGCATAACCTTGGCGACTTTCCAGCACTGTGGGTATTTGGAGGTGGTAATAATAGTATTCATGATGTATGTGAGCTGATGTAGTATGCAGGGCAAAAGGGTTTTGATAAAGACGGGATGTATGCCGTCCGAGCCTACAGCCTTAGATTTAATCTTCAGTACGGCGAGTCCTACACAAACTTCATCAACGCATGCGAAGGAGAAGGAATTCTGAGCACCTTCTGAATCAGAAGGAATACGGGTGAAATCGCTTTCTCCATACGATGATGGCTGAATAAAGTTACTATTAAGTGCTTCAAGATCAAGATTGGGAGGGATAGTAGGTTTGTTCGGACAAATGCCCATTTGACGAATATTATTCCAAAATGTAGAGCTCGAATTGTTGGTGGAGAATTTTCTTGAATAATATTGTCGTTTGTTTCTACGAATAAGATGAGATGTTAAGAGATGTTAAGGTATTTCGTGCCGCCCTGTAGCTGATTACTAAATCAGGACACCTGTATTTTCTCCATCTAGAATAAAGGATATCACGTCGTTTGATGTGGTCAAGAATTTCATCGGTTAGCCATGGTGTCATATCTTTGTCCTTTCTAACCTTGATTGAGACATGTTTGTTGAACAACAAATGGATGTTATTATTTAAGCAATTTGTTTGTGTATCAACATTGTTATTATTGTATACCAATGACCAGTCCAAATTACGGCAGTCCGAGAAGAGTGACGTAATGTTCATATTATAAAAATCAAAATAAGAAGTGTTGTTATTGATGTTAGTAGGTGACGAGTTGTTGAGTGATATGAATAGGAGGTCATGATATGAGAAGGCGGGGGCGAATATTTGGTCATAAAGTGAGACAAGCACATGCTTTGACACCAGACAAACATCTAAATGAGAAGCACTTCGATTAGGCGCAAAGTGGGTCGCCTGATGTAAATTCACAAATCTGAGATGGAGGGATTCTACCATTTCAATGAAGTTACTATTTCCTGCGTCCAACAAATTCAGATTTAAGTCGCCTACGACGACAATATCAGTGTAGATAGGGGCGAGTCTTTCAAATATATCTTTAAGTAAGGAATAATTGGCAATACTTGGAGGCATATATGTGCAACCTACCAACAGCTTTCTACCAGTTATAAATACTTCAATGAAATAGTATTCAAATAGGTCTGTACATGAAGACTTACAGACAACATTGAAATTGAAAGGTTTTTTTTTATAGATGCCAACACCTGCACCGATTTTACCATCTCTATCTGCCCGGACCAATTTGTACCCATTTACATAGAAAAGATCCGAACACATCTCCGGCTTCAGCCAAGTTTCCGATAAGCACATAATATTGTTAAGAAATATTCGATCCCAGTTCTGACACCAAATAGGGTTCGCACCACTGGATTGCGATAAACTACAATTGTCCTTTTTATCCGAATAAAAACACACACACTTTTATTTCTTTCACCACAGATAAATTATCTGTACAGCTTCACCACTTTTCTTTATTATCCAATCCACTTTAAACTTTATTACACAAACAAACCTTTATTGAGAGCTCTTATTTTTACACTGTTTGATCACACTGACTTGTCACACGTTGTTCGATACCTTAAACTGAATGAATGCCGTGGGCGAGTGTTCGCGCTTATATAGCTCTCGGTCCACCTCCTCGAACGTTCGCCGTTGGAAGTTCCCCTTCGGAAATCTCTAGAACGCTCTGACAATCAACATTACGTCATTGGAAGTTGACATCATTCCAATCCCCGCTTCCAGAGAGCTTTCGAACTTCGACAGCGAAATTCGAACTTAACCGTCGGTTTGCATCTCCGCAACACTGCCCTCCTCCTAAACTTGTTCGTCCTCGAACAAGCGGTTGGATCCTTCTCCGAAATATGGCGCTAACCTCTCCACGTGGACAATCTTATGCTTCGCCTGTCTGTTTCCCATCTGCTGTATCCGGTATACCACGTCATTGAGTTTCTTGATGACCTCATATGGTCCGTCCCAAGCTGATTGCAATTTGGGGCACAAGCCTTTTTTTCGTTGTGGGTTGTACAGCAATACCAATTGTCCTGTCTCAAATCCAGAAGTATTCGCCCTCAAGTCGTATCTCGCCTTCATTTTATCGCTGAACAGGTTCAGTCGCTCCCGGATGAACTGATGGAGTTCAGCTGTTCCTTCTTTTCGGTTACGAAGTCCTCCCTGCCGCTAGTTGTCGGTAGTACCACGCCGAACTTCAAGTCCGATGGAAGTCGGAGATCAAATCCAAAAACGGCTTCGGTGAGTGTTGTTGCCGTTGAATTGTGCTGTGCCGAACGGTATGCCATTAAGAAAAAGGGAAGATGTTCATCCCAGTCATTCTGATCTCCGACGACGACTTTTCCCAAGTATTCCTCCATCGTCCGGTTGAACCTTTCGACCCTGCCATCAGATTGTGGGTGTAATGGTGTTGTCCGTGTCTTTCTGATACCTAGCATGTCGCAGAGTTCTTTGAACACCGACGACTCGTAGTTCCTTCCCTGGTCTGAGTGCAGTTCCATTGGTACTCCATAACGCGTAACCCAGTTATTCACGAATGCATCCGAAATGGTTTTGGCTTCCTGGTTCGGGATGCAAAACACCTCAGGCCACTTGCTGAAGTAATCGATTACCACCAGCGCGTATTTGTTTCCAGCGTTGCTCGTTGGGAATGGGCCTGCGATGTCCATTGCGATACGTTCGAACGGTGCTCCAAAATTGTACTGCTGCATATTTCCTCGAGTTTTCCTAACTGGACCCTTTGCCTTCGCACACTGTTCACACCTGCGAATGAAACGCGTAACCGACTCATGGCATCCTTCCCAGTAGAAACGTCTCTTGACATTTTCTACAGTCTTGTTAACACCAAGATGACCCCCGCTTGGTCCCTCATGGTATTCTCGGGACTTTGCACATATTACAGGCGACCAATTTGTACCCATTTACATAGAAAAGATCCGAACACATCTCCGGCTTCAGCCAAGTTTCCGATAAGCACATAATATTGTTAAGAAATATTCGATCCCAGTTCTGACACCAAATAGGGTTCGCACCACTGGATTGCGATAAACTACAATTGTCCTTTTTATCCGAATAAAAACACACACACTTTTATTTCTTTCACCACAGATAAATTATCTGTACAGCTTCACCACTTTTCTTTATTATCCAATCCACTTTAAACTTTATTACACAAACAAACCTTTATTGAGAGCTTTTATTTTTACACTGTTTGATCACACTGACTTGTCACACGTTGTTCGATACCTTAAACTGAATGAATGCCGTGGGCGAGTGTTCGCGCTTATATAGCTCTCGGTCCACCTCCTCGAACGTTCGCCGTTGGAAGTTCCCCTTCGGAAATCTCTAGAACGCTCTGACAATCAACATTACGTCATTGGAAGTTGACATCATTCCAATCCCCGCTTCCAGAGAGCTTTCGAACTTCGACAGCGAAATTCGAACTTAACCGTCGGTTTGCATCTCCGCAACACTGAACTCCTCCTAAACTTGTTCGTCCTCGAACAAGCGGTTGGATCCTTCTCCGAAATATGGCGCTAACCTCTCCACGTGGACAATCTTATGCTTCGCCTGTCTGTTTCCCATCTGCTGTATCCGGTATACCACGTCATTGAGTTTCTTGATGACCTCATATGGGCCGTCCCAAGCTGATTGCAATTTGGGGCACAAGCCTTTTTTTCGTTGTGGGTTGTACAGCAATACCAATTGTCCTGTCTCAAATCCAGAAGTATTCGCCCTCAAGTCGTATCTCGCCTTCATTTTATCGCTGAACAGGTTCAGTCGCTCCCGGATGAACTGATGGAGTTCAGCTGTTCCTTCTTTTCGGTTACGAAGTCCTCCCTGCCGCTAGTTGTCGGTAGTACCACGCCGAACTTCAAGTCCGATGGAAGTCGGAGATCAAATCCAAAAATGGCTTCGGTGAGTGTTGTTGCCGTTGAATTGTGCTGTGCCGAACGGTATGCCATTAAGAAAAAGGGAAGATGTTCATCCCAGTCATTCTGATCTCCGACGACGACCTTTCCCAAGTATTCCTCCATCGTCCGGTTGAACCTTTCGACCCTGCCATCAGATTGTGGGTGTAATGGTGTTGTCCGTGTCTTTCTGATACCTAGCATGTCGCAGAGTTCTTTGAACACCGACGACTCGTAGTTCCTTCCCTGGTCTGAGTGCAGTTCCATTGGTACTCCATAACGCGTAACCCAGTTATTCACGAATGCATCCGAAATGGTTTTGGCTTCCTGGTTCGGGATGCAAAACACCTCAGGCCACTTGCTGAAGTAATCGATTACCACCAGCGCGTATTTGTTTCCAGCGTTGCTCGTTGGGAATGGGCCTGCGATGTCCATTGCGATACGTTCGAACGGTGCTCCAAAATTGTACTGCTGCATATTTCCTCGAGTTTTCCTAACTGGACCCTTTGCCTTCGCACACTGTTCACACCTGCGAATGAAACGCGTAACCGACTCATGGCATCCTTCCCAGTAGAAACGTCTCTTGATATTTTCTACAGTCTTGTTAACACCAAGATGACCCCCGCTTGGTCCCTCATGGTATTCTCGGATGACCTCGTCGATTTGTCCCTTTGGAATTATCAGCAGATCGTTTACAATGCTCCCGTCCTCACTTTCCCAACTGCGGTAGAGGCAACCGTTCTTCAGCTTCAAACTCTGCCATTGGGCCCAGTAAGCTTTCACGATTGGGCTTTCACTGGATATTTGCTGCCAAGTTGGTCGAAACCTCGTTCTTGGTAGTCGATGATGACTGCCAGGTCGGCATCTTCTCGCTGCTTCCTTCCGACCTTCTCGACAGTCCAGGAATCTTCTGGCAGCACATGGAAACGACGGAAACGACTGCTCCTTGGTTTCGGCACGTGAACAATGTTTGCATTCAACATCGCAAGGTCGCCTCGATAATGCCTCCGCATTTCCATGACTGCTTCCCTTCCGATACTGTTCGATACTGAAGTCATAGCTCTGGATTCTCTCTATCCATCTAGCAAATTGGCCTTCCGGGTTTTTGAACTGCAGCAGCCACCTCAACGCTGCGTGGTCCGTCCTAAGATGAAAAGCTTGGCCATAGGGATATTTGTGGAAATCCTTGACACAGTCAACCACGGCTAAAGGCTCCCTCCTAGTTACGCAGTAGTTCCTCTCCGGCTTCGATAGGAACCTACTGTAGTAAGCGACGATCCGTTCTCGCCCGTCAATTATTTGAGAGAGTACTCCTCTGATTCCATGTCCACCCGCAGCGGTGTCCAAAATAAACTTTTCTCCCGGGACAGGATATGCAAGGATCTGCGTACTGCAGAGCAATTCCTTCAGGTGAATGAACGCTTCCTCCTGCGGCTTCTCCCACTTGAATGGCCGATTCTTTTTGGTGAGCTCGTGCAAACTGCTGGCAACGTTTGCAATTCCTGGGATGAATCGCCTGTAATATGTGCAAAGTCCCAGGAATGACCTTAACTCATGAAGATTCTTCGGCCGCGGCCATTCTTTAACCGCCGAGATTTTCTCTTCATCTGTGTGGACTCCTTCTGCAGTCACCACATGTCCCAAGTACTTAACCTCGTTCTGGAAGAGCGAACATTTCTTCGGGCTCAATTTCAATCCGGCTGCTTGAATACGTTCCAGTACCTCTTCAAGCTTCTTAAGGTGATCGTCGAAATCCTTGCCCATGACAATTATGTCATCCAGATAGACAAGGCAAGTCCTCCAGGGAAGTCCTCTTAGCACCCGGTTCATAAGTCTCTCGAATGTGGCTGGCGCATTGCAAAGACCGAAGGGCATCACAGAGAATTGCCACAACTCTCCTCCGGCAGTGAACGCGGTCTTTTCCCTGTCTTGCTGGTCACATTCGGCTTGTCCCCGCATCCTCTTCTATCTTTGCCCAAACCACAGCTTCTGCATTCGGGGGAACTGTGTGGCGCGCTTGCACGACTATTTGCCTGACCTTGTTTCCCTGTCCATTATCTATTGCTAATGGGAGCTCCAAGTTGCCATACTTCATCACTTTTTGGTTGAGGTCCAATGTGAAGCCACGCCTAATCATCAAATCGACGCCGATTATGATGTCATCCGTAATGTCCGCAACGATGAAATCATGCTGAAACTCGACGGTACCCATCGTAATTCTTTTCTGGACCTTTCCCTTAACTTCCGCCTTCTCACCAGTTACTGTACGAAGCCTTACTTCGGAAAATGGTTCGATCTCAGAAACCAATCCGCTTCGGATGACTGAATGAGTTGCGCCCGTGTCCAACGTCAGCAGATATTGTCGCCCGTCCATCGTTCCCTCGATGACCAAGCTGGTTGCACCCCTACAGATTCGGGATACGAGGATGCTGGGGCACTCCAATGTGGGAGCCAGCGCATGCCCCTCTGCACTGACTCGTTTTAGTTTAACGGATTATTAGGTGCACCTTTTGCACCTCCACGTTCGCGTTCACTCCCTTGGTCTCTTTTTGGCGAACTAGACCTCGAACGCTTCCTTCGCAGACGGCAGTTCCTCGCAATGTGACCCTGCTGGTCGCAGATGTAGCATCTACCCGGGAATGAACCACTCCTACTCGCCGTTGTTGTTCTGGAACTGACCTGGTCTTGAGATATGCGCCGTAGTTTGATGGAAGGTCGGCATATCAAGAGCGATGTTTCACATGCGAGAGCGCTGGCAACTGTCTCCTTGAAAGATGTCTTCGGCAGGAGAATCAGGCTTCGTTGCGTATCGGGGTCCCTTAGCCCTTGGATGAAAGAATCCGTTTTAAGTTTCTCCACCACATCAACTGGAACATCCGCGTAGGCAAGATGGGATAGCCTCTCGATGTCGGCAGCATACTGTTGGATGGTCTCGTTTCCACGCTGCTTGCGTCCTTTAAGTTCCAGCTTGTGCATCTCCTGCATGTGCTCACTGCCGTATCTTCGATGAAGAGCTTCCCATATGGCTGTGAAGTTCCTTCTCTGGGTCTCCGGGATGGTCTGTAGAACACCAGCAGCTTCGCCTTTAAGCGAAATTACTAGAGCGGCCACACGATCTTCTTCTCCCCATTGATTCTGTTCCGCTGTTGTCTCGAACTGAAGCTTAAAGATGTTAAACGCACTCGTGCCGTCGAAGTTGGGAGCTGTGAATTACGATGCTGCCGTCGGTACAACGATTCCTTGACACTGAACGTTCTGGACAGTTTTCTCGAGTTCCAGAACCTTCTTGTCGAGCCTCGATTCCAGTTCCTCGATTACCTTTTCCTGGTTACTTTTGAGATCTAGAACCTTCTTGTTTAGTGTCTCGAAGAGGTCATCCGAGAATACCACGAGAGACCAAGCGGGGGTCATCTTGGTGTTAACAAGACTGTAGAAAAGATCAAGAGACGTTTCTTCTGGGAAGGATGCCATGAGTCGGTTACGCGTTTCATTCGCAGGTATGAACAGTGTGCGAAGGCAAAGGGTCCAGTTAGGAAAACTCGAGGAAATATGCAGCAGTACAATTTTGGAGCACCGTTCGAACGTATCGCAATGGACATCGCAGGCCCATTCCCAACGAGCAACGCTGGAAACAAGTACGCGCTAGTGGTACTTCAGCAAGTGGCCTGAGGTGTTTTGCATCCCGATCCAGGAAGCCAAAACCATTTCAGATGCATTCGTGAATAACTGGGTTTCGCGTTATGGAGTACCAATGGAACTGCACTCAGACCAAGGAAGGAACTTCGAGTCGTCGGTGTTCAAAGAACTCTGTGACATGCTAGGTATCAGAAAGACGCGGACAACACCATTACATCCACAATCTGATGGCATGGTCGAAAGGTTCAACCGGACGATGGAGGAATACCTGAGAAAAGTCGTCGTCGGAGATCAGAAGGACTGGGATGAACATCTTCCCCTTTTCTTAATGGCTTACCGTTCGGCACAGCACAATTCAACGGCAACAACACCCGCCGAAGCCATTTTTGGAACTGATCTCCGACTTCCATCGGACTTGAAGTTCGGCGTGGTATTACCGACAACTAGCGGCAGGGAAGACTTCGTAACCGAAAAGAAAGAACAGCTGAACTCTATCCATCAGTTCATCCGGGAGCGACTGAACTTGGTCAGCGATAAAATGAAGGCGCGATACGACTTGAGGGCGAATACTTCTGGATTCGAGACCGGACAATTGGTATTGCTGTAAAACCCACAACGGAAAAAAGGCTTGTGCCCCAAATTGCAATCAGCCTGGGACGGACCATATGAGGTCATCAAGAAACTCAATGACGTGGTATACCGGATACAGCAGATGGGAAACAGACGGGCGAAGTATAAAATTGTCCACGTAGAGAGGTTAGCACCATATTACGGAGAAGGGTCCAATCGCTTGTTCGAGGACGAACAAGCTTAGGAGGAGGGCAGTGTTGCGGAGATGGAAGCGGACCGTTAAGTTCGAATTTCGCTGTCGAAGTTCGAAAACTCTCTGGAAGCGGGGATTGGAGTGATGTCAACTTCCAATGGAATTGTCAGAGCGTTCTAGAGATTTCCGAAGGGGAACTTCCAACGGCGGACGTTCGAGACGGTGGACCGAGAGCTATATAAGCGCGAACACTCGCCCTCGACATTCATTCAGTTTGTGGTATAAAACAGCGTGTGACAAGTCAGTGTGATC
Source organism: Eumerus sabulonum (assembly GCA_951905685.1). NCBI lineage: Eukaryota > Metazoa > Arthropoda > Insecta > Diptera > Syrphidae > Eumerus > Eumerus sabulonum. Next base: position 97,189,729 of record OX645060.1, read on the forward strand.
AAACAGTGTGAAATTAAAAGCTCTCAATAAAGGTTTGTTTGTGTAATAAATTTTAAAGTGGTTTAGTATTGGATAATAAAGAAAAGTGGTGAAGCTACGCAGATAATTGATCTGTGGTGAAAGAAGTAAAAGTGTGTGTGTGTTTTAATTCCGATAAAAAGGACAATTGTAGTTTATCGCAATCCAGTGGATCGAATAAATTCGTAACAATATCAACCTTGCTACCATCTAACAGGAGGCGTGGATGGTCTATTTTGTTTTGTATGCTCTGTACGTTTAAATGGCATGCGTTTAAACCTTCTTTTTGTTTACACAGAATATTTAGCAACGTTTTCGGTTCATCAGTGAAACCCCCCGAATGGTTGAGGTCATAAATGACATGAACTCGTATTATAACCAACTCGTATTATCGCCAACAAAAAATGCATGCCAGAAGGAATAACTCACAACTAGTGAAAAACCCTTGGTCGAGATAAGAAGCAGGTATAGAATTAATACTAAGTTAAAGAAATACAAATAAGTTAAAGGACAGAAAGAACAGAAAAAAGTTAATAAGTAAACAAATGGATTACGTAGTTATTGTTGCAGCAGTGTTGTCATTTTTGTTTTCTTCATTGTCTGCTTCAATACTCACGGCGATGTCGTGCAGTATGTTTTTGTTGTATATGTTGATGTTGTTGCTGTTTTTAGTCAACTTGACGACAAGTGTCCCGTGTCTGGTGAACACTGTGAACAGCTGACCTCGACGTTTCATGTGCGTAGCGAGTTGGAGAATAGAACGATTTCGGTTGGTGAGACTCTCGTTCATGTAGATGTTCTTTCTTGAGCCCAGGCCGATGTCGTTGAGGCAAAGGTGTTTACCATGGATCCGGTAATCAGAAAGAGCTTTCATGATCATGGGGGGTCGTTTGTAGAGTCCGTGCGGGGGGGACGGAAGATGTTTTTCAGTGTTGGTGGTTAACAAGCGACGGTATGACACAGTTGATTAAAAAGTAACCTCAGATTTTCCTCTGGTAATTGGGGAACACCAAAAAGAATTGCATCTGCTGCCAACTCCTTCCTTTCCATAGCATTACATCAATCTCTTAGATCATAGATTTCTTCTTTAAGATGTTGCTGGTGTTTCAATTGATCCGCTTCTATTTTGTTGATGCGCCATTGTAGTTCAGCAAGGGAACTTTGTTGGATGGTGGTGATTTGCTGCAACAAATCATCGCGAAGTGCAGACATGTCAGCTTAGAGACGGTTCAGTATGCACTCGGTGCGTTGGCCAATGTGCTCATCTAATTCAGCAACTGAAAGAGCATTAGAGAGAGCACCAGAGACTAAAGACGTCGTTTTGCGTATGTTTGTTCTTTTATGTTGCTTTTGGCGCGAGAACAACACGTTTAATATAATATATTGCGCACTATGCAAAAACTTTTTTAGCAACAAAACTAGGAAAAAACGATATTTTCGCCGGACGAGAAAAAAAACACGTCAACTCACTCAAACGTTCAAACAACACTATTTGAATAAATTGATAAATCTTAAACTACAATTCGTAATTCCATCTTCAAATGTTTGCAAAGCAAGTCTGCGGTTTTCCTGGATAAGGAAATCTTGGACGGCTTTTTCATTGGGACTATCGTACGAGGCTGAGTCAAGCGCGAGAAGACCAAGAGAGTCTGTCACCATATTCTTTGATCGTTTCTTTGGTGTTTTGCTTGGCTGCCAGAATCTGGTTCTGCGCCGAAGTGCGGGATCTGTGTTCCTTAAACTCGGATTCCTGCTCAATTACCAGATCTTTCCATGCCGCCAGTTCTTTGTGTCTTATCAGCTCAAAGGCAGGGCCCTGGAGCCGAGTCCTAACAATACTGAGGAATAATTTGTGCTGCGTTTCCTCTTTCATGTAGGAAGAGAGGGTATTGCCGCACTCCATGAATTTGGATAGTTCGTCAGGCTTGCCATCAAAAGCAGGAATGAAGCTATTGATGTCATTTAGAGAAATGTTCGTATCCATGGTGGATGTTTCGGAAAGTGTTATGGGGTCGGTGTATTGGAGAAAGAAGGGTAGGGCTTTGAATCACTCTAAAGTTTGTGCGTTGCGTCGGACGAAAATGCTTAAAAATGTTCGCGCAGACGGTGATGAATCAAAAGTAACAATATATGATATATAAAGCTAAAAGATAATATTTACGTTTAACGATGTTACTTTTTCTGCTGCTGCTGTCGGTTGTTGTTCTTTCTGCTGCTGTTGTCGGTTGCAAGCGTCGCGCAATGCAGCTGATTACTCTGGTCTTTTTTGTTTCACTTTATCACTTTTTCACTTTGACTTTCTGGTGTCTAGCCCCAGAAACGCATCGAGTTTTAAGCTCGTATATTTTGGTAGAGGAATCCTTTTCATGAATCCCACCGCTGCCACCAAATGTTGTACGTGAGATGCCGTGCTTTCCCCTTAATAGACAGGGAGAAGAGTATCTCGCGGAGAGTAAAACACTACACGTTGTTAAAGTTTTTTATTTAAATTTATTTATTTATATTTATTTAAATAAGTTCATTTCACTATCACGCGTTAAGTGTCGTGTTATTACTGCTACTTCTTCCTTTCAATCCCTTCCTTTTATATTATTTGTTCTAGGGAATCTATCCCCTCTATCACGTACATGCCTTACGAAATTCTCATGACCATAGATCAATTTGGATATCTAGTGCAATCGGTAAAAGGCACAAGTGCATCATCGGCATTTTGAATTTGATCAACGCATAGTGTAATTGGTAAAAGTGCACAATACACCGGGCAATTGGTCAAAAGCACATCATCAGCATTGTACCCATTCAACTGACTCGATTTGTTTATGTTTGGTTTCACCATTTGTTTACATCGCACTCGTTTTGCTTTAAGTGGACGTGATTTTGAGTGTCACTGCTAAGCAATGCGATTGGTAAAGTAACATATGTAGGTCAAGCTCAAACCAAGTAGTAGGGCACTGAGTGTAATGCTGGGCGTAGACAGTTGTTTGATCGTGGTCATGGATTGGCTAGTCGTGGTGTCGGTATCCGGTATAGGTGCATGTAGTGTATTCACTACACCTGCACCAGAGCCAAAGTTGATCTTTCACACTTGAATTTTAAGATCACGACTCTCCCTCCTAATGGTATCCACTCCAACACCCTGTCTGCCAGCCTGGGACTTTTGAGTATTCCCACTCCCGCCTGTGCAGACATTTGAGGTGCAACTCCCGACAGGAAGAGATACCTACCATATCTAACCGATACCTGGCAGCTTCCTCAACCAGCTCGTGGTACTTCCCTGTGAGGGATGAGACGTTCCACATGCCCATCCTAAGTCGATGCCGTTGTCTGTTGCCTTTTACTCCCCGCATGCACTGGTTAGTGCATGGCGTGCATCCCCCTCCACCACCGTAATGGCTCACGAGGCCACTGCCGGGTTGCTCGTCACTTCTTCGGGCTAAGCCCGACCGGCTGCCGTGCAGACCGGCCACCAGACACTCGCATACTGTCACCATTTAGGCCTGGCTCCGAATGTGGCCCTTGCACACCAGGACAGGCATTTCCGAGGCTGCTCTTCGTTTTGTCATGATGTTGTCCGAAAACATTGCAAAAAAATTGCTTATATCCTCAATATCTGTACACTGCTATTTATGTCAGTTTAAAGTACTTCTTTGCTCTAATTTACGGTATAATTTACATGTACATAAAGTTACGAAATTTAATCCCACACCGGAAAGGGTTCGTATCACTGGATTGCGATAAACTACAGTTGTCTACATTTTATTCAAATTAAAACACACACTTTTCTTATTTCTCCTCAGATCAACTATCTGAGTACTTCATCACTTTTATTTATTGTTACACTCTATTACCCACGCAAACCCTTACCAAAAGCTTTTAACTTCACACTGTATACCGACTTGTCATGTTCTATTCACTTCACTGAATGAATGCCGAGGGCGAATATTCGCCGTCGGAAGTTCCAGTTGACAGTTGACATCATTTCAACTTCCGCTTCACCAAAGCATTCGAACTTCGACAGCGAAATTCGAACTTAGACGTCAGTTCGTGTCTCCGTAATACTGCCCTCATCCCAATCTTGTTCGTCCTCGAACAAGCGATTTGATCCTTCTCCGTAGTATGGCACATCTTATACTTCGCCCGTCTGTTTCCAGTCTGATTCATTCGGTATACCATGTCATTGAGCTTCTTGATGACCTCATATGGCCCGTCCCAGTGTGATTACAATTTGGAGCACAAGCCTTTTTTCGTTGTGGGTTATACAGCAATACCAATTGTCCTGTCTCGAATCCAGAAGTGCTCGCCCTCAAGTCGTATCTCACCTTCATTTTATCGCTGACCAAGTTCAGTCGCTCCCGGATGAACTCATGAATGGAGTTCAGCTGTTCCTTCTTTTCGGTTACGAAGCGCTCCCTGCCGCTAGTTGTCGGTAGTACCACGCCGAACTTCAAGTCCGATGGAAGCCGAAGATCAGTTCCAAAAATGGCCTCAGCTGGTGTTATTGCCGTTGAATTGTGCTGTGCGGAATGGTGCGCCATTAAGAAAAGGGGAAGATGTTCATCCCAGTCATTCTGATCTCCAACGACGACTTTTCTCAAGTATTCCTCCGTCATTTGATTGAACCTTTCGACCATGCCATCAGATTGTGGGTGTAATGGTGTTGTCCGTGTCTTTCTGATACCTAGCATGTCAAAGAGTTCTTTGAACACCGACGACTCGAAGGTTCTTCCTTGTTCTGAGTGCAGTTCCGTTGGTACTCCGTAAGGCGCAACCCAGTTGTTCATGAACGCATCCGAAATGCTTTTGACTTCCTGGTTCGTGATGCAAAACAACTCAGGCCACTTGCTGAAGTAATCGATCACCGCGCTGGTGGTGATACTTGTTTCCAGCGTTGGTCGTTGGGAATGGGTTCGAACGGTGCTCCAACATTGTACTGCTGCATATTTCCTCGAGTTTTCCTTACTGTACCCTTTGCCTTCGCACACTGTTTACACTTGCGAATGAAATTTGTGACCGACTCATGGCATCCTACCCAGTAGAAACGTCTCTTGATCTTTTCTACGGTCTTGTTAGCACCAAGATGACCTCCGCTTGGTCCCTCGTGGTAGTCTCGGGTGACCTCGTCGATTTGTCCCCAAGGAATTACCAGCAGATCGTTTACAAAATTCCCGTTGTCACTTTCCCAACTGCGGTCGAGGCAACCGTTCTTCAGCCTCAAACTCTGCCATTTAGCCCAGTAAGCTTTTACGATTGGGCTTTCACTGGATATTTGCCGCCAAGTTGGTCGAAAACCTCCCTCTTGGTAACCGATGATGACTGCCAGATCGGCATCTTCTCGCTGCTTCCTTCCGACCTTCTCGACAGTCCAGGAATCTTCTGGCAGCACATGGAAACGACGGATGTCGGTAACCTGCTCCTTGGTTTCGGCACGTGAACAATGTTTGCATTCAACATCGCAAGGTCGCCTCGATAATGCCTCCGCATTTCCATGACTGCTTCCCTTCCGGTGTTCGATACTGAAGTCATAACTCTGGATTCTCTCTATCCATCTAGCAAATTGGCCTTCCGGGTTTTTGAACTGCAGCAGCCACCTCAACGCTGCGTGGTCCGTCCTAAGATGAAAAGCTTGGCCATAGAGATGTTTGTGGAAATGCTTGACACAGTCAACCACGGCTAAAAGCTCCCTCCTAGTTACACAGTAGTTCCTCTCCGGCTTCGATAGGATTCTACTGTAGTAAGCGATGATCCGTTCTCGCCCGTCAATCATTTGAGAGAGTACTCCTCCGATTTTATGTCCGCTCGCATCGGTATCTAAAACAGCAATTTTTGTCGGGACAGGATATGCAAGAATCCGGGCACTGCAGAGCAATTCCTTCAGATGAATGAACGCTTCCTCCTGTGGCTTCTCCCACTTGAATGACTGATTCTTTTTGGTGAGCTCGTGCAAACTGCTGGCAACGTCTGCAAATCCTGGGACGAATCGCCTGTAATATGTGCAAAGTCCCAGGAATGACCTTAACTTATGAAGATTCTTCGGCTGTGGCAATTCCTTAACCGCCGAGATTTTCTCTTCATCTGTGTGGACTCCTTCTGCAGTCACCACATGTCCCAAGTACTTCACCTCGTTTTGGAAGAGCGAACATTTCTTCGGTCTCAATTTCAGTCCGGCTGCTTGAATACGTTCCAGTACCTCTTTCAAGCTTCTTAAGGTGATCGTCGAAATCCTTGCCCATGACAATTATGTCATCCAGATAGACAAGGCAAGTCCTCCAGTGAAGTCCTCTTAGTACCCGGTTCATAAGTCTTTCGTAGGTAGCTGGCGCATTGCAAAGACCGAAGGACATCACAGAGAATTGCCACAACTCCCCCCCGGCGGTGAACGCGGTCTTTTCCTTGTCTTGCTGGTCAAGCTCTATTTGCCAGTATCCACTTTGAAAGTCCAGCGTCGAGAACCACTTTGCACCAGGTAGTTTGTCCAAGGTGTCGTCGATTCTCGGTAAAGGATAGCTGTCCTTTTTCGTGACGTCGTTCAGCTTCCTGTAGTCCACGCAGAATCGGGTGCCTCCATCCTTCTTCTTAACTAGCACTACTGGCGAACTCCATGGGCTTGCAGATGGTTCGATCACGCCCTCCTTTTCCATCTCGTCGATTAGTTTGATCACCTCTCCTTCTTTCGCCAAAGGTAACCTTCTCGGTGGTTGCCGGATCGGTCTAGAGTCCCCTGTGTCTATTCTGTGCTTCACAATTGATGTTCTTCCACAGTTCTTACCATCTGCAAAAACTGTCCAATATTTACGAAGCAATTTATTTTCTCCTTCTCCACTAGATGTTGCGTCCACTCTCTGACCCTTGTTTTCAAGAGGGCTTTGTTGGTCTGGATTTCTCGGTGTTTCTGATCTTCGCAGTTCATAATAGCGACAGCCAGGAGCATTGAGCGATCCCCGTTCACTTGTGTACAGTCTTAGGAGTGCTGGCTGGATTCAGGACTCGTACTGGGACCAGTTGGTCTTCTCGGGGTGCCACGAGAGCCCTTCCAACAAAGATATCGCTGGGTCGATTTCGGTTGTCGGGTTCGACCACCCACATACGGCTTGTCCCCGCATCCTCTTCTATCTTCGCCCAAACCACAGCTTCTGCATTCGGGGGAACTGTTTGGCGCTTGCACGACTATTCGCCTGACCTTGTTACCCTGTCCATTATCTATTCTTAATGGGAGCTCCAAGTTGCCATACTTCATCACATTTTGGTTGAGGTCCAATGTGAAGCCATGCCTAATCATGAAGTCGACGCCGATTATGATGTCATCAGTGATGTCCGCAACGATGAAATCATGCTGAAACACTACGGTACCCATCGCAATTCTTTTCTGGACCTTTCCCTTAACTTCCACCTTCTCACCAGTTACTGTACGAAGCCTTACCTCGGAAAATGGTTCGATGTCAGAAACCAATCCGCTTCGGATGACTGAATGAGTTGCGCCCGTGTCCAACGTCCAAGCCGAATGTGGGTGGTCGACCCAGCGATATCATTGTTGGAAGTGCTCTCGTGGAACCCCGACAAGACTAACTGGTTCCAGTACGAGTCCTGAATCCAGCCAGTACACCTAAGACTGTATACATACAAGGGAACAACGATCGCTTAATGTCAAGAAGCTGCCGCTATTATGAACTGCGGAGATCAGAAACACCGGGAAATCCAGACCAACAAAGCCTTCTTGAAAACAATGGTCAGAGAGTGGACGCAACATCTAGTGGAGAAGCGGAAAAGTAAAGCACTCACTCTGCTTCGTAAATATTGGTGACAACTAGCGGCAGGGAGGTCTTCGTAACCGAAAAGATGGAACAGCTGAACTCCATCCATCAGTTCATCCGGGAGCGACTGAAATTTATCAGCGATAAAATGAAGGCGAGATACGATTTGAGGGCGAACACTTCTGGGTTCGAGACAGGACAGTTGGTATTGCTGTACAACCCACAACGAAAAAAAGGCTTGTGCTTGGTTACCAATAAGCTCAATGACGTGGTATACCGAATACAGCAGATGGGAAACAGATGGGTGAAGTATAAGATTGTCCACGTAGAGAGATTAGCGCCATATTACGGAGAAGGATCCAATCGCTTGTTCGGGGACGACCAAGTTTAGGAGGAGGGCAGTGTTGCGGAAACACAAACCGACGGTTAAGTTCGAATTTCGCTGTCGAAGTTCGAAAGCTCTGGTTAAGCGGAAATTGAATGATGTCAACTGTCAACGGCTTAATGCTAATTGTCAGAGCATTCTAGAGATTTCCGTAGGGGAACTTCCGACGGCGAATATTCGAGAAGGTGGACCGAGGGCTATATACACTCGCCCTCGACATTCATTCAATTTGTGGTATTTAACAGCGTGTGACAAGTCAGTGTGATCAAACTGAGTGAAAATAAAAGCTCTCAATAAAGGTTTGTTTGTGTAATAATGTTTACAGTGGATAGTATTGGATAATAAAGAAAAGTGGTGGAGCTGCACAGATAATTGATCTGTGGTGAAACAGGAAAAGTGTGTGTGTGTTTTCATTCGGATAAAAAGGACAATTGTAGTTTATCGCAATCCAGTGGTGCGAAACCTATTCGGTGTGGGATCGAATAATTTCGTAACATTTGGTGTCAGAAGTGGGATTGCGAGTAAACGAGTGGAACGTTTATTTAAATTGTGAATTGCACTATTAAAATTGAATTAATAAAAGAGTGAGAAAATGGTGAAATTGGAAAAGTTGACCATCGAACAACTGAAAAGAGAGCTGGATGCTCGGCAATTATCCACAGTGGGAAGTAAAGCCAACCTGGTGGAGAGACTGCGATCGGCGTTGCAGGAAGAAGGTGTCGACTGGGAGAGTTACGAATTCGGGGTGGAGAAGCCGTCGACATCCACTGAGCCAGCGTTCGATATGCAACACATTCTCGCAGCTCTGAATGCTATGAGCCAGAAATTAGATCAAAAACTGGAGGAAAATTCAACTTCCATAAGCCAGAAACTAGATCAAAAGCTGGAGGAAAATTCCGTTGCCGTAGGTAGAAAGTTGGAGGAAAATTCTGCTTCCCTGGGCCAGAAGCTGGAGACGTTAGAAGGTATGCTAGAGAACAATCGAGAAAGCTTGAGAAACATCCAGCAAGCTGTCAACGATCGATTCCAAGACGTCGAAGAGAGAATTGAGACACTGGACAAGAAGGTTCTAGACCTCAAAAGTAACCAGGAAAAGGTAACCGAGGAACTGGAATCGAGGTTCGACAAGAAGGTTCTGGAAATTGAGAAAACTTTCCAGAACGTTCAGCCTCAAGGAAGTGTCTTACCGGCTGCAGCATCGAAATTCACAGCTCCCAACTTCGACGGCACGAGTGCGTTTAACATCTTTAAGCTCCAGTTCGAGACAACAGCGGAACGGAATCAATGGGGAGAAGAAGATCGTGTGGCCGCTCTAGTAATTTCGCTTAGAGGCGAAGCAGCTGGTGTTCTACAGACCGTCCCGGAGACCCAGAGAAGGAACTACACAGCCATATGGGAAGCTCTTCATCGAAGATACGGCAGTGAGCACATGCAGGAGATGCACAAGCTGGAACTTAAAGGACGCAAGCAGCGTGGAAACGAGACCATCCAACAGTATGCTGCCGACATCGAGAGGCTATCCCATCTTGCCTACGCGGATGTTCCAGTTGATGTGGTGGAGAAACTTAAAACGGATTCTTTCATCCAAGGGCTAAGGGACCCCGATATGCAACGAAGTCTGATTCTCCTGCCGAAGACATCTTTCAAGGAGACAGTTGCCAGCGCTCTCGCATGTGAAACATCGCTCTGAATATGCCGACCTTCCATCAAACTACGGCGCATATCTCCAGACCAGGATAGTTCCAGAACAACAACGGCGAGTAGGAGTGGTTCATTCCCGGGTAGATGCTACATCTGCGACCAGCGGGGCCACATTGCGAGAAACTGCCGTCTGCGGAGAAAGCGTTCATCCTGCAAATTGCAGCGTAGTTCCAGAGCAACGACAGTGAGTAGGAGTCGCTCGTTCCCAGGTAGCTGCTATATCTGCGACCAGCAGGGGCACATTGCAAAAAACTGTCGTCTGCGGAGAAAGCGTTCTTCCAGCAAATTGTGGCCTAGTTCCAGTGCAACAACGGTGAGTAAGAGCCACCCGTTCTCAGGTAGATGCTACATCTGCAACAGCAAGGGCACATGGCGAGAAATTGCCGTCTGGGAAGAAGGCGTCCGGGGTCGGATTCGCCAAAAGGAGATCAAGCGAGAGCACGCGAATACCAGAAGGGAAGCAGCCATAGAAATGCGGATGCTTTAACGAGGCGACCTCGTGATGTTGAATGCGAACATTGTTCACGAGCCGAAACCAAGGAACAGGTCATAGACATTCGTCGTTTCCAGGTGTTGCCAGAAGATGCCTGGACTGCCGAGAAGATAGGAAGAAAGCAGCGAGAAGATGCCGATATGGCAGTCATCATCGGTTACCAAGAACGAGGTTTTCGACCAACTTGGCAGCAAATATCCAGTGAAAGCCCAATCGTGATAGCTTACTGGGCTCAATGGCAGAGTTTGAAGCTGAGGAATGGTTTCCTCTACCGCAGTTGGGAAAGTGAGGACGGGAACATTTTAAACGATCTACTGGTAATTCCAAAAGGACAAATCGACGAGGTCATCCGAGAATACCACGAGGGACCAAGCGGGGGTCATCTTGGTGTTAACAAAACTGTAGAAAAGATCAAGAGACGTTTCTACTGGGTAGGATGCCATGAGTCGGTCACAAATTACATTCGCAGGTGTGAACAGTGTGCGAAGGCAAAGGGGCCAGTTAGGAAAACTCGAGGAAATATGCAGCAGTGCAGTGTGGGAGCACCGTTCGAACGAATCGCCATGGACATCGCAGGCCCATTCCCAACGAGCAACGCTAGACACAAATACGCGCTGGTGGTGATCGATTACTTCAGCAAGTGGCCTGAGGTGTTTTGCATCCCGAACCAGGAAGCCAAAACCATTTGTATTGTATTGTATTTTATGTATTTATTTATTTATTATCAGTATTACAGTATATATATCATTTACAAAACAAGTAAGAATTAATAAATAAATAAGTTGCTATCTATAGTTGAAAAGGAACTAGAAGCGATAGCGATATAGCAAGTGAGTAGAACGGAAAAAACAGTTTTTTATTTTTTTTATACATATATATATAGTGGGGTCACAACTCAGTAATATATGTGAGGGACTGCAAATTTAGATTACATTAGATGGTTTCATTAAATTTTAAGGAACAGAAAAATGAGAAAAGAAAGTAAAGGATGAAAAAAAAAATGTTCAGATGATAACACGCATTAGGTTTGAAATATCTTCATAGGTTTTTTCTAAAAGCCACATTTTAACTTTTTTCAGAAAAACGGATTTAGATCTTAAATTTCTGACATTATTGGGTAACCTATTGAAGAGTCTAGGAGCAATTGCCGTAAAGAAATTAAAGTATATTTGAAGGCTGTGATGTGGTACTAAAGCCAGATTTAAATTGTTGACCCTAAGATTATAGTAAACAGAGTTTCGATTTAATTCATATCCCGACCTGGTAAAAAAAATCTTTAGTACTTTATAAAAATATAGATGTTTTAGAGGGAGAATTTTAAGATTTCTAAAAAGGGGCAAACTATAAATACGACGATTTTTATTGCATATAAGACGAATAACATATTTCTGGGAAATTAGAAGTGGATTCATTTTATTGTCATGAGTACCACCCCAGGACACTAGACCATATTCAAGCCTTGAATGAATCAACCCGTAATAGATACATTTAAGAAGATCTTGAAAGCAATATGACTTTAAGAAGTACACTTGTCTTGTGGCAGCTCCGAGGTACTTCTTAAGTGCACTAATATGCTCCGACCAATTCATCCTCCAGTCTAGCATATCACCTAGGTACTTAAACGAATTGACTCTCTCTATACTGAAACATTTATCGGAACACGAGCGCTATGCAAAAAATGTTTGCGAACTTGTATTGAATTTGCAAATAAGATTACTGTGTTTGAATTTATTACAGTTTGCGCAATGAAAGGTATAAGTACCAAAATCTAGCATCCTTCCGCTTACATTAAAAAACATAATTTTGGTTTTATCACTTATCACCAAATTATGTTGTTGAAACCAGTGGCTTAAGATTTCCAGGTCGTGATTTATATCCGCAGCTAAATTTAGAGTTGAATCACTTTGAAAAGTGCATGCCATATCATCAGCAAAGGCATTGATTTTACTTCGAAAATTGAGTGAGAATATCGAGTTGATGTAAATTAAGAAAAGTATCGGACCAAGCACTGATCCTTGGGGAACGCCAATAGAAATGTTTCTACTTGAACTCATTTGCCCACTAATTTCTACCCTTTGTCTTCTGTTGGATAGATAAGAATTAAACCAATTATATACCATACCCCTAAAACCACACTTGTGTAATTTTGCCAAAAGAATGTTTTGTGGTCTACTGTATCAAAAGCTTTGGTTATGTCAATGAAGAGAGCCGCAGTTAAGTTTTTATTGTTAAAGCTATTGTAAATTTCTGAACAGAAGTTTAAGAGTGCTCCTTCAGTTGAAAGACCTGAACGAAAGCCAAATTGAGATTTACTAAAAAAGCTGTTTTTTTCTAAGAACTTTATAATTCTGGTTTTAATGGCCTTTTCAAAAACTTTAGAGAAAACAGGAAGAAGCGAGATAGGTCTATAGCTATTAACTAATGTTTTATCTCCTTTTTTTAACAATGGAATCACTTCGGCTTGTTTCAAATCGTCTGGAAAAACACCCATTGAGATGCTTTTGTTATAGATATGACGTAAAATGTCACAAATATTCAGGGCAATTTTCTTGACAAAGCTATTTGAGAAACCATCACTTGTTTTTGAGTTTGAGTTTTTTAGGGGAAGAATAAGGTTGTATACCTCGAAGGATGTAATTGGTTCGGAGTAAAAGCTTTCACGAGAAGATACCTCATAAATTGTACAATCACATTTAGATATATCAGCACAGCTATCTGATATCACTTTACTACCAATAGATATAAAGAAATGATTGAATTTTTCAGCTATTTCTTTGGGGTCATTGATAATAGCATCATTATCTTTAATAATTTGAACGCGAGCGCTAACAGTCGCTTTATTTTGCATTTCTTTAACGGGTTTCCATTCTTTTTTTGAATCGCCTTTAATTTCCCGAAACTTGTTCAGGTAGTAATTATTTTTGCAGCTTATAATTTCCTTGCTAAGGTCTTTACATATTTTTTTGTAAGCATCACGTAAGTTGGTGTTGTTAGAAAATTTGTTTTTTTTTTTTTTTGCATAGTTTATTCTTTTCCTTAACCTTCTTAAGTAACTCAGTGGTTATCCAAGGTTTGAGTCTCTCTTTTTCTTACTGTTTTCGAAGAAAGCATGACGTATTGAACAATACTCTGGTTTCTCGATCATTCACCAAAACATTCGTAGTCTGAGATCAAATTTTGACATCTTTCTCACTCATCTAGCATCTCTGAATCATGATATTTCTCTCAGAAATCTGGATTTTTGAAAACGAGGTATCAAGTTATTATATACCCAATTACAGATTTGAGGCAAACTGTAATGAGACATATGCGGCTGGGGGTGTTGCAGTCTTTTTTAGAGGAGATTTAATTGGTGTTGTAATCAAAAAGATAATTTTGAAAAGCGCTGATTGTATTAGTTTATCTTGTGAAATCTCTGGTCGTCGTTATTGCATAATTTGTATATATAGGTTGCATAAATACGCCGTAAGTGAGTTTTTAGAAGAATTTCTAGGGCTGCTGGAATCTCTAATATGTAAAAATGTGGTTCTGACTGGTGATTTAAATATTGATATACTTGTCGATTCATTAGATGTTGACCGATTCTTATCTACTTTGTCTTCGTTTGGCTTCAAATCAGTGTTAAATCAACCTACTCGTATGAATGCATGTTTAGATCATCTCTTTATTAGGTTTCATCATAACAACAATGTGCATTATAAAACCGAAGCTTTCGATTTAAATATTACAGATCATAAACTCACTAGTATCCAACTTGACCATTATGTATCTAGAAAAAAAGCGGCTGAATTCAAAAATATTAAAAAAATAAATTTTGCAGCTCTAAGACAGCATTTGAATTATGAATGTTGGGATGATGTTTACATTGCAGATAATCCGTCTGTTGCTTTTAAATTATTTCTTAATAAATTGCAGTTGTATATATCTAGTTGTAGTCAAAATACATACAAACCGGTTAAAAAATTTAAATGTCCTAAACCATGGATGACTCTTCCTTTATTGAAGAAAGTCAAAAAGAAAAACAAAATGTGTTTGCTACTTAAGAAGCATCCGAACAACACCAGGATCAAAAACTTCTACAAAAAATTATGCTCGGAGCTAAGCGTCGAAATACCATCCCATAAAGATAGATACCATAGACATAAATTAGCCAATAATATAGGAAACCCGAAAAAAGAGTGGGAGGTTGTTAATGCTATTTTAAACAGAGCTAAATCGAGTGCTGATATAATCATAAATAATAAGAACAGGACTGTATCTGATGCTCTAGAAGTCGCTAATATGTTCAATGATTTTTTTACCGACATTAACTGTTTCCAATCCAATGCTGTTGAGCTCCCTAGACTATATGAATCTAATTTAATACAAGACAATTTCCAGGCAAATAGTTTTTTCTTTCATGAGTTCTCGGCTGCTGAAATTCAAAAATTGATAATGTCGTTAAAAAACATCGCACTCGTGTTCTTCTGATCAGATATCTAGTTTTGTTTTGAAAAACGTTTCATTTCAAATTTCTGATGTCTTATGTTTCGTTTTTAATAGCTGTGTGCGGAAAGGAATTTTTCCAGAGACCTTGAAAACTTCTATTGTAATACCGTAACATAAAAAAGATGATACTACGGTGCTGAACAATTATCGACCCATTTCTCTCCTTTCGAGAGGGCATGGGCTCGGACATACAGGGTAAAAATGTTGATTGCTCTCAACCTGGCGAGATGCCAGCAACGATCCCTGTATAAATGCCCGGGTCAAGTTGACATACGGCCTCCTCGCGGCGCCCTCTGGATAGCCTCTTCAACAACCGTTGGGAGGTGAACAAACGTATGCAGCGAAAAAAACCCCGATCAGAATGGCGGTTGTGCGGCGGGCTAACAATCCGCCCACGTAAAAAAAACCTAAAGTTATGAATGAGCAAGATGCCTCGGATACACGGACGGATACTCGACGACGACAACGCACGAAAAAGGAACACGATTTGCGAGTATGCTCCTGGAATGTCAGAACCCCGTACACTCCCGGAGCTGCTCATAAACTAGAAGGAATCCTCACGCAGTACAAGGCGGATATTACTGCGGTCCAGGAAATACGCTGGATAGGAAACGGTATGATTAGGAAGAAAAATTGCGACATTTATTACAGCTGTCACAAAAGGTTGCACTTACTGGGATGCGGATTTGTCGTGGGAAAGCGGTTAAGATCGAAGGTCATCGACTTTAAGCATATAAGTGATCGCCTGGCTGTGATCCGCATCAGAGGCAGATTTTATAACATCAGCATTATATGTGCATACGCCCCTACCGACGAGGCTGAAGACCCTATCAAGGAGGACTTCGATGACCTCCTGGACAACGCCTACGGAGCTTGTCCGGAATACGATGTAAAAATCGTGCTCGGGGACTTCAACGCCAAAATCGATAAGGAAAACATCCTTGGCGGAGTGATCGGGAAGCACAGCCTCCACGATACAACAACAGATAACGGCTTCCGACTCGCTGACTTTGCTACAGCTCGTAATGCGGTGATAAGTAGCACAAGATTCCCTCGCAAGCGAATCCACACAGCAACCTGGCGATCTCCGGACGGTCGAACCGCCAACCAAATCGACCATGTGCTCATTGACGCAAGGCATGCGTCAAACATCCTGGATGTGCGAACATTCAGAGGGGCAAATGTCGACTCTGACCACTTCCTAGTAGCAGCAAGATTCAGAGCCCGACTGTCCAATGTCAGAAAGCTGCACCAGCCCATCAGGAGGAGGTTCGACATTGGGCGCCTGAGCACACCGGAGGTTGCCAGAGTCTACAGGGAGCAGCTGAGCGAAAGACTCTACGGTATGCCTACGTCGAACACAAATGCGAATAATATGTGGCTGCATTGCCGCTCAGCCATTCAGGAAGTAGCCGAAACCACCTTAGGATACCTATCACCCCCGACAAGAAACCCGTGGTATGATGGCGAGTGTGAGCAGAAAAAGGCAGCAACCGACGAGGCGTACCAAAAGGCGCTGCAGAGGAAAACCAGGGCAGCGCGAGAAGAGTACCGAGCCAGAAGAAGGGAGGAGAAGAAACTACTGCGACAAAAGAAAAGAATCTTCGCAGCCTCCCAGCTCAAGGATATCGAGGAGTCTAGGGATAAACATAAAATACGAGCCTTTTACAAGAAAGCCAAAGGCCTTACAGGAGGCTTCAAAAAGGGCACCCTGGCTCTTCGAAACTGCGAGGGTAATCTTGTCACCGACCCGCAGGGAATAGTGGATGTATTTAAGCAGCACTTCCAGCAGCTGCTTAACGAGCATGACCAAGAGAGAGTGGTAGGGACCGAGGAAATCCCAACTCCAGCCGCAGAAGTAGTCCTCCCACCCAGCATAGAAGAAGTCGGCACAGCTATTCAGAAGCTGAAGAACAACAAAGCCGCAGGCTCAGATGGCTTGCCATCAGAGCTCTTCAAGGCTGGCGGCGATGTTCTGGTAGGGAGCATGCACCAGATCATCTGGAGAATTTGGGAAGATGAGAGCATGCCCGACGACTGGAATACCAGCTCTATATGCCCCATCCACAAAAAAGGCGATCCTACCTCTTGTAAGAACTATAGAGGTATATCCCTGCTCAATGTCGCATACAAGATCCTGTCCGGCGTATTGTGTGAACGTCTAAAACCATTTTGCACCGCACTAATCGGCAGCTACCAGTGCGGCTTCCGGCCCGGCAAATCAACTATAGACCAAATTTTCGCACTTCGACAAATCCTGGAAAAGACCAACGAGTTTCAAATCGATACACACCATCTTTTCATCGATTTCAAAGCCGCATACGACAGCATTCATCGTGAAGCACTGTTTGGGGCGATGGCCGAATTCGGGATCCCGGTAAAACTGATCCAGTTGTGTCGCGCCACGCTAAAAAACACGCGATGCACCGTGCAACTCGGTTCTAGGACCTCGGAACCATTCGAAACATGCACCGGATTTCGGCAAGGAGATGCGCTGTCATGTGACTTCTTCAACCTGGTGCTGGAGCAGATAGTGCGACAGGCAGGCGTCAACAGGGAAGGTACTATCTTTTACAAGTCCATCCAGCTGCTAGGATACGTGGATGACATCGACATCATCGCGTGTTCTCGCCGTGGCATTGTGGAAGCATTCACGGCGATTGAAGAACAAGCGAAACGAGTTGGTCTTAAGATCAATGAGGACAAAACGAAATACATGCTGTCAAACAAAAACCAATCCGTCGCTCACCACCTGGGACAAAATATAACAATTGACAGCTACAATTTCGAGGTAGTTAAGGAGTTTGTCTACCTCGGGGCCAACGTAAATTCCACAAATGACACCACAGTGGAGATCCGGCGTAGAATCGCCCTTGGCAACCGCTGCTACTTCGGCCTGTCCAAACAACTGGGGTCAAAACTCCTCACTCGAAAGACCAAAGTCATGCTTTACAAAACGCTCATTCTGCCAGTCTTGCTGTACGGAGCCGAAAGCTGGACGATAAGCAGGACAGCGGAGCTGATTTTGGGTTCTTTCGAAAGAAAAATTCTGCGCCGGATATTTGGTCCTGTCTGTGAGGAAGGTGAATGGAGAAGAAGACACAACCGCGAACTCTACGAGCTGTACCAAGATGTGGATGTAGTCCGGAAGGCAAGGACCCGTCGACTACACTGGCTCGGCCACATCGAGCGCATGGACATCAACGCTCCAGCTAAGAGGGTCTTCGACTCCGAGCCTCCTGGCTCGAGAAGAAGAGGAAGACCGAACCTCCGGTATAAAGACCAAGTAATCGCGGATGTAAGACATCTTGGTCTTGACAACTGGAAGCAGCGTGCCCGGGACCGTCAAGGATGGAAGGCAGCTATAGCTCAGGCTCAGATCCTCCATGGATCGCAGGCCTGATAAGTAAGTAAGTAAGTCTCTCCTTTCGACTTTTTCTAAAGTTTTTGAAAGAGGCATAAAATCCCGCATCTTATCTTTTTAGAGTCAACAAATTTCTTCAGTAATTCACAATTTGGTTTCAGAAATGGTAAATCGACAGAAAATGCTTTATTGAAGTTCACTGGTGAATTATATCTTAGTTTGAATGCATCGGAAATACCTTCTGCATTGTTCATCGATATTACCAAAGCCTTTGATACTGTAGATCACACTTTGTTGCTAAATAAACTTTTTAAAGCTGGTTTTAGGGGTTGCATCTACGATTGGTTTGCTTCATACCTTAGAGGTCGTAAACAGATAGTGAAAATCAAAAACAGTCTTAGTTCGCCGAAAACTATTAATATGGGTGTACCACAAGGTTCTGTTCTTGGTCCCATTCTGTTTATAATTTATATCAACTCTTTATTTATCCAAGCCTTCAAAGGAAAAATAACAGCTTTCGCTGATGATGCAACTCTTACCTATTCAGGCACCAGTTACCTAAACTTATCAGTTGATTTAAATCACGATTTAGATATTCTACGAAGATGGTTTAATGAACATAAATTAGTGATCAGTAGCAAAACGCGGTTCATGATTTTTGATTTAATAGTAGAAAATTGCGATAATATTCCGTTATATTACCATTCACCTTGTTGCTTAAAATTCCCTTTAGTAACATGCCAAAGTGATTTTCTCGGTTTTCAAAACAATGTGAGTTGCAATGACGCCTGCTTTCCAATTGAACGTGTGGATAAACTAAAATACCTAGGCATAATTGTGGATAGTAAACTTACTTGGAAAGATCATGTATTCTACCTAAAGCAATATTTAAACAAAGTAGTGAGACAACTGTATTATCTTAGTCAGAATTGCGGTATGTCTGTTTTAAAATTGGTTTACGATGGTTTGATAAAATCCAAACTATCTATCTGCTGGGGCGGTGCTTATCCCAATACTATTAACCCATTATTAATTAAACAAAAACATGCTGACAGAATCATGTGTAAAGTAAATCGTAGAACCCCTAGTGACCAACTGTTCAGACGTCTTGATATTCTTCCTTTAAGGCACTTATATTGTTATAAAGTTTTAAAAATTTTCTTCGATAATTCCGGTTTTTATGATATGAGATTTCATATTAATTACATCTACGTGTAAATTCTAGTACCTTTGCGACTATACCACCGATTCACAAAACACCTTTCTCCCGGTTTTATATCGTCACTGCACCTCGCTTTTTCAATTTATTACCCGAAAATCTTAGATCCGAGAGAGTGAGAACGGTTTTCTTACGCGGCATTAAAAGATGGCTCTTCAACCCGATTGTTTAGATCTAAATTTGAATGGTCTGGCATTTTTATTCTATTAGCCTCCTATTTTTCCCACATATAATTTAACTTAATTTTTTGTACATATCTTTATGTGAATTTTATATTTCCCCATCAACTGGGGTGGGGTGGCCGTGGTGCAGTGGTTAACCTCATCGACCGCCGAGCGGAAGGTTTATGGTTCAAATTCGCTTCATAGGCAAGAAAAAGTAGTTTCTATACCGCCAAAAAGTATGCAACGCTGTTGAGAATGGAAAGTGACCAGACGTACTGCTGCAGGCATAACACTCACAGTATATGGTCAAACGAAATTCATCCTCTGCGTATGCAATACTAAGAGTGCTTGAACGAATTACTACGGACTATAGCCAACGCGGAATTTGGTCAGCTCTCGTCCTATCTAGGTCTAGGACAACCACCCCTGAGAGTAGTGAACGAACATCAACGACCCCAACCACTGTACTCCGTTCAGGTTGTGTGTGTCAACACATCATAAGAGAATATAAAAACTCTTGAACCTGCGCGAGTCTCTAAAAAAAAAAAAAAAAAAAAAAACTGTTTTTTTAAATTAATGTGAATACTGGAGTTGATAGATACATTTACCTCTTGTCACTTGGACAACTGACTGTATCTTTTGTTTCATGCGAACATTGTATATTGCTATTTATTGTAAATAGATACTGTATTATGTTAAATTATAAGATCTTTGCCATGAAATAAATAAGATTAAAAAAAAAACTTATTCAAAGTTTCAGCAAATTTGCTGTAAGCTTTAGAAGGATCATTTTCGTTAAGAATATTGAGCCAACCTTCATAACGAAGGAAATCATTTAGCGCACGGTAATCAGCGATAGTGATAGCGGGACACGAAGGAACTATTTTAGGACTTACATCGTTATTGTACTTAATACTTAAACACGTCATACAGTGATCAGAAATTTGCAAATCAAAAACCGAGCTATGGAGCAAGTGTTGCTCGGCTTTAGAAAATCGCACCATAATATGGTCTATACAAGTAATTGACGAATCACAGATACGAGTAGGTTTGTTAATACACGGCTCTAAGCCATAGGAAGCTAGAATAAATAAGTAGTTATCAACCGATACAGAGTTCTGCAAGATGTCAATGTTTAGATCCCCTAATACTATAATATCACGCGATGACTCACTTGATAAAAGGTTTTCCAATTCTTCCAGAAACGTGTTAATCAACGACTCATTGAATTTATAAATACAAAGGATAGTTAGTTTCTTATCACAGATACAGACTCTAATAACATCACAACTTTTCAAATTTTCAGCGACAATATCGACATTAAACCCATTTTTAATAAAGACGGCAACACCCCCAGAAGCATACTCATTATTACAGCAAGAAAAGAATTCATAGCCTTCAATATTAAAAAGAGAACGTTCTATATCATAAATCCATGTTTCTGTTAGGAAAATAAAGTCTGTTTTGTTTATAAACGAATCCAAATTAACAACAAGATTATCAAAATTTTTCCGGAGACTCCTTATATTTTGGTGAACAATTAAAGAGTTGTTAAAGTATTTCTGGTTGGAAGCAAGATCGAAGGAATCAATATTTATGCAATTGACAGAGGGAATATTTAGAATATTATCTTGTAAATCATTCATATTACTATTTATATTAAGTCAGAGCTTGGAGATCACTCTCCGACTCAATGATAATACTTTTTTCATCATCCCCTTTGCGCATAAATATTCTGCCTCCTTTAACCCAGACATATTTATACAACTTCTCGTTTTTAACTTTGCGTGCCGCACGTAAAAGTCGTCTTGTTGTACCATTTAGAGATTCGTTGATAAAGATCTTAGTATTTCGTTCGCAGTTAAAAATTTTAGAAGTTAAATTATGTTTGTAGCTAAGTTTATTTTTCATTACAGTTCTTTTTTTTTAAATACGAATTAAAGTGAACCACTAGTACCTTAGACACATCATCATCTGAACCATTTTTACCTTTTACCTTTTTTACATAGCAATTGTCGATATCCGCATCAGAAACATCTGCGCATATACCCTTTGAAAATATTTGCAGAGCACTATCAAGAGCATTGTTATTGTTTAAATTAGGAACACCCACTATTTCTATGCATTTTTCTCTCTTCTCTTGTTGCAGATAATTCAGTTCTCTTTTGAGCTCAAATACTGTTTGAGTAAGTTTGTTTTTTTCTTCTTGCAGACCGCTGATCAATGATAGAGCGAGTGCATTCTCGGATCTGAGAGCAACAACTTCCTTGTACACTTGCTCTTATATTATTTCCAGATGGTGTAGTTGTTGATTTGATGTGTGTGGTTGAAGCTGTTGTTGTTCTGCCAGTTGATGTTGTTGCGGATTATGTTGGTGATCCAGATGACTCAGCCCTTCATTTGTTGGCATTGAAGGCGCTGCTGATGGGAATTGTGGTTGAGTGGGAGATGAACAGTAACCAACAGTAGACTTCTTTGGTGAATGCTCTTGCTGTTTGGTGAAATTGGTGAGAGGCGGAGAGCGAAGAGAGCTCCTTCTCGCTACAGAGCATGCCTTACAGCGAAATTGCTTGTTGGATTTTTGTAGGAAGTCAATATCAGCTGGTTTAATATTGATACAATTGCAGTGGAAATACTCATTACAGCCCGCACATTTAATTTTGGGCTGATTTCGATCAACCTTCAACTTACATACACACGGCATAGTCGAATTTTAAAAAAGAAGAACGAATACTATTACAAACACAATGATCTTTTACACAGCCAGCAAGTACGTGTTGACCCCACGACACTTCACTTCACACTGAAGTGATGCATTCGTGAACAACTGGGTTGCGCGTTACGGAGTACCGCTGCAACTGATGGAACCGCTGGAACTCAGACCAAGGAAGGAACTTCGAGTCGTCGGTGTTCAAAGAACTCTGTGACATGTTAGGTATCAGAAAGACGCGGACAACACCATTACACCCACAATCTGATGGCATGGTCGAAAGGTTCAACCGGACGATGGAGGAATACTTGAGAAAAGTCGTCGTCGGAGATCAGAGGGACTGGGAGGAACATCTTCCTCTTTCGGCACAGCACAATTCAACGGCAACAACACCCGCCGAAGCCATTTTTGGAACTGATCTCCGACTTCCATCGGACTTGAAGTTCGGCGTGGTACTACCGACAACTAGCGGCAGCGAGGACTTTTAAACCGAAAAGAAAGAACAGCTGAACTCCATCCATCAGTTCATCCGGGAGCGACTGAACTTGGTCAGTGATAAAATGAAGGCGAAGTACGACTTAAGGGCGAACTCTTCTGGATTCGGGACAGGACAATTGGTATTGCTGTACAACCCACAATGAAAAAAAAGGCTTGTGCCCCAAATTGCAATCAGCCTGGGACGGACCATATGAGGTCATCAATAAACTTAACGGCGTGGTGTACCGAATACAGCAGACGGTAAACTGACGGGCGAAGTACAAGATTGTCCACGTAGAGAGGTTAGCGCCCTATTACGGAGAAGGATCCAATCGCTTGTTCGAGGACGAACAAGTTTAGGAGGAGGGCAGTGTTGCGGAGACACAAACCGACGGTTGAGTTCGAATTTCGCTGTCGAATTTCGAAAGCTCTCTGGAAGCGGGGATTGGAATGATGTCAACTTCCAATGGCGTAATGCTAATTGTCAGAGCATTCTAGAGACTTCCGAAGGGCAACTTCCAACGGCTAACATTCGAGAAGGTACACCGAGAGCTATATAAGCGCGAACACTCGCCCTCGACATTCATTCAGTTTGTGGTATTTAACAGCGTGTGACAAGTCAGTGTGATCAAACTGTGTGAAAATAAAAGCTCTCAATAAAGGTTTGTTTGTGTAATAAAGTTTACAGTGGATAGTATTGGATAATAAAGAAAAGTGGTGAAGCTGCACAGATAATTGATCTGTGGTGAAACAAGAAAAGTGTGTGTGTGTTTTCATTCGGATAAAAAGGACAATTGTAGTTTATCGCAATCCAATGGTGCGAACCCTATTCGGTGTGGGATCGAATAATTTCGTAACAATATGTATTGCCTGCTCACTCCGCGAACAGCTGTCCCATCTCGTCGTTTTTATCAGGCATTGGAGGTGGTCGTGGTGCAGTGGTTAACATCATCGACCGCCGACCGGAAGGTCTATAGTTCAATTCGCTTCTTAGCCAAGAAAAAAGTAATTCCTATACGCACAAAAGTATGCAACGCAGTTATGAATGGAAAGTTACCAGATGTACTGCTGCAAGCATAACACTCACAGTATATGGTCAACTGGAATTCATCCTGTGCGTATGCAATACTAAAAAGTGCTTGAACGAATTAGTACGGACTACAACCAAAAACGCGGAATTCGGTCGGCTCTCGTCCTATCTAGGACAACCACCCCTGAGAGTTAACGAACATCAACGACCCAAACCACTGCACTCCGTTCAGGTTGTGTGTATATGACACATTATAAGAAAATATAAAAAAAAAAAAAAAACTCTTGAACCTGCGCGAGTTACTAAAAAAAAAAAAAATTATGAATGATATGGAAATCCGATGGTTTTGACAGGCATTTTGACAGCTTGCACCTACAAACGCTTTGCGGTTTGTTGACGTCATTCCTTGGACCGATGTCTTGAGTCTACACATCGACGTCTTGAGCCTTAGTGCTGTATATATCTTATACGTGAAATTGAACAGATTTAATGAAAAGTTCAATGTGTGCAGATATACTATACATGTGTGCGTTTGACGCTTTTTGGATGGGTGAAATCTCGTGTGTTCCCGTCACCGACATGTTTATAGCAGTATATCTATAGCTATACAGCTGACGTATTGTGCAACATTAGTGCTGTATATATATCTTATAGGTGAAATTGAATGGATTTAGTGAAAAGTTCAATGTGTATATATTGTACATTGTTGAAATAGTGTTTTTTCTTGCTTATTATTTGAATTGCTGAAGTGAAAACTTCTTTAGCCGCGTTGAGCACTTTTTGAAGTGAAAACTTCTATATGCGCATTCAGCGTTTTTCGGTAGGCGAAAAACATATGGGCTCGCGCCACCGACATGCTAATGTTAATAGTATGTCTATAGCTATGAGTACGACTTATTGCGCTTGGCCAGCACTGAAGGCATATCTATACACATATAATATCTACTGCTCTAACACCAGCTACCGCATGCACAGCGGCCTGTATACTCATACATATACTCATGCCATTCGTTCTTAGTACATACTAGAAAAACAGCATGTCGAACGAAAGAAACCTTAAGTAATATGTTCTCGCAATTATGATATGACTGCTGTTTTCATTGAATCTAAGAGAGAAATGGTAACTCTGCATATTCAATTTCGCTATGAGAAGGCATGTATTCTTGAAGAAATGAAATTTTTTAAATTGTAGACCTGATATTACAGAAGAGGAAAAATTAGAGTCCAACAAGACATTGAAAGTACATTACAATTTTGTCGGGAATTATGACATGAAGAAGTTCCAGATGATAATGAAAAAATAAGAGATGTTTTTGGCAGATTTCCTGATCAAAATCCATTTCAAGAATGATACTATGATCCAATTAAAAAGATAAATTATGATTTACAACTTGCAATGCTAAATAAACTTGGGGCTATAGCCATAAAGAAAAACATGATGTCTTATAGTTATTTTTTATTCTCTTATGCGCCGAGCCAATGAAGAGCAGCGAGAAATTCTGTTTCGTACAATGCATTACCTACTATAGCTGGTATATTTAAATTGACCAGCTGGTAGTGACAAGACATTTGTAATAAAAAGGATAATGAAAATATACAATAGATTTCCAGATGCTTGAATTTTCAATACATAGCATGTGCTCAGTACAGGTCTGCGCATTTTTTTCTCATCATTGAGAAGCGCCGTGGCGCAGTGGGTAGTGTGTTGAACTCTGACGCCAATGACACGGGATCGACTCCGGACAACAGCCATATCATCGCATATGTTTTCACGGTGCTTTTCCTCAGCGGGGTTCTGACAAAAAGCTTCTCGAAATCCGCCGTTCGGAGCCGGCAATAAACTGTAGGTCCCTTTCACCTACGGGAAAATTAAATCACACACAACATGGGGGATTGAGAGAAGCTCGGCTCTGGTCCTTCATGGACTGTAACGCCAACATACATACATACAATAATGCAAATAATGAAAATTATGCTGATACTTGAATTCATTAAAATGTATGTAAATACAAATACTATGTATAAATACATAGTAGTATATTAATTATTATTTCATATAAGTTGTATTTATATTTTGTCCAGAACTTGCGCAGCCCATCATATATGTTTTTTACTGATAAAAAAATATATAATAATGTGTATAATTGGTGCTCAGAATGCCGATATATGCGGAAACCAGACTAATGTTAATCATTTTAATTTACAATTTAAAAAATCTACATTTTTGATACTACATATGTACAATTAATTAAAAAAAAACAAACCGAAGTTTTCACTTCTGTCAGCAGTCCCATGACTTCTTCTTGTTCTTAGTGGGCGCTACTGTTCGGGGTGAACCTGGGCCTCAACCAACAGGCCCCTCCATCTAGCACGATCTTTCGCTAGCCTTTTCCATTGCCGCGCACCCAGTTGGCTGAGGTCCCCTTCCACCTGTGTGCGCCATCTCAAGTGCGGCCGTCCTCTGCTTCTTCGTCCCTCGGGGTTGGATTCAAAGACTCTCCGGGCTGGAGCTGTGGTGTCCATTCGCTCTACATGGCGCAGCCATCTTAGGAGTTGGATCCGTAGACGCCTGGATAGGCTCATGTCGCTGTACAACCCGTAAAGTTCGTAGTTGAATCTTCTCCTCCATCCTCTGTCTGCGTATATAAGCCCAAAATCACGCGAAAAATCCTTCTCTCGAACCGACCAAGGGCCTCCTCATCCGCTTTTGATAGTGTCCATGCTTCTGCGCCGTACAACAGGACCGGGATGATAAGAGTCTTATATAGAGTCGTTCGGGAGAGGGCTCTATTACTCAATTGCCTCCTAAGCCCAAAGAAACAGCGATTGGCAAGAGTGATTCTGCGTTTGATTACGGAACTGATGTCGTTGTTCCAGGTCACTGCGGAGCCAAGGTAGACGAAGTCCTTAACTAACTTGAACTTATATCTGCCTATACAAACGTTCTGGCCGAGACGTCGGTGTTGAGCGTCCCTTTTTTGATGACAGCATATATTCAGTTTTGCCCTCTTTTACCGCCAAACCAATTTTCGCCGCCTCCATCTCAATACTCGCAAACGCCTCATTGACATTTCGCTGTGATCTACCTATTATGTCAAGGAGGTGCGAGGATTTGAAATAGATTGTGCCTCCTGTATTGGCCAGTGATTTTTGCACAATCGTTTCCAATATGATGTTGAAGAAATCACACGACAGCGCATCGCCCTGCCTGAATCCTTTTTTGACATCAAAACTATCGGTAAGGTGTTCACCGATTCGGATGGAGAAGCGAGCATTCTCCAAAGTCATCCTGCATAGTCTGACGAGCTCGTCTCTAATTACGCTGTCGTATGCGGCTTTGAAGTCGACAAATAGGCGGTGAGTGTCGACTTGAAATTCATTGGTTTTTTCCAGGATCTGCCGTAGTGTGAAGATTTGGTCGATGGCCTGAATCCGCACTGATAAGGACCTATCAGCTTATTTACGAAAGGCTTCAGGCGTTCACACAAAACGGCAGAGAAGATTTTGTAGGCGATGTTAAGGAGACTTATTCCTCTATAGTTGGCGCAATCGGAGGGGTCCCCTTTCTTGTGGATCGGGCATACGATGCTGAGACTCTATTCCTCGGGCATGCTTTCCTCTAACCATATCTTACGGATGAGCTGGTGCATGCTCCCAACCAGGTCATCCCCAGCTGCCTTGAAGAGCTCAGCAGACAGTCCGTCTGCGCCAGCAGCTTTATTCGACTTGAGCTTCGATGTGGCAATCTTAACTTCGTCGACAGCGGTATATTGACTAACATCGCCGTTATACAGTCTGCCGAAGTGGTTTTTCCATATTCTCAGCATCGACTGCGGTTCTACTACTAGGTGTCCGTTCTCATCCCTGCAGGCTTCCGTTCTGGCTTTATAACCTTGGCATGTTCGCTTTATCTATTGAAAAAACTTTCGAACGTCACGTAGCTTTCCGACGTCATAACTTTGTATTCTTACTCTACTCCGTTGCGTTCGTGCTATCCGTAAGCGCATCTTGGCTACTGCAAGATTGTGGTCCGAGTCGATGTTAGCCCCTCGGAAAGTTCGAACATCAAGAATAGTGGAGGAGTGTCTGACGTCGATCGCGATGTGATCAATCTGGTTGGGCGCCGATTGATCAAAAGACCGCCAGGTGCCTTTGTGTATATCGGGGTGCGGGAATGCGTACTGGCTAGAAGGAGATTTCGCCCCGTAGCAATATCAATCAGCCTGTGTCCGTTATCAGAGGTTGTGTCGTGTAGGCTATGTTTGCCGATGACTCGTTCAAAGATGCTTTCCTTACCCAGCTTAGCATTGAAGTCTCCTAGTACAATTTTGATGTCATAGCTGGGACATTGGG
Organism: Eumerus sabulonum; assembly: GCA_951905685.1. NCBI lineage: Eukaryota > Metazoa > Arthropoda > Insecta > Diptera > Syrphidae > Eumerus > Eumerus sabulonum. The sequence goes on from OX645060.1 coordinate 97,217,879, forward strand.
CATACGTTCTGTCTAGGAGATCGTAGAACTCATCTTTTTGTCGAGTCATCCTTGTCTTCCGTGGGGGCGTGGACGCAGATTAGGCTGATGTTAAACAATTTAGCCTTGATACGGATTGTTATGAGGCGTTCGCTCACATGCCGAAAGCTTAGGACTTTTTGCCTTAGTCCACCTCGAACAACAAATCCGCATCCAAACAATCGTTGCCCTCTCTCCCTATAGCAGTCGCCGTAGTAAATATCGCAGTTTTTCATCCGCTTTATACCCGGTCCATTCCATCGTATTTCCTGGAGTGGCGGGTATGTCCGCTTTATAGCGGTCTAGGGCGTCCGCAAGTTGTTCGGCAGCATGGGGCCTGTTTAGGGACCTAACATTCCACGTACAAAGCCGAAGACCATTGTCCTTTTTTCGTTTTTTGCAGGGGTCGTCAACATAAATCCGGTCCGTTATATCCGAGGCTTGTGGTTGTTTCGGAGTTTGTGTTTTTTTTTTAGGGTTGCGGCTTACTAGGCCGTAGCCCAACCGACTAATCCTGTTTTTTGGCGCAGGAGGCTCGCCATTCGCTCTTCCCCGTCTGCAATTTCCATAGGAAATCTCCAGATGGCACCACGAGGAGATGGGGATAGGACTTACTAACAGTGCCGCAAGATGTTCGACTGGGGTGGCTCTTCTCGCTTTTTAGCAGGCCAGCATCCGTCGGATAGATGCTACCCCTACGAGGCCTTTGTTAGTCCTTTGCCAGCCCCATGACTGCTTCTCTTTTTTTTTTTTAATTACATTCGAATACCGTTTCAATAATACCAAACTTGTTAAAAGTTTACCTTATGCGGACAGTTTATTTCTTTAGAAGTGACATTCATCTTCTGCATAATGCGCTATCAACAGACGTGCTGGACTATCAAATCGAAAATTGTTATGTGAAGAAAGTGCAAGGCAAAACCTCTACTGTGAAATCGGTTATCTGCGTGAAATTGTCTGACTTCAACACTAAGCGACAAATAATAATTGCCAAGAGGAACAACAAGCAAAACCTTAGAGCTATGAAGATCAATGCCGATGACACCAACAATAGCAGCAACAACAGCAGCAAAAAAAAAATGACAGTGATGGCAACTGCAATACTTCTAAAAATGCCGCAATATACATCAACCACTGTTTGACGAAATATATACGGACTCTCTTGATAAAGGCGAAAATGATAGCAAAGCAGAAAGGAGCAAAATTTATATGGTTTAGTAATAATAAAATTCTGGTTAGAAAAACTGAAGGTGGAAGAGTAATTTCTATTAAATCCTGTAACGATCCTTCCTTAATACAGTTTTTTGTTTAATGAACGTTATTGACTATTTAATAGATGACTCTTCATTCCCTCTTCACTGTGAAACCACTGCTTCCAATTGTCTTCCAAGTAATGTAGACCGTAACGATTGTTTTTTTGTTGTACACCAAAATGTCAGGAGTTTAAGAGAAAACTTTTCAGCTTTTGATTCGTTTGCACTCATGCCGGATATTGTCTTTGTCTCTGAAATATGGATTTACAGCTTTGAAATTAGTGATTACGATATTCCCGAGCTTACATTTTTTGCAAATACTAATGACAAATACGCTTCAGGTGGTAAATGTTGTTTTGTAAAAGATGTATTAAATGTTATCAATGTGTCGTTTCCTGATATTTCTAGTGCTGATGTTATTAAAGTCTCTGTTGAAATTGACTATGAAATATATGTCTTTGGATTTGTATATAGATTACATGTTTTTAATATTCTAAAGTGTATTGAAGGATTTTCTCATTTCTTAAGGCTAGAAAAATCAAAGAACCTTATTATTCTAGGTGATTTCAATCTAAATATTCTAGAAACACATAAGACAACCTTAAACTACTTGGCGTTATTGTCTTTAAATGGGTTAGCTTGCTTGATTAATAAACCAACTAGGCCTATATCTGGTACATGTCTAGATCACATCTATGGTAGATTCAATAATATTTCTTTGAAGAACTGTCAAAGTTACATTCTGGATTTGAATTTGACTGATCATTCTATGATCGGACTCTTAGTAAATACATTTTATGGTAAAAATAGGAAAATAATGAAACCAGCTAGTGATAAATTGAGAATTAACTTCCGTCGACTCAAAAGCAATCTTTTGTTTGAACCCTGGGATGATGTCTATTCTTGCGTAAATGCCTCGGCTGCTTGCAGGGCTTTTATTAATTCCGTAAAAAATCATGTTTCTAAATGCAGTTCTATTTTGCCTAGGAAAAATTTGGCCAAAAGACTTAAACCGTGGTTCTCTAATCATTTAGCAACTAAAATTAAATTAAAAAACGATCTCAGAGTTAAGTGTATCAAGAATCCTAGAAATGCTAGTAAAGAACAAATATAAAAAGATTTGCACTGAGCTTAAGAAGGAGATTCCTATAAGCCGTGACACTTATTATCGCTCACAGTTTTTTGCTGGTAAAGGTAATTTAAAGAATGAATGCCGTCTAGTTAACAAAATACTTAATAAATCATGTCCCTCTATAAAACCTACTTCTATCCTTGTCAATCAGTGTTTAGTATCGGATATACTTGTAATTGCCAATGAATTCAATTCTTATTTTCCAATTTATCCAGTTATTTACCGCAAGTAGCGAATCTCTCTTCCTGCCAGTTTTCCGGTTTTTCGCTTAACACGCAGTTCCAAAAAAATAGTTTTGTTTTCAAAGTCGGAGTCTACACGAGGGCTATCTGACGAGGGCTAAAATAAGTGTAAAAGAGAGGGTAAGTGAAACAGAAAGACATTGGCACAGTCACGCGCGGGTAGCTACTTCGTGGGTTTTTTTTGACATTTCCTTATCTCCTTTTCTTTGTTTTGCGATGTCGGTTCACTCCTGTTTCTGACTTGGAAGTGTACGTTTGGATACCATTCTTACTTTTCAAACATCACCACAGGCTAACGAGGTTGAAATGTGAAGCGAAATGTCAAAAAACAGGCACGCGCAGAAAAGCTCCGTGTGGACGCGTCCTCAAATTGGAACGTGGGTTCAAAAGAAAAAGGCGCAAAAAGAAAGCCCTCGTGTAGACTCCAACAAACCGATAACTTCGCTTGAAGTTCTTAAGGTTATTGGCTCTTTAAAGAAGTCGAATTATTGTGGCATTGATGGCATTTCAAGTAATATTTTAAAAACGAACGCCTTTTTTCTCCTAAATGTATTGTCAGATATTTTTAATCGTAGCATCTTTGAGGGAATATTTCCTGACGCACTTAAATGCGCGGATATTGTGCCTTTACATAAAAGGGGTTCTCCTACAGAAGTTTCAAACTACAGGCCTATCTCTCTTCTACCAGTTATAAGCAAAAATTTCGAGAAACTTATAAAGATCAGAATAGTGAGTTTTCTTACATCAACAAACTTCTTTAGTCCAGCTCAATTTGGGTTTCGTAACGGAAAATCACCTGAAGATGCATTTTTGCAATTTTGCTCACATATAATGGCTAGCCTGAGGTTCGGAGTGAAGTCCAGTGCTTGGACCAGTTTTATTCTTGATCTATTAATAATTCACTGTTCTCAATTGATTTTAAAGGTAAACCTACCGCTTTTGCAGATGATGTTAGCTTTTCCTACAGTTGTATGAGTCCCCTAGACTTACTTGCTGACCTTTATTGGGATCTAGATCATCTAAGATATTGGTTCGCGCAACATAATTTAGCGTTAAGTTCCAAAACCAAAGTAATGTTTTTTTAGTCTTTCTTCGTATAGTATGGATGTAGATATCCATTTTCATGCACCGAATTGTCGTAAATTCCAATTACCTGTTTTTAACTGTGAAACTCATTCATCCTCTTTTGATAAAAGCTTAAATTGTAGCACTGGCTGTTTTGTGATTGATAAAGTGAATGAATTTAAGTACCTTGGTCTCATTATTGACTTTAAAATGAGTTTTTTGAATCATTTGGATTCCTTAAGAAAATATTTTCGAAATACTCTTAGATATTTTTTCTATCTGAGCAAAATATGTTCAAAACAGCTTCTTAAGACGATATATTACGGAATTTTTCAATCTAAGCTACAATACAGAATTGTATGTTGGGACGGTGTATACTTTAACAAGATCCGACCATTACTAAAAATGCAGAAGAATGTATTAAGGAAAATATGTCGCAAGCCCAGTAGATATCCCAGTTCGTTATTCTGTGACCTAAAAATTTTAGCGGTTCGTCATCTGTATTCTTTTAAAGTGTTAAAAATGTTTTTTATGAGATCTGGATGTCGTAATTTCCGCTTGATATCTACTCACAATCTTCGTGGTAACTTTTCTAACATATTATCTGTACCATATTTTCGCACCACCTTGTATCGTAACTTTTATTCTATTGTGTCTCATCGTTTATTTAATAAGCTACCTTTGACTATCCGAACAATTAAAAGATAAAAGATTGGCTTTTCAGTTAAAATTATGCTAGCTTAGAATCACTCATTTTTACATCTGAGTTATAATCTCTATTACTGACATACTGGCCTTTTTTTTATGCTTACTTGTATATATTCGTTTTATTTTTTACCTTAAATGTTATTCTAATGCACCTTAAATTATTCTCTTTTACTTATTCTTACATATATTATTTTAACGTTAGTAAATTGTACAATTCATTTTCTAAATTTCACCCCTCATAAACTTAAAAAATGATCTAGTATACACCTTGTATTCACATTCGATACTACTTTTATTCTTGTAATTTAAAAATACAGAATGTCATTTATAAATAATAATAATAATAATAATAATAATAATAAAAAAAGAAAAAAAGAAAAAAAGGGTTTATAAGATAAGATAAGATTGATTACGAGTCGTGAGGTAGGAAAGTCGCAAAATGTCGTTGTGCAAAGTATGTAATTGTAAAATTGGAAGAAAAGCCTGTAAAATAAACTGCAGCATATGCAGCAATTTGATGCATGCAGATTGTGTTAAATTAAAACCATCCGACGTGGAATATCTTAAGAAAAATAAAAAAAATTGGAATTGTTCGTCTTGTGTGCAAAAATCGAGAAACAATGTTAACAGATTATCGCTCTCATCAACAAGTAATAGTGAACCAAACATAACTCTCAGAGAACTGTATGATCTAGTGTTGGATCTCAGAGAAACTCTTGCGTCGACTCGCCTAACTATCGATGCAATGAATACGCGTTTTATAACATTGGAACAGTGTGCGAAAATGATGAGTGATGTCAAAGAGGAGAACGAAAAATTAAAGGCTGAGTTAACCACAAACAAAGAACGTTTGGCAACTGCTGAGTGGCTTCTTCATGCCAACTGTTTAGAGCTGCACAATGTTCCGTATGTTGAAAATGAGTGTATAGAGAACACTGTAATTGACATCTGCAGCAATGAGTTAAATATTAAGTTAGCAAAAGAGGACATTGACCACTGCTATACAAAAAAACCACGCCTGCATTCTAACATGTCTGAAGTTGGAACAAATCCACCTCGTGTTGTTATGCTCAAACTGGTTAGGAGGTGTATGAAGGAAAAAATACTGTCGGCAGCAAAGAAAAAACAAGTAAAGGCATCTGTAGTACACGCTTCTGCTAGGGGAAACATTTTTATCAATGACTGGTTGACCGGAGAGATGAAGTATGTGTTGAAAGCAGCGAAGATGGTAAAAAAGAAATCTGGATATGAGTTCCTCTGTATACGCAATGGTAAAATTATGATGCGACGTGCAAATGGATCAGAGATTAAACTTATCAAATGTCTGGAGGATCTTGAAAACTTATAATGCCGAATAGCATAAATGATATCCTTGATCTCAATGCAGTAAATGAGTGTAATGAGACTTTTGTTGGAACTAATTTGTGTAGCTTACCAAGTGATTTCTTAATTGTACATCAGAACATTAGAAGCCTTAGGCAAAATTATGATACATTCTGTTCACATCTACAAACTTGTTTTACAACAACACCTCAAGTGATTGTCTTAACTGAAATTTGGGTCTATAGTCATGAACTATATAAATTTTCTTTACCAGGTTATAAATTGTTTGCTAAATGCAATGATAACTATCGATCGGGTGGAACAGCAGTGTTTATTAAAGCTGACCTTGATGTTGAAATATCCACTCCAGATCTAACGAGCTGTGACTGTGTTATAATTAATTCAAAACTAGGTAAGACCATTTTTCACTTGTTTTGTATGTATCGACTACAGTTTATTGGATGTGAGGTTTTTGTTAAGGAACTAGAATCTGTGCTCATCTCCTCTAAATGCGAAAATATATGTCTTCTTGGTGACCTAAATATTGATATCCTAGATCTCCCTAAAGACTGCGAGGAATATATGTTATTCTTATCTTCAATAGGTTTTCAATCGATAATTAATGTACCTACTAGAGTCACAGATGAAACTAAAACTTGTATAGATCACATCTTTCTTAAGTCCCGAAATATCCGTAGCTTTCAATCATTTGTATTAGATCTAGAAATTACCGATCATTACACAACGGGTATTATTTTTAAAGATTTGCTAGAATTGTCAAGTGATAAGAACGCACCACCACAAACTTTTGTCGTCAATAAAATTAAAATTAATTTCATTAAACTCAATGAATACCTCAACCAGGAGAAGTGGGATGATGTGTATTGTTGTGATTATCCTTCGAATGCTTTTTCCGTATTTATAAATAAGTTGAGCTACTACATAAATATTTGCAAAACAGAAAAGGTTAAAAATAAACAAAACAAAATTAAGCCATGGATTACGAATGAAATTTGCACTAAGATTAATGAGAAAAATAGGTTTTATGCAAAAAATAAGTTCAGATTAAATGAAGCATCAGAAAGAAAGAATACCGCAGGCTTCAGACAGACGTACGCCATATTGTAGATTTGCAAAAAACATCAAAGATTAACTGAAAATCATTCAAATCCTAGAGAACAATGGCGTATTGTAAATGATATCCTCGGAAAAAACAATTCTGAATGTAAGGCTAAGTCTCTTTCTCTTAAAAATAATGCTCTGGTTAATGATATTCAAATTAGTAATGGTTTCAATATTTTCTTTAAGAACATAGTAGAAGTATCAGTGCCAATTACTCATGTGCAATTAAATGAAACAAATAGGGAAAGATTGCTAGGTATACCGAATGCATCTTCATTCTTCTTTGGCCAACTTGATGATTCTGAATTACTTTTTACAATTAAGAGCTTAAAATCAAAAAATTCATGCGGAATTGATGGAATCAGCCACAATGTTGTGAAAAAGATAGCCAGTTTTATATTAAATCCCCTAAAACACCTAATTAATAAAAGTTTTGAATGTGGTCAGTTTCCAATGGATCTAAAAACTTCCATTATTATCCCTGTATATAAAAAAGGGGATCGCGCTGATCCAAACAACTACAGACCCATATCTCTCCTCTCAGTTTTCTCCAAAATCTATGAAAAAATCATTGTGTCTAAAATGATAAGTTATTTTTCACTAACCAAATTTCTCAATACCTCACAATTTGGATTTGTAAAAAATAGGTGTACTGAGGATGCAGTACTGGCCTTTCTTACTAAAATGTACGGAGCACTAGACAAAAATCTAAAAACGGTTGGTCTATTTTTGGACCTAACTAAAGCTTTCGATTTAGTTAATCATGAAGTATTACTTCGAAAATTAAATAATGCTGGTTTTAGGGGCTGTCTTCTTGAATGGCTTAGGTCTTTTTTAAATAATCGGAAACAGCGCGTGAGAGTAAACGGAGTCTTAAGCGACGAGATAATATCACCAAACAGAGGCGTGCCACAAGGCTCGGTACTTGGACCAATTCTGTTTTTAGTGTACATAAATTCCATTTTTAGCTTACCTTTAAATGGACAAATGACTGCCTACGCAGATGACTTAGCGCTCAGCTATGCAGAAAAAACTCTCACTGCTATAAAAGATAAAATGAAAGAGGATCTGTGCACCCTAAGTGCGTGGTTTAATTACCATCAAATTGTACTGAGCACGAAATCAAAAGCAATCTATTTTTCCTACTGTATCTCAGATATCCCGATTGGAGAGGTAAGATATCACGAAATATTTTGTGATCGAAATACATGTGATAAAAGTTGTATTAATATAGAATTTGTAAGGGAATTAAAATATCTTGGTGTTATAATAGACAATAAACTAGACTGGAAACCTCAATTATTTCAGCTAAAGAAATTTCTCTACAGTTCGTTAAATAAGATTTATTATTTACGAAAATTAGTTCCAAACAAGCTGCTCATCAACATATACTATGCATTGGTAAATTCTAGATTGGAATATGGTATAGGTGCCTGGGGTAGTGCATACATAAGTAACCTACTGCCTATCATAGTAGCGCAGAAAAAAATGGTAAGAGTTATTTCGCATAAAAATAGACTAGAACCATCCCTACCACTTTTCCAATCTATGAATATACTTCCCCTAAGATACATTTATATATACAAGGTCCTGAAAATCTACTTTGTCAGAAGCGGAAACATAATCTTTCGAAGATATGAAATACAACGCTCCTTGAGATATAACTTCAAAGTTACGGTCCCACCTGTTAAAAAAGAGCACAGTAGACGGTTCCTGATTAACATTGCACCCTATATATTCAACAAACTACCTGTCGAACTACGCAGTATGGTCACTTTTGGCAATATATTTCTAAAAAAACTGAAAGAATGGCTAATGTCAAGATCGGAAGTGGAATCACTACTTCAAGTTATAGCTTAGTAACATTCCAACTATCTCTCGCTACCTTACTGACGCACGTCACTTGTTAACATAGGGTTTCTTGATTTTTCTTTTATTTATGAATTTTAACATATTTATTCTAAATACACAATTTCTCCTTTCTGTACACTTCTCGTCTTTCTCTTCACGGCTTTCTTTCATACTTGTATTTCAAATGTAGCTAATGCACTTGATACTGGTTTCTTAACCACAAAGTGCATCTCAGTTCAATTCTTAGTTCAAGATATACCCTTTTTTTCTTTTAATTGTTCTTTTGCCTTCCGCTGTTAATTATGATATTTAATGTAAACTTTATTAATGTGTACTATATTTATATTATTGTTATACAATATTTAGATTAATTTCAGAATTAAAGAACATTATATAATTATTGTAAAATTGAATTGAAATGAAATAAACTAAACTAAAAACTAAGAAAAAAAAAAAAAAAAAAAAAGATAAGGCTAAGAGAAGTGAAAACTGCTTAAGAACTTAATTGTTACTTTAGTTTGCGGTATCTATTATTTATATACCTTCTATAATTTAAAGGTATTTTAATTGATTTTCTGCAGAATATTCAAACGTAGAACATCCTGTAACATGGAGCCAACGCCATCTGCTGCAGACTGGCGCGATACAATGGATCCTCTTGATCTGGCAGCACTGAAGTAAAGGCGGACGTGACATAACGAAGAAAGATCGAGAAGCATCGTGCGGCTTGGGTTTGGTCTTGCATCGCAATTACGTACGAACTGACGAACGAAGCGGATGTGGAAATAATACATTTTTCTTTTGTTATCTTAATCAATAAAATAAACCTTTTTATTAAAACTCAGAAGTGGGATAAAGATATCCATTAACGTACAATGTCGGAATTAACAACATTGAAACTAAAAGAATTACGATCAAAGTGCGCTGAACTGGGATTGCCCGAAAATGGTACTAAAGCCGAACTGATCTGCCGTATTCAAAACGAAAATAAAGAGAATATCACGAACGATTCAAGAATACAGGTGTTATCAGAACAATTCGACCAGCTAAAATCGTTGGTTGAGCAAGTTGTGCTCAACTCAACAAACGCCAACAGCACACAACGCAACGAAGACCAGTTTTTCTCTGCATCACAAACATCACAGTTACGATCATCGTCGCCACTTATGAAAGCACGTGCGAATGCTGTTTCAACATCGATCACAATCATCGAAGATAGATCGCAGACGAGTACCACAGCAACGCCGAATTTCTCCCTCCCGACATATACAAAAGCACCTTCACAATCGGTTAACATGTACCAACATCCACCAACAGAATACACACAAGCACCTCCTCAACCACAATTTTTTAACATGTATCAACACACACCAGCAGAATACGCGCAATTACCTACATATCCAACAGCACAGTATGCTGCAGGCATAACCATGCCTTTCACCAATAGCGGTATGAGTGTTCGAGATATAATCGATATTTTACCAGAGTTTGATCCATTGGCACCAACATCACTGAGCTCAGAACAGTTCTTATCGAGAGTTAATAGTTTCCAAGAAGTGTATCTTTGGCCAGAGAAATGCTTGCTACTGTCAGTGACAGCAAAGATGAAGGGAGCAGCTAAATTGTGGATTGACGGACTACAGGAAATCTTCACGACTTGGCAACAATTCGCATCGAAATTCGCTAATGACTTCCCGTATACGTTTGATGAAACACAGGTGCATTTTGAAATGACGAAAACGATTCGCCACGATAGCGAACCACCGGAGCACTATTATTATAAAATGTGTGCTATCGGCCGAGGGGTTAGTTATCTGATCAAGCCATCATTAAGCACATAATACGCGGCTTAAACAATTCACAGATGCAGCACGCCATTTCTTTTCATCATTTTAATGATCTGCTTGAGCTGTTAAAGTCAATACGCTCTTACGATAATATCGTCATCAAGCCTACGAATAGACCCCGTCCGCCACTGTCGATGCCACGAAATTCACCAATGGTAACAGCGGTGCAGACAAATACCAACGATCAGCAGTACCAAAGAAAACGCAATATTCTTTGCTATAACTGCAACGAACCAGGTCATATCTCGCTGCATTGTTCTAAGGAGCAGAGACGGGAACGCTGTACAACGTGTCAACGAGTAGGTCACAAAGCGAACGCATGTCCACGCAACAACCCTTCAACACCGAATGTCACAAAGATTAACGAAGATGACGAATATGCTATGAACGCAGACGATGGCACAAGAATAGTGAAAAGTGTTTGTATCAATCGCCAGTGGGAACTTGATGCCCTTATTGATCCTGGGAGCGTCCGGTAATTGATTAAAAAAACAACGGCCAAACGTATAGCGGAAGAAATTTCAACGGACAACGTGCGGCTTGTTGGATTTGGTGGTGGTCGATACAACTGCAAATCCAAAATTGAATGTGAATTGTCAATCGATGACCAAGACTACAGGGTTAACCTTTACCTTGTCGAGGACGATATGCTGAACGAACCATTGTTGCTAGGAACCGATATTCTCTGTCGCAAGAGAAACAGAATTATAATCGAGGAAGGTATTTGTCGGATTGAGAAAATCATCAACCCAATGGTAGACCACCTAACCAAAACTGAGGGACAAAAAATAAAGTGGATACTTCAGAAGCACGCTAATTGTTTCGGAGAAACTATTGAAGATATAGGGACATGTGACATAATAAGAATGGAAATCGAGGTAACAACGAAACAGCCTATACAAATGAAGCCGTATCGAATTCCATTCGCTAAGAGGGAACGAGTTGACGTCGTAGTTTCGGACTTGTTGAAGAAAAATATCATCCGAAGAAGTCAATCACCAGCTTCTCCAGTCGTCCTTGTTAGAAAGCGAAGCGGCGAGGACCGACTCTGCATAGACTACCGAAACTTGAACTCTGTCACAATAAAGCAAGTATTTCCGATGCCAACAGTCAACGAGATGTTATCCCGACTATCGAACATGAAATTCTTCACGACCATCGATCTTTTGTCTGGGTACAATCAAATTGAAATTGAGGAAGAATCCAGGAAATACACGGCATTTGTAACACACGCCGGTCACTACGAATACAATAGAATGCCGTTTGGACTTGTTAACGCACCAAGTGTTTTCCAACATATGATAAACCAATTGATATCGAGTCTCCCAGAGGACACGGCATTCCTCTGGAAGACTCGAACCTATCAAATGATAGGTTGAGGTTAAGTTCCTTGGAGAAGACCCCACTGCCTACACCCGACTCCATCTTAGAGCCCTCGGTATAGAGGGAGATCGAGTCCTTTGGTATAACTTTCCCTTCAGCCCATTCCTCCCTGGATGGAAAGACAACTTCGAAGTTCCTGGTGAACACATCTGCAGGTTGATGTAGTCCGTGTCCATGGGTACTTTGAAGTGTTTTAGAATAGTGGTGAGGCCTTTTAGAGATGTGGGCCATTTTCTTATGCTCCTTATCATTAGGGCCGCGCATGCAGCAACTTGCTTGCTGAAACTGCACCCTTAATTTTCTTCTTTCTCGGATTTCATTTTCTATTCTCCATTTGGGTTTGGGTTAACCTTTGAACACTAACCAAAAGGATATTCAACGCATTGCAATACATTATAAAAAGCGTAGGTATATATTGCCTTGTCACTCCACAGCTGTGTTATAAGCAACAAGCAACACTTGCGGTGATCCCTGGGTAGACGTACGGAGATTTAGCTTCTCTATGATTACCCCTGCTTCAGGGCACATCACAAGTGATCATAGAGATGGAAAACCAATAATGGTTTGCATTTATTTTCGTCATATGTATTGGCCTTGAAGTGCTCTGAATACCAGAATTCCCATAAAATGGAGATTCATCTGAAAGAAGCTTGTGGAATGATTTGACGCACTCTACAATATGTCCAAAGCACGTGAAATCATTGTGAGGAGAGACATGTTCACTTATCTTTTTTGAATTTGAATATCCAACTCAGAGAAAAAGTAAACATTTAAATAATTACGAGTAGTTTATGACTAAACCATGACCAATAAAAGTAAGTACAGCTTGATTATGGTTTACTAATATACTGTTACGAAATATTCGATCCCACGCCGTATAGGGTTCGCACCACTGGGTTGCGATAAACCACAATCGTCCTTTTTTCCGAATTAAAACACACACACTTTTCTTTGTTTCACCACAGATCCATTATCTGTGCAGCTTCACCACTTTTATTTATTATCCAATACTATCCACTTTAAAGTTTATCACACAAACAAACCTTTATTGAAAGCTTTCCTTTTCACACAGGTTGATCACACCGACTTACGGCAACGGAATTTTCCCCCAGCTTTTGTTGTATGGTCGCCTCTAGTTTCTGACTTATGGAAGTTGAATTTTCCTCCAACTTTTGATGTACGGTCGCCTTCAGTTTCTGGCTTTTGGAAGTTGAATTTCCCTCCAAAAGTTGGATCTAGTTTCTGGGATATGGAAGCACACATAGCATTCATAGCTGCGAGAATTTGCTGCATATCGAATGCTGGTTCACTGGATGTCGACGGCTTCTCCACTCCGAACTCGTGATTCTCCCAGTCGAAACCTTCTTCCTGCAACGCTGATCGCAGTCTCCCCACCAGGTTGGCCTTACTTCCCACTGTGGATATTTCTCGAGCATCCAGCTCTCTTTTCAGTTGTTCGATGGTCAACTTTTCCAATTTCACCATTTTCTCACTCTTTTAATAGTTCACTTTTAATAGTCCAATTCACACTTTGAATAAACGTTTAACTCGTTTACTCGCAATCCCAATTCTGACACCAAATGTTACGAAATATTCGATCCCACGCCGAATAGGGTTCGCACCACTGGATTGCGATAAACTACAACTGTCCTTTTTATCCGAATTAAAACACACACACTTTTCTTTGTTTCACCACAGATCAATTATCTGTGCAGCTTCACCACTTTTATTTATTATCCAATACTATCCACTTTAAAGTTTATCACACAAACAAACCTTTATTGAAAGCTTTTCTTTTCACACTGGTTGATCACACCGACTTGTCATACGCTGTGTAATACCACACTGGTTGATCACACCGACTTGTCACACGCTGTGTAATACCACAAACTGAATGTCTGCCGAGGGCGAGTGTTCGCGCTTATATAGCTCTCGGTCCACCTTCTCGAATGTTCGCCGTTGGAAGTTCCCCTTCGGAAACCTCTAGAATGCTCTGACAATTAGCATTACGCCATTGGAAGTTGACATCATTCCAATCCCCGCTTCCAGAGAGCTTTCGAACTTGGACAGCGAAATTCGAACTCATCCGTCGGCTTGTGTCTCCGCAACAATATTGTCAGACCATTCTAGGGATTTCCGAAGGGGAACTTCCGACGGCGAACATTCGAGAAGGTGGACCGAGAACTATATAAGCGCGAACACTCGCCCTCGACATACATTCAGTTTATTTATTTATTTATTTATTTGAATTAATATGACAGTACTACAAGATAATTCATCTTTTAGAAGTACAATTTGAAAATAGATAAGTACAGAACCAAATTATGTCAAAATCAAATCAAGTTATGAGGACATGTCAGTTAAGAATTGAAAAAGTTTCTTCTGGAATACGGTTAAAGAGTTAGTTAACTGCAATTCATGTGGAAGATTATTCTAGATACGAATTTCAGATACGAGAAAAGACCGTTCACCAACACGATGTGTGAAAGACGGAATTATGAGTTTATTCCCTCTGTTAGACTGAGCAAATTGTAGCATTTAAAAGAGGTAGCTAGGAGATTTGTCTGTTGGCCTCTGACGCCGATGACTCGGGATCGAATCCTGACACAGCCATGTCATCGAACGTGTTTTTCACGGTGTTTCTCCTCAGCGGGGTTCTGACAAGTCATGAAAAGCTTCTCGAAATTCGCCGTTCGGAACCGGCAATAAAACTGTAGGTCCCTTTCACCTATGTGAAAATGAAATCACACACAACATGGGTGATTGAGAGAAGCTCGGCTCAGGTTCTTCATGGACTGTAACGCCAACATACATACATACATACAACTAGGAGATTTATTTAGGATAATTTTAAACATTTTCAGGACATTCCGAAAGTTGAAATACAAGTCAAGTTTGAGTCCAAAAATTGATGATGTTAAAGAAGTCACACTTCTCGACCGAGGAATAATAAAAATAAAACGAACGCAGTCATTAAATGCAACATTTAGTCTATGTTTACTTACAGAATCAGGACAAGGGAACACCGAACAATTAAACAAGATGTAGGGCATTATAAGTGTTTTAACTAGTCTTTTTTTTTATTATGGGATTCAAATAATACGCTGAGCATCTCAATCTGCGTAGTGCACAATAAACTTTCCGCAAAGTATCTCTAATTCCGTCACAACATGTAAGCGAGGAGTTGATATGAAAGCCTAAATATTTGACAGAACAGATGGGACTTATGCAATTGCCATTAAGGACAATTGGTGAAAGATCATTAAGACATCGATTATTATTTGAAAAGACAATACTAACCGTCTTAGTGGGATTCAACGTCAACTTGTTAGCTTTTGACCAACTTGATAAATGATTAAGGTCTTCATTCACCCTGGCGATGCAGTCTTCACTGAGACCTATAGGTCGTGAAAGATGTATGATAACATCATCAGCGTACATATGGATTTTACAATTTTCAACAATATCCGGGATATCATTGCTGAAAAGAAAGAATAACAGCGGGCCCAATACAGAACCTTGGGGAGCCCCCTTTCTAATAGCTTTAGGATTAGAGAGACCAAGCTCAGTGACAACCGCATGCACCCTATTTTTTAGATATGCATTTATAAGTTCAATAGAATAGAAAGAAAGGCTGAAGTTATTCTTCATTTTCGTTAACAGCAAAGAGTGCTCAATGCGGTCAAAAGCTTTGGAAAAGTCCAGTAGAACTGCGACAGCAGTATCATTACGATCTAAAGCTGTTCTAATGTCAGTAGTCACTTTAAGTACAGCAGATTCGCAACAATGTTTGCTGCGAAAACCTGATAGCCATTTGGATAGTTTATTATTTTCATCTAAGTATTTTTTAATTTGAACAGATAGTATCTTCTCGAAGGCTTTTGACAGAAAACATAGAATACTGATAGGTCTGTAGTCGACGGGACAGGCTGGGTTAGACTTTTTCGGGATAGGTTTAATGTTTGCTGCTTTCCATTGCACCAGGAATAGAGAGCTATAGATGCAGTTATTGAAAATATGATGTATATAACGTACAATATGATGAAGGATAAGCTTAAGGAACCGCGGAGAAATACCATCAGGTCCTATTGCGTTAGACTTAACAGAGTTAATGGCATTAAATACATCAATATCTTCAATGCACTGGAAACTAAAACCCGAAGGAGTATCTGCAGCATTCAAGTCTAAATTAAAACCCACTTCAGGTGGCTTAAGAGTATCTTGGGAAAAAAATCGCTCATTTCATTAGGAGGCAACGAACACAAAGTCGATTTTCTGTTAGATACCACACCTTTATAGTTCTTTCCACAATTGCTTAGAGCTCAATGGAGGTTCGAATTTACTTAAAAAATATGACCTCTTAGAGGAGCGAATAAGGGCAATGACTTCATTTCTCAGTGTAGTATATTTCAGACGATTTTCCGGTGTAGGTGTACGCTTGAACTTTTTATAGAGATGTTCCCGCTCAGTAATTTTACGTTGGGTTAACCTACTATACCAGGGACAAGGGCGGGGCTTAACACGAACAGTTACAATAGGTACGAAATTATCAAACAGGGAATTGACTATATTATTAAGAATTTCTACCTTTTCGTTAACATTCGGCGTTAAGTATATGCTCTGCCAATTTAAATTGTAGAGTGTGCGAGTAAGTTCAGTAAAATTAATGTCTTCAAATGACCTAAAGTTGAAAGTATTATCACAGTTGGATCTATTTACACTGAAGTCAAATGAACATAAGATCAAATCGTGAATAAATTCACTAGTCATGTTTATTTGGTTAAAACTTATCATATTAGAGGCACTGTTAATTAAGAAAATGTCAAGTAATGAGGGGTTATGAACAGACTTGGAACAGGTGGGATAGAGGGAATTAACTACGTACATACCAGTTTTATCACAGAAAAACTGAAACAGGCTAGTTATATTATTGCACTTAAGAATATTAACATTGAATTCATCCCCTACCAAAATTTTACGATATTTATTTTGAAGTTTAAGCACCGTTTCCTCAAGTTCTTCTAAGTTCTTTTCTAAGAAGCATTTGGGAGGTGAATACACAACAACCAGGAGCTTTTTCTCGTGTTTTGCATTAAGTTCCAGACAACAGAATTCAATACAGATCTAGATGACGTATACAAACATATAGGCATCAAACGACTATTGGCATAAATACATACACCACCACCCATTCTATTTATACGGTCATTTCTAAACAATTTATAACTTGGGATTTCTACACTGTTAGACAAGATGTAACAACTAAGCCAAGATTCAGAAACCATTATTACATCAATTTTTGAGGCAAGGTCAGTTTGTGGTATTGAACAGCGTGTGACAAGTCGGTGTGATCAATCGGTAAAAAAGTGGGAAAATAAAAGCTTTCAATATAGGTTTGTTTGTGTAATAAAGTTTAAAGTGGATAGTATTGGATAATAAAGAAAAGTGGTGAAGCTGCACAGATAATTGATCTGTGGTGAAACAAGAAAAGTGTGTGTGTTTTTTTTCGGATAAAAAGGACGACTGTAGTTTATCGAAATCCAGTGGTACGAACCCTATTCGGTGTGGGATTGAATATTTCGTAACATTTGGTGTCAGAAGTGGAATTGCGAGTAAACGAGTTAAACGTTTATTCAAAGTGTGAATTGGACAATTAAAAGTGAATTACTAAAGAGTGAGAAAATGGTGAAATTGGAAAAGTTGACCATCGAACAACTGAAAAGAGAGCTGGATGCTCGGTAATTATCCAGAGTGGGAAGTAAAGCCAACCTGGTGGAGAGACTGCGATCAGCGTTGCAGGAAGAAGGTGTCGACTGGGAGAGTTACGAATTCGGGGTGGAGAAGCCGTCGACATCCACTGAGCCAGCGTTCGATATGCAGCACATTCTCGCGGCTCTGAATGCTATGAGCCAGAAATTAAATCAAGAACTGGAGGAAAATTCCGCTGCCGTAAGCAAAAAGTTGGAAGAAAATTCCACCTCCCTGAGCCAGAAATTAGATCAAAAGCTGGAGGAAAATTCCGTTGCCGTAAGTAGAAAGTTGGAGGAAAATTCCGTTGCCGTAAGTAGAAAGTTGGAGGAAAATTCCACTTCTCTGAGTCAGAAATTGGAGGAAAATTTCACTTCCCTGCGGCAGAAGCTGGAGACGGTAGAAGAGATGCTAGAGAACAATCGAGAAAGCTTGAGAGACATCCAGCAAGCCGTCAACGATCGTTTCCAGGGGGTCGAAGAGCGAATCGATACACTGGATAGGAATGTTCTAGATCTTGAAAATAACCAGGAAAAGAGAATCGAGACACTGGACAAGAAGGTTCTGGAACTCGAGAAAACTATCCAGAACGTTCAGCATCAAGGAAGCGTCGTACCGGCTGCAGCATCGAAATTCACAGCCCCCAACTTCGACGGCACGAGTGCGTTTAACATCTTTAAACTTCGGTTCGAGACAACAGCGGAACGGAATCAATAAGGAGAAGAAGACCGTGTGGTCGCTCTTGTAATTTCCCTTAAAGGTGAAGCAGCTGGTGTTCTACAGACCATCCCGAAGATCCAGAGAAGGAACTACACAGCCATACGGGAAGCTCTTCATCGAAGACACGGCAGTGAGCACATGCAGGAGATGCACAAGCTGGAACTTAAAGGAAGCAAACAGCGTGGAAACGAGACCATCCAGCAGTACGCTGCCGACATCTTGCCTACGCGGATGTTCCAGTTGATGTGGTGGAAAAACTAAAAACGGATTCTTTCATCCAAGGAGTAAGGGACCCCGATACGCAACGAAGCCTGATTCTCCTGCCAAAGGCATCTTTCAAGGAGACAGTTGCCAGCGCTCTCGCATGTTAAACATCGCTCTTGATATGCCGACCTTCCATCAAACTACGGCGCATATCTCAAGACCGGGATAGTTTCAGAACAACAACTGCGAGTAGGAGTGGTTCATTCCCGGGTAGATGCTACATCTGCGACCAGCAGGGGCACATTGCGAGAAACTGCCGTCTGCGGAGAAAGCGTTCCTCCAGCAAATTGCGGCGTAGTTCCAGAGAAACAACGGTGAGTAGAAGCCGCTCGTTCCCAGGTAGAAGCTACATCTGCAACCAGCAGGGGCACATGGCGAGAAGTTGCAGTCTGGGAAGAAGGCGCGAATACCAGAAGGGAAGCAGCCATAGAAATACGGATGCGTTAACGGGACGACCTTGCGATGTTGAATCCAAACATTGTTCACGTGCCGATACCAAGGAACAGGTCACCGACATCCGTCGTTTCCATGTGCTGCCAGAAGATTCCTGGACTGTCGAGAAGGTCGGAAGAAAGCAGCGAGAAGATGCCGATCTGGCAGTCATCATCGACTACCAAGAACGAGGTTTTCGACCAAATTGGCAGCAAATATCCAGTGAAAGCCCAATCGTGAAAGCTTTCTGGGCTCAATGGCAGAGTTTGAAGCTGGAGAACGGTTGCCTCTACCGCAGTTAGGAAAGTGAGGACGGGAACATTGTAAACGATCTGCTGGTAATTCCAAAGGGACAAATCGACGAGGTCATCCGAGAATACCACGAGGGACCAAGCGGGGGTCATCTTGGTGTTAACAAGACTGTAGAAAAGATCAAGAGACGTTTCTTCTGGGTAGGATGCCATGAGTCGGTTACGCGTTTCATTCGCAGGTGTGAAAAGTGTGCGAAGGCAAAGGGTCCAGTTAGGAAAACTCGAGGAAATATGCAGCAGTACAATGCTGGAGCACCGTTCGAACGTATCGCCATGGACATCACAGGCCCATTCCCAACGAGCAATGCTGAAAACAAATACGCGCTGGTGGTGATCGATTACTTCAGCAGGGGGCCTGAGGTGTTTTGCATCCCGAACCAAGAAGCCAAAACCATTTCGGATGCATTCGCGTTAACGAGTACCAATGGAACTGCACTCAGACCAAGGAAGGAACTTCGAGTCGTCGGTGTTCGAAGAACTCTGCGACATGCTTGGTATCAGAAAGACACGGACAACACCATTACACCCACAATCTGATGGCATGGTCGAAAGGTTCAACCGGACGATGGAGGAATACTTGAGGAAAGTCGTCGTTGGAGATCAGAAGGACTGGGATGACCATCTTCCCCTTTTCTTAATGGCGTACCGTTCGGCACAGCACAATTCAACGGCAACAACACCAGCTGAAGCCATTTATGGATCTGATCTCCGACTTCCATCGGACTTGAAGTTCGGCGTGGTACTACCGACAACTAGCGGCAGGGAGGACTTCGTAACCGAAAAGAAGGAAGAGCTGAGCTCCATTAATCAGTTCGTCCGGGAGCGACTGAACTCCTCTGGATTCGAGACGGGACAATTGGTATTGCTGTACAACCCACAACGAAAAAAAGGCTTGTGCCCCAAATCGCAATTAGCATGGGATGGGCCATATGAGGTCATCAAGAAGCTCAATGACGTGGTATACCGAATAAAGCAGACGGGAAACTGACGGGCGAAGTATAAGATTTTCCACGTAAAGAGGTTAGCGCCATATTACGGAGAAGGTTCCAATCGCTTGTTCGAGGACGAACAAGTTTAGGATGAGGGCAGTGTCGCGGAGACACAAACCGACGGTTAAGTTCGAATTTCGCTGTCGAAGTTCGAAAACTCTCTTGAAGCGGAGATTGGAATAATGTCAACGGTCAATGGCGTAATGCTAATTGTCAGAGCATTCTAGAGATTTCCGAAGGGGAACTTCCGACGGCGAACATTCGAGAAGGTGGACCGAGAAGTAATAGTGTAAGTCAGTATAAACACAGAATACTTGGAATGGAATTAGATCAATACCGGAATATAAAAATCCTGTTACAAGTTCATAAAATTGTACACAAGGAATGTCCATTGTATCTCAAGGATTTGATTAGCTTTGCTCAATCGCGTAGAGGGATATGTTTGATTTTACCTCGCCTTATACACACAGTTGCAGAGCGGTCCTTTCTTGTCTCGGCGATACGGCTATGGAATAGCTTACCAGCCGCATTGCAGAGAACAACTTCATCAATCACATTTCAGAAGAATCTACTCTTACATATGACAGCTCAATAGAATTAAATAATATAATCCACTACTTACTTTTATATTGTTAGTCTTCTTACATATTTCATGAGTCATTTTATGTTTTTCTGTTGAAATTTATTTTTAATACTTATATAAGATATAATATTGTTACGGAGATGCAAGCGGACCGTTAAGTTCGAAAACTCTCTGGAAGCGGGGATTGGAATGATGTCAACTTCCAAGGGAATTGTCAGGGCGTTCTAGAGATTTTCGAAGGGGAACTTCCAAGGGCGAACGTTCGAGACGGTGGACCGAGAGCTATATAAGCGCGAACACTCGCCCTTGACATTCATTCAGTTTGTGGTATAAAACAGCGTGTGACAAGTCGGTGTGATCAACCAAGGTGAAAAGAAAAGCTTTCAATAAAGGTTTGTGTATTGTGTAATAAAGTTTAAAGTGGATAGTATTGGATAATAAAGTTTAAAGTGGATAGTATTGGATAATAAAGAAAAGTGGTGAAGCTACACAGATAATTGATCTGTGGTGAAAGGATTAAAATTGTGTGTGTTTCAATTCAAATAAAAAGGACAATTGTAGTTTATCGCAATCCAGTGGTGCGAACCCTATTTGGTGTGGGTATCGAATAATTCGTAACATTTGGTGTCAGAAGTGGGATTGCGATTAATCGAGTGGAACATTTATTTAAATTGTGAATTGCACAAAGTGAATTGTTAAGAGATAGAGAAAATGGTAAAATTGGAAAAGTTGACCATTGAACAACTGAAAAGAGAGCTGGATGCTCGGGAATTATCCACAGTGGGAAGTAAAGCCAACCTGGTGGAGAGACTGCGATCAGCGTTGCAGGAAGAAGGTTTCGACTGAGAGAGTTACGAATTCGTAGTGGAGAAGCCGTCGACATCTACTGAGCCAGGGTTCGATATGCAGCAAATTCTCGCGGCTATGAACGCTATGAGTGCTTCCATGAGCCAGAGACTAGAAGCAACCATACATCAAAAGTTGGAGGAAAATTCCACTTCTCTGAGTCAGAAATTGGAGGAAAATTCCACTTCTCTGAGTCAGAAATTGAAGGGAAAATTCCACTTCCATAAGCCAGAAACTGGAGGCGACCGTACATCAAAAGTTGGAGGAAAATTCTGCTGCCGTAAGTAGAAAGTTGGAGGAAAATTCCACTTACCTGAATCAGAAGCTGGAAGAGATGCTAGAGAACTATCGAGAAAGCTTAAGAAACATCCAGCAGGCCATCGACGATCGATTCCAGAACGTCGAGGAGAGAATCGAGACACTAGAATCGAGGATCGACATGAAGGTTCTAGATCTCGAAAATAATCAAGAAAAGATAATCGAGACTATGGAATCGAGGTTCGACAAGAAGGTTCTGGAACTCGAGAAAACTGTCCAGAACGTTCTGCATCAGGGAATCGTTGTACCAACTGCAGCATCGAAATTCACAGCTCCCAACTTCGACGGCACGAGCGCTTTCAACATCTTTAAGCTCCAGTTCGAGACAACAGCGGAACGGAATCAATGGGGAGAAGAAGATCGTGTGGCCGCTCTAGTAATTTCGCTTAAAGGCGAAGCAGCTGGTGTTTTACAGACCATCCCGGAGACCCAGAGAAGGAACTACACAGCCATATGGGATGCTCTCCATCGAAGATACGGCAGTGAGCACATGCAGGAGATGCACACGCTGGAACTCAAAGGGCGCAAGCAGCGTTTAAACGAGACCATACAACAGTATGCTGCCGACATCGAGAGGCTATCCCATCTTGCCTACGCGGACGTTCCAGTTGATGTGGTGGAGAAACTTAAAACGGATTCTTTCATCCAAGGGCTAAGGGACTCCGATACGCAACGAAGTTTGATTCTCCTGCCGAAGACATCTTTCAAGGAGACAGTTGCCAGCGCTCTCGCATGTGAAACATCGCTCTTGATATGCCGACCTTCCATCAAATTACGGCGCATATCTCAAGACCAGGATAGTTCCAGAACAACAACGGCGAGTAGGAGTGGTTCATTCCCGGGTAGATGCTACATCTGCGACCAGCAGGGGCACATTGCAAAAGACTGTCGTCTGCGGAGAAAGCGTTCTTCCAGCAAATTGTGGCGTAGTTCCAGAGAAACAACGGTGAGTAGGAGCTGCCCGTTCCCAGGTAGATGCTACATCTGCAACGAGCAGGGGCACATGGCGAGAAATTGTCATCTGAGAAGATGGCGTTCGAAGTTTGATTCGCGAAAAGGAGAACAAGCGAGAGCACGCGAATACCGGAAGGGAAGCAGCCATAGAAATGCGGATGTATTAACGAGCCGAACTCCCGGCGTTGAATGCAAGCATTCTTCACGTGCGGAAACCAAAGAAGAGGTCACCGATATCCGTCGTTTCCATGTGCTGCCAGAAGATTCCTGGACTGTCGGTGAGGTCGGAAGGAAGCAGCGAGAAGATGCCGATCTGGCAGTCATCATCGACTACCAAGAACGAGGTTTTCGACCAAGTTGGCAGCAAATATCCAGTGAAAGCCCAATCGTGAAAGCTTACTGGGCCCAATGGCAGAGTTTGAAGCTGAAGAACGGTTGCCTCTACCGCAGTTGGGAAAGTGAGGACGGGAACATTGTAAACGATCTGCTGGTAATTCCGAAAGGACAAATCGAAGAGGTCATCCGAGAATACCACGAGGGACCAAGCGGGGGTCATTTTGGTGTTAACAAGACTGTAGAAAAGATCAAGAGACGTTTCTACTGGGTAGGTTGCCATGAGTCGGTTACGCGTTTCATTCGCAGGTGTGAACAGTGTGCGAAAGCAAAGGGTCCAGTAAGGAAAACTCGAGGAAATATGCAGCAGTACAATGTTGGAGCACCGTTCGAACGTATCGCAATGGACATTGCAGGCCCATTCCCAACGAGCAACGCTGGAAACAAGTACGCACTAGTGGTGATCGATTACTTCAGCAAGTGGCCTGAGGTGTTTTGCATCCCGAACCAGGAAGCCAAAACCATTTCGGATGCATTTGTGAACAACTGGGTTGCGCGTTTTGGAGTACCGCTGGAACTGCACTCAGACCAAGGAAGGAACTTCGAGTCGACGGTGTTCAAAGAACTCTGCGACATGCTAGGTATCAGAAAGACACGGACAACACCATTACACCCACAATCTGATGGCATGGTCGAAAGGTTCAACCGGACGATGGAGGAATACTTGAGAAAAGTCGTCGTCGGAGATCAGAAGGACTGGGATGAACATCTTCCCCTTTTCTTAATGGCATACCGTTCGGCACAACACAATTCAACGGCAACAACACCCGCCGAAGCCATTTTTGGAACTGATCTCCGACTTCCATCGGACTTGAAGTTCGGCGTGGTACTACCGACAACTAGCGGCAGGGAAGACTTCGTAACCGAAAAGAAAGAACAGCTGAACTCTCTCCATCAATTCATCCGGGAGCGACTGAACTTGGTCAGCGATAAAATGAAGGCGCGATACGACTTGAGGGCGAATACTTCTGGATTCGAGACCGGACAATTGGTATTGCTGTACAACCCACAACGGAAAAAAGGCTTGTGCCCCAAATTGCAATCAGCCTGGGATGGACCATATGAGGTCATCAAGAAACTCAATGACGTGGTATACCGGATACAGCAGATGGGAAACAGACGGGCGAAGTATAAAATTGTCCACGTAGAGAGGTTAGCACCGTATTACGGAGAAGGATCCAATCGCTTGTTCGAGGACGAACAAGTTTAGGCGGAGGGCAGTGTTGCGGAGATGCAAGCGGACCGTTAAGTTCGAAAACTCTCTGGAAGGGGGGATTGGAATGATGTCAACCTCCAAGGGAATTGTCAGAGCGTTCTAGAGATTTTCGAAGGGGAACTACCAACGGCGAACGTTCGAGACGGTGGACCGAGAGCTATATAAGCGCGAACACTCGTCCTTGACATTCATTCAGTTTGTGGTATAAAACAGCGTGTGACAAGTCGGTGTGATCAACCAAGGTGAAAAGAAAAGCTTTCAATAAAGGTTTGTGTATTGTGTAATAAAGTTTAAAGTGGATAGTATTGGATAATAAAGTTTAAAGTGGATAGTATTGGATAATAAAGAAAAGTGGTGAAGCTACACAGATAATTGATCTGTGGTGAAAGAATTAAAATTGTGTGTGTTTCAATTTAAATAAAAAGGACAATTGTAGTTTATCGCAATCCAGTGGTGCGAACCCTATTTGGTGTGGGTATCGAATAATTCGTAACAATATCTTGTAGTATTTTTGTAAAAGCAATAAATAAATGAAATGAAATGAAAAATGAAAATGAGAACTATATAAGCGCGAACACTCGCCCTAGACATACATTCAGTTTGTGGTATTGAACGGCGTGTGACAAGTCGGTGTGATCAATCGGTAAAACAGAGGGAAAATAAAAGCTTTCGATATAGGTTTGTTTGTGTAATAAATTTTGAAGGGAATAGTATTGGATAATAAAGAAAGGTGGTGAAGCTGCACAGATAATTGATCTGTGGTGAAACAAGAAAAGTGTGTGTGTTTTTTAATTCGGTTAAAAGGACGATTGTAGTTTATCGCGATCCAGTGGTACGAACCCTATTCGGTGTGGGATTGAATATTTCGTAACAATATTTATTAATTCCAGTGTAAAAGATTTTTTTTTTTCTATTTTGCTGATTTTATTAACGTTTCACTTTTGTGGGCCACTATTTAACGTCATCCTCCCATTGTGTGTAACCTTTCAAAAAACAAAAAACGAAATAAATATGTACGTGCAACTTCAGTTGCTATTCACCATTTAAGTTTAGTTCATCTTTTGACCATCAGCAAAGCGATACTCAATGCATTGTAATAGAGGAAGGAAGATGACATTATAGAGAAGCATATGTATTACCTGCTCACTCCGTGAATAGTTGTGAGATCCCACCACGTCATTTTCGAAAGGGAATCATGTATGTATATACATTTTATATTTTTCTTTACCTAAATTAAATACATATTGCAACGGTGACAACGATTCCTGAATACAAAGCGATGACAGGACATGACAGGACTTGACAGTAGACATCAGATGTCGCTAGATGTCTTCCGGCACGCCCCATAACCATCCAGAATACATATTGTTACGGATTTATTCAATCCCCACACCAAATAGGGTTCGCACCACTGGATTGCGATAAACTACAATTGCGATAAACTACAATTGTCCTTTTGGTTTAAATTGAAACACACACACACTTTTAATTCTTTCACCACAGATCAATTATCTGTGTAGCTTCACCACTTTTCTTTATTATCCAATACTATCCACTTTCAACTTTATTACACAATACACAAACCTTTATTGAAAGCTTTTCTTTTCACACTGGTTGATCACACCGACTTGTCACACGCTGTTTTATACCACAAACTGAATGAATGTCAAGGGCGGGTGTTCGCGCTTATATAGCTCTCGGTCCACCGTCTCGAACGTTCGCCGTTGGAAGTTCCCCTTCGGAAATCTCTAAAACGCTCTGACAATTCCATTGGAAGTTGACATCATTCCAATTCCCCGCTTCCAGAGAGTTTTCGAACTTCGACAGCGAAATTCGAACTTAACGGTCTGCTTGCATCTCCGCAACACTGCCCTCCTCCTAAACTTGTTCGTCCTCGAACAAGCGATTGGATCCTTCTCCGTAATATGGTGCTAACCTCTTTACGTGGAAAATCTTATACTTCGCCCGTCAGTTTCCCGTCTGCTGTATTCGGTATACCACGTCATTGAGCTTCTTGATGACCTCATATGGCCCGTCCCAGGCTAATTGCGATTTGGGGCACAACCCTTTTTTCGTTGTGGGTTGTACAGCAATACTAATTGTCCTGTCTCGTATCCAGAAGTGTTCGCCCTTAAGTCGTATCTTGCCTTCATTTTATCGCTGACCAAGTTCAGTCGCTCCCGGATGAACTGATGGTAGGAGTTCAGCTGTTCCTTCCTTTCGGTTAGGAAGTCCTCCCTGCCACTAGTTGTCGGTAGTACCACGCCGAACTTCAAGTCCGATGGAAGTCGAAGATCAGTTTCAAAAGTGGCTTCAGCTGGTGTTATTAACGTTGAATTGTTCTTTGCCGAACGGTATGCCATTAAGAAAAGGGGAAGATGTTCATCCAACGAACTCGAACGACGAATTTTCTCAAGTATTCCTCCATCGTCCGGTTGAACCTTTCGACCATGCCATCAGATTGTGGGTGTAATGGTGTTGTCCGTGTCCTTCTGATACCAAGCATGTCGCAGAGTTCTTCGAACACCGACGACTCGAAGTTCCTTCCTTGGTCTGAGTGCAGTTCCATTGGTACTCGTTAACGCGAATGCATCCGAAATGGTTTTGGCTTCTTGGTTCGGGATGCAAAACACCTCAGGCCCCCTGCTGAAGTAATCGATCACCACCAGCGCGTATTTGTTTTCAGCGTTGCTCGTTGGGAATGGGCCTGCAATGTCCATTGCGATACGTTCGAACGGTGCTCCAACATTGTACTGCTGCATATTTCCTCGAGTTTTCCTTACTGGACCCTTTGCTTTCGCACACTGTTCACACCTGCGAATGAAACGCGTAACCGACTCATGGCAACCTACCCAGTAGAAACGTCTCTTGATCTTTTCTACAGTCTTGTTAACACCAAGATGACCCCCGCTTGGTCCCTCGTGGTATTCTCGGATGACCTCTTCGATTTGTCCTTTCGGAATTACCAGCAGATCGTTTACAATGTTCCCGTCCTCACTTTCCCAACTGCGGTAGAGGCAACCGTTCTTCAGCTTCAAACTCTGCCATTGAGCCCAGTAAGCTTTCACGATTGGCATTTCACTGGATATTTGCTGCCAACTTGGTCGAAAACCTCGTTCTTGGTAGTCGATGATGACTGCCAGATCGGCATCTTCTCGCTGCTTCCTTCTGCCCTTCTCGACAGTCCAGGAATCTTCTGGCAGCACCTGGAAACAACGGATGTCGGTGACCTGTTCCTTGGTCTCGGCGCGTGAACAATGTTTGCATTCAACATCGCAAGGTCGCCTCGTTAATGCATCCGCATTTCCATTACTGCTTCCCTTCCGGTGTTCGATACTGAAGTCATAACTCTGGATTCTCTCTATCCATCTAGCAAGCTGGCCTTCCAGGTTTTTGAACTGCAGCAGCCATCTCAACGCTGCGTGGTCCATCCTAAGATGAAAAGCTTGGCCATAGAGATATTTGTGGAAATGCTTGACACAGTCGACCACGGCTAAGAGCTCCCTCCTAGTTACACAGTAGTTCCTCTCCGGCTTCGATAGGATCCTACTGTAGTAAGCGATGACCCGCTCTCGCCCGTCAATCATTTGAGAGAGTACTCCTCCGATTCCATGTCCGCTCGCATCGGTGTCCAAAATAAACTTTTCTCCCGGGACAGGATATGCAAGGACCTGCGCACTGCAGAGCAATTCCTTCAGGTGAATGAACGCTTCCTCCTGCGGCTTATCCCACTTGAATGGCCGATTCTTTTTGGTGAGCTCGTGCAAACTGCTGGCAACGTTTGCAAATCCTGGGATGAATCGCCTGTAATATGTGCAAAGTCCCAGGAATGACCTTAACTCATGAAGATTCTTCGGCCGCGGCCATTCTATAACCGCCGAGATTTTCTCTTCATCTGTATGGACTCCTTCTGCAGTCACCACATGTCCCAAGTACTTCACTTCGTTTTGGAAGAGCGAACATTTCTTCGGGCTCAATTTCAGTCCGGCTGCTTGAATTCGTTCCAGTACCTCTTCAAGCTTCTTAAGGTGATCGTCGAAATCCTTGCCCATGACAATTATGTCATCCAGATAGACAAGGCAAGTCCTCCAGTGAAGTCCTCTTAGCACCCGGTTCATCAGTCTCTCGAATGTGGCTGGTGCATTGCAAAGACCGAAGGGCATCACAGAGAATTGCCACAACTCCCCCCCGGCGGTGAACGTGGTCTTTTCCTTGTCTTGCTGGTCAAGCTCTATTTGCCAGTATCCACTTTGAAAGTCCAGCGTCGAGAACCACTTTGCACCAGATAGTTTGTCCAAGGTGTCGTCGATTCTCGGTAAAGGATAGCTGTCCTTCTTCGTGTCGTCGTTCAGCTTCCTATGGTCCACGCAGAATCGGGTGCTTCCATCCTTCTTCTTAACAAGCACTACTGGCGAACTCCATGGGCTTGCAGATGGTTCGATCACGCCCTCCTTTTTCATCTCGTCGATTAGTTTGATCACCTCGCCTTCTTTCGCCAAAAGTACCCTCCTCGGTGGTTGCCGGATCGGTCTAGAGTCCCCTGTGTCTATTCTTTGCTCCACAATTGATGTTCTTCCACAGTTCTTACCATTTGCAAAAACTGTCCAATATTTACGAAGCAGGGAGAGTGCTTAACTTTTCTGCTTTTCCACTAGATGTTGCGTCCACTCTCTGGCCATTGTTTTCAAGAACGGTTTGTTTTTCTGGATTTCCCGGTGTTTCCTATCTTCGCAGTTCATAATGGCGGTAGCTTCTTGGCATTGAGCGATCGTTGTTCCCTTATGTATGGTCCTAGGTGTACTGGCAGGATTCAGGACTCGTACTGGAACCAATTGGTCTTGTCGGGGTTCCACGAGAGCCCTTCCAACAACTATATCGCTGGGTCGATTTCTTTTGTCGGGTTCGACCCCCCACATTCGGCTTGTCCCCGCATCCTCTTCTATCTTTGCCCAAACCACAGTTTCTGCATTCGGGGGAACTGTTTGGCGTGCTTGCACGACTATTTGCCTGACCTTGTTTCCCTGTCCATTATCTATTGTTAATGGGAGCTCCAAGTTGCCATACATCATCACTTTTTGGTTGAGGTCCAATGTGAAGCCATGCCTAATCATGAAGTCGACGCCGATTATGATGTCATCAGTGATGTCCGCAACGATGAAATCATGCTGAAACTCGACGGTACCCATCGTAATCATTTTCTGGACCTTTCCCTTAACTTCCGCCTTCTCACCAGTTACTGTACGATGCCTTACCTCGGAAAATGGTTCGATGTCAGAAACCAATCCGCTTCGGATGACTGAATGAGTTGCGCCCGTGTCCAACGTCAGCAGATATCGTCGCCCGTCCATCGTTCCCTCGATGACTAGGCTGGTTGCCCCTCTACAGATTCGGGATACGAGGATCCTGGGGCACTCCAATGTGGGAGCCAGCGCATGCCCCTCTGCACTGACTCGTTTTAGTTTAACGGATTGTTAGGTGCACCTTTTGCACCTCCACGGTCACGTTCACTCCCATGGTCTCTTTTTGGCGAACTAGACCTCGAACGCTTTCTTCGCAGGCGGCAATTCCTCGCAATGTGCCCCTGCTGGTCGCAGATGTAGCATCTACCCGGGAATGAACCACTTCTACTCGCTGTTGTTGTTCTGGAACTATCCTGGTCTTGAGATATGCGCCGTAGTTTGATGGAAGGTCGGCATATCAAGAGCGATGTTTCACATGCGAGAGCGCTGGCAACCGTCTCCTTGAAAGACGTCTTCGGCAGGAGAATCAAGCTTCGTTGCGTATCGGGGTTCCTCAGCCCTTGTATGAAAGAATCCGTTTTCAGTTTCTCCACCACATCAACTGGAACATCCGCGTAGGCAAGATGGGATAGCCTCTCGATGTCACCAGCGTACTGTTGGATGGTCTCGTTTCCACGCTGCTTGCGCCCTTTAAGCTCCAGCTTGTGCATTTCTTGCATGTGCTCACTGCCGTATCTTCGATGAAGAGCTTCCCATATGGCTGTGTAGTTCCTTCTCTGGGTCTCCGGGATGGTCTGTAGAACACCAGCTGCTTCGCCTTTAAGCGAAATTACTAGAGCGGCAACACGATCTTCTTCTCCCCATTGATTCCGTTCCGCTGTTGTCTCGAACTGGAGCTTAAAGATGTTAAATGCGCCCGTGCCGTCAAAGTTGGGGGCTGTAAATTTCGATGCTGCAGCCGGTACGATGCTTCCTTGATGCTGAACGTTCTGGATAGTTTTCTCGAGTTCCAGAGCCTTCTTGTCCAGTGTCTCGATTCTCTTTTCCTGGTTATTTTCGAGATCTAGAAACTTCTTGTCGAACCTCGACTCCAGTGCCTCGATTCTCTTTTCCTGATTATTCTCGAGATCTAGAACCTTCTCGTCGAACCTCGATTCTAGTGTCTCGATTCTCTCTTCGACGTCCTGGAATCGATCGTTGACTGTCTGCTGGATGTCTCTCAAGCTTTCTCGATTGTTCTCTAGCATCTCTTCTAACGTCTCCAGCTTCTCTAGTTTCTGGCTCAAGGAAATGGAATTTTCCTCCAGTTTCTGACTCAGAGAATTACTTACGGCAACGGAATTTTCCTCCAACTTTTGATGTACGGTCGCCTCCAGTTTCTGGCTTATGGAAGTTGAATTTTCCTCCAACTTCTGATCTAATTTCTGGCTCATAGCATTCAGAGCGGCGAGAATGTGCTGTATATCGAACGCTGGCTCAGTGGATGTTGACGGCTTATCCACCCCGAACTCGTGATTTTCCCAGTCGAAACCTTCTTCCTGCAACGCTGATCGCAGTCTCTCCACCAGGTTGGCTTTACTTCCCACGGTGGATAATTCCCGAGCATCCAGCTCTCTTTTCAGTTGTTGACCATTGAGGTCAACTATTCCAATTTTACCATTTTCTCACTTTTGCAATAATTCACTTCACAACTCAAATAAAGTTTCACTCGTTTACTCGCAATCCCACTCTTGACACCAAATGTTACGGATTTATTCAATCCCCACACCAAATTTCCGAAGGGGAACTTCCAACGGCGAACGTTCGAGACGGTGGACCTAGAGCTATATAAGCGCGAACACCCGCCCTTGACATTCATTCAGTTTGTGGTATAAAACAGCGTGTGACAAGTCGGTGTGATCAACCAGTGTGAAAAGAAAAGCTTTCAATAAAGGTTTGTGTATTGTGTAATAAATTTTAAAGTGGATAGTATTGGATAATAAAGAAAAGTGGTGAAGCTACACAGATAATTGATCTGTGGTGAAAGAATTAAAAGTGTGTGTGTTTCAATTTAAATAAAAAGGACAATTGTAGTTTATCGCAATCCAGTGGTGCGAACCCTATTTGGTGTGGGGATCGAATAAATTCGTAACATTTGTTGTCAGAAGTGGGATTGCGAGTAAACGAGTGAAACTTTATTTGAGTTGTGAAGTGAATTATTGCAAAAGTGAGAAAATGGTAAAATTGGAAAAGTTGACCATTGAACAACTGAAAAAAGAGCTGGATGCTCGGGAATTATCCACAGTGGGAAGTAAAGCCAACCTGGTGGAGAGACTGCGATCGGCGTTGCAGGAAGAAGGTGTCGACTGGGAGAGTTATGAATTCGGGGTGGAGGAGCCGTCGACATCCACTGAGCCAGCGTTCGATATGCAGCAAATTCTCGCGGCTATGAATGCTATGAGTGCTTCCCTGAGCCAGAAATTAGATCAAAAACTGGAGGAAAATTCCGCTGCCGTAAGTAGAAAGTTGGAGGAAAATTCCACTTCCATAGGGCAGAAACTAAAGAAGCTGGAGACATTAGAAGAGATGCTAGAGAACAATCGAGAAAGCTTGAGAGACATCCAGCAAGCCGTTAACGATCGATTCCAGAATGTCGAAGAGAAAATCGAGACACTGGAAAACAAGGTTCTAGATCTCGAGAATAGTCAAGAAAAGAGAATCGAGTCACTGGAATCGAGGTTCGACAAGAAGGTTCTGGAACTCGAGAAAACTATCCAGAACGTACAGCATCAAGGAATCGTCGTACCGACTGCAGCATCAAAATTCACAGCTCCCAATTTCGACGGCAAGAGCGCTTTTAACATCTTTAAGCTCCAGTTCGAGAC
This sequence comes from Eumerus sabulonum, assembly GCA_951905685.1. Taxonomy (NCBI): domain Eukaryota; kingdom Metazoa; phylum Arthropoda; class Insecta; order Diptera; family Syrphidae; genus Eumerus; species Eumerus sabulonum. The sequence continues at coordinate 97,250,701 of OX645060.1, forward strand.
AACAGCGGAACGGAATCAATGGGGAGAGGAAGATCGTGTGGCTGCCCTAGTAATTTCCCTTAAAGGTGAAGCAGCTGACGTTCTACAGACCATCCCGGAGACCCAGAGAAGGAACTACACAGCCATATGGGAAGCTCTTCATCGAAGATACGGCAGTGAGCACATGCAGGAGATGCACAAGCTGGAACTCAAAGGACGCAAGCAGCGTGGAAACGAGACCATCCAGCAGTATGCTGCCGACATCGAGAGGCTGTCTCATCTAGCCTACGTGGATGTTCCAGTTGATGTGGTGGAGAAACTAAAAACGGATTGCTTCATCCAAGGGCTAAGGGATCCCGATACGCAACGAAGCCTGATTTTCCTGCCGAAGACATCTTTCAAGGAGACAGTTGCCAGCGCTCTCGCATGTGAAACATCGCTCTTGATATGCCGACCTTCCATCAAATTACGGCGCATATCTCAAGATCAGGATAGTTCCCGAACAACAACGGCGAGTAGGAGTGGTTCATTCCCGGGTAGATGCTACATCTGCGACCAGCAGGGGCACACTGCGAGGAACTGCCGTCTGCGGAGAAAGCGTTCTTTCAGCAAATTGTGGCGTAGTTCCAGAGAAACAACGGTGAGTAGGAGCTGCCCGTTCCCAGGCAGATGCTACATCTGCAACGAGCAGGGGCACATGGCGAGAAATTTTCATCTGAGAAGAAGGCGTTCGAGGTCTAGTTCGCCACAAAGAGACCATGGGAGCGAGCGCGACCGTGGAGGTGCAAAAGGTGCACCTAACAATCCGTTAAACTAAAACGAGTCAGAGCAGAGGGGCATGCGCTGGCTCCCACATTGGAGTGCCCCAGCATCCTCGTATCCCGAATCTGTAGAGGGGCAACCAGCCTAGTCATCGAGGGAACGATGGACGGGCGACGATATCTGCTGACGTTGGACACGGGCGCAACTCATTCAGTCATCCGAAGCGGATTGGTTTCCGACATCGAACCTTTTTCCGAGGTAAGGCTTCGTACAGTAACTGGTGAGAAGGCGGAAGTTAAGGGAAAGGTCCAGAAAAGAGTTACGATGGGGACCATCGAGTTTCAGCATGATTTCATCGTTGCGGACATCACTGATGACATCATAATCGGCGTCGACTTCATGATTAGGCATGGCTTCACATTGGACCTCAACCAAAAAGTGATGAAGTATGGCAACTTGGAGCTCCCATTAACAATGGATAATGGACAAGGTAACAAGGTCAGGCGAATAGTCATGCAAGCGCGCCAAACAGTTCCCCCGAATGCAGAAACTGTTGTTTGGGCAAAGATAGAAGAGGATGCGGGGACAAGCCGAATGTGGGTGGTCGAACCCGACAAACGAAATCGACGCAGCGATATCATTGTTGGAAGGGCTCTGGTGGAACCCCGACAAGACCAATTGGTTCCAGTATGAGTCCTGAATCCTGCCAGTACACCTAGGACAATACACAAGGGAACAACGATCGCTCAATGCCAAGAAGCTGCCGCCGTTATGAACTGCGAAGATAAGAAACAACAGGAAATCCAGTTCAACAAAGCCTTCTTAAAAACAATGGCCAGAGAGTGGACGCAACATCTAGTGGAGAGGCAGAAAAGTAAAGCACTCTCCCTGCTTCGTAAATATTGGACAGTTTTTGCAAATGGTAAGAACTGTGGAAGAACATCAATTGTGAAGCACAGAATAGACACAGGGGACTCTAGACCGATCCGGCAACCACCGAGGAAAGAAGGAGAGGTGATCAAACTAATCGACGAGATGGAAAAGGAGGGCGTGATCGAACCATCTGCAAGCCCATGGAGTTCGCCAGTAGTGCTAGTTAAGAAGAAGGATGGAAGCACCCAATTCTGCGTGGACTACAGGAAGCTGAACGACGTCACGAAGAAGGACAGCTATCCTTTACCGAGAATCGACGACACCTTGGATACACTATCTGGTGCAAAGTGGTTCTCGACGCTGGACTTGCAAAGTGGATACTGGCAAATAGAGCTTGACCAGCAAGACAAGGAAAAGAGCGCGTTCACCGCCGGGGGAGAGTTGTGGCAATTCTCTGTGATGCCCTTCGGTCTTTGCAATGCGCCAGCCACCTTCGAAAGACTAATGAACCGGGTATTAAGAGGACTTCACTGGAGGACTTGCCTTGTCTATCTGGATGACATAATTGTCATGGGCAAGGATTTCGACGATCACCTTAAGAAGCTTGAAGAGGTACTGGAACGTATTCAAGCAGCCGGATTGAAATTGAGCCCGAAGAAATGTTCGCTCTTCCAGAACGAGGTGAAGTACTTGGGACATGTGGTGACTGCCGAAGGAGTCCATACAGATGAAGAGAAAATCTCAGCGGTTAAGGAATGGCCGCGGCCGAAGAATCTTCATGAGTTAAGGTCATTCCTGGGACTTTGCACATATTACAGGTGATTCATCCCAGGATTTGCAAACGTTGCCAGCAGTTTGCACGAGCTCACCAAAAAGAATCGGCCATTCAAGTGGGAGAAGCCGCAGGAGGATGCGTTCATTCACCTGAAGGAATTGCTCTGCAGTGCGCAGATTCTTGCATATCCTGTCCCGGGAGTAAAGTTTATTTTGGACACAGATGCGAGCGGACATGGAATCGGAGGAGTACTCTCTCAAATGATTGACGGGCGAGAGCGGGTCATCGCTTACTACAGTAGGATCCTATCGAAGCCGGAGAGGAACTACTGTGTAACTAGGAGGGAGCTTTTAGCCGTGGTTGACTGTGTCAAGCATTTCCACAAATATCTCTATGGCCAAGCTTTTCATCTTAGGACGGACCACGCAGCGTTGAGATGGCTGCTGCAGTTCAAAAACCCGGAAGGCCAGCTTGCTAGATGGATAGAGAGAATCCAGAGTTATGACTTCAGTATCGAACACCGGAAGGGAAGCAGTCATGGAAATGCGGATGCATTATCGAGGCGACCTTGCGATGTTGAATGCAAACATTGTTCACGCGCCGAGACCAAGGAACAGGTCACCGATATCCGTTGTTTCCAGGTGCTGCCAGAAGATTCCTGGACTGTCGAGAAGGTCGGAAGGAAGCAGCGAGAAGATGCCGATCTGGCAGTCATCATCGACTACCAAGAACGAGGTTTCCGACCAAGTTGGCAGCAAATATCCAGTGAAAGCCCAATCGTGAAAGCTTACTGGGCTCAATGGCAGAGTTTGAAGCTGAAGAACGGTTGCCTCTACCGCAGTTGGGAAAGTGAGGACGGGAACATTGTAAACGATCTGCTGGTAATTCCGAAAGGACAAATCGAAGAGGTCATCCGAGAATACCACGAGGGACCAAGCGGGGGTCATCTTGGTGTTAACAAGACTGTAGAAAAGATCAAGAGACGTTTCTACTGGGTAGGATGCCATGAGTCGGTTACGCGTTTCATTCGCAGGTGTGAACAGTGTGCGAAGGCAAAGGGGCCAGTTAGGAAAACTCGAGGAAATATGCAGCAGTACAATGTTGGAGCAACGTTCGAACGTATCGCAATGGACATTGCAGGCCCATTCCCAACGAGCAACGCTGGAAACAAGTACGCGCTAGTGGTGATCGATTACTTCAGCAAGTGGCCTGAGGTGTTTTGCATCCCGAACCAGGAAGCCAAAACCATTTCGGATGCATTCGTGAATAACTGGGTTTCGCGTTATGGAGTACCAATGGAACTGCACTCAGACCAAGGGAGAAACTTCGAGTCGTCGGTGTTCAAAGAACTCTGTGACATGCTAGGTATCAGAAAGACGCGGACAACACCATTACACCCACAATCTGATGGCATGGTCGAAAGGTTCAACCGGACGATGGAGGAATACCTGAGAAAAGTCGTCGTCGGAGATCAGAAGGACTGGGATGAATATCTTCCCCTTTTCTTAATGGCATACCGTTCGGCACAGCACAATTCAACGGCAACAACACCCGCCGAAGCCATTTTTGGAACTGATCTCCGACTTCCATCGGACTTGAAGTTCGGCGTGGTACTACCGACAACTAGCGGCAGGGAAGACTTCGTAACCGAAAAGAAAGAACAGCTGAACTCTATCCATCAGTTCATCCGGGAGCGACTGAACTTGGTCAGCGATAAAATGAAGGCGCGATACGACTTGAGGGCGAATACTTCTGGATTCGAGACCGGACAATTGGTATTGCTGTACAACCCACAACGGAAAAAAGGCTTGTGCCCCAAATTGCAATCAGCCTGGGACGGACCATATGAGGTCATCAAGAAACTCAATGACGTGGTATACCGGATACAGCAGATGGGAAACAGACGGGCGAAGTATAAAATTGTCCACGTAGAGAGGTTAGCACCATATTACGGAGAAGGGTCCAATCGCTTGTTCGAGGACGAACAAGTTTAGGAGGAGGGCAGTGTTGCGGAGATGCAAGCGGACCGTTAAGTTCGAAAACTCTCTGGAATCGGGGATGGGAATGATGTCAACTTCCAATGGAATTGTCAGAGCGTTCTAGAGATTTCCTATGGGGAACTTCCAACGGCGAACGTTCGAGATGGTGGACCGAGAGCTATATAAGCGCGAACACTCGCCCTCGACATTCTTTCAGTTTGTGGTATAAAACAGCGTGTGACAAGTCGGTGTGATCAACCAAGGTGAAAAGAAAAGCTTTCAATAAAGGTTTGTGTATTGTGTAATAAAGTTTAAAGTGGATAGTATTGGATAATAAATTTTAAAGTGGATAGTATTGGATAATAAAGAAAAGTGGTGAAGCTACACAGATAATTGATCTGTGGTGAAAGAATTAAAAGTGTGTGTGTTTCAATTTAAATAAAAAGAACAATTGTAGTTTATCGCAATCCAGTGGTGCGAACCCTATTTGGTGTGGGGATCGAATGAATTCGTAACAATATGATTTCTATAATGCTTTCTTCCTTCCTCTATCGCAATGCATTGAATATCTATATGGTCTATTACCCCGTACATGCATAGTTGAATCCGGATTGTACTAGGATCGAAATGCTTGTAAAGGCGGATCGAGTTGACATAGAATTGACTCGACTCGATCTAGCTAACTGAGCGGGATCGAGTCTAAGAAATTAATGTAAACCTGGGTCGAGGAGTTGAACTGACATTTTGTCTCTATGTGTGAGATATCTTTTTCGCTTTTCTTTCTATTCGGTTTGTGGTCCACACCGCAAGCCTAACACAATCAATGTAAAAGGTCTGTATATATACAGTGTTACGAAATGTAATCCCACACCAAATAGGGTTCTAATCACTAGATTGCGATAAACTATAATTGTCATTTTATTCGAACTAAAACACACGCTTTTCTTATTTCTACTCAGATCAACTATCTGAGTACATCACCGCTTTTATTTATTGTTACTTTTATTTTCACACTGGTACTGTATACCGACTTGTCACATGCTATTAACTTCCGTAAACTGAATGAAACTGAATGAATGCGAGGGCGAGCGTTCGCGCTTATATAGCTCTCGGTCCACCTTCTCGAATGTTCGCTGTCGGAACCTCCCCTACGAAAATCTCTAGAATGCTCTGACAATTAGCATAACGCCGTTGACAGTTGACATCATTACAACTTCCGCTTTACCAGAGCATTAGATTTTCGACAGCGAAATTCGAACTTAGACGTCGGTTCGTGTCTCCGTAACATTGCCCTCCTCCTAAACTTGTTCGTCCTCGAACGAGCGATTTGATCCTTCTCCGTAGTATGGCGCTAACCTCTCTACGTGGAAAATCATATATTTCGCCCGTCTGTTTCCCGTCTGCTATTTTCGGTATACCACGTCATTGAGCTTCTTGATGACCTCATATGGCCCGTCCCAGGCTAATTGCGATTTGGGGCACAACCCTTTTTTCGTTGTGGGTTGTACAGCAATACTAATTGTCCTGTCTCGTATCCAGAAGTGTTCGCCCTTAAGTCGTATCTTGCCTTCATTTTATCGCTGACCAAGTTCAGTCGCTCCCGGATGAACTGATGGTAGGAGTTCAGCTGTTCCTTCCTTTCGGTTAGGAAGTCCTCCCTGCCACTAGTTGTCGGTAGTACCACGCCGAACTTCAAGTCCGATGGAAGTCGAAGATCAGTTTCAAAAGTGGCTTCAGCTGGTGTTATTGCCGTTGAATTGTTCTTTGCCGAACGGTATGCCATTAAGAAAAGGGGAAGATGTTCATCCAACGAACTCAAACGACGAATTTTCTCAAGTATTCCTCCATCGTCCGGTTGAACCTTTCGACCATGCCATCAGATTGTGGGTGTAATGGTGTTGTCCGCGTCTTTCTGATACCTAGCATGTCGCAGAGTTGTTTGAACACCGACGAGTCGAAGTTCCTTCCTTGGTCTGAGTACAGTTTCATTGGTACTCCATAACGCGCAACCCAGTTGTTCACGAACGCATCCAAAATGGTTTTGGCTTCCTGGTTCGGGATGCAAAACACCTCAGGCCCCCAGCGCGTATTTGTTTCCAGCGTTGCTCGTTGGGAATGGGCCTACGATGTCCATGGCGATACGTTCGAACGGTGCTCCAACATTGTACTCCTAAATGGACCCTTTGCCTTCGCACACTGTTCACACGTTCACACCTGCGAATGACATTTGTGACCGACTCATGGCATACTACCCCCCCCCCCCCCCCCCCCCACCGCCAGTAGAAACGTCTCTTGATCTTTTCTTCAGTCTTATTAGCACCAAGATGACCCCCACTTGGTCTGTCGTGGTATTCTCGGATGACCTCGTCGATTTGTCCATTTGGGATTACCAGCAGGCTAAAAGCTCCCTCGTAGTTCCTCTCCGGCTTCGATAGGATCCTACTGTAGTAAGGTATGACCCGTTCTCGCCTGTCAATCATTTGAGAGAGTACTCCTTCGATTCCATGTCCGCTCGCGTCGGTGTCCAAAATAAACTTTTCTCCCGGGACGGGGTATGCAAGGATCTGCGCACTGCTGAGCAATTCCTTCAGGTGGATGAACGCTTCCCCCTTCGGCTTCTCCCACTTGAATGGCCGATTCTTTTGGTCTTTTTTTCGATCACGCCCTCCTTTTCCATCTCGTCGATTAGTTTGATCCCCTCGCCTTCTTTCGCCAAAGGTACCCTCCTCGGTGGTTGCCGGATCGGTCTAGAGTCCCCTGTGTCTATTCTGTGCTTCACAATCGATGTTCTTCCACAGTTCTTACCATTTGCAAGAACTGTCCAATATTTACGAAGCAGAGCGAGTGCGTCCACTCTCTGGCCATTGTTTTCAAGAACGCTTTGTTGTTCTGTATTTCCCGGTGTTTCTTATCTTCCCAGATCACAATGGCGGCAGCTTCTTAGCATTGAGCGATTGCTGTTGCTTTTTGTATTGTCTCGTACACAGCAATCGCTGACTCGTACTGGAACCAGTTGGTCTTGTCGGAGTTCCACGGGAGCCCTTGCAACAATTATATCGCTGGGTGGATTTCGTTTGCCCGGGTCGACCACCCACATTCGGCTTGTCCCCGCAGCCTCTTCTATATTTGCCCAAACCACAGCTTCTGCATTCGGGGGGACTGTTTGGCGCGCTTGCACGACTATTCGCCTAACCTTGTTACCCTGACCATTATCTATTGTTAATGGTTGCTCCAAGTGCCATGCTTCATCACTTTTTGGCTGAGGTCCAATGTGAAGCCATGCCAAATCATGAAGTCGACGCCGATTATGATGTCATCAGTGATGATCAGCATGAAATCATGCTGAAACTCTACGATACCCATCGTAATTCTTTTCTGGACCTTACCCTTAACTTCCGCCTTCTCACCAGTTTCTGTACGAAGCCTTACCTCGGAAAATGGTTCGATGTCAGAAACCAATCCGCTTCGGATGACTGAATAGCGGCGTTCACACTGTACGATTTGTCCGTACGATTTTCTTGACAACCAAAAGTAAGTAGCGTTCACTTTATACTGCGTGTTTGATAGACTTCATTAGTGAGAGAGAATTTGACTTGTGAATATCATTACCCCTGGTTGTGAACATGGCGGCGCTTGCTCTGGTTGCGGTTTTTTTTTAAATATACATGCGAGTTGTTAGAAAATGGAGAGAATGAAAGGCATGCCTGTCGTAAGAGGCGAGGCGCTAGAGTGCAGCCTTGCTACAAAGTTGGGAGTTTTTCTAGGGTGAGGTGCCAGACCTCGAGCTTTGCGGGACTCATCTGGAAGTGACCTTACGGTCGCAAAGCTCCACCGGTAGCTATAATCTGGTACCATGAGAAACAGGAGCCCCCGAAACTGGCGGTCGGTACCTCGATGCCTGATGTCGGTCCCGGCCTGTGTATGAGGTAGGCCCCCTAGTGGGAGTTTCGTGGTGGCGTGTAGTAGAGAATGGTTTTGGAATTATGTCCACAAGATTTAGAGTTTTGCTGACCACCAACTTAAGCCACCTACATATCTGTGGTCACAAGGTAAAAACGCCTAAGTCGTTTTTCCGTACTTTTCAAGAGACGTGTTTAAAGTTTTAAATTGATCTGGGAAATTAGGAGATTACTATATCGATTTAAATTTTTCACAGAGGTGAGGGCATTTCCCATCTCTTCCACTCCTCCTATGGTCTGACGTTTTTTTTTTTCAAGTAGTTAATTGCAAATTAGAAATAAGAAACTTAAGCTGTTTTGATTTGCTTTGGTTTTTACTAAGAAAAAAACCTAAGTTGAGTTAAGCTGTTATTCCATACAAAGAAATAGAAATTACGCAAACCAAGGTCAAGTTAGGTTGTTTTTCTCTACTATGGTCAAAGTAGTTGCAAATTCTATCTTCACTTTGCTTTTATATTCCTAGTTTGTCTTAAATATTATCTGGAAATTAAAAGGGTATTTATTGTTTGCATAGAATAATAACAACGTACCTATTATCATAGTCAAAAGGAGTTTTTATTAATTTTCGAAACCAAACAAATTCAATTTTTCTCTATGCGAAAACAAAAAATGGTGTAAAGAAGTAAGCACAAAAGTAATTTTCAGACAAAAAAAAAATAATTAAGGGGTAACGTTGATATTTAAAGTGAAAAATCGTCTTCATCCACCTCGGTAAGGTCTGGGTGAGTGTTAAATTCATCGGCTTTGGATTGGAGATTGTTATAAAATGAATGAAATTCTGGATCTATGAACGTTTGCAACTCAAGAAGATCTCTTTTTTTCTCCACAGATATGTACGGAACTGCATTAATTTTTGGAAGTTCCGTTTCGTCAAGAGAAATTACCCCTCGCTTTCCCACGCTCAGTGTTTTAAAGGGTTCATCGTCACATAGTGAAGTTTTGTACAATATCTTGTCTAAACCCTTATTGTAGCGAAGCCATCTTGAAGCATTCCAAATAAATTTTTCGCCGTTTTCATTAACCCTTTTGAATCGAAATTTTGTTTTTGCGAGCTCATTAAAGCTGAAAAAATCCGAGCTATTCATTTCGACTACATTCACCTTAGGTCCAATTGAGTTAACAAACTGATACCAGTCTCTTGGCACATGGATTTGAACACTCGTTTTTTTCTTCTTTTTTTCAATTAATGCGTGATCGCTTTCGCACTCCATATGGGTATGCCCGGGTTCTAAGAACTTGTGGTCGATAAACTCGATTGATGGATTGATATTTATAAATACTATATGGCAACAAACGAGTTTTTATTTTGTCCTGAACTAGAATCGCTGTAAAAAACGATTTGATCAGTATGAGTTGCAGTCATTTTTAGGTGCTTGTAAATGCAGGACGATATTTCGTTGCCACCTCTCCGAGCAATTCCCTCGTGCCACATAAAACATTTAGCGGTGTTAGTGTCCAGGTCATGTACTGTTAGGTTAAATGTCCAGAGCAGACGTTTGTAGAAACTCAGAGAATTTCTCAAAAATGGTGTGGGTAGGCACTGTTGCAAATCAAATGCAAAGGCTTTTATGTTTTTATTCTTTTTTGCAGTTTCCTTGTCCTTTCTCCTCTCAGCATATCCCATTTCTGTCTTATCCAAATGTCGTTTTTGTTCTTCTTCTAGTAGTCCTTTCCTCTTCATTCGGAGCTACTTCAATTTTTGCTATTAGTGTTTCGCATGTTGCGCAAGTATCTAGCTTCGGTAATTTAAATTTTAAGTTCATTGTTTTAAATATTTCTGAATATTTTGAAAGACTAACTGGCACTTCAGTGCTTTCTGTGTATAATTCATACATTATTGAAAGGTTGAGATCGGCATTCAAATACTTCTTAGCAGTATCACGCCTCGTATAATGGCTTTCAACAGCTGGGAATTTGTTAATGTGTTCCTTTACTTCTAGCTCCTTGGCCGAACTTATTTTATTTGGAGGGGTTTTTTTTCCACGAAGGTCTGTAAACGAAATTAAGGGGCAGGACATTTTCTTTTTGATCAGACTTCTTATGAAGCTATCAGTTTCACCGAAGCACTGAGTAAAATGTTTACGGCATACATCTACTACACTGCCATTTAATCCAAAAGTGTACTTAACGGTGATTTTACGTTTTCGTTTGCGCTTATTTGAATTGACTATTGTGTCACATTTTTTGTCTTCGACTAATATCAACGAGCCAATGTATAATATTCGTTGATCGTATGATCCCAACGACCAGTAGTGGTTGAACAAAGTCTCAATATCGTGCAATAATACCTTACTTCGACATTGATCAAATTCCATGCATTCCCTTGCTTTTCGTACGATTCCAAAATGTGTCTCGTAACGTAGTCCACTATTTCGGAAAGTCTTTTTCTGATGTCTGATATTTTTTTTATTTGGCGGAGTTCGTAATGCATTCTCAATTTGTGTCCCAAGTCGTGACAATTCTTCACAATCTTCGTCACTCGGATCACCCGATGATGCAATAAAGTCTGGATCTTTAATTGAATCATCTGAATTTTCCAACTCAGGGATTTTCTCAGGGATATGTCTATGCACATTCCATACACTGAATAATTAAGCAAATGCATATGCACTTACTCTTAACTAAATCAACACCAAAGTCACATCCATGCAAAGATAAGGTATTTTCATGCGCTATCAGCTGCTGTTGATTCACAAGCTGGTTTAATTTATAGGAGGTCAGTTTTTTAGGACAATCACTTATTGATAAGTCCTTTTGTGTTTCCGTTTCATTCGCTGAGTTGAATATATAAGTTTATTATAAGTTACATACATACAGTCCTAACGCTAAAAAAAATAGTTAAATGTACCTTTGTTTTTTGACCTAGCCATTTCTATCATTTTGCTCGCACGAAAAGACATTTTTACACGAATTTTTAGTTTAGAAATAGGTAATAATATGCCCTACACCGTAATAATAATGCACAACACTACTGAACCCAACAGCTTAACATCAGTTATGACGCCGTTTTAAATTTCTTCGTATTTCAATTTAGTTGGAAGAACAACCTAATTCGACTTATTCTACACCCTTACAGTATTATGGTTTGGAATAACAGCTAACCTTGAGAATGTATTTTGAAAAATGGCCCATGTCATTTGGAAGAACAGCATAAGTTAAATTAAGAAAATTTTTCTATCAAAGCACGTTTTGGAATAACGACCCAACTGAAGTTAAAACATTTTTTTTGTTTTCTGTATTTAGGGGAATACCCGCTTATCTTAACTTAGGTTGTTATTCCAAAATCAAAAATAACAAATGGGAAGGTAACTAATTCAACTCAGGTTATTTTACCGATGTGAAAGCATGGACAATAATTGGCTTAAGTTGAGTTAGGCAGTCAAACTTGAAAAATTGAAGTTACGTTGTTTTACCAAAATAAAAGTTTAGGAATATCGACTTAAGCCTTGCTTAAGTTTTTATAACTTCTACAATTTTATTAATAGCGACATAAAAAATGTACTGCATATAGATTTTGATACCCTGAATCTTGTGGTATGAATATCTCAATTTTGACCTAAGTCGAGTTAGGCGATTTTGACTTGTGACCACAGATATATCCGAAGCTCGGAAGTAGACACCAATCCCTCCAACAAGAGTCTATTACTACATCTACAAGTTGGAAATGCCATAACTTGTCACCGCTGATGTTCACCCTTCGAAATCACAAAAAAAGTAAAAAACGTATGGAAGTAAATATTCTGACTTTTACACATACACGGGCACCCACACAAGCAAGGCAAAAAGTCGAAAAATCTGAACTTCATACTACAAATAGTATCAACTTGCAGTATGGAGGGGTCCCGTTGACGATTGGCAGTACAGACACAAGTCATCAAGCAAATCGTACAGACAAATTGTACAGTGTGAACGCCGCCAATGAGTTGCGCCCGTGTCCAACTTCAGCAGATATCGTCGCCGGACTTATGGAAACGTTCCAAGCGGTGGATAAAAAAACAACCTTCTTTATTTGAACCGCACTTTATTGAGTCTACTTAGAAACTCACTTATAACATTTTCCATATCTTACTCATAACTTATTACAATCCATATTCTTAATAACAAAATGCTTAGGTTTCAATGTTAGTGCCCTAGAAATCGGCTGCACATTCGATGGGAAATCTGATGCTTCGTTGCAAATGATTTTCGAACTTATTTAATTTCAAATTTGCATTGCATTAATTCCAGGTTAGTCACCAAAAACGTGGATATGAATTCGATGTATCATATACATAGTTACGTACATATGATGACCAATTGCTTGGTCTTGAAGTTGAATGCCTTCTAGGTCATTCAACGAAAGAATAGAAGTGAAAATGAATGAATCATGCTGACCAATTGATAGGAATATTGGGTGGATGTTCCTCGGTCAAGTGTTGGTGCTTTGAGGTTGATGTAACCCCCGTCCATCGTTCCCTCGATGACTAGGCTGGTTCCACCCCTACAGATTCGGGGTACGAGGATGCTGGGGCACTCCAATGTGGGAGCCAGCGCATGCCCCTCTGCACTGACTCGTTTTAGTTTAACGGATTGTAAGGTGCACCTTTTACACCTCCACGTTCGCGTTCACTCCCTTGGTCTCTTTTTGGTGAACTAGACCTCGAACGTTTTCTTCGCAGGCGGCAGTTTCTCGCAATGTGCCCCTGCTGGTCGCAGATGTAGCATCTACCTGGGAATGAGCCACTCCTACTCGCCGTTGTTGTTCTGAAACTATCCTGGTCTTCAGATACATATGCGCCGTAATTTGATGGAGGGTCGGCATATCAAGAGAGTTGTTTTACATGCGAGAGCGCTGGCAACTGTCCCCTTAAAAGATGTCTTCGGCAGGAGAATCAGGCTTCTTTGCGTATCGGGGTCCCTTAGCCCTTGGATAAAAGAATCCATTTTCAGTTTTTCCATCACATCAACTGGAACATCCGCGTAGGCAAGATGGGACAGCCTCTCCATGTCGGCAGCATACTGTTGGATGGTCTCGTTTCCACGCTGCCTGCGCCCTTTAAGCTCCAGCTTGTGCATTTCCTGCATGTGCTCACTGCCGTATCTTCGATGAAGAGCTTCCAATATAGCTGTGTAATTCTTTCTCAGGAGAGGGCATGGGCTCGGACATACAGGGTAAAGTTGTTGATCGCTTCCAGCCTGGCGAGATGCCGGCAACGATCCCTGTTTAAATGCCCGAGTCAAGTTGACAACGGCCTCCTCGCGGCGCCCTCTGGATAGCCTCTTCAACAACCGTTGGGAGGTGAACAAACGTATGCAGCGGCAAAACCCCGACCAGAATGGTGGTTGTACGGCGGGCTAACAATCCGCCCACGTAAAAAAAAAGAAATGTTATGAATGAGCAAGTTGCCTCGGATACACGGACGGATACTCGACGACGATAACGCACGAAAAAGGAACACGATTTGCGAGTATGCTCTTGGAATGTCAGAACCCTGTACACTCCCGGAGCTGCTCATAAACTAGAAGGAATCCTCACGCAGTACAAGGCGGATATTACTGCGGTCCAGGAAAGGAAGAAAAATTGTGACATTTATTACAGCTGTCACAAAAGGTTGCACTTACTGGGATGCGGATTTGTCGTGGGAAAGCGATTAAGGTCGAAAGTCATCGACTTTAAACCTATAAGTGATCGCCTGGCTGTGATCCGCATCAGAGGCAGATTTTATAACATCAGCCTTATATGTGCACACGACCCTACCGAGGAGGCTGAAGACCCTACCAAGGAGGACTTCTATGACCTCCTGGACAACGCATACGGAGCTTGTCCGGAGTACGATGTAAAAATCGTGCTCGGGGACTTCAACGCCAAAATCGGTAAGGAGAACACCATTGGCGGAGTGATCGGAAAGCACAGCCTCCACGATACAACAACAGATAACGGCTTCCGACTAGCTGACTTTGCGACAGCTCGTAATGCGGTGATAAGTAGCACAAGGTTCCCTCGCAAACGAATCCACACAGCAACCTGGCGATCTCCGGACGGTCGAACCGCCAACCAAATCGACCATGTGCTCATTGACGTAAGGCACTCGTCAAACATCCTGGATGTGCAAACATTCAGAGGGGCAAATGTTCAGAGCTCGACTGTCCAATGTCAGAAAGCTGAACCAGCCCATCAGGAGGAGGTTCGACATTGGGCGCCTGAGCACACCGGAGGTTGCCAGAGTCTACAGGGAGCAGCTGAGCGAAAGACTCTACGGTATGCCTACGTCGAACACAAATGCGAATAATATGTGGCTGCATTGCCGCTCAGCCATTCAGGAAGTAACCGAAACCACCTTAGGATACCTACCATCCCCGACAAGAAACCCGTGGTATGATGGCGAGTCTGAGCAGAAAAAGGCAGCAACCGACGAGGCTTAAGAAAAGGCGCTGCAGAGGAAAACCAGGGCAGCGCAAGAAGGGTACCGACCCAGAAGAAGGGAGGAGAAAAAACTACTGCGACAAAAGAAAAGAATCTTCGCAGCCTCCCAGCTCAAGGATATCGAGGAGTGTAGGGATAAACATAAAATACGAGCCTTTTACAAGAAAGCCAAAGGCCTTGTAGGAGGCTTCAGAAAGGGCACCCTGGCTCTTCGAAACTGCGAGGGTAATCTTGTCACCGACCCGCAGGCAATAGTGGATGTATTTAAGCAGCACTTCCAGGAGCTGCTTAACGAGCATGACCAAGAGAGAGTGGTAGGGACCGAGGAAATCCCAACTCCAGCCGCTGAAGCAGTCCTCCCACCCAGCATCGAAGAAGTCGGCACAGCTATTCAGAAGCTGAAGAACAACAAGGCTGCAGGCTCAGATGGCTTGTCATCAGAGCTCTTCAAGGTTGGCGGCGATGTTCTGGTAGGGAGCCTGCACCAGATCATCTGCAGAATTTGGGCAGATGAAAGCATGCCCGACGACTGGAATACCAGCTCTATATGCCCCATCCACAAAAAGGGCGATCCCACCTCTTTCAAGAACTATAGAGGTATATCCCTGATCAATGTCGCATACAAGATCCTGTCCAGCGTATTGTGTGAACGTCTAAAACCATTTTGCACGGCACTAATCGGCAGCTTCCAGTGCGGCTTCCGGCCGTGTATCGAATCGATACACACCATCTTTTCATCGATTTCAAAGCCGCATACGACAGCATTCATCATGAAGAACTGTTTGGGGCGATGGCCGAATTCGGGATCCCGGTAAAACTGATCCAGTTGTGTCGCGCCACGCTAAAAAACACGCGATGCACCGTGCAACTCGGTTCTAGGACCTCGGAACCATTCGAAACATGCACCGGATTTCGGCAAGGAGATGCGCTGTCATGTGACTTCTTCAACCTGGTGCTGGAGCAGATAGTGCGACGGGCAGGCGTCAACAGGGAAGGTACTATCTTTTACAAGTCCATCCAGCTGCTAGGATACGCGGATGACATCGATATCGTCGCGTGCTCTCGCCGTGGCATTGTGGAAGCATTCACGGCGATTGAAGAACAGGCGAAACGAGTTGGTCTTAAGATCAATGAGGATAAAACGAAATACATGCTGTCAAGCAAAAACCAATCCGTCGCTCACCACCTGGGACGAAATATAACAATTGACAGCTACTATTTCGAGGTAGTTAAGGAGTTTGTCTACCTCGGGGCAAACGTTAATTCCACAAATGACACCAGAGTGAAGATCCGGCATAGAATCGCCCTTGGCAACCGCTGCTACTTCGGCTTGTCCAAACAACTTGGGTCAAAACTCCTCAATCGAAAGACCAAAGTCATGCTTTACAAAACGCTCATTCTGCCAGTCTTGCTGTACGGAGCCGAAAGCTGGACGATAAGCAGGACAGCGGAGCTGATTTTGGGTTCTTTCGAAAGAAAAATTCTGCGCCTGTGTTTGGTCCTGTCTGTGAGGAAGGTGAATGGAGAAGAAGACACAACCGCGAACTCTACGAGCTGTACCAAGATGTGGATGTAGTCCGGAAGGCAAGGATCCGTCGACTACACTGGCTCGGCCACATCGAACGCATGGACATCAACGCTCCAGCTAAGAGGGTCTTCGACTCCGAGCCTCCTGGTTCGAGAAGAAGAGGAAGACCGCACCTCCGGTATAAAGACCAAGTAATCACGGATGTAAGACATCTTGGTCTTGACAACTGGAAGCAGTGTGCCCGGGACCTTCAAGGATGGAAGGCAGCTATAGCTCAGACTCAGATCCTCCATGGATCGCAGGCCTGATAAGTATGTAAGTAAGTAAGTAGGTATATGCGCCTATTCTTCGGGGCTGGTGAGTTTCCTGTGAGACTCCTGAAGAAGGCGCAACCTGGTGGTACGGCAGCTGTGGTGAAGGAGAGTGCTACTGCAAAGGAAAGTAGTGCAAATAGACCTCCATCATAGTAAGGCCGCATCAGCCAACCTTATGCTGCTTGTGAACGGGGAGCAGCTTGATGTGGCCCTGATCCAAGAACCATGGATCCTCCATAATCGGGTTAAGGGATGAGGGTCATCGAAATACAGCCTCTTCTGTAACAGTAGCGAAGGCAAGTTTAGATCTTGTATCGTTGCTAGCAAAGATCTCTACGTACTAATGTTAACTAATTTCAGCTCGGGTGACCAGACGGTGATGGAGGTTACGGGAAAGGAGGGTGCACTAACGATGGCTTCGGTTTACCTACCGTACGACGAAGCACGGACGTCGCCTCTAGGGAAACAATGTAATTGATCGTAATGGCCGAACAAGGTAAGAACAGCTTAGTCGCAGGGTTTGATGCTAACGCCCATCACACTACTTGGGGTAGCTCTAATACCATTAGTAGGGGTGAGGCTTTGTTCAGCTTTGTCCTTAGTACTAACCTAGTTATATGTAACCGGGGTAATTCACCAACATTTATTACTAGTAACAGTAGTAACGCCTTGTCGTGGCGGGAGGCTTAAGAGGTCGTCGACCTCGAACTAAGACTCGCAGACCCAAAAATGAATGGACAAACCAAAGGAACTGTGTACTCCAGGTGGTACTCGCAGCAGCGGAAATCCAGCCGCGACCTCTTTGATCGCGGCTGGGGCAAGGATTCTGGAGGCCCCAACATTCATTTTTAACCCTACAGTAGCCCGAAACGATACCGGCCCCTGCAGCTCACTGTCTGACCACCTGGTCCGACTGAGCATGAGCAGTGCATCCAGCGGAAGCGACACCAACGATGGCGCGGCACGGGAAACCGCAAAGGTGCAACGCGCCCCAGAATTGGGACGTACTGCTGAATGCACTGCTAAGTGCCCAAAAAGTAGAGGTAAGAGGCGTGCCCGAAAATTGTGCAAAGAGGCTGACAAAGCCGAAGGCAGAATGGTCGAGGCTAAACCTCTGGGGGAACCAGTTAAGACGGTTAGGTCGACGGAGGTATCTCGTACCGAAATTGATCCGACCCTCCTTCCTGAGCTCCACCCCTCTCTCAAAGGTGCGCAGCGCGGAAAGCGTCGGCGACTGGGAAAGGCTGCTGAAGGAGGCATAAGCATGTCTGCACTTTCGGCATGCGCCTCCAACTCTCTTCCTCTTACTGGGAAGGTTCAACTACCCAGTAAGAGCGTGATCAGTTCCCGTAATGACGGAGCCGGAAGCTGTCAAGTTTCTGATATGGCCGGCGCTGCCGCCGAAAAAGGTTGTGGGGCTGACAGGCAGACTCCGAGCGCAGAAGGTGAAGTTGTTACGGGTCCTAGCAATCCTCGAACTGGTAAGGCTGTCCCGAACCGTCATCCGAAGGGAGCAGGTGCTTTAGCCGAAAAAGGTAAAGGCACCCGTAAACGGAAGACCGCCGCTGGGGATAGCCTCGCTAGGGAGAGAGTGTGCGATGCCACCGTCTCCGGTGGGGCGGTGGGAAATCGGAGTCCAATGGCAGATGTGGCGACCCAGAAGGATCAAAGCATAGGCCAGAAGGAGAAGATAGCCGAAAGCCACTCCTCGGCGGCGGGCACATCACATAACAAAACCCCTTCCTCCCAGAAGGAGGTCCAAATGACCGTAAGGAGTCGAGAGAAGCAGTTCTCCTATAAAGAGGCGGCCATCTCCTCTAAAAAGGTCAGGACAGCTTTTATCCAGATCAATCTACAGCATTGCAGGGCCGCTACTGCTCTTTTAAGTAGTAGAATTGCTGGTAGTAGCACAAATCATCACGTTGTATCCATTCAAGAACCGTGGGTGTGGAATAAACGCCTATGTGGCCTTGGTGGTATACGTGATGCTACGATTCTTTATGATGAGCGATCCGAAAGGCCTGGGGTCGGCCTCATCATATCGAATTCACTATCGGCAACCAAACTTGGGCACTTTTGTGGACAAGATCTGGTGGCTGCTCGAGTAAGCTACAAAACGCACGGAGCAATAGAACACTTCGTCGTTGCGTCTGCCTACTTTCCCTACGATTCGTTACTACCTCCACCACCGAAGGAAGTCTCTGAACTCGTAGAGTACTGTGAAGCCAAAAAGATTGGTCTCATCTTGTGTTGCGATGCTAATGCCCAAAACACTGCTTGGGGCAGCAGCAAGTGTAACACAAGAAGGGAACGTCTTTTAAACTTCATTCTCTCGTCTGACCTTCCCATCAACAATGTTGGTTCTCAACCAACGTTTGTTACGACAGGACGACAGGAGGTGATTAACCTGACCATATCCAACAGATATGTGAAGGACATCACTAACTGGCGAGTCTTGCCTGATGCTACGCTGTCGGACCATAAATATATTGAATTCCGATTGGGTTGTGGGGTCTCTTCCTTGCAACCTAGACGGAATCCGAAAAGGACGGACTGGGTACGGTTTAGGGAGGAGCTTGAGAAATCCACTCAGGCTCTACCTAAACTTGGAACGAAACAATGGGTAGAGAACGCTGTTCATAACCTGAATAGCGTCATCACCAGTTGTTTTGAACTCGCATGTCCTGTCAGCAAACCTCTCTGCAGGAAATTAGTCGTCTGGTGGAATACCGAGCTCCAAAGTCCTCGCAGGGAAGCCAGAATTCATCTGAATAGATCGCTCAAATCGAATTCGGAAGATGACTGGAACAAGTATCGGTCGAAGCAGAAAGAATATAAGAAACTTATTCGTAAATCGAAGAACGATTCTTATAGGATCTTCTGTGAAGAGATCAAGTCTCTGAGTGCGACTAGCAAGTTGGTTAAAGTCCTCAAACGGGGAAAACCAACAAAGCTAGATGCACTCAGAAAATCTGATGGTACCTTTACTGAGTCTAAAGCGGAAACTCTTAGTTTACTGTTTGCGACTCTTTTCCCGGGAAATCAGATCGACATCGGCTCGTTGCACACTCCTTCAAGGGAAACTGCAACTGAAACGAAGAAAACAACTCGGCGTAGCTCGTATATTGCGTCGCGCGTGGTTGCGACTGAAGCTATTGAACTTGCTGTGGCATCCTTCGATGGTTTCAAATCGCCGTGCACCGACGGGATATATCCTGTTATGCTGCAAAATGGTATAAGGCAGCTGCTTCCTACCCTGAAAATAATTTTCACTGCTAGTTTAGCACTTGCTCACATACCCATTCCTTAGCGCACAGTGAAAGTGGTCTTCATTCCCAAAATAGGAAAAGAGGACTACTCACTTGCCATGAGCTGCAGACCAATTAGTCTAACATCCTTCCTGCTGAAAAGCATGGAGAGACTGGTAGAGTTGTACGTGCGAAAAGTTGCCCTTCGAATGCACCCTCTTTCGGATATGCAACATGCTTACCAGCGCGGAAAATCTTGCGAGACTGCACTTCAGAACCCAGTTGGGCGAATTGAATGCGCGCTCAAATGGAAAGAGTACGCCCGGGGCATTTTCATCGACATTGAGGGAGCTTTTTGATAACGCAACTTTTGACAGCATGTGCAACGCTGAGAGACATCATGGCGTAGATGAATCACTGGTCCTTTGGATCAGAGCAATGCTCGTGCACAGGACATTGACCGCTGATGCAGGCCTCGACCAGTGTGTCAAATCCAGCGTAAACAGAGGCTGCCCTCAAGGTGGCGGCCTTTCTCCGCTGTTATGGTGCATGGTGGTCGATTCCCTGCTTGATGCTCTCAATGCCTCTGGAATCTATGCCCAGGCCTATGCGGATGACGTCGCCATTCTTTCTGTCGGCTCATGTATGGCGCCTGTCCGTCTCAAAGCACAGGCGGCGCTAAATGTGATCGATGATTGGTGTACCAGGAATGTGCTGTCAGTCAATCCTCTTAAGACCGATGTCGTTCTCTTCACGAGAAGGAGGAAAAAGCTGGAGCTGGTACTAAAAGGCATTTCCATCCCGATATCCAAGGAGGCTAAGTATCTAGGAGTCATCTTAGATAGTTAGCTTCTCTGGTCAAAACATGTTGAGTCAAAAACCACCAAAGCGCTGTCAGCTTTCTGGCAATGCAGAGGAGCTTTTGGCGAAACATGGGGCTTATCGCCGGCAAATGTCCTCTGGATCTACACGGCAATGATAAGACCTATAATCTCATATGCATCGGTTGTCTGGTGAAACAGACTAAAACACAAACACGTCGTAGCCTCTTTTACCGGGGTGGCCGTGGTGCAGTGGTTAACATCATCGAACGCCGAGCGGAAGGTTTATGGTTCAAATTCGCTTCATAGCCGAGAAAAAGTAATTCCTATACGGACAAAAAGTATGCAACGCAGTTGTGAATGTAAAGTGACTAGACGTATTGCTGCAGGCATAATACTCACAGTATATGGTCAACCGAAATTCATCCTCTGCGTATGCAATACCAAAGTGCTCGAACGAATTACTACGGACTACAACCAACGCGGAATTTGGTCGGCTCTCGTCCTATCTAGGTCTAGGACAACCACCCCTGAGAGTTGTGAATGAACATCAACGACCCCAACCACTGCACTCCGTTCAGGTTGTGTGTGTCAACACATCATAAGAGAATATAAAAACTCTTGAACCTGCGCGAGTCTCTAAAAAAAAAAAAAAAAACTCCAAAGAACGGTTTGTCTCAGCTGCACGGGGGCTTTCCCCAGCACGCCGGGGGCTGCTCTAAATGTTATGATGAACCTTCCACCTCATGATATATTTATCAGAGGGTGTGCTCTGAAAGCCATGTCTCGTCTGAAGAGAAATGGCTTTTGTTACAACTCGCAGAGGAATAACGGTGTGCTTGCGCAAGAATTGTCCTGCGACCCCTGTCTCATTGACATGCCTTCTGACGCACTGATGCTCGTTATCCTATTGCGTCCTAGTTTCACAGTCGAGTTTCTATGGCGTCAGGATTGGCTATGGCTGGATACTGAACTTGGAAAGGATAGTCTTCGCATGTTCACGGATGGCTCCAGGTCTGGGCGGGAGTCCGGTGCTGGAGTCTTCTTTGAACGCGACAACATCCGACTGCACTTCTCGTTAGAAAAGTATGCGTCTGTCTGTATGCGTCCGAGATATACGCGATTCTAATGGCCATGCACTATGTTGTGAAGCACAGGTGGAAGGGGGAAGGCATATGGGCTTGTAGTGACAGCCAAGCTGCACTAAAAGCTGTGTGTAACCCCTTAACTAGCTCCAAATTAGTGTTTGAACTCAAGTCCTTCTTGAACAGAGTCGGCAGACTAAATTCATTAAGGCTTATATGGGTTCCAGGCCACTCTGGGATCCCAGGAAATGGGATCTTCGATGAACTCGCTAGAATGGGTTCAGAGGAGAGCTTCTCAGGACCTGAACCCGCTCTAGGTCTACCTGCGTCCACGGTAAATTCCTACATTAACGATTGTGTATTTAACACACACAACCGTAGATGGAAGGATTGTCCGGGTTGCAGGATGACTAAGCGCATATGCCCTGATGTCTGCAAAAAATCTGCAGCATTCCTCCTGTCTTTAAGGAGAATCGTCTGCAGAAGGCTTGTGGGAGTTATCATGGGCCATAACACTTTTGCCAAGCATCTCTACGTGCTCGGCATCAGTGAGACGCCTACCTGTGCTGCATGTGGCGAAAAGGAGGATGATACTACAGAGCATTTTCTCTGATACTGCAGAGCATTTCCTCTGCTCGGTGGCGCACCCTTGGAGCCGACGTGGTGTGTGCCGAATCCCTTAGCTCTACATCACTGAAGCTCCTTCAAATTTTTCTCCGGAAAACGGGGAAATTACTGTAATGTAAGGTGTCTGTCTGGAGCACAATGGACCAGTGATTGCGTCTGAGTGCTCCAGCGGATAGCAGAAGCCTTCAACACAAAAAAAAAAAAAAAAATAGAAGGGAGGTCTATGACATTACGCTTATAAATGGTAACGGTACTGCGGAACTGTCAGATTGGAGAGTATCTGACAAAGCATTACGTTCTGATCACTGTTGGAACCTCTTCGACTTGAATTTCCATAGACCGGACAGGAAAGTCTTTCGGAATCCGCTTAAGGCGAATTGGCAGAGGTTTAACACGGAGCTGGGTGGGACCCTTAACCGACCTCCGGAGGGGAACTCCGGTTCCACGGAAGACATCGATGAGATGGTATTAAATCTTACCAGCAAGCTAAATCGGTCATTTGGGAAGACATGTCCTACCAGACGACCCAGTAAAAGAAACCACCCACCATGGTGGAATGCGGAAATAGCGGAGCGGCTTCGTATCTCTCTAGGCTTAGTTGGAATCTGGCAAAAGAGGGAGCCATTGAATGGTCAACCTATAGAGAAAGTGTTAAGCGACTCAAAAAAGAAATTAGACTTGCCAAGAAGGACTCTTTTAGAAGCTTCTGCGGCTCTATTTAATCATGTACGGGTGCAGCTCGTCTGATGAAGATCCTTGCAAAAGCTCCCACACAGATGTCCTCTATAAAGAGATCTGATGGTAGCTGGACAGACTCAAACGAGAGCGTGCTTGATTCTCTACTGAAATGTCATTTCCCTGGCTGCGAGGATGGAGGAATCTTCAATTCGGCGGACACCCTGCCAAGGGAATGTATTGAACATGAGACAGTCGATAAGATTGTTACGGAGAATAAGATCCTGTGGGCAATCAAGTCTTTTGATCCCTACATGGCGCCGGGAATGGATGGGATCTTTCCGATCATGTTGCAGGAGCCATGTGAAGTCATTCTTCCATGGCTGAAGCGCATCTGGTGGGTTATGTTCCTCAAGCGTGGAGGGAAGTTAGGGTGGCTTTCATACCCAAGTTGGGGAAAGTCAACCCTACTACTGCAAAGGACTTTAGGCCAATCAGTCTGTCGTCCTTCCTGATGAAAACGATGGAAAGAATAATAGACTTGTAGGTAAGGGAAGAGATTGGGGACGGTTATCTGTCACAAAATGCGTACATAAGAGGAAAATCGGTGGATACTGCTCTGCATAGGGTAGTCTATACGATAGAAAAATCGCTCAGTATCAAGTAATTGAGAGCACCGTGGCGCAGTGGGTAGTGTGTTGGCCTCTGACGCCGATGACACGGGATCGAATCCCGACACAGACATGTCATCGAAAGTGTTTTTCACGGTGTTTCTCCGCAGCGTGGTTCTGACAAAACCCCCTGTAGTAAAATTGTCATGAAAAGCTTCTCGAAATTCGCTGTTCAGAACCGGCAATAAACTGTAGGTGTATTATCACACACAACATGGGTGATTGAGAGAAGCTCGGCTCAGGTTCTTCATGGACAGTAACGCCAACATACATACATACATCAAGGAACTCACTCTAGGTGCCTTCCTGGACATCGAGGGTGCCTTAAATAACGTTAGTACCGAGGCAATAGTGTCCAGCCTTCATATGGCCCAAATAACCCCCGGTGTATGCAGTTGGATTGGGCAAATGCTGGGTACTCGTATAGTAAATTCGACGATAGGGAGAGCATGCGGAGGTGTGAGAGTAAATAAAGGTACACCACAAGGTGGCGTTCTGTCACCCCTCCTATGGCTCCTTGTGGTCGACGGAATGGCCAAGATTCTAGAGACGGAGGGTTTTAATGTCACGGCCTACGCCGATGACATTGCCATTTAAGTCTCTGGAAAATTTCCGCAGGTCCTCAGCGATAGACTAAGCTATGCATTGATATTAGTGGATAACTGGGTCAAGGGGTGAGGCCGGGGAGTAAATCCGGCGAAAACAGAGGTAGTACTCTTTGCAAGGAAAAGATCTGTATCAAGATACACCTACCCCCGTGTGAATGGTATAGATCTGATCCCTGGAAAATCTGCCAAATATCTTGGCATAATCCTGGACTTCAAACTTAGTTGGAGAGAAAATATTGAGGAAAGAATCAAAAAGGCCTACGTGGCACTATATTCGTGCAAGGTAGCCTTTGAGAAGACATGGGGCCTCAAACCGAGGTTAGTACATTGGTTGTACACTGCGGTGGTAAGACCTATCCTAGTCTACGGCTCGGTTGTCTGGTGGAAGGCACTTGAGAAGAAGTGTCATCTTCAGAGTGTGTCAAAGATTCAAAGGGCAGGCTGTCTGGCGGTGAGGGGATCTATGATCAAACTCTGCAGGGAGAAGTTAGAAGAGATATCCAATGTAAATGAGGTGACCGTTTGCTGGGTACCTGGTCCTATGAATCTCTTGCTTACCCCGTTGATACCTATATATTTACCGTCGAGCTGAACCAGCCAGACGAGGATAAAAATTAAAGTATTCTGTTCAGCCCAATATTACCTATCTCTTCTGGTCCCGAAAGGAAGTATCTTCCTAGGAATATATTCCTTTTTTGGGCTAGCGCCGGACATTCGCACAGCAGGTGATGAATGGATTCAATTTTCTCTTCGTCCCTGCAGCTTCTGAAGAAGTCATTGTAGGGCTGGCCTAGTCGAGCTGCATGGTAGGATAGTATGCAGTGCCCGGTGAGGGCACCCACTGCCAGTCGAATATTCCCACGATTGAACTTCAGCAGATTTTCCGTTCTTTTCTTATCATAGACGGGCCAAGTCGATCTCGCCGTTGGGCATGGATCTAAGCGACACCATCGCTTATTTGCTTTCACTAATAGCTCCGTCTCTATCTCCCTGTAGAGCGCACTGAGTTGTGCTTTGGCCTCAGCTGAGATCTGCGCAATGTTAGCACTTGATCCCACCCTAGCCAGCTCGTCCGCCCTCTCGTTTCCGGAGATATTCATATGACCAGGTACCCACCTCATCTACATTGGATATCTCTTCTAACTTCTCCTTGCAGAGTTTGACGAGTTTGGATTTTATGCATGCTGCCTGCAGAGCCTTAATGGCTGCCTGGCTGTCAAAATAGATGGTGATCCTTTTTCCTGAGATATTCTCTTTGCTGATTAGGTCCACCGCCTGCTTGATAGCGATGACCTCAGCTTGGAAGACACTGCATCCATCATCGAGCCTGTAGGAACGATGCATATCCCGAGACTCAAATTACACTCCGGCACCTGTGCCAACATCCATTTTGGATCCGTGCGTACCAAATCACCGGTCCATTCCCCCTGGAGGGAATTCTAATAGAGAATCTCCTCTCCCAGAAAGGAAGTCGGGTGACATAGTCCGTTACGGTTCTGAATCTCGAGACGGCCCATCGATCCAAGACTGATGCATGCCCGTGAGGACTCCTTTTCCAGAGACCGGATTCCTGTAGTCTTAGCGCAGTTCTGTTGCGGCGCTGTCGCAGTATATGTCTAGGCGTGGGAGGTTCAGCATAACTTCAAGAGCCGCCGTTGGTGTGGACTTCATAGATCCCGTCACTGCCAGACAGCCTGCCGTTTGAACTTTTGACACACTCTGAAGATGACACTCTTTCGCCTTCCACCAGACAACCGAGCCATAGACTAGGATAGGTCTTACCACCGCAGTGTACAACCAATGTACTAGCCTCGGTTTGAGGCTTTCCAAAGGCTACCTTGCTCGAATATAGTGCCACGTATGCCTTTTTGATTTTTTCCTCAATATTTTATCTCCGACTAAGTTTGGAGTCCAGTATTATGCCAAGATGTTTGGCAGATTTTCCAGGGATCAGATCTATAATATTCATACGGGGGTAGGTGTATCTTGGTACAGATCTTTTCCTTGTAAAGAGTACTACCTCTGTTTTCGCCGGATTTACTCCCAGGCCTCGCCCCTTGACCCAGTTATCCAGTTTTTTGTCGTAGCTGGGGCATTGGGCGTAGGTTCTATCTAGGAGATCGTAGAATTCTTCTTTGAGTCGATGGTTCTTTTCTTCCGTTGGGGAGTGAGATAATATTAAGCTTATGTTTCCAAATTTAGCTTTGATGCAGATTGTTATGAGACGTTCGCCTACATCTTGGAAGCTTAAGACTTCCGAAGAGGCGCTGTTTGTTCTCCTCGTAGCAGTTCCCGTAGTAGATGTCGCAGTTTTTCTTCCGCACTTCTTGGAGTGCGGTTATATCTGCTTTATAGCAGTTGATCGCTTGCACCCAGTCTGTTAAGGGACCTCACATTCCAGGTGCAGACACTCAAGTGCGTTAGCCCTTTGCAGGGGTCGTCAGCTTTGTAGCCGTCCGTATCCGAGGCTTGTTGTTGTTTCGGAACAAGTGTGTTTTTACGTGATACGGATGTTACCCCTAAGCACAGCCCCCAATCTGGAGGGCCAGGTTCCTCTTTCCTCAGGAACAAGGGGTTGGGTCCCTGCACACATTCGTTCACTACCTGGCGGGTTCCAGGGCAGCTATGTAGAGGGGGGGGGGGGGGGGGGCATCTTCCAGCCCGGATGCTCTCCGTTGCTCATTGGGAGCACATTGATGGTCTCGTCCTTTCAGATCCGTCTTTTACGAGCCTGCAAAGATTGGCCTTCTTTTAGGAAGCGATGTTCTCGCCGAAATCGTGCTTCCTGAGTTGACAAGGCCAAGGGAAGAGGATAAGCCAGTAGCTCAAAAAACTAAATTGGGCTGGATTTTAGTCTGGAGTCTGGAGTCCAAGTCCAACCCATCCTCGCAAACAAGTTTTGGGAACAGGAAGAAGCTCCACTTCTCCACTTCTGAAGTCGCTGTTCCCTTTAAAGGATCCAGTTATCCAGTCTTCGGCAGGTCATATGAAGGTGCTTTTCAACACTTCAAGAGTTTGGAGAAGCGTCTCACCGCCGATCCTCAACTCAGACAGCAATATGCTGAATGTCTGCAAGACTACACGTACTCAGGCCATTTTATCGAAGTGAAAAAAGAAAACTTGCAGTCATCAAGAAGACAAGCTCTACAACGAAGTTGGGGGTTGTATTCGATGCTTCTTTCAAAATCTCAAATGGAGTCTCTTTGAACGACCAGCTGATGGTAGGACTCCCTCTACAACACCCCGTGACTGACATCATCCTCAGATGGAGGCTCTACCAGTTCACCTTCACAGCTGACGTCGAAAAGATGTACCGGCAAATATGGGTCACCCATCGAGACTCCTACTACCAGTTAGTCATCTGGCGCAAGGATCCATCAGAAACTCCCAAGGTCGCCTTTGGGACTGAGTCCGCTCCGTATCTGGCCATCTGTACATTAAAGAAGTTAGCAAAGGATTCCTGTCACCACGCTCCGTTGGCAGCTCAAATGATCGAGGTGCACAACCCCGCAATTAGCAGGGCTTAAATTGAGGTCTCCTTCTGGGTGCCCGCGGAAGATTCGGTTCGAGTAAAAACTTTGGGTATCCATTGGCTTACTACCAATGACGTCTTCTGCTTTCGGTATGTACCTCTCAGCAATCCAACTGGCGACGATCGCACGTCTTTTTTTCGGCCCGTAGGGCTAGACTTCGCCGTGCATAGTAAAAGCGAAATCTATTAAGCAACTTCTTTGGTTCCGAAAGTTGTCTTGGGACGATCCAGTCGAACCCGCCACTTTAGAGGAATAGATTACACGTTTTAATGACCTTAATAACCTAACTCATTTACGCGTACCTATGTGGCTACACACTATAGGTAGGTCACAGAATATAAGACTGCACTGTTTCAGGGACGCTTCGGAGAAGGCTTATAAGGATGAGCACCACAAAGTCAACATGCACCTGCTGATCTCCAAATCCAAGGTTACGCCAGTAAGTTTGCCAAGGCTGGAACTGTGCGGTACTGTGTTGGGGGCGAAACTACTACACTACGCCAACCAAAACTTAAAAAGAGACCATGTAAGACTGTACACCCGGACTGACTACCATCGCCCTTTGCCAAGTGAGAAGCATTTGTGCGAAACCGTGTGGGAGTAATCCAGAGACTCACTACCATCGATATTTGGAAACACATACCAACTCACTACAACCCAGCTGACCTAATCTCCAGAGGCATGCAGCCATTGGCGCTTCCAACGGCTCCAATGTGGTGGAACGGCCTACCTCTTTTAAACGAGAAGTGGGAGCTTGAACTTCCGAAACAGCCTTCCAATCTGGCCACCACCCAAGGATGCAGATAAGTGCAGGTTTTGCACGCAAACCTAGAAAAGAATCCCTTACACGAGCTACTGAAGAAGAACCTGACATGGCTGTTGGGACACTGTAGGCGTCACATCAGCGATTTGGCGAAGGTTCCAAGGGAGTTTTTAAAAGGCCACTGGTTCCGCTCAGGCCGACGGATGTTAATGCGGCTATGAGGGCACTTGTTCCTCTCTAGGGCTGAGAGGAACTTGAACGTGCTTTAAAGGCAATCGTTCAATCCAACGTGAATTTTTCATAGAGAAGCCTGCAAATCCAATGGTTTAGCATCCTTAAAACCGTTCCTAGATGGCGAAGGTATTTTGAGAGCTGGAGTTAGACCCAAAAATGTAGATCTGTCATACGACCAACAGCACCCCATGTTATTTGGACCCAAACATCATTTAACTGTACTGATCATCCGGAACGCTCATGGGAGGGATCCAATTGATGATGGTGTATACCAGACACAAATATTGGACGAGGAAAGCAGTTAAAAAATACTTACACTCGTGTTTGACCTGTCATCGCTACCAAAGAAAGGTAGCCACGCAACTTATGGGAGATCTGCCACCTGCCAGGGTTACAGCCAGTAGACCGTTCATACATACATGGGTCGACTACGTGGGACCAATCACCATTCGATCTTGGAAGGGTCGCGGGGCTATGCGTTACATGGGATACCTGGCAAAAATTGTCTGTCTCGCCACCAAGGCGATTCACTTGGAAGCGGTCACGGATCTTACCACCCAAGCCTTTTTGGCCGCCTTCCGACTGCAATTTATTTATTTATTCATTTATTTATTTCATTTATTTAATTTATTTATTTCAAACGACTCTTAAAGGCAGCTGGGCACAATTGGAAGGAAGTCACTTAAGTGCTGACGACAGATGGAACGAAATGGTATTTCATTCCCCGTGCTTCTCCCCATCTTGGAGGATTGTGGGAGGCAGGAACGAAGAGCGTAAAGCATCATTTCAAACGGATAGTCGGCAATGGAACCCTGACGTACGAGGAGCTCGCCACGTTACTCACGCAAATTGAGGCGTATCTAAATTCGAGGCCGCTTTGTCCACTCACGGAAAATACGAACGATTTTCGAGTACTAACCCCGGTGCACTTCTTTATCTTCTTCTTCTTAGTGGGCGCTACAGTTCGGGTTGAACCTGTTCCTCAACCAACATGCACCTCCATCTAGCACGATCTTTTGCTAGCCTTTTCCATTGTCGCACACGCAGTTGGCTGAGGTCCCCTCCCACTTGTGTTCGCTATCTTAAGTGCGGCCGTCCTCTGCTTCCTCGTCCCTCGGGGTTGGATTTCAAAGACTCTCCGGGCTGGTGCTGTGGTGTCCATTCGCTCTACATGGCCAAGCCATCTTAGGCGTTGAATCCGTAGACGCCTGACTAGGCTCATGTCGCTGTACAGCCCGTAAAGTTCGTGGTTGAATCTTCTCCTCCATCCCCCGTCTGCGTTTATAGGCCCAAAAATCACGCGCAAAATCTTTCTCTCGAACCGACCAAGGGCCACCTCATCCGCTTTTGATAGTGTCCATGCTTCTGCGCCGTACTACAGGACCGGGATGATAAGGGCCTTATATAGAGTCAACTTTGTCGTTCGGGAGAGGGCTCTATTACTCAGTTGCCTCCTGAGCCCAAAGAAACCGCGATTGGCAAGAGTGATTCTGCGTTTGATTTCGGAACTGATGTCGTTGTTCCAGGTCACTGCGGAGCCAAGGTAGACGAAGTCCTTAACTACCTCGAACTTATATCTGCCAATACAAACGTTCTGGCAAAGACGTCGGTGGTGAGCGTCCTTTTTTTGATGACAGCATATATTTAGTTTTGCCCTCGCTTACCGTCAAACCAATTTTCGCCGCCTCCATCTCAATACTCGCAAACGCCTCATTGACATCTCGCTGTGATCTACCTATTATGTCAATATCGTCGGCGTATGCAAGGAGTTGCGAGGATATGAAATAGATTGTGCCTCTTGTATTGGCCAGTGATTTTTGTACAATCATTTCCAATATGATGTTGAAGAAATCACACGACAGCGCATCGCTCTGCCTAAATCCCTTTTTGACATCAAAACTAACGGTAAGGTGTTCACCGATTCGGATGGAGCAGCGAGCAGTCTCCAAAGTCATCTTGCATAGTCTGACGAGTTTAGCAGGTATGGCAAAGGTAGACATAGCGTTGTATAGCTCGTCTCTAATTACGCTGTCGTATGTCGACAAATAGGTGGTCAGGTGGTCGACCTGAAATTCACTGTTTTTTTCCAGGATCTGTCGTAGTGTGACGATTTGGTCGATGGTGGACTTTCCTGACCTGAATCCGCACTGATAAGAACCTTATCAGCTTAATAACAAAAGGCTTCAGGCGTTCACACAAAACGGCAGAGAAGATTTTGTAAGCGATGTTAAGGAGACTTATTCCTCTATAGTTGGCGCATTCAGAGGGGTCTCCTTTCTTGTGGATCGTACATACTATGCTGAGACTCCATTCCTCGGGCATGCTTTCCTCTAAGCATATCTTACGGATGAGCTGGTGCATGCTGCCAACCAGGTCATGCCCAGCTGCCTTGAAGAGCTCAGCAGACAGTCCGTCTGCGCCAGCAGCTTTATTCGACTTGAGCTTCGATTTAGCAATCTTAACTTAGTCGAGGTCAGGGGGACAAAATTCTCTGCGGTCTCCGTCGATTAGAAATGGATCATTGTGCCTGACAGCAGTATATTGACTAACATCGCCGTTATACAGTCTGCAGAAGTGGTTTTTCCATATTCTCAGCATCGACTGCCGTTCTACTACTAGGTGTCCGTTCTCATCCCTGCAAGCTTCCGTTCTGGCTTTATAACCTTGGCATGTTTGCTTTATCTGTTGATAAAACTTTCGAACGTCACGCCTGCAGTAACACCTCTCCAAATCCTCAATCCCGCGCTTCTCGTGCTCTTTCTTCTCTCTTCTAAGAAGCTTATGTTCCTCCCTTCTTTTTAACTCGTAGAGCTCACGAGCTGCTTTTGTTCTTTTATGCAGCGAGGCCTTAAATGCATCCTGCTTCGTTGTATGAATCCTCCTGCACTCGTCATCGAACCAGTTGTTTCTTCGTGGTGGAGCCTTGAAACCCAAAACTTCGGATGCAGAGCTTTTCAGGGCTTGTTTGCAAAGGCTCCACCTCTGTTCTATGGATAGCGTGGAGGATTCAGGTGTATTGGAGAGCTTAAGGGATACGCGATCGGGAAAAGCACGTGCAGTTTCTGGCGATAGTAGCTTTCCGACGTCATAACTTTGTATTCTTACTCTACTCCGTTGCGTTCGTGATATCCGTAAGCGCATCTTGGCTACTAAAAGGTAGTGGTCCGAGTCGATGTTAGCCCTTCGGAAAGTTCCAACATCAAGAATAGTGAAGGAATGTCTGACGTCGATCGCAATGTGATCAATCAATAAAGTGTGGAAGTGATCAATTGTGTTTAAGCTTGGCTCTAGTTTATTCCTTAAATAGTGACATAATAACCATTTACATAAAGGCAATCATATTAAGTAATACCAAATAACTGACCGAATTCCGTCTGAGGCAAGCTTGGAACCGTAAACTCTCCTAGTTCTTCTCTTATACGATATAAATTGGTCTTATTAAATTTACTCCTTCCTAAAATGGATAACATATACATACAAAAAAAAAACAGGTATGGCTTTGTGTAGTGAGTGCTCTACCAGCCTCCCCGCTGAGGGAGATTTTGTGACGTGCTATAGGTTCGATCGTCATATGCACTTCGATTGTACGTCAATATCGGAGCGATCCGATAGAAAGATGACCCTATCCAAAAAGGAGGAATGGCGTTGCGGGGCTTGCAGAAGGGAAGTCCAATACATAAATGCAACATCACCAACTCAGCCTGCGTCGAAAAGAACAAGAAGTTCTTGTTCTCCAAATGGAAACATACATACAACCATTTTGGTAAATAACGCAAACACAACCATGCTAAATGAGTTAAAGGCACTCCATAAAAAGATGGCTGATATTAAATCAAGTTGCGAATTTGTTGTACAAAAATACGAGCAAATTAACCAGCATATGACAAACAATAACGATCTCTTAAAAAAAACTCTCAAATGAGATTCAAGGATTAAAAGAAAACAATGCACGAAAAGACCAGCAAATCGTACTCATGGAATCCAAAATTAACATGCTAGAACAACAACTATTAAAGAACAACATTGAAGTGAAGAACATTCCACCGACTTCAGACGAAAATTTAATTGAAGTTGTTCAAGCTTTAGGTAAAGCCATTAACTGTGAGGTAGGCCCGCCCGATGTAGCAGACATATATAGAACAAACAAAAGGAACCCACAAAAAAAATTTAAATATGGAAGAGTTGTTACAAATACGGTATACTATGAAAGTATAGACATAGTAATCAAAGCAACCAATGCAAACACGTACATCTATGCGATGTATAGACCCTTGAAGCGAAATATCGTAGAATTCATCAAAGAGCTTGAGGGAAATATTAAAGCTAGAAAAGAGCTAATAGTTATGGGAGACATGAACTTGAACTTACACAATACCGGTGATTCACATGTAATTGCCTACTTGGAAATGGGATGGAATGGAACAAAGGGATTAACAAATATTAGGAAACGTAGTACACGTGTAATTCCTGGCACAAACACCGCCACACTAATAGATCACTTATTTATTAGCGTAACAAAGAGAGAAATAATGTCCGCAGTCATCGAAACGGATATATCAGATCACTTTGCGATGATGTATGCTACTTTTCAGGATTCCGCGAATGAGGATGTAAACGAAGAGCATGGACGAATCGATCAACTAAAAGTAAACCGTCTTATTAAACAGACTGATTGGCAACAACTCTCTAATGAAAGTAACCTTGAGTGCCTCTACAGCAAATTTGCGGACAAATTTAATGACATATGTATACAATCCACAAATTCATTTCGAAATAAAAAGAAACGCAAAAACAAACCTTGGATCACTCCCGATATGGTCCAAATGTGCAAAAGAAGAGATGAATTATATAGAAGATGGAAAAACAATCCACGGAACCAAGATCTCCTACTCGAATACAAGCATTTTCGCAACTTTGGAAGTAAAAGTATAGTAACAAAAAAATCAATATACTACAAGATGCAAAGAAAGATCCTCGAAAAACCTGGAGTGTTCTAAATGAAATCCCTGGGAGGAAAAAAATGTCGATAGATAGTACAATTATCAATAACTTTGCGGATAAAAAGGAGCTTGTGACAATTGTACAGGAGTTTGGCGATCATTTCTCAACACAAGTACCCAACATTTTGCACAAATGTAACGTAATAACATCATGACATCAAACCCGGAATATAGCGTCCTCTATGTTCCTACAAGAAACAAGCGACGAAGAAGTGTTCAGAATGTTGTGTTGTATAGAAACCAATAAAGGTCCTGGAGCGGACAACATCAGGCCAATTGACCTAAAGTGCTATGCCCGAAATCTTACGCCGATTGTGAAGACAATCATTAATCGAAGCTTTGATCAGGGTGTTAAACCAAAGGCTCTTAAAACATCAATTCTCCGGGCCATATACAAGGGTGGAGTAAAAACAGAAATAGGAAACTACAGGCCAATCTCGATCTTACCTGTTGTAGAAAAATGTATGGAGGAAGTTTTTGTGGATCGTCTAATGAAGTTTGTAAATAAGCACAAAGTTTTACAAACCAACAAATATGCGTTTCAAAGGGGAAAGAGTACTGGAAAACTACTGGGCGAGATGTCGAACATTATCAACACCGGCTTGAACAAAAACCACCATGTGCTGGTTATGTACGTGGATTTCAGTAAAGCCTTCGATACAATACTCCACAAGAAGCTGCTTGAATGCCTTTCCCAGATTGGAGTTAGAGGATAGGCGGAAACATGGCTAAAAAATTACCTAGCGGAAAGAACATTCAGGGTGAAGATTTTAAACACAGTTAGTGAGGCAAAGAAGAGTGTATATGGTGTTCCACAATGCTTCAAACTCGGCCCAATACTATTCGTTCTATTCACTAAAGAGCTTTTACGTGTTTTTGAGCAGACGGCCGTATTTGCATACGCAGATGACATCGCTATAGTGGTTAAACACCAAAACTCGAAACAGCGATAGCAATAGTGCAGAAAGAATTCGATAAATTATCTAAATGGTGCCACGATCATAGCTTGATAATAAATACGAAAAAATCATAAATTATGCACATACAAACACCCAATCAGACAACAACAACTATAGAAATCTTCCATCAAAACGAAAGCTGTCCATACACACAAAGAAGCGATGCGATTGAGGTTGTCAAATCTTTAAGTACTTGGGAATAATCATCGATGAGCATTTAACTTGGCGCGAACCTATATATCGTCTACGGTTGCACCTAAGAAGTGCCGTCTTTGCCGTGGTCTACGTGAAGAAATACACTACAATAGATATCCAGAAGCAGGTGTACTATTCACTTAGAGAATCAAGAATTCGTTACGGCATGTTGGCATGGGGAAATGCATCTAAAACGCACCTGGACAAAATATATAATCTTCAGCGACGTCTGGTAAAAATGATATATAATAACAGTAACCAATTTCGTTCTGTAGGTGTCAAGGGCATATTCAAATTGACGGCAGTGTTAGAGTACTACAATGACTCCCGTTTTATACAACCTATACGTCATAATCAGAATGCTAGAAGAAGAGTACAACAACTTCTCGAAATTCCCCCAGTATTCAACAATTATGGACGAAGACAACTAGCCTACAATATCCCAACTTTGATGAACTCTGATCAATCAGCCTGTGTCCTTTGTCGTGTAGGCTATGTTTGCCGATGACTCGTTCAAGGATGCTTTTCTTACCCAGCTTAGCATTTAAGTCTCCTAGTACAATTTTGATGTCATAGCTGGGACATTGGGCATACGTTCTGTCTAGGAGATCGTAGAACTCACCTTAGGTGGAGTGACCCTTGTCTTCCGTGGGGGCGTGGACGCAGATCGGGCTGATTTTAACAAATGTAGCTTTGGTGCGGATTGTTATGAGGCGTTCGCTCACATGCCGAAAGCTTAAGACTTTTTGCCCTAGTTCACCTCGAACAACAAATCTGCATCCAAACAATCGTTGCCCTCTATCCCTATAGCAGTCGCCGTAATAAATATCGCAGTTTTTCATCCGCTGTATACCCGGTCCATTCCATCGCATTTCCTGGATGGCGGTGATGTTCGCTTTATAGCGGTTTAGGGCGTCCGCAAGTTGTTCGGCTGCACGTGGCCTGTTTAGGGACCTAACATTCCGCGTACAAAGCCGAAGATCATTGTCCTTTTATCGTTTTTTGCATGGGTCGTCAACATAAATCCGGTCCGTTATATCCGAGGCTTTCGGTTACGGCTTACTAGGCCGTAGCCCAACCGACTAATCCTGTTTTTGGGGCAGGAGGCTCGCCATTCGCCCTTCCCCGTCTGCAATTTCCATAGGAAATCTCCAGATGGCACCACGAGGAGGTGGGGATAGGACTTACTAACAGTGCCGCAAGATGACTACGGTGGCCCTTCTCGCTTTTTAGCAGACCACCATCCGTCGGATAGATGCTACTCCTACGAGGCATCTGTTAGTCCTTTGCTTGTTAGGGCAAGCAATATCCACTGTACCAGAAGCGGATCTGACAATAGGCAAACAAGGCTACAACGACCGGTGGAAGACTATCCAGATGCAGGTGCACACGTTTTGGAAACGTGACCCGAGAGCCACATCCATTAGATTCCCAAGATACAAATCCAACATAAGTTGCACAGTCACCCAACCACCAAACGCCAGCCATGCATAATTCATTCCCGTGCTCATGTACCTATTACGAATACAGTACAATAAACAAACAACTGAACTGCAATATAACCGATCGACAATGACACACTCTAAATTACTCGAGTGAGTCACCACACTTATTGCGAATGCAGAACACAAAAGAAACAAATCACGGAACTGCAATATGATCAACCGACGATGACACACTCTAAATTACTCGAGTGGGTCACCATATGTATGTACTCGAATAATTATGCTGAGCAATAATGAGGAAGAGCTATGTATCACCTGTGTGGCTTGGTTCCGGGATGGCAAAAGTGACCTTTGGCTTTGGTCTTGATTCTTTGCAATAAATAGAGAATCAAATGTGAAGATGGGCAGAGTAAGAGTAGAGATCTTAGCTTGTGATAGGCCGCAGCGTAAAATAATTAAAAATAAAATATATAAACAAAATTTTGTCAAAACTATTCTCCGGCTTCATCTTTTATCTCTATCTCATGCTCTCCGCCGTCTGCTCTTCCCTTTTTTCCCAAGGCAAGCACGGCAGAAGCGTAGCATTGGTGGCAGCGGTGGGATATACTAAAAATCCTGACCACTACACGTAAAAAAGGGATATACTAAAAAAAACCGACCACCACACGTAAAGGTGGGATATACTAAAAAACCCGACCACCACACTTAAAAGTGAGATATACTAAAAATCCCGACTACCACACGTAAAGGTGGGATCTCGCTAAAAAGTCCCGTCTACCCCACACAAAAAGGCGGGATTTACTAAAAATCCCGACTACCACACGTAAAGGTAGGATCACACAAAAAGATCCACCAGTAAAAGTAGTGTAGTGATAAAAGTAATCAGTAAATTAGTGATAAAGCGTCTCTGGGGCTACAACACCAGAAACAGTGCAAAAAAAATCAAAATAAAAGAAAAAGAAAGATAAGGCACAAAAAAAGGAGAGACCAGTAGACCGAGCACAACAAGCAGCAGCTATATCCAGTACCAACAGCAGCAAGCAGTATCCCCAACCAGCACCCTTCAACAACGGAAACAACAACAACATCAACATCAGCAACATCCAACAACAACACAAGTCATGGGTCCCCTGATGTTCATTTTACTGCCAGTACTGACCAGTGCCACTCTCAAGATAAGATAAGTTGAACAAAATCCAGTCCGTGGCCGTGGTGCAGTGGTTAACATCATCGACCGCCGAGCTGAAGGTCTATAGTTCAAATTCGCTTCATAGCCAAGAAAAAGTAATTCTTATACGGACAAAAAGTATGCAACGCAGTTGTGAATGGAAAGTGATCAGACGTATTGCTGCAAGCATAACACTCACAGTATATGGTCAACTGAAATTCATCCTCTGCGTATGCAATATTAAAAAGTGCGCGAACGAATTTTTACGGACTATAACCAAAACTGAATTTGGTCGGCCCTCGTCCTATCTAGGACAACCACCCCTAAGAGTAGTGAACGAACATCAACGACCCAAACCAGTGGTAAGAAAAGAAAAAGTAATATACCTCTTCCTCTTCCTTTTAGGGAAAATTTCAAAAATTTATTTTTCTCTCAGATAACGGAGAATACCAAATGTAACAATTGCTTAAAATTAATTTCTGTATTGTCTTTTCTATCGTGTGATATATGTGGACTTAATTTACATCTTGAATGTGCCAATGTCAACGAAAAAGACGTGAAAGTTATAAAGTCTTTTTTAAATGTGAAGTGTGCATACATATTCCACTGCAAAATTGTGTTAAAAAAATGAGAGAACTTTCATAGTTATTAAACCTCTCCTCTCCAATGAATTCTGTTTCTCAGAGTACAGTTGTAGAAACATCTAAAACTAATACATCAAAATTAAATGTAAGTCGCAACATTCGTGGTTCTACTCGTGTACAGAGAATACCGAAAATCAATAATAAACGGCTTTCCTCTTCCGTGGACAGCAGAACTGCCCCTTCGACCTCATCAACTCCTCATGATCGTGTCTCTTTAAAGCAAAGAAGAGTTTCCTTAACTGATGGTCTTTCTTCCGCAAATTCTGTTGGCATTGCAAAACAGACAAAAACATCATCGTCTCTTTCAATCACAGGCGATGTTATTACTAATGCTCCCAATATCGAGAATACTGTCTCTCCTTCACTCGAGCCTGATCAATGCGGAGATGCCTTTGGAGCGATTTCAAGTAAAACCGCTGTTGCTGTCGTCCCTTCTAATGCTGATGACACCACCACCGATGTCGTTGTTGCTGTTGAATCTCTTGGTGCTGACGATGCCCAAAATGTTGAGATTGCTGCTGTTGCTAACAAATATTATAATGTTTCCCAACCACATGACGCGTTGGATAGACAAATTCCATTTTCGTATGTTCATAAGAGACGTAAACACAAACAGCTGATTGGCAGTGACACTGGTACTGAAGCTCTTACTGCTCTTCCATCCGTACCCAGGAGACGATTTATTCATATCTCTCGTTTGAATAAATCAGTCACCGAAGAGAGTGTTATAAATTACACCGCACGTCGGCTTAATTTGCCTACGTCAAGTTTGGTGTGCTCTAAATTAGTAAAAAATGTTGCGGACATTTCATCTCTTCATTTTATTGATTTTAAACTGGGGGTCCCAGCTGGATCATTTAATGCTGCCCTTAATACTTCTATCTGGCCTGTTGGCGTCCAGATCAAGGAATTTATAAGTCGTCCAAAAAACGAGGTGCACCCAAGACAACAAAATGTGCTGACGTAAATAAAACCTCTTTTACTGCTGCATCAGATGAATGCTTTTCCATATTTTACCATAATGTTGGAGGTATGAGAACAAAATCAAACGATTTTTTTAGTTCTGTTGCTGATTGTTATTATGATATAAT
Organism: Eumerus sabulonum; assembly: GCA_951905685.1. Taxonomy (NCBI): domain Eukaryota; kingdom Metazoa; phylum Arthropoda; class Insecta; order Diptera; family Syrphidae; genus Eumerus; species Eumerus sabulonum. The sequence goes on from OX645060.1 coordinate 97,290,040, forward strand.
CACTTTAACCGAGACATGGTTAAATGATAGTTTTCTTACAACTGAATTCTTCACATCTGATTTCAATGTTTTCCGAAAAGATCGTTGCTGCATACAGACGAGTTTAAATAGAGGAGGTGGTGTTTTGTTTGCCATTCGAACTGGATACATAAGTAAAGAAATTATTTTATCTGATACTAGTATTGAGCAAATATGTGTATGTGTAAATTCAACTATTTTACCTGCTCATAGAACTATTCATATATATTTTTTTGTTTCATACATTCCTCCATCTTCTCAATATTCTGTTTATGAAGCTCACATAGAAAATATAAGAGATATTGCAAAGATGACAATTGTTATATTGTAATTCTTGGTGATTTTAATTTACCGAATGTAAAATGGTCTTTTTCAAATGATGAGCACCAACTTTTTCCTTACAACGTATCTAAAGAATTTGTGTATAATGTAATTGATAGTTTAATGGCTTTGAATATGTATCAAATTAATGATGTTTACAATTCTATTGGTCATATTTTAGATTTGGTTTTATTGATAAGAATCTTGAAGCTCGAATAGAGGATGCTAGTTTTGAGTTATTAGAGAATAGTATTCATCATAAAGCACTTGAAGTAAGATTCAACTTCTCTGTTTTAATAGAATCACAATTATCTACAAATGTAGCTCAGAAATACGATTTTAAAAATACTGACTTTGTCTCCATGAATAGATATTTTGAATCAGTGAATTGGCAAACAATTTCAAATTGTACTAACTTAGAGATTGCTTTTTCAAGGTTTCGGAATATACTTGATTGTGCTATCTCAAATTTTGTTCCCATAAAGACTATAAGAAATTCAAAAAGACCAATTTGGTTTAATAAAAGTTTATCCAGGTTTTATGAATAAACTTCATAAAAAAAGTAGACGTTCGATTACGCTTCGTGAGTTATTTAATAGAACTAGAAAAGAGTACGAATTTTTAAGAAAATTTACTTATAAGCAATATGTTTGGTCTCTCGAGTCGAAAATCAAGAGTAATTCTAAATGTTTTTGGTCATTTTTGAATACTAAAAGAAAATCAATTGGGATTCCATCCAGTGTGTCATATAATGGGATCTTTTCTGAGAATACAATTGATATCTGTAATAATCTTGCTTTGTTTTTCCAATCAAATTTCTCTGACCTGAGAATAAATTATGATCAAAATTTTATTAATTTCGGATCTAATATAAACGCTGTTAGCCTGTGTTTATCTGTAGATGATGTTTTGACAGCTTTATCATCTCTGGACAACAGTTTCTCTGTTGCACCGGATAATATTCCTCCACTTCTTTTAAAATTTTGCAAATACAATCTAGCAGCCCCACTTTGTCATATTTTCAATATGTCTTTACGACAAGGTATATTTTTGGATACATGGAAATATTCTCTTATAACTCCTCTGCATGAGTCTGGATCCAAGGGATCTGTGGAAAACTATAGACCTATTGCTAAACTTCAGCTTATCCCTAAAGTATTTGAAGCAATTGTCAAAAATAAACCTTATAGTTTAGTACGAAATCATATTTCCCAGCATCAACATGGCTTCATGAGTGGAAGATCCACGGCAACTAATCTATCAATATTTACAAATTACTGCCTTGAATGTTTAAATAATCGCTTGCAAGTCGATGTAATTTATACCGATTTTTCAAAAGCTTTTGATCGAGTACAACATAATATTCTTATAAAAAAAACTTGATCTGCTTGGTTTCCAGTCTGCTCTTCTTAACTGGATCAAAAGTTATTTAATTGGACGTAGGCAATATGTCAAAATTGGCGAGGTAGTATCAAACGAAATTAATAACTTTCCGGTGTACCTCAGGGCAGCCATCTTGGGCCACTTCTTTTTATTCTTTTTATTAATGATCTGCCAAATCATATTTCTTATTCAAGGTGTCTTTTGTATGCTGATGATCTTAAGATTTTTAGCTGTGTAAAATCTCTTGTAGATGCCTGTAACATTCAAACTGATATCGATTCAATAGTTAACTGGTGCAATATAAATGGGTTATATTTAAATATAAAAAAATGCAGTATTGTGACATTTTCAAAAATACTGAATGCATTTTGTTTTGATTATAAAATAAAGAATCTTGCCTTGGAAAGGCTGATGAGTCAAAAGGATCTTGGAGTTATTTTTGACTCTAAAATGAGTTTTTCACTTCAAATTGATCATGTAATTTCTCGGGCTAACTCGATGTTAGGTTTTATTTCTCGAAATTCTAAGTCTTTTGAAGATCCTTATACTCTGAAAACCCTTTATCTATCCCTTGTTAGGCCCTTGCTAGAGTATTGTTGTATTATATGGAATCCCTTTACACAATCAAATATCCATAGGATTGAAAAAGTTCAGAAAAGATTTACTAAATTTGCATTAAGAAAGATTTATAGGAACTCGTGTATCCCATCTTATGAAACCAGGTGCATCTTAATTGATTTAAAACCTTTAGTGTTAAGAAGAAAACTATATTCGATACTCTTTGGTTTTGATATTTTTAATTTTAACATTGATTGTTCAGCTTTGCTATCAATGTTTAATATTTATGTACCTTCTCGTGGTTTGCGGCCTAGAGATGGCAATTTTCTATATGTTCCTCTTCACAGTACAAATTATGCAAAACACAATCCGATTACTGATTCCGTTATTGCTTTCAATGAATTTTATTTTGCTATCGATTTTAATAAAAATAGGTCAGATGTTAAGAAAGATTTATTAAAATTGCTGTAAATTTCATTATATTAAGCTAATTTTATTGAATTTACATATATATTAATTTTGTAGTCTCCATAAAGTCATGTAACATGATTGACGAAATAAATAAATAAATAAATAAATTTCCACCTGTTCAAAGTCATACCCCTTCCGACAAGTTTTCACAATAACCTTGTATTTATTCAACCTAGTTCTAAATACCTCCTCATAGATTACAAAATGGAACATTATTATAACTTAGAATCCGAAGATCTGGGTCACTGCAAAGCTATTGACAACAATTAATTATGTGAAATGACACATCCTATTTTCAGCACAAATACAAACAACTTCCAATGCGAAATCCAACTTTTGCAAAGAGTACAATCTTTCCCAACCTCCTGCGAAATCAAAGAATCAAACATTTCTTCTATTTGGATACAAACTTCCTAACCAAATGCATGGTTATTCTCCTCTTTAAATAAATATGTACTTGGCGAAATATGTCAAGATTCTGTTACCACACGTACACTGGAAGGAATAGCTTCTCTAGAGCTGCTTGCTTAAATCCAAAGATCTCACGATACGGGCTAAATACGAAAAAGCTAATTTTATTTATAACTCCTTTATTCCAGCCTTAAATATTTCCGATGTAGAGGGCAACTTTCCGTAAAATATAATCGAACCCAAAAACGAGATAACATTCGTTAAGTACTCTAGCCGAGATGAACTGAACCTCCTTTCTAAACAGATTAGTTTCCAAAAAACTAAAGAACAAAGACCATTTTTATCAATTGATAAACACGATATACACTATTATACGATAATATACTTCATCTTCATCCTCATCATTTTACTTTGTTACAAAAGATACCAAGCTTATGTATTGAAACACGAGTATGAAAAAGAATGAAAGAAAGAGAAGATTGTACAGGTGGTTCAAGATAGAAATGAAAATCCAATTTTTGTATTAAGTAATTAATGGAACTCAATGAAAATTAGGAAAAGCAATAATAAAAAAAAAAAAAAAAAACATGTAGAATAAATACTGTATATGTAATATGTAATATCAATATCCGCATGTTAAAACTTGAAATAAGAAAAGAAAAGAAAAAAAACAAAAAAAAAAAATAAATAAAAAACTGTATTTTGATGCGATGTATTTAGAAATATAAATACATTAAGCAGTATATGTACGAATATCATTATTCATATATGTATGCATGTACATAATTGATGTTTATAACCAGTAGTATTCTGTAATGCTCTGTCTTCTATGCATATGGTTCAACTCTACGCGTTTTAACGAAAATTCCTAACCTTTTTTCATTAAGGCTACGAATTTTCATTTTTTAAGAGGGGGAGGATGTTGTGACCCGAGAGCCACAACCATTAGATTCCCGAGATACAAATCCAACATAAGTTGCACAGTCACCCAACCACCGAACGCCAGCCATGCATAATTCATTCGCGTGCTCATGCATCTATTACGAATACAGTACAATAAACAAACACCTGAACTGCAATATGATCAACCGACGATGACACACTCTAAATTACTCGAGTGGGTCACCATATGTATGTACTCGAATAATTATGCTGAGCAATAATGAGGAAGAGCTATGTATCACCTGTGTGGCTTGGTTCCGGGATGGCAAAAGTGACCTTTGGCTTTGGTCTTGATTCTTTGCAATAAATAGAGAATCAAATGTGAAGATGGGCAGAGTAAGAGTAGAGATCTTAGCTTGTGATAGGCCGCAGCGTAAAATAATTAAAAATAAAATATATAAACAAAATTTTGTCAAAACTATTCTCCGGCTTCATCTTTTATCTCTATCTCATGCTCTCCGCCGTCTGCTCTTCCCTTTTTTCCCAAGGCAAGCACGGCAGAAGCGTAGCATTGGTGGCAGCGGTGGGATATACTAAAAATCCTGACCACTACACGTAAAAAAGGGATATACTAAAAAAAACCGACCACCACACGTAAAGGTGGGATATACTAAAAAACCCGACCACCACACTTAAAAGTGAGATATACTAAAAATCCCGACTACCACACGTAAAGGTGGGATCTCGCTAAAAAGTCCCGTCTACCCCACACAAAAAGGCGGGATTTACTAAAAATCCCGACTACCACACGTAAAGGTAGGATCACACAAAAAGATCCACCAGTAAAAGTAGTGTAGTGATAAAAGTAATCAGTAAATTAGTGATAAAGCGTCTCTGGGGCTACAACACCAGAAACAGTGCAAAAAAAATCAAAATAAAAGAAAAAGAAAGATAAGGCACAAAAAAAGGAGAGACCAGTAGACCGAGCACAACAAGCAGCAGCTATATCCAGTACCAACAGCAGCAAGCAGTATCCCCAACCAGCACCCTTCAACAACGGAAACAACAACAACATCAACATCAGCAACATCCAACAACAACACAAGTCATGGGTCCCCTGATGTTCATTTTACTGCCAGTACTGACCAGTGCCACTCTCAAGATAAGATAAGTTGAACAAAATCCAGTCCGTGGCCGTGGTGCAGTGGTTAACATCATCGACCGCCGAGCTGAAGGTCTATAGTTCAAATTCGCTTCATAGCCAAGAAAAAGTAATTCTTATACGGACAAAAAGTATGCAACGCAGTTGTGAATGGAAAGTGATCAGACGTATTGCTGCAAGCATAACACTCACAGTATATGGTCAACTGAAATTCATCCTCTGCGTATGCAATATTAAAAAGTGCGCGAACGAATTTTTACGGACTATAACCAAAACTGAATTTGGTCGGCCCTCGTCCTATCTAGGACAACCACCCCTAAGAGTAGTGAACGAACATCAACGACCCAAACCAGTGGTAAGAAAAGAAAAAGTAATATACCTCTTCCTCTTCCTTTTAGGGAAAATTTCAAAAATTTATTTTTCTCTCAGATAACGGAGAATACCAAATGTAACAATTGCTTAAAATTAATTTCTGTATTGTCTTTTCTATCGTGTGATATATGTGGACTTAATTTACATCTTGAATGTGCCAATGTCAACGAAAAAGACGTGAAAGTTATAAAGTCTTTTTTAAATGTGAAGTGTGCATACATATTCCACTGCAAAATTGTGTTAAAAAAATGAGAGAACTTTCATAGTTATTAAACCTCTCCTCTCCAATGAATTCTGTTTCTCAGAGTACAGTTGTAGAAACATCTAAAACTAATACATCAAAATTAAATGTAAGTCGCAACATTCGTGGTTCTACTCGTGTACAGAGAATACCGAAAATCAATAATAAACGGCTTTCCTCTTCCGTGGACAGCAGAACTGCCCCTTCGACCTCATCAACTCCTCATGATCGTGTCTCTTTAAAGCAAAGAAGAGTTTCCTTAACTGATGGTCTTTCTTCCGCAAATTCTGTTGGCATTGCAAAACAGACAAAAACATCATCGTCTCTTTCAATCACAGGCGATGTTATTACTAATGCTCCCAATATCGAGAATACTGTCTCTCCTTCACTCGAGCCTGATCAATGCGGAGATGCCTTTGGAGCGATTTCAAGTAAAACCGCTGTTGCTGTCGTCCCTTCTAATGCTGATGACACCACCACCGATGTCGTTGTTGCTGTTGAATCTCTTGGTGCTGACGATGCCCAAAATGTTGAGATTGCTGCTGTTGCTAACAAATATTATAATGTTTCCCAACCACATGACGCGTTGGATAGACAAATTCCATTTTCGTATGTTCATAAGAGACGTAAACACAAACAGCTGATTGGCAGTGACACTGGTACTGAAGCTCTTACTGCTCTTCCATCCGTACCCAGGAGACGATTTATTCATATCTCTCGTTTGAATAAATCAGTCACCGAAGAGAGTGTTATAAATTACACCGCACGTCGGCTTAATTTGCCTACGTCAAGTTTGGTGTGCTCTAAATTAGTAAAAAATGTTGCGGACATTTCATCTCTTCATTTTATTGATTTTAAACTGGGGGTCCCAGCTGGATCATTTAATGCTGCCCTTAATACTTCTATCTGGCCTGTTGGCGTCCAGATCAAGGAATTTATAAGTCGTCCAAAAAACGAGGTGCACCCAAGACAACAAAATGTGCTGACGTAAATAAAACCTCTTTTACTGCTGCATCAGATGAATGCTTTTCCATATTTTACCATAATGTTGGAGGTATGAGAACAAAATCAAACGATTTTTTTAGTTCTGTTGCTGATTGTTATTATGATATAATCACTTTAACCGAGACATGGTTAAATGATAGTTTTCTTACAACTGAATTCTTCACATCTGATTTCAATGTTTTCCGAAAAGATCGTTGCTGCATACAGACGAGTTTAAATAGAGGAGGTGGTGTTTTGTTTGCCATTCGAACTGGATACATAAGTAAAGAAATTATTTTATCTGATACTAGTATTGAGCAAATATGTGTATGTGTAAATTCAACTATTTTACCTGCTCATAGAACTATTCATATATATTTTTTTGTTTCATACATTCCTCCATCTTCTCAATATTCTGTTTATGAAGCTCACATAGAAAATATAAGAGATATTGCAAAGATGACAATTGTTATATTGTAATTCTTGGTGATTTTAATTTACCGAATGTAAAATGGTCTTTTTCAAATGATGAGCACCAACTTTTTCCTTACAACGTATCTAAAGAATTTGTGTATAATGTAATTGATAGTTTAATGGCTTTGAATATGTATCAAATTAATGATGTTTACAATTCTATTGGTCATATTTTAGATTTGGTTTTATTGATAAGAATCTTGAAGCTCGAATAGAGGATGCTAGTTTTGAGTTATTAGAGAATAGTATTCATCATAAAGCACTTGAAGTAAGATTCAACTTCTCTGTTTTAATAGAATCACAATTATCTACAAATGTAGCTCAGAAATACGATTTTAAAAATACTGACTTTGTCTCCATGAATAGATATTTTGAATCAGTGAATTGGCAAACAATTTCAAATTGTACTAACTTAGAGATTGCTTTTTCAAGGTTTCGGAATATACTTGATTGTGCTATCTCAAATTTTGTTCCCATAAAGACTATAAGAAATTCAAAAAGACCAATTTGGTTTAATAAAAGTTTATCCAGGTTTTATGAATAAACTTCATAAAAAAAGTAGACGTTCGATTACGCTTCGTGAGTTATTTAATAGAACTAGAAAAGAGTACGAATTTTTAAGAAAATTTACTTATAAGCAATATGTTTGGTCTCTCGAGTCGAAAATCAAGAGTAATTCTAAATGTTTTTGGTCATTTTTGAATACTAAAAGAAAATCAATTGGGATTCCATCCAGTGTGTCATATAATGGGATCTTTTCTGAGAATACAATTGATATCTGTAATAATCTTGCTTTGTTTTTCCAATCAAATTTCTCTGACCTGAGAATAAATTATGATCAAAATTTTATTAATTTCGGATCTAATATAAACGCTGTTAGCCTGTGTTTATCTGTAGATGATGTTTTGACAGCTTTATCATCTCTGGACAACAGTTTCTCTGTTGCACCGGATAATATTCCTCCACTTCTTTTAAAATTTTGCAAATACAATCTAGCAGCCCCACTTTGTCATATTTTCAATATGTCTTTACGACAAGGTATATTTTTGGATACATGGAAATATTCTCTTATAACTCCTCTGCATGAGTCTGGATCCAAGGGATCTGTGGAAAACTATAGACCTATTGCTAAACTTCAGCTTATCCCTAAAGTATTTGAAGCAATTGTCAAAAATAAACCTTATAGTTTAGTACGAAATCATATTTCCCAGCATCAACATGGCTTCATGAGTGGAAGATCCACGGCAACTAATCTATCAATATTTACAAATTACTGCCTTGAATGTTTAAATAATCGCTTGCAAGTCGATGTAATTTATACCGATTTTTCAAAAGCTTTTGATCGAGTACAACATAATATTCTTATAAAAAAAACTTGATCTGCTTGGTTTCCAGTCTGCTCTTCTTAACTGGATCAAAAGTTATTTAATTGGACGTAGGCAATATGTCAAAATTGGCGAGGTAGTATCAAACGAAATTAATAACTTTCCGGTGTACCTCAGGGCAGCCATCTTGGGCCACTTCTTTTTATTCTTTTTATTAATGATCTGCCAAATCATATTTCTTATTCAAGGTGTCTTTTGTATGCTGATGATCTTAAGATTTTTAGCTGTGTAAAATCTCTTGTAGATGCCTGTAACATTCAAACTGATATCGATTCAATAGTTAACTGGTGCAATATAAATGGGTTATATTTAAATATAAAAAAATGCAGTATTGTGACATTTTCAAAAATACTGAATGCATTTTGTTTTGATTATAAAATAAAGAATCTTGCCTTGGAAAGGCTGATGAGTCAAAAGGATCTTGGAGTTATTTTTGACTCTAAAATGAGTTTTTCACTTCAAATTGATCATGTAATTTCTCGGGCTAACTCGATGTTAGGTTTTATTTCTCGAAATTCTAAGTCTTTTGAAGATCCTTATACTCTGAAAACCCTTTATCTATCCCTTGTTAGGCCCTTGCTAGAGTATTGTTGTATTATATGGAATCCCTTTACACAATCAAATATCCATAGGATTGAAAAAGTTCAGAAAAGATTTACTAAATTTGCATTAAGAAAGATTTATAGGAACTCGTGTATCCCATCTTATGAAACCAGGTGCATCTTAATTGATTTAAAACCTTTAGTGTTAAGAAGAAAACTATATTCGATACTCTTTGGTTTTGATATTTTTAATTTTAACATTGATTGTTCAGCTTTGCTATCAATGTTTAATATTTATGTACCTTCTCGTGGTTTGCGGCCTAGAGATGGCAATTTTCTATATGTTCCTCTTCACAGTACAAATTATGCAAAACACAATCCGATTACTGATTCCGTTATTGCTTTCAATGAATTTTATTTTGCTATCGATTTTAATAAAAATAGGTCAGATGTTAAGAAAGATTTATTAAAATTGCTGTAAATTTCATTATATTAAGCTAATTTTATTGAATTTACATATATATTAATTTTGTAGTCTCCATAAAGTCATGTAACATGATTGACGAAATAAATAAATAAATAAATAAATTTCCACCTGTTCAAAGTCATACCCCTTCCGACAAGTTTTCACAATAACCTTGTATTTATTCAACCTAGTTCTAAATACCTCCTCATAGATTACAAAATGGAACATTATTATAACTTAGAATCCGAAGATCTGGGTCACTGCAAAGCTATTGACAACAATTAATTATGTGAAATGACACATCCTATTTTCAGCACAAATACAAACAACTTCCAATGCGAAATCCAACTTTTGCAAAGAGTACAATCTTTCCCAACCTCCTGCGAAATCAAAGAATCAAACATTTCTTCTATTTGGATACAAACTTCCTAACCAAATGCATGGTTATTCTCCTCTTTAAATAAATATGTACTTGGCGAAATATGTCAAGATTCTGTTACCACACGTACACTGGAAGGAATAGCTTCTCTAGAGCTGCTTGCTTAAATCCAAAGATCTCACGATACGGGCTAAATACGAAAAAGCTAATTTTATTTATAACTCCTTTATTCCAGCCTTAAATATTTCCGATGTAGAGGGCAACTTTCCGTAAAATATAATCGAACCCAAAAACGAGATAACATTCGTTAAGTACTCTAGCCGAGATGAACTGAACCTCCTTTCTAAACAGATTAGTTTCCAAAAAACTAAAGAACAAAGACCATTTTTATCAATTGATAAACACGATATACACTATTATACGATAATATACTTCATCTTCATCCTCATCATTTTACTTTGTTACAAAAGATACCAAGCTTATGTATTGAAACACGAGTATGAAAAAGAATGAAAGAAAGAGAAGATTGTACAGGTGGTTCAAGATAGAAATGAAAATCCAATTTTTGTATTAAGTAATTAATGGAACTCAATGAAAATTAGGAAAAGCAATAATAAAAAAAAAAAAAAAAAACATGTAGAATAAATACTGTATATGTAATATGTAATATCAATATCCGCATGTTAAAACTTGAAATAAGAAAAGAAAAGAAAAAAAACAAAAAAAAAAAATAAATAAAAAACTGTATTTTGATGCGATGTATTTAGAAATATAAATACATTAAGCAGTATATGTACGAATATCATTATTCATATATGTATGCATGTACATAATTGATGTTTATAACCAGTAGTATTCTGTAATGCTCTGTCTTCTATGCATATGGTTCAACTCTACGCGTTTTAACGAAAATTCCTAACCTTTTTTCATTAAGGCTACGAATTTTCATTTTTTAAGAGGGGGAGGATGTTGTGACCCGAGAGCCACAACCATTAGATTCCCGAGATACAAATCCAACATAAGTTGCACAGTCACCCAACCACCGAACGCCAGCCATGCATAATTCATTCGCGTGCTCATGCATCTATTACGAATACAGTACAATAAACAAACACCTGAATTGCAATATGATCAACCGACGATGACACACTCTAAATTAGTCGGGTGGGTCACCATATGTATGTACTCGAATAATTACGCTGAACAATAATGAGGAAGAGTTATGTATCAGCATGCTGTGTGGGTTGGTTTCGGGAGGACAAAAGTGACTTTTGGCTTCGGTCTTGATTCTTTACAATAAATAGAGAACCAAATATGAAGATGGGCAGAGTAAGAGTAGAGATCTTGGCTTGTGATAGGCCGCAGCGTAAGATAATTAAAAATAAAATAAATAAACAAAATTTGTCAAAACTATTTTCCGCCTTCATCTTTCATCACTATCTCGTGCTCTCCGCCGTCTGCTCTTCCCTTTTTTCCCAAAGGAAACCTCAACCGCGGCCGAAGAAGGGCGATTGTACTCATAAAGGATAAACGCTTACCCCCAGGCAAATGGAGCCTCGGACGCATCATAGAAAGATACCAAGGGAAGGATGACCTCACACTCGTCAACAAGGTAAAGACACAACAGGGAGAGTATACGAGGCCAATTTCAGAACTATGCCCACTTCCCATTAACGAATACGAAACAAACACAAACAGTACCGAAACAGATAGCAACGTAAGAAACTAACACCATTTCAAACCCATTACATCTAATAAATAAAATAAAAAACGGACTACATGGCAACACAACACGGAATATACCACACTCAATCAAAAAAAAAAAAAAAAAAACTCAAGCGATGTACCCAAGAGCTCATAATCACGCACGAACCCAAATTGAACCCAAACCAAATAACAAACACGTAAGAACCCAAATGGAACCCGCCGAAACACAACACGGAAGACGAGATGCAACTCGCATCTCAGTCACAACCGAATGGCCGATATCGAATACGAAAGCAAAAACCAAGAAACAGACAACGAGTTCCTTTCACTCAGCAACGTCACAACAAATCGGCCACCTGTCTAGCTCAGCATTGCAAACGAGCATAAAGGGCAACGGTGACAGGTGTGGCCATGCATTTGAAATTTGCACGTTTTTTTTGGCTTGTTTGTGTTCTTAAGTCAGTGTTGATTATTGTTCGCGTATGTACATACATTAACCCGAATATCTTTTCATGAGAATACCAAGGCGTAAACGAAGAACGATCAGAAAGCGCACTAATGGTGTAGAAGTGGAAGCGTGAAATGGCCATGCGCATGCACTTGTCTTTACATCGGTAACAACGCCCCACAACACATCACACCTGTTTTGACATTTTGTTTTGCCACACATTGGCATGCATACATACATTGTAATACATATTGTTACGAAATATTAAATCCCACACCAAATAGGGTTCGCACCACTGGATCGCGATAAACTACAATCGTCCTTTTTATCCGAATTAAAACACACACACTTTTGTTGTTTCACCACAGATCAACTATCTGTAGAGCTTCACCACTTTTATTTATTGTCCAAAACCGATTGAACACTTTAAACTTTATTACACACACAAACCTTTATTGAAAGCTTTTATTTTCCCACTGTTTTAATGATCGCACCGACTTGTCACGCTCTTTTCAATACCACAAGCTGAATGTCTGACGAGGGCGAGTGCTCGCGCTTATATAGCTCTCGGTCCACCTTCTCGAATGTTCGCCGTCGGAAGTTCCCCTTCGGAAATCTCTAGAATGCTATGACAATTAGCATTACGCCATTGACAGTTCATATTGTTACGAAATATTCAATCCACACCGAATAGGGTTCGTACCACTGAATTGCGATAAACTACAATTGTCCTTTTTATCCGAATAAAAACACACACACTTTTATTTCTTTCACCACAGATCAATTATCTGTGTAGCTTCACAACTTTTCTTTATTATCCAATACTATCCACTTTAAACTTTCTTACACAAACAAACCTTTATTGAGAGCATTTATTTTCACACTGTTTGATCACACTGACTTGTCACACGCTGTTCAATACCACAAACTGAATGCCTGTCGAGGGCGGGTGTTCGCGCTTATATAGCTATCGGTCCATCTTCTCGAATGTTCGCCGTCGGAGTTCCCCTTCGGAAATCTCTAGAATGTTCTGACAATTAGCATTACGTCGTTGGAAGTTTCGATAATTCCAATTTCCCCTTCACCAAAGCTTCGACAGCGAAATTCGAACTTAACCGTCGGTTTGTATGTCCGCAACACTGCCCTCCTCCTAAACTTGTTCGTCCTCGAACGAGCGCTTGGATCCTTCTCCGTAATATGGCGCTAACCTCTCTACGTGGACAATCTTATACTTCGCCCGTCTGTTTCCAATCTGCTGTATCCGATATACCACGTCATTGAGTTTTTTGATGACCTCATATGGTCCGTCCCAGGCTGATTGCCATTTGGGGCACAAGCCTTTTTATCGTTGTGGGTTGTACAGCAATACCAAATGTCCTTTCTCGAATCCAGAAGTATTCGCCCTCAAGTCGTATCTCGCCTTTATTTTATCGCTGACCAAATTCAGTCGCTCCCGGATGAACTGATGGATGGAGTTCAGCTGTTCTTTCTTTTCGGTTACGAAGTCCTCCCTGCCGCTAGTTGTCGGTAGTACCACGCCGAACTTCAAGTCCGATGGAAGTCGGAGATCAGATCCAAAAATGGCTTCCGCTGGTGTTGTTGCCGTTGAATTGTGCTGTGCCGAACGGTACGCCAATAAGAAAAGGGGAAGATGTTCATCCCAGTCCTTCTGATCTCTAACGACGACTTTTCTCAAGTATTCCTCCATCGTCCGGTTGAACCTTTCGACCATGCCATCAGATTGTGGGTGTAATGGTGTTGTCCGCGTCTTTCTGGTACCTAGCATGTCGCAGAGTTCTTTGAACACCAACGACTCGAAGTTCCTTCCATGGTCTGAGTGCAGTTCGTAACGCGCAACCCAGTTGTTCACGAATGCATCCGAAATGGTTTTGGCTTCCTGGTTGGGGATGCAAAACACCTCAGGCCACTTGCTGAAGTAATCGATCACCACCAGTGCGTATTTGTTTACAGCGTTGCTCGTTGGGAATGGCCCTGCGATGTCCATGGTGATACGTTCGAATGGTGCTCCAACATTGTACTGCTGCATATTTCCCCGAGTTTTCCTAACTGGCCCCTTTGCCTTCGCACACTCTTCACACCTGCGAATGAAATTTGTGACCGACTCATGGCATCCTACCCAGTAGGAACGTCTCTTGATCTTTTCTACAGTCTTGTTAACACCAAGATGACCCCTGCTGGTGGTATTCTCGGATGACCTCGTCGATTTGTCCTTTTGGAATTACCAGCACATCGTTTACAATGTTCCCGTCCTCGCTTTCCCAACTGCGGTAGAGGCAACCGTTCTTCAGCTTCAAACTCTGCCATTGAGCCCAGTAAGTTTTCACGATTGGGCTTTCACTGGATATTTGCTGCCAACTTGGTCGAAAACCTCGTTCTTGGTAGTCGATGATGACTGCCAGATCGGCATCTTCTCGCTGCTTCCTTCCGACCTTCTCGACAGTCCAAGAATCTTCTGGCAGCACATGAAAACGACGGATGTCGGTGACCTGTTCCTTGGTTTCGGCTCGCGAACAATGTTTGCATTCAACATCGCGAGGTCGTCTCGTTAATGCATCCGCATTTCTATGGCTGCTTCCCTTCCGGTATTCGCGTGCTCCCGCTTGATCTCCTTTTGGCGAATCCGACCTCGGACGTCTTCTTCTCAGAAGGCAATTTCTCACCATGTGCCCCTGCTGGTTGCAGATGTGGCAGCTACCTCGGAACGAGTGGCTCCTACTCACCGTTGTTTCTCTGGAACTACGCCGCAATTTGCTAGAGGGACGCTTTCTCCGCAGAAGGCAGTTTCTCGCAATGTGCCCTTGCTGGTCGCAGATATAGCAGCTACTTGGGAACGAGCGACTCCTACTCACTGTCGTTGCTCTGGAATTACGTCGCAATTTGCTGGAGCAGCGCTTTCTCCGCAGACAGCAGTTTCTCGCAATGTGCCCTTGCTGGTCGCAGATGTAGCATCTACCCGCGAATAAACCACTCCTACTCACCGTTGTTGTTCTGGAATTATCCTGGTCTTCAGATATGCGCCGTAATTTGATGGAAGGTCGGCACATCAAGAGCGATGTTTCACATGCGAGAGCGCTGGCAACTGTCTCCTTGAAAGATGTCTTCGGCAGGAGAATCAAGCTTCGCTGCGTGTCGGGGTCCCTTAGCCCTTGGATGAAAGAACCCGTTTTTAGCTTCTCCACCACATCAACTGGAACGTCCGCGTATGCAAGATGGGATAGCCTGTCGATGTCGGCAGCATGCTGTTGGATGGTCTCGTTTCCACGCTGCTTGCGTCCTTTACGTTCCAGCTTGTGCATCTCCTGCATGTGCTCACTGCCGTACCTTCGGTAAAGTGCTTCCCATATGGCTGTGTAGTTCCTTCTCTGGGTCTCCGGGATGGCCTGTAGAACACCAGCTGCTTCGCCCTTAAGCGAAATTACTAGAGCGGCCACACGATCTTCTTCTCCCCATTGATTCCGTTCCGCTGTTGTCTCGAACTGAAGTTTAAAGATGTTAAAAGCGCTCGTGCCGTCGTAGTTGGGAGCTGTGAATTTCGATGCCGCGGTCGGTACAACGATTCCTTGATGTTGAACTTTCTGGACAGTTTTCTCGAGTTCCAGAACCTTCTTGTCGAACTGCGATTCCAGTGTCTCGATTATCTTTTCTTGATTATTTTCGAAATCTAGAACCTTCTTGTCGAACCTTGACTCCAGTGACTCGATTCTCTTTTCTTGATTATTCTCGAGATCTAGAAACTTCTTGTCGAATCTCGATTCTAGTGTCTCGATTCTCTCTTCGACGTCCTGGAATCGATCGTTGACTGTCTGCTGGATGTTTCTTAGGCTTTCTCGATTGTTCTCTAGCATCCCTTCTAACGTCTCCAGCTTCTGGCCCAGAAAGGTGGAATTTTCCTCCAACTTTCTACTTACGGCAGCGGAATTTTCCTTCAGCTTTTGATCTAGTTTCTTGCTCAGGGAAGTACTCATAGCATTCACAGCCGCGAGAATTCGCTGCATATCGCACGCTGGCTCAGTAGATGTCGACGGCTTCTCCACCCCGAATTCGTAACTCTCCCAGTCGACACCTTCTTCCTGCAACGCCGATCGCAGTCTCTCCACCAGGTTGGCTTTACTTCCCACTGTGGATAGTTGCCGAGCATCCAGCTCTCTTTTCAGTTGTTCAATGGTCAACTTTTCCAATTTCACCATTTTCTCACTCTTTTAATAATTCACTTTTAATAGTCCAATTCCCAGTTTAAATAAACGTTCCACTCGTTTACTCCCAATCCCATTTCTGACACCAAATGTTACGAATTATTCAATCCACACCGAATAGGGTTCGTACCACTGGATTGCGATAAACTACAATTGTCCTTTTTATTCGAATGCTCAGCTCCCAACTTTGACGGCACGAGTGCGTTTAACATCTTTAAACTTCAGTTCGAGACAACAGCGGAACGGAATCAATGGGGAGAAGAAAATCGTGGGGCCGCTCTAGTAATTTCGCTAAAGGCCAAGCAACTGATATTCGACAGACCATCCCGGAGACCCAGAGAAGGATCTACACAGCCATATGGGAAGCTCTTCATCGGAGATACGGCAGTGAGCACATGCAGGAGATGCACAAACTGGAACTTAAAGGACGCAAGCAGCGTGGAAACGAGACCATCCTGCAGTACGCTGCCGACATCGAGAGGCTGTCTCATCTAACCTACGCGGATGTTGGTGTGGGGATTGAATATTTCGTAACAATATTGTTACGACATATTCGATCCCACACCGAATAGGGTTCGCAACACTGGATTGCGATAAACTACAATTGTCCTTTTTATCCGAATTAAAGACACACACACTTTTCTTTCTTTCACCACAGATCAATTATCTGTGTAGCTTCACCACTTTTATTTATCATCCAATACTATCCACTTTAAACTTTATTACACAAACAGCCCTTTATTGAGAGCTTTTATTTTCACACTGTTTGATCACACTGACTTGTCACACGCTGTTCAATACCACAAACTGAATGTCTGCCGAGGGCGAGTGTTCGCGCTTATATAGCTCTCGGTGCACCTTCTCGAATGTTCGCCGTCGGAAGTTCCCCTTCGGAAATCTCTAGGATGCTCTGACAATTAGCATTACGCCGTTGACAGTTGACATCATTCCAATCCCCGCTTCAAGAGAGCTTTCGGACTTCGGCAGCGAAATTCGAACTTAACCGTCGGTTTGTGTCTCCGCAACATTATTGAACCGAAAATAAAGAAAATACTTGAATTCCAACGGTCAAAGAGTTCGGTCTATTTTTTCCACACGTGATCACGGCAATTAAGCTTTGTACCGACTTACGATAAAATGTATTAGACGCACGCAACCACAATTCGCAACACACAATCTGGCTTCAAGTCAGCTGCACGTAGAGAGCTTAGTTTCACAAATTTCTCACTCTTACTCTTCGAGTAGAGGGTAGCTCTACCCCGGCGCTTTTTACGATATGAGGTCGAGCAAAAGTTGAGGTAGCATTATGTGTTACTTCATAGGATATCGTTGGTCCTACTCATCATGCTGTCAAAGTCGGCGCGAGAGTTATGATTAGGTTCTCGGGGTAGTTTAAAAAGAAAAAGGACTCGTAAATTTTAAATTAATACGTCTTTCTTTTCCAAAAACAGAATTACAATTCAATTGGTTAGATCTTTTTGTGATCTACTTATATTGGTTTTCTTTGCATAGACGACATAGAGAGCGGACGTGATCTAGGCACTGATTAGGTCGTATATGCAATTACATTTATTGTTTTAAACTTTTTTTTTTTTTTTTATTAATTTATTGCGGGTCGCCCGCGGGATGATAATCCTGTATCCATTTAGGCATGTGTGTGTGTGTGAACTCTCGCCGTTTGGGTTGCGGAGATAACTAACTCCTGCTGCGGAAATAGATGCGGTGGTATTTGCCTGATGTCGGGAATGATTGTGTGTGGATTGCAGGGAGAGTGTGGTGTTAGGGTACGGACGTAACTCGCGCGCAAGCCTGTACGTGTTTCTAACTTTACCCGTACAGTCCATTTTATCCCTTCCCCGATTGCGAGAAACCCCGTTACGGCGTAACACAGACGTTAACAAGATTCTTTATTGGACAGTTAAATGGCGAATAAAATGAAATGAAATCAGCGCACGTGAACTTCACCAACAAAAGATATAATAATATTCCAGTCGTAATAAATAAGAATGCAATACCTTACGCAAATTCGGCCAAATAATTAAGAATGACCCTGGATGCCAAATTAAAATGGAAAGAGCACGTGAAGAAGAAAAAACAGAAATGGAATTCAAATACCGACAAATTTATTGGCCGCGGAAGAAGCTCCCAACTATCAATTTATAACAGGTTTCTGCTGTATAAGCAATCGTTAAGGCCAATATGGACGTACGGTATTCAGTTATTGGGCTATACCAAAATGAGGAGTGCTGACATTATTCAGTTTGACGGTAAACGAGGGCTAAATATAGTATATAACTAAATATATGCTTTCATCAAAAAAGGACGCTCACCACCGACGTCTTGACCAGAACGTTTGTATAGGCAGATATAAGTTCGAGGTGGTTAAGGACTTCGTCTACCTTGGCTCCGCAGTGACCTGGAACAACGACATCAGTTCCGAAATCAAACGCAGAAACACTCTTGCCAATCGCTTTGGGCTCAGGAGGCAACTGAGTAATAGAGCCCTCTCCCGAACGACAAAGTTGATTCTATATAAGACCCTTATCATCCCGGTCCTGTTGTACGGCGCAGAAGCGGATGAGGAGGCCCTTGGTCGGTTCGAGAGAAAGATTTTTCGCGTGATTCTTGGGCCTGTAAACGCAGACGGGGGATGGAGGAGAAAGTTCAACCACGAACTTTACGGGCTGTACAGCGACATGAGCCTAGTCAGGCGTCTACGGATTCAACGCCTAGGATGGCTGGGCCATGTAGAGCGAATGGACAGCACAGCTCCAGCCCGGAGAGTCTTTGAATCCAACCCCGAGGGACGAAGAAGCAGAGGACGGCCGCACTTAAGATGGCGCACACAGGTGAAAGGGGACCTCAGCCAACTGGGTGTGTGGCAACGGAAAAGGCTAGCGAAAGATCGTGCTAAATGGAGGGTCATGTTGGTTGAGGCCCAGGTTCACCCAGAACTGTAGCGCCCACTAAGAAAAAGAAGACATTGTTCAAAGATTCCAGAACAAGGTGTTAAGAAACGTCGTCAACGCACCGTGGTACGTTAGAAATTCTGATCTTCACAAGGATTTAGTGGTGGAAAGCGTAGCCCACGGAATTAAGAAAAATGCAGGCAGGCATGAGTTAATGTTTCAACAGCACATAAAATCTAATTCAAGAAAATTGTTAGGCGATATGAATACTGTACGAAGACTTTAATAAACAAAACCACACGAACTGGTATAGATATTAGGAGTTAAATTACTACTCGATAGATGAAAGATTACATACAATAGGTAGATTATTACACGCTAGAGAATGTACCTATGTAGGGGTGTAATGGAATAGAATTTATCGCTCAACAGTTGTGAGTGGACTAAGTCCTACGTATGTTCCATGCGCCCCTTATATACATTTACCGACATTATTTTCTATTTAGGGACGCCGACAGGCAGAACTTTTATAAAACAGAACGTAGCAGGTTAGGTTAGAATAAAATTGCTAGTTGGTCCAGCAGACTAGATCGCAATACATGCGATGGAGGTGTATTTGTTGAATAAACATTGGTGAATACGTTCGCGCGATGAAACTCGTCCATTCGCATCAAACTTTTATGACTTGTATCTTTTTTCTTTGTCACACTGTGTTTCATGTTTTCTACGCTTTCGCGCTTTTTCTCTCTGAAAATTGCGCTCAATAAAACTGAACACTTCTTGATACTTTTGGTGTAAACTTCTTTGCATTTTTAAATTCAACACGTAATCAGCACGAGCTCTGTGAAACGGCTTTACTTAACCACGATGGACAAAAGTATCACCTTGCAGAAATTTAATGGAAGAGATTACTCGCTCTGGAAGTTTCAGGTATTGGTTTGTCTACGTGCACATGAATTAGAAGGCGTTCTCGATGAATCCAAAAAGCCAACGGAGGAATCGGCCCTTGCTGCTTGGATTCAGAAAGACAAGAAGGCACAACTAATAATCACTTCGTCGATGGACTTTAACCAGCTAAAGTTCTTGGTGACAAGTGACTCTGCAGCCAAGATGTGGACTAAACTTTCTTCCATCTATGAACAGAGAACTGGAGTCTCACTCAGTACACTACAACAAAGATTCTATGAATACCGAAAGTCAGAAGACGATAACATGGCCAGCCATATATCAGCCATAGAATAAATGGCCAAACAGCTCGAGGAACTGGGTGCTCCGATAGCAGAATCAGAAATTATTACAAAAATTATCTGCAGTCTTTCATCACAATTTAAGCATTTCAGATCAGCATGGGATTCCGTGGCCCATGATGAAAGAGGAGATGTTTCTAATGGAAAAGCCAGATGATTCTTCTACAGACCAGGCATTAATTCACCACAGCAAGAATAAGATGTCCGTTGCAGATAAGAAGAACTTCAAAGCAACTTGTGGCTTTTGCAAGAAGCGCGGTAATTGGTGGAAAGAATGTCGAACTCGACTGGCACAACAAAAGGACAACAAACAAGGTACATTTCCGGCGTTAATGGCTCACTTCGCAGTCAAAAAGAGTACATGTTGGTCACTGACTCTGGAGCATCGAGCCATATGTCTTTCCATAGAAACGCGTTCAGCAGTTTCCGAACTGTTGGTGAACGTCAATACCCTGTCTGCATGGGGAACATGGAAACGGTGTATGCACAATGAATCGGCGACGTGAAAATAAAATCAGATGTCTCAGGTGAGGTGCAGTTCCACACACTTACAGATGTACTTTTTGGTCCTAGCATCGGATTTAACCTGTTCAGCGTCAGCTCAGCTGACATGCATGGTGCTACTACGAGTTTCAAGGATGGCTGTGCGAAAGTCAAAAGAAACGGAAAGACTCTTCTGGTTGGAAAACGTTGCGAAGCTTCTCGGCTGCATAAGCTTTGTTTGAGCATGGTTCCACCGGATTTTGCAAATGTTTCGGTCAGTCCCAGCATTGAAAGATGGCACAAGCGCCTTGGACATCTGAGCGTTGACACACTCAAGCAATCAGATCTGAGCAAAAAACTCTCTATGGGTGAATGTGGAAAATTCTTCTGCAAGGTATGCGCTCTGGGAAAATCTCAGCGACAAAGTTTCGTGAAAAATGAGAAATCAAGAAAGAAGAAGCCAGGCGAATGCAGGTTCCTTCCCTAGGAGGTTCCAAATATTTTCTTCTCGTCAAGGATGATTTCTCGAACTACACACAAGTCTATTTCTTGCAAGAGAAATCAGATACTTCATCCAACTTTGACGAGTTCCTGACCAAAGCACGCGCAAGCTGCATCGATGTGAAAACGGTTAGAACAGACAATGGTTCAGAGTTTTTGTGCAAGGCGTTCAAAGCTATTTTGTTAAAGCATTATGTTCATCCTGAGACTTCAACACCATTTACTCCGGAACAGAACGGTTTTATCGAAAGACAAAACTGTACAATAAAGGAGACTGCTCTCTCGATGCTGTATGATTGTGGTGCCCCACAGTTGCTTTGGGCAGAAGCTGTCAATACAGCGGTGCAGGTTCGAAATATCTGTCCCGTTGGATCAAACAACTGGAAGTCGCCTTTTGAGTTGTGGAAGAATGTGTCTCCCAGCTATATCTAAGACTCTTTACACTTTTGGATGCAGTGCGTTCTACCATATTCCAAAAGAACATCGCAAAGGATTGGATGCAAAAAGTAAGCATGCTGCTTTCGTGGGCTACAATTACGAAACCAAAGGCTATAGACTGTACAATGGATTGAAAATCGTAGTAGTTCGAGACGTCCGGCTTAACAAAGACGAATCATTTTTTGCGTTTGCAAATGTCAATGCAAAAGAATCATCGAATCAATATATTACCTTTCAGCGTTTTTGAGTTCCGATCCGTGCAAAGCCCAGATCAGGATCATCTCAACCAAGACCAAGCGAAACAGTTTAATGCGCAAGTAACATATTCGTTAAACGAACCACAAGTAGTTATCTGTAAGGATATTGCCATCACATCTGTAGAAAATAATTGCACTACAGGCACTATAGACGAACGGTTCCCATTGAGGAGTAGAGTCACAGCCAATATGTGTGCCACAGCTGCAGCCAAAGAAAGTCCAACTTATGATGAAGCTTTATCAGGTAACAAGAAATCTCAATGGCTAAAAGCTATGGCGGAAGAGTTACAGTCACTCCGAGAATCTGACACATACGAAGTACTTGAGCGTCAGACTTGGATGAAGCCAATTCAAGGCAAATGGATTCTCAAACGGAAGATAGATGCTGATGGTTTACCAAGTCGCTACAAAACAAGACTTGTGGTACAAGGATGTTCCCAGAAACCTGGAATTGACTACAGTGAGACATTCGCCCCAGTGGTAAGATTTGATTCTTTGCGACTTTTGTTCTCAATTGCAGCTCACAAGCAGTTTCACATACGTCAATTTGATGTACAAACAGCTTTCTTGTATGGTGGATTACAAGACGAAATCTATGTGTTTCCACCGCCAGATATAGAACATCACAATAAAATCTGGAAGTTGAAAAAGAGAGTTTGTATGGGGTTAAACAGGCTCCAAGAGTTTGGAATGTGAAATTTAAAGAAACTCACAACCAGTTTAATCTTCAACAATGTCAAGCGGACCCGTGTGTTTATTTCATGAATAGTACCGACGTTTTGATTCTTGCTCTTTACGTTGATGACGGCCTTGTGTTTTCCTCGAGTAAAAACATTTTAGACAGTCTGATGCATCATCTAAAAATCGATTACAAAGTCAAGGAATTTGAAGCTTCATATTTTCTTGGACTTTATATCATCTCTACGGAATCAAAACTTATCATCAACCAGAAGCAATACTGCGAGCGGGTCTTGAAAAATTTCGATATGGATTCCTCATCACCAGTAAGTACACCTGCTGATCCAAACATCATGTTTGAAGCTACAAAAGAAGACAACATATCAACATTCCCATTTCGAGAGGCCATTGGAAGTTTGATGTACCTCGCTGATGGCACTCGACCAGATATTGCCTATGCGGTGAATGTTCTCAGCCAATACCTAGACAAACCCAGGGATAAACAATGAGATGCCAAGGCTTCGTACGTCTGCCCTGTGAACCCCGGAAGGGGTCTGTGTTTTTTTTTTGTAACACCGACACGTTGCGTGTTTTATCCATGTGCTCCCATTTAAAAACGACGCGGTGGAATTTCACAGCTGTTCAATCGATTTTTGGCGAGTTTCGCTCGCAAGAAACAGATTTGACATTTGGTCTGTTTATTTTGTTTTGTTGCTTTGCGCTGTGCATATGACAGGAAAATAGATGTAATTCAATTTGTA
This sequence comes from Eumerus sabulonum, assembly GCA_951905685.1. Taxonomy (NCBI): domain Eukaryota; kingdom Metazoa; phylum Arthropoda; class Insecta; order Diptera; family Syrphidae; genus Eumerus; species Eumerus sabulonum. Next base: position 97,313,732 of record OX645060.1, read on the forward strand.
CTTGATTTATAAATAAATTCCTAGATAAATAAATAATAAATAAATAGCACAGCTTTTATGTTCTATGAACTTTGCAGGTGAAGTTCCTCGTACTTTTAATGAGGTGTGGAGGATCGAAAAAAAAGAATATTTTTTCATCGTCTACTCTAAAAACGGTTGGTCGGAACTAATTTCCAGAATGCGATGCAGACCTCGGAAATTCGATCCTTGGTCGGAAACAAATTGGACCGGGAACAGTCCACTTAGTCTAAGAAAGCGGATAGCTTCAAATAAAAGGCTTTTGAGCTTTGATGGGGGGCAACTAGTACGAACGAAATAATAGGCGAGAGGATGTTTCCATGCTCGCTTGATTCCCTGAACATGAAGCACTAAAACATTTCGGGCTGGCCATTTCGAATATAATAAAATAATATCATATCTCCTACAGTAGTCTATATGGGACTTAAGTGACATTTCGTCAGCTGAAATTGAGCAGTATTTGTAGATACTGGGTAGCTGACTTACTTTTAATTCTAAGCTCTTTATGTTAAACTGAATGTTGCCAGGAGATTTCGGCCAGGAAGATATAAAGGAACGTAAACTCTCAACAGACGGCAGATTTAAAGTAGGCCTAAGTAACCTGTATGCAACAGGGGATGTAAAATGAATTGAAAGTGCCAATGTTTTCAATTCATTTGAATACCTATTTCCATAGAGGCTAAGGGCTCCTACATTGCGTATAGCATTTGCAATAAAAGTTTGGAAATCGCTTGGAAAACTATTTATACTACATTGAGAAATCGTTTCCGAAGAGCCGGATTTCAAATTTTGAGTTCGATGCATAATGTAGTGTACCCACAAACAAAACATTTCCCACGTACCAAAAACAACATACCAAAACAAAACACTAATCACTTCCTACATACCCGAATAAAACACTTAACATAATGCACACCACACAATAGCGTCACATGACACCAAGAGTTACTCACGGGACGGCACTCGCCAAATACCGACAATGTATGAAGACAGGCAAAAGGGAACGTAAACATTACTACGTCCACTGCACTGTGATATTCAATACTATAATGAATGACCCGCAATGTGTCATCTGGTAAAGCGACCCTTTGTAGAGTCAAGTACACTAAAGTCGAAGTATGACTCGCTTGTGGAGTCAAGTGCACTAAAATCAAATTATGGCTCGTGACCTAATTTTAGAATGCATAATGCATTGGAAATGCTATCGGGAATTAGTATATAAGGAACAAAAATTTCTTGAATAAAACAGAATTATTTTAGAAGCCAATCACTCGGCATAGGCTATTTTAATTCTCGAGGAGTGCCAGGAAACAGGCACCCTGACTGTCCAGTGGCGTTCCACGCCGGACACCCCGCTAGGTCGACCCCTTCACTATTGGGAAGCACATTTCTAAGTTACTCTTGCTAATTCCACAGCCTTGAAGTCCCGACGCATACAGCAACCTTGCTGTACTGATCCAAGATCATTACATGACGATTCTGCCAGGCTGCTGAAATCTTACATGATCTTACATGCCATATCATTACGTGAAGATCATTTAAGTTCATTACATGGCGATCCTGCACACCGAACCTGCGAGAGACTCTGCAACTACGAACCTGAGAATGACCCTGCCCACCGAACCTGCGAACGACTCTGCAAATGCGAACCTGACCACGATCCAGCATGCCAAACCTGTGAACGATCCTGCGAATCCGACGACGATGCTGACATATTCACAATTCGTGCTTAACGTACATACATATATTCATTCAACGCGACGAATAAATCGCTAGCATAAATATTAGATAATTTACACAATGAATAAGCGAAAACAGAAATACGTCATCATGAAAAAAAAAAAAAAAAAAAAAAAAAAAAAAAAAAAAAAAAAAAAAAAAATTAAGGAATGTGCTAGAATGTTATAAACTTGTAAATGCAAACTAAATTGCTTTTGTTTCCGTAAAATTTGAAAAAAAAAATTAGTAAAAGCGCAATATGTTATTTTAAAAGACTTGATGAATTCATAAGCATATAATGAACTGAATTTAAATTCATTCACCCTTAGTTTATCTCTTTATTTTTCAACTAGACTAATTTATTGTGCCAAGTCAATAAAATGTATGCAAATGTATGATAACGTTACAATATTTTTTGTATTCCTACGATTTTTAGAAAGTATTATAATTAAGCCACCTTGTAAATTAGTAATTGAGAAAACAATATTACTGCGAAATTGACCTTTAACTAACATACGAAACTTCCAATGTTAAAATAATAATAAAAATAATGAATAAAACAAAGAAAATAGACGAAAAATCAAATGCCTCGAGAAGCAGAAGGTATTAGAACGGATCCCTCGAAATACAAGATAATTCAAGAGCATCCGGTACCGAAAAACATTCTCCACACAAGACGGACGTTACCAATTCAAAAGACTACTATTCAGACTAGAAATATTCTCCAATAGTTTCCAAAGAATGTTAATTGCACACAAAAATTAATCCTCGAAACTAACCAGAATCAGACTAGAGCTATCAGACTATGACTTTGAGATGATTTACGAGCAAGGAAAACTGAATACAAATGCCAATGCACTCTCAATAATAAAACTTGTCAGTGATATTTTGAAATCCATGATGGTAGAAAATAATAATATAAACCACAATGATGTTGACTCCAAGGAGCAGATCATGGCAAAAACAAGGGGTATGAAAATAAAAGAAAAAATTGAAAGAAACAAATTGAAGAAAATAAGAATAGGGCAATACCAAAGGAGAAATGCATATCGCATCCGAAGACTGCGCACCTTCACTTATGGGAATGCACGTCCTTAACTGACGTAAATAAAATGAAGAAGTTAGAATTCAAATTTGAGGCAAATAATAAATCCATGGTAAAAGTAGAAGTAAATGATAAAGTGATTGTTAGATGCAGCGATAATCCTCCGAATTACGATTCGATTATGGAGAAACTGGCATCTGTGTTGGAAAAGAGACATATATTACAAGTAGGCCTACAAAAAGAAGCTACAAGAAGAAGATAATTTAGAAGAAAAAGAAGCTACAAAGAGAAGATGAAATTGAAATAAGCGAAAATGAAGTTTTTGAGAGATTCAGCGACAATCCAGCGAAACACGTTTCGACTCTGGAAAAGCTTGTATCAGATTAAAGAGAGTACTCATAAAAATGGAGCACTAAGTGAAGATGATATGATGTTTGAATATAGAAAAGAAGGAATTTAAAGGAATATAGATGTTGCAACGAAATGAATACGAAAGAGACACGCCCATGAATATAATAATATATAAACCCCCTAAAAAGATAGCAAAACTCGAAGAAAAATGAAACATTATAAACGAATACCAGAACACACCGCATGGAGGACATTTAGGCATACGAAAGACTCAAACAAAAATTTGTCTGAAAAAATACGAGACAGATGGTCAAGAAATGTGTAAAAGCTCGTGAAATATACACTAAAAGCAAACAAACAAGACACATAAAAGAGAAAATGGTCATTACAGAAACATCAAGCACTAGTTTCGAAACAATACAAATAGACACAGTTGGTCCTCTTAGGATATGAAACGGTTATAAATATATACTAACAATGCAATCACCATATTGAAAGCAAAGACGCGAAAACCATAGCTGAAAATTATGTCCCATTCATAATATGTCCCATTCACACATGGTTACCATATTACATGTTTGCCTATAACACAACACCTCACGTCACAACAAACTACTCACCGCACGAACTGATATTCGGTAAATTACCCCAATTACCAACTGACACATTTACAAATACGACAATGAATATTGACGACTACGCGAACGAACTAAAGATCAAGTTACGAAACTCGATCGAAACAGCAAAGAAATACATAAAAGACGAAAAGCAAAAACGATATTGTAAAGAAAGCAATAAAAATATAAACCCATTAAATTTAGCAGTAGGAGATTTAGTATTAATCAAAGTAGAAAATAGAAAAAAATACATTAGTCCATACAAAGGCCCATATAAAATTGTAGAAAGAAAGGGCATAAATTCAATTATAGATATAGATGGCACAAATAAAGAATTACATAACAATTTACTTAAACCATATACATTAAGAGAAACACAAATGTTACTAGACTAAGAATATACAACACACGAATGAACTTAAATAGCCTTAAGAGCAAATTATATACAATACATAGTCATTAAATAAATGAACCATGTAAAAATTATTATTAAAATGTTATTTAAATAATGTAAACATAATATGTAAGATAAAACATACAAAAATTATTCAATAATGTTAACATAAGACTTAATACATACAATCATGTAATTAGTATCCCTGATGTAAAGCATTTCCAAAGCATTTCACTAAATCTTGCAAAATTATTCTTAAAATAATTTTCCGCTTAAGGGTAAGGGTGTAGTGTACCCACAAACAAAACATTTCCCACGTACCAAAAACAACATACCAAAACAAAACACTAATCACTTCCTACATACCCGAATAAAACACTTAACATAATGCACACCATACAATAGCGTCACATGACACCAAGAGTTACTCACGGGACGGCACTCGCCAAATACCGACAATGTATGAAGACAGGCAAAAGGGAACGTAAACATTACTACGTCCACTGCACTGTGATATTCAATACTATAATGAATGACCCGCAATGTGTCATCTGGTAAAGCGACCCTTTGTAGAGTCAAGTACACTAAAGTCGAAGTATGACTCGCTTGTGGAGTCAAGTGCACTAAAATCAAATTATGGCTCGTGACCTAATTTTAGAATGCATAATGCATTGGAAATGCTATCGGGAATTAGTATATAAGGAACAAAAATTTCTTGAATAAAACAGAATTATTTTAGAAGCCAATCACTCGGCATAGGCTATTTTAATTCTCGAGGAGTGCCAGGAAACAGGCACCCTGACTGTCCAGTGGCGTTCCACGCCGGACACCCCGCTAGGTCGACCCCTTCACTATTGGGAAGCACATTTCTAAGTTACTCTTGCTAATTCCACAGCCTTGAAGTCCCGACGCATACAGCAACCTTGCTGTACTGATCCAAGATCATTACATGACGATTCTGCCAGGCTGCTGAAATCTTACATGATCTTACATGCCATATCTTCACTTGGCGATCATTTAAGTTTCATTACATGGCGATCCTCAAGAAGCCGAAGATCACAACAATAACATATTTAATTGATTTTCGAGAAAGACGATTAAGACGTCTTTCTCTTTATTTTTTTGATCTAAAGCGCGACCCCATTCATGCACACCACCCAACTCCCTAATTAAGCAAGTACTCACATTTCCGAAGTATACGCGCAAAAGGTTGTTTTTATATTTCTACAACCAAACACACATTTTTTCGTATCCATTCTTTCTTGAGATCAATATTTTCTTTTAGCTTGATCGACAATTTTCTTTTACTGGTAATTTTATAATCAAACATAGCGGGCTTTTTCCACCATTTCCACCATTCGTGTTCAAAAGATAACCCAATATTAATAGGTGAATACAAAGTGGAATCCGAAAAAAAAGATGAAACGGAACCTTAATTGCGACAACAAAATTGCTCGTATTTCACTTTTTTTTCTGGAAATTAACGTAGTCCCAAGGAGAAAACGTTAAGAATGACTCACAAAAATAGAATGTTAGTAAAATTAGCAAAACCAAAATAAAAAATTAATTTTCCACTCGAAATAATGAGTAAATATGCGAATAAATCTTTATCTGGCTGTAATTGCTTTTATTGACCATGTTTCCCTTATAAATTAGTCATAATTATTTAAATATTTCCTTTTTTCTGAGTTGGATATCTATGTAACGTATGTTATAACCGTCGTTAAATTCAAATTCAAAAAAAACAAGCGAACACGTCTCTCCCCACAATGGTTTCACGTGCTTTGGACTATAGTAGTGTGCGTCAAATCGTTCCAAGATCGGCCTTCCACACACGAATTCCACACACGAATTTCCAGTTTTTCCAGATAGAGAGCTTGTAGGCAAATTAGTCAAAAATGAATGCAAACCATCAGAGCCTTGGTATCTCTATCATTATCCCTGGACAAACCATCCGCTGCACATGTAACAGGCGTCAAAAGAATCTTCAAGTATCTGAAAGGAACTACGGATTATGGAATCGAATACCCCCAAATTGCAGAATTTGGCGAGTTAACCGGATACTGTGATTCTGATTTCGCTGGTGATGTAGACACTCATCGATCCCGGACTGGACATCTCTTCATGTTGAACGGCTCAAGTATAACCTGGAGCAGTGAAAAGCGGAAAACCGTATCTTTATCATCCACTGAGGCTGGATATATTTCGGCTTGTTCTGCAGCGAAGGAGGCGATGTGGTTGCGAACTTTTCTGAGGGAGCTTGGTATTCTCGAGCAAAGCAGCGGTGCAACAACAATATTTTGCGACAACATGAGCAGCATCAAATTAGTTCAGAATCCCGAGTTCCATAAGAGAACTAAACACATTTCCATCAAGCATCACTTCATACGTCAGCTGCAAGACTAAAATCACATAAACATCAAATATATATCTGCAAATGAGCAAAAAGCAGACGTTCTCACGAAAGCATTGCCAGCTCAAGCATTTTCTAAATTCCGTTCATCTATTGGCGTTCAAAAGTGTGAACCATGTTCACAATGAGGGAATGTGTTGAATAAACATTGGTGAACACGTTCGCGCGAAGAAACTCGTCCATTCGCATTAAACTTTTATGACTTGTATCTGTCTCTTTTTCTTTGTCACACTGTCTTTCTTGTTTTCTACGCTTTGGCGCTTTTTCTCTCTGAAAATTGCGCTAAATAAAACTGAACACTTCTTGATACCTTTGGTGTACACTTTTTTGCATTTTTAAATTCAACAGTATTTAGTGGTGTTTGAGTCGCACAATACTCCTCAACACCAGGCGCGGAGTGTCTTTCGAGATTTTTACCTTCCATCCCGAAACAAAAAAAAAAAAAAAAAAACCCGAATTAAGGAGAATATATAAGTAATGGTAGAAACACAATGTGGCGTGCGCGCGCGCGTGCTTTTGATCGGCTTTGTACCGATTTACGGGATAATGTGTCAGACGCACGCAACCACAATTCGCAACACACAATCTGGCTTCAAGTCAGCTGCGCGTAGAGAGCTTAGGAATATGACAATACTATGTTCTGTTTCCTCAAAATGTACTCATAAGAATTTAGTGCAGAAAGAAGAGTAGATTTGTGTTCTGTTCTATTTATTTGAAACATAAATATAAGAAAATTTCATCTCAAATAAAGGTATATGCTTATAAAAAAATATGCGTTTAGTTCTGAAATACCCATCATCATTAGTTTGCATCCAAAAAATCCAATAATAAGCTACGAAAATGTATGCATGTTGAAAGCGAACAACTCGGAACACTACATGACAGAACACGTTACACTATTCTGCTACAATCGAACAACACAATGAAATACATCTGTCAAACGCACGCCTTGAGTAGAGAGTAGATCTACTCCGGCGCTTTGCTCGACCTTACGATATTTACGATATGAGGTCGAGCAAAAGTTGAGGTAACATTATGTGTTGCTTCATAAGATATCGTTGTTCCTACTCATGCTGTCAAAAGCACGCGCGCGCGCACGCCACATTGTGTTTCTACTTTAACGAGAGCACCGTGGCGCAGTGGGTAGTGTGTTGGCCTCTGACGCCGATGACACAGGATCGAATTCTGACACAGCCATGTCATCGAATGTGTTTTTCACGGTGTTTCTCCTCAGCGGGGTTCTGACAAAACCCCCTGTAGTAAAATTGTCATGAAAAGCTTCTCGAAATTCGCCGTTCGGAACCGGCAATAAACTGTAGGTCCCTTTCACTTATGGGAAAATGAAATCACACACAACATGGGTGATTGAGAGAAGCTCGGCTCAGGTTCCTCATGGACTGTAACGCCAACATACATACATACACATATAAGTAAACCATAATCTGGCTGTAATTACTTTTATTGTGCATAGTTCACTTATAAATTACTCATCATTATTTAAATATTTGCCTTTTTCCTGAGTTGAATATCTACCTAACGTACGTTGGAACCGTCACTAAATTCAAATTCAAAAAAACAAGTGAACATGTGTCTCCTCGTCGTCTTTCCACAGACTTCTTCCGCAAATGAATTTCCAGTTTTTTCAATTAGACCGCAAAATGCATGCAAATCATGAAAGGTTTTCCATCTCCCTATTCCTTGTTTGCCATCTTGTTGAATAATCTTTGGTTTTTATGGAAGTTGTGTTAACAACATCAAAAAATGGGTGTATTTCGGTTTTTAGGCACAATTGCGCGTATGTCTACTATATTTGTTAATTGGAAGTCTTATAGAGGTAAGATTATTGGATATCAACATCCTGTTAAAACATTGCTCTTTCAATTTATGTTTGTCTATAAGTGGGGGCGGGTTTCCATTATGCGCAATGAGGATCTCTTTTTCCTGGTTTAAAAAGACAAAAAACATGAATATATGTATATATTTTTTTAAGAAATGTTTTTTTTTATTTTTTATTAAGATGTGTTTTTTTTTTTATTTCAATCAATGTATCATAGGGGTTTAAGCTTGTTTGCCAAAATCTCCACAACTGTCAGGCAGGCGCCTGTAAGAAAGTCTGGTGTACATGAAGTATGGGGTGGGTAGCTCGCGTTCGATTCGCTCGCTAATGCTAGCCTTAGACGACGAAGATTTTCGCCAGATTTGCTCGTGTCCTCATTATTGCTGTGAAATAACCATAAGCGCAACCACTTGCGCTTCTTTATGCCAGATGTTTACCCTGTGAAGAATCAACACGAAATGAATGTTCGCCAAATGTGTTCGCCGTGTAGGGGGTAACGCAAGCGAGGAAATCTGGTGAACATGTTCGTCGTTTAGGGTTACCTTAACACGATTTTAACCCCCCTTTTTTCCGCAAGGTTTAGCCGCTGATAGGGCCCATACACGACACAAACACGTCGTTGCAGCCCAATGAGGCTGTATACACGAGAATATATCACCCAAAAAAAAACCGGTTTTGAGGGAGAGGGAGCTGAAGGTTGCGGTACGAAACGGAGTACCATTTTCCTCCGCAAATTTAGTGGGTGAACAGAAGTGGAAAACTAATACATATACAACTCTTCAGTTTTCGAGTCCGCACTTTTTTTGCCTGGTGTTGTGCTTCAATCGTCATTGGTCTTTCAAGCAGTGAACATCGGGAAAACACAAAGGGACCTTTTAGTGCGTGGTTGCACTGAATATCTCTGTCAAAGGAAATGTCTCTTTCAAATGAAATGTCAAAAAGACAGAAACACTAACACAATTGAACAAGGTTCACATATACAATTTTTTCCTCTAGAAAAATAATCCCGTGTATGCTTCAATGTAGAGCATAAAACCGGTCTTCCTGCTGCTAGCGATATTCTCGTGTATACAGGCCCAATAGATTTTGTTATTGCGCACATGTTTGCGCAGATTGTCTGTGTCGGGTGTGTCTATGTCGACTGTTTGTGGCGACTCATTTCATTTTCATTTCATTTCATTTATTATAATATGTATGTATAAGGGTACAATAAGACATATGTCTTTTATAGTACTAAGAATTATAACAATTAAGAGAAAAAACAAAAAAGTGTACAGTTTAGATCAATTCAGATTAATTACTACGATTACGGTTAAAACTATTTAAGAAGAGTGAAAGAGAAAGGGAGGATTAGGACTTAGGAAAGGGAAGAAAAGTAGGAGAACACGGCATATTTGAAACGTTTGGCATTAGTGATAGTTCGTATATTTCGCGGTAAGGAGTTCCATAGTTTAATAGCATAAATATAAAAAAGGCGCGATGAATTGGTGAAGCGATAGCAAGATGGAATTAGAGTATGTGTTCTAACGGATCGAGCAAAATTAAGTTTTTTATATAAATACAATGGAGACTTCTTCACCATAATATTATGCAAGAATATTAAATTTCTAGCATCCATATAGTGGTCTAGAGAAGTTCCTAGTAAGCTTTTAGTATACGCAGATACATGATCAAATCTGCGTAAACCATGAATATACCTGATAGAATCGTTAAACGTTACCTGTAATTTTCGCTGAGACAAAGAGTCAACTTTGCAGTATACAACTTCAGCATACATATGTAATCAGCGGCAAGATAAGTGTGGAAACTAGTTTTTTCTTGGTGTCCATTGGAATGAAACTTGAAGTCAACCATAATTTGCGTAGGCATCCATATATACGTCTAATTACACTATTTATGTGGTCATAACTGGACAATCTGCAATTAATAATAAATCCTAGACTTGTGACTGTATTAACAATCGCAAGTTTATCTCCAGACAGAATCATATCCGGCAAGGAGTGTAAGGACACAATAGAATTTGAAATAGGAATAACCTGCGACTTCTTCGGATTTAAGCGTAATCCATTTTTTATAGACCAACTGTGAATATTAGCCAGGTCATAGTTTATTAAGTTTATTAATTCCTCGGTTTTACTACATATTTTGGCTGAGTACAGTTGGACATCATCTGCATATAGGTGGACTGTTGTATGTTTACACACAGACGGGAGATCATTTATAAATATGGAAAACAGGATAGGTCCCAGAATCGAACCTTGCGGCACGCCTCGGGTGACTGGTAGAAGTGCAGAAAAACTGTCAGAGTTAACAAAAACTCTCTGATATCTTCCAGACAGGAAACTGTTTGTTAACCTCACTGCACTGTCACTAAAGGCGAAGAGATTTCTCAACTTCCAGCAAAGTATCCTGTGATCCACTTTATCAAAAGCCTTAGAGAAGTCAAGTAAACAAAGAAGTGTGACGTGTCTTTTATCGAAATTCTGCCTAATATCTTCCAGGATGTTAACCATAGCAGTGGAAGTGCTGATATGGAGTCCAAGAGAATGAGCCGAGTCGTTTTTGAGCAGATCAGCATTGAAGTCTCCACAAACAATAACATGCTCATACTGAGCAGAATATTCGGCAAGGCTATCGAAGAAGGGCTGAGTAGAACAATTTCGGTCTGGATCGTAAGCACAAGCCACAAGACATTTGGTTGAACCATCATGCAGCTCACCAATTAAAAACTCACAATCAGAATCCGTCGATTTGCAAATGACCTTACATTTAAGTGATGACCTACAATAGAACGCAATACCACCAGTATCCAGTATACCAGTAGTATCCTCAGTGGTCAATGAGCGCAGATCTTCATGGGACTTGATGGCAAAACTTCGTCCATTAATGCTCTCCTTAGCATAAACGATTCCTGATTTGGTATACACTGATGACAACTTTTTCTTCCTTTTAAGAAGAAGAGTAGATTGCAGAAGAGAGCGAGAGTGTTTTGTAAGGCTTTCATTTAGGTAACAATTGCCATTAAGAGCAATGCCAACGTCACTCAATTTTAACACTCTTTTTTCTTTGCGATATTTGGCTGCAGCGATGAGAATAGCATTTCTTTCAAAAGAAGAGTTGAACTTGAGAACAATTAAAGGCGGTGTTGTAAGTGCGGATTTTTTGCTAATCTAATCTACTAAATAGAATTGAAAGATTTTCATTGGGAAGAACAGGAACACCTGCGAGGACAGCATCGCGAAAAACTTCTCTACGTTCGATGGCACTAACTTGTTGTTTCAGAGTATTGACTTCTACACTAAACATCTGAGAAGCGGAAGAGGTGTTTTGCTCGAGCTTGCTTACCCGAGTGTCTAGACTCAAAATTGCCGTGTTGATGCTATCAACTTGTTTAGCCCAGCTTTTCCTGATTTCATCGATCTTATTTATGAATTCATCTCGCATTTTATTAATTTCTTCAATGAAGCTGCACTGCAGTGTTGTTGTATGTTTCATTAATTGCTCTTCAAGTGTTATCAGAGTAATGTTTCCCTTGTCGTTGGTAACAGATTTTGGTGCAGGAGAGAGAGACCTTGCATTGGAAGAAGTGAGCGCCTCTTTTTGTACTTTGTTCCTAGTTGACATGCCGGATGACGTCGACCTTGTTGATGGCAGCGATGAAAAAGAAATTAGTAATGGACTGACTGATTAGCACAATTTTCCAAAACAAGAGCAGCTTCTTGATTCAACTTCTCCAAAGCAAACACTTTATTTCACTTTTGCGCTTTAGAAATTGAGGTTTAGACTTTCGACTGGAGCAACTGTAAGACACGTCTACTCACTTAAAGACATACACTTGATTCTGCACGAATCCAAATTTTCTTGGTCTGCAACGACATGTCTTTGTCGTGTATGGTGAATTTTGCACAGACGAGCGAGAAAATTCACGGCGTAAACATGAACAAATACATAAAGTGAAAGACCTTTCTGGGTAGAATTTTTAGAAATTTATAAAAGTTTGCGTGTTTTGTGGCAAGTTAAAAGTGCGGACCAAGGTCACATACATATTTTTTTAAACCATTCCTTGCTCCAAATTTTTCTTTGATTCATTGTCTAAGCAATGATAAGTGCAGCACAAGCAGTATCCGGCATTATTACGACCCGACGAAACGATACAAACTAATGTCTGCGCAGATTGCTCAGGCGACTTTGTCGCTCCGCTAAGGGTATGTCAACAACTGTACTGTCAGCAGGCGCCTGTAGGAAAGTCGTGTATTTAAAGTATGGGGTGGGCGGTTCTGCTCGCTAACAGAATTTTAACTCTTTTTTTTTTCGCAGGGTTTAGCCGCTCACGCGACTTTGTCGCTCCGCTAAGGGTATGTCAACAACTGTCAGGCAGGCGCCTGCAGCTAAAGCTTTATTATTTTTTAGTACTCTGGGGTATAAACAGTATAAGATTTTCATTGAATAAAAAAAATAAATAAATAAGGCAAAATTAACTTTGAATTATTTTAATTTTGGGACATATGGCAATACCTATAATATTTTCCAACATTCACTGCGCCCATCCTCCTCTTCAGCAACAGAAATTACTTAGAAGAAGAGTGAACGCGTCCATTTGTACAGTTTGTAGATAGAATAAATGTACTTCTCTGTGAAAAGTGAAAACTTTAAAGTTAAAAAAAAGTTTCCACAGAAAAATTATCTTAGAATAAGTCATTTAATACAAAAAAACCTAGTAAAAATAAATTTGCTTACTGCGCATAATGGAATCCTGAGCCCAAGTCTGCAAAAAAAAAAAGAAAATTGAGAGCTGTTTTGGTTTTTTTTTTTTTTTTTTTTTTTTTTTTTTTTTTTTTTTTTTTTTTTTTTTTTTTTTGCGTAATTCTATTGTTTTTGGGTGTGCTGAATCCAAAAATGACTTTCATTTTGTCATAGAGCGTCACGTTTTCTGACAATGTAGGTACCTGTGTTAAACAAGTTATTTCAAAATAAAAGATAAAAGACCAAACAAAATATTTACATTACAGTGGGAAGTTATTGTAATGGGGATGATTTTGTGAATTCCAAATTTTGACATATGTATGTATGTCCACGTTTCAAGGTCACCGAAATCCAAATCCAAGGTTTTTATAGAGATGGCTGTGTGTGTGTGTATGCACCTATGTACATATGTGCGTACCGGAATATTGGCCTTGATTATCTCGAGAACCAAAGATGATACTGAGATGAGATCGGGTTCATTCCACGCGTAATTACGCAACTTTGAAGTGAGTAAGTTTTCAGCAAAATCGTTTAAGCCGTTTTTGTTTTTAAATGAACAACGCGGTGCTCCCAAACGGTCCCCCATCTACTGTGGTGTTCAGATAAATAGCACAACCGTAAATTCTCATACATTATGTTGTGCCAAAAGTCTGAAAAGAGGTTCAGTTTTTTTTTTTTGTTTTATAACAGATGTGTGTTTATATGTGGTTTATTAAAATTAATATAATTCCTTTAAATTAACTTTAAAATAATAATTCAAAATGGGAAAAAATAAGAAAATTTGTTGTTCATTTAAATAGCACAGTCAGCGGAATACTTAAAAAAATTCAGAAGTAATCCAAAAAAAACGAATGTATAAGTAAATATTTTATTAATATTTCGTAGGATATCCCTGGTATTTTTTTTTTTTTTTGTACAGTCACGCGCGCTCAAGGCTAAGGCCTTTTAAAGTATTGAACGTTGTGCCAGCGAAGGAAACAGGGTGAGGGAAAGTTTCGCGCAGATTGATGTTTTTGGCACACAACCTGAACGGAGTGCAGTGGTTTTTGGGTCGTAGATGTTCGTTGACTACTCTCAGGGGTGGTTTGTCCTACATGGGACGAGAGCCGACCAAATTTCGCGTTTGTTATAAATCTCAGTAATTCGTTCATGCACTTTTGGTGTTAGTATTGCATACGCAGAGGATGAATTTCAATTGACCACATGCTGTGAGTGTATGCCTGCAGCAGTACGTTTGGTCACTTTCCATTAACAACTGTGTTGCGTACTTTTTTCCGTATAGGAATTGCTTTTTCTTGGCTATGAAACAAATTTGAACTATAGACCTTTCGCTCGACGGTCGATGATGTTAACCACTGCACCACGGCCACCCCCACACCTTATCACTTCCTTATCACTCTTGACAACGTTTTAGCAAACTCTCTACTAAGCGCTTAGATTTCTGGGCAGGTATAGCTTCCCAAGCGGCGTTTGTGGTTTGCCAAAATTCTTCTAAATTTTTTTAACTGGGGTCTTTTTGTTTTTTTTAACAAACCTTAGCCTTAGCTAAGGCTAAGGCCTTATAACGTATTGAACGTTGTGCGAGCGAAGATAACAGGGAGAAGGAAAGTTTCGCCCAGGTTGATGTTTTGACACACAACCTGAACGGACTCTTCACCAAGGGAGTCAACATCATTCCAAAAAATTCTCGATAGGATTCAGATCGGGACTTTGGGCCGGCCAATCAAGTACGGAAATTTGTCGCTCCGAAAGTCAATTCTTCACTATCCGCGAAGTATGCTTTGGATAATTGTCATGCGTTCTCTAGGATTAGCTTATACTGATGGTGATCCATAATGCCATTTATTTTCACAATTCATCCAACGCCATGCCATGGCATCGCCGCCCCCACCATTATGCTCCTACTGCCATGCTTGACAGTTTTAATGGTGTATCTGGGATGGTACTCTCGGATCGTTGGCCTTCGCACATACTTTTTTCTATCTGATCCCAAACTGTTGAACTTAAATTCGTCGCTCCACAAGATATTTTTCCAAAAGTACAAGGGTTTGTTCTTGTGTGAGCGTTTGCGAAAATAAGTCTTCTCCTTCGGGGTTTTTTTTTTTTTTTTTTTTTTTTTTTGTTTTTTGGAGAAGAGGGTTTTTTTCTGGCGATTCTTCCATGAAGCTGGAATTCCATTAAGCGGCGACTTACAGTTACGGCTGATATTTGGACATTGTGTTGGTCAGGTAGTTGTTGCTTTATCTCCCGGGAAGTTATGAAAAGGTCGCTGCCACTGATTTTGTGGATAATTCTGTCAGTCATTTCTGACGTTTCCCTTTTTTTGTTTTTCCTTACGGGATTAGCGGTAGATTTGCTGTACCGTACGACCATCATTGCATTTTGAACAAGCTTCCTAGAGCACCTTAATGTCCTTGCCACCTCTGAAATAGTCTTTCCATCCTATATCATGGTACCGACTATTTGCCTCCTTTCTTCCGTGCAATGCTTTCCTCTGCCCATTTTAAATACTCCTATTTGTGTAAAAAATGAGTGTAATTATGGCTATCCTTTAAAAGATTCACACTAACCTCACTTAAATCACTGACAAATATTTTTTTTCTGACACACCATGATATGTGCTATTTATATAACCACCCAATTTGCAATGATCACCAACTCTAACGATTGCAAGACCTTGAAAACCTAACGGGATCTTCTTTGTCGTATATTTTCACATTCATAACGGTACTACCTTGGGATATTATGGCTTTACTCCTGTGCAGTTTGTAAGTACAGAGTGTATTGCAAGCAAATACATATTTAAATAAGGGTGTGCTATTTATGAGAACACCACTGTAAGTACATACTTACCGCGCCCGACGCTGGTTGATTGCGGTGATCGGTCGAGAACCGATACATTAGCCATTATTTGTCTAAGAATCCTACCGCAGCTAACAAAAAGAGCTAATGACATTGAAACACCTGAACAGATCTTCACAAATTGTAGCTAAGAACCATTTCGATCACGTTAGTTGCTCTCAAGAAAAAAAAAAAAAAAAGGCATCATAATCGGTTGATTCGTTCAGAAGTTAGAATGCCCCAGACAGTCACACAGATACCTCAAACATAACACCCCTCTTTTTGCGTTGGGGGTTAAAAATGGAGAAATATGAAAATAAGTGGGGGGTTTCATTTTTCTCATTGGGAAGTTAGTCGTGTGGGCATTGCGGGTCGCACCTATACCACATTTCTTTAATTTATAATTGCGTAACAAAGCTTAGTTTTTCCTTTGGTACATTTTCGCTTGTCTAAAGCATCTGGAAGGTCTCTCTGAAGCGTTCTAAAGTAGTCTGCCATCATTGAGACGCTCCATCTTCCCTGGTATCTTTTTACATTACCTTTATATCTTGGTGAAATCGTTCACCTTACTCTTCACTCATACATATATCCTCAATTTTCCGGAAAGTGGCCGAGGTGGGAATGAAGAAAATGTACTTGTACTAATGTACTAATTAGGTAACCTAAGGCTGAACCCACACCGAAGGCGACAAAACGTTTTTTTTGTCGCACGACAAGAAAACGTTTTTCATTCTAACCCACACCAACCCCAACACTTACCGACAAGCAAAATGTTTCCGACGAATTGTTGCGTGTGGTGTGGGTTGAAAAAAACAAATTCAGTCATCGTCGTTTGAAATGTCGCCTGATTCAATATATGTAATTATAAATTGCGCTCCTTTGCTTGCTTGCTTTGGTGGCGTTACAGCCCGTGAAGGATCAGAGCCAAGCTTCTCTCAATCACCCACGCTGTGTGTGATTTATTTGTTACACAGGTGAAGGGGAGCTACAGTTTAATGCCGATTACGAATGGCTTGAGTCGAGAAGTTTTTTCATGACAAGTATACTACGGGGGGTTTTGCCACCGTGGTATACATTGCGCTCCCTTGTATGTATGTATGTAAGTTGGCGTTACAGTCCATGAAGAACCTGAGCCGAGCTTCTCTCAATCACCCATGTTGTGTGTGATTTCATTTTCACATAGGTGAAAGGGACCTACAGTTTTATTGCCGGTTCCGAACGGCGAATTTCGAGAAGCTTTTCATGACAATTTTACTACAGGGGGTTTTGTCAGAACCCCGCTGAGGAGAAACACAGTGAAAAACACGTTCGATGACATGGCTGTGTCGGGATTCGATCCCGAGTCATCGGCGTCAGAGGCCAACACACTACCCACTGCGCCATTGCGCTCCCTTGCGCAATCAAAATTAGTAGCTTCTCCGCGTCAACTGCCATCTTCGTTTCACAAATTCGCAATGCATCGATTTTGTCGCAGAAAGACAAAATACCGGCCAACAGATTTCGACATGTTTTTTTGCTTTGTCGTGTCGTGCTCTGTTTATTTCGTCCGGTGTGGGTTGACCGCTAAGGTAGTGTGTACTTTTCGGCAACGACACGTGTTCGCAACACGTTTGTTGCGTTCGGCGTGGGTTGGCTGTATGCAATGCTGTATAAAATGGACATCGGAGCAAAGAGCGTGACCGAACAAAATTTTCTGTCGTGTTGCGTCCCATTTGGTGTGTGTTGACTCATAAGATGCTATGTATTCTTGTCGTGCACGACAGGGAAAAACGTTCTGTCGGCCTCGGTGTGGGTTCAGCCTAAAGCTTGAAATGCTTTTAACATTCTTTTGACGATGTGTTTGTAGTTTGGGTCTTTGTTCTTCTTCTTTTTGTGGCGTTACAGCCCATGAAGGACCAGAGCCAAGCTTCTCGCAATCACCCATGTTGTGTGTAGTTTATTTTTGACACAGGTGAAAGGGATCTACAGTTTAATGCGGATTCCGAACGGCGGGAGTCGAGAAGCAAGTGTACTTCGGAGGGTTTTGGCAGTACCTCGCCGAGGAGGGACGCCGCGAAATAAATATTCGATGGCGATGGTGTTATCGGGATCCGAACTCGCTCATCGTGCGCCAGAGTCCAACACGCTTTTTGTTAATGCCTAAAAATTTCTCTATGACCTTTTTAAAAGCAATCCACCCCTCTCTTTGAGGATCCGTCAGGGTTGTGATGAATTGTGGACCAGCCATAAGCCGTCTAATATCTGGTTCAACGAAAACACCTCCCTTCAACTTTGCCTCCGCGAGGCCTGGAAACATTGATATTAAGTATTTGAAGCAATTTCCATCTCTTGGAAGTGACTTTACAAATTGCCTTAGCAATCCCAGCTTTATGTTTCATGCAGGGCGCATAGACACAAAAAGGAAGGTGATTTGGTAAACCCAGATTGCTGTCCAAGCAACATGCCCAAAATTTTTAAATCACGGCAGACTTGTCAAGCGTGGTCCTTATATTTTAATTTGCAAAGAACCAATTCAAAGTTATTGTAGGTTGCCTTGAGATGTACGCATAGAAACCACCTTTGTGAAGCATAACTGGTTTAAGGCTTGTTTTTAAAGAATCTATGAAAATACGCCACTGTGCTGGGTCGTACATATGAGATCAATAAACTAACTCGTCCACTTGGGCAAAGTAGGAAGTGGACTGCTCCTCACGATATCTAAACCGGGAGAAGCCCTCCCGGCAAAAGTAGGTTCCTGCTTTTGAGCCTCGACCCAAGCAACTTAGCAGCGTTTTTGGGAAGATTCAAGTCTGTTACCAAGTCATTTAGCTCGCCTTGGGAAAACAATTTTGGACTGCTGTCATCTTCAAATTCAAAACTTGACTTGTCATCGGGTTTAGCTACAGCCCCATCTTCGTCAGAACTTGGAATCTCTTCCTATGGTATGACGCCTTTTTTTGCCCTTAAACCAATTTCGAAGGTCTTCAACTATCGTTTGCAGACTTTATGAGGTGCCGAAACTTTATCCTGATCTCCAAGTTTTAAGCCAAACCACGCGAAGTATCCTTTTTTTTTACAAAGTCTGTAATATTAAGTTGTTGCTTTAATACCATATATTCGCCACAAATATAACAGAAACTGCCAGACGTATTCACACACATATTGATTTCTAAATATATACATAGAAATCAGTTGAAAAAATTCCAAATAAGTTTGGAATTGCCATGTCAAAGAAAAATTTTCTTTACGTACAAATTTGATACGATCGATTTAAATATACATACATACATTTATTCATTTTCAGTGGCCCGCATGTTCCACTAAAAGAGTCGCGGGGGTAATGCGCGCACGCGGGATCTCCAGGCCACTCGATCCTCCGCCATCGACTCTTAACTCATCAGGAACTATGCCCAAGCGCACCCAGGCGAGTTTTTGGATTTGGTCCAACCACCTCGTCCTGGGTCTGTCAGGCGGTCGCCAGCCTGATGGTATTGCATCCAAGGAACGCTTTGAAAGTCATGATGTTGGCGACATTCGTCTCACGTGCAAAGCCCTTTCCGTTCGGAGAAGCAGCTGCTCAACATTGAGCTCCCCGCGCACTGCCGTGTTTCTCACCCTATCACGGCGAGTAACTCCCACAACAGCAGGAAGAAATCTAATTTCGGCAGCTTGTATCCGCGATCTTATTCTTTCGGTCAATACCCAAATTTCATGACCATATGTGAGAGTTCGAACAAATACTTAGTTAAAAACCGTTAACTTGGTTTTGACACCAATCTCGAACTTTCTGATTACATATCTTCCAAGCTGTTTCAAAATTGACCCAGCTTGGCCAATCCTGCAGGAAGGCTCAGTGTTACTCCTCCCATCACTCGTGAGGAAGACCCCGAGATACTTAAACTTCTCCATCTGCTTCAATGGGACTCCACTAACATGTATAGTGCATAGGACAGGTGTTCTGGAAAAAACCATAACCTCGGATTTGTCCACGTTTACCCTCATTCCAGTATCAGCACATACGACCTATCCAGCGCGCGCTGAAGTTCCGTCTGGGAGGATGTGAGGAAAACTAAGTCATCTGCAAAAAGAAAATGGCTTATCCTCAACTCTCCCAATGTGAAACACTCCTCGCCTCGACTGCGCTGCAACATCCAGTCCATATACAGGGTGCCCCACGAGCAGTGTGCCAAAAAGCTAGAGCGTGTAGGTCTAGTCAAGACAAGAAAAAAATCGTATGGGAGGGGGGTCTATCCCCCCAAAAAAAAACTACTAGACATTTTTGCATCCGGTTTTCTGTTTTTAACTTAAAACTAATAAGAAAAATGAATTCTTGAAAAAAAATTAGTTATTTTTTTTTTTTTTTTTTAATTTTTTTTTTCAAAATTTTGAGTTTGAAAATTAAATTCTCAAAAACTGCTTCGTTTAAAAACAAGATGAAGGAAGATGCTTATAGCTTTACAAAAAAGTACATCACGGCATTGTGGATGTAACCGTTGATTTTTAAATTTTTTTTTCCAAATTAAGTATTTTTTTTTTTTTCGAAAATTGCCCCTCCCGCCTAAAGGGGGGGAATAGACCCCCTCCCATAGGACCGTGTAATAGCTACGGTCCAGTGCTCGCTTATATATTTTACAGTATTATATATACATACATAAGAATAACAAGCACTGTCGAACTAAGAAACACTCAATTATTGTGATAAACACAAGCATTATGTTCTAAATAAAACGAATACCAGTCACCGTCTAGCTCTCGTAGCGTTAACATCGTGTTGACTTTCTCAGTATCCTTACTCAGTTTTCTTTTCCATTTTCTCTTCTTTCTCACTCGCACTTCCGTCAGTTGTTTTTTCTTTCTTTTTCCATACCGCGTGTTTTATTTTCTCGCGTACCAATAGTTTTTTTCGGACGCCGAAACGCTAACATTTGAACCCCGAACACTAACTTCAAAAATCCCAGATTTGTGTTAATTTCCTCAAGTGATGACAAACAGCCTCTAACATCGGTCAGCATATTCGTCTTAAGAAAGGCAATAGACGCAGTGAGTACGGAATACGAAAGCATTTCCCAAATGAGAGATGGCAGTATCCTCATTCTAGCCAAATCCCCAAAAAATTGCAGATAAATTTCTGCACACCACCAATCTCGCCAACCAATGCCCGGTGTCTTGTAAATTGCATGATACCCTCAATTCTTCCAAAGGTATTGTTTATGCTCCCTGCCTCATAAATGTCGCCGAGAGCGAAATTATAGCTGAGATGAAATCTCAAGGAGTCATCGACGTCTACAAATTTACTAAAACTGTCGATGGTACCCAACGGGTCACAGGCCTTGTTCTCTTCACATTTGACCTCTACCAAATCCCCACCACGGTAGAAATAGGCTGGCACAACGCCAAGGTACAAGAGTATATCCCAAATCCGATGAGATGCCGTAATTGTCAACTTCTCGGCCATACTATTAAAAGGTGTACCAGAAGCAGAACGTGCGTCACATGCAATCATCCACCCCACGATCCTGCTGAGTGCACTCGCACCATGTGCGCGAACTGCTCAGAAGCTTACGCATCCTCATCTGTCTCTTGACCCCCCCCCCCCCATGAACCCCCATAACCGCCCACTTCCTTCACCCCCCACACGAACCATTACCAACAATTCTTTCTCTGTATCACCTATAACTTCCTTAACCAACGACCTAATCAATACAAATTCCTACTTCATCAATCCACCCGTTGTGGATGATGATGCACAATAGATCCCCCAATTCAACACCCTCAGGGTCGCAATCTTCACTGGTTGGAAATGGGACGGAATTGCTTAACACCGAGCGAGTCCGTCCCATTGTCGCCCAGAGTGGGTTGCGGCCCAAAAAAAGATCAACACCGAAACCAACCAACCCATTTCAATAACACACTCAACATCCTTCAATGGAATATGAAAGGCTTCATAAACAACTACAACGAATTAAGCCTACTAATAAAAGAATTCTCTCCCAGTGTAATCTCCCTTCAGGAAACACACTGCCCGTACTTCTCCAACCCATATGCCCCCAATTTTTACGCCGGGTATTTCCATAACTTAGATAACATCAACACTGCCAAACAAGGCATTGCAATACTTATAAGGAGTAACATACCGCACAAGCAAATACTTATAGACTCATCGTTGCTAATATTAGCAATCGAGATACAACTCCCAACCAAGTTCACTCTAATACCCCAACCAATCTTTCTCCTCCAGCAATCTTGAAAATATACTAAACCAAGTTAGTACCCCAATCTTTCTAACAGGTGATACTAACTCCTTGAGTATTTTCTGAGGATCACCTAAAACGAACGCTAGAGGCGCAATTTGGGAAAATTTTCTTATCAGATCAAACCTCGTAATTCTTAACGATGGCTCCCCTACCCATTTCTCCACTCATAGCACACTCACGCATATAGACCTAACATGCTGTTCTTCTGAATTGTACACTAAGACATCTTGGCAAATTTTAGACGATCTCTACAATAGTGATCATTTTCCCATAATTTCCACTATTTTTATTGGTACAACCCCTGCTCAAAAGCCTATAAACCGGAAGTTTAAAACTGATTTTGCTAACTGGGCTTGCTTCCGTAAGCTCACTATAGATTATCTATCAGAAATTTACCCGTCCAACAATATAAACAAAGAAGCAGCGCAGATCTTAAAAGCAATTCGAACAGCCGCAAATATAGCAGTTCCCCAAACCAAAACCACTACCTCAAAACGTTGCATTCCATGGTGGAATAATGAACTAAATATTCTCAGAAACGAAAAAGTGAATGCATGGAAAAACTTTAAAAAACACCCAACTCTGGTTAACCTTATATGCTTTAAAAAAAACAATGCCAAATTTCGCCGACTGTTAAAGGAAAGTAAAGCAAAAGCGGTACTAAAGTTCACAGCGTCGATTAACCCAAACTAGCCAAATAACAAAATTTGGCATAATTTTCGTTGTCTAATTGGTAACTACTATCAGCAGCCCATACAAGTAATAGAAACACATACTGGTCCCACATCTATTCCAAATGAAATCAGTACCCACTTTGCTTGCTCCTGGTCCAACGCATCATAGGACGAAAACTTCAACCCAAATTTCGTTGCCGAGAAAAACCTTTCCCTAGCCATCTACGAAGTCAGCGCACCTATTTCCCCTTCTGCCAAGCTTATTGAACAAAATATCAGTGGCCCGGAACTCGAAAATTGCCTTCACAGTCTTAGAGGCAAAACCCCTAGCAGGGACAGGGTTTCATATCCCATGCTCAAAAATCTGTCACCATCCAGCGTCTCCAGACTTTTGACCCTCTATAACAACATCCTAAATTCTGGCGTCTTTCCCCAAGCCTGGAAACTGGCTACCATAATCCCGATTCCCAAACCAAAAAAAAAATAGTAACAGTCGATAATTACCGTCCCATATCACTAATACCTTGCATATCCAAGGTACTAGAAAAGATAGTCGCTAGGCGACTACTATGGTTCATCACCTCAAAAAAACTTATAAGCACTAATCAAGTTGCTTTCAAGCCAGGTAAAGGTTGCGCAGACGCACTTCTTCATCTAGATTTTTATATCACCAACGCTTTAACCTCTCGGAATCATGTTACCATTCTGGCATTAGACTTCGAAAAAGCTTTTGATAGAATCGGAATTCACCTCATTTTAAAGAAACTAAAACTATGGAATATCGGTCCAAAAATACAACAGTATGTACGATCCTTTCTCACCAATAGAAAAATCTGTGTCAAGACCAACAACACCTTTTCTCCGTCTTTCCCTCTTTTCAATGGTATCCCCCAAGGCTGTCCGCTTTCAGTGGCGCTTTTCATAATCGCCTTCGATGACGTTAGCAAAATTATTTACAAACATACCCTACTAGACCATTGCATTTACGCAGACGACATGTACATACTTTGCAAACACAATGATCTAAACAAAACTAAGAATTTATTTTCTGAGGTTCTTGGTGATATACTTCATTGGTCAGACTATTCCGGGGCTAAACTCTCTATCGAAAAATGTAAAACCTTGCATATCTGTCGCAAAACCTCTTGCAATAACCTCAATCTTAGCTTTAACAACTTTAATATAGAAAATGTTACTAACTTAAACATACTAGGCATACTATTCAACAAAAAATATAACTGGAAATACCACTGTCTAGTATTAAGGAAAAATCTAGCTGCTAGGGCTTCTATTATTAAATATCTAGCTAGTAAAAAATGTAATGTACATATCAACACCCTCTGTAATATTACTAAACTTTTAATATTAAGCAAAATTGACTACGGACTACCTCTATATAGCAACAGCCCAAAATCAACCATCAACATTATAAAAGCACCCTATCATCAAGCTGCCCGCAGGAGCATCAATGCCTTCCCCACCAGCCCGATTAAAAACATCCTAGTGAAAGCCGGACTTCCATCCATAGAAGAACGTGTTATAACACTCAGAGCTAAACTTTTTATAAAACTGGCCTTTTCTGACGGTTCTATAATGGATAAAGATGTAACATCTTGTTTGAAAGCCAAAAGCATAAAGCGTGTTCAATCCGCTATTTCATGTTCTGTCACGACCGCAAAACATTTATAACTCCCAACATGGCACTTCAGCAAATATGTTCCATCTTATCCACCATGGCAACTTAAACCGGCATCTGTAATCACCGAGTTAAAGATGTTCCAGAAAACAAATACTCCTTCAAGTGTCTATCATTCCTACTTCTTTTCTACCACAACCGAATTAAAATCTAAAGGCTGGAAACTCGTCTTTACGGATGGATCCAAAACAAAGGACAGTACATCATATGCTTCCACATACGAAAATGGTGAACTGCTTACAATAGGACTGCTATCTAACTGTGCATCTACCTTCACCGCTGAGGCATTCGCCATTTCAAAAACCATCGAAACTTTATTAAAGTCCCCTGGTAAATTTGTTATATGCTCAGACAGACTATCAGTTTTAATGGCAATAAAAAATCCTAATCATAACGCCCATAGCGTTAGCAAAATCAGGGATTGGCTTATCAAAACACCCAACAAATTGAAGCTCATGTGGGTTCCTAGTCATATAGGGATAAAAGGTAACGAATTTGCAGATACTGCCGCTAACTTCGCACATCGCTCTCCTGTGTACAATTCGATCTTCTACACCAAACCTGACCTACTACGCGTCATCAATACAAAGCTCAAAGCAAGTCAACTGTTGGACTGGAAGAGTTATCACCACCATTACTCAGCCATCAATACCGAGAGAACACATCCATCTTATCCCACCTCCACCACTAAATTGATGAACTCAACCTTCATTAGACTGAAACTAGGTCTCACAATTACAACACACCAACACATCCTCAAAAAAGAAAACCCTCCTATTTGCCACACCTGCAATTCTCGCATTGACATAAAACATATCCTAGGCACAGGGGATTGCCCTCACGTACACATATAAATCTTCTCATAAATCTTCCACACTTACCAATATATGAAATATTGCGCTTTCCTACACCAGAAAACATAAACAAAATCAACAGTTTCATCGAAAAAGCAGGCTTCAAGATATAATATTTTTACTAATACTAATATTCAATTATCAGAGCCGAAAGCCCTGGCAGCTAGTGCTCTACCATACATTAGCATTGTTAATTTTAATTACATGTTAATAAATTATAAATAAAAATAAATAAAACGAATACATATATTACATATAAAACATACACATGTTTATTTACATATTTAACTAGTGTTATAATCAAAGTGATAAAACATTGTAAAAGTACATATTGAGCTACAAATACAATAACACAAAGCCAGCTTGCAATACACATAAGTATGTAAATTTGCTGTCTTCGATCGCTGGCTTTTAGGTTCGTCACATCATCGCCTTCTATTGTGTGCATTTGTGTTGCATGTTACCTTCACACACAAGAACACACACATTCATAAATAACTGATTCGCCACTTGGTTTCCAGTTTGGCAATAGCCCATTGCCTTAGCTATCATTATTTGACAGGTGTGAAGAGTGTATTCAGGCAACTTGCAATTCTAATACATCGAATTATTTTTACACTATTAGTTATAAAAACGTTTTAGACAGGGTGACGCAGTCATGTGATTTCTTCAACATTATTCTTGAAAATATCGTGCGGGACTCTGCGGCCAATACAAGAGGTATGATCTACTTCAAGTCCACACATTTGCTTGCCTACGCAGATGACATTGACGTTATTGGACGAACAAATCGAGACGTCAATGAGGTGTTCGCAAGCATTGAAGCAGAAGCGGCTAAAGTGGGTCTAAGGGTTAATGGGAACAAGACCAAATATATGCTGTCATCCAAGAAAGACGCGCAACACCGACGTCTTCGTCAGAACGTCACCTTCGGCAGCTATATTTTTGAAGTAGTCAAGGACTTCGTCTACATTGGCACGATAGTGACAAGCAGCAACGACACCAGCGCTGAGATAAAACGCAGAATAACTCTTGCCAATCGCTGCTTCTCCGGGCTCAAGAGGCAATTGATTTGTTGAGCCCTCTCTCGAAAAACTAAGGTTTCCCTCTACAAAACCTTAATCATCCCGGTCCTCCTCTACGGCGCTGACGTTGGACGTTATCAAAAGCGGATGGAGAGGTTCTTGGGCGTTTCGAGAGGAAAATTCTGCGTGCCATCTTTGATCCCGTTTGTGTAAACGGAGAGTGGAGGAGGAGATTCAGGAATTATACGGGCTGTACAGCGACGTCGGCCTAGTTAGACGTCTTCGGATCCAACGTCTAAGATGGCAGGGCCATGTAGAGCGAATGGACATCAACGCTCCGGCCCGAAGAGTTTTCGACTCCGACCCCGAGGGACGACGCAGCAGAGGACGACCAACTGGGCGTGCGGCACTGGAAGCGGCTGGCCAAAGATCGTGCCGGCTGGATAGGCTTATTGGTTGAGGCCCTGGTTCACCCCGAACTGTAGCGCCATCAAAATAAGTAAGTTACAAAAACGTAATTGAATTTAAGATGGCGAGAGTTTAGTGAGAATAGCGCATTTGCTTTAAAATTCTTCGGTATACTATCTTAATTCAGATATCATAAATACGTATTGAAAATAAACTAATTTTTCAATTTTACGATCATCTTGATTAGTAACCGAATTGAAGTACATACGTACATTTCGTGGATAAACTAATTCCATATACAATATTCCGATTCTCTCCGGTTGATCAATAAATAAAAAAAAAATAAGTAAAAAAACGGCAAATTTCTTCAAATAAAGGCGAACACCTTGAGCAATTGAAGCCTCAAAGGTTGCTTATTACAGCAAATATCAACCGTATAAAAATAGCATTTGCACAAAAAACGTTGTCACAGAATTAGATCGAACTAGAATGTCGGTTGGATTTATTGAATTCATATATTGATCAGGTCATGTCATGTCAATCAGACATTGAGATGGCTGATCACAGTGACACGTTTCGTGGGGAATTAGAAGACATTTGCATATTAACGAAGTCATTATTAATGTCAGTAGTGAGTAAGAGGCGCAAATCTAGTGTGGTGGAATGCTTTTTCAGTGGCCCTAATCACTCACGACTTCCAAAAATGTCCCAAATTTTCTGGCAAATACGCTGATTACAAAAATTTCATGAGCCTTTTCGAAAGTTTAGTGGATAACGACCCTAACATTCCAGACATAGAAAAGTTCAGCATTTGATTTCATGTCTATCCGGTGAAGCTTTAGGAACAGTTAAGGCTTTTCAAACCACCGAACAGAATTACCCGAAAGTGCTAGTTTGAAAAGAGTGTATGACCACAAGTGTTTCGACAATGTGTCAACACTTTTCGACTTACCACAAATAGCAAAGTCATCGGCAGTTGCATTACGCACAATGCAACACCGTTTCTACAGTTTATGATTCTTTGTTGTCATTGGATGATGAAAATATCATCGCAAATGTAATCATCATTCATTTGGTGATGTCAAAGGTGCGAGGAGCAGTTAGACTATAGCACCCTTCCATTAGGGAGCGACTGTGAGGCAGCGCTTAATAAAAGATACCAGCATATATCTGCTGACGAGCATCGACTTCCAAGTATAAACTCGATGACAAGCATTTGAAACCAAAACGAGATTTTGGTCGTCAGAAGAATCAACCACCCCAACAAAAACAGCAAAAATGTGTGTTTTGTAAATCAAGTGATCATTACATAACTGCGTGTCAATCATTCACTGCACTCTCAGTATCTGAAAGGTTTGAGTTTGCGAAAAGCATCCCGATATGCATTAAGCAGCCCATCCACCGCGAATTTGTTCGATTCGGCAAAGCGTTCGACGTTAGTGGATGTGTTCGCGAACAAATTTCAATGTTCGACGTTTTGTTCGTGAAGAATAGAAATGTTTCTATCTTGGCTGTGTTTGGCGAACGTACTCATCAATAGATGGCAATCATTTAACGAACATCATTTCCAAAACAAATTTGTAAAGGAAGCACGCGCGAATATGAGCAGAAAATTCTTAGAAGAATTTATTGAATGCCTAAAAAGTGAGCAAGCATTGTGGCAAAATAAGAGTGAAGCATACAAAAATAAAAATATGCGCAACAAATCGTGGGAAATTCTAGTTAAAAAGTACCAAGAAATATAAGAGGACGCTACCATAGACATGGTGAAAAAAAAGTGAATTCACTGCGTGCGTCGTACAGGCGTGAACTCGCCAAAATAAAAAGGAGCGAGAGGTCAGGGGCTGGAGCTTATGACATCTATGAACCCAAAATTTGGTATTTTGAAAATTTGGATTTTTTACGGGACCAAGAATCCTCCGTTAGTGGAATAAATACTTTCGACGACGGTCCGGAGATAGGAATAAAAATAGTAAGTATAAAGTGCATAAAAAAAAATATTTATTTGACAGCAAAAAACATATGAACATATCAAGAACTAAATACTTATATATTAAATGTGATCATTTTGCCAAGAAACTGCTCCAATTGTATTAAAATATTCGCAAAACCTATTACGAATATCTTTGGCACATTGAGTAGAATTACCCCTTAATAGTTCCAAATCATCCAGTTGTTGATCGCCAGGTATATTATTTGAATCTGCAATACCTCTTAAATATATTGCAGAATTTTTTTCGCGACAAATAATTGTGCAAATAGCAACAACATAGAACTATTATAGAAGCCTTTTCTGGCTGCAAAGATATAGTAGTCAAAAGGACCCTAAATCTGTTGGCTAAAATACCAAAAGCGTTTTCTACTACGCGCCGAGCTCTTGAAAGGCGTTAATTAAATATAAGTTCTTGATTCGTTAGCTTATGACGGCTGTAGGGCTTCATTAAATTTGATGAGAGCAGAAAGGCATAGCCCCCTAGCAGCACATATGGGAATTCATAGGAAGTCACTTCAATTTTCCGAGGTTTTGGTAGAAGGAAGGTTTCTTCGTCGTAACGCCTTTTGTATTCCGATTGCGCAAATACCCCAGAATCAGATGCCCTTCCGTTAGCCCCGACTTCAACACTTAGAAATTCATAATTTGCATTCACTACCGCCAACATAACTATACTAAAAGTCTTTTTATGATTATAATAAAATGATCCAGATGTATTTGGCTTCTTACTGTGCACGTGTTTTCCATCAATAGCTCCTATACAATTGACAAAATTCCATTGATGTGAAATTTGGATGCAATGTCCTTCCACTCCTCCTTATGTGTGGGCATTTAAAAAAAAAATATCTCATTAACTTTTTTTCTAGTCAAAGACCAAAAAGCGTAAACATAACGAGAGCGATGAGTTCCTACAAAACGCAATGGAGCATTTGGAGAATGCGAATAAAGAAAGGGCAAGAGACAATGCAGATATTTTCGCTGAGGGATGGGCTGTAATCTTTAAGCAATTTTCGAGGGAGCAACAAATTTTCGCCAAAAAAGGAATAGATGAGCTGCTTATGCAAGGTAAACTGGGGATGCTAACATACAGAAGTGGGTCAAGTAATGCAAGTTCGGGCAACCAGCCAAATTATTCCATGCCAGTATACAAGATTCCCGTTCAACAAGTCTGTAGAACCAGTACACCAATTATAAGCGACTCAAATACTACTTCCTCGTTTGTATCCTACCAGTCTGGTGATGGAAATGCACCGCTAATTGTGACGGAAAATTTGGATGTTGCACCAACTTCGTTCACAGATTTGTTAATCTATATTATATTGATACACAATATATGTAACTCATACTCATTATGCTGACGCCCTAAAATGAAGTGTTACTTTTGAAGACGACCGGTTGCGGTGAACTCTGCTCAAAGTTTTAAATTTAAAAAAGTACGTTATAAACCATCCAAAGAAAATAAGGTGTTCAATATAGAGTGAAAGACAGTGACATATTACTTTTGCGGCTCTTCTTTTTCATTTTAAGTAAGAGAAAGTACAAAAACTTTTTATTTTTGTCCCCGAATTGTGACTTGAAAGTGTTTGTTTAAAACATATAATTGGAATTTCCGCAAACTCTCTCCTCCCCACAAATCAACTATGCGTGTGTGCAGTGAATGCTTCGTCGATCTCCCCTCCGAAGGGGATTTTGTGACATGCCATCGGTGCAATCGCAAAATGCATTTTGAATTAGATATCTGAAAAATCATATCGCAAAATGTCCATAATTAAAAAAGAGGAGTGGAGATGTGCTACCTGCAGATGCGAACTCCAAAACATTGTGGTAGACGGTACACTCAAGGCCGTCCCAGCATCAACCTCTCCAACTCAACCACATCCGAAAAGAACG